>OX376303.1:92719058-95158002 GCA_947369205.1 Cantharis rufa
GTTATTATCCGTCTTATATAAAATATACTGTTTTTAAAATTAAAATTTCATTATAATTATTTTGATCGCCTACGGGTGTAGACATTAGTGACATTCCATTATTGTAAAATTGCAGTCAAAATCAATTAGTATCGTTTTTACTTTCTATTATATTTATCATAAGGTATACCACATTATGTAAATACCGTTTCTAAAATTGTTTTTAATATTTAAATCCATTTAAAAATCATTTACAAAAACTTAATAATAATAATAATAATAAATATTTTAATAACGATGCTAGTTTAATTCAAAATTCCATCAATCTTCACTACACCCACTTTAAGATATAAATTAGTCTAAAACATATGGACCCTACCACATTTTTTGAAGATGCTCAATTTCTTTTACAAATTGAAGGATCTATATTTTTACTTCCAGTGAACACGGATAAGTACATTTCATTTAGTAAAAAATAAAAGAGAGTAAAATATCGTTCAGATTTGTTGATTCGTTCAGGTTTCTACCATATAGTTTGGATAAATTAGCATCATATTTAACTGAATTAAAAATGTTAAAAGTGAATACCCGAAAGATGATCAATATAATTTATTGAGACGTAAAGGGGTATCAGCCCCAGGCCTCACTTGGTATAATATGTTAAAGTTAACCATGGTCGAATTGGACGTGATCACAGACATCTTCTCACACATGATAATACACCATCATTATTAATGATGGTGTATTTTTTTATTGTCTTTCGACATACCGGACACGTTTTAATATCACCCTTAAGACACTCTTCCAAACAACGCCTGCAAAATTTATGATTGCACCTCAAGTTTGCCATACCCCCTTTAAAAAAATCCATACAGATTGGGCAAACCATTTTTAACAACTAAGTCAAATTTCCAAAAATGAAATCGTTTTTTATACACACATAGTTTTACGGAATCCTGTGGTGACAATTCTATGAAAACTTTCACCCTAATTTTTCAAGAAACATCTGGAATATACAATACCTACAAACTTCCTAGCATACACCACAATTTTATTATCTTAATCGGTTTCGTCACAGATTAGAAAAATATGCTATGGGGTTGAAAAGAATCATAATAATTAGTAAGCTATTAAAATATTTTTTTTATTCAAGGTTTTGTTCGAAGTGTTTAAGGCTTTGGGTGGCTCGCAGCTAGACATGTCCGTTCTGTAGGATCCCTATAGGATGGGTGTATTTACTTCGGGAATACGAGATTAAGCAGTAGTTGATAAATCATAATAAAAAAAATTTTTTTATATGTACTTTTATTAATAAAAAATAATAATAATAATACTATTTTTTATTAGCACACTAGTCTGGTCCGTGGGGTAAAAAAATATTTTGTTAACATTGAAAGTGTTTCGACCAAGTATGCTTTTTCTTTTTTACTAAAACGTTCCATAAAAAAATACTCTGCGACCGGATCTGTAAACCATATTGTATATAGTATTACTCAAACGAAAATTGCTCTAAGTTCATACGGTGATTAGAGATGCATACTCCTTGTGTATCAGAAGCCTTCCAAAAAAAAAAAATAGTAATGACAAAGCAGATAAAAAACTCTGTAGTTTTTTATATTTTATAAGGATAAAGAATAAAAATATTATAATACATTAGTTTCATAATTTTTAATATGTTGCAATTCAAGTACAAAAGATATAAATTTATTTTAATCTTACATTAATTCATATAAATTTTTCTTAATTACTTCTGGATACATCATATATAATAATTCAGTGATACATAGCAAGTTAATCCCCTTATGATATGCTAGAGAATTTGCCACACCCTCAAAATTGAAAAATACACCCCCACCTGACTGAATACATTGAAGAAGTATATCAGTATAAAATTCTTGCAGGTCAAATCCCTGCATTTCTCTGATGTTCATATTTATTAATGGTACAATTTCTAGTAACCTCATCATTGAAATTCCGGCTAAGCAAATATAAAAATTATTTTTTTTTTTCAATTGTATTATGTTGTTTTTTATTAAATAGTTGTCCGGTAATTTTTAATCCGCTGTCAACATTTTCTATAGGATCCAGACAACCATTTTTAAAAAAATTCTTAATTTGATCGGTATATGTATCTTTGGTCAGCATATCCCAATCCTCAAGGTTTAACGGTATACTGATGTTATTCGATCCGATTATATATATCATCATTGGTATCCAGTTTTCAACATCAACACCTATTGCTATAAACTTCGATTTGACATATTTAATGCGTACCGTCTTTCATGGACTAATTTCGGTTTTATTTTCATTATTTTTTAATTTATTAATTAATTTAATAAATAAATAAAATTATTATTTAATTTCATGCATTACTTTAGGTACTTTATTCGGAGTATTTACTGCAAAAAGAAAGTTATGTCAACCATCGTCGATTGGTTAGAGGCAGAATTTTCTAAGGGATGAGTCATTTGTCAAGAGGGTATAATATAAGTATGATACTTTTATTTATAGATTTTATCTTATCTTAATTTTTGGAAAATTATACACGCTGTGCTATGCCGTATCGACATAGATCATATAGCCGATCATCAATAGATCAAAGATCCGAGGATCTTCCAAAATTTAATTACACATTGCACTGTGACGTATTGACACGAATTAGCGGATCATCAAAAAAATCAAAGACCCTTTAATCCGTGTCAATACGTCACAGTATTGTACGTGACAGTTATCTAAAGTAGATCTAAAGTAGATAAAAGTACTGTCACGTACAATACTGTGACGTATTGACACGGATTAAAGGGTCTTTGATTTTTTTGATGATCCGCTAATTCGTGTCAATACGTCACAGTGCAATGTGTAATTAAATTTTGGAAGATCCTCGGATCTTTGATCTATTGATGATCGGCTATATGATCTATGTCGATACGGCATAGCACAGCGTGTATAATTTTCCAAAAATTAAGATAAGATAAAATCTATAAATAAAAGTATCATACTTATATTATACCCTCTTGACAAATGACTCATCCCTTAGAAAATTCTGCCTCTAACCAATCGACGATGGTTGACATAACTTTCTTTTTGCAGTAAATACTCCGAATAAAGTACCTAAAGTAATGCATGAAATTAAATAATAATTTTATTTATTTATTAAATTAATTAATAAATTAAAAAATAATGAAAATAAAACCGAAATTAGTCCATGAAAGACGGTACGCATTAAATATGTCAAATCGAAGTTTATAGCAATAGGTGTTGATGTTGAAAACTGGATACCAATGATGATATATATAATCGGATCGAATAACATCAGTATACCGTTAAACCTTGAGGATTGGGATATGCTGACCAAAGATACATATACCGATCAAATTAAGAATTTTTTTAAAAATGGTTGTCTGGATCCTATAGAAAATGTTGACAGCGGATTAAAAATTACCGGACAACTATTTAATAAAAAACAACATAATACAATTGAAAAAAAAAAATAATTTTTATATTTGCTTAGCCGGAATTTCAATGATGAGGTTACTAGAAATTGTACCATTAATAAATATGAACATCAGAGAAATGCAGGGATTTGACCTGCAAGAATTTTATACTGATATACTTCTTCAATGTATTCAGTCAGGTGGGGGTGTATTTTTCAATTTTGAGGGTGTGGCAAATTCTCTAGCATATCATAAGGGGATTAACTTGCTATGTATCACTGAATTATTATATATGATGTATCCAGAAGTAATTAAGAAAAATTTATATGAATTAATGTAAGATTAAAATAAATTTATATCTTTTGTACTTGAATTGCAACATATTAAAAATTATGAAACTAATGTATTATAATATTTTTATTCTTTATCCTTATAAAATATAAAAAACTACAGAGTTTTTTATCTGCTTTGTCATTACTATTTTTTTTTTTTGGAAGGCTTCTGATACACAAGGAGTATGCATCTCTAATCACCGTATGAACTTAGAGCAATTTTCGTTTGAGTAATACTATATACAATATGGTTTACAGATCCGGTCGCAGAGTATTTTTTTATGGAACGTTTTAGTAAAAAAGAAAAAGCATACTTGGTCGAAACACTTTCAATGTTAACAAAATATTTTTTTACCCCACGGACCAGACTAGTGTGCTAATAAAAAATAGTATTATTATTATTATTTTTTATTAATAAAAGTACATATAAAAAAATTTTTTTTATTATGATTTATCAACTACTGCTTAATCTCGTATTCCCGAAGTAAATACACCCATCCTATAGGGATCCTACAGAACGGACATGTCTAGCTGCGAGCCACCCAAAGCCTTAAACACTTCGAACAAAACCTTGAATAAAAAAAATATTTTAATAGCTTACTAATTATTATGATTCTTTTCAACCCCATAGCATATTTTTCTAATCTGTGACGAAACCGATTAAGATAATAAAATTGTGGTGTATGCTAGGAAGTTTGTAGGTATTGTATATTCCAGATGTTTCTTGAAAAATTAGGGTGAAAGTTTTCATAGAATTGTCACCACAGGATTCCGTAAAACTATGTGTGTATAAAAAACGATTTCATTTTTGGAAATTTGACTTAGTTGTTAAAAATGGTTTGCCCAATCTGTATGGATTTTTTTAAAGGGGGTATGGCAAACTTGAGGTGCAATCATAAATTTTGCAGGCGTTGTTTGGAAGAGTGTCTTAAGGGTGATATTAAAACGTGTCCGGTATGTCGAAAGACAATAAAAAAATACACCATCATTAATAATGATGGTGTATTATCATGTGTGAGAAGATGTCTGTGATCACGTCCAATTCGACCATGGTTAACTTTAACATATTATACCAAGTGAGGCCTGGGGCTGATACCCCTTTACGTCTCAATAAATTATATTGATCATCTTTCGGGTATTCACTTTTAACATTTTTAATTCAGTTAAATATGATGCTAATTTATCCAAACTATATGGTAGAAACCTGAACGAATCAACAAATCTGAACGATATTTTACTCTCTTTTATTTTTTACTAAATGAAATGTACTTATCCGTGTTCACTGGAAGTAAAAATATAGATCCTTCAATTTGTAAAAGAAATTGAGCATCTTCAAAAAATGTGGTAGGGTCCATATGTTTTAGACTAATTTATATCTTAAAGTGGGTGTAGTGAAGATTGATGGAATTTTGAATTAAACTAGCATCGTTATTAAAATATTTATTATTATTATTATTATTAAGTTTTTGTAAATGATTTTTAAATGGATTTAAATATTAAAAACAATTTTAGAAACGGTATTTACATAATGTGGTATACCTTATGATAAATATAATAGAAAGTAAAAACGATACTAATTGATTTTGACTGCAATTTTACAATAATGGAATGTCACTAATGTCTACACCCGTAGGCGATCAAAATAATTATAATGAAATTTTAATTTTAAAAACAGTATATTTTATATAAGACGGATAATAACTTATTTTAAATAATACGTAATGTAATTAAATAATTATAAATTAATAACCATCTCAGTTAAAATATAATCTTATGTATTTTATATAATTAGTGAATAATTAATAACCCTCAAGAGAGGTAGAGAGAGAGAGAAAGAGAGAGAGAGAGAGAGAAAGAGAAGAGAGATTATATCCAATACTTGAGCTAAGGTATCCATAGTATGAGGGAGTACACATCTCTTATCATCGTTTGAACTTAAAGCTATTTTGGTTTGACTAATACTATATACAGTATGGTTCACAGATCTAATACTATTTTGATTCCTTAAAATTAACTTATTATTAATTAAACAATCTACATAATCATCAAATGATATTCTAGTTTTTACACCATAATTTTTAACCCCCTTAGCCTTTTTAATTAAGTCTTCACCCTCCACACGTATGCTGTACATTTTAGATCTAAGACCTACAAACTCAGTTATAATTCTACCATTGTTCTCGTCTTTCATTAATCCCGGCACTTTTTTATTTACAAGTGGAATACTGAATTGGTTATTTATAGCATAATCACTAGTATCAAACCAAATGTCTTTTTTAATGCTGTCGTATACATCAGGGCATCGAATTTCATGAGAGAAAGAGAGAAAGAGAAAGAGAGATTATATCCATTATTTGATTGACAGGTGTGAAGTATGCCTAGTTTACAGTCTCGTGGACTACGAAAAAATTATAACCATAGTCATTAAGCTAAGAAAGGTAGGTAATTATATTTTTCTAGATGTATTATAGAACGTCTTCAATCTACCCCATTGATGATAATAAAAATACATTTACATACCTACATTAATGATATTCAATTTGTTTGAAATATTACCTACCAACGATATGATGGAAAGTTTTTTGAAATTTTGCGTGCCTGAGAAAGAAAGAAAGGAAGAGAGAGAGAGAGAGAGAGAGAGAGAGAGAAGAGAGATTATATCCAATACTTGATTGACAGGTGTGAAGTATGTCTTAGTTTACAGCCTCATGGACTTAAAAAAATTATAACCATATTCATTAAGCTAATAAGAAAGTAGTTAATTATATTTTTCTAGATTTATTATTTATTCAAGAACCTCCTCACTCTACCCCCTTGATGATAATTAAAATACATATAGCTACATTAATGGGCAGAAGAATTCTCACCATTAATAATAAACGTAAATTAAATATTCAGTGTTTGCTTGATAGGGTGGGTTATTCATAATCACATGATCAGTTTACAGCCTCTTGAAAAAAAAATATGATCACGAGTCTTAATCTAATCAATGTTAATTAATTATATTTTTCTCGATGTGTTGTCATATGAGAGTTGAATTTCCGCCATTAATAACCATCATAATTAAATATATCCAATATTGATTGGAGTGAAGTATGGACCGTTTACAGCATCTTGGAAAAATTATGATCTACTCTTAATTATATTTTTTTCACGATATGCAGTCATTTACTTAATTGATTTTAAAAGATGCCCCATATATTTTAATTAGTGGTCATTAAAATTAGAAACGCATTCCAGCTCTAATTACCATACTTAAAAATTTTTTATCACATTCCGGGGACTTAGAAAATTTTTTAAAAATTCTTGATCGCCGGAGTGACCTAGTACATCTACTTATGAAGAATAATTTATTGATAAAGTAATCTACTTCGAGGTTTTAAATGACAACTTGGAACAAATAAATAAATTATTTCCTTATTTTTTAAGTGCGCTATTAAAGCCGTCATGTTTTATGCACATCATATACAACAGAACCTACTTACCTACAAATAGTTAAGATTTAACTAACCTACAACAACATATTTATAACTGATTAATGACATTATAATGTGACGTGAAATTTATTTAAATTTTATTCCACGCAGACGACAAGTTTGACACGAGCAAAATATGAATATTAATATTTTTTGCTGAATATTAGATTATCACTTCAGACGGCAAATTTAAACTCAATCTATGCGTGTGCACGATTCATTAATTGAAAGTTTTCCAGAAAGTAGGTGCAGTTGCTATGTTGCAGCCACTCGAAATAATAATGACAACAAAAAACTTGTCTGAAAGTCATAAAATTTTCGGTAATTAAGCCATGTAAATTAAAAAAATCTCGAATCTCACAACAGACGATTGACCCCATTATTTTTCCTATCAATTAGAAGAGCCGAACTGTTTGTTGCCTTTCCCTAAAATTACGTTTTCCAATTATTCACTACCCACGACATCTTAATTGCCATTTGTTTGATTTCGATTTAATTAAAACTCAAACTCTTGTTAGATGTCAATATTGCTTGCAGCGGAGAGATTGACTAAACGCTTCAAGTTTCAAACCAGAGCGAAACGGTAATTTTCAGGAAACCTTATAAAATAATTATTCGGTATGTTTGTTGAAAGGGCCACTTATTTAAAAGTACAAGTGTAATTTAAAGCAGGTAGATATTATTTTAATATATAAATTAACAAGCTAACTTGACAGCTATTAGTTTTCGTTATCTCTCTTTAATATCTTAATCGTTCGAAATGTTTATCAACAACATCCGGAGTTACATAGGTGATTCACCGATTTTTCAAATCATTAAAAAAAAAATTTTTCAACTCGATCGAGATTCGAATCGGCTTGAATGTACCGAATATGGGAAAATATTTAAATTTAACGACTCAACAATATCGCATTAATAAAAACATCACATTTTCTTCATCTGACCATTCATCTTGGTTTATGGTGTGAATTTAAAAGACTACACCGGCAAAAACTAACGTATAATATCAAGGCTAAACGCTTCGTCACATCCTTTTTTCAAATTCTTCGGTTGTCTTATATTGTATCTCAGTTTACTTTTTGTTACCAAGAAAACTTAATCAGAGCGAACCCAAGAATTATTTATTTTTGAAACGAAAGTGGTTGAAGGATGACGGCAAACGCGATGGAAGAAGAAAAGTGAAGCGGGTTAGTGCTAATCGCTTCGGAAATATTTTAAATAGCGCTGCGAGCATAAATTAAAAGAAGCCAAAGAAAGAATTCCAAATCCTAAACTACTGATGAGAGTGTGGACCCTCCGGCCATGAGGGATCTCCAGTGTGGTAGTCACGCTCGTTCCATCACATCATTACTTTTGTATTTATAAATTTATTATTGCAAAACCTTCACTTGGATTAAAAGTGTAATAGAATGAAGTCGTGAATGCTTTTGTATAATTTTTATTGCTTTAAAATTTGTAAGGCGTTTTATGGTACGGCCATTGTCGTTTATAATAAGTGTAATTAATGTATTAACTTTTGCCAATTTTATGTTTTGGATCATTAAATTACTGCGTAATCATTTTGACTCTGACTCTTTAATTTTGGCAATCGTCTCTACTGTCGGGCAATGTGATAATATAATTAAAATTTTGACTGTTTCAGCAACAGTAAAACAAAACAACAACTGTTTCTATCAATTTATCAAAACATACCAAAGGAATTACAACTGAATTCTGGAATCTCAAGTGCAGAAAAACATATCGAGAATAAATGGAAATTTAAAGAAAGGTAGAAGAATCAAGCGAAACGGAAAGTGGTTTTTCTTTGCGGAAGATAACTACATACATAGAAACAGATTATAAATTGCTTGACTATGAAAGTTTCAGACTTTCTTAAAAGAATCTATGAAAGGCTATGCAGAACGGGTTTTATTGAGAATGGATTATATCAGAAAGTATAGAGTATAGGTAAAAAAATTGCTTATGGAAAATTTTTTAAATTCTACCAGAATGAGAATGAAGAGGAGAAACCGGAGCTAGTTGGCTACAAGGTTAAGTTAACATATCCTAATTATTTTGTAGTAAATTTATTACTATTTTTAAAACACCGTTATACTATTTTAATCCAGTTCAAATTTTAATTACACATAAAAATTATTGTTTTTCTTAAATAATTAGCTGTAGTTTATGGTTTATAATCAAAACTGATACACATTTGCATTTAATTGCTTCTGTTAAGTATGTGTTACTTTACCAATTTATTATATTAATATTTTTTTTAAATTGTACCGTTATTTTAATTAAATTTTGTTAAAATTATTTGTTATTTTTAATTATTAGTGGAAGTTACGCTACGACTGAATTCTGACGACCTGCTTCCTCGAATATTTAAATATTCACGGTAAACGCATCATCACCGATATTGAAGTCCTCAGGAAAATATATTAAGCTTCTAAAAGTGAATGAATTTTTTTGGCTTTTTTAAAATACTGATGTGGTTAAATTTCTCCCCCTTGCGTCGTTTTGGCAACAAGTTTGCTCTCTAATCTGTTACTAGCAAAAAATTCCTTAAAATTTACAGATATATTAATTAATTACTACTACTACCTACTAATTAATGTAGTATTTTATGAATTTTGTTACATTAAAATTGCAGATCCCGAAATTTAGGGAAAACCGGGGTCTCAAACCCTAATTTTTAAAGAGAGTTCTTCGAAGTTTCCAACTCTCTCAATATCAGATTCACTTGCAGACTTCAGTCTGCAAATCACCCTCACCTCCGTTGGTATAAAGAATGACAAGTTATGACCTAAGAAAATAAGTGATTACTTTGATTTTTACGTTTCAGAGACTTCATGAGAACTTCACAAGGATTCGCCCAGCTACATGAGACTATGTAAAACTCTGGAGACTTCACAAAGACTTCATGCAGACTTTTTTTCCATTCCCCAGATTTCATTCAGTGATTACCCCTTGGGCCCAGATCAATAAGTTGACATATTTTTCAGTGCAATAAATGGCGTTTCTACGTCTTTGGGGAAATGCAGAAATTTTTAAGTTAATGTTCTGCCTTAGTAAATAGCTACGTTAGGATAATTCTGTCTACCAGGAGCAGTTCGAAAGTTATATATACATATCTTGCATTCAACAGTAGATACACAATATATTTTGAGAGATAGGTCTATATTAAGAGCTCTTCGTTATATACAGACACAGGGGGATATACAGTTAAACTCTAGTTTCAAAGTAGAATAAGTAAGTACCTCAAAGACTGTCTAGGACATTTCGCCAACGTCGTTTCGCCTTCGACCCTTTTTTCTCCGTCGGAAATTTAGTATTTAATTTTTTAATGTTAATTAGTGTGTTCTATTTAAAAAAACGCCAAGTTAGTTTCTTGCCTTGTGAAAAATTACTGCTCATATTGACATTAAAAGATTAAATACTAAATTTCCGACGGCGAAAAGGGTCAACGGCGAAGTGGCGACAGCGAATCCATTTCACCTTCAAAAATGTTGTTCGCCTACATCTCGTAATAGAGATATCCGATAAACTATACAGATCGAATCCACGACTACGCCGTAGCAGTCTATTACTCTAACCGCCTCTCTACGACACTGTAAATTCTATTCCTTGAAGGAAAAATTAACAATAATAAACGAGAATACTTAAGAGAAAAATTAGGATTATATATGATTTATTCAAAACTTTGCCCCTTAAGTCATAAAGTAAGCGTCATTTGCCCTTTGAAGAGTTATTAAATTACCAATTCTGAAAGTATTCCAAACCCCCCGGCCTTAACATCATGATTGGTATCACTCAATTACAATAAATTGCAGGAAACAAGCATCTGCTTTAAAAAAATGAAAACATAAACTGGTTTTTAAAAGTAAAAAAATTTTGGTTTTAATCCGGGGGGTCTGGGGGGTATGGAATACCCCCCAGTGCACCCTTTGATCTTTGATAAGATATTCAGTTGCCTTCTGGTCTTTGCAAAAATATTTTTATACGCATGTGAGTGAAACCGAACACTTCGATTAGTTATTTATAATGAAGAAACCCTTGTTACATGAAACTTTAACTGCTGAAAGCACTATAAACAACATCAAGAACTCAGACGTAGACTACCATCTTCTTGTAGGCATTGTTTGGAACATCAGCACATCGGAAGAGATAAATATCAGTTACATATTTGGAAACTTGGCAATGAGAGAATTACCATGTTTGTAAAGTAGTAGAACGGAAATTGGAAGATTGCTTTACATAGAGCTATCTGATGGAGACAATTTCGATAGAAAATCAAATCACTACAATTTAAATGGCGATCAGATTAATTTTTTTCAGTGTAGAATTTTTTTACAATTCTATCCGAAGTCTAAAAACCCCAAATACAACTTCATTCTATGCCCAGATTCTGAGATATTTGCATTTTAGTAGTAGTGGCAATGGAATAAAATATAAAAAAAGTTTTTTTTCAATTTGAAGCAAATATAACTAAAATTTCGTTTAAATAAAAATTCCAAAATTGAAAAAAGCAGCGTAATATTTTTAGTTTTGATAAATATTTAATGCTTTTCTTATGCAATTTTTTAATTTTGTTAAATTCCCATAAAAACCAAACTCAACAGCTGAATGAGTAACCTGAGTGACTATCCGACAAGGTGACGAAGACAGCGTTACAAAATTTCACCTTTATTTGACTAAATAAATCAAAAATATTTTGTAAACCATCTCGTTTTTTTAATTAACTCTTTCTTGCGTAATAAGATTAAAGGCAATAAAGTCATAACTTTATTAAAGTTTGAATAAATTATACATTCAAGTTAATGCAACAAGCGCCATGATAAATTTGAATTTTTAAATGAAATCGACAGTTATGCAAATTATAAATTTATTATATCTATGTTAGATAAGCACTTTTCGTGCAAATTGCTAATTTGCTATAAATATTCGTAACAAATTCGACTAATGCGATGCTAATCTCAATTTTTTTTTGAAAATTAACAATGGGAAAAATAATTTTCGAGTGTGGTGGCGTAAATGTTGAGAAATTTCGAAGGAAAAACTTCAATATTTATTTAAATTTTATTCAAGTTTTAGTAGTAATAAACTTGGCTCGTTGATGGTTTTTCTGACTTTTATTTTTATTAACGATAACAAAATTTCTGTTTTTAAAGAATTAATGATTAATCAACCGTAAACACGTTTTCGGTTTTTAAATATTTGGATATCGGCTTGGATCCTTGATTTTTTTCAATATTAGAAAATATTTCTATTTATTGGTAACTGGTAAGTAAATAAGTATATTACCTACAACTAATATTGACTTACGTGATGGTAAAACAGGGTGCATAAATTACCTAATTTGATGTCAAAAACCTTTGAGGAGTTTTATTGCCTGCCAAGTTAATTATGTATACAAAACTATGTACACATTCTTAAATAATTTAAATTCAAGTGTAAAGTACACAATAAGACGTTTGCGTTCCTACTTTCAAAATCATAATTATTGATAAGTGTATAGGCTAATACAAAGTATGGGTAATTACAGGAGTGCCAATACTGTGATGTATGTCAAAACGTTTTTTCGAAAAAACAATTGAAGGGATACTACCAAAAAAAATATCGGGAACTTGTTTACCATCGCAATATTTATTTTAAAAATTTGAATTTTGAAATCGTAAAATTCTGGCTGATAACAATCTGGATCTGGCGTGTATTGTTGTAGTTGCCGATAGAATTAATTAGATTTTAATTATTCGTCTTTTATACACCTCCTTCGCGTTTTACAAGAGTTTATTAATTCGAACCACTCCTTAATATTGTTTTGAACAATCGATTAGCGAACTAATCGAAACCGATAATTTTGGGAAAATTTTGGAAACGTCGACAGAAGCTTGAATTGCAAAAATGTATTTGAAAATTTAAAAAACAACAAGCGTAATCCAGTCTAGCGCAATTAGTCGACACAATAGACAAGATAAACAACTTCTACATAGTTTCTTTCAGTTAGGTGTTTTTAAAACAAACACGACAACATTTTTAACAACAATAAAACAAAACTTACTTCTTCTAATTTGTTGTCCTTAAACACCTCAAAGTAATCCACGTGTGTCGAGCAACACGATTTTCACACACAAAAGATTTAAAAAATAAAAATTACAACCGAATCGGAAAAAGTTATAAATCGCAAAAGAACAACAACACACGTCGACAGTAACAAAGTTGAACCGACACTGGCCATCGCGTGTTTCACCTGTCCATCCTATTACCCACCTGCCAGTTAGTTACCTGTGGTAAATACAGTGGCGTACAGTATGTAAATTAAGACATAAACAAAAGCTCATAATATAAAAATTAAACCGGATGAAACGAAAGATTCAAATTTGATTTTTTAGAACGCAGGTACCTGCTCCAACATGAAGAACAATATATATTACAAAAATACAAAATTAACTTACATCAAATTTTGGAACAGAATAGTTTCTTCCAGCTGGACGTGGTTTCCGTTCAAAAATTCGTTGATGGGCTCCAATACAAGGATAATCTTCGTACTTCTTGCGTTGATCGGTTTTTAAATTGAGAGCCGTGAAGATGTGTTTTGGTCTAAATACCGTGACACCCTTCTCGTCGATGTACATATAAGCCACCTTTCCAGAAAGAACGTCCCTTCGAGCTTCGGTAGGATAAACGATGTGCATACCATGATTGCTAACCAAAACTGGCAAGTGTTCCTCTTCTGGTTCTTCCTCTTCGATCTCTTGTGGAGGTAACGGCTCAGGAATAATTTCCGGTTCAGGTGGAATTATAACTTCCGGTTCGGGTGGTGGAGGCGGCGGCGGCGACGGTGATCTCTGTGGGGCAGCCATTGGTATGAAAGCTTCCTTCATCTTCGGTTTCAGATAAACCGGTTTAAACAACATAATTTTAGTAAATTTTTCTAATGAAAATTTGCAGTATTCTGAAATTGTGAAAAGGAAAAATCATTTTTTAACAAACACCTAAGATTCTCAAGTAATCTCGATTGGAAAACAAGTGGCCCAAAATTTTATTTTAAGCCAAAGTCGTTCACGTTTCGCTATTTTCAATATTTATACAACTATTTTTGTGTTACTTTTTTATACGCCAAATTATACATTAATACGTGCTTACTTCCTCAAACATTTGAAACAAAAAGCTATTTATTTTATAAGTCGTGTACAACTGCCAAAACATTGTCGCTAAAAGATTAGTCGACCGCTCTTAATTCTAAAGTTGTTGGCTTTGGCTATTACAAGAAATAAGTCATTTGCAACAATGGGAAAGCTGACATTTTCCGGTTCGTATCGCGTCGTAAATTTTAAATTTTTCTGATCATTTTGTTTCTTTTAACTTACATTTACTTGTCCACTGTTTATTTACAAAGAAATATACGGGGTGATTTTATTTCGATAGAATTCAAACCGTCAAGTTTTAGCGAAGAAATAATGGTTCTCGAGTGGACGTTCAAGAATCCTTCACATAATTAGAACCGGTAGAAAATCCTCTTGATGTTAAAAGCAAGGCTAATCAATAAAGTGAAATTTTTGATAGCTTAAAAATATTAGGAACATCCTATATTATTTTATACAATATTTATCCCAAACTTAAATTTTCAATACAACATTTTATTTAATCTTTTTTGATTCTATTTAATTTAATTTAATTTAATTTTTCAATTATTAAATGTAGATATCATTAGTAGGAAAATTAAATCAATAACTCAAGATTATTTATAGAGATATTATTTATGTTTTATTTACAAACTAGAGGTAATCCCGGTATTAAAACGCTTTTGAATATTAAAAGCTTACTACGAAAATTTTGTTAATCCATTCAACGCTAATGGGAATCTCGTTAAACCGTTCACGACCGACAAAGATGAGTGAAATCCTCCCTTTCAATGTGGCAAATAAAAAATAAAAACCAAAGATTGTGATGCTCGTGCTCTGTGATGATCTAAATTAACGAAAAGTTTAGATTTTCCAGTGAAGTTGACTTTAATTTTTCTTCAATATCCAAAACAGCAGAGAATATATCTTTTAACTGGTTATGGATAGAAAATTAAATGCTTTATCAATTGCTGAAGGTTTTTCGCAAATTCTTTGATTTGAAATTAATTTTTAAAAAATTTTTAATTTTCATATTTGGTAACTTTAAGCTATAACAGCAAAAGATTTTAGTTATAAATAAGTAGCATTAGATATTGAACATTTTTATTGCATGAAAATACGTTCTATGGTATGTCAAGTCTGCACTGAAAAAAATAGTGCATCATATTTACGAAAAATTCATAATTTTTGAGCCGATTAACAAAATTCGTCATATTGATAAAAAATTCGTAGTATTCATGAAAAACGTCATTGTATTTATGAATTTGTTCATTAATATAATCAATTTTGTTTTTTTTTCCGTTAATATGATGAACCATTTTTTAAATCATTTTAAATCGGAGAGACGGAGACTAGAATCGGGACAAGCTTTGCTAGGTTGAAGAGATTCCATGTCAAAACGTCGAATACAAAAACGTCGAAGTCAAAACATCGAAAACAAAAACGCCGAAGTCGAAAAGGTCGAAAACAAAAACGAGGATGTTTTTTCCACTTCGGTCAAAAAACCACATGATTTGAGATCAGTGTGAGAACCGTGAGAACATTCAGTTCTCAGTTAATATTCGAAAGTTGGCTGCTTTGACTTTTGTCCCCATCGACAAGGTGATCCAATCTCTTAAGGAACTCATTCAAACCGAGTTCTTCATTATTAACGCTGAAATAATTAAACCTCTGCTTGATTATTTTGAAAATACTTGGATCGGCCGCCAGCGCGGAATAACTAGACGCCCTTCAAAGTTTCTAATTGTACTTTGGAATTGTTATGACTTATGAAGGTGTCCTCAACGACCTGTCCAAAACAAACAATTGAAAATACAACAAAAAAAAGTATCGCGACGTTGCATTAGAATTAAGTCCATAGCACTGTCGTATGAATTCTTACTTTGAATTCCAGGATAGTTGATACAATCGTGTTTAAAACATCTTTTGATTTTTTTATTTTGTAAAATAAATAAAAATTAAGTTTTAATTTTCGGCACTTTGACTTTGCCCTTTTGGTTTCCGAGGTTTTTACTTTCGACGTTTTGCCGTGCTACCGCTGAAGATGCACTAAAATTAAGTACAGACCTGTTTTAAATTTACACACCTGAGAAAATAAGGTTTAAAAATTTAAATGCGATACTTCAGCTAGTTTATGCAATAAAAATCCAAAAGTTTTTTAGCTGAGATAGTAACGCGTCCTCAAGTAGAAGTTCAGGTTGCAGCAACCCGCACTGACCTTATGGTCTACAAATGCAGAAGATTTTTATTTTTTTTTTTTCGAGTAATCACAGGCTTTGAAGAAAAAAATATATAAAGAAAGAGAATAAAGAGCAAGAATTGCTATGGAGGGTATAAAATGTAGGTTTCAAACCGGGGGGTCTGGGGGGTATGGAATACCCTCCAGAGCAATTCTTGCTCTTTATTCTCTTTCTTTATATATTTTTCTCTTCAAAGCCTGTGATTACTCGAAAAAAAATAGAAATCTTCTTCATTTGTAGACTATAAGGGCAGTGCGGCCTGCTGCTACTTAAACTTTTAGTAGTCACCCCTAATAAATATTTTTTACTTTGCCCGTCTGCCTCTTTGTTATTACCTATATAAGTTCGGATAGACCGATTTACGGAGCCGGACATTTGAACGCTGCCGTTTGAATGCGGGGCCGTTTGAACGCGGGTCGTTTGAACGCGAGGACGTTTGAACGCAGGGACGTTTGAACACGAGAAATTAGATGCAATTGACCCCCCCCCCTTTATTATGTTTAAATATAATATTTAATAATAATTATTATTAATAATAAATGTGTACGATTGTAGACTGCACCGATAGTCAAAGAGTCTCATAATCCGATATGTAGATTGCACCGGGTGCAAATCACGGATTCACCCTTAAAAGTACTTCTGTGAATTTCAGAATTTTATGAAACTTAGTCGATCGAGCTACCCTGTCGCGGTGGAACCTCCCGGTCACGGTGAAGTTTTCCAGTCGAGGTGGAGCGATTTCGGGGATTTTTTTGGCGAGTTTAGCGCTCGTCGCTTGCGACAAACGCAAGCACGACAAATCACGGATTCACCCTTAGAAATATTTCTGTGTATTTCAGAATTTTATGCGACTAACGCTAAACTATTTAAATATTTTAAATAATATTGCAATATTTAGTGCATCTAATTTTATGCGTTCAAACGTCCTCGCGTCCAAACGTGCCTGCGTTCAAATGTCCTAGACCGACAAATTTACTCAAATCGTAGCGATTTGTGTTGTTTTTTAACACTCAAACGGGAATGGTATAATATTTTGAACTAGGAATTTAAAAATTTTCTAATAAAATTATGACATTTAAGCGCATAAAATCGAAGAATAAACACCCCAGCCTTTTGGTGTACAAAAATTACGGATTAGGGATCTGAAATTACGGAACCTCTACTAAGGGACCGTCTGTTAATTATGTAAAGCTTGTGGGGGTAGAGGGGGTATCGGTAAGGAGGAGAGGATGCTAAGCCGTTTCTTACAAGGAGTAAATATGGCGAAAATTTTGTGTACACTTGTTTGGAATTCCTTTGGAAATCATCGGAATTCCTTGGAAATCGCTGGAATTCTTTGGAAATCCTTGTAATTCTTTGAAAATCCTTGGAATTCTTGGAAATCATTGGGATTTGTTGGAAATCCCTGGCATTCCTGGAAATCGTTGGAATTCTTTGGAAATTTTTGGAAATCCCTGGAATTCTTTGGAAATCACTAGAATTCTTTAAATTGAACTTTGATTTGAACTCGTTGGAATTCCTTGGAAATCACTGGAAATCTTTGGAACTCCTAGGAAATTGTTGAAATTCTTTGGAAATCTTTGGAATTCCTTGAAAATCGTTGGAATTCCGAGTCTTGTGTACAGAAATTTTACTGGATATTTACCCCTTGATTTCTTACGTGTAAAGTTTTACTTCTTTCCAATTTGGCCTAATAAAATTACATTTTGAGAAACTAATCCATAAAAACCTTAAATTGATTTAATTTAATTGGAAATTAATATTTAATTTTTTTTATAAAAAAAATGAGTTTAACTTGAAAAAAATTAGTTTAAGTATTTGGATGTAAAAAATGTTTAATTAAATTATAAATTTTAAAGGGGGGATTTGAAAATTTCAAAAATTGTCCTTACGTAATTAATAAATGCTGGCTAAATGCTATGCAATTGCAAAAGAACATCCAAACTCGAAAATCTCGTGTCCAAAATGGCACAAATCTATTTGTAGACATTTGGATTTGGTTTTAAATATCCTGATTTATTTTTGATTATTTTGAATATTTATTTATATAATTTCGATGTTGGTAGTTGCAGTGTTCATTTGAAATAACTTATGACTAACAATAAATGAAAACAAACACTATATCCCTGGTTTGTTATGACTACTGATTACTTAAAGTATAGAGGATAAGAATAATTGAGGATAAGTCAAGGTTAAAAAGCAAAAAAAAACTTTGGATGGGCATTGAGGAAGATTGACGGACAGAAAGTTATGTTAACCACTGGGATGGTAGACATCCGCATATATCTTGACTTAATAGAGCAGATGGAACATCGCAGCTTTTATGCTATATCACTTGACTGCTTTGACGTCAATAAGAGGATCTAAGAGAAATGAGATTATTAGCATCGCCAGTACGTCGCTCGCTAAATTTTGGAATCATCCTAATATTGTGGTAGCTAGAAATTCAATTCAAATCTAGAAAAAATGTTCAAACGGCTAAAAATATAACTGACGTTATTTTGCGGTCAATATTTTCAGCATTAGGAAAGCTAATGGCATTTGCAATATTTGGAACCTAAACAATAGCTAAAGTTTTCTTCTGGTTAAAAACTTTCTTATGCGGAAGTTTCAGTGACGTCTTGACGCAACAATTGATTGCTTTAGTTCATTAACCGCCTTTTGACAACCGATTAACAAAGAAATAATTTGCCTGTGTTGTTGGCATCGATATCATAGAAAAACATAATTTCCTTATTGAAATTTTTTTATTTCTGCAGAACAAATTCGAATTCCATAACTGCGTCAAAGTTTATAAAACTAATTTTAAATAAAATAGAATTTTTTTCCGCAAAATTTAAAAACACAGCCAATCCGCGTGAGAAATAGTGCAACCGAATACTAAACGAGTTTTTTTGATTTATTTATTTTTTTTCAAATATCAATTAAGACAACAATGCTTACGCAATCAAAATTTTAATCTGCCAAAAATTTTATCACATGAGAATCTTAATATAGACGACAATCGAGTTACGAATTTGGAATGTTAAAAAATAATTCTCGATACAATAGGTACTGACAAACATTTTTTTAAAGAACAAAAAATAGATAGGTACTACGAACATGGGTATTTAATTAATTACCTGTTATGAAAAAATAAAAATCAAAACGAAGAATCTTGAAATTCCTCCAAGTTGCATTCCCTTAAAGTAAGTCACAAAAATCAAACAAAATTAAATTATGCGGTAAATTACAGATAACAAAAAGTACAAAAATCGTGCATTTTAAAAATAAAGTTAAATTAATTGAGGAATTTTAATATATTTAAAAAACAAAAAGGAGAAAAACACAAATATGTAGGTCGAAAGATACAGAACATTGAACTCAACCTGAATGAGCTTAAAACAGAACTCCCAATAGCTTTATTTATTTTTCACTGTTCGTCGAAACAGAAACAAAGTGAAGTCGCAAACAGTTCATTACATAGTGAAAATAAAGATCTAGGACCTGGATTGATATTTTTGTACATGTCACTTAAGCCAAATTAACTCTGCTATGTATGTACATTCGATATACCAAGTTTATCGAAACTTTCCCAAGTCCTAGGTCCAATAGCACTCTTCCACCATTGACTTTGAAATTCAACATGTGGAAAAATTTATTTTAAGAATTTATTAACACCATATGACAAATATTATGTAAAGGTGGCTTTAAATGAGGCTCGACAGACGTGCGAAGTGTTATTTTTATATTATTTTACTCTTTTACCTTGCCCTTCATATGATATAACGCTTAATTTTAATTTAGAAACTTCTGCACCCGACTATCAATGAAGTGTGGAAAAATTATGAAATCGCAGACTTGGTGCAATGTCAAGGCAAGGTTGATCGTAGGTTGCTGCTATATTGAGATTCTTTTAGCATAAAGAACAGAAGATTCTGAATTTCCACTATGGGGAAAAACTCATCTATGTTCAACGGTTATAGAAATGATACAGTTCTTATTTGACATATCGAAAAACTAAGAAAAGACATTGACCGAGAGAGGAAAATTGCTTCAATCAATGTTGCGGTAATATTTGACTTGGATGTAGATGAAGGCCTCGCGTTGCTACAGCTTTGGCACGGGATGATTTCAGGCATTAAAACTGATTCTAACTACTTATATTATACGACCTGTAAAAAGTCTGTGAAAAGGCTATTACTAGTACAGGTAACTTTGAAAATTTAGCCAAAAATATTACTTGGGATACGGTAGGGTGTAGTACGTTAACCTGGTCCACGAATTTTAAAATTGTCAAATAAAAGTATGATAGTAAATCATTAAAAAGTAATGCTAAAAAAGGGCAAAATTTCTAATGCGGTTCTTCGATTGGCCGTTTCCATAAAGTAAGCCCCGCCCATGATGTGTCATTATATTATACAACTGTTTCTTGGCATAATTTAGCAATTTGTAAGTTACTACCGAATCTATTAGGTCTTTTAGAGCGAATAACGTGTATATAGCGAAAGTTAAGACAAATGAGTGTCTGGGCCCTCGCTTCCTGAAAGTTATCCAAACTTGAAAAGAATGATTTTTAAAATCATTTCTGAAGCCGCTCGAACTCTAAAATCACGGGTCTGAAATGGCAACGACTTTGTTTTTAAATTAAATTCTGTTATAATTAATAATGATCAGTCGGTCGGCAAAAATAAACTAGCTGTATACCGGAGTTGGATTTCTGAAATTCAGTAAAAATAGAAAAATATTCCGGTTCATCCTTATTCCAGGAAAAGCCATTGATAACTAAATAAAGCAAAAATGTTTTATGCAACGCCAACATGGAAACCAGTACTGCAATACAGTTTGCAATACCACCGAAGAACCGAGGAATGGAGTTTTAGTGGATAAAACCTCACTATGGTGTGTGAAAAACAAAATCCGATGCACGTCAGAAATATGAGGTCTGTCATTGCCAACCACATAAAAATAAAATTCCAATTTATCACATATGCGAATTATGATTGTACAGTGATTTTTACTTTTATAAGGTTGTTTACATTAACTTGTATGAACAATGTTGTGTGTTGCGGTGACAGTTCAGTATATATCTCACTTTGTCATTGCATGGTATTTAAAATTTTGACAACGCTGGCGCTGGTCTAATATGACGTCGTCAATGTGAATGACGTGTATCGGCAAATCCATTTTATAAACCATACCACTCAGCTTGAGCTGATGCTGCATGGACGACACCAAATAGTACTTTTGAGTACTTGGTTCGTACTGAGTACGGTAATTTTTGAATTTTTATTTGAGAAAAAGAAAATTCTTAGCTTAGCTGGACATTGAGGTTAACGTCCGGCCAATAACATCACTGACCGTGCATTTTGGGCGATGTTGACATTTAAAATTTCATATATGTGGTTTTTACATCATTGTCCGGGCAATGCCGTCATTGCCCAATACAGAGTGAGCGATGATGAAACTACTCTTTTTTAAATGTCCGTGTCGCGCCACCAAACAAATTTACAATTTGAAATGCCATGGATCACTCTTATGTGCCAGAATAAAAATGATTAATTAAAAATATTTAATTTGATTATATTTTAATTTATAATTATTTTGTAAATTTTTGTTAATAAATTATTATAATTATGTACATTAGAATGCAATGCATGCAACACACGTAAATGTCACTTGCCAGTTGACTGTCTAATTCAAATCGCCAATTTGCTGTTCCTTATAGTATATTTATTCTATAAATCATCATTGTCCAATCCGTTTCGGTCAATAACATCATTGACCGGCCAAAGACGTAAATATTACAATCACGTGAAAATATTTACATCATTGCCACCGCTAACTGGCAATCACGTCAATGGCCGGACAATGACGTTAATGGCCAACATAAATGGGCATTAACGTCATTGGCCGTAACATATATATTCTCAATAACAATATAATTAACAGTAACTTTCTATCGTTCTAATTTAAATTGTTAAAAATGAAGTAGGCGGCGGTAACCTGACGTCCGAAACGCTGCAAAAACTATAAGACATATAAAATTCCTGAACAAAAGGTTCATGACCTGAAGTTTAAAAATTTACAAATGAAAATAACCAATAAAAGTCGCAGTTTTTCATCTCTTAGTGTTTATTTGCAATTTTGGATGCCTTCCATGCCGAAAATACCTACTATAATTAAAATAATACAGTATAAGCAGTCATGGAAATTTCATCGCTGAATATTTCCGAATTAAAATAACAATTTCCAATGAACTATGGAAAACACAAAGATAGGCTTTTCAAACCGGGGGGTCTGGGGGGTATGGAATACCCTCCAGTACACCAGAGATTGTGCACAAAAAAGTGTTATTGAGCTTATACGTTTCAAACCGGAAATCTAATATCTAAAAATGTAAGATTTCTTATTTGAAATTCAATAATACATTTTCTTTTTTTTGAACACATTCGCTAATGTGCTGGGGGGTATTCCATACCCCCCAGACCCCCCGGTTTAATAAACCTAGCTTTATGATTGTGTTTAAAAAAGAAAATGTAATTTTGAGCTTATGAGTTTCAAACCAAAAATTTAACTTTTTATTTACTTCTATTCTATTTTCTTTTAATGATTTAATAATTTTCTTCTGATGATAGCGATAACCTTCGCTGAAAGCTCAAATATAATTATTGCATTTTATTCGTTTTAACTAACTTGTTATATTGGAGTTCTAATTTTATTAATTTTCACAAGATAAGAATTTATATAATTTAATATTAAGAATATAGGTAATATACTCAGAAATCTATTTTTTTAATTTGTGAATAATTCCCAATGCAATTTCCATGACCGCTACTGTACATGCCATTATGAACTTTTTCTGCAGGAAATTTATTTACCCTAAAAATGTTAATATTTTTTATTTATTTTTTATTATGATTGTTACAATTTTTGCCAATTTATTTTGTTTTTGTTGAGTTTACAATAAATTACAAAACTTACAATTAATTTAACGATTCCAAAACTTAAAGCCCTTTTATAAATTTTCTGAGGTTGAAAATTTGTAAGTGATATGAATTTAAGTCAATTCAAAATGTTTAAACATTTTTTATCTATGTTTTTTCTAATTTTTAAGATTTTTTATATTTAAATACTATTTACGTATATGCTTTTGTAGACTTTTTTGCAGTAAATTTCATTGACTACAAAATTGTATACATTGTGAAAATTTTATATTAAAAATTTTAAAAATTAGTAATTTCTAACTACCCCAATTTATAATGGTTGATCATAGTAATATGTATATAAAGGTTTCTATAATTTTTTTTTCAAATTTTCTCAACTTTTTGATCAGAAATAATTACAGATTATGTTTGGTTGTTCAAAATTGTAAATTAAGAGAATTATGTCACTTGAAGATTTGGCTGTTAAAGGTAAAATAATTTCCCTCCCTTTTTTTATTTAAATTAATATTATACCTTGTAATTTTAAAAAATATACAAAAATTCAAAAAAACGTACCTACTATTTTTAAAAACTTTTTTCTAAATTGCAAGGCATAACATTAATTTAAAGTAAAGTGGGGAGGGGGGGACATATACTTTACCTATAAAGTTTTACAATTTAGAACCACGTGAAGAAAATTTAATTATCCTCTATATATTGGAGACGAAAAATTATGTAGTTTAATTCTCGAGTGTAGCATTAGGAGAATAGTAACTCTGAATTAGAGGCACGATGTAAACTAGCTTTATTTTGCAAATTAATCAACTTCATACTTAGACGATAAAATGACATTTTCTAGGTTTTAATGAAAGTGATGAATTTGTTATGACACCGTGTATACATGTATTTTATATTTAAAAATAGTAAATAGTACACGCTTCGTTTATCTTAAGCTACTTTTACTTTTAAAGCACATCTGTTGGGATAGATCCAAAATTTAAAT
Source organism: Cantharis rufa (assembly GCA_947369205.1). Classification (NCBI taxonomy): domain Eukaryota; kingdom Metazoa; phylum Arthropoda; class Insecta; order Coleoptera; family Cantharidae; genus Cantharis; species Cantharis rufa. The sequence continues at coordinate 92,743,534 of OX376303.1, forward strand.
TGCTTGGAAATATCGTCAAGTTAACGGAAACGAACATCTTGACAAAAATACAAAATGTATTCTAATCGTTTCTTCCGATGACGATAATAAGTAATTTTTTAATTCAATCTTCCTGAGACCCAGTGAGCATCATCAAAATGAGTAAAGCAAATTTTTCTGAGTGTGAGAGTTAGAAGAATTCGAGAATGAGAGATGAGAATGATGTTAATGCTTAACCAGCACTAAAAAAAACCACTAACACTTCGTATAAGTAGTGATGATTTATTCAAAAAAGCGCCAATTCAAATTTTTTGAAAAACAAGCAAAATTCTAACACGAAACTCACCGTTTGCGATTTCAAAATTTTGATGTTGTCGTTGGCAACCATCAAATTAACATTACATTTAACACAACTTAATTAGTGCATTACATTATTATTATTATCACTTATCATTTCCTTTATTAACTACACATGCATTTCAAACAAACTTGACGTCAAAAAATAAAATTTCAGAGATATTTACATTCTACTAGTAACTGTCAACAAAATTCAATAACAAATACAACAAAATCACAGCACAATTTAAAGGGATCATGCAGTCACTCGAGGGTTAAAGTTTGATAATCTACGAATACGATTTCTTACATCCATCTTGCCAAAACTAGGTACTTCGGCCCATTTTTCGTTTTTTACTTCCGAATTTCGTCGTTGGTTAGTTCCGAATGGAAGATATTCGTCGACAGACTTTTCAAAATCTTTGTTATTGTTGATGATTCCATTCGCAAACTTTTTCACAGCCTTTATATTACTAACACCTTCTTCGTCCAGCAAAGAATAGGGCACGAGACCCTTCAAAACCTTATCTTCCATTTCCGTCGGAATGACCACTTCCTTCCCTTTTCTGCTAATTAAAACAGGCAAATCGATTCTCGACCTTTTGATCAAAAAGTCCTCCAACGCAATAATATTTTTTTCCTCGAACAATTTCGTCGGAATTTCTTTCGAATTTTTAATCGTTGTCGAATTAGAAGCAAGTCCTGCGCTTTCACGTATTAATTGTCGAATTCTCGGATTTGTCTTGCCAAATTCGGGATTCTTTTTAATTTCTCTTAAAGCTGCAGCTTGCCCGCGATCGTTTTCCGCCAATTTTCTAATCAAAACCACACGTTTTAATAGATTCAAACAAGTTTCGTCGTCCGTCGAAACCAAATTTGAATTTAGCGGTAATTTTAATAAGTCCTGAGCCACACCGTTTAATCCTAACACACTGGAAAAGCAAACCGCTTCCGAAATCAAGTCCTTGATGTCACTCTTCCCGGCGTTTTTTACAAAATCTTTGAAATTTTTGTCGGCCATCTGTTCCACAGCTTTTACTATCGCATCTTGTAGCGTTTCGGTAGCATTGAGATCGTTTTTTACAAGGTTTACGTTATTTTTTATTAGTTCTATTACCTTGGACACGAGATCTGGATTATTTTTGGAAATCTTCTTAAATGCAGGCCCAATTATGTCGCCTTTCTTGTCCAAAACGTCTTTCAACTTTTCTACGACATAGCTGTCCTCGAAGATGTCCCTTTCCTTATCCGTAATTGCATCTTCCAGGGTGGTCATTTTATTTTTCTTATGTTTTTGACTTAACTCTTTGAGAAGTAATTCGCAGATTTCGTTTCGGTCCATTGGATCTTTCATTAAATCGCACAGTTCGAGTACCAATTTGTCTTGGTCTTGCAGTGCTAAAGTCAATACGGTCCCGATAGCTTTTAAAGCAGAAACTTCATCTTTAGGTCTATTTTTAAATACGTTACTTCCAGCCACCATAGCTGTCTTTAAAGCTATTTTTAATTTTTCACAGCGTTTAGACCTCTCGTCTACTTTAAATTCGCTGTTATTATTAGAATTATTTATGTTATCGACACTAATTCTATTTTTATCCGAAAATGTAACAATTCGTCGAACTATGGTTAATAATATATCAGATATAACGTTAGCGTCTTGAAATTGGTTTGTAATTTCGTTTGCGATGTCCACGGCGTCCTCGAAGCTCGCCGTCGATATTGGGTCAATTTCTTTCACTATCGTCAGATTTCTCAACTCTTCCAGTCTCTCTTTAACTTCTTCAGTCTTCGTTTCAATGTTCACGATGAGTTCAGTAATTTTGGCATTAATTTCCTTAAATCTCAGACGTTCCTCCTCAATTTGTTCCTTATGTGCGACTATACGAGGATCAACTGCTTTCCGATATATTTCAATTTTTTCCTCCAAGGTCAATTCTTTCGGCTTATCGTTTTCTAGGTCAATTTCACCACCAGCTTCACTTTCCGAAGAATTTCCTACTTTATCTTCGCTTATGAATCCTTCATCCTCGTCGTCGTCGTCAACTTCTTCATATTCCGAGTATTCTTCCTCCTCATACTGAATTTCTTCTTCGCTAGTATACACACAACCAGGAGGTATAATTTTACGCTTTTTGATAACTCTCCTTAATTTCTTTCGAGGTTTCAGTTGGTCTTCGGCGAAATCTTCGCAGTCGTCATAATAATACTCTTCGTAATCGTCTTCCGGATTTTGATTATTCGATTTAATTACTTTCCTGACTGGCACTTTTCTGGGTTTATACTTAATTCGTTCCTCCTTGGTGACGGTAAACGACAAGTGACCGTTTTCCGTAATAGTAGAAGGAGTGGGCGCAAACATAGGATTTTTGTTGTCCGAATCTCCAACAATTAACCCATTTATTAAAGTGGGTTTATTATCCATACAAACCATAATTCCCGGTGCGTATTCGGTGCCAAACTCATTTTCTATAGTCTGTCCGGGTACAAAAACGTCGCCTTCTTCTCCTTTTATCATTTGACCACTTACAAAACATTCTTTTCCAGACGGCAACTTGACCTTAACGCCACAAATTTTACGTAATACTTTTTCTTCCTCCTCGTCTTCAGTCTCAATCTCGTACTCGTGAAAAACTGCATCCCCTAAACTATTAATTATATCGGGTATTTCTTGCAAGGTAGGCAGTTGATCTAAAACGTCCTGTCCTCCTTTCGTAATTAATTCTTCCACATCTTTCGTTTTACTAAAATCATCCACCTGCATGCTAATGTGGTACTCAACAATCGGCTCTTCGATGTACTGCACCAGACGTTTCGCTTGTTTTTCATACTTTTTCCAATCCATATTTGCGGTAGCCGCTTTTAACATTTCGTTCCATTCTTTTGTACCTTCACCCGGTTGCAATTTACGTCTCAACAGCATACGTTTCAACTCTTCCTCCCATTTCTCCTCTTTCCGTTCCTTATCTTCGAATATTTTCGCCAAACTCATGGTTAATTTTCCATGATGGTGGTGTCGTTCGTCTTCTTTGGTCGTAGTTCCTTCGCCTTTAAATAATTTTTCGTCCCGCGTATAACTCTCGATTTCGACCGGAACTTTTTTGAAATCGCTCAATTTGATTAGAATTTTATCGGTGCCTTGGGACATGAGGATGTCGATAACATCCCCATCCCTAATTGCGGTTTCTAAATGAGCGTCTACTACTAAATTATAATTTTTGTCGTCCACTGTGTAAACGAAAGCACCTTTTCCTTTTTTGGTACTTAAAATATCACATAACCTCTTATGCATTTCATTATTGTCTGGGTCTAAAATAGGCATCATATAAATAAAATCTTCCATGTGTTGGTGTTTTATTTTGCCGTAATTTTTTTCCTTTTTCGATCTCTTTTTTGTGTGATTTAACAACACCGGAATGTAGTGCTGAATTTTGGCCCCCAAAAGCCATTTTCCGGTGATTCGAAATGTCCTCAATGCATCTTTCGGTGTTAAAGGTTTGAGCAAAGGTAAGTAAAAATTTCTGGAAAATAATTTACTCGCAGCTGTGACTTTACAAAACGAGAGAACGTAATTCATGGCGAGAGGGTTATTTTAAGGTGGTCGCACGTTGAATTTGAAAAATGAATTTTATTTTTATTTTGATAAAGAGTCAATGTTAATGAACGATATTTGAAAACACAACTTACAATTTACACTTTTATTTTAACAACTGGTTGAACTTTTTTACAATAAATTAATACAAGATTAACAATTTTTACAACCCACAACATACAAGATTTTCTTCTAATTTTTACAATCTAAAAAACTTAATTTACTGATTTTCAGCTAATTTTTATTTATGCATGTAAAAACAAATCGAAATTGTATAAACGACTCGCTATCAATAGATATGAAACTTCCCGACGATGTTTTGGCACTGACGAGTCGACGTCTCGATGCTTTTCTTAGTGAACTAGTATTCGAAGCTGTCGGCTGACGCCGAGAGACAACGGAGGCAATTCTTGAAGATTATACTTTCCGAAGCCCAAACCTACGTAATCACTGACACTGTTGTGGTATCTCGAAAATCGAGTCAAGTTTCTTGCATTTTCTCGAATTTTCTTTGTCTTTTCGTCTTCGAAAAAAGTTCCCTTCTCTATGCTTTCCTCTAGTTCCTTCAACTTACTGCTTTTCTTAATAGGCTCGGTCGGCTGATACGGCGCAGGCTTCTCGAATTTCATATTTCTATATTTTTGTCTAATTTTCAATCTAAGTTGATCCACTTTTCTTTCTTCGTCCAACACGCGCTCTTCTGCGTGCGCCTTCTTGCGCTTCTTTTCTTCTTCCAATTCTTTCCTTCGCCTTTCTTCCACCGCTTCCCAATCACATTCGAGTGGTCGTAATGCTTCTCTTAATGTTACTTTGGGTGGGGATTTTTCTTTCAACGGAGCTTCGACAGGTGCCACCGCTTTCTTCTTCTTAACTCGTTCTTTCTTTACGGGTTCATCTTCGATCACTCGCCGCCTTATTACTACAGGCTGTGGAGGTTTCCTTACTTTAGGTTTTGCTTCCGGTTGAGGTGAAGGCGACGAAGAACGGGAAGAAGAAGAAGACGACTCGTCCGGGGTGGGACTACGCTGCTTAGGAGGCAAATCTTCTTCGGTTGCTTCAAATTGTAACTGTCCTTCTTGGGTGATAGTGGAATCACCGGGCAGAAACATGGGCGCGGTTTCTTCCTCTCCCATTACCAAACCAGGAATTAAAGTCGGTTCGTTATCCAAATTTACGGTGATACCTGGTGTGTATTCGGTATCGCCGTTTTCGTTGGTTACGGTTTGTCCTGGTACAAACACTTCGTTCTCGTCTCCTTGAACCATCTGACCTGCCACGAAACGCTTCTGTCCACTTTGCAAATTTACTCTTATACCACTCACATTTTGCAATTCACACATTTCTCCTGTGCCCAAACTTTTTATTACCTCCGGTACTTCTTTCATCGTTGGCAATTGTAATAAAATCTCTTCGCCGCCATCTTTCAACTTATTGTTCACGTTTTTAGTTTTTTCCATATCATCGACCGCCATAGGAATATCTTCTTCTTCGACAATTTCGTCTTTTTCGTCGATAATTTGCTTGGTATCTTCTTCAAACTTATCCCAATCCATATTTTCCAAACAGCCCGATAGCATTTCTTTCCAATCTTGAGTGTCTTCTCCTTTAAGTTTCTTTTTTCGTTTGTTGGCCAAACGCATCATTTCCAGTTCCCATTCTTCTACGCCTTGTTCTTTAGCTTCGAATAACTTTGCAAGAAGAAAGGTTTCTTTACCGTGGTGATGTTCCTCTTCGATTGCTTCCTTGGTCCATCCCGAACCCCTGTACAATGGACAGTTTCCTTCAAATTTAGCAATAGGCATTGAGACTCTTACGCCAGAATTTAACTTAATTACAATTTTTTCACTTCTTTGAGCCATAACCACATCAATAATATCTCTATCTCGAATGGCCCGTTCAAATTGGAAAGGTAAAACAAGAACGCAACCTTTGTCAAATACTTCATAGCAATATTGTTGCCCTCTGCCTTTGGGCTTTCTGCTGACGACGCTTCTTAAAATATTGTGATTTTCCATACCTTCGTCAAAAAATGGAGCCATGTATCTGTACCGTTCACTTACTCGAACACGTTTTTTGATTATCGGTTTTCCTTTGACCCTTTTTCTTCGTCTTGCGACTCTCTCTTCGTATGATTCCAGAGTTGGTATGTAATGTTCGATTCTTGAACCCAAAACATTTTGGCCGGTAATAATTTTTCTTCGCAGGGCATCTTTGGGCGACAGTGGTTTCAGTAAAGGTAAGTAATAATTTCTTTGAAATAACTTGCTGGCCTTTGTGATTTTGCAGAGCGATATCTTCACGTTGATTGTCATCTTGAGAAAATATCCAAAATAATTTCACTTGGTCGTAATGCTGAGTTAATTTGTTGAGTTCCAATTAAATATCGAAGATTGTTTCGGTTTAAATTCGATGTATTAATTTAAAAATAATTAAGCACTCCAGGAATTTTAAAATATAAAGTAGGTTGAATAAAATTGAGGGCAAAATTCAACACGAATAATTAAAGTAAACCAAAAAAAAATAATAAATAATTATAAACGATATATCTCGTTCGGATGCAGTTCGAATTGTGTCGTTCGATTGTGATCGAAGACACACTGCTGTTGTGATGGATGATTAATAAACGGATTTCCAAATTCGGTGTCGTTCGAGTCCCACCGAATCGAAGGTATTTCTATAATCATAGGGTTCCTTCCAATTAGTAGTCTCGATTGGTACAAACTTGTTCAAATATTTTTTGTAATTGTTGTCGAAAAATTTACCTTTTCTGATTTGTTTTTCGAATTCCTTCAATTTGTCACTTTTTCTTACCGGTTCCAGAGGTTGGTACTTCGCGGGTGGCGGTATTTTCAAAATTTCTTTAACTTTGGCTTTGATTTCTTTCTTGCGCCTGTCGATTACCAGCTCTTCTTTCGATTTTTTCTCGCTCAATTTGTCGACACGTTCGCGTTCTTGTTCGAGTAAATCTTTTTCAAAAGTTGGAAGAGTCAAGTCGAATAACACCGGATCGTTTGGATCAAAACGATTTTTTAATGGTTTGTTTAAATCGATTTCAGGAAACTCTAGCACTGGTTTTAAATCCTTTGTACTAGCTCTTGAAGCTTTCTTGGTGCGTTTTTCCTTCTTCTTAGGCATCTGGGATTTGTGCGAGCACAAGAGCGTTAGTCGCTCGTAGACAAACTAAAATGATTTTGGACTATCGTGAAATGGTGGTGGTTGTAATTATGCACTACCACTATCGCTCTAAATAATCAAAAATACGCTCACTCTTTGTAACGGCTCGAAAGTCAAAGTGCTGCAATGCCACGACTAAATGATAGCAAATTATTTACCTGCCAAAATCGATTTGATTGGATCATCTCCCATTAGTTGTGTCTAACGGGAGAGTGGGTTCGTTGTCCATAAATATCGATAAAACTGGGCTAAACTTAATTGCGTTTTATTGTAATTTAATTTAATTTTAAGTAATAATCTTTATTTTATTTTAATATTTTTCCTTTATTTAAAAAATCTAAAAATTCCAATATTTTTCCAAAATTTATTTAATTATTTAATAAATTGGGTTAGAACAAATTCGAACGACATGTCCTGAATAAAGCGTCGTGACAAACAGATAGATATCCAGACCAAGGAACAAGATATTTGTGTCGTGGTCTTCACACACTAATGATGCAAAAATTAAATCTAATGCTATACATGTAACTTGAAATGAATTTTTTGAAATTTATTTTTAGGGTTCCGAACAATCATATTCTATTCTCATCAAGCACAAGATCTGATGTAGTGCACAATCGAATTCCATTTCAAACATTTTTACTGCCACAATCATGAGAAAAAATAGATTTTTTGTCTATACAATTTTGGGTAATTTTCAAGTCTTTCTGCTACACTCTGTATATAATGTAACCGAAATGTTTTTTTTAGACACACACTTGTTATCAGTAATAAAAGTGTTTTTGTGCAAAAATACATAAAATCCAAATTATAGCCCACTCTTAAATTGTTTGCTAACAAATTTAGAATGTGGATCAATTTTCCAAGTCATTAAAGGATTGATTCAAAACATCTATAATTAAATGACATATATCACGAGCCATTTGCCCTTAACATTTTCAGATCGAAATGCTTCACATGTAACAAAAGATTGACGCCTCGAGCCTGATCCACTTGATTGGACAATATCCAATAATATCATTACTTAGCTAATTGCAATCAATATGATGTTATACTTGGCACAAATACCGATGAATTATTCCCATTGCTTATACAATGACACTTAACAAGTAGAAAACAAGAGAAGACGAATTTAGAACAAGGATCTGCAATCAGTGGCGGATCCAGGGGGGGGCGATGGGGGCGATCGCCCCCCCCTTAGAGCTCCAAAAGACATTAATTCTTACACCAAAAAATTCTGACGTATTACAAATTCCTAAAACTATTTTAAGAATTTAGAAAATACAAAAGTATTTTGTATTTTTTAAACTTCAAAATCACAAAAAATCACAAAACTATGATATTATTATATTTTTAAATGTTATATCTATTTTATAAAATAAGACCAAATTTAGTACTTCAAAGAATTTAAAGCCGAACTTCCGGAAGCCGCCTAATCTGAGGCTTCTATAGCGCCAGGTAAATTGTATAAGCTTGTTGCAATTTTGGAAAACCCAAAATTTCTGGTGTTTTCCCTAATTCCTGAAAGAATCTGTTTAGGTAACAATATTCTCCTTTGTCATTGCTTTTCATAATTTAAAGCAAACAGAAGTGCTTTTTATTTCAGTTTGCGTTTTTTGAATATATTTTCAGTACTTCAGTACTGATATCATTTAAATTAAGTGAGTAGTGAAGTTGTGAAATTAATTTATCATACAATTACAGTTGATTTTTTATAAAACAATAAAAACTATATGTGCAGTGGTACTATTCATCAATAATCAATATTCAATTTTCAATAATATTAGATATTATTTTGTTATACTTGCTGTTGGAATTTCTATCTGAAGAATGTGTTTCTAACACATTTTCCCTAAAATGTGTTAAAAATTAATATACATACAATAAATTAAATTTCATAACAATTTAAAAGCTTTTGGAAAATTTTAATCATTGATTAAATTTGAAATTGATTTTACGTAAGCAGACATTAGATTTAAAAATTCACATTAACCGTATATCTAGGTAATTAAGAATCTTGAAAATGAAACGGTGTCTGAGTCAGTCCACTCTGAATGTGGGGATCTGCCAGGGAACCACAACCACGAATCGAGCCGCGATTGCTGCACTATAGGAAAGAGGACAATTTTCTGAGTATATTAAAAAAAGAAATTTTGCGAATTATCCATTAGTTTTCGAGAAAACGGCATTTAAAAATTCAAAATTTTACAGGCATTTTAGATAGGGAATTCATTAACACGAAAGTTCTATTGACGGTGCGTGCGTTCTGATATAGTCTTAGTGTTAGCAGTCAGACGCGATTGTGACATGATCCGGTGCACAACGTGCATATCGAACCCCTTGCTTGTAACCGCACCCATTATATTACGCAACATTATGCAATAATTTAAGAAATAAACGCAGAACTCGTTTGGCGTTTGACTGCCAACACTAAGACTATATCAGAACGCACGCACCGTCAATAGAACTCGGGAGCGAATCAATTCCCTATGTAAAATGCATGTAAAATTTTGATTTTTAAATGCCGTTTTCTCGAAAACTAATGGATAATCCACATCGAAGTGCTGTCTCAAAATGCTCAGAAAATTGTGCTCTTTCTAATAGCGAAAAAATCGCGGCTCGATTCGTGGTTGTGGTTAACTGACAGTAACCTGAATATGATTGTAAAGAAGCACAAAATTCAAGAAAATGAAAATCAAGACAGTAAACCACAAAGTAGTAAATCTCAAGACAAATGTTCTGCAAATATAAATGTTGCAACTATTTTTGAAATTGCTATTTTACTACTTTTTATTTTTTTATTTAAAAATTTTTTATGTTGTCGCCCCCCCTATGGTAATTTCCTGGATCCGCCACTGTCTGCAATAATGCTTCCTTCCATTGGTGAGAAACAACTACATAATTCAGGTGTTGCATTTTTTATTTTTGGCAAAACAATAGGTAATTACTTTTATGAAACTTTTGTTGCACACTTAAGTATAATCCATATCTTGCAGTTAGATAATTGAGGATTCCCTCGCAAAACCGAACTGTAAGTCAGTATATTTGAGATGCAATTGTTCAGAAAGTTAAAAGTTGGTGAGTATTTTCCAGTCAATGAAAGTCGGGTATACGTACTGCCATAACGTCACAAAGAAGAAATCTTTCATTTGACGTCATGACAGTACATATCCCCCCCACTTATCCCCCCTTCCCGAAATTTCACCTATGGGTGCCCATGAGCTCATCATGAGATTTCAGCTTTTTCCAGTAGATTTAATTTTTTCTAAAACTTTGAAAATAATACGAATATCTCAAATTTTGAGATATCAAGTAATCGGCAATGAATAAACCAATAATTTCCTCAAAATGTGAGGTATTTAAAAATTCGTGAGTAATTTATGAGTAACTCAGACTCAGTGAGGAATTATGAGTAAAATTTAAAAAAATTAAAATAAATTACCTAATTCATTTTATAATAATCTTAATTTTTGGAAAATATAGTACTATATACTGTGTTAATAATCTGGCGATAATCTCAGAGTGCATCCAAAATTTCTACAAAATTATTTAAATTTATTTTAAAACAACTTTTCCAAAATAAAATTCAATCTTAAATTTGAAAGATACCTACTTATCAACTCCGTCGTTATCACCAACAATTTCAACCAAAATTATTAAATTTTCAATCTAAAAATAATTAACTTTTCCAAAATACTAAATTTTATTTTCCATTTCATTACCCATTTCCTACAATTTTTAAAAATTTTTCAAATTTAATTAAATTATTTCAACCAGCTCACAAAATCACTGTCAATCGCCATTACCTACACAGTTCAATCACTTTTTAAAAAATGTTCCTCGAAACTTAGTAGCTGTATATTTTCCAAAAACAAACTTTATACACTCCAAAATACAAAAAAAGCGGCTTTACTTTAAAATGAATAGCAACATATTGGAAAAATATTTAAAAAATTTTAATTTTAGGGGTGGGGGAGGAGATAAATTGAAAATAAATTTCTTTACATATGTATTTGGGAATAATTTTTAGATATTTAAAGCTATTTATTTCCAGTAAATCACTAAAAAACCACCCCCATTCAAGTTTAAAATAATTTAATTTTAATTTGCCCCCTTCCTAACTGTCACTTTTATATCTTTTAATTTTATTTTTTTAATTATATAAATTCTTAACTTGTGAAAATTAATAAAACTCGCGATCATATTTCAAGACTATGTATATAGATTTATTTATATCATAGATCGTATATCAAATGACAATACAGTTATTTTTACTACTACAAAAATACAATTCATTTTTTAAGTAAAAAAAACAACATAATTAATTTAAAAAAATTATATTTCAATTTTAAATTTAATTTTAAAGAAAGTATTTTAAAAAACTTACGTAAGGAATACATCGGACCCCAAGGAGTAAATATTCAGTAAAAATTCTGTACACAAGACTCGGAATTCCAAAGATTTCCAAGACTTCCAATGATTTCCAACGATTTCTTAAGACTTCCGAGGACTTCCAAAGAATTCCAAGGATTTCCTATAAGTTCCAAAGAATTCCAAAGATTTCCAGTGATTACCAAGGAATTCCAACAATTTCCTAGAATTCCAAGGATTTCCAACTAATTCCAATGATTTCCAAGAATTCCAAGAATTTCCACAGAATTCCAGTGATTTCCAAGGAATTCCAATGAGTTCAAATCAAAGTTCAATCTAAAGAATTCCAGTAATTTCCAAAGACTTCCAAAGAATTCCAAGACTTCCAACGATTTCCAGTGATTTCCAAAGAATTCTAGGGATTTCCAAAAAATTCCAAAGATTTCCAAGGAATTCCCATAATTTCCAAGGGAATTCCAAACGAGTGTACACAAAATTTTCGGGATATTTACCCCTTGTCAAACCCTCTCCCCTCCCAACATAAGGGTCAGTATGATTTTCAATGCCCCCCCTCGCCCGAACCTTTACGTAATTAATAGACGGCCCCTAAGTACAGGGCCGTATCTCGAACTTTAATTCGGGAGGAGTTGAATAATAAATAAAAGTGCGTTGCGTCAGCCTGAACACCGGGGGGTATGGGGGGTATAAAATACCCCCAGAAAATTGCGCCGCAGGCGAAAATTTTTGAAATTTTCGAGAACAATCGCTCTACTGTAAAGTTAGAAATGCCAATTTTCAGGTTTTGATGGATTCTTATTTATTTTTTAAAGCTCTTTTTAGTGGAAAAATGTCGTAACTTCCATCGCTTATCATTTAAGCGCTATTTAGCCAACAACAGTTCTAAACTTCATAAGAATGTACAGCTTTTCAAATTTTAAAATGCAATTATCTCAAAACATGCTTTTGAAAGTTACGACAGTTGTCGTCACAGGGTGCGATATTCTAGGATTTTATCTCGCGCTTTATTTCGGGGGGGTGGGGCGGTTGAACCCCCAAAACCCCCCTTAAAATACGGGCCTGCCTAAGTATGTAAATATTTATTGAATTAAATTTCTGACGAAAGCGATAACCTTCGCTGAAAGCTTAAATAATAACTATTGTATTTTATTGGTTTTAATTAATTTATTATTTTAAAGTAAAGTTTTAATTTTATTATTTTTTTTATCTTATGATATATTTTAATGCAATATTTAAAATATTCAATGCAAAATTCATATTACAAAATATGTAATTTCAAAAATATTAAATTCTAAAAATTAACAATTCGTGACCTCACAATTTTAGGCACTCTCTCTCTCGCCCCCTCGCCCCTGTGATTATTTTTAAATTACTAAGAAAAATAATTTTTGTTTGAAATAAATATTATTATTAAGGTAATATAAATATTAAATATTAATTTATAAACAAATTATTTTATATTAAATAATGCTATGCAGATAAGTTTAAATTGTAATTTAATATTCACTGTTTATTTCTTGAGAATTAAAAGTCCAAAATTAAATAAGAAATAATATGCACATTTTGTGGAATTAGAAAAGTGCCCCCCTCCCCACACAAAATTAGCCTATTCAATAGCAACATGTATTTTATTACATTTAATTAATAATAATTAATAATTGTTATATTAGATTTCTGAGTGTAAAATAAATCAGCATTGTAATTAAAAATTTCGTTTTGTTTTTTTTTGCTGTAGAAAATACAAAATTTATCTACTTAGTAATTCGCTAGATGGGGGCTATCTATAAAATGGTTTTCAGGGGGCAAAACTTAAAAAATTATTTGTTATCAAAATAATAATATCTATGAACGGAAAAATATATTGAAAATTAAAAAATTACGTAATGCCATTCGCGACTTACCTTAGCGTGGTGACTAATGCTATTAGTCCAATGGATTCAGACTTCAACCCATGATTCAACCCAGAAGATCCGTTTCAGGGTATGAAAGTTACACCAATCGATAGCCAAAGGTTTCCTTATGAACATAATATTAAAATGTATCGGCTTAATTTTTCCGGGCCTGTGATTTATAATTAATAGAAAACAATCGCAGATTTACGACTAATCGACTTTTTCGGCCTCCATTTCTTCATAGTTACTCACTCAATTCAAAAAAAAAGTTATCAATTTATAACACGGAAAATTTACTATGAAATTCAATCGGAAAACTTTGTGAGAAATGCACTATTACTTTATTACAATTTTTAAAAGTGGTTTGTAAACATTTGTTGTCAAGGCGTCAGCTGATCGGATCGCCAGAGTCACGTGTTGCGCGCCATGCGCAGTAGGTACATACTTTTTATCGAATACAAAAATATGAAGGCAGGAAAATTAAATAGAATTCTCTTCAACTGCCCTCTTTGCCCCCCCCCCTCCCTAATGAACGCCCATATGACCATCTGAAGAATTTAGAAATCAAGTTAAAATTAAAATTTCAAAAATATACCTACATTCTTATCAAAATATACATATTTAACCCCCCCCCCCCGCCTTATTTATCCCTTCTATAAACTTTGTCAGGAACCGTCCTTGATAGCAATTATAGGAATGTTTTCTTGTTTGACTGACTTGAAGCATTTTAAGGAATTCTGAAGAATTGAAAAAAATTTTAAGGCAATTTTTGTAATATGAGTTAATATTATTTATGTCGTGGCCAATCCCTGTATTTATTTCTTACCAGGCCTGATCCGACTTGTTTATTTCATTACAATTTATAGTTATTTTTAAACATAAAAAAATTGTATTTAAATTTTTTAATCTCTCTAAAGTTAAATAAATTTTGTCCTTTTGAAAGATGATTAAAAAATCAAATCAAAATCAATAAAAAAAACTTTTGCACCACCCAGTAATATACATAAACATAGCGACTTACCCTATACATTTTCAGCTTACTTTTCTTCCCATTCGCCATCTTCAGCATGTGTTTATTTGTCGTGCTCTGATTGACTACAAACAATTTCAAAATAATTATAGTCTGCTTTTGATTTGTTCTTGCAAATCCCAAACAAGTCCTACCAACCATTTCTTTTGTATTGGGACAACTATTCAGTAGGTAAGTTTGTAACTTCAATTATATTTTTTGTAAATCAACTTTCACTAATATAGCTTTGTTTAACGTAACCTAAAAATTTGTTCGATAAACTTTCCCAATAAAATCGTTGCAAGTTTAGTGTTACAGAAAGGTAAAGTATGCATTTTCATAATACGATATTTTTTTTTATAGTTTCAACACGTGATAATTTCTTTCAATCTTAATTTTTAAATATTATGTTCTCGCATTGAAAATTACTTTGAATGAATCTTTGTTTAGACATCAAGATGAATCGTAGTTACATGGAGCCTTCTGTATTCGGTACAGTTCACAGTAGCAAGTATGTCGATTTGCATGGACGTCTTGTCACCGTCGTAGAGGAGGAATTATCGGGAGAAATTTATGTCCCCTTAACTGAACTGAAGAAATCTGGCTTTGAATTGTTTGAAGCAGGAACTTTTCCCAATCCCGGGGGTTATTTACATCATTTGACTGAGTAAGTTAATTTACATTTTTTGTATTTCACCTGACTTATACTTAAAAAACGTTTTAGGTTACAGATAAGCCAGTTTGAAATGTACTTAAGAATGAAGGCTGCTAAATATTTAAGTCGCACCATCTTGGAAATAGGTAAAGGTCATATCGAAGATATTATTCAAGAGCAAAAAGAACACTTTAGGCTCGGTCCGAAAACAAATCGTATAGTCAGTTATAATAACAAAGGAAATTATAGTATAACTGCTAAAGTTGAACCATCCGTAAAAGTTTCTAATAATTTTGAGCGCAATGGAAATAGGACAAGCTATAATAATAGAGAGAATTCAAACCAGTACCAACGATCAAATAATTATAGATCTCCTAACACTGAAAGAAATAATACAAGTTCGTATCAGAAAAATTCACATGAAGATGTGGTATCTCCTTCCAACTCTCGTACTTCTTCTACAAGGAACGAAGAACGTAAATCTTTTCAACCCAAAGTAGATCATGCAAATAACTCCAATTCATATCGGAAAAGTTTACATGAGGATGAGGTATCTCCTTCCAATTCTCGCAGTTTTCTTACAAGGAACGAGGAACGTAAACCTTTTCAACCCAAAGGAGATTACTCAAATACGGTAAGAGCTAATTAAAATTTTTTTTAAAACAGTCGAACTTGCTTTACTGCAACAAGTTGCAACATGGCCATTTTGTTAATCAGAATTATATCATGTTACTGAGACTAGTGTACAAGATGCTTGAAATTTGATATCATTATGCTTTTGCAGTTTTGCATTTCATATTTTATTTTGCATTTTTCATTTAATGTCCAGTGTCTATTGACATAGCAAAGAAAATTAGCTTATTATTTTATAATAAACTGAGATATTTAAATTTTGTTTGGGTTTTATGTATTTAATGAATTAGGTATGTTTTGCAAATCATTTTGTGAGCAACTGATTCTGTAAATTTAAAATTAACTTACAGATACAATCTGACTCGTCATTTATTGTTGCAAGTACAACCTGCTAATCTGTTTTAAAATGTTGAATTGTCATTTCTTCCATATAATGAATTTAATATTTTTAGAAACCACAATCTCGTTTAAATTTAAAACCAGAACCAAAACCAGAAAATTCGTCACCACTTTCACTTGCTTCATTTTCCCAAAAATTGCAAAATAATCAGCAGAAGAGAGTTTTAAATTCTGAATTTGGAGACAGTTCATCAATGGTTTCTTCAACACCGGTTCCATCTCCTGTTACGATCAATGAACCAAAAGAAAAAGAAAAAGCAAACACATTCACTAGAAAATGTGCAGTTGATATTGTGTCGCAAGGAGGAATGCTCGATTTTATTTCAGCTGTTAATGATACCACTATCGTAGCATTTGCAGTACCCTCTTGCCTTACGACTGAATTTGCTATGTTATGTGATATTGCCGACGAATGCCAAACTAAACCTAACTTTGCACCTGCTTTGGGCGATATTATAGCAGTGTTTTACGATCAAGAAGATACTTATGTTCGGGGCATTGTTCATAACATTGTGAACGAGAATTACACATGCTGCTTGATTGATTTTGGCGTACTGGTTACAACTACCAATATCAGACCTCTGCTGAAAAAGTTTATTGAAATTCCAGAATTTGTTTGTTTTGTCACTGGGAGTGCAGAAGACATAAAGGAAATAAAAAAGGTGAGTTATTTTTTCTTAATTTTGCCTTTTTTTTAAATTTCACTTGATTGTTTTAGGAGGGGAACTTAATCAATTTAGACATTACATCTCCTGGTAACTTAACTTTGGAAATTGGACAAACGAAGATAAAGTATAATGTACAGGCAAAACTTTGGGATCCTTTGAACTTCCAAGTTTCAGTTCCAAAATTGACTGAAAATATTAAACCGGTACAAGTAGTATTTAAAGTTACTGAAGCTAAAAATAAGTTGAATTCGGGAGACATGGTTATAATTACTTCCGAAGTGAATGGTTCTTTGATTGTACGCACCAGACAATGTGACGCATTATTAAAGGAAGTAGCTCTAGCCATTCAGAAGCATGAAGGTACATAATTTGATTCAAATGTTTCTATTTGTTTTTTTAATTATTATTTTTAGCTGAAGCTCTGATGAAAACTCCTGAAGTGAATCAGTTGGTTCTGTGTCCATATTCCAATGAAGATCACGGTGATTTGTATCGTGCAGAAGTTCTTTCCGTGGATGGACAGTTTGCTAATGTCAAATATGTAGATTATGGAGATTTAGATCGAGTTCCAATTTCTGGATTCAAAACTGTTAATGAAACATTAGCCAACTTGTCAAACACTTACATTAGAATCACGTTACAAGAATTTGGTAACAAGAAATTTACCCCCAAACAAATAACATTTTTGGAAGATTGTTGTAATCTCAGAAAGAAGTTGACTGTGGTACGTATTATATCATTTGATCAAGTAGTTGAAATGTAGAGGGTGTGGGTGCTGCAATAGGGGGGGGGGTGACAACTGAAAATGTAGGGTCAAAGTGTAATTTATTATATCCATTTTTGGTTACCTCATTGCCTTTTTAGTACTAACTGCTACTCTACATTTATATTAACAGGTTCAGGTTGGTTAGCTGATGATTAACCAATCCAGGCAAGGCAAAATTGAAATGTAGTTTAATTGTTGGTTAGCCATAACCAGACATTGAAAACCAACCCTTAAAAATATTATTTTTCTAACACATTGCTCAACACTGCTTATAATAGCAGTTATACCTTAGAGCAGCGATTGCCACTGTTTGGACCTCTTGGACCACTAAACTCACACCTGCAGATCTTAAAGTCTACAACCTTTTCTTTTTAGCTTTTTAGTTCTATTAATAAAATTCTAAAAGCTGGAAAATTGGTCGTGGGAGGCCTGTCATCAGTTATCTGTCAAGTCAAATTTTCACAAACTTTTTTTTTTTTAATTTTAGGTTGGTACAAGCGATCCTGAAGTATTTGATCTGTTATTTTCCGATAAAGCCAGTTTAAGTAAAAAGTTGATTGACTTGGAGAAACCACCAGCACCTCCCGTTGTGAAAACTAGTGTAATGCCCAGTGTTTCACTTAGGCCGGTTAGTAGACCAAGTACTGAAGAGAAAAAATATACTATGAAAGATTTACCAGAATGTGTTTTGAAAACTGGTTTGAATGATGTTATATGTATTTACACTGAAGAATTATCTGAAGGTGTAGTCACGTTTTGTCCAAGTAACGAATCTACAACTGAAAATTTGTTAGAAATAACAAATTTAATTGTTGATCAAATTGCAAAGGATAACAAACCATATCAACCTGATTTGATGGAATTATGTATAGCCAAATACGAAGGTGATTGGTATCGTGGCACCGTAATGGGATTAGAAAATGGAAATATTGATGTCTACTTTGTTGATTATGGCAATGCAAGTAGTATTCGACCTGAGGATATAAGAAGAATTACCCAAAAGTTAGCTTCTTATGCAGCGTGTTGTGTAACTTGTGTTCTTAAAGGTATAATTTTAAACAAAAAAAATTTTTTTTTTGCTTAATTTTGTGTTTTTCAGATATTGTGAAAGATGGTGTTGATACAATAGAAGAGCCAATGCTATCGAAACTTGTAACCCATATTACAGATGGCCAGGACTACAAAATTGATGTTATAGAAAAAATAGAGGAGTCCTATTACATTACCATTCCATTGGTGTACGAACAATTGAAGAAGGAAGGAGTTCTTTAAGATAAGTTTGTTTTTGAAGTTCCAAATTAATATTTTTTATGAATTTATTTTTTATGTTACGTGAAATGTTTGTTTCCGTCTCTTAAATTGTTACAAATGAAATTGTATTTTAAGTTTAATTTTTAATAATTTTTATACTTTGATATTTGTAAGAAAATTGATATGTTCTTAGTGCATTTAAGTTTAAGAACCATTTAATAAAAGTTATGAAATAAAAAAAAAAATTTTATTAATTTTCGACCTGCCGTTGGGTTTACACGCCACTGGCTGGCCGTTTTGAAATTTCGCTCGATAAAACAGAAATTTTTGTTTATTTTTCCGCACTCGATTGTTGTTTCGAAGCGGTAGATGTCGGCGCTGCGCTCTCTGTTGTGTGAACTAGCAGTGACAAAATGGCAATGGAATGTTGGTGTAATCACTCGATGTTATAAAAATGTTTTTCAAGTTTTTTAATGTGTAGTTTGTGCATAGCGTCGAAATATGCAGTGTTTTCGTTTATAAAGTTTCGCGTAATGGTGCAGTTAAGTGAGTGTAAAAATAAATGTGGTCATCTAATATGATTCCATCTCATTTATGAATCTTGTACTTTCAACAATAGGTAAGCCAATTCAACATGTCCATTCTTTATCACTCACCTTTGTGCATTTTTCTACGTGAAATTTTGATTTATTACTGCCGCGTTATTTAATTAAAGCGGAACGGAAAAGATTGAGTTTTTTTATTGTTAAAAAAAATGAGAAAAAGTTGGTGTAAGGTGAAAATACTCGAATGGAGTCCGCGATGTAGGTACAGGTAGCTTTATAAATATTCTCGTATAATTTTACTTAACCTACAGAGGTGTGTCTAAACCTAATGGAAAATTACACTTTTAATTGCTTTTCTAATTGCCCACACAGGGGTGTTAATAGAAAATTATAAAAATTTTGCTAGGAGGTTCGTTCACGTCGAGTCCAACTTTTCTGCATAACTCGTACGACGTTGATATTATTTATTGCCTAACAGTAAAATCGAAAAAATGCTTTTGTAATTTTTTTGATCAAATATTTTCTATATTATTTGCGCCTAGATAAATTTCCTGCCACATAATGGAAAATACCTAGGTACTAGTCGGACGACACAATTAAACAAACAAGAAAACATGATTAAATTTTTAATAATTCATAGGCAGTACTCAAATACCGATTAATTTTTAATTTTGGTAGTCTAAAAATAATTGTGAAAACTTGAATTTTGAAACGTTGCAACCCCAGACCGAAAAAAACAACCACGATAAAATGTGTGCACCGACTTCCTCCTTACAAGAATCTTTTCCAAAGATTTTATCTGCCTCTCTACATTAACCCCATTGGAGTTTTTAAATTTCGTCCGTCATTTTTTTAATTCTTCGTTTTTTTTAATTATTTCGTTAAAAGTTCTTGTATTAAAATGGAATGTGGATGCAACATAAGGGCAGTTAGTTAGAATGACGAGCCGTTCATAATAACAAGTGTTTGTTTAAATGTCTCGAAAGTTAATTAAAACGCCGTTCTTTTGTTGTTAGTTTTTAATTGCGATTTCAACTATTTCTTCGATATCTCTATTACATCTGCGTGCCCGTCATTTGTTTTATTTGTTGACTTAATTACTGTCGCCGCTTTTGTTTTCATGTGCACACCGTACTTGCTACCTATCGGTACAAATTCGCGACTTGAAATTATTATAACCGCAAACGAGACCACAAGCAACCGGCATTTAATATTATTATGTAACCATAAAAAATTAAACCTATAAAAAATAGCACGAACCGACATAACTTTTTGCTAACTGGAACTTTATTGAAGGATTATTGACGTTTAGTGCAGAAGTTGCTAACAATAAAAAAATATCCATCGGACGACGAAAAAAAAACCTCTGATAAAATTTTTTTGACAGTAAAAATGCACCATCATTGTCTCTAATATCAAATTAAAAGACCATTAAACTACACTTACCTAATTTTTTGATCAAAATCAAAATTTCACTTGACGGTTTTGACTGCCCCGAAGACGCTCAAGTGCATTTAACCCACGGCAGCTCTGAAGTGTCATCGTACTTTGACAAAACTTCCAAAACAAACTTAACTTTGATTTGAGATTTTCTTGTGACTAAAAAGCTAACAGAATAAAAATAAATCCTACCTTTCGATTTTTACCTCAAACTTTTCTTTATTTTATGTTCTAAATAATATATTTATTAATTCAAAGCTTTCGCGATTAATTTTTTGATGTCCAAGAGCTCGGAGTAGATTTTTTACCCAAGAAACGGAATTGGTAAATTATTTATTTTTTAATTTCAATTTTCCATATGAAGTAAACCTGCATATCGTTAAGACATTCATACAGTCTAGACTCAAACACGAATTATGCAAGGAAGTTTAATCTTATTTTTGAAGAAATATGCTTTAATATAATTAAATGTTTAACGTGTATTCTGAACCACGGCAGAGGTACCTCTAATATTTGATTTTTAGATGCCTAGCATTTAAGAATTTTTAAAAAATTCAAATAAATTTAAAAAACCTCCGACCTAAAAAATAAACTATATAATACAAGCCAATTAATACTGGTACTGTATTTTATTGCAGCTCCCCGACTACTAATATAAAATGAAAATGGAATTGAGATTTTGATTATAAAAAGTTAGAATAGTCAATATATCCCTTTTAAATGGTTTTTTATTATTTATTTTTTCGATCGGTGATTTTTTTATATTTTATTTTTTGAACTTAACAAATTTCTAAATCATAAACTGCGACTTGGAATGCCTCCTGCGTCTAAACTAATAAAAATAAATATATTATGCTGTCGTGGACTTTTTTGTAGGAACTTGAATTTCGTTATTTATAAGTTCTTTTAATTTTTTGAAAAAAAGCGAAAGGGCTAAGAACCTTCCCAATAGATTGCTCTATAATTAAAAAAAACAACAAAAAATTATAACTCTTACCTTTTTGGTTCGGGGGTTAAGGGTTCTTGGGATGGCAATGGGGAAAAACCTTTGCCAAAATAACTGTAGATTACTGACTTGTAATTCACTTTGAAGAGTTTATCCTGAATGTTAAAGTGATTTTTTGCTCTCTCCTTAAAAGGAGATTTACTTTGAAGTCAGAAGTGTACCTAGCACCAAATTTAATCATACAATTGTCAAGTATAGGAATAGGATATAAATTCAAATTGCTGTAAAAAATATGGATGGTATCGTGTTATTTTAGGATAACCCCGAAACCGAGATCATGCAGATACGAAAGCTTAGTTTGAAGCTTTGGATATGTATTTCGAAAGAAGTATTTTATCTTGGATATATTATATCGACCGCTATTTTACTTTTTTAAATTAGTTAATAAATGATAACAATAGAAAGTTAATGTTCAATATAAAATACATAATGCGCATAAGGATTCCTTAGAATACACAGAATATAATTTGTTTAAATCTAGATTTTTATAAAACAGAATGGACATTTAGCAAGCATTTATTCCTAGTCGCACCAAATACGCTAATGCAATGCAGATTTAAAATAAGTAAGAAAGAAGTAAATACATATATTCTGAGCGAAATGAAAGCTTAAGTGATTTATTTATTCCAATTTCTTCTGAATAATTTGATCAAAAAATTTTTATTTAATTTGCCATATTCGCGATGATAGCATACGAGGATAATAATTTATCATTTGAAATTTTGGGTGAAATGGTAAAAAAAACAAATGCAATTATTTAATTGACGTTTTTATAAGGTTAGCCCCGCCCATGGCGTGTTTTTGTGATATACACATATTTTTTGACATAGCATTTGAAAATGATGGAACTAATTAGACAGTGAATAATTACTGAGCCGCTCTACATATTAAAAACATCATTCATACTGGAATTTAGACCGTATCGTAGCAAAAGCTGCTATTTCGAGAATTAATCTTGAATCTCGGATTAATCCGCGAGTATTAGTACGGCCATTTTTGGCCACTCCAAGTTTCGAGATTGATATATTTTTCATTTGATCAAACGTTTGCACTATTCCAGGAACGAAAACAACTAATTTTTCAGGTGAAAGTGCCCAAATCAACCTGATCAACATGTAGCAAAACGACAACTGTCTACAATTATTCAAGCCTTGAGCCGTAAGGTCTGAATCAGTGGCGTATCCAGGGGGGGGGCAGAAAATATTTTTGTATAGTAATTTTCTAACTTTCTATTAAGCGTTTGATCTTGAAAATTTACTCGTGCCCCCCCCCCCCGAACTAAATTCCTGGCCACGCCACTGGTCTGAATGCTAAGGTTCCCATGTTGAACCTTAGTGCTAAGGAGAGTATGTGGCAGAGCTGGAACATTATTGTATTTTTAAAGAGAAAATAGAACAAGAACAAACTTGAAATAAAAATTGCATAGCAGATTTGTACTGAAAGATAGAGTGATACAATGAGCACTACTTTGACTACGAAGAGGAAACTGATGGGGGAGATTGATGCAGATAACACAAGAAATTGTTAGGAAATGTTTGAGAGATGGTGTAGATCAGGGCTGAGAAAAATATCACTTTTCCACGTGTTACACGCAAGAGTTTTAAATAAATAACTCTTCAAATTATTATACATACATCATAAGTACAAATAAATAAAAAACACTTTTCTCAAAATTTATTATGAATCCCACTGAAGATGACGTCAAGTCGAAACCGATATACCTTAACTGAAGTAAGTCTCGAAGAAAATAGTTTATTATTTATTTGTTACCAGACGGCCTGCCGGCTGCCCTGACCTTCTAATTTATGTATGGTGTGGAATTCGTTTGGTGCTCAAGTCGATTATCTTCGTTTTACGGCTTCAAGGCCACACTGACTCTTCAGTCTTTCGTGGTTTTCTAATTTTTTTTGCTTGGTAACTTAAAATGAACCAATTGGAGAATTGACAGGACAGGCAGATCGTTCACGTTGTGAAGCCTAAAAGCCGCACTGATTTGTCATGTTTTCGTAACCTACAGATCCCAAATTTGGGGGTGGGGATTGAAAAACGTATCGGTTAGAGGTGCATTATATGAATGAATACAGTGGAACTCGATTGATGTGTGTGCAATTCGATTGGTATAGAACTCGATTGATTGAAACATGTTAACAAGCTTTGACTAATCAGATCTTGATTACAAGGAGATATTATGAAATTAAAGCACGCAAATTAAACTTATTACACATGATTACATCATAAAGCCGTAAAATTGCTGATAAACTGACAACAAACTCTCATTTAAATATACATTAAATGGCAAATTTAAATGTAATTGGATGTTCACGTAGATATTTACCAAAATTTCTACACGAACGCTAGCAATAGTCAATCGGGTTCATTTTCACCACAATCTAAAATCGCTATCTAACTGCACAGGGAAAAATTATTGAAAATGCTCTTGAAATCGGACAGTTCTCATTGGCTGCGTACCAATTAAAACACAAATCTCTTGAAGTAAACGAAATACTTGTTTTTGTAAAATTAATATCTGATATCATTTTTTAATGTACACAGCTGAACGTAAGTGGTGGCGACTTTTTAGCTAGTGATATATTTGGTTCCAACAAAATATCCGTTTGGTTTTCCGAGTTGATGTAACTGGTAAAATACTTTCCTATTTTAAATAAAACTTTTTTTTTCTTCTTTTCGCATTTCGACCTTAGTGCAATTATAAAGAAAAGCATTTTTTCATTATTGATGATTAAAATCCTACGTTGCTACGTATTTTAGAGCCGGAATGTATCATATTTTTGTATTATTTTAATTTTTTTATGATTTCTTTCTGAATTTCATGGATGTCGGTCTGATGAGCGATCACTTTATCATTTAATCTGCATAAAATTGATTCTAATTCATGTAGCAAAATATTTGCTTGCATTGTAACTAGAGGAATATTTGCTTGTATGAAATATTGTATTACTGACTTTTTTCAAATTTTTCTGTAAAGAATTTATGTTCAGCTTCAATATATATTTTTTTCGAATAAATTTATTGCAGTGCTCCAATTCAACTACATATTCTTCCTTGGCTAAGCTACAAGACCCACATTCTCTCGTTACCTGTTTGAACTTCAATTCCATAATTGTAGATATCTTGTTAGTTTTTAAACGATTTTTATGTGACCGTCGACATAATTGGAGTATTTTAACTATCTCTTCTGATTGTCTTCACTATAATTGTGTTTGGCTCAGTAATTGGTGTAAAAATTATCTAGATTTATTTTACACTCGGCTAGGTTTTCCTAAGTTTTTCATTCAACTCAGTCTGGTGTAACGTAATTGTCAGATATCATTAATTTACCTTTTCATAACTGTGTTAACGAAATGTCGGGTTTCAATGTTTAGTGAAACCGTCATAAGTTTTCCTTCGTTTCTATTAAATATCGGTTGATCGGAGCTGCGATTCGCAGAATATTGTAGATCCTTAAAATGGAAATGAATTATTATTATCTAAAATGCCGTATCATTTTTTAATTTGGAGCTATATAAAATATTATTTTCATATATGCACTTGGTTTTGTTATTATAGCACTCGAAGTCGTACATTATCTTATCTACAAAAAATATTGTTATAATGTAAACTCAATATTTTCCTCAAAATTTGTATTTGTGCATCGGAGGAGATAAAACGACACCTTTTTTCTCACCGGCACTATCAGATATTTGCATTCTATATTTCTGTTGCAACATACATACACAGGACACTTTCCAGCAGGTTAACTTGAATCATATTGAAAAATAAATAAAAATCAATCAGGTCAAAAGCTTTGTTATCGGCCATTAAAAAAGTGGTTTTCGAAACGTTTTTCTTTCTTTTTGTATTTCCTGCATAAGTTTTTTTCGGTCTTTTGAGATTTTCTTGTTTGTTTTTGTACTTTTGAGATTAAGTTCCACAGGAAGCACATTAAAATTGATAATTAAATTTTATTGTAGTTCTAATATGTAATTTTATTCTTTTGAAGATTGCCATCGACAGCTGGTTTCTCTTCAGTAGTGCCTAATCTCGTCAAATACCTAAATAATATGGTAGTATTAGATGTTGGAGGAAAGTTTAAATTAAAAGAGATATTGCTGGCAGATAAAATATTATGAGGGTTTACATCTTTACCAGCATAAAAAGATTGTTGATCCTATTGTAACTTTTACCTCCTACGTTTTTCTTCTCTGTGTGTTTTTATAAAAATATCGAAGTCAAATGTATACCTATATCAGTTTTTCCCGTATCATTAGAAAATGTAATCGTATAATGCGAAGTAGGTAACGACAAAAACTATTGATACCGAAATTCTAATTCGGTATTAAGGAAAATGAAATGAAAACTGAGGTTTTCTTTTTAATTAAAAGTCATTTTATTTAACGAGCATTTCTTTAAAAAATCATTTGAAAATATAAATTAGGGGATGACAGGCTTTTCATTTTTTGTTCATAATGGTTGCAATTATGGGGAAATGGTTTATATGGAATTAAAATAGGGCGCTTTATATGCAGACCACTAATTAATTTCTAATTCCGTCTTTTATGTTCTGTTTTTGCTACATTTAATTTTTTTCAATATTAAATTTTTAATTTATCGATTTTCTATTTCTAGTGTTCTCGTAAATTCGCGTATTCATTCAATTGAACGTTGGGTTTTTATTGACAATTCCACTCGAAGCAGTAATTCGGATCAAGTTTTCTAAAGGAGGTCCTTTATCTTAATTTTCTACAAATAAACATTTTGACATACATAGGATGTTTGTATATGGCTTCTAATAAAATATACCTCATGCCAAGAGTTGGTAATTCAATAATTTTTTTAAAAGGACCTTTCACTTCTAATTGTTTGAAAATTTGAATTTTTATCATTCTTTTAACTCTCAAAAATTGATAATTATCGTGAGACGTGTAAGTGTAATTTTATATCACCGAAACGATACCTTAATACCAAACGAATTTCTCTCGTTAAGCCAATATAACTTCTTCGTACGCTTGGTTTATAATCTTAATGACAACCTGAAATAGGTGTTAAATTGCCGACTTGTTAATTTTTTATTTTGTTAATCAACTGTAAATTCGAGATTTAATTTTTAACGATTCCTGTTGGGAGATATCGATTGTCACTGTTATTATTAATCGGGTAATTTGTTTTATTTTAATTATCGATTCTATTTTTACGATTCAAGTGATTTATTTTATTATATTGCCACAATAAACACTTGAAAACGTAAACAGTGATAACGTAATCCATAATAAAGTCTGATAACAGAAGTTATGTAGTAGTACTTACTGGAGTTATTTTTATTTGTTTAATTGAAGTTTTAACTTGTGTTTAATTTTTAATGTTTATCGTCAGATTTAATGGGTTTGTAGTTTTTCGTACTTTTTAAAAGGAAGCAGTCGGTAAATGCATTATAAGTTTACATCCGCTAAGAACCTTATATTTTTAACTAATTCGAACTAATTTAATTAAATTCGTTGCGGTCAAAAGTTCACCGGAAAAGTCGGAATCTTCGCTCTAGAACCTACGAGCGACACATCCAACCACTGCTCGAGACTACTTTTGTTCTAAAATAAAAAAAAAATTATCTCAACTTTTTTAAATAATATCATTTATTAGCTAATGGATTAATTGTTCCAAATTTTAACCGTATAATATAAGAAACCATTTCAATGGATAAAAAATTTGGAACCTCAATCATTACGTATTGCAAATCACGCATTTTTCTCATTATCGATTTTGCTTTTATCAATTTAAATTTATGTATATGAAATTGATGGGGTAAACGAAAACTCTACTTGCCATTATGGAAAAATACAGGTTCGAAAATTTTTAATTCTCATAAATAAGATTTAAGAATCATGAGAAAACGAATTTTAAATTGGGTTAAACACGAAGTTATAGTCATCAATTTAATTAAACTGATAAAAAGTCGGTAACTAGGATATTAAATAAAACAAAGACCCCGATTATTGTATTGTATGTGGAGGAACACGGAGAAAAATTAAAATTACATGTATTATTTTGGAATTGTCTTTTTTAAATTATTTAAAATTTTTAATGAAGGGAGAATTAGAAATTACTAGAGAACAATGCAGCCATTCATATATGAAGGCAAAATAATTGGTAAACCTAATATTTCTTAGTTTTTAAATGCGTGTTTGGCTACTTATTGGATTCGCGACCTTTTAATTAAGATACTTTCGATCTAAACAATCATCGATGATTGTTTTTCGCAGTTTTGGAGTCTCTCGATAATATTTAACAATGACTTTCAAATCCACTCGTTTAATTAAATAATGCATTTTACTTCGAGCTCCTCGACATAAATTTCATTGTTTAAATTTACAGAAGCGAACTTGAAATTTGAATAGAAAAATTTTGGGCAATGCCAATCTTCAAATTAGGGCTAACGAAATAAGAAATTAAAAAAAAATTGTTTGGAAATCTGCCCATCATTTATCAATTTTTGTCATTTTATAACTTATTGGCAGCCACACCTTTTCTACATCATATCTCATTTAATGAACCGAAATCATAATTTCTAACATCAAATTTTATAAATTTGAAATTGATTTGTTAAAATCCATATGGAACAATTTCTCACTAACACAATCAGCGTGGCTATATTGTGGACCGAAAGCACATTTATTTGAAATTACTTTTTTAATTTAGAAATTATTGCAGCACATTTTATCGATTTTTACTTCACTTGTATTAATGAAATGTTGTACAATCAAGTACCGGGAAGTATGAATTTATTTGAGAATCATTTGCAAACTATTCCGTCTTTTTGGTATTAATTTATTACATTTCCATAAAGAGCACTACTTGCTTTTTACATGCATATACCACTAGGGGGCGTCAGTGTGCATCCGAGCATGGATAATCTCGAAACCGCAGTCTTGTTTAAGTTATGTGATCCATGTTTTTGACTCTATCTGCATGTATGTTGAAGGCTTTTCTTCCGCGTTTGATAGATCATACGATCGAATCTACTTCGTTACTTTTCATTATTAAATTTGTTGAAAATTAAGTTTTCAGAATAATGGCTAAGTTAAAAGTTTGTCCAGTGGCATGGAATTTTAATGATAAAAGTGATTAATATTTATCGAGGGATATTGACTAACCGAAATAATTATGTTACTTATTTAATCCTTATCTGTTGCTATTTTGATGTCATTTCGTAATTATTACTGTCTCATTTAGAATTTGCAGGGACGCCTCAAGTCTTGATCGCCACCACTGTTCTTTCTTGGCAGAATTCTCATTAAAACTAGGTTTTTTTTTAAATTCTTTCGAATATATAAATAATTATTATTATGTTGTGTTTACTTTTAGTAACTTTCCTTCAAATAGAAATATTTAGTTTTCTTACTTAATTAAAATTTTGTAATTAAAATATTTGTTTTAATTTGTAACAAAAATAAGAACTGTTATCAAATTATTATTTATAATTATTAAAAATAATGTTTTCTTCTTCGGCTTAAATTGAATGACTTAACTAGAATCAAGAGAAAACCTTGGCTCCCTAAAAATTTTTTTTGAAAATATGCTATTAGCTCGTTCTCGACGAAAATGTCCTGACACCGGCCGATTCGATGATACTTTTCGGTTATATTTAACATAAGATCTTTAGACGGATGAATATAAGTTAATTTTCACTTTCAACAATTTATTTGAATTATACCGATTATACACAATTTTTTAGTAATTTTTGCAATAAAATAATAATTCTTTTTATGATTTTTTAAACCTATAGGTTCGAGCACAGGGAAATACTGCTATTAAAATGTGTGAAAAGTTTTTGAGTTACCGTTTACGTCAATTTTAAAAATTAAGTTTCAAGAAAACCCGTTTTTCATCCAAGGCCATACTTGAAATTTTCAACTCTTCTCCGCCATGTAAAAGTTTATCAAGTTTATCAACTTTTTATCAAAAATTTATAATAGTGCAAATTCGGAATAAAGTGAAAACCTACGTAAGGAATACTTACCCCCCCCCCTTAACGTTAACACTACCAATAGGATTTTACCCTCTAAAAACCTTCAAAAATTAATGGACGGCGGCTAAATGAAAATTTAATGATTTTATACAATAGTCCTTTAGTAAAGCTAATTTTCCCTCCCAAGTTGCTCTCGGCAGTGCTGAAGGTACCCCCCCACCCTCATTAATCAATTATTATTTGTATATAATTTGATCAACTTGGTTTCGTAACGAAAAATAGGTATATTATTTTTTTTTAACTTTTGTTTGCCGTTTTACTAATATTTAATTTTATATTCCTTACCTACCAATATAATCAAGGGGTAAATATCCCGAAAATTTTGTGTACACTCGTTTGGAATTCCCTTGGAAATCCCTGGAATTCCTTGGAAATCACTGGAATTCTTTTGAAATCGTTGGAATTCCTTGGAAATCTTTGGAATTTCGAGTCTTGTGTACAGAAATTTTACTGGATATTTACCGTTTGAATATAATGTTGTATGTATGCAGTGGCGGATTTACACATTTGCCGCCAGTAGCCTATTTAAATTTTGCCGCCCCTACAGACCTCTACAAGTGTCAGTTCCTAGATTATTTTTACAATCTAACGATTTAGTTAAGAATGCACAAGAAATAGTTTTTGAGTATATACATGAGCTAATCAAAGTTCAATCATGTATGTACTACTAATAAGCAGTGGCGTAGCTATCATAGGGCAAACCGGGGCAGTGCCCCCTTCTCCCTCGAGCTCAGGGGCCCCCGGGATCCTCGGTCAAAACTAACTATTTGACCACCGATTTAAAAACAGGAAAGATACGAAGGTGGTCTGAAAAGTTTCCGACCTTAACATGAAGATGGCAGCACTTGTCAACAAAAGCTAGGGAAGTTGTTTGCGCGCATCTTTTGACAGGTACTCACCATTTTGGACTCGCAGTTTTTGTTGCTTGAGTGAGTTGATACGAGTGTTTTTGTGAAAATGGATAAAATCGAGTATCGAGCTGTTATTAAATATTTGGTTTGCCTACGTAAATCAGAGACAAGTTGGACACTGTGTACGGAGATTCTGCACCATTTTTTACCACGGTGAAATGTTGGGCAGCTGAATTTAAACGTGATTGTACCAGCTTGGGAGACTATGAACGTTCGGGATGTCCAAAATCTGTAACCACTGAAGATAACATCGCTCAAGTTCCGATAGCACTAAAAATGGTGCTGGAAAATCGGCGAATTAAAGTTGGAGAGATAGTAGAGGCTTTGAATACTTCCAAAGAACGTGTTTGTCACATTTTAAACATCTATTTAGGCATGAGAAAGCTGTCTGCGCGTTGGGTGCCGTTTACTCAAAAATATCTCTTCCATAGATATCCGATTCCAACTATGCGCTCGAGCAGAATCTTGTTGAAATGCCCAATTCGCATCGCCGAAATGTTGATGCCCATGGAGGGCGACGGCTTCGAGAATGTCGCGTCGGTAAATGTCTTGGTTAAATTTCACACCCCGATCCACAAAAAGCAAGGAGGTTTTTCCAGTTGAACAAATTCCGGCCCAAACCATCAGAGACAGTGGATATTGACGGTGCTCTACGACAGCAGAGGTACCTAGAGCATTAACAGACCAAATCCGGTCATTTTGACAGTTGTACACTTGCTCGACAGTGAAAAGCTTCTCATCTGTGAACACAATCCGATTCAACGATTGAGAAGCGGCGCGACGAAGGAGCTGACGACATCGGTCAACAGTTGAACTTTTTGAAGCTGACACAAGTAAAACACCGATCTTGCGGGCAATTTTTCTCATTGAGACCCTGAAATTTTGCAGGAGTCGTTTCTTGATGATCTGATTAAACTTTGTTATCGTTTTTTTTTTGGGTCACCCGTAATATAATTTTGGTTTAAGAAACAAATATTTTCGATGAAAACGTGTACACTCTGTATACGAAATAATTGTCTTGTTATGGAAATATAGTCATTGTATACAAAATCCTGAACTGAAAATTTAAAAATTATAAATGTATACAATAACATGCAATAAGTAGATATAAAATAAATAATGATAGGAGGTATTATAAAATATTTGAAAATAATTGGTTATTGATTTATTATTTTTTGTTTAATAAAAAACAAATTTAGTTATAAAATCGCATAAGTACCTACTATACATATGTTTTATTAATTATAAATTACAATAAAAGATTACTCTGTCATTACTGCGACTGATTTTTGAATCTCGTTTCTTGCATATAAGAATATTTTTTTAAACTTGTTA
Organism: Cantharis rufa; assembly: GCA_947369205.1. Classification (NCBI taxonomy): domain Eukaryota; kingdom Metazoa; phylum Arthropoda; class Insecta; order Coleoptera; family Cantharidae; genus Cantharis; species Cantharis rufa. The sequence goes on from OX376303.1 coordinate 92,775,531, forward strand.
AACTTTCGTGGATGGTGGTAGGTATATTTATTTTGTAATCGATTTTTCAATCACTGCCAGATAAACAATAGCTCTGAAATTTGACATAGGAGTGCCTACACACCGCCGTAAATGTCTTATAGTATATGATTATGCATTCAATTGGTCTAGAAACGAGCGTTGATGCATATTATATACACAAAATTTCTAGAAAAACTTATTAATTATCGCGACGAGACGTTTCGAGTTTTTTTACTCAAACATTGGCATTATTAAATAAACCAGTGGTTCTCAAACTGTTTACAAATAAACAATTTTAATAGATCTGTTCAGCACAGCGTTTGTAGCACGCCGATATATAATACTTAATTTCTATACATATAAAGTACCTCTGTTTTTCAGAGGAGAGATAACCAATTTTCAAATAAGATACCAAGTTGAAATCCGTTATGGCATAAAATGACGGATAACTAAGGACGCGCTGAATGGATTAAATTGTATTGAATTTAAAATTATCTATGCGTAAATTTAGCATGAAATTAATCATACAGAAATTTAAATGCAATATTCTAAAGTAGGTTGCAACTTAACGATTATGAATTTTTAAAATTTATTGTTGAACTTTTATGTATCGATTTCTTAGTTTTTGAACAACGGGCTTGCGAATTTCAAAAATTTAACACAAGATAAACCGCTGATCATATCACTCACGTATTACATAGGACCATTACGTATAACATAGATTACGAATACGATTTGTGTGTTGTATATAAAAAATTTTTAATTATGGGGTATTATAACCTCATAAAGTGCTATCAAGTAGTAAATTAAGGAAGAAGTTATCGGCGTTTTTCCTAATGGATCTTAAATGTTAAAGGTAGATAGCGTGATAATGTAAAATTTTTAAATTATGGATAAACTATTTTAATTTATACCTACGTAATTTAATTATGAAGCTAGCTGACCGGCGCAGTCGTATAAACAAGTTAGAACAACAATTGTTTATAAGCGTGAATGTGATTCCCCCGAGGGACAGAGGGGGATTCTCAGCGTCAATCATATCGTGGCGACTGTTACGCCGCCTGGCCTAGTTTTCTGTATAACAACACGAATGTTGTTCTGCTTTAAATCGAGTTTTTAAATGAAAAAATACTACGTACGCTCAAATATTTCTGTGAGTCTCTTCAGTTCACGGTCCCAAAGGCATATTTTTTTTATATCGCTTTCGTCAAGTTTTTAAGAGAAATTATTGTTAATGGGCACAAATTGCCAGTGTGTAATTTATAATTTAAAATAAAACTTCCCTAATCTCAGTTTAGCTTCTCAAAGGAGGAAAACGGCTTATGAATTGTATTAAAGCACGAAGCCTCGGAACAATATTATCAAATAATTTTTGATAATATCAGGTGTTTTGTACTTAGGTACTAATTTTAGCTACATATATGTATGTAGTTTCCAAAAAATTCCATTGTGTATTCTGTCCGTATGATATACGAAGTACGTTGTATATTAAACAATCATTATTTGAAATGTCGAAAACAAAGCGGCGTTTGATACAACGCAAACGAAATGTATAAATACGGACGCTTAAAATATCTTCTTCCTTTTTAGGTTAATATCCTTTAAATATAGTAGTTTGTTTATAGAGGCAGAAGAATCGGAAGTGGTTATGAAAGTGACTATTCCCAATAGGACAAAGTAAATAAATACGAGCATTAAAAATTCACTCTTTAGAGTAAGAATTTGAAAGAAATTTTATGCTGTAAAAAGTGTAGGGAGAATAAGGCAAGTAGCGATTATTAATGGGGATGACTTTAAAATTTAAAAAGTGTCATCGACGTCATTGCTCCAACGTTTTATATTAAACGCATCAAAAAAGTTTGACACCAAAGAAGTTTTTTCCTGAATGTTTCATTTATAAAGCCACCAAATATGCTCGATAATGCATTAATAATTTGATTTTTGGACTTAAGTTTTGCATAAAAAACCGAATTATGTTTTCGATAATTATTATTATGTGAGAAAATAATTATACCTACTATTAATGCAGTGAAGTCGTGTAATTATTTTAAGTGTGTTGTGGAGCTTGTTCGATATTTTGAACTTGGAGGAGGTAAAAATTTTTATTATAATAAATGTCACTTAAATATGACACGTAAAGAAAGGATGAAAATTTAATATTCACGTTTGGTTTGTGTCTTCCTAACTATTATTATATTTTGTACGTTCTCTTCCAATCTATAGTTATACTTATTTATAGTTAATTTGCATAAGTACACCATATTACAGTTGCGCATTATTGGCATTAGTGAAACTCTAATTGGAATATTTGATTTGAAATTAAAGATTAAGTATGATTGGCTTTTTGTCGAATCAATTTACAAGAGCAAATTCGATTTTATTTATATTATTACCGCTTATTTTATTAGTTCATATTTATTATAGTGGCTTAATTGAATTTCTCAGTAACATTGTAATAGTTAAGTTATTGCTTAACATTCAATCTCATCCGTGGTGTGCGAAATTTTCAATTTTTGTTTTTCGATTTCGTAATTCAAAATCAACTTTCGAATACCTACGAAATTTGAGATGGAATTATACGTTTACTTGTTTGCTAAAATATCAAATTTCGAAGTAAATTGGAAAACGCCTGTGCTGGGATATTACTTCTGATTTTTGTTGCTATTAATTTAGTTATTTATTTTTTAAATACCAAAACTTCTCCCCGAGTTATATATAACACATACTTCTATCAATTTTTATGCGATAAAAAGTTCAAAGTTGAACATTTTATCTCTGTCAATATTTGCCAATAGTCTTGGGTTTTTTAACTCAAAATTTAAATATATTTTCAATGAACAACATTCGTATATCGATCGATTCTTGTGGGTTTTGTGTCTTTTTTGTGTAAATTATTCATCTTACAAATTTGTGGATTCGATCGACGTTTGTGATTTCATGCAGCAATTTATGTAGTCAGGTTTAGAAATTGGCGATGAAAATTTAATGCACAGTCGTCTACAATTGGTAAGAGTAACAACTAACACATACGATGCATAATTAATCGGATTTTAAAACCATTGCTAAATTGTCAACCGTAATAGAAAAGTCAATTAAACTCGTTTAAACTATTGAAAATTTATTGAATTATTCATTCAAGAATCATCAAACTAGATTCAATATTTATGCTGATACCTCATTCGGCCTGATTCATTACTGGATGATCATGATGAACGCTAAAACCAGATTGTTTAAATAAATTAGTAAAATAAAAACAAAGTCGAGGGAGGTCGAATCGGACGTTTCATCCCAGAGGAAATAATAATTTAAAGGTTCGCAATAGGGATGAGCTTCTTCGTACTCTTTATATTATTAGAAAGTCATAAATAGGGAATTATTTTTAACCAAGATTGCTTTAATGTTTCCAAATGCTCCTACGTAATAGGATTTTTAACCCTAAATTATAATAACATGGGAAACTGTCTCAGGTACAAGCGTTTTGTCATACACTTAAATTTGTTTAATGATGCGCAGTGGATTTATGCATCCTGAGATTGGTCAGGATAGAACAGGGAATTTCACTCCCAATTTCCAATAGAAATTGCATAGATAATAAAAAGTAATATTCTAATAGTAAAAACTAAGTCGTCAATTAAATACACGCAATTTTAATTTTTAAGTGAAATGTATAACAGAAAATTGTCGGTTGCTGAAGTTACAAAGTTAGTACTATCATGGAAAATTATAGTCTATCGTACGGAGACGGTATGAATTAAATTTTTGATGGACATATAATCGACTTGATTGATTATTTAATCAATGCAATATTGTAACATGATAAAAAATTGCACACCATAAAACGAACAATGCCAAGAGCTACTAATGAGATCTCTCCGCTCGAGCCTTTAGCCCACCAGGAAGAGTACTCTCTGATTTTGAAATCATTATTTTGGCAAAATTATTCCATTTTTTGGGGAAACTGCATTTTGATACTAAAAGTACAACAAAAATATTATCACCTAGCAAAATCTCTACGACCTGATATAGGCTGATTATATATGACGTTCACTCCACGCTCGTGTCTCTTCTGCCATCGTTTCTACTTAGGATGTTTGACCTGTAACTTCTCGTAAATCTGTACATAACTTGAGACGAAAAATCACATCTGATAAATATTTTTTGCTTTACTCCCTAAAACATATTCCGTATATTAAATAAGGTTGGGTTTAGTTTTGAGATATCGAAATAAGATTCCATCAGAATCTTGAACTGCGTAAAATTTGATTAGACAATATTTTAATGAAAGTAGAACACATATAGAAAGATTTTAGCTACTCTTGTTAGGATTCTATTTTAAAATTTACTTTAGCAGCTACCCCAATTAACTTTGAAACTATTTTTTCTTTTTTTTTTTAAATACAGTTAATGTATGTGCCTGAATGGAGAAGTAATGGCCACTATTTATAATGGAGACAATCTAAAAAGGGAATTTTAATTTAGAAACGCGGATTCCGAGGTGCGAATTTATTTCGCTTTTATTATATTTATTTATAACTTATTAAAAGATAAGTTCAAAACTATTTAATCCTAATCATGAAGGTTTTAATTTATTGTCTTTTTCCGTTTTTATTACAAATTGCAATCGCATAAGGAAGTGATCGGTTTTGTCGCTGCATCATTTGGTGTGGGCAAATTGAAAAAATTATTTAGATAACATCATTGTTGCAAAAATTGTCATTTTATTTACGTTTTAACCTTGATATCTAATATACTTCACACTGTATCCTTTCAGTGTGTTATCTTCTGTCAACATACATATTTATGTAATCTTATCAATATAATTATTGACTAAATGCGCCGGAACTAAATTAATAAATTATGAATTCATATTAAAAATAACATATTAAAAAAATGGCAACTTCGTCCGTCAAGTTTAATGGCAATAAATTCCTATAGGCGAGAAACCATTTAATATTTTGCTTGCATTCTACAAAAACTAATAGTACCATTTCTGCCTAGAAGTTCTGCGAAAGAATACAGAAGTTGTTTTTGCATTGCGTTCTAGACCACCCAGATGCGCACTGCCGCAACATAAATGTATTTTTTCACGAAAGCCCTTTGGTTTCTGAATCTGGGGGAGGGATTGGACACCTTTTCTGTACTTCCATACCTAACGTTAGGTGTGCACGATAATAAGGGAAAAAGAGAACGCTAAATATAAGCATGAATTATAGATTTAAATAAATTTAAAAGCTTTGGCTTAACGTTGAAATCCTTTTTTTGCCCATATTTGTTGGAACTTAGGGTTGATACAGATTACTTCATATCGTTACGTCTAGTGTGTGTTCTCAAAAATGTTTAAAATTAAACGTTGGCATACCTCACAAAAGTTTTTATTAATGTTACCAAATCTCAAAATTTGCTATGAGGAAACCTCCTTTTAATGTTTTCAAAATATAGAATAATATATTCTGCATACAACAGAGAAGGTAGTCCCAGAAGTACCCGGCTTGATATATAGATGGCGGTAGTAGTTTGAAAATTACTGTGGTAGGAAGTACCAACCTTATAAAGCTTAAATTGAAAGTTTAAAGGCGCTGCGTTCTTTATTATTTGTTTGACAGCCGTCAAATAGTGAACGTTCTCGGTAAATTTGTAAATTGGAAAAAGTTGGTCATCGTTATGACGTGATACAATACTTTCATTTGAAAGGTCTCAGTCTAACAAATATCAAAGCCGTACTGGATTCTACCCTGGGAGTGCTCCTTCGTTTACAACAGTGAAATATTCGATATCAGAGTTTAAGACGAACATCGCAGTGGTCAATAAGGTGAACATGCCAAAAATGGTGAAGAAAATCTGCAAAATAGTATTTGATGACCGTTGACTGAAAGTGCGCGAGCTAGCAGACATGAGAAAACAGCGTCTTGATGATGTTTTAGTCGAACGTTAGACGATGTTTCAGAGCAATAAAAGCCGAGTTTTTACGTCGATATATAACGATGGATGAAATATGGATCTATCACTTTAGACCTGAGACGAAGAAACAGTCGAAACAATGGACTGGAAGAGGAGAATTTGCTCCAAAGAAGGCGAAGACAGTTCCATCTGCAGGTAAGGTCATGGATTTAGTTTTTTGGGATGCGAGTGGGATAATTTTTATTGATTATCTTCAAGAGGAAAAAAGCAATCATCGACGAGTATTATACGAATTTATTGCAGCGTTTGAGTTATTTATCAAAGTGTCAAGTGTTGTTTCACCAAGACAATGCACCACATTCTTTATCGCCGTGACCAAAATCAATGAGTTAAAGTTAGAATTGCTTCCTCACGCACCCTAACAACCAGCTTTAGCCTCCTCGGATTATTTTTTCTTTCCAAACTTTAAAAAATGGCTCGGTGGTAAAAGATTTACCAACAATGAAGAGGTGAAGTCTGCGGTTGATGGCTATTTTGAGAAACTGGACGGTTCTCACTGTAAATAGGGTATCGAAGCTATTGAACATCGCTGTGAAAGTGTTAGAGCTAAAAGGAGATTAAGTTGAGAATTAAAAACTTTTTTCCCAAATTTGTTAGGCCGGGTACTTCTGGAACTGCCTTATAATAATAATATTTTACACCTTAAGTGGAAAAAATATCGGATTACTGAATGAGTGGACGTAACTCGCCGTGTTTTCTGCCTGTCTATATAGATTAAATGTCAGGACTCAGTTTTTTATCTATCTACTCTTGTTCAAGTGGCTGCGTCACTAGATACTGTTCTGTACGCCGACTTTTTTACCGTTGTACCGGTAGCTAGACACCAACATTGAATCATTCCAAACTTATGATCCATATAACATAATTCTTCTCTTAATAGAACGAAATCTCTCTGACGATGGCATAAGCCTCGTGAGCGTTGTTGCAATCTTAGTTCTCTTTATTGTCGTCGCTGCAATGTAATAGCATTTTGATCGCTGTTTTCTCAATTCGAGTTGTACCCAACCCTCTAAATGCGGCCCTGCCTTAACTGATAACGTCGCGCGTCGGGTCATTCGTGCACTGACGAAATTAACAGTGTCCTGTAGCTCTAAAGGGGGGGGGGCAAATTATGTTTAAAAAAATTTTATACTAGTAGACTACTAGCACCCCAAGTGCCAACGGTTTAGTGCGTAAACAGGCGTTGTGAGAGCTAATTGAAATACGAAAAGTGCACGAGTGACCCGACGCGCGACGTTACCAGTTACGTAGATGAAAAATTGAAGGCATGTAAAAAGTTTTTATTTAAATTTTGATGTTTTTTTTTTTACTATAAATTGAAAGTTTATTCCAAATTAGGGTTAGTAGACGTCCGATTTTTCCTGTGCAAGTCCTCTTTTTGGCGGCTGACCTTTTGTCCGGTATATATTTTCATGTTTCAACGAAGATCCCGTATGCGAGGAGCACAGGCACGAATTATGCTTAGATGTGCACAATAATTTAGCCTCGGAGTTGCCATAATTTTTTATTTTTCTACTTTTTAATGTTTTTGTAATAAATATTTATAGTTGATATCATTTTCATGAATACTACTAATTAAAAAAAGGAAATGTGTATTTTATTGTAAATTGTACGTATTTACGTTCTTTCAAAATACGTGATTTGATGCTCAAAACTTAAGTATCCTATTAATTCATACACACTTCTTATATTTTTTTCTTAAAAGTACTATTCTTCATTTTCAATTTCCCGTTGGAATTTAAAAAAAAATTTTAATTTTTGCCAAAGTTATGAATTTTTGAAAATAATGGTCTATTTTTAACGTTTTTTACGAATTTTACGAATGAAAGTAATTTTTAACGAAAAAATCGGAAGTATAGCAATTGAAGAGCGCAGGCTAAGAGGGGGGGTAGTCATTTTTTTTTAATTTTTAATTTTTGCTGCAATTGATAGCTAATGCAATATTCTCTTGTATAGAAATGTAATATATAGGCTAAAATTGAAGTTAGGCAAAAGATATTGCAGATTAAAGTTTGTCTATACCGGCAAAACAAATGAGGTTTCAAACTTTAAAATCGCGTTCCCGAAAAATTATAAATTCTGACTACCCCATTCTTCAATTATTTACAATGTTTGTAAATACATAGTTTCTTCTTTTTTTTACACAACGATTTTCGTAAAAATTATGAATAGAAAAACCCAGCTCTTGCAGCGGGATTGGATCAATCGACATCGAGATTATGAATCGCATTGCATGCTCACAGAACCATAGATATTCTTTGTGAATTTTTTATACTAAGTTTATGAATTCGAAATAATTCTTTTAAATCGATTTTCTTGGAATTGACTGTCAAGCAATCGAATCGGTTAGGGGTTGTGTGATATTCATAGTCTCTCCTTGTAAGATGGGGGCGGTTACTACTTTTTTAAATCTAATTTCGAACGAAAATTCAACAACTTCTAACTTAAATTTTTTCTCTGCTACGTAATAAATTATATTGTTTTCGAAATAATTCTAGGGCCATTAAGTATGATATTTAATTACTACCTATATTACCGAAACAGGAATAATGAAAATATGAAGTGATCGCAGCAAAATTTATTTTTAATTAGTTTTAAAATGGAGTGTTCGGCGTTGGCGTTGGTTTCATTCAAATTGGAAACTCCGAATTGTTACTTTATAACCGTTTTTCAGCTGCTGAAAGAAAATACTCGATACTTGAATATATAATTCAAAAATTATGAAAATCGGTGAAGGACACCGGGAATAGTTAACTAAACACAGCTAAAAATTATTGTGCTTCACTGTATTGGGAAATAAAATGTTTTACTGCTTTGCTCGAATTCATGAAATTTTGTAACATTGTAATCAATGTACATGGGTATCGAACGAAATCAGTACCGGATTGGAGGTATTTTAAACTTTTCGGAATGAGTTTTAAATTGATTTTAATTAACTTGCTAATTTAAATATGCCAATTTTGAGATTGTTTTGTGCATTTGTTCCAATTTTTCTAATTGGTTTTTTCTGAAATATTTTCCGCATCGTAATAAAAATTTAACCGCGACGTATAAACAATCGCATTCTAATTACGAAAGTTTAAATTGTGGGAAAATTATTTAAAATCGAAATTTTCAAATAACAGTTTACTTTTACCACCTTTGTTCGGTTGCGTCTATTTTTATTTGCCCTTTAATTTATCCAATTTACAATTTTAATTTTAATCTATAGATCATTAAAAATTTAGAGCGAAAAAGCGTTTCCGTTATAATTTATTGAATTAATCAATAATCAAAATGACAGTAACAAAATTTTATCAACTTTTTACTTAGAAGTTTTGTTTGTTATAAAAAAATTTCAACTTTTTCTTTAATTGACAAAAATTATAACGTTCCCTATACAATTACCGTTTTTTCGAAATATCTAACCTTATTAGTGTTAATATATATCGACATAATTCGATATTTGCTTAATTCGAAATTTAAAAAATTGTTATTGCACAACCGATTTTTTGTGGTTTTTAAATTAATTAAGACGAATTAATTGAATTCGATTGGATAGATTAAAGTAATAAACATTTTTCTTTTTGAATTAACTTTTTATACCGAAGCGCTTTTGATCGATTCGTAAGATTATTTAAATCGGTTTTTAAGTGTAGATGGCAAAATTTGTAAAATTGATTTTCTTGGAAAAAATGAAATTACAACTTTTTTAAATTCTTCAATATATTATATCGCTTCTTTTTTTTTTTTTGAGCGATAAAAATTTATTGTGAAATGTTTTCATGATTAATTATTATCAATTTTATGGTTCAATAATTTTATTTGAAGCTCAATTAAAACATGATTTATTGTATCTATATTGCAATATATTTAATTGTTTCTATTGAGATCAATGGGTAAATAATTAATTTTTCGTAAATGCTCTGAAATGTTTTTGTTCTGAAAACTTGAACTTCGATCCTCACGAAACGACCCCAATCGGAAATATCTTCTGTTTGTTATAGAAACATTTTGAAAATGAGACGGAAGTGAACTTGGTGAATTGTCACCAGTTTTTTCGACGGTCGTCCACCTACGAGGGTTATCATAAAATTTCAAACTTCTCCACAATGATTGATTGATTTACTTTTGCCGTTCCTTATGGAAAACGCTTTTAAATTACCAAGATCCATTTTCTTTTTGCCGGAGAAAGTCGCTCTATAAATTATCTATCGCTTACAAGGTGTTTTTGTGAGTCTGGAGTTGAGAGGTTGGGCTGACTAATTTTAAAATGGCGAGCAATTCCCGCCCGTGGCGTGCCACTAATAAGTGCAGCTTGCCACTCATGAAATTAATATAACTTCCCCTATCAAATATTGTGCATGTCTCACCCCACCTTCAATGTATACGGATGTGTCTCGGTGCACGGCCGGGGTAAAATATGAAAAAGCGCCCCAAATTGACACTGCTCAAATATAATCAAATCGGAGACGAATTTTTACAATACTAAAGGAATTTTCCTCTCGGTCTACTTTTATTTTCGGAGTTATCCTGTTTCCAGGTAACAGGTTCAGATATCTTTTAGCAAGATTTCTAATTAGAACTTTCAGAGATTTCCAAATGTAATGATGGAACGAAATTACCCGTGTGTTTCTTCAAAACTTATAACTAACTTCGTTACTATAACATATCGCTTACTATTTAATTCCGCAGTTCAGGAACTGTTTATGTTTTTACAAGAGTTTTTCGAGCACTGTCTTACGTTAAAAGCAAAACTCGTGTAGTTCAGTTTTTTTTATATCAGAAATCTTAAAATGTGTAGCTTCTTGAAAGTTTACGATATAAACAAAAGAAATTCACCATTTAAAAAGGCGAATAAAAAATATTTCTTTGAAAATGCGATACAAGTCAAATGTTAAGAATTGCATATATGAATATTTTTGTTTACATTTACTAGCCAAGTATAATTCAACTATTCTTTCTCGTCGCCATTCTTAAACGTACGGCACTGCAAGTGAACAGGTTTTTTCTAAATGTCTCATTATTTTAAATTTTTTCTTTTGTGAGCAACTTAAAAATTATTTGTATCATATTTTATATTTTCTCTTTAGATTATGTTGCTTGGAAAAGTGTTGAAAATTTATTACACGAGAAACTTTATTGTTATGTTCTTGTCAAGAAACGTTAATTGGTAGAAAAAGAGCAGACATTTTTATATATTTTTGTCTACTTTACTCGACACATTAGTGCTCTTTATATAAGATTTCAAAATTCTTCTGAATCTTGATTTATTATGTAATTAACATAACTGTGGAGGACGAACCCGTTTAATTATTTTATTTCGTATATTTCGTCTCGTGTGGGTATATCACCGCACAGATATTCCACGGAATCACCCTATATTTTAAACGCCCGGCGAGCTTTATTTCTACTTTCAAGTTGAAAAATGTTAAACTTGGTATAATCGTCTGAGACTTAGACTTTACGGAGTACACGAGTACCGTATATCACCTATCAAAGTACTCGAGAATTATTCGAACTTTTCTTTGTTAGAAAGATAAGTTATAAACAAAGTTAATAAACAAAACTTGCAGTTGAAAAACTAAAATCAATTTCCTCTCGAGAGTGAATCCTACTTCGTTCCTTCGTCTCCGCGCTGGATTTTTCAAAAACTTTTCAGTCGCCTTCTTTCATCTTAACTGTAGATTTACTTACTCGTTATTTTCAAGGAGAAAAATCAACTAAGAAGCCTAAATAAATTCTTGGCTAATAAGTTTCGTTACTCTTGTACCAAGTCAAATTTGATTAACCGCGCAATAAAAGCACTGTTCGTCTTGTCCCAAGACTTCAACAACATCGTGTAATGTATGGTCGGTCTCGTTTAACCTTTACACGAAGAGCTTATTTTAGCGTTCCAATAATATTGTCCGCTGATACTCTCAATGGTAATAAATATAGCAAACCTGAATTTGAATTGGTAATTTAAGGTTATAAGCAAAGGGTACTAGTGTTGCTTAGCAGTGCACAAGAGTCTTAGCTTGAGTACCCTTACTTATCACCTATAAACTTTCAATGTCCGATTGCTTCGTAGTATTTAAGCCTTAGTTAAATTTAAGCAGCAGTTAAGTAAATCTGTAACTTAAGTATTTCTTAAATTTAACTAGGACTTAAAATACTGACTAAAAATTCTAAAATTTCTTTCTCCTATTGGTTAAGTGTTTTACTAACCTAAAATTATGTGGCAACCAATCGAGTTCCCAACCAGTCAATTTGTAGATTAACATAAAACAACATAGTGCATAATTATAGATTGGTGTAACATTAAAATTTACTTTACTTGTTCATGTTCTAGGTTTTTGTGATTTTTTACTGTAATGGTTTTTTTTTACTTTGTTTTTTGTAATATTGGTAACTAATTATATAGTATATTATCATAAATATTTTATATATTCCTCCTGTTTTAAATCAATTATCAGAGTATCACACTAAAATTAGAGATAATGAAACTTTAATCAACAATCGAAATCAATTTCATGGAAAAAATTTTACTTCAGGTAGTGCCGGTAATCGTTTTGGATTTCGATGTTTCCAGTCCAGTACTTATCTACAACACGTGCAATTACAAATTTACCGGCATCCGTTTCACTTATCGGTAAATACAACTTCTTTATCTTGACTAAATTAATTCGATATTTTACTTAAAATTACAGGGAATAAATTAATAGTAATCTTGATACATGTTTTTAGTTGTCCACACCAATCGAGTTGCACACTAATTAAGTTTTACTAGGTCAGCGCGACCTTCGCGCCTGAGTAGTCACTTTATTTACCGACTTAAAGAAAACTCCGATTGTTTGACTTTTTTCATCAATTCAAGTAAATATGATAATCAATCGAATTTAAAACCATTCGAGTTGCACATCAATTGAGTTTCACACCAATCGAATTGCACATAAATCTAGTTCCACTGTAGTTCACTTTCTAAGAAGTAATTGCTCTCTAAAGTATATAATATTTTAGCTTTATCATATTTATATTAAAATAAAAAATATTATATAATACTATTACTTCTTGAAATATTTTGATGTACATACTGTTTAACCTCTGAAGAGGGTGTTATATTGAAATTTGGTGTACAAGTGAAGGGACATTTTTTGTTTCTGAACAAAAAGGGAAAGCTTTTGTTTTGCTTTTTTAACTTTTTCAGAAGAAAAAGTAAGATAATCCAAGAGAAAATTCGGGGAAGTTTTTCAAAAATTTTGTAAAAAATAATATTCCACACCAACAGTACACGCTGAAACGTCTTTGATGTCCCGATTTCAGTTTTACCCGCGGCTTTTCTACTTCCTGCAGTTTTTTTATACTATCTGTAAACATTAACTGTCATTTGTTTATTATTTTCTGTGAAAGGGGTTCGTTTTTCAAAAAAAATTACTGGACAGAAGTTGTAGTCCGTTAAATTTCCTATCCGGAATGGCTTTCAGAATTTTCGTAAAATGTTTCATTTAAAAGATTTTGAGAAAAAATCAAAATAAAAAAATTCTCGAATTTTTTTACTTTATTTTTTTACTTACTTTAATTTATAACTCGAAAGCCGTTGATTTTAGACAGTAGAAGGTTTGAATCTAGTTTGTAGATTATTTCACGCTGTTTAAAAAAGCACTAATCCATTTTTATCGAAAAATCAAAATTTTCTGGGCTATGGCTACATGAAGGTGAAAATAAAAAAAAAAATGTGTTAAAAATGTTTTTTAGAAAAGTGTCTTCTATCACCACCAAGTTATAAGTTATGTCAAATGTATCCGGAACACCCTGTATATGCAATGAAAGTATCATTGAATCAATGAAATTTCAACCAATGAATTTAAATTCTTTGTATTTATGAAAATTTCGTAGCATTAATGAAACAAATTTATTGTATTTATGAATTGATTTCTTGTATTTATGCATTTGTTCATAGTATTTATGAAAATTCATTAAATAAGTTTATTGGTTGAAAAATTATTTTCGGTATACTTGATGTGTTTGTTTAAATGATAGAGTACTCGGTCGAGAATGTTCTTAATTTTGAGTCGTTGCGATAGTTCTGATTGTTTTAGAAAATTTAAAACGTCTTGGAAAAATTACATTTTTTCTGTAAAATTAAATTTTCATGTATTTTGCACATATTTATCATTTTAAAGTCGCAGATTTTGATTCTGTAGTACCTGGTCGTGATTTTAAATGGTTACTATTTCTTAAATAAGTGTTTAAGGCAGTGTTCTAGTTTAAAGCCATTTTAGGGGTTTTTTCGAGCTCGATAAAATAGAAACAAACAATATTTTTACCATTAATTTTTTTACAGCATATTTATTGATATTTTGATAATCTACAAAAAAATTGTTAAGCGACTTATCAGCTAGTCAAGTTGAGTATAAAATAAAAGTGGGGTGTGGTGGTTGACACGATTGCAACCCTTCTGGTCATCTGAAACAAAATTACAAAAACGATTCATTATTAGTAGGAATGTCGTTATAGCCCCTTCCAAAAAGGAAAAACTGAAAAAAAATTTTTCGCGAAACGGCAGCTGTCTGAAAACAAAAATCAGTTTTTGATTGGTTTTTTTTTATAATTATTAATTTTTTAAAATAGCAATATAATTTTGGTACAAAAGTGGTAGGGGCGATAGATAGACAGACATACACTGAAGGTCGACACCAAATTTGAAGTAAATCGGATAAATAGAACTTGAGATATCATGTTAACCATGTTGAAAAATGTAGTTTTGTATAATCAAGTTGTAATGGCCCCCATTGCCCCATATGCTCCGACTTGAAGGGTTTACAGTGCGTCACTAAAATAGCTATAACTACATAAATTACTGGAATTTTAAAATTTTCCCTCGAAGATATATTCTTCAATGTCTAAACTTTAAGAATATACAGAAAACAAAAAAATCGATTTTTTCAAAATTCTAGCCTAGAACACTGCCTTAAGATAAATTTATGCTCTCGCGGAGTTTTTTGCTATAGTTTTCACGTCGCTTTGGATTATATCATAAAAGTTATTAAAAAAGTATAAATCAAGAAGTTGAATGTACGTTTCATTTAAAAATTTGTATAAAATAAAGTTTAAGAAGAACCATAAGGCAAATTTTTGTACAGTGAATTTTCTTTTGCGACATTTTGGAAAGATTTTGGAAGATCTGCAGTATTCCTAGATTTTCCTTCATTTGTACACCAGATTTCCCCAACAATTCCCTGTTCGCTTATTAATTCGGATTTTTATATTCAGATCACTATAAAATATAAAATTTTGTAAATTAAGGGGAAAAAGGAACGTTGTAAAGTTGCATAATTAAATATTCTTATAGGTAATCCCTTATGAACATGAGTGTATCTCAGGTTACTTAGCGACACATCGATTTTAGATTTAAATGCAGAATGGCGAACTCTACCCAAATAGGGTAATTACAAATAATAATAATAGTAAAATCGTAAAATAAATGTTTAAAAAAAATAATGTCTCTTTTCCGCTACTTTTATTTAATTAAATAGAAGTATCACCAAACTAAATTGACAAAGCACAAAGTAATAAGATGCAATTCAATGTGTTGTTTTGCAGATTTGCATACTTCAGTCTAAGGTAAAGAGTATTGTGGCATTGAGATTTAAATTAATAATGGTCAGAAACCGGCACATATAAACTTCAATACACCCAATTACTTTTGAGAAATGATTTACCATAAGAGATTTTTACCTCCAAGACCAACGAAAGTATCACTTTCTATACTATTTATCAGACCGAAAATAATACTTTACGGCATCGTGTTAGAATAAACACGTACTGAAAACCGAAAAGTGGTATGTCAGAACGTTCTGGTCGAGAACGATCTAATAGTATGTTTCTAGAATTTTTTCGATGACACATTGAAATAGAAAAATTGTAAATATACATACATATCTCCCTTTTCTCTAACGTCACGGAATTATTTTACATAATAAAAAACAAAAACTCTCGTGGCGACTTAGGTGGCAAAACCAGTCTTCAAATTCACACTCCGGCACTGGTTCTTAGATAAAAGCGTTGAAAGTTTTGAGAAAAACTTTTTATCGGTCTAATTCTACGATAATAGTATCGAACTCCTTCGTTTTCCGCGTCCGGAACTGAAGTATCTTGGCGATTTTCTCGATTAAATTAATTTTGAAACTTAAAATAAATATACTTGAAAACGCAATTTTCAACGCAAAATTCTATTTATTTTTGTTGAAAAATCTGGAAGAAGTATTTTGGTCTTATCGTCATTGGTTAAAATGTACTCCAGAACTCGCTCTTTATTGTTAAGTGCCCGTTGTTCTTGGCCACTAAATTCGATAAGATGTTCGATGTTCGGGATACTTGCAACCCTTGTATTGTTGAATCCGTCTCGGCACATCCTCGAAAGATTATGGAAACAACTGTTTTCAAATTTATAAAAATGAAGATGTTGATGTCTTTTGCGAAAAATTGAAAAATACTAACTCGATTATATTTTTTTATTTGGGAGTGAAGCTGAAACGTCGACTACTTTGAAGTTTCTTCTCTCATCTTGACTTGTAAACTATAGCTAAGTGGTTGGGCTATGACTTCCTGTTTAATGATTATTATGTACATACAAAGGACAACGTTTTTGTCTTTTTCAAAGAGTTACAACTTGAAAATGCTTCATTATATTTAATTAAAATCCGAACTAGACAAATAAGTACTTGCGCGCCCAATCGAAACCGTTTTACATGTTTGTGAGCCGTTTTGAAAAATATGGTACTCCATTAATATTTTTATTTTAAAGGCATTTTTGCCTATTTCAAAATTAATTGCTCTAAAAGTTAAACTCTATAATTGACAATTATATCGAACCTTCGGGACGAACTTGTTATGATTCCACTTAGTATTGCGTTAAAATTATTTTAAACTGAATGTTATATTTTTATTATATCATTATTTTTAATTAATTCTTAGCACTTCCTCGTGAATTTTGTAATCGGTACGTAATCTAAAATAATTTTTCAGTAACGATTAAATCGCATTCGATTAATTCAAGCTTGACGTTACATGCATTAAGATTTATTCGCTCTCTTCGCCTTTAATATATTAGTAATTTTTTTTAATTTTGCTTTTTTTCCGGTGCCCTCTTTGTGTTTATTAAACTAAATTTGAGAAATTTTAGACACGGTTCGTTCTCTAATCTCTCGGCCGCGCCACTTCTTTTATTTTAATTTAATCTTGGTTAGTGCTAACTTTTCTAAAACTCGAGATGATATGGGAAGTGCATTCGGGTCACTAGGAATTAGTTAATGCAGAAAAGTTTTGGTTCTTAATTAGTCGTAGTTTTATTTGGCATAAGAAATGTGCGGTACTAATTGTGATTTTCTGTTTGCAGGGCAATATAATGGAGATAGCAGCATGTGAGGACATTTAAATTAGGAAGAATTTTGAGGATCCTGTGCAATGACTTGGTTACCGTATGGTGCAGCGCGTAATGCGCTTATATTGCTGGTATTGTGTTTGCACACTTTCGTGTTAGCGACGATGCCTACGGGAGCCAAATTTTACACAATCCATTGGAATTCTTCAAATCCGATATTTCGCATTGACAATACAGATAACGTTATAGACGTTAATAGAAATAATTTAAAGTTCGAATACGATCAAGTTAATTTAATATGTCCAGTTTATACGCCTGGAACAAGGGACGACGATATGGAGAAGTTCATAATTTACAATGTCTCGAAAGACGAATACGAGACGTGTCGGATTACGAATCCGAATCCGCGAATAATCGCAGTTTGTGACAAACCTTACAAACTGATGTACTTTACAATTACGTTTCGGCCATTTACGCCACAACCGGGGGGCCTAGAATTTTTGCCCGGTCACGATTATTTTTTTATTTCGACTTCGACAAGCGACGACTTGCACAGAAGAATAGGAGGACGCTGCACCACACATAATATGAAAATCGTATTCAAAGTTTGGGCACCTCCGGCCGATGCCACCACGAGGGCCACCACTAGTTTTTCCCGGCCCATGTGGTCCTCCATTTCACCTTCTCGTACTACGACTACTACCACAACCACGACAAGTACGGAGGCACCCACAACAAAACCTACTAAAAAGTCGAAAGCTTTTAACAAACATCCAAACGAAGTGGTTAAAAGTGAAGAACTCACGTTAGGAGGTAGTGGCGCGAGTAAAGCTGAGGCAGTTTCATTAGTAATAATTGCGGCAATTTTATCGTTACTCTTTGCAAGTCGATGAAATATATAAACAAAACGAACTTGTATGTGTTCCTTGCCCCTCTTGTATGTTAAATTTTATAGACGTAATGTGCGACCTAAACCAATCCTAATTTTTATAATATAAAAAGAAAGATAAATTAATTATTAATAACGATAATAATTAAGGCATATTATTTTTTTTATCAACGATTTTTTTAATGTGGTGTACAGATTTTTAATAATATGTTTGTGTGTAAGTTGAGTACTCGAGACATTAAATAATGTGAAACGCAGTGACCATATTTGAAAAAAAAAAAAGGAAATTGGACGTGTAAATGTTATATATTTTTGGGGGTCAGTTGACTGTTTCTCGCGGTAGATTTATTATAAAATAAAACAGTGTTGAACATTAAATTTACATTGTATTTGTATAATTGTCAAGACTGATAACTAGTTTTTATCGTGTTATAATACGAAATATTAATAATTTAGAGTAGCGCTGGTGTTTTTAGAATTTGACAGTTTGTAGTTGTGATATTCCTCTTCTCTTCATCGCCATCGTCATCCACACTCGCCTAGGTTTACTTTTATTATGTACTTAACTTATTTGCTCTCTACCCTACCGTAAAGGTGCACTATCCTACAATTTAGTCTCAAAAATATTTTTACTCGTTTCTTCACATGTTTCCTGGAAATTATGATGTGATAGCCGATAATAAATTGTTCATTTTAGGGAGGAACGTTTTTGAGCGATTATTTGTATGACTGTGCATTTTTACGTGAAACTACGTACGGTGTGTTTCAAAATTTGCATACAAAACTTTTGATACTAAAACAGATTCCACTCTTGAAGCACATTGTATAATTTTTAAGTTATAATGGTTGTGATTTTGCAAGACGTAGAACGATTATTTACGCCGCGACTAGAATTGCATTTTTGCAAGTACATCCGATGTACTTCTAGTCGCAGCGTTTCTTTTAAAACCCATCTACCTTATATTTTAATGATATGGTTCAAATACAAAAAGACGACTTCCGGGTCGTGAAGTAATTTTTAATTTATGAGTACTCGCGCGTTCGAATAAACAATGGCCTCTTATTTAGCTAACATTTAAAAGGAGCATAATGGAATAGTTACCGTAACCTATGCAGTTTAATTTTCAATCACAATTTTAATGCTAATTAAAAATTCTTATCTTTAATGGACTTGCAAATTAACTAGTACAAGTGATACTAGATGAAAATGATTATTCGGTAGTTTGAAATTGAAAATTGTTTATTACATACCTGATTGGCACTACCGTTTTTATTGCGTTTTGTTGGTCTTGTTCTGCCTTTATGACGTACAACGTAATTGTGAGAAACTTGACAAAGTCAGAAAAATTACGTCTGCATGTTTTGGATTTATGGGGTACCCTGTATAATATTGTGATAAATTCATTTATTTATTTAATTATTTTATTGTTTAGTCACAGGAACACCGCGTCGAAAGGAAATTAGGATTTTGGGAACCCCCCATCGGAATATTTTCAAAATTTCCTTTTTACTCGTTTATTTCTGCGAGTTGTGCGGTTTCGCGCTAAAAATCGAACATTTGAAAATAAACACACTAAATGTAAATAAGGTTTCGCATATTTTTTTATTTGGTTTGCCTGAATTTTATTTGTATCATAAACATACGTACATCTGTTCATTTAGATTGAAAGGTATACGCAAATAGAATTTTATCCGATTAAACAAACAATTTTTTCCGAATAGGAAATAATATTAAATAGCTTTTAACTATTGGGATTAAAAAAAAAGCAAAAAATTCTTTAATTTATTTATTGTGCTGAAGTTTACCAATTTCGGTAAACTAATTTCAACAATTTTTTTTCCGCTGATAGTTCAATTGTGCTAAATCAATACTGTGTGGGTTACGGTACTGAAGTCGCAATACTGAAGAAAAAAATTTCAAATAATTTATTCATATAACTTTCGATTAAAATTTTATTGATTCAATGAACTTTCTCATCTTACATCAGTAGTTTCCAAAAAACCTATTATATATAGATTTGGGGGTTCCTGAACAACGTCAGGGGGTTCGCGCAAAGAAACAAATTGTGACTCATTTTTATTATTATCGAAATTAAAATAAATATATGAATAGCGATTTTTACATCTTGAGAAAATGCAAGTAGCCTTTTTTACTGGGGGGGGGGGTCCGCAAATTAACTTTGTTGGCAGAAGTTAAAAATTTTGAAAAATATAGACTCTTTGCCTTTAAAACTGCTATTTAACTGTGGTTTGAATTGAAAAAAATCAATTAATAAAATTAATTCTTATTGCTGTAACTATTAAACAATTAAATTTGGTTAACGCCCTATTATACGGCGGGTGTCATCTTAATGTTCTATTTAAAATTAAAATAAGATTAATCAAACAGATAACTTACCTTGAAATCAACAAATTATTCTCTAATCAATAATTCAATAACATTATCTCCTTATCTAGTCACTCCTTCCATCGACTTCTTATCTTCGTTCTATTGTACTTATTATTAAAAATAACATACTTAAAACCTTCTCGGTAAAAATATTGATTTTTCTCCAAAATTTATAAATATTTACATCTGCATCAGCATTAGGATAGGCCTAATATAAGAAATCATAGTAATACACCGGGGCGGGGGGGGGGGAGGTTCCCACATTTTAATTTACTTTTTTTTGTAATTTTAATTTTAATACTAGAGAAAATCATTATAAAAAATGAGCTTGTAAAAAGCAGACTAGAAAGGGTTTATAAAACCTTAAAAGTGCTTAAAACCTTAAACTCAGTTTTTCCTAAATAACTCGAAAACGGTGAACGATTTCGAAAATATTGCAGAGGTCGAAAGTGTTCTTCGCAAAACGATGTACATTTTTTATTTCAACTTATTTTTTATATATTGCGTCGTTTTCGAGTTATTGGAGAAAAACTGGAAGGAGTATTTTAATGGTATTCAAAAATTTTGAACGCCCTGTAATTTGAAATGTACAAAAAATTAGCTTGTTAAAAGGATAGCACATAAATCGTGAACTGGTAAGTGTGCCATTTGGGAATTCTCCAAATCCTTAAATTTCTTTTTGTGCAATGTTCCTATGGGCAACATTTACACTAAGAAAGGTTTAATGATTATGAAAATAAACCACATGGAAAGCTCGGTATATAATTCGAAAGGTCCAAAGACCCTTAAGGTTTTGTTAAAATTCTTGAATGTGGAAGGGGCGAACATCGAACTTTTTTTAACAAAGTTACTGCCAATCTGTCTGGCTGGACTCGAGCATCTACTTTAATTTAATATGTAAATTTCCATTTGTTTCCGAACAAGTTTTTCTTGAAAAGTCGCAATAATTATTTTTAAACCAAAATCATGCAAATTTTGCTTGTAGTAGGAAATATAAAATCTATCACTTCTGGCATTAAGAATGATAAATGGAAAAATTAATCTTGGACACAATAAACTGCATAAGTTACTTTCAAAGCGTTCATTCTTAAATGGTAATTGAAACGTGCAATTTACGGAAAATATTGCACTGTATTCAGTTTTTGCTGTCCTGCTGCACGAAAATGTCAATAGTTTATTCTTTATATTGAAACTTACATCTTGTAATCCCAGTCAATAAATTTTTAAGTTCAAGCCATTTGAAAATTTAAACCAATTAAATATTCTTGCAGTTTACGCTTTATTTCTGCTTGAAGTTTTATTAATTTAACAGGTTTTGGAGTTTTGTTATTAAAAACTATTGGATCATAAAATAATTGAAGTGGGTACTTGCGAATTAACTATAATGGTTCCAAAAGCACGTAATTTTATAGTTTCGGCCATTTTTTTATTTTGTGCCGATTCATTCAAAGTAATAACTAAGGGATTTAATAATTTATTGCAAGAGTTTGACGTTAAAAAGCTGTTAAGAGAACAATAATTTTATGATGGCGAACAAAGCAACTTTGCTTTTTAAATTTTTTTTTGCTTTTATCCTTCAGCACCGCAACCCGCACACAGCCTTATAATATGTGGGGCACGCTCTTGCGATTTACAAATATTTTTTGAAAACCGCTCCCGCCCCCTTATTTTGAATTTTAAATTTAGTGATAACGTAACGACGACCCCGGTGAACGCACTAGATAACAAGAGTATTACTTGAAATTGTCAAGATTACCGACTTCTTTTGTATTGAACCATAGCTATCAACCTGTCATTTATTTAAAGTTTTTATCACTACATTAGTATTAAAACTAAATAATTTTTGTGCTTAATATCAGGGATTTTTATAAAATATTTTTAAAATGTATAATTGGATGTGTTTGCCACTTTTTAAAATTTCGAACACAGCCGATTATTTTAGTGATTAAAATGACACTAAACTATGTATCCCATCATCTAATTTAAATGTGATAAGAAAAAAGTTTAAAATAGATGACGGAATCGATTTTATTATAGTCTCAGGTTGGCCATAAAGTTGAAAACGAAGTGTAGCCTATTTTTTTATTTAAATTTTAACAGTGTACTTGCTTACTATACACTTAGTTATGTAAAAATTGATCGAAACACCTTGAGGAGGTTCATTTTGTCTGATGTCAAATGATCTGTACTCAATTTTTAGTTCCTATTTTTGTAAATTTATGCTTAATCACTTAAAATACGTGTAAATATATTTTTTTTTAAATAATTATTTACTCCTTGAGGTTTTCGGATGTATGTATATTTTGTTACTATCGAAAAAATGGTTATACGAATTTGCCATTTCTAGAACATTACACTACAAACTGTTTGTATTTATATATATTTGTTTGTTGCTACCATTGGTGATACTAAAATTCCTACTACAAAATTTATTTATCACTGTCGCTGTTATTCGTTAGATGTTTTCGTGCTTTAAAAAAACTGGAATTTGTCCTATCGAGTTTACTTATTTCTTTAAGAAAAAGTTGTTCTAATGATTGGGGGGGTCGGGGGAGTTGTTATGTACTATATTGGATGTAATTGTTCATGGTAGTAACAAACATTTAAAAAAAATTTAAGCTAAAAACACAATGGGTTCGATATGTGTGTAGTTGAGTAGAACTTGGCATTGTAATCGAATTACACCGTTTACTTATTAACATGTAACAAGAAAAAGTTTAAATTGTAACAGAGAAACTTTTTTTTGTAATGCTAGATTTTTAAAAGTGATTACACAAGTTTTTATAATTTATTATTTATATTATATTATTTTTTTATTATCGCAGAATTATATTGTAGCCACGCCGTGATTTTTTTATTTAAACAAAAAACTAGACTCGACTTGACCAATTTTTACTGTTATTTAAGTTTGATTTGTATAGATCTGAATTTTGACTAGGTAGTGCATTAAACGAGAGCAAAAATCGAATTGAAATGAAAACATTTGCATGTGCATATTAATTTAAAAATCGAAACATTCACTCCCTAATGATAAGATAATAATTTAAAAAACATCTAGAAAATCTATTTAAATATAAATATATAGTGTACGTGCCTAACACATTGTTGAAGTAACCATTATTTTCGTTTTAGAATTTTTTACTCATCTGCCATTTGATGACATTGTGTCTCTGTTATATTTTAGTAAAAGAAGTGAACACATTGTATGTATTGCAAATGTAAAATGCACTCTCTATATATACATATTATATAAATAAAAATACATGCCATTTTATACCGCTTTTCTTCATTTTCTTCTGTTACGTTTCAAAGGTGAAGGCAGCTTTCCTCTGATCCGTTCGGCTATGCCACCGATTTGTATTTGAAGATTACTTTTACAAATCAAACTTCTTCTAGTGAACTAACAATTTCGTTGGCATTAAGGTCTATCTAAAGAAAACTTCTACAAGTTAACGTATTATATAAAAGGGAATATTTATTTGTGTGTTTGTTTGCTATACACTCCTAAGCGCTTGACCAAATTGGATTAGGTTTTTAAGCAGAAAAAATTCGAAAGGAGAGAGTAATCGTACGAAATATTATTTACAACAAAGTGTATATTATATTTATAATCAAATCGACCTGTAAGTATTCGCTGGCAGATGATCACCTGAACGGCGAAAAATTAATAACACGTTTTGTTCTCTGGTTTAGTATACCATATTATGTAGATAGATCTAAATGGCAAGTACAGTGAACCGGAAAGCTGGAACTCATCAACTTGGGGACAAATTTGATAAAATATGAGAAAACCTTGAGGTCACGGTAGCGACGCTTCTGTCAAAATATGTAAGAGTTTGTCACGTTTGTTAAAATTTTGTATTGATTTAAAGGACTGTAGGAATTGAGCCTGAAGTGGTTTTGAGATATTTTGGTTCATTTGTTCAGATGCGCAGCCTCTTTGATCTTGCTATTAAGTTGAACTTCATTGTTGTTCTTGCTCTTGGTAGTGGAATTGGATGACTGGTGAACTATGGCGTCAAAGTAGAAGATTTGGTATCTGTGTAGACATTGGGTTCCTTTTGGTGAATATTTGAAAAACAGTCGAATGCATTTAAATGGAAGTTAACGAATTTGGGAAGCAGTAGGTAATGAATTTGATTTAATTCCATATTTTTTGTTTTAGTTTTTAACGATGTAACTTATAACCCGTGGCCTTATCATGAAGCTAATGAATTGAATCAAGTAACCAAGCTGCAATCCAAATTCGAAGTAGTAGCAAACTTGGTACAGTAATGATAGTACTAGTGGGCATACCCTGAAATCTCATTGAATCTCCAATGAACTTTCTGTTGAGCATTTTTAGCTTTTATTTTTCAGAGTTTTGTTTCCGAACAAGAAGATACAGAGGTGATATATCATCACACGGGCGGCGGAAGTCTTACGGGTTAGACTACAGTAACTCGTCTTAAAATAGTTCAAACTTGTGGAATTAATTCCAAAAAATTTAATTTTTCTTTAAAAAATCATTTTATTTCAAAAATCCATTTACAATCCATTACTGGACCAGAAACAAAAGTGAGGGGTAAACCACACAGGAATTTTGGTGTACAAAATTGAAGAATTGCAAAAATTGGAAATAATAAATAAATTAAATAAAAAAATCATAATAATTTATTGTCTACCTTGAGGTACATAAATCTGTAACAATAGAAAAATGTATAATATGAACAAAAATGTAGAGTATAAAATTTACAAGAACAAATGCCTACTAGTTTTTTTTATTTTGTTGTACCGTTTCCGAGATACAGATGACAATAAATTAATACTTTTCATAATTTACTGAATCTTGTTTAAACCGCTGTCGGCACTAGCGTACCTAGAGGGTAAGGGAGTACCGCCCTGGGCGGCATTTACAAATATATTTTTATCAAAAAAAAAATAGATAAATATTTTATTTTTATTAAAATAATCTATGAATCAATGATTATAATTATTGAAAGAACAAGTTACCTATGTTTATTCAAAAGTTTAAGTTAGAAAACTGTTCCCAACATAAGGTAAAAGGTAGTGATATGCCGCGGTTAGGGATATGACGCATTTTCGAGATTGTTTACCAACATTCGAAGAACATCTACTGCAGTGTGTTGTCAACTGTGCCCAAGTTATTACCTATTTTATACCCAGTTTTGCAAGTAAGCACATGTGAAATTTCAACGCATGATTTTAAAAGTTTCATATAACTCTTCCTGCTGAATTTGCTAATAGTTTTTATGTGTTCTACGGTGTTGTGTGCCTTTTAAAATAAATAATATACAGTAGATTTACACATGCTAGTCTTTGTTTACATTTTATAATTTTCTATACGAAATGACGTAATGTTAGTGATATGCCGCACAAGAACAGTTGTGCAATTTTTCAGTTCTAATTAAAATGTTTTAAACAAATTTGATTTTTATCTGTTTAAATTAAATTACATGTAAATTGCCATAAGCCATATCCCTCACCACCAATATGCCATATCCCTACCCCCGTTAGGGATATGGCAAAAATATCGACCTTTTCAATTAATTAAATTTATAATACTTAGCACTATCAGAATTAACTGCACTTAGGGCTAATGATAGGTAAAGGTCCTAGATATCTAAAAATTCAATCGTCATGAGAAAGTCATGATTAGTGACCGAGAAATCGAGAATCTCCGAATGGTGCGTCATATCCCTATCTTTTACCTTAGTAATATTGTTAAGAATTTTTGTAGCACTGGCCATCAGTGTCGCTGATCTAGCAATACTTTCAATAGAAAAGAACTAACGGGTGTTATAAATTTTGACGATATCATTTGAGACTTTTTCAAATAAGAAGGCAAGAAAAATAAATATATAAATATTTTAAATTTTTATTAAATTTTAATTTTTCGTTTATTTATGTGTAGTAATATTTATATGGGGTGGGGGGGGACGGCAAAATTTAAGACCGCCCCGGGCGGCAAAAGCTCTAGGTACGCCAGTGGCTGTCGGTTAGAAACGGCGCGACAAAATAAAAATACATACAGGGTGTTAACTACCAACTAGTACAAAACGAAGGAGGTGATTCTACGACTTATTTTAAGAAAAAAAGTTCCTATTAACATGGGTCCGCAAACGCACAGTTTTCGAGATACAGGGTGTTCAAAGAAATTGTTTTCTCTTACTATTTTTGCGATATCTCAAGAACCGTTAAAGCTAATTGTATGAAATTATTAAATTTTGTAAGAATGATTTGCTTTCGAGATTGCTTTGTTACAGTTCTTATCAATTACTTTTGAAAAAAAAAATGTTTGTTTAAAAATGCCGTTTTTCTGGAAAACGGCGGCTGTTACAGCTTTTGACCAAGAGTACCATTTTTATGTAAAAACCTCTGACGCTTTGGAATTTGCTGTCAAAACGCCAATTTTTCAAGTGACGTAAAAGTTACGGGGGTGAAACCTTTACGCAACCCTACAATCTCCACCACTGGCATATCTGAGAACATTGCTTTAGAGCCTTAAAAGTAGCTATCATTGATGTCAAAATCTGTACAAAAGCTGGAACCTGTAGCCTTAACGGTTCTTGAGATATCGCAAAAAAAGTAAGAGAAAACAATTTCTTTGAACACCCTGTATCTCGAAAGTGGTGAGTTTGCGGACCCATGTTAATAGGAACTTTTTTTCTTAAAATAAGTCGTAGAATCACCCCCTTCGTTTTGTACTAGTTGGTAGTTAACACTCTGTATATAAACAAAATTAAAGGCAAAACGAAATTTAACAAAAAATGTCTAAAAAGTTTTGCTGTAAAATAGATTTTTATATGCCAAAAATTGGCTTCAAAACCGGCATTTTTTGTTATTGGTATGTACGGGGATCTACAATTTAAAAACCTGTTTTTTGAGTTTTGGGAATTTTTAAATTTTGAATATCTTTAAATTTTAAATTTAATTTAAGAAAATGGTTTAAAAACCTTACGTAAGGACTGCGTCGGACCCCCTCCCTTCCCCACATAAGGGTCCGTAAGATTTCTTATTTAAATTTCAATTTTTTTAGGATTTTTACTTTACTCGGAGCTTTTCTTCGTCAGTAATGTATCATCTTCCTGACTTTTAGATAAATAACTATTTTATTACTTGCGGTACAGAAATCCGTAAAATATGAAATCAGTTTTACCAACCTGTAAATATTAAATTAATTACTATATTAAAGGTCATTTAAATGATGTATCAATAATTTATTATTAGACAATAATATTGCGAAAAAAGCATACAAACAACAAGAAAAATGGGAAAAAAAGCAGGAAAAAATACGAAAAGAAAAATGAGAAGTAAATGGAGAAAACTTGAAAATCTCGAACCCGAATATCCCGATCTCGGAAATTTGTAGCATATGTCTAGAAGATGAGATTAGTGGCGAAGTAGGAATACTTGATTGCGACCACATATTTTGTTTTTCATGCATCGAGCAATGGGCAAAACGCAATCACACCTGTCCGTTTTGTAGAGCAAAATTTAGCAAAATTGGTATAATGGCAGAACTGGATGGACCTGTGACTCGATTTGTTGATATTAAAACTATTGTTCCTATAGAAAACGGAGATGTATTATTAGGTCAACTTTTCGAATGGATCACTAACATGATGCTATTGAATAGACAATAGATGATAGATAGAATAGTTTGCTAGATACTTAATAATTTTTTTTTATAAATAAACATTAATGAAATAACCAGCCTTTGAATTTATTAAAGATTGTGCTTTTACAATTGCTTTAATAGTATATTCCCTCCACTGAGGTAGCAAAAGGGTCATTTCTTTCCTGAGGTGGCATTTGCTGACCAAAGTATGGGGTTAATTATTGCAATTTAAAACCAATACCCAGTAAACACAAAACTCCATGGGATGTTATGCGACTTCCTATTTTGATCCCACGTATAACATCTTTTTGTGCCATCTATTAGTTGTTGCATAGCGGTTAATCGCATAATGTCAAATCTAAAACTTCTATGAGATGTTTATGAGATGTTAGTAGTATTAGTGGAAGCTCTATGTGACATCTTATACTGCTCCTTAAAAGTCGGACATAAGAGTAGACAGGGACGTCCCAGAGAAGTTAACAGGCACTAGACAGAACATCACACTTCCCGACGGGTAAACTATGTTACTTCTCTATAACAGGTTTGTGTTTACTGGGTATCGTTAGTACTTACGGACCATATCCGTTATCTGTTTACCACTGATGCGCATGAATGTATTAACGAGATTTATTTTAATAAAAGAATTATTATAGGTAATCTAGAAAACCGGGATCCGGGGGTTATGGAATATGCTTGCACTGCTTCCTCTATATTCGTGCACCAATATTGAAGAGTATTGGTGCATGAATATGCACCCCCCCTCCTCCCAATGACCAATCAAAAACCAACAAAATCTTCATTTTGATTAAATTAAAAATATACCTTTTTTCTGGATTTATTAATTAACTAGCTGACCCGGCGAACTTCGTATCGCCTCAGAACTTGAACCATATAAATTATTTGTAAAATTCTAGAACATCGTACCGCCTCAGAATTAATATACCAAGTGACTCGGCGAACGTTCTGCCATATAAATTATAGCTGGATATACCCGGCTTCGCCCGGGGTCTCATTATAAATATAATGCTTTGCTTTAGTCTGAGTACTCCAATGATTTCCAGTCTTGCTTTCCGCTGCTGATTTATTTGTGAAGCTCAAAATACCTTTTTAGGTGCATTTCGCCCCCCCCCCATTTCGAATTTTGGATCCAAAATAGTCTAAATCGTTTGTACCTTCCTTATTTTCGTTTGTACCAGTTTTGATTTTGAAATATTTCAAATTTTCTAATAATGACATTCTGCTAAATGTCCTTAGCCCCTCCCCCCGGATTTTAAATTGAAATAAAACAAAAATATTTGTCTGAAAAACAAAATGGGTACAAACAAAAATAATGAAGGTACAAACAGGTACAAACGATTTAGACTATTTTGGATCCAAAATTCGAAATTTGGGGGTAGACTGGCGAAATGCACCTTTTTGGGGGGGGGGGGTAAATTACGGGAATCTCGTTAATCGGTCACTTTTCCTTCAACTTTTTTAACATTTTCTTGCACTAAAACATTTTTCAAGTCCTACTGAGTATGTGTTCCTTTGGTTGAAATCGGTCGAAGGGTCTAGAAGTGTATAGCGAACAAACATACACACAAGCTCTTTTATATACTTCACGTTCTTCCTCCATTTCAGCAGCTCTAGACGTTGAAGCTCTATTGCGGTTTTGTGAAAGCCGAGCTTCACGTTCTTCCTCCGTTTCAGCAGCTCTTTTTTCCCTGAGTTTCTTAGCCTTTGATGATTTATTTCCAACAGCTGCTTTTTTTGGTGGCATTGAATGTATTTTATCTAAGATGAGTTTAACAATCTAACAAAGTAGTCTCTATGTTCACAGAAACTTTTACATTTGTACTGAAAGGGTAATGTCCTATATAGGGAAATTAATTTAATTATCCGTTGATCCGTCGATCTGTTGATCCGATGAATAGGCACTATTTGCCACATATTTTATTAAAGTTTGTTGAAAGCCGTTCTAAAGTAGCCTATCTTCTTCGCAGCATCGTAATTAGCTTATACACCAAATTTCATAAAGATTGGTCAAGCGGTCTAGGAGTCTATAAGGAACATACATACATACATACATACATACATCCATTTTTATATATATAGATTTAATTTTAATTATGTTGTTTGCTATTTATTAGCATCAGTAATTTGCTGACTAAAAAAGCAAAAAGCGATTTTTTTTGTTGCACTCAGAATAAGTTTACT
This sequence comes from Cantharis rufa, assembly GCA_947369205.1. Classification (NCBI taxonomy): domain Eukaryota; kingdom Metazoa; phylum Arthropoda; class Insecta; order Coleoptera; family Cantharidae; genus Cantharis; species Cantharis rufa. Next base: position 92,805,931 of record OX376303.1, read on the forward strand.
TATATTTTTTTATATAATTATAAAAATAAAATATTATAAAATCTCATTTAAAGCCTTTTATCTGCTTTATTTATTATTTTGTATTATAATATACCGCATTATATTTGCCGCCGAACTATTTTTGTAATCAAGAATTCGAACTTTTACTTTAGTAAAATTCCATTTTCATTTTGCAAGTACAACATACAGTATGATGGTAAATTATGGACCAAATTATAAGCTTCAGAAAAGAAAAATTTTTTTTGAAAAATCAAATTTTATTTAAATATATATTTCACCAGAAAAAAAGCAACAAAAACTTGTACAAATTTCCAAAGTATCATAGATAGGAACCGTCTTATGATTTCCCACAAATCACAATAAGTCTTGTGACCCCAACTTCAATAATTTAAATAGCTCATAAGGATAGTTTTTCGATCTTTTTGTGGCGTCTCGGGGAATTTCATTAATATTTCAATTTATCACGTCAACAGCCAAAATGCCGCCCTTTAGATTTGCCGCCCCGGACAAATGTCCGGGTTGCCGTCCCCTACAGCGGGGCTGTTTGCACAATAAATTATTAAATTATTCTCGATCGAAGATGTCAATTTTCGATCCAAATTCTCATCATTTGCACCGGTATAGCGGTGGAGAAGAGAGAAAACTTTCGAAGATTCCAAACTGAAGACATTACTCAATGAAGACTCGTGCCAAATGCAGGAAGAATTGACAGAATCATTAGTAGTGATTTAACAAGCAATTTCAAAACACCTTCAAGTCATGGGAATGATTCATTACCGGCACGTGTGCTAGTGCATGTATTCAGTTTTAGACTTCCAATCTCCCCAAATTACTTACTTACGGACCGCCACTGCTGGCCGCTATCACTAAAGAGTGTATCTGAGCACACGTACCGGTAACAGAATACCCGTGTAAAAATCGTGTTTTGATCCTTTTCCAAAATGCATGTAAAATTTCGATTTTAAGATGCCGTTTTCTCAAAAACTAATGGATAATTTCTCATATTTCGCATATTTCTTGACCTCCTCACATCACACGATAACAGAAATCTTTTCCCCGACGACATCAAACACCTGATTCGTTCTAAAAATCAGACACGATGTCGAGCCCAAAACACATGCCACCCCAACAATTCCCTCAAGGCGGAGGTCAAACGCTGAATCACCGAATTCAAACAAAATAGCTGGAGAATCTCTCTTTCAAGATTTCTTCAGCTTGGCAGCTAGTAAAGACCCTTCATCGTAAAAAGACCACCATCCCCCCCTCAATCTATCAACTATCTGGACTGGCAATCAGTAATGAGGAAAAGGCCGAAGTTTCGTCGAATGCCTGCAAAGTTAGTTCAGCCCCAACGTCACTCACACTGACCCCGACCATACAATGCGATGATCCTAGATAAACTCTCCAACCCCACTTCGATTCTGTTCCCCCAGTCCTACTCACTTCTTATCAAGAAAAAAATTTCCTCATCAAGAGGCTTGGTAAGAAGAAAGTCCCAGGACCCCACAACATTATTAATAGTACAATAAGGAAACCGAACACCAAATCCTTTGCCTCACGGAAGACATAATGGAGCACTGAAACAAAAAGTAGGTCACTGGAGCCTTCTTTCTCGACATAGCCAAGGCTTCCGACAAAGTATGGCATAAAGGTCTGTTTTTCAAACTGTTCCAAAATGTGTTTGTTATTAGTATCTTATCTAAAAAGACAAGCCCTTCAAAATCTAAATTGAGAACGCCAAATCGAACCTTAAAATAATGACTGCTGGCAAACCACAAAGCTCTGTCCTCGCTCCGATCTTGTTCAGCATTTTTATTTACGACCCCCCCCCCCCTACAATGAAAAACAGACCAAAAGAAGTTTCTATGCGGATGAGACTACCTACTACAGTAGCTCTTTTCGGCCCCAACCAATCATCGACTCAGTGGCGTAGCGAGGGGGTGCATCACGCCCCGGGCACTACTCACAAAGGGGCGCCAAATGGTCCGCAAAACAAAAAATTGCTGGATAATTTTTATTTTTATTATAATTGACTTCTGGAAAATACTTTTTAAATTATGATTTTCGAATGGGGGGGGGGGGGCGCTAAAAAGGTATTGTGCCTCGGGCGCCAGTTAAGCTTGCTATGCCACTGCAAACCACCTTTGGCGACTTCGAGAAGTGGTTCCGAACCTGGCCGATAGGAGTCAATCCCTCCAAAAGTATGGTAACCTACTTCTCTTCTCGAGATCAAATGATCCCTCTCCCCCCCACCTCAAATCCCTACAAGTTAAAATCCACTTTCAAAATAAAAAGATTCTCAACCTCTCTACTCAAAATTGAATTAAAGTTGAATTAATTGTTGTAATGCATTTGTACTGTTTTTGCTTTTAGTAATTTTGTATATTTTTAGAAATTGTAATTTCCAATCTTGCGGATCAGTGAGTTGTCGGAGAATTCCAGACTATCGATGGACTCGATGTTAGGGTCTTCCTGTAGCCGGGCGTTTGTAACACAGAAGGGGGCTTTTAGTGAATGTCTGATAACCACGTTTTGTGTGGTTTAAAGTAAATTTGTTTGTGACTTGTTGGCATAGCCCCAGACAGTTGAGGCGTATGTCATGATGGGTCGGAATAAGTTGGTTGGAAGAGAACACGGTGCTGCTGTGGGCTAGGAGGGGATAGATGGCGGCCAGAGCGCTTGTTTTCTTGTTGAACTCTTGAATGTGGGATCCCCAACGGACAAGGGAGTCCAGTTTTACTCCCAAATATTTGGAAGTGTCTGTCCAGGAGCAGGGTATCTCCGTTCCGAACATCTGGAATTTTGTGGTTGGGAGTCTGTCGAGTTCGAAAAAGCACTTTCGTTTGGTTTGGTGCACGGTCGAGTGCCTTGGTTGAAATCCGAATTGTTCATCGGGAATATAATTTGGGTTTCGGTCAGAGCTGTATTGAGTCGGAAGAGAATTATTATTTGTTTTACTAATTTGCCTATAGGGGAGAGAGGAGACTGAGGTCGGTAAGAGGTGGGGTTTTTGGGATTTCGGTCATATGACGTCGGACACTTTCTATTGGCTTGGAAAGTACCTAAGGGCGAGGATGGCGTTAGTGATGGATGCTAGCGTGATAATTCCCGACGGCGGAAGTTCCCTTATTGCGCGGTTCGAAATATTATCGGGACCAGGGACTTTCTTTTTATTGGGTTTGGAGACGAGCTGGTGTATTTCCTGGTAAGAAATAGGTGGTATCGGAGTTAGTGTTTTAGATTTCGATGTTGATTTTGGAAGTATGGTCGGGGTCTGTGTTGAGGATGTTTAGACTAAATTGGGTTTCAAGGCTTTCAGCAAAGGTCTCGGCCTTGTCCTCGCTGCTGAGGGCTAATCCGGTTACTTGATGTAATGGAAGATGGTAGCTTTTGTCTGTCGGAGGACTTTTACCAATTGCTAGGCAGAAGAATTACTGAAGGAAAGAGCTTCCAGTTTGGCTTGTTTCAATTCAATATTTTGGTCTTAAGTTTTTTAATGGAAGACGTTGTAGATTTTACTGTCGTTAGGGTGGTCTGGTTTTTGGAGCGAGAAGGGGTTTGACAGAGTTGTGTGAGGGGCAGGTGGTAGTAGATTGGCTGATGACTTCTCTTATTACTTTTTCTTGGAAAAATGCCTACGTATATCTTTCGATTTTGGGAAACTTTCGAACACTGGGACGGTTCCAAGGCTCAGTGCCATGTATCTTTTGAAGAAAGACCATGAAAATTTAACCTTGAGAGATGAGAGGGAGTGGGATGGAAACTCCCAGCTGACATGGTTACGTCATATTATCGTCGATAATTGGTCAGTATTGACGTCATATTACCAAAGAAATGACGTACTAGTGACGTAAAAGTTACATGTTAATGTCACATCCCAAAGACGTAATTTTAGGACGATTATACGACGTCGCCAAAGACGTCCCCTGAACGTCTTACAGAACAATTAAAAACGTCATAAAGGCCTAGTTTTTCAATTGTTAGTTAACCCAAATTCAATGCCTAACTTAGATTTCTGACCAATTGAGAATCGAGTAGTCATAAACGTAGGTTAACCATTGAATTTGAGTTAACTAACGATTGAAAATCTGGGCCATAAACACGCAATTAATTACCTAATTATTATATTATAAATTAGATAGTGCCACAAATCACCAGAGAGCAAACTACACCGTGTACGACTTCACGAACTACTACAATCATCTGTATACTGCATGGTGCATGCTGTAATTAACAAGTAACAATTCCGACATTCCGAGTTCGACAAGGATAAAATATCTCGTAGTTGCAAAATAATTTTTATTAGCTTGACCTTGAATTAAGCACATTTTACAGAATTAAAACGAAAAACGACGCCAGAATTACATTGAAATGACGTTACTTTTCTGACGTCAAAATTAGGTCATAAAACAACGTCACACTAACGTCAGTATTTAGTCATTTGACGTCCTCAACGAAATATGACCAGAAATAAACGTGATTTTGACGTGATTTGACGTAAGCATGTCAACTGGGCTGTCCTCTCCTAGTTGGAGTAGGACTGGATTGTGATCCGAACTTGAGTTCATCTATAGAAATCAACTGGTGTAGAAATTTGACGTTCTTGAGCATAGTTATATCAAGAACGCCGTGGTAGTGATCGGGGTGAAACTTATTGTTGGTGATGTCGGAATTTGAGTTGGGGGATCAACCGGCTTGATTGGATTTACGACTATTCTAGGCCGGATGTTTGGCGTTCAGGTTCCCCGGAATGATGATTTGGACGTCTTTTTGCCCTACAAGAGATTTTATTTTAAGGGGGAGTATTTTCTTGTCTGGAGGTGTGTATTATATCGAAGTTAGGAGGAGGTCACCGTTATTTCCGGTTTGGATCATAACGGAGGTAGTTTCTAATTGGGCGATGATGTTGGGGGGTGTTTGGTGTTTTTCCGTGGTGTTTGATACAGGTCTTGTAAGGATTACTGTACCACCACCTCTACCAGTTTTTCTATCGGTCCTGTAGGTGGTATAGTTGGGATATTTGATTTTTTCACAGCCGCGGAGATGCGTTTCCTAGACTTGTTTGTGTGTTTGATGGTAAAATCGAGGAGTTCAGATTGGTGTTGGCGAAGCCCATTGGCATTCCAATAGGCTATTTGGAGGGAATGGGGTCTTACTTTGGGATGTCTAAGCATTCAGGGGTTTAGCCTTGTTTCCCTGTCTGGGAGAGTTGACTTTGGATTGGGAGAGTTTCGTTTAAGTAGAGCATTTGCCGTTTGAAGGGGAGAGCTTGCTAGAGTTTTGTCGTTATTGGAGGAGGGTTTCTTGTTTGGGTTGGTTTGGGGGTATGGGCCTCAGGGCTTGTGAGTGGGTCTCACAGAACTTGAAGCGGGAATTCTTCGAAAGCGTCTCCAACTCGAGAACCATATATCATAATAGTAGTGGGAACTGAGTAATTCTCGAATAAAAAAAAGCGTGCACTAGAGAGTACTCCAAACTTAATAAAAATATAAAAAAACTTTGTTGTAGAAGTAAAAAACTTTGTTCACCTCATCAAAGTTTTTTTGTTGCTTACACTAAGTTCACTAACATGTGTTTGTATAAACACTTGTATAGCTTAAAGACGACTCATGGGCGGGGCTAAATTTTCTGAAACAGCCAATGCAATATATGCATTTGAAATTTCCGGTTTTTATTAAATAGTAAATAGTTTAGAATAAAATTAATAATTAGTAAATCATAAATAATGATTCATTTAATGCAGAATGATCTAATTTCTAAAAAATAAATAACAAATTTAAACTTCAGACACAAATTAATGTTCCAGCGGACATTAACTTGAATAATTTGCCGGTTTTAAATTTGAAAAAACTTAAATTGACGCGAAGTCAGCTGCATACTTCCGATTGGACGAATCCCAACCGTATGAATTTTTTCGTTAAAACTCGTTTCTATCGGTGACTGCGCATGTACGTTGCTAGGCGTTTGCGCCACTGTAAGCTCCTGTATTTGCTTTTTTCGGTAGAGGCGAATGCTACATGCCTAAATATTCGTTTCAATAAAAATTCTAGCTAGTTCAAACTAATATAATATCAACTTATTACTTGTTTTGTTTTATAAATTATTGAAGTTTTGTTATAACTTATAATGTGTTCCATAAATGAATGTGTCGTGGTTTTATCAGATGTAGCCGGCACCACGACCCAACTCTCATTTGTTAAGGTAACATTTTTTTTCGTTTTATATAAAATTTTGTCTAATTTCCTACGAATTACGTTTGCAAAGTTTTGCATTCCTTTTTATTGCAAAAAACTCGGGATCTTTTATTCATACCGACGAGTTTTTATTTAACATTTTAAGAATATCGACGGTTTTAGGGTACGTGTGGTATTTTCTCGTCGGTGCAAATCCAGCTGCATGATTTTCATGCAGTAGCAGTTGTCCTTGGACAGGTAAAAATTAGCCCCTGTCCGTACGTAGATCCCCCTGAAAGTACAGCCAACCCAAAATTTTCGTTCTTTGCACTTGAAATATTGCGAACAATCAAAATAACGTCTTTTGTTATTTGTTTGAAAATTTTGCTACCTGAAATTTCGTAAATCACAAATAATATGCACTCGCAAATGGAACGAATAATTTTACTATTTTTAATTTCATGCAAGTTATTTTATACAATTTAATTTGAATTTAAGCTGCATCCTGTTCCCAGGATAGTACAATTTGAAATTTACCGTCATTAGAAAATTAATTTGAACTTGTAAATTGGAAGCCTTTTTTTTATTTAATTAATCAGTTGCTTGCCTTGTCTTCAAGTTCTTGTGCAACTTGATTGGTATTAGCAGCCGAAGGTCTATCGAAGCATTGTAGGTACGACACGCACTCGAAATAAATCGATCGAGGATTGATTTTTAAAATATTTTGGGTTAAATTATTTCTAATTTTATAGGTTCATCCTCATTGATAGATAAATCTTTGTTTATGTACTTTTTTTACTTTGCATTGTATACGAGAGATGTTGGTAGTTTTGGGGAGTTTCAAATTTTCATCTTCGAAAACATCCTTAACTTGCACTAACCTTAATTTAATCTTATTGTGCAAGTTTTTATCTTAAAATGCTAATATTTCTCATTCTTGACCTTTCAAGCTTCAATTTATCCATGTGCAGGTCATTCACCCTTCTGCTGCTTTTACTTTCTCTATTTTATCAACCCCAAAACAAGATTAGCCAATTCTTTTGTGTTAGCAAATAGAAAGTGCTTCCACAATAAATTACCCCTTTTTTTTCTTGTTCTTCCTTTTTCTTAAATTCTTGCTTACAGTAACACTTTCTTCTAAAGGAGGTCTGTAGGTTCTTGCCTGTACTACTAACTGTTTATGATCTTGCTGAACTAAAAAATTCTTTCTTTCGATGCAATTCATTTGATGTTGGCCAATTAAGTGACCATAAAATATATTAGTACTATCTTCGTGGATGGCCATATTTAATCAGCAATGGAAGAAATTATGACCAGATATCACCTGCAGTTTTCGAGCACTCATAGAATTTTGTCTCATGATTAATTATGAATTTGAAAAAGAACCATATGATAAAATATGGACTATAATTTATTCAAGAAAATATAAGCTATAAAATTTAATTGGTTAAGTGTATATCATAACTTCATAACAACTGCTTCGTTTGTAAAACTTTGTTTACACAGGATACATATTTTTTCTTCTTGTTTTAGACTGAACCTATTATATTAATCCCACTTGATTTACTCCGTTTGGTTCTTCTTGTAATGATGTTTACACTCGGCTCTTCCACCATTACTTAGGGTCTGGGTTAGTTACACTTCCATGTTTCTGAACCCACTTTAAGCAGTAGGCCTCTTACCCATTAGTCCCATTATGGATCACTTTCTTCAATTTAAATTTATTGTTTATGGCGACTTGAACGTTCCAAAGAATAATTGGTTACCAATGTCGATGATGTGTCTGTAGGTGCGGCTACCGACTAGTCGAAATATATTGACTGTTCATAGTGCATACACAGTTAATATTAAGGATATTAATTCCTCACGGTCAATTATGGAACCTATTGATTATATGTTTGAGTATGACCCTTGAGTGACATCTATTCCAGCCAACTGGTGAGCCGGAAATATTTTTCGCTTGAACTTATAAGATTTGGGAGTCTAAACACCAACGTAACAACAATTTACAATTTCATATAAATTCGATCGTCTTCACTACGGGTGTTAATTTGCTTCCGCTATCAATGATGCTATCCCGAAGGCAAATGGTGACTTTTAAAGCCCTCTTCTATATCAACCTTATTGACCTTATTAATTAGAGAGGTATTTATGAAGGACGGCACCACATTACACCGATGGTTGAAAAATACGAAAACTATTATCATCTATATCTCGAAAGCGGTGGGACCAAGTAAAAAAATATATAGAAACAAAAATGTAGATAATAAAATTGACAAAATAAAATGTCTATGCATTGTTTTATTTTGTCCCACCGTTTCCGAGATATAGATGACAATAGTTTTCGTATTTTTCAACCATCGGTGGAATGTGGTGCCGTCCTTTATGAAACAGGAGATCAAAGACGCCCATACTAATTTTAGGAATAGTACATAATAGACCACTGATGCCCGTACTTATAGTCACGGATCAATCCGAGACTCAAAATGATCCTAGAATTTACCAATGAGATTACTGGAATTTAGGCCGTATCGTAGCAACAGCTGTTATTTCGAGAATTGATCTCGATTCTCGGTTCAATCACATGACTGTAGACAAAAAAAAAACATGTTTCCGATTTTTTGGTATGTTGTTAGGGTACCTACCAGTAGTGTAAAACCAAGTTTGCAGCTTCGGAAGACCCGTGCTAACTTTGTGGTTCTCGAAAAACCTCTAAATTTTTTAACTGATTTCAGTTTTTGACCCGAAACTCCTAAAAGAGTGCTCATATGGAAAAAGTCATTCCATCCATTTTTGAAGCTGAAAATTTCCAACAATTTGAGTCTAACCTTAATTTTTTAGATCTAATAGATCCTAAGATACAGGACCTCAAAAATTAAATTTTTTTCAAAAAAAGTTAAAAATTTCAGTTTTGTCATCTGTCGGGCTAAATATTGGCTGTAATACTCATTCTACAAAAAAATTCATTGAATATGAAATTTTAGAGCAGTTATATAGCTGTAATTTAACCTCTGAACAAAGTCTGTAGGCCCAACAGGTACCTAGTCAACTTAGAAAAAACAAAAATTGGGAAAATAAGGTGAGAGACAGGAATTATTGTAGCCTGACGATTTGCCGAACCAATAGTTGATATTTTTAACGAGGAGGAAGACTTAACTAAATCAAAAACACCTTCAATATTCAAAGACAAAACATGTTATTTCTAAAACAAAGGTGTAATTTAAAAAAATTCTAATTTCAAAATAAATGTGTTGCGACTTGATAGTTCTGCAACTTCTCATTCAAAACCGGAATCTTCTGGAAAGCCCAGGTTGGTCCTCGTTTGCTGCTGATCCTTAGGATGAGAAGGTGATAGGTGGGGGCTGTCGAGGTCTTCCTCTTAGTCAGTGTCATAAATTCCCCTTGCAAGTTCATCCCTTGCGGCATTTGCAAGAAAGGAATTTGAGGAGAGTTTGTGGAGCAGGGTCTCTAGTGTTTTGTAAAGGAAGGATCCCCTGGTTGTTCCTTCTCTAGCCCCAGTTAGACGGGGGAATTGTAAACTGCCCTCTAAACTTGACCATAAAATGTAAACTGCAGGGGCGTGGCGAGGGGTTTTGGCGCCCGGGGCGGTTCCAAATTTAGTTTGCGACTTGCAAGTTGTCAAAAAAGCTAAAAAAAAAAAAAAAAGGTCAACGGTATGTTTTTATGTTATGTTTATGATCTTTTTTGAAAATTTTTTTGGCGTTTGGCGCCCTTTGAATGGCGCCCTGGAGCTGTCGCTCCTTTGATCCGTGCCTTGCCACGGCCCTGGTAAACTGCCCTCCGAGCAAATATGTCGCCAGTAATTCCACTACCCTTCAAGCAAGAAGGTTGCCACTAATCCCATATGTAAACTGCCCTCCAAACTACCCGAGACTTAATTTATTAATTCCATAAATCCCAAAAAAAAAAAAAAAAAATTTGGGATTTAACATTAACCAAACGCTACCATACGACAGCAATTATAACTACTCCATAGCAGACATATTGAAGTTACACTAGCGCCACCATCGGTAGTGTAAAATCCCTATACCAATTAAAACTAAAGATTTAACCCATAAAGCCCGAGTGTTACATATATGTCACGCTTGCAAATCTTCCGTTCACTTTTTTGAAAAAAAAACTTTTGCACTTTGTGCAGAAAGTATTTAAGTGATATATTTTTAAAGATTTCTCCCATGATCAGGAAGGTTTAGCGCACTAAATTATTTAATGTTGGAAAATACAATTTCGAAAAAAAATTAATACAGGTTCTTATGGGTTAATTCAGAACAGAAAAAAATCACAGCTTTAAGTCCACATCGAGGGAGATCCACCATCTTGCTGGTAGCACACTTTGCCGAGTAGGACCGGTCAAGAGGAATATTTTTAGAGAGTATAGCGTTTGTCAAAACGGTCCGGAGCGGAGGCAATTTGGGCCTTACTGCTGTCATGATTGCGTGAATAAATGCGATACACTTCTTCTTTTGAAGAAGTTTGTTTGCTAGTTTGAAGGAACACTTTTAAAGTCTCTGGAACAGAATCATCAGTTCACTTCATTTTTCATGAAGTCATCTGATGGAGGATACTGAGTAGTGTCAAATATTTCAGAGCGAATGTCTTGCAGGACCATCTGTGCTGCAGCCTTCACCACCCTTGGTCGCTCTTCTGCAAAGTTTATCTTTCTTTGCTCGTACCATTTATTGTAGAGAATGTTTTACTCAGTACCACCAAAAATTAGTAATTGCTGCGGCCTTTACCAGGTGAGTTTCAACACTTTTGAGATCAAGCTTGTAATCACCTGTGAAGTGATCCGTGATGAGGTCACTCATTGAAAACTGACATTTCTCTCGGTTTTCAGCTAAATATTTGTAGATGCACTCCATACCCTCAGCAAGGTGAATTGTTTCTGGACGCCCTTTTTTAGCTCCAGTTGAAATTCGCATATTATACAACTTGTAACACTTAAGGTGGTATCTGCCTTCCGTAGCAACCAGATCACTTACACATGAAAGACATAATATGTTGTCCCCATTCACCAGCTTTTTGCAGCTAGTTCTAAAATAGAATCCTTGAAACTCAGTGTCTCTACTGGGCGCACAACATTCCGTCGTGAAAGGGGCAATTTCTGCTGGGTGTTGAGAAACTCATCAGTGATTTTTTCAGCACAGAGAAAGCAGATATCCCCGATTAGATGATGCCTGAGCTTGAACAACCTCGATCCCTCCATGAAGTCATTGCTGTAGGAATTCTATCTTCCCCACGACGGACAGATGCTGCAACAACTTTGTTCAGGGCTTAAATTAAAGCTAAATAACTGCTCTAAAACTTCATATTCAATGATTTTTTTCGTAGAATGAGTATTACAGCCAATATTTAGCCCGGCAGACGATAAAACTGAAATTTTGAACTTTTTGGAAAAAAATCCCATTCTTGATGTTCTGTATCTTAGAATCTATTGGACCTAATAAATTGAAATTGGGCTCAAATTGTAGGAATTGTTCACAGCTTCAAAAAAGATAGAATGACTTTTTCCGTAGGATGCACCCTTTTAAAAGTTTTGAATTTGTTTTGAAACATATTTAGTTTTTAATGTTTAAATGATAGGAATATTATTAAATAATAGTTTACAGAAAATTATTTTTATTTTCAGGAAACGTTGTCAAAATTCATCGTTGACAATGTATCCACGTTTTTAAAAGATAACTGGACTTCGGATGGCGTAGTAGATTCGCTGAAACTTGTCAAGGAAGGAGAAGAAGAGCTGACTATTGAATCGGCAGCTGAACTGATCACTAAGTTAACAAAAGAGAATTCCACCAATGAAGGTTTAAAAACTCTCCAAGGATTGATATACAAGTCAGGATACGCCGGTGGTAATTTGAAGGGACAGTAAGTTAAAATGAAAATTCAGTAGATGTCATCTAATAAACAAATTTGTAGTGTATTCCCAGACGTCCTCAAGTGTTTTGAAAACTGGTCCAAAGATCATAAGATTGCTATATACTCAACTGGCAGCATTGAATCTCAGAAGTTACTGTTTAGCAACTCAACCGAAGGTGACTTATCCGCACACATAATCAATTATTTTGATCAAAGCTTTGGCTTGAAAACCGAAGCTTCCAGTTATGTTAAAATAGCTGAAAAACTCGAAGTGAAACCAGAAGAGATTTTATTTCTTAGTGATGACATTAAAGGTAAAAACTTAACGTTGTAACCATTCGAATATAATAATTTTTTTATTATTAAACAGAATTGAAGGCCGCAGCTGACGCAGGTTTACTCAAAGTTTTGGTGAAACGTGAAGGCAACGAAGAAATTGCAGAAGAAGTCGCTAAAGACTTTACCGTCGTGACATCCTTTGAAGATATCAAATTAGAAAAAACTAATAAAAGGAAGAACGAAGATGAAATTGTGGCAGAGGTGTGTGATGCTAAATGCTTGAAACTTTGACTGTTTTGTTTTAGATTTGTTTTTTCTATTATTTTAGTATAAAAATTAAATTCTTCTAACGTTTAGATTATCAGATAGTGGTTTATTTTTTACATTATCTGCTTTTTTAGGAATTACTGTTATCTTTCTTCTTTTTAAAACCTCTTTATGCAACAAGAAATGGTAAGTTTAATTTAAAAAACATTTAGGATTGAAAACTCATTATTTTCAATTTTAATTTTTCATCTCCTATCATTTTAAGCAACTAACACTTTTGCATCATTTTTATAATTATTATTTACACTTTTTCTTAAATTTAGGAACCACCTGCAAAAATTTTAAAAACCGAAGAAAGTACCAAGGTGACCGATGCCAAACCGGAAAAGGAAGACAAGGAGAAGGTAAAAAAGGAAAACCCCGTGGTTGAAGCTATGGAAGTTGATACCACAACTAGCGAAGTTGCTCCGAAAGAACAGACTGAAAAAATTGAGAAAGGTATTTTGATAAATTTGCAGCCAATTAAGTATTAATTCTTTATTATAATTTACAGTAACCGAGATTAAAAGTGTTGTCACTGAGGCAATGGAGACTGACGAAGCCGAAGCAGTGGTACCCACTGGAGAAATCAAGCCCGTCGAGGACAAGACTGAAGTGAAAGATGCCGAAAAAATTACAGAACCAATTTCTGAAAAGACTGCAGAAAAAACCCCTATTAAGACTGCCGAATTAATTCCAGAAACGAAAATAGAAAAGACTGCCGAGCAGCCAACAAGTGAGGCTGATTGTGATAAAAAGGTGGAGAAAACAAAAGAAGAAATTAAGACTGATAGTAAGACTGAATCTACTGTGGAACAAGTTTTAGAGTCTGAAAAAATGATCACTCAAACTGAAGAACTTCCAAAAGTATCGACAGATAAGTTAGATGCTGCTAAAGAAGTTACAAAAGAAACAAAGGAGGCTGAAATTGTTGAAAAAACTGAAAGCGTCGAAGCGAAAGAAAATGTAAAAGTTGAAGAGACTAAAGATAAAGTGGACGAAGAAGAACTTAAAGTGACCTCGACTGTAGAAGCTGTCGAAGTAGCAGAAGAGACAGCAGAGGTTAAAGTCGCCGAAAATGGTGATAGCACAGATGCTAAAGTTGCCGAAAATGACAAATCCGGTGTTAAAGTGTCCGAAGGTATTGAAATCGCCGAAGAAGCTAAGGAAAGTATACCAGAAGTCGAAGTAGCTACAGAAACCAAACCGGAAGTAGAAGTAGCTAAAGAAAGCAAACCAGAAGTAGCTAATGAGAGCAAAGCAGAAGTTGAAGTGGCAAAAGAAAGCAAGCCAGAAGAAAGTAAACCAAAGGTTGAAGTAGCTCAAGAAAGCAAATCAAAAGTTGAGGTAGCTAAAGAGAGCATACCCAAGGTAGAAGTAGCTAAAGAAGTTACCGAAGAAACTTCGGTGAAAACTGTAACAGAAAAAGAAGAGACTAAAAAATCAAGTAACGGAACTGAAGAAAGTAGTGCAAAAAAAGTTGACGAGGTTCCAGAAGTCAATGGCAAACACGAGAATGGTAAATGCGAAGAAGTTCCTGAAGTGACCACCACCACCACCAATGGTCAAAGTGTTGAAGACGAAGGAAAGAATGGTATTGAAGACATTAAAATAAAAAAATTGGAAGCTAGTGAAGGTTCTCCAGCGGTTACTGTAGAAGTTTAAACGTTCGCAATTTAACTTTTGCGATAAGGTTTTTTAAAGAAAGATACTTTTTAAGTTGTTTTGTTTAAGTTCTTGTATTGGGTCATGTTTAGCATAAAATTGCATCTTTTTTTATTTTATTACGGAAACTAGGACTTGATGGTAGCTTTTTCGAAGTCTGTGATACATCACACTCGTTTGTTTGTTGGACTGAAAGTAAAGAGTAGTCATTTTTCTACAATTTTTTATTATTTGTTTTTTGTGGTGTTTTTATGTTTTCCACCACCACCATCATCGCCCTGTATGTGTTATTGAATGTAAAATGACCCATTAGTAATAAATTTCAAAATATTCAATAGTGTTTAAGTAGTAGTAACGTTTCCTTTTTTTATAAATGCAAATTTTCTATTTTGTATTGAGTGTTCACTTTTTATAATTTATTACTTAGAGTTAATAACTGTCACGAAAGAAGCACCCCGTGTATAAACTTTATACCACATGGTTCCTCTATTACTTGAAGAAAAAGTTTTGTTTTCGACTTTTAAAGCTTTTTCGATGTAAGACATTTTTAAATGTACTAAGACTTAATATTTGTAAAAGATTTTTTTACTTCTTTTTCTATTCTTAAGTGCCAAATTTTTGTTATTTTCATATCAATTATTAATTGAAAATAACAATAATCTTGATGTAATTACTTCAGTATTAAAAAAAAGTATTTTGTGATTTTTTTGTCAAAATTATTGTTTTGTTTGTTGAATAATGTTATTTGTATGTTAATTACTGGTGCTTAATTGAATCAATTTTGTAAAATTATTATAAAATTGTGATATTTTTTTGTATACCATTCCTACTGTACACTTTAATTAATAAGTCGGTGATCTTTAGGTGTACATAGATTCTTAGTAAAACATTAAATTTAGTAAAGCAACCGTTTTATAAATTATTGGAACAATTACTTTGTTAACTTATCGTTAGACTCTCGACTTATTTTCTTCTCATTATGATGTACTTTGTGCATATACGTACTTAGTTAGCTTTCAAATAAATAACCATTGTATACGTTTCTAGTGCCGAATAAAACTTGTGGTACTAATTTTTTTTGTTTAATTTTACAATACTTATTAAAAATTAAAGAAAGAAAATTTACGCAAAATCAAAGGGAACATGGAATAGAAGACAAAATAAATTATATTAAATTTTTGTAACGGTAGTGGCATAAATTACATCCCATACAGCGGGAATGTACTCGAAGAGGTATCAAGCAATCAAATACTTGTCTTTTTTTAAATAAATTTCGTGGAAAAGGTAAATATGGCTTGTGGGAGGGGGGGGGTAAATAAATATACTCTAATAAGAATTCAGATATATTTTTCAAGATTTAGTAATTTTAATGGGTTGTATCTGCCCTTATTATTGCTGAACGGTTTGCTGTGGTTCTAGACCCACTTGCACTGAAGCTTTAGACTTGATGTATCTGCCCTTACCTGGAAATCTTGGAAAATGGGAAATTCGCAAGACAACTTTCACAAAAGCATAATTGATACTTTTTAAAAACCTCAAATCCTTCGGTTTCACACATACGTCACCCCTTACCACTTAAATTCCTCAAGCCACCACTGAAAATCGGAAGAAATTTTGAAAATTCTAGGATATTCCAGAAAATCTTAGGAAAGCCAAGGAATGGGAAAAGCAAAAAACAAAGCACATCTAGAGTAGGTATTCTTAAGATTTCTTCAGATTGCTCTTCACTTTTGTATACCACGATTCCCCCTTGTTTGGTTTTCCAGTAACAAAGGAGGAGGAAATCGAATATACAAGTGAAGGGAAATTTTAGATAATCTCAAGAAATTTTAGAAACTTAGGAAAATTGAGGAAATGTAGAAAATTCAAAAAAAATTTAAGGAAATTGGAATATCTGAGGAAACGTAGAAAATTCTGGGATATCTAGGAAATGTAGAAAAGGTCATCTACAAAATTTTTAAAAATTTCTAGGATTTCCTTGATAATAGTTTTCTTCAGATTTCCCCGGATTTCTATTTAATTTTGATATATGACAATTTTCCTTCGGTTTTCCACGCTTATGTTAGTAAAAAACGAAAGGTAAATCTGCTGTACAAGCAGGTGAAAAACTATATTAAGTAATCCAAGAAAATCTCAAGAAATTATACAATGTAGAAATGTAAAAATATAGAAAATCCGATGAAATCATAAGAACCAAAAAGTTCTAGGAAATTTTGGAAAAACCAAGGAAATTGCAGAAAATCAAAAAAATCTTAATTTCCTTGTATTTCCTATTTCTTAAGACTTCTGATTGGGATTTCTTCAAATTTCGCTTCCCTTGTATAAAATAGCTAGTTCAGGAAAAATTCATGGGTTGAGTAAATGAAGCTGGAAGGGGGGGGAACTTTTTGTTAAATTTTAACAAAAAGTAGATTTTCTTGGTTTTCGATGGATCATGAGGGGATACTTTCCCTCTTGAATCCCCCTTTTGCTCTGTATTCACAATACCTACACTGTTGTAGGTATTATAATATAATAATTAAAAATATAATAAATAAATAATATAAAAATTTAATTTATAATTTACTGTAAATTGCATAAAATCAAAAAAGTTACCATAACATGTGTCAGCTTTCTCGAAACGTCACATTTTCATTTTATTTTTAATTAGTCAGTTTGAAAACAACTTTTTCGTGGCGGATTACCTATAATTCCGTTCAATTCCGTTTATCGCCAACTTCAAGAGGGAATAAAAAGTAAATAATTTCTTTACGTCGTGGCTAGTCGAAAATTGTAAAATTTAAGTCGATTATAATATTTTAATCGACTTTTATGAATGGGCAAACATTAAAAGTGGGATAATTTTTCGATAATACCGTTTTCGTCACAACTTGATGAGGTGTAGTGTGTGTGGGTTACATTCAAAGTTCTTTTCGTCGTAAGTTTTTAATTTTTGTTTTTACATAAATAGTGTAATACATGAATTTTTAACAATTTAGACCGCAAAAATGGGAGCCAAAGGAATATTTAAGTTTCTTGGGGTTAGAGCTTTCGAAGGAATTGTTGCTATAATTTTGGTGTTGGTTATGCCCAACCTTCCACCCGATGCAAAATATCAAAAGTCATACACGTAAGTTAAGCTTAAATTTTGAGACATTGAACTTCTTTTGTTAATTATTTTTTGTTTAGTTTGGATCTCGTTAAACCTTTCGAAGGAAAATTGGCGCTCAACGATAGATTGGAAAATGTGGAAATTTGGCACAAAGGTGATTTGGAGGGTCCCGAAGCATTCGCGGAATACAATGGGGAATTGTATACTTCTGTTCATGGTGGTGATATTGTTAAATTAACCGGGGAACATATTATTCCTGTAGTTAAATTCGGTAAACCTTGCAAGGGGTTATACCAGGAAGAAATTTGTGGGAGACCTTTAGGAATGACGTTTGATAAAAATGGTGTTTTGTATGTAGCCGATGCATATTACGGAATTTATAAAGTTGACGTTAAAACTGGTGAGTTATCTTGAATATCGTGTTTTAATTTTACTTTACCTAACCTTTGGTCTATTAATTGTTTGCGTATATCAATTTAAATAATTGATTTTGTAGTAATTAAATGAATATTTAAATATGTCGGTGATTTACAAAAAGAAATTTTAATGCTTGTTTGATATCTTGACCTTTGGAAAGGTTTGGATAATTTTAATATTTAACTTGACCTTGAATCTATTTTTTTATATCAAGTTCAAGTTGTTGCTACCAGACCGTAAATTATGAAAATTTCTTATTTGCTTGATAATTAATTTTTTTTTATGACTACAATGTATTTAATTTTGAAGCTTAATGGAGAAGTAATTGCAGAAAAGAATTTGGTAAAAAATTATAAAATTGATGCAATTTTCTCTGAGGGTAATGACAGCGTAAAACAAGCAAAAAACTGTCACACTTCCTGAAGAGTCGCCCAGTGGCGCACTGAGAGGATTCCTCCAAGGGGCGTCACTAAATTAAAAACAAAGCATAATAATTTAGGTTGGGGATTTTGATCTTGAGCTTTAGCAGAATCATTTGATCTATTTGCCCGCTACTGGACAACAGTAGCCTAATTACATTCCATCGGTAAAAAAGTAGACACTAAAATCACCTAAATTTTTTGCCTTCGTTTCCAGAATGAGTGCATCAAAAGATCTCTGACATTCTGATTTGTTTTTTGCGCAATTTTTGCCATTAAAAGTTAATTTGAAGTTCATGTTTTTCATTTGTAATAATGTAATTATTGCTGATTACGGTATCTACTATACAATAATATTATGATAGATTTTTGCAAGTAATCGTTTATTTACATACATACAGTATGTTCTTAAAGTGTGGAAAAAATTCGAAAAGTTTTGTAGAGAAATTTTATCAGAAAACCCACGGATACGTCAACTTGATTTGTTTAAATGTCACTTATTTTTGTCATTAACATTTGACCCCAAATTGACTTTGCCAACAATTGCAGATCAGTGTTTGACCGCCAGTTCGCCCTTGAACAAACTTAGAAGTTAACATTGTAAACCACTGCAGCTTTTGTATTTTTTTATATGAAATAAAGAGCGCGGTTGTGCGTTAACAGTTAGAATGCTTGATTTCTACGTTGCACTCGTCAAGAGCAGATTCAGGCGAAGTTCATGTAGGAGCTTAGGTTTTGTTGATTTTTGATAGATCTTGTATCCACACTTGGAACTCATGGGTTTGACCTCGAACCTGGCTTTTCAACTGTGTCTCTCACAATGTGCTGTCAACATCTTTGTGGTTTTTTATGCTAAAGGGTTTTCAATTAAGGACGCCTAGATTTTAACAAATCAATGCGGCTATGTTTTTGAAGCTGCATATGTCAAACTTGGTGTTTTTATTAATTGATAATTGACAAATCGTGATGCCAAGTTATAGCGTCGAGGAACGCATGCAAATCATAAAATTTTATTATCAAAATAAATGTTCTATTTCCCCGATTTCGGTAAAAAAATCATCTTTAGCGACGAGGCCCATTTTTGGATAAACGGGTACGTCAATAAGCAAAATTGCCGGATTTGAAGCCGTGCCAATCCACACAAGGTCCACCAAATGGCAATGCAACCGCAGAAAGTCACTGTCTGGTGTGGATTTTGGGCTGGCGGCATCATCGGTCCGTACTTATTTGAAAACGACGATGGCGTTGCTATCACTATCAACGGAGAGCGCTACGGATCGATGTTAACCGATTTTTTTTGGGCCAAATTGAAAGATATGGATGTGCACGACACATCCACTGTTGAACGACACTGTTCCAACAGGACGGTGCTACGTGCCACACAGCTAATGCCACAATAGAACTTCTGACGCAGCGGTTTAGTGACAAGGTTATCTCACGCAGAGGCGACGTGATTTGTCCACCAAGATCGTGCAATTTAACCCCGTTAGACTTTTTCTTGTGGGGTTTTATTAAGTCCCAGGTCTATGCCAATAAGCCGCAAACCACTGATGCCCTAAAAACCAACATCAGCCATGCCATCGCCAAAATTCAGCCTGATTTGTGTGCAAGAGTAATCGAAAATTGGACCTATTTTTCACACATAATGTCATTGATAGGCCTTTCGATTAAAAATAAAAATTCGTAGATATCTCACATACAACTTGCTTTATTCAATTTTAAAATCTAGGCGTCCTTAATGGAAAACCCTTTACAAAAACCTTTTTTCTTGAATTTTGTTATGCTATAATAAAAGAAAAAATAAGATAAAAATTCCGATTTAATATTAAAAAACAAACATGATTTTTGCTATTCACTGTTTCGAGACTCGACTGTATTTCACTTTTAGGTTTATTAATACAAATATAAATTTCTTATTAGGAAATAATAAATTTCTTAAAACGGAACAATGAATGAATTTTTTATGACTAATCACATCAATTTTGTTTTTCTTGCTTTCAAGAAAACATCAACTAACTGAAAAACCTGTAATGGTGCTAGCTCTAATATTTGGGTGCTAGCTGCAGTGATTCAGAAATCCGGACACTACTATGTTAACAATGGAAATTGCTGGTTTTGAAGCCGTTTTTTTGGCATATAACAGCTGTATTCATAAAAATTTAGAATAGACTTAAAACACTCTCTAAACCTATTTTAGCGTAAACGTCAAAAAATACTATTCATAAACGTATTTTAGCTTAACAAACCTTCGCTAACAGTATTTTAACTTGACATTATTTAAAAATGGATGGTGCCTTCTTTAAACCTATTTTAAGGAAAGTTGACACTATATAAAAAATGAAGACACATTTAGTTGTTGCTACAACCTTCTAAATAGAAATATTCAAAAATACAAAATGTAACACCAGGTTACATTCAGTTAGTAGTTCATATAATTCGAAGACACCAACTCAATTACACCAAATTTACTAGAATCGGTATTTTAACACCATTCTAGTTAAAATAGGTTTAGAAACTGTTTATGAATGAACAAAATTTAAAACGCTCTCTAAGTCTTAAAATACATTCTAACTAAAATAGGTTTAGAGAGCATTTTACAATATTTTTATGAATACTGCTGTTACAGCTGTATTCATAAAGACCTCTAGAAGTTTTTTGTTGAAAATTTTATTACCTTCAATTTTGTTTGTATACAGTTTCTTATTTTGTCGCGCCGTTTCTGACTGATAGCGGCTTAAACAAGACTTTTGAGCTTAAACTGCTACAAAATAAAAAAAAATGAATATGCATATTTTCTTTCATACATTTTATTTTATTATTATGTATAAAATTTTAAATAATTAGAATTATTAGCTCTTGAAAATTTATATAAATATAATATCAGTAATGAGCTAAAATAAACTATAAATCAATAAACTAATATTTTTATAACATTAATATATCTTGAAAAAGAGAGTATCCACTCTCGAAAGCTCGAAAATATTAGTTTATTGATTTATAGTTTATTTTAGCTCATTACTGATATTATATTTATATAAAATTTTATTTTATACATTTTTGTTCATATAAATTTTTCTATTTGGTCGCACCATTTCCGAGATAAAGATGACAATATTTTTCGTATTTTACCGAGTCTTGTTTAAGCAGCTGTCAGTCAGAAGCGGCGCGACAAAATAAAAAATTGTATACAGACAAAATAGAAGGCAATGAAAATTTGCAACAAAAAATCTCTAAAAAGTTTTGCTGTAAAATCGATTTTAATATGCCAAAAAAGGGCTTCAAAACTGTTTATACATAGATTAGGAAGCTAGCTTTTGGATCCAAGATATTAGCCCCCACCCCCAGTTTCAATGTAGATTTGTGAAAAACTGTAAAGGTGCTAGCTTTATGCTTTAATATTTGGGTGCTAGCCAGTACTAGCTCTATAGATTGGGGAGCTACCTTTTAACAATTATTTCAAATACTTTACTGAAATTTGTTCTTACATTCACAGCAAAGCTAACTATAAGCCGAATCAAATTTTTAAATTTAATTTTTCAATTTCATAACTTCTAAAATTTTCTCGCCTCTAAATTTTAGGCGTCCCTAGAATTTTGCCACCCTAGGCCCGGGCCTCAGCCTAAATCCTGCACTGCACAAGACTCGGAATTCCAATTTGGTAATCTTTTCATTAATTTTTGCTCATCTACTTTTTTTCAAATTTCTTTAGGAATATCAGAGATATACAACTTTTTTTGGGATAATTACTCTTCGAATATACTATTTTTAAGTATAGATAGATATAAAATCTAAATATTTTAACTCACGTCGGCGTCATTTAAATATTTCTATACTTTGCAGTATCTCGGGCACTGTTACAGCAAACGGATACTTCGGTGTTGGATTTATTTCTGACCATTACTAATAAATTGAATTAGTTCTCTGTTTAGTATTTTTTAGATATTTCATAAAAAATTGAAACATAAAACAAAATATATCTATTTCTTTCTTTTAATTGCCGAAACATTTTCGTTCTTAAAGAAAACTATTTTGTAGGAGAAAAAGTTCGACTTATATCTATGGACGATGAAATAAATGGAATAGAGCCAAAATTACCAAACAGTGTAGCCGTTTTAGATAATGGAGACATATATTGGACGGACTCCAGCACAGAGTTTGATCTTCAAAATGGAATGTTTGATATTCTTGCCGATGGAAGTGGAAGGTAATTTTTTTAATAGGTCTCGTTACCTATATTCAAAATTCAAATTTACTTCCAGGTTTATACATTATAATGCCCAAACTAAAAAAAATACCGTTTTGTTGGAAGAGTTACATTTTGCAAATGGAGTATTTGTTTCTGACGATGAAAGTTTTGTTATAATATCAGAAACTGCACGTAGTCGCATTCATCGGTATTACCTCAAAGGACCCAAAAAGGGAACATTCGATATTTTTGTCTCTGGGCTTCCTGGATTTACTGATAATATCCAATCAGATGGAAAAGATGGTTTCTTAATTCCTTTGGTAATTCCTCATGATCAAGAACATCCAAATCCTGCTTTAATTTTTGGGCCATTCCCATTAGTCAGAAAATTCATTTCTAGAATATTTGCACTTATCGAATTGGGATTTAAAGTAGCTAACAAGATATATCCCACTGAATTTGCAGAACGTAGTGTTCATTTTGTAAGTAACAAATTTTTGAATTTTTTAAAATATCATTGAATGCTTTTTTTTAATAGATTGGACACTTTACATCGACTTCGGTAGTGCTAGGCAGTGCTGGACGATGTACTATAGTACATCTTTCTAAAACTGGCGAAATTTTGGATAGTTTGCACTCGAATAATAATCGACTTGCTAGTATAAGTGATGCTTTTATTTACAAAAATGTTCTTTATCTTGGTTCACCTTTTAACAATTACATTGGTCGTATTCCTCTAGAAAAAGCAGGCTTACAACACCTGATGACTGATAAAAGTGCTCAAAAGGTGAAAA
This sequence comes from Cantharis rufa, assembly GCA_947369205.1. Lineage (NCBI taxonomy): Eukaryota > Metazoa > Arthropoda > Insecta > Coleoptera > Cantharidae > Cantharis > Cantharis rufa. The sequence goes on from OX376303.1 coordinate 92,829,141, forward strand.
CTGAAAAAGTAGTACCTGTGACTCAAAAACCACAAACACAGGAAGCACCGAAGACTCAAAAGCCTCCAGCAAGGGAAGCGCCTTCCACTGAAAAACCTGTAGTTAAGGAAGTACCTGTAACTAAAAAACCCCAAGTTAGAGAAACTCCTCAAACTCAAAAACCTGAAGTGAAGCAACCACCTCCTACTAAAACACCACAAGTAAAAGAGGCTCCTTCGACTCAAAAACCTCCAGTTAAAGAAGTACCTGTTACTCAGAAACCTCCAGTTAAGGCGGTACCTGTTACTCAGAAACCTCCAGTTAAGGAGGTACCTGTAACTCAAAAACCTCAAGTTAAGGAGGTACCTGTAACTCAGAAACCTCAAGTTAAGGAAGTACCTGTAACTCAAAAACCTCCAGTTAAGGAAGTACCTGTAACTCAGAAACCTCAAGTAAAAGAAGCACCTACAACTCCAAAACCTCAAGTTAAGGAAACGCCTGAACCTCAAAAGCCACAAGTTAAACAAGCACCTCCTACCCCAAAACCCCAAGTCAAAGAAGTGCCATCTTCTCCAACACCTAAACCTCAAGAAGCTCCTCGAGCGACAAAATCTGCTCCGGAAACATCAAAATCTTCATCCACGGAAGCACCACCCAAAGTTCAAGCAACGAAAGAATCGCCAAATGTAGTTCCTAAAAATTAATTGCTTAGTAAAGAAATAGTGACAGCTGTGAAGAGACTAAAAATATCACATTTGGTTTTATTCACCTTTTTGGAAACGATATACCCATTGATCATAAACAAAATTTATTTATTAGCTTGTTAAAAACTTAAAAGTGAATAGTTATTAATCGGTACAGGATGTTTAATTTAAACATATTTTGCATAAACCACTCGGCTCTGAATATAATAAATTTGTATAAAATGTAACTTGTAAGAGAACATTTCCTTTGGGGAACACTGAATACTCACCTTCATCTATTTATGGTTACCTGTGATGTAATTATTCCAATATTATCTAGTTTACTGTGAGGGATGCTTCTGTTTTAGCTAATTGTTGATGGGCATGCAACTTCTTACATTAAACGAGACAAATAAATTTTCTAGAATTTTTACTTACATAGTTTTGGCTGTTGTAAATTTGTTAATTTGTATAGTAGTGGTACGTAGCAAACAATAAGCAATGTTTAAAGTAGAATGCAAGAATTTTTAAATTTTTCAGAAGATAATGGTAGGATATAGAAAAATTGGCAGTCTTCAAATTTATTTTTTCTGTTTTTTTACTGAATTAATTTCTCTTGTAAAATTTTTTATTACACGTGAATTTGTAAATGGCAACTAACCAGAAAAGCATAATATTAAAAATTGGCAGTTGCATGGTAATTTTATACAAATGTGAATCGTTTTTTATTATTTTAAATTTTAGTTTTAATAAAAACATTTTAAGACTGTAAAATGTTACACCAATTTTGCATTTTAGTGGTGAAGAAGGTTTTTTATAATTTATATTGAGGATGGCTATTATTTTGGGTGTAATTGTTAACTGTTTAATAAATAATTTTGGATAACTTCTTTTTAAATAAAATTGTGAGGCCTATAAAAGCACATGGTTCTTGTTTTACTTGCCCTATTACCAAGAGTTTTTAATAAATTATTATATAATGTAACTTATCAAAGTTATTCTTGTTCTAATCAGGAAAGGTCTTTGTCTGGAAATTAAATAAGAAATAATTGAATACAATACAGAAGGTATTTATTTATAACAACTTATTAAGATTAATTAGAAAAATTAAATAAAGATACAAAAACTAATAAAGGAAAGATCAAGTGTGATCCAAATTCAATGTGTGATTACATAGAATCAGTTGCTTTAAAATGATCGTTATCGATTGTGGAGTATGCATGACCTTCATTGATGAGAAACTCCAAAGCGGCACTGAAATACAGTCACATATTATAAAAACAATCTCTCCAAAGTAAAAATACATTATTATATTTTCAATGAGAAAATAATAACAACTTACTCGACTTCTCTATGTTGATGTGGTTGAAATTGTTGCCAAATGTTTGATCGGTGCAAACCAGAAGTCGAATTAATGGGTTGTAAAATGCGATAAACTTTTTGTTGTACGGCCGTTAACTCTGAAGAGGAAGCAGCAGGCGTTTCCATATCATTGTACATGTAACTCATAGAATTGGCTAACTCAGCACCAGGATTGTTTTTCGTATTTACCGCCGAAGACACCTTCAAAATAAAATTTTACATAAATAAAATACTTGTTAAATTGTTTTAGCCCTTACAGGATTTTTAGTAATTTCCTCTGCTTCGATACGTGTGTGTATGACTTCTAACAAATGTGTGGTAATTTCATTGGCATTATTAACTGGAAACATTTTTAATACCATCAGTAATTTTTCACCTTCTTGAGTCCGTAATGACCCATAAACTCTTACATAACAACCTTCCTTGACAATCGGTAAATTGGGAGAAGTATTCTAAAATTCACAGATTAACTCGAATTAAGAAAAAAACTAAAATTGATCTTACATCGTTTTCAAGCCACCATACAGCCTTAATTCTGCCGGTGTGATCTTCAATTTCGTATGTTACTTTAGTCGACTGTGCATCCAATTCCTTTAAAATACCCACAATTTGCACCTAAAAACTGATGCATTAGTAAGAACATTTATGTACGTCATCATACTTACGATTTGTGTAGCCATTCCAAACAACTTAAATTCTTCTTCGGGATGATCTCTAATTTGGCGAACACACAAAGGAACAACGCTTTGTGATCGACGCACCTAAGATAAAATTAAATTATGTATACTTCTTTAACTACTTCCATATTACTAACCCCTTTTCCTTTGGCTGGAGCACCAGCATTTGTAACAGATGTGTTAAGAAATCCAGCTCCACTGTTGGTTTCAGAATCACCTAAAAATTATTGTGTAAGATTTAACTTCTTGTTATAACGTATAATCTTACCAAAATTACTGTTGTTCCACATTTTTATAAAGTAATATACAAGCCAAGTAGCCTTAACTGAACCTCAGTTTTAAAAATTTGACAGTCTATTTGCTTTGCAGCCCGCCAAAAGCAGTAATTTGATGTCAAATAGACGCTACATTGGCACTACAATTTGGGTAATACGAACTACCGCAAATTGTTTTTTTATAAATATTTTGAAAATGTTTCATGTAAAACGCATAATTGTTGGTATATCTGGAGGTGTTGATAGTGCCGTTGCAACTTTATTATTAAAACGAAAAGGTTATACAATTATAAAAGTTCGTTTCCTTGTTCAAGTTAAAATTTTAGGTTATGACGTTTGTGGAGTTTTTATGCAAAATTGGGACATAGCCGATGAAACTGGAGTTTGTAGAGCAGATGAAGATTACAAAGACGCTGCATTTGTTTGTAAAGAATTAGATGTACCTTTGCACCGGGTTAATTTTGTTCAAGAATATTGGAATAATGTGTTCAGGTACTCGTTAACTTATCTCGTCTTAAAGAGTAAATTTAAAATTTCAGTGAATTACTTAAGGCATATCAAAATGGAGAAACGCCAAATCCTGACGTATTGTGCAACAAATTTGTAAAATTTGATCAATTTTTTCAGTACGCCACAGAAAACTTAAATGCAGATGCTATTGCGACTGGTCATTATGCAAATACAAGTTTTGGAACCTATCTCGAAGATTATGATCCAAACAAACGTAAAGTTACTTTTGTAAAATAAATATCGATTTCTATATATTATTATTGTAGTGTCAAAATTGCTCATACCCAAAGACTCCATCAAGGATCAAACATTATTTCTGTGCCAAATAAAGCAGAAAGCCCTACGTAAGACGATGTTTCCACTAGGCAAGCTCACAAAACCAGAAGTAAAAAATATTGCAAGAGAAAATGGTCTGAGTAGGATTTCAAAAAAGAAAGAAAGTATGGGTATTTGTTTTATAGGTACTAGAAATTTTCAAAAATTTATTTCTCAAGTAAGTAATGTGAAATTAAAATTGGATTCACTAAATTAATGGTAAACAAATTTAGTATATAGAAGACAAACCTGGGAATTTTGTTAGCTTGGATACTGGTAAAATTGTTGGCCATCATAAAGGAATACATCAGTGGACATTAGGTCAGAGAAGTAAAATATCTGGAGTTGATTCGGCTTATTTCACAGTAAAAAAGGATACTAACACAAATGAGATCTTTGTTGTAAGTATAAAGGCTACCCGAAGAAACTAATAATAAAATCTATTTTCACAGACACAAGGAACCAATAGTCCCAAATTGTTCAGCGATTCACTTTACACCTCGGAACCTCATTGGATCAGCTCTCCCCCACAAGAATTAACCGACGGTAAAATTTTCGCATGCGATTTCAAATTTCAGCATGTAGATAATGTGATACCTTGTTTAATGTGTAAAACCTCTTCTGGCTTGGTGGTTCTACTAAAAAAACCGTTACGTAGTCTAACACCTGGACAATTTGCTGTATTTTATAAGGACGACGAATGTTTAGGAAGTGCTGAAATTATAAATCCGGGCCCGTCAATGTTCAGTTTGCTAAATTTCAATAGCCAAGCTGGACATTCAATTCTTGTAAATAAAGAAAAATTGTTTAAAACACAAAACCAGAATGAAAATTTTGAAATGGAAAAATTAATTAAAAAAGTTAATATATAATACAAATTTTTAATTACAATTACATTTTTCTCCTTTTCTTATCTTCATCGGAACTGCTACTGTTCGAATCATCTGATGAGTGTGATCTTTTCTTATGCTTCTTATTTTTCTTTTTATGTTTTTTATCTTTCTTTGCTTTCTTTTCTTTCTTTACCTTTACTTTTTCGGTTTTGAAGGTCTAAAACAATGTTATTGTCTACAAAATGTATTTAAATAAAAGAAAAACGCTTACCATATCAGAAATTGTGCTACAGCTTGAATCTATATCAGTGTAAATGGGAAGTCTCATTGGTAGCTTAATATCAGATTTGATTTGATCCCCCAATGTTTCACGTACATCTCGGGGTGGTATAAAATCTGGTTGAACTTTTGGATATTCAACATGCTTTAGATTGGGTTGCTCTGGCTCTTCTTTATCTTTATCCTTATCCTTATCCTTTTTCTTTGGATTTTTTGGCATTTTATAATCATCCACATGATCCACTCTTAAAGTACGATTCAATATCTACATAGAAAAAAAATATTATGATAAGTATTACGAAAAGTAATGTTAAGGTCAATTTTGTCAGGCACTTTACGCATTTTTATGTCAAATACTTATTTGAAATAATCGATGTAGAGATCAAGAAAAAGGGACCGATTACAATTGACGATAAAAAAAAGAGGGAGTTGTGCAAAATTTGAGTACACGAACCCGAAATGTGGTTTCTGCAAAATATTACCATGTTAAAAGACATGTTTTTAAAACGTTCGGTGGAAAACAAATATAAAAACTTGAAAATGAAACAATGAAAAGATTACCTCAAAAAAGAATTCAACACAGAACTACACACCATATTGAAACAATGCCTGGACCCCCTGTTGCCTTTAGCGCCCCTTCATGTCTGGCTTCTAGTCTCGCCGGTTAAAAAAAAATAGTGAATGGCAGAGCTGCGAGGGTATGAAGCGGATGTGGCAAGTGCGCTTCCGCGTAACCCAATAATTGCATCTGTGGTGATGTTCAAATCTCTCATGAGGCCACTACCCTAACTGAACCAGGCTCGTAGCCAGGGGGGGCACGTGCCCCCCCGAAATGTTAAAAAAAACAACAATTGTTTGTAATAATAAAAATTCCCGGAAGGGCATCCGCCGATAATGTTACTTTTTACGAAAGGTTTTTATGAGTGCCCCCCCCCCCCCCAAAATGAAATCCTGGCTACGGGCCTGAACTGAACAGTTAAAATATTTCAGCTTTAAGGTCGTTACTCACCTATCAGCATCAGCAAATTTTATTTCTTATGTGTATTTAAATGTAACATTGACGTGCCTTGCAGATATGATGTGCTGATGCTGTTGGATAAGCGCACTTACATTTAAATACACATAAAGATATCATATTTGCTGGTGATCATCAGTCGCAGTTCCTATGCTGTGCTGATAGGTGAATAACGACCTTTATAATTTCATTGGTTGTTTGGTATGATGTACCATTTCAGATTAATGTCGTTAGTAAATCTCTGCAATCAGTAGATATGGACCTTGGTAAATGCACAGAGATGTTGAGAAAATGCTACACTTTCTTGAAAGAATATAGAAAATCGGGTTTTAAAACAGCAAAGGACTTTGCGGAAAAACTTGGAATTGAACCTGTATTTAAAACAACAAGAATAAGACGTGTTAAACGCATGGTCGTCCATGGGGGGGGGCAAAGAGGGCAGCTGCCCCCTGGCTCTTGCCTTAAATTTTTAATTTTAATTAATTTATTTTTAATAAATTAATTTTTAAGTTTAATTGGAGAGTCGACAGGGGTGATGGGGGCGCCGTAGAAATCTCGCCCAGGGCGGCGGCAATGCTAAAACCGGTACTGCTTAGAAGACTATCCCTAGTCTAAGACTAGTCTGCTTAGAAGACTACCCTGGACCGATTCCATGTCAAAACATCGAAAAAAAAAAACTTCGAAAGTCAAAAACGACGAAAACAATATCGAAAAACAAAAACGTCAAAATCAAAAAGATCGAAAACAAAAACGTCGAAAATCAAGACATTCGGTCAAGTCCTTGATGTTCTCAAAAACCTCATGCCTGGGCTAACTCCTGAGAGCGTCATGACAGATTTTGAAGTCGCTCAGATTAATGCATTCAGACAGGCATTCGAAGGCATTAATAACAGGATGTTTTTTCCATTTCAGTCAAAAAATAGTACATTGTCTTATTCGGATTAAAAGTGAAACTTTGTTTGACAAGCAATTTTTGCATTCGCTCAGCTCCGCTAGTGCTCCGCCTCGCAAATGCAATAATTGCACGTCAAACAAAGACACTTTTAATCTTTTTGCCCTTTTTAGTGGATTGAGTTGCATAAGTCGATAAGTAGGATATAAGAAGATAATCGGATTAAAAAAGTAGCAAAAAAATACATATACGTATGAACTAAAACCCTTGGAATAATATAATATTAATTATACGTTTTTGAAAAACTTGAAACAAATAATAAACATCTGAAGATAGAAAGTACCATTGTTGAAAGCTTACGTTTATCCGATATTTAAATGCGGGTTCTATTTGAAATTTTTCTGTACCTATATTTTTCAAGTTGAATCAGAAAAGTAGCAGTACAGTACAGAAGTAGATAGCTAGCCTCCCAGTATCTCCCTACTTTAAAAACATTTTGTCACATTTTTGGTCTAAGCCACTCGACTGCATATTTATTTTATAATGTGCTTAAAGATATTCAAATTTACAAGTAAATAAAAACGTGTAATTCAACTAAAATTAGCTTACCTTTATCCCATTGAAATTATCTACAGCTAATACGGTTGATCGTTGATCTTCGTAACACATGAAACAAAAACCTTTAGATTTTCCGGTATCCTTGTCCCGTATTAGATTTATGTTTACGATTTCACCATATCTAAAATAAGACAATTTAAAACTTCAAATCAACTCTGCACGTCTATTTTACTTACTGTGAAAATATAGTAATAATATCTCCTTCCGTCAGATCAAAAGGCAAACCACCAACAAAAATCCAAGCGCTATGTTTATATTGATCATGCCATGATGATTTTGACCCTAATTTTAAATCCTGTTCGCTGAGTTTTAGGACATTTTTCATATTCCTAAAAAATTACCTACTTGTAAATTTACTGCTACCTATAGATATTTTAATATGGAACTTACGTTAAAGGATTCATTTTGCACAATATTATATCAGCGGCACTTTAATAATATACTCAAGTTTACGTTACCCCAAAATATCGCTTCAAATTAATTTAGGTTATGTTTGATTGACGTTTGTTGGTGGCATTTTGCAATATACAGAGTCAAAAGTAATTATAGTTAATATTATTATTTTCGAATTTATAATAATTACCAACAAAAAATTGATGTGGGACGATGAATCTGCTTGAACCCTCTTTAAAAATGACTGATGAAAATCATAAAAAACGAATTTTTAGTTTTAACCTCACTCTTAGTCTACAAACATAGAAAATATTAATTTTTTTGGTATCATGGACAATCATGTAAGTTGAATTTGCTTAGTTTCAATATTTTAAATAATGGAAGTTTCTTTAGAGTCCCTCGAGCACCAAATCGGATGGTTGGTCAAAATATGCCAAATTTTACGATCCAATCAAGATCGGATCTATTGATGGAACCGATACAGAGCCTCACGATAAAGCAATAACGCGTGCAATTAACTCAGAATATGAACCAAACAGACACGTGAAAGGACGTCCAGAGTGTACCCTATTTGTGGCCAGACTTAGTCTTAAGACAACCAAAGAGACAATTAAAGACATTTTTTCTAAGTACGGTCGGTTGCGACGTTTTCGTTTAGTGAAAGATATTGTGACGGGTTTGCCTAAAGGTTATGCCTTTATTGAATATGAAACAGAACATGCTGCGGAAGAGGCGTATAGGAAAGCTAATAAAATGAATGTGGATGGCCAATTAATATTTGTCGATTTCGAATGTGAAAGACTGTTGAAAGGTTGGAAACCGAGAAGGTGTGGTGGTGGATTTGGAGGAAAAAAAGAATCTGGTCAACTTAGGTTTGGTGGTAGAGATAGGCCGTTTTGTAAACCTATTGGTTTAGAATTAGAAGAACAAAAGCAGCTGGAGCTCAATAATAGAAAGCTCGGCCATAGTAGCAGAAAGAGTGATGGTGATCGGCGATCACGTGAAAGAGAACATCGACGGAATAGATCAGATAACAGAGAAAAATCTGACAGACACTCGAGTAGGAATTCTAGAGAAAGAAAAAGTAGACGTGCAAACGATAGAGAACAAAGCCGAGACAAAATGCCCAAAAGTTCTAAGGAGCGCAATGGACATTCTAGTGAAAATTCAAGAGACACTTCTGTTTAATTATGGTTACCTTTTTAATATTTATTTATTATATCTAAAAATGAATTTGTTTTTGCAATTACATAGTAGATACATAAAAATAAACTCAAAAAAGTAGAAAATAATGTTAATAAATCAGCTTTTTCTTCTAATCACAAGCCAGATTTTTTAAATCTGTCCCTGTCAATATTATGAACCATGCAAATAAACGAACAAGGAAACAATTAATTTTTATTTAAATAAGGAGTAAAAAAATATACCATTTCAATGTAGTTTTTCTAAATAAAAATCATAGCATCAGCACTGGTAAAACTTAAATTTACATACAATAATAGTCATTCTTTACATTTATAAGTTACTCGAGTAAAAATATTGATTGGGTGCCAATGAAACAAATTCACTTGCAAAAAATGTTTAATATTTTCAAATTCTACTTAAAATAAATTTAGGAAAAACAATAAACGATAAGGAATTTAATTTAGATATTATACAAACTTAAATTTTTCTAGTAATATGATTAAGTTGTAATCGAAAGAGGAAAACATAGTGTATGAAGCCAATCTCAAAAGTATGTACACATTTTGCAAACAAAAACAGTGCAACTTTATATAATAATTTAAATTAAAAGGAATAAATTATACCAATAAAAACATGGAACCTTGTATACATCAAAAGTTTATAAAAAAAACTGAAAATTCAACAACACTTAAAGCACTTAAAACAAATAATTACAAAAATGTTAAAAATTGAAATTCTAACTGTGGCGTTGTACAAGTTTTTGTAAACAGTTCTTGGCCTATAAATTTAACTGGATTTTTCCTAAAACAAAATAATAAATTGGCATTCCTCCTCACTTTAAAGCATATAAATGACTAACCGAAGTTGCATTATTCTTGTCTAAATTTCCTAAATCAATTTGCACTTCATTCTCATCATCTATTTTTTCTAGAAATGCTTCTCTCGAGTCTAAAAAAAGAAACAATTAAATTAATAAACAGCGTAATTTAATTTTAATTTACTTGGTTCGGCAGTTAGAGTAAACATTTCACTCTCCTTTAAATCTATTACGTGTTGTTTAAATGTTTCGACTTCTTTACTGAACACATCCCAAAATTCTGAAGTGTCTGTTACACCAAACAATTTCTAAAAGATTCAAAAATTTTAATTAAGCAATTTTAAAAGTTTGTATTAATGGTTTTTCACCATTGAGTTTCTATAAAATAATGTCCTGCTTTAAAAAAAGCGCGAAAATCGAAAATACATTAAGGACTACAATTTACCATTAATTTCTCAGTTTAACAAAAAAAGATGCTTACTGCAAAATTAACATAAACCTCCTCGGCTTTTTCGCGAACATTTTCAGCTTCAATTTCAAATTGCTCTTGCTGTTCTTCGTTCATTTCCCATTCTTTAACATTTCCTATATATCGTCTCAATCGTTTAACCATATCGACAATATGAGGATGTTTCTTGAGCATTAAGGGTTCGATAGTCATTTCCGCCATTTTGGATAAGTGTTCAAGCGCATTTTTGGGATCAGCTTTATCCAATCCTAGAGACGCTTTAATTTTTCCATCCAAACCAATTAAAGTAGATTCCCTTTTCAGTAGTTTTAATTTTGCCTTTTTACGGTTCACCAAATCCATTTCCAACATGTGCTCAATTTGTTCTTTATTTAATGTTACATCTGGTTCAAAGGAATCTGGATCATCCTCGGGTTTCAACGTACCATCTTCAATACTCTTTTTCTTTTCCAAAACTACTTTCGATTCATCTTCGTCGTGTTCTACTTGTTGATATTCATTTTTGAAATTTTTTGGACAGGTTCGGTTATATTTCAGGCAAACGAAATGATTATCTGATAATTTGGCTAGAACCACCTCGTTGAAAAAATTCTGTCTACTTATTGCAGGCATTTCTACAATTTTAAAATTAGAACATTCATTGTTTAGATTGTCGTCAAAACTTACTTAGGTAGACTTCATCATTATTTCGAACATGTTGAGCCTAAAATAAAAATTAACAAGCTAAGCAAACTCAATAAAATAGAGAAATAAAGTTTTCAATTTTATAAAAGAATATTGTTACTCACGTATGATGCTAAAGCTTGAAGGTAAGGGGCCGTAATAATTTTTAGTTTCAAGGTGTCTTCATTAGTATTTACATCTGATATATCAGTCTTGGCACCATTAACTTCATTAGCAACTTGCATTTCTTTTAACTTTTTTTCGAATTTATCATGAGCGGTGGCGGATCTGTTAAAAATAAAACTAGAAAATGCTCACACTTTTGTAATAAAAAATATTTACTTTTCTGTTGCATTTGCAGTTTCATGATTTTTTTTAGTTTTTATTATTTCGACAGCGTCTTCACTGTCAAACGGTGAAAGTTGTGGTTCGGTACCTGAATATATATACCACTTTAGTTTTTAAGTGAGGTAAGCAACTTCATACTTACTTTTACTATTATCATCGGTACTGTTCTCGTCTGCTGAAACACTTGAAGAAACATTCTTTCTCTTTGAATTAATAATTTTTTCGGAAGTACTATTTCGTTTTCGTTTATTACTTTTTGTGCTGTCTACACCTTCATTTAATTCGGGAATCTAAAATCGTAAATATAGGTTTAGTTTGATGGCTATTATAAATTTCTGCACATACTGCTGATTCTCCAGTCTCATCGGTGTCGTTATTACCATCTGTTCCTGACTGTTCTATAGCTTTCTCTATTTCTTCAATAGCTCCATTGTAATCTTTCCTTTTCAAATTCTTCACAAAGGTTTTTTTAAATTTGAGATAGTAAAATAAATCTTTTGCTTTCACGCTCCCACTATAAAAAAAAAAAAGAAATAAATTAGCAAAGCTTAAATTTGGTGCTCAAATGAGGTGTATTCTTTGTCAAGTGATGATATACAAAATTAAGTAATTGACAAAATTGCATTATGTAGCAGTTTTTGTGAAATAACAAGAAAAGGTAGTGAAGTAATTTATTGTAGGGGTCTGAAAGACATTTACTTTTCAATCACCCTAAACATTAAATATTTCTATATTCAGTAAATATACTAATATCGCAAGCAATAGATATACATTAGATTCAACTATTAATTAATTTAAGATAAAATATTATATTAAAAATCGAGATTAAAATTTAATTTTTGCCATTGTCATTGATTGAAATTTAACAAACCAGATGATTTGACTGAAAGAAATAAACGGAATTACGGAATTTCTGAAGAATTTTTTCTAAGATAAAATATTTCAATGTAATTTTTATGGAAAATGAATTTTTTGTCTCGAAAATTAGGTCATTGCCAATTCCTCGTGTTGTAATAACAGATATCGGTGAATGTTCGTTCTTGAAAGGCCAGTTTAATTGGTGAAATCACCAATGTGGTGATTGAATTGAATAAATCTTTAATCAGGAGGAACAAGAACAAAAGTCAAAAAACATAGCTTTTCTGAAGCAAGCTTTTTGTTACTGTGCACTGTGTTATTTTAATGAGAATGGTCATATATGTTAATCAACAACTAAAAAGTAGTTACACTATTGAAAGTAAAACTTAATTATGTAATTTTAAATTACAATTTTATCGACTAGGTGGTTTTACATGTAAACAACCATGTGTATTGATGGTTAATTACATCAAGAAAGTGATTATGTTCTCGTGTTGTAACAAACAATTGTGTTCACTTTTGACCATATTACAACCAAATTATTACTAAAGAAACACTGGGAAAAGCTAGTAATGTAACTCAAGTTCAACCAAATGGTTTGCATATAACTGATCGAAACGATAACTGTAGTTTTAAAAATTTTGTAAGCAAAAAACGGAGAAAACCGAAACCACCAACAATGGTAGGTACAAGCACTGATGCACAGGCCCTTGATTTTACAGGTGGCGAGGAACCTAAACTATGGCTTTTTATCACCAAAATGAAGGAACGAGTAACAAAGGAAAACTTATCGAAGTACATTGTAGACAAATTGGACGGTGCAGAAACAAAAGTGGACCTTCTCGAAACTGCAAAAACAAACTGGAAGAGTTTCGTGGTAGGAGTCGACCTTGAACACAAAGAAAAAGTGTATGAAAGCAGCTTCTGGCCAACAGGTGTGAGGTACTCACGCTTTAACTTCTTAAAAGGCGGTCATTTTTTAGGGAAATTCCATCAAAAAGAAACCTCAACATAAGTACAAATAAAACAAAGAACGCACAAACAAAAACTGGAAAACCAAATACTACATGGAATATCCTACACCAAAACATGCTCAATTGAAAACAAAAATACGAAAAAAATCTAAAAAGGTAGAAGCAAAGGTACAGATAGGAAATCAACAATGCAAAAAAAAGAAGCAAATAAGAAATATATAGCAAAAACCAAAAACAAAGCAAAAGCATCCTGGGAGCTTATAAATAATTATAGGGAAAGAAATCGGACGCAAAGAAAGTAGCTGACATCAATGTAGATGATTTTAATGATTATTTTGTAAACATAGCAAATAATCTCATCTCCAACCTAATAAATACTGGCGCTCCAATAACTAACATCTCCACTCCACTACAAAAAAAATTCGCTCCAAACAAAGCAACCTTTAACTTTAGGGAAGTATCATTAATAGGATGCGATAAACAAACTAAAGAATAAAAGCAGCAGAGACATATATGACATAAATGTCAGGCTCATAAAGACATATAAAAACCAACTAATAAGCGCACTCACTAAACTTTTCAATGAATGTATCAACAAACAGGTATACCCAAGCTGTTTAAAGTTAATTAAAGGAATCCCAATCTTTAAAAAAGGAAACACGGAAGACACAAACAACTACAGGCCGATATCACTGATCCAAATAATATCCAAGATCTTTGAATACTTATTAGAAGATCAGTTACGTAACTATATGGAATCAAACGGCTTACTAAACGAAAACCAATATGGCTTTAGAAAAAATAAATCAATCACAGAAGCTATAAACTCGCTAATGGATTACATTATCCAGGGAATGGAAGAAGAATATGTTGGAGCGACATTTCCCACGATCTCTTGATCAAAAAATTAAAAAAATTTGGACTGATGAAAGAAGCTCTGAACCTATTGAGAAGTTACCTTGATAACAGAACCCAAATGACACACTATGATGGAAAAATATCGGAAGCCAAGCAAATCACCAACGACGACCATACCCATAACACCAGAAACAAGGAAAATATACGACCAGATTATTTAAGACTTACTAAGTCGAGAAATGCCACACTATATTATGCGCCGAAGCTATACAACGAATTACCAATTGCAGCCAGAGAACTGAACGACAAAAAATTTAAAAAAGTTCTGCAGGAATATTTAATAAATCATGCCTTTTATAAAGTGGATGATTTCTTTTCTGCATCAACAAAAATTGGAACCAAAGAAGATCAAACCTCATGGCCCGAGATGAAAAACAACAATTGATGTTGATCTTCGCCATTTGCGAGTAAAAGGAGCACTCCTAATTATTATATTACAATATTATTATTATGTATGTCCTTTTTTTACTATTTAGTAATAAAGCATATTCTATTCTATTGATAATGATAATAAATTATGAGACACAAGGTTAATAAAAACTATTACATAGGCCATAATGCCCGAACTTATTCTACATACTTAAGATCTATATTAATACAAATCCAAAAATGAATAAAATCTCATTTATATCTTTTCCAGAACTAATTCTCAAAATTTAGTTTTACTTTTTTAAGACAGGTCACTGTGACTTGAAATTACAGCAGTGTATCAGATGAGACCAGGATTTAAACCACAATATCCCACTTTCCAATTGGCCGAAGCAGGCAGCTTTATGCCATACTGTTGGCTTGTTTGTAGAAAAATGTTTAACAAAAATAAATTGTTTAGGTCGGATTGACTGCTTAATAAAATTCTTTCCTAAATAAATATTTTAATCTGTAGCTTCTAAATTCTAATAATCTTTGGGCTTTATATGTAAAACCTCATATCCCCTATCCGTGTGGTCTACATAGAGCCTATAAATAGGAATAATAGTTCCTTTTTTCCCTATTTAAATGATGAATCAAAAACCTTTGATTCTAGCCGTGACCTGGAAATTCCCGATTTCTTCGTGGACAAAATACAAAAAGTTTATAAGAAAATCTTTTGTGTTTAGGAACTATTTTGATGCCAGAAAAGACGCCTCCTTCGCCAAAAACTCGAAACTAAACTTATTTTCAAAGGTAATTTTTAAAAACTAAATTATGATTGCACTCTAGTTCTTCCAAACATGAATTTGGTTCTTTTTTAAAAAATTTATTTTTTTTATAAAAGGAATTTGATAATTATTATCGACATGCTTCACAATAAATTTCTTGTTTTGTACAATTTATAGATTAAAACAACTTGAATGCATTTCGTAAAAGATTCATCTCGACTAGCAAAGAATTCCGGATGGAAAGTCAAAACGTAACAGAGCAAAACCATTATCAACAAAAAGATAAATTCAAAATAAACTATTTTATTGGAAATGGTGGAACCATTGCATTAAAAACTCATGACTTTAGTAAACAAGTATACTATAATTTAAACACTATGCTTTGAATTTCCAAATATTTTTTTCGTGGGGGTAAAAAACCAAACCACAAAACTGGAATGTAAAGCTCTCATCATGCAAAATAGATATTAAATCATTGAAAAAGACAAATTTTAAACAAAAAAGCAAAAGTTTGATTGAAATGTACGGAATCATCGCACAAATTCTTTAAACTTGATAAAAAGTTGTCGGCTGATTCCACTCGCACTAATGTAGGGTTAGCATAACTTTCAACATTAACAAAACTTAGTTAAAGCTTAATATTTAATTAACCCACAAGACAATGAAAGAAAATATAAACTTACGTTTCTCCAGTGCCATAAAATTTAACATTATATTTGGTACTTTGTGCATCGGTAATCTAAAAAAAAAATTTTTTACAATACAATCCGACATGTATTTATTCCAAATTGTATACTTACAATTGCAGGCCATGCTGGATATCCTTTTACCTTTGCGAAAACTTTGTCGCCTACGCTAAATTTAGTGCCCTTTTTCATGTTTTTTTGGACTCCTAACTTTGCAGTCAAATGACACCAATTTATCAAGCTGCTACAGAAAAATTTAATTTTTCCGTTTAATATTTGAAAGCACCGCTACCAACAATCGATTGTATAAATAATCATCTCTTGAAATTCGTTACAATGTAACGTACTCTTTAATTCGTTTCACGTAAAGTCGAATTGTGTACACAAAACTTATCCGTGACGCAACGTCCAAAATCGTGGTTATCTAAATGGCGTTGCTTACCGTAACGCTTCGTCGTGTTGTGCAGTAGAGCGTCCTGTCGAAATTTCAACAAAGCGGAACTCCACGCCAATGCTTAATCGCACACGACCGACGCGATTATATCCTACCGCTTCGTCAAAATAGCGAAATATAACAATTAAACGACCGCTAAAAATTCAAAAATGCCGCATGAAGTTAACCACATTTCAACAAATAATGATCTACAGAGTTGAAGATTTTTTTATTTTACCTATTTATTTTGACGGAAATTTTGTAAAAAAAATTGAAATTTTTCAATTTCACGCAGAAGCAGACTAGCTACGTGCATTGATTACTTTAGAATCCAAAAAACTTATTGATTTTATAACGAGAAAAATATAAAACTCTCATATCGGCCTCCGAATACAGTGAAAAATAGAAAAAATCCCGAAAAGATACCCCAATCCCAATTAAAAAATTCGACATAGTTTTATTAATTATTTGTAAAAGTATTTAGATAATTATACATACTAGGTTATTCCAGTTGACATTGCATTTTACGTCCAAATTACGTTTCTTGGACGTGATTTGACTGTCAACTAAAATTTTCATAAAAATTTGTACAGCTAATTCTAAGGATTAACACCTAACAAATTTTGTGTACATTTGTTAGAAATTTCCTTGAAAATTTTTGGAATTCCTTGGAAAAGATTAAAATTCTTTATATTGGAACTTATTTGGAAGTTATTGGAATTTCGTGGAATTCTTTGGAAATCTCTGGAATTCCTTGGAATTTATTGAAATTCCTTGGAAAACATTAAAATTCTTTAGATTGTAGAATAAAACGGAATATCTTTAGATTTCTTCTTTTCCAGATCCAATTCTTTAGATTGGAACTTGTTTGGAAATTATTGGAGTTTTTTTGAAAATCTTTGTAATTCTTTTGGACTCCTGAGGGGAATTCTTTGGAAATCCTGAAGGGAATCATTTGGGAATTCCTGAAAAATTTTTGGAAATACCTGAAAATCCTTGGAATTCCGAGTCCTTCGTACAAGTTTTTTTCCCGAGATATTTACCCCTTGATTAATTCCATTTAATTCTAGTAATTTTAAAATAATTACGTAAATTGCACATAAAAACCAATCACTGAGAAAAATGATTTGCTGCTCTAACAGAGCTATTAGTAGCTATAGCCTCAACTGAGGTTGTTTTTGCTGTTATAACAAATTTTTTGTTGCTGCAACATATTTTCTGTTGCCATAACAAAGTTGTTTTCTATTCAGTAGAAAAGATTAGTTGATTTAACAAATTTTCTTATTCTGCATAGAAAAAACTTTGTTATGGCAGCAGAAAACTATTTACCACATAAATATTTAGACACTCCTATGTTAACAATGTTAATTGGACGTTTTCAAGACTTTTTTTTATATAAAAATCGCTTTTACAGCAAAATTTTATAGACATTTTTTGTTGGAAATTTCATTGCCTTAAATTTTGTTTATATACATTTTTCTATTTTGTTGCAGCGTTTCCGACTGACAGCGACTTAAACAAGACTCGGTAAAATCCAAAAAAAAATATTATCATCTATATCTCGGAAACGGTGCGACCAAATAGAAAAATGTATATGAACGAAACTGTAGAGAATAAAATTTACAAGAAAAAATTTCATATTCATTCTTTTATTATGATGCACCGTTTCCGAGATATAGATGACAATATTTTTTGGATTTTACCGAGTCTTGTTTAAGTCGCTCTCAGTCGGAAACGGTGCAACAAAATAGAAAAATGTATATAAACAAAATTTAAGGCAATAAAATTATTTAAATAACAAAATATTAGCTGAAATAAAATATAAAATTTGACGTTAAGGTTTTTCATTTCATGAGATTGGAAATTACAAAAAAACCGACGTCAAAATTACATTGAAAAGACGTTACTTTTCTGACGTCAAAAATAGGTCATAAAACAACGTCACACTAACGTCAGTATTTAGTCATTTGACGTCCTCGACGAAATATGACCAGAAATATACGTGTTTTGACGTAACCATGTCAATTGGGTTAGTAGCATTTAAGTAAATATTTTTCAAATTTTAAACATTTGCAACCTCCCCCCCCTCTTGTATCCGCCCTTAGTTTCAAATATAAAACAAAATCTAAATTCTTTACTCAAAAGAATTCTTACTGAAAAGATTGTGAATATTATCATCGCAAGAAATACTTGGTCAAGTAGAGGGAATCGCTGAAAAAATCTGGTATATACAAGTGAAGCAAACTCTAAAGAAAGCCAAGAAAATGCGAGGAAATACGAGAAAATCTTAGGAATATTGAGCTTTTTTTTGCTTTTTTCAACTTTTCCTAAAATAAATCTTACGGTAAACAAAAGAAAATCCGGGGAAATCCTTTGAAAAATCTTTGCCTTGTGATTCGCCACTCGCTTGACCATTTTTAAAGTAATCTATTCTGGAATACTTACTGACGAGTCGCTCGCCTGACTTTGCATTCCTATATAATCGCAAAGATTACTTATGTTTACACATGACTCGCACTGACCTTTAACAATTTATTGCAAGGTATAGTATCATTGGAATGTGGAAATTATTTCCTTTGCAGTTTACATTATTGATGAAATTAATAGCTGGCGCTTTCAAATTTAGCTTTTGCACAATAAAAATTTTCACACGTTGCCTAACTCGACAAATTTCCATTTCGCAAAAAATCTTACTTCACCCGGAAAGCTTAAATATCTCTAAACTTCGCGTGAGCTATTTCGCTATACCGCTTGGTCACTGTCGCTGAGACGCGGGCGAGGAAAATGCGATGAGAAACGCACTCGTAAACCAAGAGCGAATCCCGCCGAAGTAAATGAGGAAAGGGGGGGGGTAAAGTACTTTACGATGAAAAAATTAATGAGGTATATTTTACTTTGTCACAATTAAGTGTTTAATTTTCAAGAATCATAAAAGAGCTAGTAAAGTGCTTTACCCCCGCCTCCTATATTCGCCATTGCAACTAACGAATTTCCAGGAGGGGGAGAATTCCTTGGATAAAAAATTTATTAAGCGAAAAGAAAATCTTAAAACATCAGAAGAAATCTTAAAAAATAAAAAATTCCAAGAAATCCAGGTGAAAATTTTTCTCCTCAGGAATACATCGAAATTCTTTAGATTGGAACTTTTTTGGAAATCATTGGAATTCTTTGGGAATTCGCATTTCTGAAGTCTAAACTCAGAATGGCCCCAACGGGCTTCCGTAAGAAACTTTGGCAGACAGACGTGCCGAACCGACAAGTTTTGGGGAAAAACATAAAGTCTTGAATTTGGCAACTTTTTTGTTCTACGCATCACACAGCGTAAGTCAAATAAATAAATTTTAATTTTAAGGCCTGAATTTCCTCTAGTGGCGTAGTTTCCAATTTTACTGAAAATAATAATAATAATTGTCAGCTTTAATGAGACAAGAGGTAAATATCCAGTAAAATTTCTGTACACAAGACTCGGAATTCCAAAGATTTCCAACGATTTGCAAAGAATTCCAAGAAATTCCAAAGACTTCCAAGGAATTCTAACCATTTCCAAGAATTTCACGGATTTCCAAAGATTTTTAGTGATTTCCAAGAATTCTAATTATTTCCAAAGAATTCCAGGGATTTCCAAAGATTTCCGAGGGAATTCCAAACGAGTGTACACAAAATTTTCGAGATATTTACCTCTTGGCTTGGGATGTTGTTAGACGAGATTTTCCTACCCCCGGAGTCATTGCTGTAAACTAGAATTTAAATTTTCCACTATCCACTTGTCTGTGGATTAATGTAATTAGAGGCGGTAGAGCTCAATGCAGCTAAAATATCCTCAAAATTAAAAAAAAGAAGTGATGCGCATGAATGGATCACCGAAATGCAGATCACAAAAATTTCTTGTTATTTCGTAGAATTTTTCGGATTTCCTATTTTCTAAGCTTTCCCTTCCCACCGAATTTCCCCTTCGACGCATCATATTAAAATGAAAATTTTTTTAATATTTTCCGCACAAGATAAAGCCGTGTAGCGTTAAAATTCGTGATCGCACGTGTTCGTGAATGGCAGCGGTTATAACCTGAACTTAACCGTCATAACCTAAATTATGGTTTTCACAAATTTTGTAGGACAATATTCGTTTTTTAAAAATTGTGTAAATAATAGAAACCTGAGACATGCAATTTTCAGGCGATGTAAAAATATCAAATACTTTTCTCGTAATTTTTCAGCCAAAAGTAAGTTTTTAAAAGGTTATGTTTACTTGCATCGAAAACTAAAACTTTACTTTCCAGTTGAAACTTCGGAAACCCACTTCGTACCATTTTTGGAGAATATAAAAGCAAGACGCGAGGAAGCTAGCAGAAGCATTTTAGTCGAAATACAATCGGAGCAGTGTTTGTTAAATTTGCATACTTATTGTGGCAAATTAGGAAATGTAAATAAGTTTTTACATTGCGTTAAATCGTCTAGTCCAACGGTACCTGATTCATGTTACATTATTAACAGTTAAGTTAAACATTTTAATCGTTACAGCATTTAGTGATAGTTGAATTTAACAATTCCTCGAACGTGGATCAAATACTAAACAGTGCATCGTTTGATAGCAACTTTCCAGTGCAATCGCCCTTTTTAATATACAAATCTAGCAGCAAGAAAAAATCGAAAAAAATTCAGTTTAACGAAGCCGAAGAAATTTTGAATAATGCCAAAATTAAAGCAATGCTCAATAATTGCAAAAATGTAGGTCAAAATAGGCTTTCTTTTTAGTAAAATTTACTAACAACATTTTGAATTTTAGGTTTCTGAGCAAATGACGGTGTTGCACAATGCTTACAAATTGAATGATTTCGGTACGAGATTGAGGTTTTTAGTTGCACGACAAATTGAAACGTCAATAACTGGAATGTTTCCTAATGCAACGGCCTATCTCTTTGGATCATCGGTTAATGGATACGGAAAAATTGGATGCGATTTGGATATAGTACTTAGGTTTTCAAATGATGACAAGGTAAAGTCAATTCGGGTCAAGAATCCTTAAAATTTTCACCTTGTCACAATAGGATTAGTGTTTAATTTACAGCTAATTAATTATTCAGATTGGAGAGACAAATAAATTTATTGCATTATCTAAGGAAATCAGTAAGGAACAGCAAAGGTCGTTTAGTGAGAAACGCTTGGAAGTCTTAGCTGGCATATTACAATTATTTCTACCAGGTTGTGCTGTAACTATGAGAATACCAAAGGCACGCATACCAATAATCAAGTATATTCATAATTTTGCAGACATCAATTGTGATATTTCTATGAGCAACATGTAAGTTAAACGCTTCAACTTGAATTCGGAATGTTGAAATGTTTATTTAATCATTTCCAGGTCTGGAGTTCACATGTCCGATTTGCTGTATATGTATGGATCAATGGACCCTCGGGTGCGACCTTTAGTGTTTGCAGTCCGGCAATGGGCAAAGCAAGTTGGACTAACACACGAAAATCCAGGCTCTTGGATAACCAACTTCTCGTTAACTCTTCTTGTATTGGCATTTTTGCAAAACCGTAGTTTTTCGCCGCCCGTACTGCCGCCATTTAATATGCTGATACAAAATGCACGTAAGGAAAACCATTTAATCCAACTTGAATGTTATTTTCATTGATCAAATTGTTATAGGTGCACAAGATGTATTTCAAACAGAAGACAATATCAACTGTACCTTTCTGCGAGATATTCAAGATTTGAATTTTAAAACAACAAATACAGAAGATTTGGAAACGTTACTAGTACAATTTTTTGAATTTTACGCATCGACGTTTAATTTTAAAGATAAGGCAGTGGATTTAAATATAGGAATTCCAATTTTAAAACCAGATTCCAGTCCGTTATACATCCTTAATCCATTAGAGCGTCATTTGAATGTAGCAAAAAATGTGAGCAGTGAACAATTAAGCAAATTTAAAGTGGAAGCATATAATGCTGCCAATTTATTGTTATCAGAAAATAGGAGTAGCTTTTTCAATTTGAAAGAAAGCAAACAAAAAACGCATAATTCAGATTCTAAGTTTAATGTTTTTACTTTATTTGAAAAAGATGTAGCTGTAGTAAATAAATAATGAAAATTTTAATAAATAAAGTTAAAGATAAGAAGTTGGACTTTTGGAGGATATTTGCCTCGCAACCCTAAATATTTCCATTGGTAGTTTAAAATTTAATACTTGCAGGTATTAAAAAAAAACTTTAATAATATATAAACATACATAGTTCAAGGTTAAGTTTTTTCTTATTTAATTATGAGAATTAACAATCGAATAATCATCTTTAATGACTTTCACCTTTTTTACCAGCAATTCGTTTGAAATCACCCATGTTCGTGGTACAGATAGGGGATCCAATCAGCACAAAATGATCCATCTGAGTAACTTCGCCTCCAGATTGATTATCCTTAATAAAAAATTGGATATTTTGTACATTTTGAAACTTCACATAACGTAAATTAACAGGATTTCCTTCTAAGTCTGCAGGAGTCAATCTACAAAATTACGATTTTTAAAAAATGTTCAACTTGAACTGTACACTACTTACTCTAAGTCTTGAACCGACGCATAACTGCTGGCCAAGTCGAAATCCAACGTATGAGGCTGATTAATAAAGATTCGAATGTGTTTAGGTCCTCTGGATTCAGGAGCTTTAACTTTGACACTGTGAATTTTCACAGCTTGATTAAATGCAATGTTCAGTATCAACTAAAACCAAAAAATTAAAATAAAAATTATTTCGATTTTACTTAAATCAAACCTGTTCATCACAATCAGACTGTAAAAAGCCACCTCCTGCTTGCAGACATTCTGTAAATGGATGTTGGTCGTGCTCATTTAAACACTCGCAATTTGCTTTCAATATAAAGGGAGACAAATCCATCTAAATTAAATTTCAAGTTAACATAATCATCAGCGATGTGCTAATTATGAACACTTACATGTCCCGATACTGCATCGGCATCGTCTCCATCATCGTTCCCATAATATTGTATGATTTTATTTTCAAGCGCAGCTTGATCTGCACCTTGAATGCGATCAATTTTAGCCTTATTACGATAAAAAATAAAAGTAGGCATAGCGGAAACTCCTTGAGCCGCGGCAGTTTCCTGGCACTTATCGACATCAACTTTTAAAAACACTGCTTTATTGTACTTTGTGGAAAATTGTTGAAATATTGGAGCAATTCTTTGGCACGGTGGACACCTAAAAAACATTTCTGCTCATTCATTCGATCCTTTTGAGGTTATTAACTTACCAACTAGCAGTAAAATCTGCAACGACCAATTTTGCCGAAGCTGATGACAATTCCGATTGGAAGTGAGCCTCATCGTTAATTACACGGACAGACATAGTTAATTTTCTACCTAGCACTAATTATTATTAATGTAAAAATACACCGAACGGTGAAAACTTATTGACAATTTCTGCAAGTCACAATTTACAGTGCTGCCACTATTTAGCTGACGTGTGTCACCTTTGTTTACTAAACAATTGTATACATACAATAACGCCCAAAAGTTTTCGTACAACTAAAATCTATATTTCAAAAATTCCAACAGAAAATTAGTTTTCAAGACAAGCCAAAGATCGAATCGTATCAGTAGGATGTATCTGCGCAACTTAAAAATTGAAATAAAGTAAATATGGAAATTATGGAATTGTGGTATGCAGATCCTGACTAGCAATAAATTAGTTACCTGGCATTTCATTGGTCAACCGATTTTAAAGTTTCCATTTTTCACAAAACAGTTGGTATTTTGCTCATTCTGTTGACGGTACGTGTACTCGGCGTAAATGGGTCCAGCAGTTATTTTATCATTATTATTACCAGAGGACTTAATAAATACAGAAATATTTTAATTCACAAATGTGAATTAAAAATTGTGTACAATTTTAATAGCAGTTGTGCAGAGGTCAAAATGATAATGAATTATCATTCATCAGCTTTTGGGATTTCCCAGATAATCAGTAACAATATAGGGGAAACCCCGCATTAAAACAGATTGTTTTTAAGTTTTGCATTATATAAGATTTCTAAATAATTAATATATGATTGCTTGTGCTAGATAAGTTTATTATTTATCAAACAGTAAAAGTAAAAAATACTTCAAACATTTCAACAATAATAATGATTATTGTATTACAAGTAAAATATTGAAAATAGATGACAAAGACACTCTTAGTATACTAAACTACAAATTTAAAAATATTCACGTATTGTCGCAAGAGCAGTAACCAGTCACCACATAAAAATTCATGTTCTATTTAGGTACCGGAATTCTACAGCAATTTAAATAACAGCAGGTAATTTGCTAGCTTATAAAAGCACATTATTTAATTTTCTATAAAATTCTAGAAATAAATATTTAAAAACACGAATTAGGGCCTAACCAGATATTGCTCTTAAGGCTGCAATCCCACTTGAGGCCACCTACTAAAATAAATTTAAGTAAGTCAATACACAAAAAAGAAAGTATCCACTTTCATTGGTTGAATTTTTGCTCGGTGATCAACAATGGCTGTTAGTGGGACTGCAGGACACAGTACTTCTTAACTTAAAAAATAACTGTCATTTTAAAAACAAAATTTACAGACAGACATCACAAAATATAAATACATTTTAAGTAGTCGGTCAAAATAATAAAATTTAAACACTCAAGTATTAAGCTTTTGCTTAAATACAGTACCATTCATTAAAAACCTTAATGCAACTGTAAACTTGCAAGAGATATTTCAATACCACGTACATCTTGAGGTTTACATATGATTAAATAATCTGGGTATCCATTACTAGATCTTGATGCGTACGAGTTGTTAACAATTTCTTTGGCCATTATTACACAACCTGAAGATGGTATAGTATTACCATAATTAACACAAGATCCTTTTCGAGAGTCGCAATTGTACTCCAGGAAGTCAACAACTTGAGCAGCATTTGCAAGAATAAAATATTTTCTCTGTTCCTATAAATAAATTTAGTTGCCTTTTTAAAATGATTTTCGTGTTGAAAAATAGGTATACTTACGTCTGGGATACCAGTTCCATTTATTACGCTAAGTTGTTTACGCCTAATTTGGCAACTGGCATAAGCATAGCCATGTTGAATTCTCGCGATTTCCATTATATTATAACGAGAACCAAATTTAGCAATAAATTCCGATTGAATTTGCACATATTCATTACTAAATTTTGATAAAGGAATACTCTTAAAGCGAGCATTTTTGTAATCTGTCTCTTCCCAATAATCTGGTTCAGTGTGTCCCAAAATAGTAGTTAAAATGGAACTCATGATGTCTAAAAAAAATAAAGAGATTTAAGTAAGAAATTTCACTAACAAAGTGGTCTAGGTGTCCCATAGCCCCTCTACTGATTTTTAATATTAGGTAATCTCAGTCTATTCAATTATGACACATAACAAAAAATAATCAACGTGAAAATTGCGAAACAATAGGACTTTTCTGTCATGTAAAGATCGCTTTTACAGAAATACTTATCAGACATTTTTTGTTGTAAATTTCATTAGCTTCATTTTTGTTTATATACATTTTTCTATTTCGTCGCACCGTTTCCGAGATACGGTGACTTAAAAACTAGTGTAAAAATTAACATTACTCTTTTTTAAGTCACCGTATCTCGGAAACGGTGCGACGAAATAGAAAAATGTATATAAACAAAAATGAAGGTAATGAAATTTACAACAAAAAATGTCTGATAAGTATTTCTGTAAAAGCGATTTTTACATGACAAAAAGTCCGCTAACATTGAAGCCAGTCCGAATAACGGCGTATTTTTTTTTTATAAAATCGGCCCTTGATTTTTGGGTGCGTCGATTAGATTAGTCGGACACCACTGTTTATCTATAATAAACTAAATAAACGATGATTTTAATTTCATTACAAAAACAATGAGGAATTTCAGGTGATATGACATTGAACGTTCAAGTACGGATTAATTAATTAACCCCCTTCATCCTTGAATCGGGGTCTGGAACCTCGCCTGTTAAGTCAAGTCCACATTTTCTGTATCACATTGTATAAACGTAATCCTTGAATACTTTTGCAGGTCGTAAAAATATGAAAATTAAATTTCAACCAAAAAATATATTTCTTAGGTCGGCTTCATATTACACAACGTGAATTTGAAGCATTTGCATAGCTTTGGTGTGAATCATATTGCATTTTAATTATTATTTTCACAAATTGCCTATGAAAATTTTGAGACATGCACTTTTAATTATATAATTTGAAATTATTGATAATTATACCCAATTATACCTGGGTGGTAATGACTAATTACGAAAAAAATTATTGCATCACAAAGGTTATGTTTTGCCAATGACTGTAAAACTTGATCGAACAAAAAAATGATAATATATGAAACCTACCTGATACCAAAGCCGATATGAAGATTCGAATTGAATTTATAAAACAATTTTAAGTTCACAGTTTAACCAAAGTTAAATACTCGATGTGTACTTACACGATAACTCGCACACAATGAACTCCTTTTATACACGTAAACGTTGCCCGGTACTTCCCCGACGAACGTTGCACGATAATTTTATGTGAATTTGCGAGGATTATCATGAATACTTGTTCTATATATAAACACACAATTGTGCATGAATCATTAGTTTGATTTTACGACTTGTTAACCTTCAATGTTATCATCGTATATTTTGTTGCAGTCGCTGCAGACTTGCAGTTTGAAAATATACCATTAGCAATGAAGCGCGAATCAGTGGCGTTTCATAAAATATGTATTACGTGAGGCAAAATTTAAGTTATTTTATTATTATTATTTTATTAGATGTCAAATCACTGTACTAAATTATTTTAGATTCTGAATTTTAAATAAAAGTGCTAGTATGCCTTCAGCCTCTCTCAGGAAATTTATAAAATATTTCAAAAACGAAAAAATGTAAAATCAAATGAAAATAGATCACAAACTATCTAGACTATTTGGAATTCAAAATTCAAAATGGGATAGATAAGAAAAACGTTCGATCTTAAATCATATTTTGAATACCCCAGAATCAAAATTTACTGAAACGATAGTGCTCATCCGCAATTGTAAAAGCTACAGGATTACTTTTGAAAATTGTTCGTCATATCTCATGAATTTATCGATATAAGCATAATTTATAAAAAAAAAAACAAATTAGGAAGTAACAACGGGGCTGAAGCAGAGAAGCTCTCCCTCCAGTTTAATTTGTATTTTCATAAGATTTTGAGTAACTTGTTATTTCTTTTGTTTTTGTTTAGTTTTTTTTTTGTTTAGTTTTTATTAGTCGTCCACTTCAAATTATTATTTATTGCAAAAGTGTCTGTTAATTTTATATCCCATAATTTTTTAAATTATTTGTCCAGGAAAAATTAGGGTGGTTTTAAGTAAAAGTAAGAATTGATTTTTCAAAAGAGCAAGAAAATTAAATCGACACAAATCTCAGGAGCTAATTCTGCAAAAAATGATGTATCCATTTGGATGCGGAATTTCCAGGGGCGAATATCCCCGAAAATTTATTTTTAGATTTTCCAATTTTTATTTTTTTTTCCTTTTCTTTCTTTCAAGCAGGGGACGGGGCGGTCATATTTTTAATTTTTAGAAAAATTAATGACCTTATGAACGATGCCCGAAATCTCTAAAGTGATTTTTTAAGTATTTCGAGATTTTTAAGCAACATTTGTGGGACTGAAAAACTAGTATTTTAATTAAAAATTTGACGTTGCTTATTCTTGAGCCACCCTCGCTCTAGAAATAAAAAATTTTATTTGAAAAGGTTGGACACTGGAATACGCTGAAATAAAATTGTGTTCAATGTTCATCAAAATCACAAGCTCATCAACCCTAACATCTCTATATTATCTGTGTTATGTCATTTTATTTATTTATTTATTAAAATTATGATAAAAGAAATTAACGAAAACAAGTATGATAAGTATGAGTAGTGGGGATAAACAAAATTAAACCGCTTAAGCAAAACAGGTACTTATTTACTTTTTGTTATTAGGCTAGCAGCATGATGCAAAAGCGTTACTTACTTTCATGACTTTCCCCAATGCTTTCCCTGTTTGTCATTTCCTTAACGGATAGGCAACCTACGAAACCCTTGCGTATACGGTTGTCGGATATAACTGCAACCAAAATTGATTTTCTGAAATAAAAAGAACATTTCTGAAAATGTCGGGAAATTATTTTATTTAATTTAAAAAATTAATATTTCTTTTTAATGCAATAATATGAATGATTTTATGTGTAGGTAATAGTATATTACGTACCGAGGTGGAAAATGTCTGATTGCAGCCGTACGTTTGCAGCAATATGTTTGTTCTTTAAATATTAATTTCCAATTAATTTATTTTTCCCTCTTTTTATGCTATAAAAATATTTTTTCTTCATTCTTTGTTATGATATAAGAAAAAAAAAAAGAAAAATAAGATAAAAATTCCGATTTAATATTAAAAACCAAACATGATTTTCGTTATTCACTGTTTCGAAACTCGACCGTATTTCATTTTGAGGTTTATTAATCCAAATATAAATTTCTTATTAGTAAATAATAAACTTCTTAAAACGGAACAATGAATGAATTTCTTACGACTAATCTCATCAATTTTGTTTTTCTTGCTTTCAATAAAGCATCAACTAACTGAAAAACCTGTAATGGTGCTAGCTCTAATATTTGGGAGCTAGCTGCAGTGATTCATAATGAAATCCGGACGCCCT
This sequence comes from Cantharis rufa, assembly GCA_947369205.1. Lineage (NCBI taxonomy): Eukaryota > Metazoa > Arthropoda > Insecta > Coleoptera > Cantharidae > Cantharis > Cantharis rufa. The sequence goes on from OX376303.1 coordinate 92,858,203, forward strand.
TATATATGTTAACAATGAAAATTGCCTGTTTTGAAGCCGTTTTTTGGCATATAAAAATCCATTTTACAGCAAAACTTATTAGACGTCTTTTGTTGAAAATTTTATTCCCTTTAATTTTGTTTACATACATTTTTTTATTTTATCGCGCAGTTTTTGACTCATAGCGGCTTAAACAAGACTCGGTAAAATACAAAAAATATTGTCATCTACATCTCGGAAATAGTGACACTGACACAAAATAATAGCTATTTATGTTACTAGTAACGGAAAGTTGAATATTTCCGTACTAGGCGATAGGTTTTTATGCGAGGCGAAGCGTAGCGCAGCCGAGTGTAAAAAAGAGCCGCGTGCGGAAATGAATACTTTCCTACGTGTATCATACAAGATTTTTCCTCATTGTTTTTTAAATTAAATACTAAAAATTTAATTTTATTTTAACTTATTATAACGTTAGGCATCTTTATGCTAAATAAGTAAGTTGGCGAAGTTACCAACGACAACATATTATTATTTATTAGCATTTGTTATCTAGCTTGTTATTAATTACTAATAATAATTAATTAATCAATAAATTAACGTTCTGACATTGGTTAGTATTATTTACACTTATAATGCAAAATTTATAATTTTATGTTTTAGATTTCTATGACAAAATGAGCGATCTTTCTGAAGATTCCGATATTGAAGAATTAGCTTCGGTAGCTGCTAAATTTTTGCTACCGGAAAAATCAAAAGCAAAGTATGAGGGTGCGTATAACCAATTCGAGATATGGTGCACAGAAAAAAGGGTTAAAGCCATAAACGAAACAGTTTTGATGGCATATTTGGAACTCAAATCTAAGACATTTAAAAGCTCTACGTTGTGGACTCTTTATTCTATGTTGAGGGCTACAATCCAGCTTAAAAAAAACATCGACATCAAAAAGTTCACCTCTTTAGTGGCACTGCTTAAAAGGAAATCGACAGGACAAATACCGAAAAAGTCTAGTGTTCTCACGAAGCCAGAAATTACAAAATTTTTAAAGGAAGCAGATGATACGACATATCTCTTTATGAAGGTAATAAATTGAAAACTTGCATGGTTAAAAAATTATTTTAATTGAAATTTTATTATTTTAGGTAGCGCTTATTGTGGGAATCAGCGGTGCATGTCGAAGAGAAGAATTGACTTCTCTTCTACTCGAAAATGTTCGAGACCAAGGCTCGTACATTTTAATCAACATCCCTCACACAAAAACCAATGTTAGAAGAGAATTTACGATTAGTAAAGGAAACTTTGAAAGTTCTGATTTGTTATCAATTTTTAAGAAGTATTCCACCCTGCGTCCACCTGCAGTACCACATAGTAGATTTTTTGTGTCATATCGTAACGGTAAATGTACCAAACAACCGATTGGTATCCATACCATCGGGAACGTCCCACAAAAAATTGCAGAATATCTGCAATTAGCTAATTCAAATAGCTACACAGGACATTGTTTTCGAAGAACATCGGCCACTTTGTTAGCTGACACTGGGGCAGATATAACGACATTCAAGCGACATGGTGGATGGAAATCTACAAATGTCGCAGAAGGTTACATTGAAGACTCCGTTGAGAACAAACTGCAAGTGGCTTCCAAAATACTAGGTGCAAAAGTTGAAATAGCTGCACAGGTATATACTGCCAGTGAACCTACTTCAATATTTGCCTCTGCAGTAAAGGTACATCAACAAAATATAGAAGTTTTAGAAGAGCAGCCTGAACCTCGATCGTCATTACAAGGGATAATTTTAATAATTGTAAGGAAATAACAATTAATTTTATTAATAAATAAACGTATTTTTGTGATTATTTTGTATAATTTGGGGCTGCTACTTTCTCGGCCGCAAAATGAGTCCGGGAAAAACTTTCTGGGACTCATTTTGAAGCCGAGAAAGTAGCAGTCCGGCAAAAAGGGACTTTTCGTCACTTAAATGGCGATCAAAAGGTATGACTTTACCTACTGCAATGAGGAAAATATTTGAATGTCATTTTGAACCGCTTATGAGCGTTTTCTCCAAACGATACCGCGTTTTTCGACCTCCTCGCATCAAAGCACGTCGGTTATGGTCAAAAAAAGACCACCTAAATTTTTGGCGATTTTTGAAAAAAACGTAAGGTTAACCCCTTTGGTGTTTTTTGACCCCAAAAATCAAAAGTTTCAAATCCAAGCATTTTTCGGCGTTTTCCTATGCAGTTTTTTGAGATAAATCGAGTGACGCAGGTAGATTTGCGGTAAGTATAATATTTTAGGATTTATGCGTCTTTAAAGTTGGAAATATTTGAACGTCATGTTGAACCGCTTACGAGCGTTTTCTCCAAACGATACCGCGTTTTTCGAACTCCTCGCATCAAAGCACGTCGGTTTTGGTAAAAAAAAGACCACCTAAATTTTTGGCGATTTTTGAAAAAAACGTAAGGTTAACCCCTTTGGTGTGTTTTGACCCCAAAAATTGAAAGTTTCAAATCCAAGCATTTTTTGTCGTTTTCCTATGCAGTTTTTTGAGATAAATCGACTGACGCAGGTAGATTTGCCGTAAGTATGATATTTTAAGATTTATGCGTCTTTAAAGTTGGAAATATTTGAACGTCATTTTGAACCGCTTACGAGCGTTTTCTCCAAACGATACCGCGTTTTTCGAACTCCTCGCATCAAAGCACGTCGGTTTTGGTAAAAAAAAGACCACCTAAATTTTTGGCGATTTTTGAAAAAAACGTAAGGTTAACCCCTTTGGTGTTTTTGACCCCAAAAATTGAAAGTTTCAAATCCAAGCATTTTTTGGCGTTTTCCTATGCAGTTTTTTTGAGATAAATCGACTGACGCAGGTAGATTTGCCGTAAGTATGATATTTTAGGATTTACGCGTCTTTAAAGTTGGAAATATTTGAACGTCATTTTGTACCGCTTACGAGCGTTTTCTCCAAACGATACCGCGTTTTTCGAACTCCTCGCATCAAAGCACGTCGGTTTTGGTAAAAAAAAGACCACCTAAATTTTTGGCGATTTTTGAAAAAAACGTAAGGTTAACCCCTTTGGTGTTTTTGACCCCAAAAATTGAAAGTTTCAAATCCAAGCATTTTTTGGCGTTTTCCTATGCAGTTTTTTGAGATAAATCGACTGACGCAGGTAGATTTGCCGTAAGTATGATATTTTAGGATTTACGCGTCTTTAAAGTTGGAAATATTTGAACGTCATTTTGAACCGCTTACGAGCGTTTTCTCCAAACGATACCGCGTTTTTCGAACTCCTCGCATCAAAGCACGTCGGTTTTGGTCAAAAAAAGACCACCTAAATTTTTGGCGATTTTTGAAAAAAACGTAAGGTTAACCCCTTTGGTGTGTTTTGACCCTAAAAATTGAAAGTTTCAAATCCAAGCATTTTTTGGCGTTTTCCTATGCAGTTTTTTGAGATAAATCGACTGCCGCAGGTAGATTTGCCGTAATTATGATATTTTAGGATTTACGCGTCTTTAAAGTTGGAAATATTTGAACGTCATTTTGTACCGCTTACGAGCGTTTTCTCCAAACGATACCGCGTTTTTCGAACTCCTCGCATCAAAGCACGTCGGTTATGGTCAAAAAAAGACCACCTAAATTTTTGGCGATTTTTGAAAAAAACGTAAGGTTAACCCCTTTGGTGTTTTTTGACCCCAAAAATTGAATGTTTCAAATCCAAGCATTTTTTGGCGTTTTCCTATGCAGTTTTTTGAGATAAATCGACTGACGCAGGTAGATTTGCCGTAAGTATGATATTTTAGGATTTACGCGTCTTTAAAGTTGGAAATATTTGAACGTCATTTTGAACCGCTTACGAGCGTTTTCTCCAAACGATACCGCGTTTTTCGACCACCTCGCATCAAAGCACGTCGGTTATGGTCAAAAAAAGACCACCTAAATTTTTGGCGTTTTTTGAAAAAAACGTAAGGTTAACCCCTTTGGTGTTTTTTGACCCCAAAAATTGAAAGTTTCAAATCCAAGCATTTTTTGGCGTTTTCCTATGCAGTTTTTTGAGATAAATCGACTGACGCAGGTAGATTTGCCGTAAGTATGATATTTTAGGATTTACGCGTCTTTAAAGTTGGAAATATTTGAACGTCATTTTGAACCGCTTACGAGCGTTTTCTCCAAACGATACCACGTTTTTCGAACTCCTCGCATCAAAGCACGTCGGTTATGGTCAAAAAAAGACCACCTAAATTTTTGGCGATTTTTGAAAAAACGTAAGGTTAACCCCTTTGGTGCTTTTGACCCCAAAAATTGAATGTTTCAAATCCAAGCATTTTTTGGCGTTTTCCTATGCAGTTTTTTGAGATAAATCGACTGACGCAGGTAGATTTGCCGTAAGTATGATATTTTAAGATTTATGCGTCTTTAAAGTTGGAAATATTTGAACGTCATTTTGAACCGCTTACGAGCGTTTTCTCCAAACGATACCGCGTTTTTCGACCTCCTCGCATCAAAGCACGTCGGTTATGGTCAAAAAAAGACCACCTAAATTTTTGGCGATTTTTGAAAAAAACGTCCTTTGGTGTTTTTTGACCCCAAAAATTGAAAGTTTCAAATCCAAGCATTTTTTGGCGTTTTCCTATGCAGTTTTTTGAGATAAATCGACTGACGCAGGTAGATTTGCCGTAAGTATGATATTTTAGGATTTACGCGTCTTTAAAGTTGGAAATATTTGAACGTCATTTTGAACCGCTTACGAGCGTTTTCTCCAAACGATACCGCGTTTTTCGAACTCCTCGCATCAAAGCACGTCGGTTTTGGTAAAAAAAAGACCACCTAAATTTTTGGCGATTTTTGAAAAAAACGTAAGGTTAACCCCTTTGGTGTGTTTTGACCCCAAAAATTGAAAGTTTCAAATCCAAGCATTTTTTGGCGTTTTCCTATGCAGTTTTTTGAGATAAATCGACTGACGCAGGTAGATTTGCCGTAAGTATGATATTTTAGGATTTATGCGTCTTTAAAGTTGGAAATATTTGAACGTCATGTTGAACCGCTTACGAGCGTTTTCTCCAAACGATACCGCGATTTTCGACCTCCTCGCATTAAAGCACGTCGGTTATGGTCAAAAAAAGACCACCTAAATTTTTGGCGATTTTTGAAAAAAACGTAAGGTTAACCCCTTTGGTGTTTTTTGACCCCAAAAATCAAAAGTTTCAAATCCAAGCATTTTTCGGCGTTTTCCTATGCAGTTTTTTGAGATAAATCGAGTGACGCAGGTAGATTTGCGGTAAGTATAATATTTTAGGATTTATGCGTCTTTAAAGTTGGAAATATTTGAACGTCATGTTGAACCGCTTACGAGCGTTTTCTCCAAACGATACCGCGTTTTTCGAACTCCTCGCATCAAAGCACGTCGGTTTTGGTAAAAAAAAGACCACCTAAATTTTTGGCGATTTTTGAAAAAAACGTAAGGTTAACCCCTTTGGTGTGTTTTGACCCCAAAAATTGAAAGTTTCAAATCCAAGCATTTTTTGTCGTTTTCCTATGCAGTTTTTTGAGATAAATCGACTGACGCAGGTAGATTTGCCGTAAGTATGATATTTTAAGATTTATGCGTCTTTAAAGTTGGAAATATTTGAACGTCATTTTGAACCGCTTACGAGCGTTTTCTCCAAACGATACCGCGTTTTTCGAACTCCTCGCATCAAAGCACGTCGGTTTTGGTAAAAAAAAGACCACCTAAATTTTTGGCGATTTTTGAAAAAAACGTAAGGTTAACCCCTTTGGTGTTTTTGACCCCAAAAATTGAAAGTTTCAAATCCAAGCATTTTTTGGCGTTTTCCTATGCAGTTTTTTGAGATAAATCGACTGACGCAGGTAGATTTGCCGTAAGTATGATATTTTAGGATTTACGCGTCTTTAAAGTTGGAAATATTTGAACGTCATTTTGTACCGCTTACGAGCGTTTTCTCCAAACGATACCGCGTTTTTCGAACTCCTCGCATCAAAGCACGTCGGTTTTGGTAAAAAAAAGACCACCTAAATTTTTGGCGATTTTTGAAAAAAACGTAAGGTTAACCCCTTTGGTGTTTTTGACCCCAAAAATTGAAAGTTTCAAATCCAAGCATTTTTTGGCGTTTTCCTATGCAGTTTTTTGAGATAAATCGACTGACGCAGGTAGATTTGCCGTAAGTATGATATTTTAGGATTTACGCGTCTTTAAAGTTGGAAATATTTGAACGTCATTTTGAACCGCTTACGAGCGTTTTCTCCAAACGATACCGCGTTTTTCGAACTCCTCGCATCAAAGCACGTCGGTTATGGTCAAAAAAAGACCACCTAAATTTTTGGCGATTTTTGAAAAAACGTAAGGTTAACCCCTTTGGTGCTTTTGACCCCAAAAATTGAATGTTTCAAATCCAAGCATTTTTTGGCGTTTTCCTATGCAGTTTTTTGAGATAAATCGACTGACGCAGGTAGATTTGCCGTAAGTATGATATTTTAAGATTTATGCGTCTTTAAAGTTGGAAATATTTGAACGTCATTTTGAACCGCTTACGAGCGTTTTCTCCAAACGATACCGCGTTTTTCGACCTCCTCGCATCAAAGCACGTCGGTTATGGTCAAAAAAAGACCACCTAAATTTTTGGCGATTTTTGAAAAAAACGTCCTTTGGTGTTTTTTGACCCCAAAAATTGAAAGTTTCAAATCCAAGCATTTTTTGGCGTTTTCCTATGCAGTTTTTTGAGATAAATCGACTGACGCAGGTAGATTTGCCGTAAGTATGATATTTTAGGATTTACGCGTCTTTAAAGTTGGAAATATTTGAACGTCATTTTGAACCGCTTACGAGCGTTTTCTCCAAACGATACCGCGTTTTTCGAACTCCTCGCATCAAAGCACGTCGGTTTTGGTAAAAAAAAGACCACCTAAATTTTTGGCGATTTTTGAAAAAAACGTAAGGTTAACCCCTTTGGTGTTTTTTGACCGGAAAAATTGAAAGTTTCAAATCCAAGCATTTTTTGGCGTTTTCCTATGCAGTTTTTTGAGATAAATCGACTGACGCAGGTAGATTTGCCGTAAGTATGATATTTTAGGATTTATGCGTCTTTAAAGTTGGAAATATTTGAACGTCATTTTGAACCGCTTACGAGCGTTTTCTCCAAACGATACCGCGTTTTTCGAACTCCTCGCATCAAAGCACGTCGGTTATGGTCAAAAAAAGACCACCTAAATTTTTGGCGATTTTTGAAAAAACGTAAGGTTAACCCCTTTGGTGCTTTTGACCCCAAAAATTAAATGTTTCAAATCCAAGCATTTTTTGGCGTTTTCCTATGCAGTTTTTTGAGATAAATCGACTGACGCAGGTAGATTTACCGTAATTATGATATTTTAGGATTTATGCGTCTTTAAAGTTGGAAATATTTGAAAGTCATTTTGAACCGCTTACGAGCGTTTTCTCCAAACGATTCCGCGTTTTAGAACTCCTCGCATCAAAGCATGTCGGTTATGGTCAAAAAAAGACCACCTAAATTTTTGCAGAATTTTGAAAAAAACGTAAGGTTTTTTTTGGTTTGTTTTGACCCCAAAAATTGAAAGTTTCAAATCCAAGCATTTTTTGGCGTTTTCCTATGCAGTTTTTTGAGATAAATCGACTGACGCAGGTAGATTTGCCGTAAGTATGATATTTTAAGATTTATGCGTCTTTAAAGTTGGAAATATTTGAACGTCATTTTGAACCGCTTACGAGCGTTTTCTCCAAACGATACCGCGTTTTTCGACCTCCTCGCATCAAAGCACGTCGGTTATGGTCAAAAAAAGACCACCTAAATTTTTGGCGATTTTTGAAAAAAACGTAAGGTTAACCCCTTTGGTGTTTTTTAACCCCAAAAATTGAAAGTTTCAAATCCAAGCATTTTTTGGCGTTTTCCTATGCAGTTTTTTGAGATAAATCGACTGACGCAGGTAGATTTGCCGTAAGTATGATATTTTAGGATTTACGCGTCTTTAAAGTTGGAAATATTTGAACGTCATTTTGAACCGCTTACGAGCGTTTTCTCCAAACGATACCGCGTTTTTCGACCTCCTCGCATCAAAGCACGTCGGTTATGGTCAAAAAAAGACCACCTAAATTTTTGGCGATTTTTGAAAGAAACGTAAGGTTAACCCCTTTGGTGTTTTTTGACCCCAAAAATTGAAAGTTTCAAATCAAAGCATTTTTTGGCGTTTTCCTATGCAGTTTTTTGAGATAAATCGACTGACGCAGGTAGATTTGCCGTAAGTATGATATTTTAGGATTTACGCGTCTTTAAAGTTGGAAATATTTGAACGTCATTTTGAACCGCTTACGAGCGTTTTCTCCAAACGATACCGCGTTTTTCGAACTCCTCGCATCAAAGCACGTCGGTTTTGGTAAAAAAAAGACCACCTAAATTTTTGGCGATTTTTGAAAAAAACGTAAGGTTAACCCCTTTGGTGTTTTTTGACCGGAAAAATTGAAAGTTTCAAATCCAAGCATTTTTTGGCGTTTTCCTATGCAGTTTTTTGAGATAAATCGACTGACGCAGGTAGATTTGCCGTAAGTATGATATTTTAGGATTTATGCGTCTTTAAAGTTGGAAATATTTGAACGTCATTTTGAACCGCTTACGAGCGTTTTCTCCAAACGATACCGCGTTTTTCGAACTCCTCGCATCAAAGCACGTCGGTTATGGTCAAAAAAAGACCACCTAAATTTTTGGCGATTTTTGAAAAAACGTAAGGTTAACCCCTTTGGTGCTTTTGACCCCAAAAATTAAATGTTTCAAATCCAAGCATTTTTTGGCGTTTTCCTATGCAGTTTTTTGAAATAAATCGACTGACGCAGGTAGATTTACCGTAATTATGATATTTTAGGATTTATGCGTCTTTAAAGTTGGAAATATTTGAAAGTCATTTTGAACCGCTTACGAGCGTTTTCTCCAAACGATTCCGCGTTTTAGAACTCCTCGCATCAAAGCATGTCGGTTATGGTCAAAAAAAGACCACCTAAATTTTTGCAGAATTTTGAAAAAAACGTAAGGTTTTTTTTGGTTTGTTTTGACCCCAAAAATTGAAAGTTTCAAATCCAAGCATTTTTTGGCGTTTTCCTATGCAGTTTTTTGAGATAAATCGACTGACGCAGGTAGATTTGCCGTAAGTATGATATTTTAAGATTTATGCGTCTTTAAAGTTGGAAATATTTGAACGTCATTTTGAACCGCTTACGAGCGTTTTCTCCAAACGATACCGCGTTTTTCGACCTCCTCGCATCAAAGCACGTCGGTTATGGTCAAAAAAAGACCACCTAAATTTTTGGCGATTTTTGAAAAAAACGTAAGGTTAACCCCTTTGGTGTTTTTTAACCCCAAAAATTGAAAGTTTCAAATCCAAGCATTTTTTGGCGTTTTCCTATGCAGTTTTTTGAGATAAATCGACTGACGCAGGTAGATTTGCCGTAAGTATGATATTTTAGGATTTACGCGTCTTTAAAGTTGGAAATATTTGAACGTCATTTTGAACCGCTTACGAGCGTTTTCTCCAAACGATACCGCGTTTTTCGACCTCCTCGCATCAAAGCACGTCGGTTATGGTCAAAAAAAGACCACCTAAATTTTTGGCGATTTTTGAAAGAAACGTAAGGTTAACCCCTTTGGTGTTTTTTGACCCCAAAAATTGAAAGTTTCAAATCAAAGCATTTTTTGGCGTTTTCCTATGCAGTTTTTTGAGATAAATCGACTGACGCAGGTAGATTTGCCGTAAGTATGATATTTTAGGATTTATGCGTCTTTAAAGTTGGAAATATTTGAACGTCATCTTGAACCGCTTACGAGCGTTTTCTCCAAACGATACCGCGTTTTTCGAACTCCTCGCATCAAAGCACGTCGGTTATGGTCAAAAAAAGACCACCTAAATTTTTGGCGATTTTTGAAAAAACGTAAGGTTAACCCCTTTGGTGCTTTTGACCCCAAAAATTGAATGTTTCAAATCCAAGCATTTTTTGGCGTTTTCCTATGCAGTTTTTTGAGATAAATCGACTGACGCAGGTAGATTTACCGTAATTATGATATTTTAGGATTTATGCGTCTTTAAAGTTGGAAATATTTGAAAGTCATTTTGAACCGCTTACGAGCGTTTTCTCCAAACGATTCCGCGTTTTAGAACTCCTCGCATCAAAGCATGTCGGTTATGGTCAAAAAAAGACCACCTAAATTTTTGCAGAATTTTGAAAAAAACGTAAGGTTTTTTTTGGTGTGTTTTGACCCCAAAAATTGAAAGTTTCAAATCCAAGCATTTTTTGGCGTTTTCCTATGCAGTTTTTTGAGATAAATCGACTGACGCAGGTAGATTTGCCGTAAGTATGATATTTTAAGATTTATGCGTCTTTAAAGTTGGAAATATTTGAACGTCATTTTGAACCGCTTACGAGCGTTTTCTCCAAACGATACCGCGTTTTTCGAACTCCTCGCATCAAAGCACGTCGGTTTTGGTCAAAAAAAGACCACCTAAATTTTTAGCGATTTTTGAAAAAAACGTAAGGTTAACCCCTTTGGTGTTTTTTGACCCCAAAAATTGAATGTTTCAAATCCAAGCATTTTTTGGCGTTTTCCTATGCAGTTTTTTGAGATAAATCGACTGACGCAGGTAGATTTGCCGTAAGTATGATATTTTAGGATTTACGCGTCTTTAAAGTTGGAAATATTTGAACGTCATTTTGAACCGCTTACGAGCGTTTTCTCCAAACGATACCGCGTTTTTCGAACTCCTCGCATCAAAGCACGTCGGTTTTGGTCAAAAAAAGACCACCTAAATTTTTGGCGATTTTTGAAAAAAACGTAAGGTTAACCCCTTTGGTGTGTTTTGACCCTAAAAATTGAAAGTTTCAAATCCAAGCATTTTTTGGCGTTTTCCTATGCAGTTTTTTGAGATAAATCGACTGCCGCAGGTAGATTTGCCGTAATTATGATATTTTAGGATTTACGCGTCTTTAAAGTTGGAAATATTTGAACGTCATTTTGTACCGCTTACGAGCGTTTTCTCCAAACGATACCGCGTTTTTCGAACTCCTCGCATCAAAGCACGTCGGTTATGGTCAAAAAAAGACCACCTAAATTTTTGGCGATTTTTGAAAAAAACGTAAGGTTAACCCCTTTGGTGTTTTTTGACCCCAAAAATTGAATGTTTCAAATCCAAGCATTTTTTGGCGTTTTCCTATGCAGTTTTTTGAGATAAATCGACTGACGCAGGTAGATTTGCCGTAAGTATGATATTTTAAGATTTATGCGTCTTTAAAGTTGGAAATATTTGAACGTCATTTTGAACCGCTTACGAGCGTTTTCTCCAAACGATACCGCGTTTTTCGACCTCCTCGCATCAAAGCACGTCGGTTATGGTCAAAAAAAGACCACCTAAATTTTTGGCGTTTTTTGAAAAAAACGTAAGGTTAACCCCTTTGGTGTTTTTTGACCCCAAAAATTGAAAGTTTCAAATCCAAGCATTTTTTGGCGTTTTCCTATGCAGTTTTTTGAGATAAATCGACTGACGCAGGTAGATTTGCCGTAAGTATGATATTTTAGGATTTACGCGTCTTTAAAGTTGGAAATATTTGAACGTCATTTTGAACCGCTTACGAGCGTTTTCTCCAAACGATACCGCGTTTTTCGAACTCCTCGCATCAAAGCACGTCGGTTATGGTCAAAAAAAGACCACCTAAATTTTTGGCGATTTTTGAAAAAACGTAAGGTTAACCCCTTTGGTGCTTTTGACCCCAAAAATTGAATGTTTCAAATCCAAGCATTTTTTGGCGTTTTCCTATGCAGTTTTTTGAGATAAATCGACTGACGCAGGTAGATTTGCCGTAAGTATGATATTTTAAGATTTATGCGTCTTTAAAGTTGGAAATATTTGAACGTCATTTTGAACCGCTTACGAGCGTTTTCTCCAAACGATACCGCGTTTTTCGACCTCCTCGCATCAAAGCACGTCGGTTATGGTCAAAAAAAGACCACCTAAATTTTTGGCGATTTTTGAAAAAAACGTCCTTTGGTGTTTTTTGACCCCAAAAATTGAAAGTTTCAAATCCAAGCATTTTTTGGCGTTTTCCTATGCAGTTTTTTGAGATAAATCGACTGACGCAGGTAGATTTGCCGTAAGTATGATATTTTAGGATTTACGCGTCTTTAAAGTTGGAAATATTTGAACGTCATTTTGAACCGCTTACGAGCGTTTTCTCCAAACGATACCGCGTTTTTCGAACTCCTCGCATCAAAGCACGTCGGTTTTGGTAAAAAAAAGACCACCTAAATTTTTGGCGATTTTTGAAAAAAACGTAAGGTTAACCCCTTTGGTGTTTTTTGACCGGAAAAATTGAAAGTTTCAAATCCAAGCATTTTTTGGCGTTTTCCTATGCAGTTTTTTGAGATAAATCGACTGACGCAGGTAGATTTGCCGTAAGTATGATATTTTAGGATTTATGCGTCTTTAAAGTTGGAAATATTTGAACGTCATTTTGAACCGCTTACGAGCGTTTTCTCCAAACGATACCGCGTTTTTCGAACTCCTCGCATCAAAGCACGTCGGTTATGGTCAAAAAAAGACCACCTAAATTTTTGGCGATTTTTGAAAAAACGTAAGGTTAACCCCTTTGGTGCTTTTGACCCCAAAAATTAAATGTTTCAAATCCAAGCATTTTTTGGCGTTTTCCTATGCAGTTTTTTGAGATAAATCGACTGACGCAGGTAGATTTACCGTAATTATGATATTTTAGGATTTATGCGTCTTTAAAGTTGGAAATATTTGAAAGTCATTTTGAACCGCTTACGAGCGTTTTCTCCAAACGATTCCGCGTTTTAGAACTCCTCGCATCAAAGCATGTCGGTTATGGTCAAAAAAAGACCACCTAAATTTTTGCAGAATTTTGAAAAAAACGTAAGGTTTTTTTTGGTTTGTTTTGACCCCAAAAATTGAAAGTTTCAAATCCAAGCATTTTTTGGCGTTTTCCTATGCAGTTTTTTGAGATAAATCGACTGACGCAGGTAGATTTGCCGTAAGTATGATATTTTAAGATTTATGCGTCTTTAAAGTTGGAAATATTTGAACGTCATTTTGAACCGCTTACGAGCGTTTTCTCCAAACGATACCGCGTTTTTCGACCTCCTCGCATCAAAGCACGTCGGTTATGGTCAAAAAAAGACCACCTAAATTTTTGGCGATTTTTGAAAAAAACGTAAGGTTAACCCCTTTGGTGTTTTTTAACCCCAAAAATTGAAAGTTTCAAATCCAAGCATTTTTTGGCGTTTTCCTATGCAGTTTTTTGAGATAAATCGACTGACGCAGGTAGATTTGCCGTAAGTATGATATTTTAGGATTTACGCGTCTTTAAAGTTGGAAATATTTGAACGTCATTTTGAACCGCTTACGAGCGTTTTCTCCAAACGATACCGCGTTTTTCGACCTCCTCGCATCAAAGCACGTCGGTTATGGTCAAAAAAAGACCACCTAAATTTTTGGCGATTTTTGAAAGAAACGTAAGGTTAACCCCTTTGGTGTTTTTTGACCCCAAAAATTGAAAGTTTCAAATCAAAGCATTTTTTGGCGTTTTCCTATGCAGTTTTTTGAGATAAATCGACTGACGCAGGTAGATTTGCCGTAAGTATGATATTTTAGGATTTATGCGTCTTTAAAGTTGGAAATATTTGAACGTCATTTTGAACCGCTTACGAGCGTTTTCTCCAAACGATACCGCGTTTTTCGACCTCCTCGCATCAAAGCACGTCGGTTATGGTCAAAAAAAGACCACCTAAATTTTTGGCGTTTTTTGAAAAAAACGTAAGGTTAACCCCTTTGGTGTTTTTTGACCCCAAAAATTGAAAGTTTCAAATCCAAGCATTTTTTGGCGTTTTCCTATGCAGTTTTTTGAGATAAATCGACTGACGCAGGTAGATTTGCCGTAAGTATGATATTTTAGGATTTACGCGTCTTTAAAGTTGGAAATATTTGAACGTCATTTTGAACCGCTTACGAGCGTTTTCTCCAAACGATACCGCGTTTTTCGAACTCCTCGCATCAAAGCACGTCGGTTATGGTCAAAAAAAGACCACCTAAATTTTTGGCGATTTTTGAAAAAACGTAAGGTTAACCCCTTTGGTGCTTTTGACCCCAAAAATTGAATGTTTCAAATCCAAGCATTTTTTGGCGTTTTCCTATGCAGTTTTTTGAGATAAATCGACTGACGCAGGTAGATTTGCCGTAAGTATGATATTTTAAGATTTATGCGTCTTTAAAGTTGGAAATATTTGAACGTCATTTTGAACCGCTTACGAGCGTTTTCTCCAAACGATACCGCGTTTTTCGACCTCCTCGCATCAAAGCACGTCGGTTATGGTCAAAAAAAGACCACCTAAATTTTTGGCGATTTTTGAAAAAAACGTCCTTTGGTGTTTTTTGACCCCAAAAATTGAAAGTTTCAAATCCAAGCATTTTTTGGCGTTTTCCTATGCAGTTTTTTGAGATAAATCGACTGACGCAGGTAGATTTGCCGTAAGTATGATATTTTAGGATTTATGCGTCTTTAAAGTTGGAAATATTTGAACGTCATTTTGAACCGCTTACGAGCGTTTTCTCCAAACGATACCGCGTTTTTCGAACTCCTCGCATCAAAGCATTTCGGTTATGGTCAAAAAAAGACCACCTAAATTTTTGGCGATTTTTGAAAAAACGTAAGGTTAACCCCTTTGGTGCTTTTGACCCCAAAAATTAAATGTTTCAAATCCAAGCATTTTTTGGCGTTTTCCTATGCAGTTTTTTGAGATAAATCGACTGACGCAGGTAGATTTACCGTAATTATGATATTTTAGGATTTATGCGTCTTTAAAGTTGGAAATATTTGAAAGTCATTTTGAACCGCTTACGAGCGTTTTCTCCAAACGATTCCGCGTTTTAGAACTCCTCGCATCAAAGCATGTCGGTTATGGTCAAAAAAAGACCACCTAAATTTTTGCAGAATTTTGAAAAAAACGTAAGGTTTTTTTTGGTGTGTTTTGACCCCAAAAATTGAAAGTTTCAAATCCAAGCATTTTTTGGCGTTTTCCTATGCAGTTTTTTGAGATAAATCGACTGACGCAGGTAGATTTGCCGTAAGTATGATATTTTAAGATTTATGCGTCTTTAAAGTTGGAAATATTTGAACGTCATTTTGAACCGCTTACGAGCGTTTTCTCCAAACGATACCGCGTTTTTCGACCTCCTCGCATCAAAGCACGTCGGTTATGGTCAAAAAAAGACCACCTAAATTTTTGGCGATTTTTGAAAAAAACGTAAGGTTAACCCCTTTGGTGTTTTTTAACCCCAAAAATTGAAAGTTTCAAATCCAAGCATTTTTTGGCGTTTTCCTATGCAGTTTTTTGAGATAAATCGACTGACGCAGGTAGATTTGCCGTAAGTATGATATTTTAGGATTTACGCGTCTTTAAAGTTGGAAATATTTGAACGTCATTTTGAACCGCTTACGAGCGTTTTCTCCAAACGATACCGCGTTTTTCGACCTCCTCGCATCAAAGCACGTCGGTTATGGTCAAAAAAAGACCACCTAAATTTTTGGCGATTTTTGAAAGAAACGTAAGGTTAACCCCTTTGGTGTTTTTTGACCCCAAAAATTGAAAGTTTCAAATCAAAGCATTTTTTGGCGTTTTCCTATGCAGTTTTTTGAGATAAATCGACTGACGCAGGTAGATTTGCCGTAAGTATGATATTTTAGGATTTATGCGTCTTTAAAGTTGGAAATATTTGAACGTCATCTTGAACCGCTTACGAGCGTTTTCTCCAAACGATACCGCGTTTTTCGAACTCCTCGCATCAAAGCACGTCGGTTATGGTCAAAAAAAGACCACCTAAATTTTTGGCGATTTTTGAAAAAACGTAAGGTTAACCCCTTTGGTGCTTTTGACCCCAAAAATTGAATGTTTCAAATCCAAGCATTTTTTGGCGTTTTCCTATGCAGTTTTTTGAGATAAATCGACTGACGCAGGTAGATTTACCGTAATTATGATATTTTAGGATTTATGCGTCTTTAAAGTTGGAAATATTTGAAAGTCATTTTGAACCGCTTACGAGCGTTTTCTCCAAACGATTCCGCGTTTTAGAACTCCTCGCATCAAAGCATGTCGGTTATGGTCAAAAAAAGACCACCTAAATTTTTGCAGAATTTTGAAAAAAACGTAAGGTTTTTTTTGGTGTGTTTTGACCCCAAAAATTGAAAGTTTCAAATCCAAGCATTTTTTGGCGTTTTCCTATGCAGTTTTTTGAGATAAATCGACTGACGCAGGTAGATTTGCCGTAAGTATGATATTTTAAGATTTATGCGTCTTTAAAGTTGGAAATATTTGAACGTCATTTTGAACCGCTTACGAGCGTTTTCTCCAAACGATACCGCGTTTTTCGACCTCCTCGCATCAAAGCACGTCTGTTATGGTCAAAAAAAGACCACCTAAATTTTTGGCGATTTTTGAAAAAAACGTAAGGTTAACCCCTTTGGTGTTTTTTGACCCCAAAAATTGAAAGTTTCAAATCCAAGCATTTTTTGGCGTTTTCCTATGCAGTTTTTTGAGATAAATCGACTGACGCAGGTAGATTTGCCGTAAGTATGATATTTTAGGATTTACGCGTCTTTAAAGTTGGAAATATTTGAACGTCATTTTGAACCGCTTACGAGCGTTTTCTCCAAACGATACCGCGTTTTTCGAACTCCTCGCATCAAAGCACGTCGGTTTTGGTAAAAAAAAGACCACCTAAATTTTTGGCGATTTTTGAAAAAAACGTAAGGTTAACCCCTTTGGTGTGTTTTGACCCCAAAAATTGAAAGTTTCAAATCCAAGCATTTTTTGGCGTTTTCCTATGCAGTTTTTTGAGATAAATCGACTGACGCAGGTAGATTTGCCGTAAGTATGATATTTTAGGATTTATGCGTCTTTAAAGTTGGAAATATTTGAACGTCATGTTGAACCGCTTACGAGCGTTTTCTCCAAACGATACCGCGATTTTCGACCTCCTCGCATTAAAGCACGTCGGTTATGGTCAAAAAAAGACCACCTAAATTTTTGGCGATTTTTGAAAAAAAGTAAGGTTAACCCCTTTGGTGTTTTTTGACTCCAAAAATTGAAAGTTTCAAATCCAAGCATTTTTTGGCGTTTTCCTATGCAGTTTTTTGAGATAAATCGACTGACGCAGGTAGATTTGCCGTAAGTATGATATTTTAGGATTTATGCGTCTTTAAAGTTGGAAATATTTGAACGTCATGTTGAACCGCTTACGAGCGTTTCTCCAAACGATACCGCGATTTTCGACCTCCTCGCATTAAAGCACGTCGGTTATGGTCAAAAAAAGACCACCTAAATTTTTGGCGATTTTTGAAAAAAACGTAAGGTTAACCCCTTTGGTGTTTTTTGACCGGAAAAATTGAAAGTTTCAAATCCAAGCATTTTTTGGCGTTTTCCTATGCAGTTTTTTGAGATAAATCGACTGACGCAGGTAGATTTGCCGTAAGTATGATATTTTAGGATTTATGCGTCTTTAAAGTTGGAAATATTTGAAAGTCATTTTGAACCGCTTACGAGCGTTTTCTCCAAACGATTCCGCGTTTTAGAACTCCTCGCAACAAAGCATGTCGGTTATGGTCAAAAAAAGACCACCTAAATTTTTGCAGAATTTTGAAAAAAACGTAAGGTTTTTTTTGGTGTGTTTTGACCCCAAAAATTGAAAGTTTCAAATCCAAGCATTTTTTGGCGTTTTCCTATGCAGTTTTTTGAGATAAATCGACTGACGCAGGTAGATTTGCCGTAAGTATGATATTTTAAGATTTATGCGTCTTTAAAGTTGGAAATATTTGAACGTCATTTTGAACCGCTTACGAGCGTTATCTCCAAACGATACCGCGTTTTTCGACCTCCTCGCATCAAAGCACGTCTGTTATGGTTAAAAAAAAGACCACCTAAATTTTTGGCGATTTTTGAAAAAAACGTAAGGTTAACCCCTTTGGTGTTTTTTGACCCCAAAAATTGAAAGTTTCAAATCCAAGCATTTTTTGGCGTTTTCCTATGCAGTTTTTTGAGATAAATCGACTGACGCAGGTAGATTTGCCGTAAGTATGATATTTTAGGATTTACGCGTCTTTAAAGTTGGAAATATTTGAACGTCATTTTGAACCGCTTACGAGCGTTTTCTCCAAACGATACCGCGTTTTTCGAACTCCTCGCATCAAAGCACGTCGGTTTTGGTAAAAAAAGACCACCTAAATTTTTGGCGATTTTTGAAAAAAACGTAAGGTTAACCCCTTTGGTGTGTTTTGACCCCAAAAATTGAAAGTTTCAAATCCAAGCATTTTTTGGCGTTTTCCTATGCAGTTTTTTGAGATAAATCGACTGACGCAGGTAGATTTGCCGTAAGTATGATATTTTAGGATTTATGCGTCTTTAAAGTTGGAAATATTTGAACGTCATTTTGAACCGCTTACGAGCGTTTTCTCCAAACGATACCGCGTTTTTCGACCTCCTCGCATCAAAGCACGTCGGTTATGGTCAAAAAAAGACCACCTAAATTTTTGGCGATTTTTGAAAGAAACGTAAGGTTAACCCCTTTGGTGTTTTTTGACCCCAAAAATTGAAAGTTTCAAATCAAAGCATTTTTTGGCGTTTTCCTATGCAGTTTTTTGAGATAAATCGACTGACGCAGGTAGATTTGCCGTAAGTATGATATTTTAGGATTTATGCGTCTTTAAAGTTGGAAATATTTGAACGTCATCTTGAACCGCTTACGAGCGTTTTCTCCAAACGATACCGCGTTTTTCGAACTCCTCGCATCAAAGCACGTCGGTTATGGTCAAAAAAAGACCACCTAAATTTTTGGCGATTTTTGAAAAAACGTAAGGTTAACCCCTTTGGTGCTTTTGACCCCAAAAATTGAATGTTTCAAATCCAAGCATTTTTTGGCGTTTTCCTATGCAGTTTTTTGAGATAAATCGACTGACGCAGGTAGATTTACCGTAATTATGATATTTTAGGATTTATGCGTCTTTAAAGTTGGAAATATTTGAAAGTCATTTTGAACCGCTTACGAGCGTTTTCTCCAAACGATTCCGCGTTTTAGAACTCCTCGCATCAAAGCATGTCGGTTATGGTCAAAAAAAGACCACCTAAATTTTTGCAGAATTTTGAAAAAAACGTAAGGTTTTTTTTGGTGTGTTTTGACCCCAAAAATTGAAAGTTTCAAATCCAAGCATTTTTTGGCGTTTTCCTATGCAGTTTTTTGAGATAAATCGACTGACGCAGGTAGATTTGCCGTAAGTATGATATTTTAGGATTTACGCGTCTTTAAAGTTGGAAATATTTGAACGTCATTTTGAACCGCTTACGAGCGTTTTCTCCATACGATACCGCGTTTTTCGACCTCCTCGCATCAAAGCACGTCGGTTATGGTCAAAAACAGACCACCTAAATTTTTGGCGATTTTTGAAAAAAACGTAAGGTTAACCCCTTTGGTGTTTTTGACCCCAAAAATTGAAAGTTTCAAATCCAAGCATTTTTTGGCGTTTTCCTATGCAGTTTTTTGAGATAAATCGACTGACGCAGGTAGATTTACCGTAATTATGATATTTTAGGATTTATGCGTCTTTAAAGTTGGAAATATTTGAACGTCATTTTGAACCGCTTACGAGCGTTTTCTCCAAACGATACCGCGTTTTTCGACCTCCTCGCATCAAAGCACGTCGGTTATGGTCAAAAAAAGACCACCTAAATTTTTGGCGATTTTTGAAAAAAACGTAAGGTTAACCCCTTTGGTGTTTTTTGACCCCAAAAATTGAAAGTTTCAAATCCAAGCATTTTTTGGCGTTTTCCTATGCAGTTTTTTGAGATAAATCGACTCACGCAGGTAGATTTGCCGTAAGTATGATATTTTAGGATTTATGCGTCTTTAAAGTTGGAAATATTTGAACGTCATTTTGAACCGCTTACGAGCGTTTTCTCCAAACGATACCGCGTTTTTCGAACTCCTCGCATCAAAGCACGTCGGTTATGGTCAAAAAAAGACCACCTAAATTTTTGGCGATTTTTGAAAAACACGTAAGGGGACCCTTTGGTGTTTTTGACCCCAAAAATTGAAAGTTTCAAATCCAAGCATTTTTTGGCGTTTTCCTATGCAGTTTTTTGAGATAAATCGACTGACGCAGGTAGATTTACCGTAATTATGATATTTTAGGATTTATGCGTCTTTAAAGTTGGAAATATTTGAACGTCATTTTGAACCGCTTACGAGCGTTTTCTCCAAACGATACCGCGTTTTTCGAACTCCTCGCATCAAAGCACGTCGGTTTTGGTAAAAAAAAGACCACCTAAATTTTTGGCGATTTTTGAAAAAAACGTAAGGTTAACCCCTTAGGTGTTTTTTGACCCCAAAAATTGAATGTTTCAAATCCAAGCATTTTTTGGCGTTTTCCTATGCAGTTTTTTGAGATAAATCGACTGACGCAGGTAGATTTACCGTAATTATGATATTTTAGGATTTATGCGTCTTTAAAGTTGGAAATATTTGAACGTCATTTTGAACCGCTTACGAGCGTTTTCTCCAAACGATACCGCGTTTTTCGAACTCCTCGCATCAAAGCACGTCGGTTTTGGTAAAAAAAGACCACCTAAATTTTTGGCGATTTTTGAAAAAAACGTAAGGATAACCCCTTTGGTGTGTTTTGACCCCAAAAATTGAAAGTTTCATATCCAAGCATTTTTTGGCGTTTTCCTATGCAGTTTTTTGAGATAAATCGACTGACGCAGGTAGATTTGCCGTAAGTATGATATTTTAAGATTTATGCGTCTTTAAAGTTGGAAATATTTGAACGTCATTTTGAACCGCTTACGAGCGTTTTCTCCAAACGATACCGCGTTTTTCGACCTCCTCGCATCAAAGCATGTCGGTTTTGGTAAAAAAAGACCACCTAAATATTTGGCGATTTTTGAAAAAAACGTAAGGTTAACCCCTTTGGTGTGTTTTGACCCCAAAAATTGAAAGTTTCATATCCAAGCATTTTTTGGCGTTTTCCTATGCAGTTTTTTGAGATAAATCGACTGACGCAGGTAGATTTGCCGTAAGTATGATATTTTAAGATTTATGCGTCTTTAAAGTTGGAAATATTTGAACGTCATTTTGAACCGCTTACGAGCGTTTTCTCCAAACGATACCGCGTTTTTCGACCTCCTCGCATCAAAGCACGTCGGTTATGGTCAAAAAAAGACCACCTAAATTTTTGGCGATTTTTGAAAAAAACGTAAGGTTAACCCCTTTGGTGTTTTTTGACCCCAAAAATTGAAAGTTTCAAATCCAAGCATTTTTTGTCGTTTTCCTATGCAGTTTTTTGAGATAAATCGACCTACGCAGGTAGATTTGCCGTAAGTATGATATTTTAAGATTTATGCGTCTTTAAAGTTGGAAATATTTGAACGTCATTTTGAACCGCTTACGAGCGTTTTCTCCAAACGATACCGCGTTTTTCGACCTCCTCGCATCAAAGCACGTCTGTTATGGTCAAAAAAAGACCACCTAAATTTTTGGCGATTTTTGAAAAAAACGTAAGGTTAACCCCTTTGGTGTTTTTTGACCCCAAAAATTGAAAGTTTCAAATCCAAGCATTTTTTGGCGTTTTCCTATGCAGTTTTTTGAGATAAATCGACTGACGCAGGTAGATTTGCCGTAAGTATGATATTTTAGGATTTACGCGTCTTTAAAGTTGGAAATATTTGAACGTCATTTTGAACCGCTTACGAGCGTTTTCTCCATACGATACCGCGTTTTTCGACCTCCTCGCATCAAAGCACGTCGGTTATGGTCAAAAACAGACCACCTAAATTTTTGGCGATTTTTGAAAAAAACGTAAGGTTAACCCCTTTGGTGTTTTTGACCCCAAAAATTGAAAGTTTCAAATCCAAGCATTTTTTGGCGTTTTCCTATGCAGTTTTTTGAGATAAATCGACTGACGCAGGTAGATTTACCGTAATTATGATATTTTAGGATTTATGCGTCTTTAAAGTTGGAAATATTTGAACGTCATTTTGAACCGCTTACGAGCGTTTTCTCCAAACGATACCACGTTTTTCGAACTCCTCGCATCAAAGCACGTCGGTTTTGGTAAAAAAAGACCACCTAAATATTTGGCGATTTTTGAAAAAAACGTAAGGTTAACCCCTTTGGTGTGTTTTGACCCCAAAAATTGAAAGTTTCATATCCAAGCATTTTTTGGCGTTTTCCTATGCAGTTTTTTGAGATAAATCGACTGACGCAGGTAGATTTGCCGTAAGTATGATATTTTAAGATTTATGCGTCTTTAAAGTTGGAAATATTTGAACGTCATTTTGAACCGCTTACGAGCGTTTTCTCCAAACGATACCGCGTTTTTCGACCTCCTCGCATCAAAGCACGTCGGTTATGGTCAAAAAAAGACCACCTAAATTTTTGGCGATTTTTGAAAAAAACGTAAGGTTAACCCCTTTGGTGTTTTTTGACCCCAAAAATTGAAAGTTTCAAATCCAAGCATTTTTTGGCGTTTTCCTATGCAGTTTTTTGAGATAAATCGACTCACGCAGGTAGATTTGCCGTAAGTATGATATTTTAGGATTTATGCGTCTTTAAAGTTGGAAATATTTGAACGTCATTTTGAACCGCTTACGAGCGTTTTCTCCAAACGATACCGCGTTTTTCGAACTCCTCGCATCAAAGCACGTCGGTTATGGTCAAAAAAAGACCACCTAAATTTTTGGCGATTTTTGAAAAACACGTAAGGGGACCCTTTGGTGTTTTTGACCCCAAAAATTGAAAGTTTCAAATCCAAGCATTTTTTGGCGTTTTCCTATGCAGTTTTTTGAGATAAATCGACTGACGCAGGTAGATTTACCGTAATTATGATATTTTAGGATTTATGCGTCTTTAAAGTTGGAAATATTTGAACGTCATTTTGAACCGCTTACGAGCGTTTTCTCCAAACGATACCGCGTTTTTCGAACTCCTCGCATCAAAGCACGTCGGTTTTGGTAAAAAAAAGACCACCTAAATTTTTGGCGATTTTTGAAAAAAACGTAAGGTTAACCCCTTTGGTGTTTTTTGACCCCAAAAATTGAATGTTTCAAATCCAAGCATTTTTTGGCGTTTTCCTATGCAGTTTTTTGAGATAAATCGACTGACGCAGGTAGATTTACCGTAATTATGATATTTTAGGATTTATGCGTCTTTAAAGTTGGAAATATTTGAACGTCATTTTGAACCGCTTACGAGCG
Source organism: Cantharis rufa (assembly GCA_947369205.1). Taxonomy (NCBI): domain Eukaryota; kingdom Metazoa; phylum Arthropoda; class Insecta; order Coleoptera; family Cantharidae; genus Cantharis; species Cantharis rufa. The sequence continues at coordinate 92,881,497 of OX376303.1, forward strand.
TTTTCTCCAAACGATACCGCGTTTTTCGAACTCCTCGCATCAAAGCACGTCGGTTTTGGTAAAAAAAGACCACCTAAATTTTTGGCGATTTTTGAAAAAAACGTAAGGATAACCCCTTTGGTGTGTTTTGACCCCAAAAATTGAAAGTTTCATATCCAAGCATTTTTTGGCGTTTTCCTATGCAGTTTTTTGAGATAAATCGACTGACGCAGGTAGATTTGCCGTAAGTATGATATTTTAAGATTTATGCGTCTTTAAAGTTGGAAATATTTGAACGTCATTTTGAACCGCTTACGAGCGTTTTCTCCAAACGATACCGCGTTTTTCGACCTCCTCGCATCAAAGCACGTCGGTTATGGTCAAAAAAAGACCACCTAAATTTTTGGCGATTTTTGAAAAAAACGTAAGGTTAACCCCTTTGGTGTTTTTTAACCCCAAAAATTGAAAGTTTCAAATCCAAGCATTTTTTGGCGTTTTCCTATGCAGTTTTTTGAGATAAATCGACTGACGCAGGTAGATTTGCCGTAAGTATGATATTTTAGGATTTACGCGTCTTTAAAGTTGGAAATATTTGAACGTCATTTTGAACCGCTTACGAGCGTTTTCTCCAAACGATACCGCGTTTTTCGACCTCCTCGCATCAAAGCACGTCGGTTATGGTCAAAAAAAGACCACCTAAATTTTTGGCGATTTTTGAAAGAAACGTAAGGTTAACCCCTTTGGTGTTTTTTGACCCCAAAAATTGAAAGTTTCAAATCAAAGCATTTTTTGGCGTTTTCCTATGCAGTTTTTTGAGATAAATCGACTGACGCAGGTAGATTTGCCGTAAGTATGATATTTTAGGATTTATGCGTCTTTAAAGTTGGAAATATTTGAACGTCATCTTGAACCGCTTACGAGCGTTTTCTCCAAACGATACCGCGTTTTTCGAACTCCTCGCATCAAAGCACGTCGGTTATGGTCAAAAAAAGACCACCTAAATTTTTGGCGATTTTTGAAAAAACGTAAGGTTAACCCCTTTGGTGCTTTTGACCCCAAAAATTGAATGTTTCAAATCCAAGCATTTTTTGGCGTTTTCCTATGCAGTTTTTTGAGATAAATCGACTGACGCAGGTAGATTTACCGTAATTATGATATTTTAGGATTTATGCGTCTTTAAAGTTGGAAATATTTGAAAGTCATTTTGAACCGCTTACGAGCGTTTTCTCCAAACGATTCCGCGTTTTAGAACTCCTCGCATCAAAGCATGTCGGTTATGGTCAAAAAAAGACCACCTAAATTTTTGCAGAATTTTGAAAAAAACGTAAGGTTTTTTTTGGTGTGTTTTGACCCCAAAAATTGAAAGTTTCAAATCCAAGCATTTTTTGGCGTTTTCCTATGCAGTTTTTTGAGATAAATCGACTGACGCAGGTAGATTTGCCGTAAGTATGATATTTTAAGATTTATGCGTCTTTAAAGTTGGAAATATTTGAACGTCATTTTGAACCGCTTACGAGCGTTTTCTCCAAACGATACCGCGTTTTTCGAACTCCTCGCATCAAAGCACGTCGGTTTTGGTCAAAAAAAGACCACCTAAATTTTTAGCGATTTTTGAAAAAAACGTAAGGTTAACCCCTTTGGTGTTTTTTGACCCCAAAAATTGAATGTTTCAAATCCAAGCATTTTTTGGCGTTTTCCTATGCAGTTTTTTGAGATAAATCGACTGACGCAGGTAGATTTGCCGTAAGTATGATATTTTAGGATTTACGCGTCTTTAAAGTTGGAAATATTTGAACGTCATTTTGAACCGCTTACGAGCGTTTTCTCCAAACGATACCGCGTTTTTCGAACTCCTCGCATCAAAGCACGTCGGTTTTGGTCAAAAAAAGACCACCTAAATTTTTGGCGATTTTTGAAAAAAACGTAAGGTTAACCCCTTTGGTGTGTTTTGACCCTAAAAATTGAAAGTTTCAAATCCAAGCATTTTTTGGCGTTTTCCTATGCAGTTTTTTGAGATAAATCGACTGCCGCAGGTAGATTTGCCGTAATTATGATATTTTAGGATTTACGCGTCTTTAAAGTTGGAAATATTTGAACGTCATTTTGTACCGCTTACGAGCGTTTTCTCCAAACGATACCGCGTTTTTCGAACTCCTCGCATCAAAGCACGTCGGTTATGGTCAAAAAAAGACCACCTAAATTTTTGGCGATTTTTGAAAAAAACGTAAGGTTAACCCCTTTGGTGTTTTTTGACCCCAAAAATTGAATGTTTCAAATCCAAGCATTTTTTGGCGTTTTCCTATGCAGTTTTTTGAGATAAATCGACTGACGCAGGTAGATTTGCCGTAAGTATGATATTTTAAGATTTATGCGTCTTTAAAGTTGGAAATATTTGAACGTCATTTTGAACCGCTTACGAGCGTTTTCTCCAAACGATACCGCGTTTTTCGACCTCCTCGCATCAAAGCACGTCGGTTATGGTCAAAAAAAGACCACCTAAATTTTTGGCGTTTTTTGAAAAAAACGTAAGGTTAACCCCTTTGGTGTTTTTTGACCCCAAAAATTGAAAGTTTCAAATCCAAGCATTTTTTGGCGTTTTCCTATGCAGTTTTTTGAGATAAATCGACTGACGCAGGTAGATTTGCCGTAAGTATGATATTTTAGGATTTACGCGTCTTTAAAGTTGGAAATATTTGAACGTCATTTTGAACCGCTTACGAGCGTTTTCTCCAAACGATACCGCGTTTTTCGAACTCCTCGCATCAAAGCACGTCGGTTTTGGTAAAAAAAAGACCACCTAAATTTTTGGCGATTTTTGAAAAAAACGTAAGGTTAACCCCTTTGGTGTTTTTTGACCGGAAAAATTGAAAGTTTCAAATCCAAGCATTTTTTGGCGTTTTCCTATGCAGTTTTTTGAGATAAATCGACTGACGCAGGTAGATTTGCCGTAAGTATGATATTTTAGGATTTATGCGTCTTTAAAGTTGGAAATATTTGAACGTCATTTTGAACCGCTTACGAGCGTTTTCTCCAAACGATACCGCGTTTTTCGAACTCCTCGCATCAAAGCACGTCGGTTATGGTCAAAAAAAGACCACCTAAATTTTTGGCGATTTTTGAAAAAACGTAAGGTTAACCCCTTTGGTGCTTTTGACCCCAAAAATTAAATGTTTCAAATCCAAGCATTTTTTGGCGTTTTCCTATGCAGTTTTTTGAGATAAATCGACTGACGCAGGTAGATTTACCGTAATTATGATATTTTAGGATTTATGCGTCTTTAAAGTTGGAAATATTTGAAAGTCATTTTGAACCGCTTACGAGCGTTTTCTCCAAACGATTCCGCGTTTTAGAACTCCTCGCATCAAAGCATGTCGGTTATGGTCAAAAAAAGACCACCTAAATTTTTGCAGAATTTTGAAAAAAACGTAAGGTTTTTTTTGGTTTGTTTTGACCCCAAAAATTGAAAGTTTCAAATCCAAGCATTTTTTGGCGTTTTCCTATGCAGTTTTTTGAGATAAATCGACTGACGCAGGTAGATTTGCCGTAAGTATGATATTTTAAGATTTATGCGTCTTTAAAGTTGGAAATATTTGAACGTCATTTTGAACCGCTTACGAGCGTTTTCTCCAAACGATACCGCGTTTTTCGACCTCCTCGCATCAAAGCACGTCGGTTATGGTCAAAAAAAGACCACCTAAATTTTTGGCGATTTTTGAAAAAAACGTAAGGTTAACCCCTTTGGTGTTTTTTAACCCCAAAAATTGAAAGTTTCAAATCCAAGCATTTTTTGGCGTTTTCCTATGCAGTTTTTTGAGATAAATCGACTGACGCAGGTAGATTTGCCGTAAGTATGATATTTTAGGATTTACGCGTCTTTAAAGTTGGAAATATTTGAACGTCATTTTGAACCGCTTACGAGCGTTTTCTCCAAACGATACCGCGTTTTTCGACCTCCTCGCATCAAAGCACGTCGGTTATGGTCAAAAAAAGACCACCTAAATTTTTGGCGATTTTTGAAAGAAACGTAAGGTTAACCCCTTTGGTGTTTTTTGACCCCAAAAATTGAAAGTTTCAAATCAAAGCATTTTTTGGCGTTTTCCTATGCAGTTTTTTGAGATAAATCGACTGACGCAGGTAGATTTGCCGTAAGTATGATATTTTAGGATTTATGCGTCTTTAAAGTTGGAAATATTTGAACGTCATCTTGAACCGCTTACGAGCGTTTTCTCCAAACGATACCGCGTTTTTCGAACTCCTCGCATCAAAGCACGTCGGTTATGGTCAAAAAAAGACCACCTAAATTTTTGGCGATTTTTGAAAAAACGTAAGGTTAACCCCTTTGGTGCTTTTGACCCCAAAAATTGAATGTTTCAAATCCAAGCATTTTTTGGCGTTTTCCTATGCAGTTTTTTGAGATAAATCGACTGACGCAGGTAGATTTACCGTAATTATGATATTTTAGGATTTATGCGTCTTTAAAGTTGGAAATATTTGAAAGTCATTTTGAACCGCTTACGAGCGTTTTCTCCAAACGATTCCGCGTTTTAGAACTCCTCGCATCAAAGCATGTCGGTTATGGTCAAAAAAAGACCACCTAAATTTTTGCAGAATTTTGAAAAAAACGTAAGGTTTTTTTTGGTGTGTTTTGACCCCAAAAATTGAAAGTTTCAAATCCAAGCATTTTTTGGCGTTTTCCTATGCAGTTTTTTGAGATAAATCGACTGACGCAGGTAGATTTGCCGTAAGTATGATATTTTAAGATTTATGCGTCTTTAAAGTTGGAAATATTTGAACGTCATTTTGAACCGCTTACGAGCGTTTTCTCCAAACGATACCGCGTTTTTCGAACTCCTCGCATCAAAGCACGTCGGTTTTGGTCAAAAAAAGACCACCTAAATTTTTAGCGATTTTTGAAAAAAACGTAAGGTTAACCCCTTTGGTGTTTTTTGACCCCAAAAATTGAATGTTTCAAATCCAAGCATTTTTTGGCGTTTTCCTATGCAGTTTTTTGAGATAAATCGACTGACGCAGGTAGATTTGCCGTAAGTATGATATTTTAAGATTTATGCGTCTTTAAAGTTGGAAATATTTGAACGTCATTTTGAACCGCTTACGAGCGTTTTCTCCAAACGATACCGCGTTTTTCGACCTCCTCGCATCAAAGCACGTCGGTTATGGTCAAAAAAAGACCACCTAAATTTTTGGCGTTTTTTGAAAAAAACGTAAGGTTAACCCCTTTGGTGTTTTTTGACCCCAAAAATTGAAAGTTTCAAATCCAAGCATTTTTTGGCGTTTTCCTATGCAGTTTTTTGAGATAAATCGACTGACGCAGGTAGATTTGCCGTAAGTATGATATTTTAGGATTTACGCGTCTTTAAAGTTGGAAATATTTGAACGTCATTTTGAACCGCTTACGAGCGTTTTCTCCAAACGATACCGCGTTTTTCGAACTCCTCGCATCAAAGCACGTCGGTTATGGTCAAAAAAAGACCACCTAAATTTTTGGCGATTTTTGAAAAAACGTAAGGTTAACCCCTTTGGTGCTTTTGACCCCAAAAATTGAATGTTTCAAATCCAAGCATTTTTTGGCGTTTTCCTATGCAGTTTTTTGAGATAAATCGACTGACGCAGGTAGATTTGCCGTAAGTATGATATTTTAAGATTTATGCGTCTTTAAAGTTGGAAATATTTGAACGTCATTTTGAACCGCTTACGAGCGTTTTCTCCAAACGATACCGCGTTTTTCGACCTCCTCGCATCAAAGCACGTCGGTTATGGTCAAAAAAAGACCACCTAAATTTTTGGCGATTTTTGAAAAAAACGTCCTTTGGTGTTTTTTGACCCCAAAAATTGAAAGTTTCAAATCCAAGCATTTTTTGGCGTTTTCCTATGCAGTTTTTTGAGATAAATCGACTGACGCAGGTAGATTTGCCGTAAGTATGATATTTTAGGATTTATGCGTCTTTAAAGTTGGAAATATTTGAACGTCATTTTGAACCGCTTACGAGCGTTTTCTCCAAACGATACCGCGTTTTTCGAACTCCTCGCATCAAAGCATTTCGGTTATGGTCAAAAAAAGACCACCTAAATTTTTGGCGATTTTTGAAAAAACGTAAGGTTAACCCCTTTGGTGCTTTTGACCCCAAAAATTAAATGTTTCAAATCCAAGCATTTTTTGGCGTTTTCCTATGCAGTTTTTTGAGATAAATCGACTGACGCAGGTAGATTTACCGTAATTATGATATTTTAGGATTTATGCGTCTTTAAAGTTGGAAATATTTGAAAGTCATTTTGAACCGCTTACGAGCGTTTTCTCCAAACGATTCCGCGTTTTAGAACTCCTCGCATCAAAGCATGTCGGTTATGGTCAAAAAAAGACCACCTAAATTTTTGCAGAATTTTGAAAAAAACGTAAGGTTTTTTTTGGTGTGTTTTGACCCCAAAAATTGAAAGTTTCAAATCCAAGCATTTTTTGGCGTTTTCCTATGCAGTTTTTTGAGATAAATCGACTGACGCAGGTAGATTTGCCGTAAGTATGATATTTTAAGATTTATGCGTCTTTAAAGTTGGAAATATTTGAACGTCATTTTGAACCGCTTACGAGCGTTTTCTCCAAACGATACCGCGTTTTTCGACCTCCTCGCATCAAAGCACGTCGGTTATGGTCAAAAAAAGACCACCTAAATTTTTGGCGATTTTTGAAAAAAACGTAAGGTTAACCCCTTTGGTGTTTTTTAACCCCAAAAATTGAAAGTTTCAAATCCAAGCATTTTTTGGCGTTTTCCTATGCAGTTTTTTGAGATAAATCGACTGACGCAGGTAGATTTGCCGTAAGTATGATATTTTAGGATTTACGCGTCTTTAAAGTTGGAAATATTTGAACGTCATTTTGAACCGCTTACGAGCGTTTTCTCCAAACGATACCGCGTTTTTCGACCTCCTCGCATCAAAGCACGTCGGTTATGGTCAAAAAAAGACCACCTAAATTTTTGGCGATTTTTGAAAGAAACGTAAGGTTAACCCCTTTGGTGTTTTTTGACCCCAAAAATTGAAAGTTTCAAATCAAAGCATTTTTTGGCGTTTTCCTATGCAGTTTTTTGAGATAAATCGACTGACGCAGGTAGATTTGCCGTAAGTATGATATTTTAGGATTTATGCGTCTTTAAAGTTGGAAATATTTGAACGTCATCTTGAACCGCTTACGAGCGTTTTCTCCAAACGATACCGCGTTTTTCGAACTCCTCGCATCAAAGCACGTCGGTTATGGTCAAAAAAAGACCACCTAAATTTTTGGCGATTTTTGAAAAAACGTAAGGTTAACCCCTTTGGTGCTTTTGACCCCAAAAATTGAATGTTTCAAATCCAAGCATTTTTTGGCGTTTTCCTATGCAGTTTTTTGAGATAAATCGACTGACGCAGGTAGATTTACCGTAATTATGATATTTTAGGATTTATGCGTCTTTAAAGTTGGAAATATTTGAAAGTCATTTTGAACCGCTTACGAGCGTTTTCTCCAAACGATTCCGCGTTTTAGAACTCCTCGCATCAAAGCATGTCGGTTATGGTCAAAAAAAGACCACCTAAATTTTTGCAGAATTTTGAAAAAAACGTAAGGTTTTTTTTGGTGTGTTTTGACCCCAAAAATTGAAAGTTTCAAATCCAAGCATTTTTTGGCGTTTTCCTATGCAGTTTTTTGAGATAAATCGACTGACGCAGGTAGATTTGCCGTAAGTATGATATTTTAAGATTTATGCGTCTTTAAAGTTGGAAATATTTGAACGTCATTTTGAACCGCTTACGAGCGTTTTCTCCAAACGATACCGCGTTTTTCGACCTCCTCGCATCAAAGCACGTCTGTTATGGTCAAAAAAAGACCACCTAAATTTTTGGCGATTTTTGAAAAAAACGTAAGGTTAACCCCTTTGGTGTTTTTTGACCCCAAAAATTGAAAGTTTCAAATCCAAGCATTTTTTGGCGTTTTCCTATGCAGTTTTTTGAGATAAATCGACTGACGCAGGTAGATTTGCCGTAAGTATGATATTTTAGGATTTACGCGTCTTTAAAGTTGGAAATATTTGAACGTCATTTTGAACCGCTTACGAGCGTTTTCTCCAAACGATACCGCGTTTTTCGAACTCCTCGCATCAAAGCACGTCGGTTTTGGTAAAAAAAAGACCACCTAAATTTTTGGCGATTTTTGAAAAAAACGTAAGGTTAACCCCTTTGGTGTGTTTTGACCCCAAAAATTGAAAGTTTCAAATCCAAGCATTTTTTGGCGTTTTCCTATGCAGTTTTTTGAGATAAATCGACTGACGCAGGTAGATTTGCCGTAAGTATGATATTTTAGGATTTATGCGTCTTTAAAGTTGGAAATATTTGAACGTCATGTTGAACCGCTTACGAGCGTTTTCTCCAAACGATACCGCGATTTTCGACCTCCTCGCATTAAAGCACGTCGGTTATGGTCAAAAAAAGACCACCTAAATTTTTGGCGATTTTTGAAAAAAAGTAAGGTTAACCCCTTTGGTGTTTTTTGACTCCAAAAATTGAAAGTTTCAAATCCAAGCATTTTTTGGCGTTTTCCTATGCAGTTTTTTGAGATAAATCGACTGACGCAGGTAGATTTGCCGTAAGTATGATATTTTAGGATTTATGCGTCTTTAAAGTTGGAAATATTTGAACGTCATGTTGAACCGCTTACGAGCGTTTCTCCAAACGATACCGCGATTTTCGACCTCCTCGCATTAAAGCACGTCGGTTATGGTCAAAAAAAGACCACCTAAATTTTTGGCGATTTTTGAAAAAAACGTAAGGTTAACCCCTTTGGTGTTTTTTGACCGGAAAAATTGAAAGTTTCAAATCCAAGCATTTTTTGGCGTTTTCCTATGCAGTTTTTTGAGATAAATCGACTGACGCAGGTAGATTTGCCGTAAGTATGATATTTTAGGATTTATGCGTCTTTAAAGTTGGAAATATTTGAAAGTCATTTTGAACCGCTTACGAGCGTTTTCTCCAAACGATTCCGCGTTTTAGAACTCCTCGCAACAAAGCATGTCGGTTATGGTCAAAAAAAGACCACCTAAATTTTTGCAGAATTTTGAAAAAAACGTAAGGTTTTTTTTGGTGTGTTTTGACCCCAAAAATTGAAAGTTTCAAATCCAAGCATTTTTTGGCGTTTTCCTATGCAGTTTTTTGAGATAAATCGACTGACGCAGGTAGATTTGCCGTAAGTATGATATTTTAAGATTTATGCGTCTTTAAAGTTGGAAATATTTGAACGTCATTTTGAACCGCTTACGAGCGTTATCTCCAAACGATACCGCGTTTTTCGACCTCCTCGCATCAAAGCACGTCTGTTATGGTCAAAAAAAGACCACCTAAATTTTTGGCGATTTTTGAAAAAAACGTAAGGTTAACCCCTTTGGTGTTTTTTGACCCCAAAAATTGAAAGTTTCAAATCCAAGCATTTTTTGGCGTTTTCCTATGCAGTTTTTTGAGATAAATCGACTGACGCAGGTAGATTTGCCGTAAGTATGATATTTTAGGATTTACGCGTCTTTAAAGTTGGAAATATTTGAACGTCATTTTGAACCGCTTACGAGCGTTTTCTCCAAACGATACCGCGTTTTTCGAACTCCTCGCATCAAAGCACGTCGGTTTTGGTAAAAAAAAGACCACCTAAATTTTTGGCGATTTTTGAAAAAAACGTAAGGTTAACCCCTTTGGTGTGTTTTGACCCCAAAAATTGAAAGTTTCAAATCCAAGCATTTTTTGGCGTTTTCCTATGCAGTTTTTTGAGATAAATCGACTGACGCAGGTAGATTTGCCGTAAGTATGATATTTTAGGATTTATGCGTCTTTAAAGTTGGAAATATTTGAACGTCATTTTGAACCGCTTACGAGCGTTTTCTCCAAACGATACCGCGTTTTTCGACCTCCTCGCATCAAAGCACGTCGGTTATGGTCAAAAAAAGACCACCTAAATTTTTGGCGATTTTTGAAAGAAACGTAAGGTTAACCCCTTTGGTGTTTTTTGACCCCAAAAATTGAAAGTTTCAAATCCAAGCATTTTTTGGCGTTTTCCTATGCAGTTTTTTGAGATAAATCGACTGACGCAGGTAGATTTACCGTAATTATGATATTTTAGGATTTATGCGTCTTTAAAGTTGGAAATATTTGAACGTCATTTTGAACCGCTTACGAGCGTTTTCTCCAAACGATACCGCGTTTTTCGACCTCCTCGCATCAAAGCACGTCGGTTATGGTCAAAAAAAGACCACCTAAATTTTTGGCGATTTTTGAAAAAAACGTAAGGTTAACCCCTTTGGTGTTTTTTGACCCCAAAAATTGAAAGTTTCAAATCCAAGCATTTTTTGGCGTTTTCCTATGCAGTTTTTTGAGATAAATCGACTCACGCAGGTAGATTTGCCGTAAGTATGATATTTTAGGATTTATGCGTCTTTAAAGTTGGAAATATTTGAACGTCATTTTGAACCGCTTACGAGCGTTTTCTCCAAACGATACCGCGTTTTTCGAACTCCTCGCATCAAAGCACGTCGGTTATGGTCAAAAAAAGACCACCTAAATTTTTGGCGATTTTTGAAAAACACGTAAGGGGACCCTTTGGTGTTTTTGACCCCAAAAATTGAAAGTTTCAAATCCAAGCATTTTTTGGCGTTTTCCTATGCAGTTTTTTGAGATAAATCGACTGACGCAGGTAGATTTGCCGTAAGTATGATATTTTAGGATTTATGCGTCTTTAAAGTTGGAAATATTTGAACGTCATTTTGAACCGCTTACGAGCGTTTTCTCCAAACGATACCGCGTTTTTCGAACTCCTCGCATCAAAGCACGTCGGTTTTGGTAAAAAAAAGACCACCTAAATTTTTGGCGATTTTTGAAAAAAACGTAAGGTTAACCCCTTTGGTGTTTTTTGACCCCAAAAATTGAATGTTTCAAATCCAAGCATTTTTTGGCGTTTTCCTATGCAGTTTTTTGAGATAAATCGACTGACGCAGGTAGATTTACCGTAATTATGATATTTTAGGATTTATGCGTCTTTAAAGTTGGAAATATTTGAACGTCATTTTGAACCGCTTACGAGCGTTTTCTCCAAACGATACCGCGTTTTTCGAACTCCTCGCATCAAAGCACGTCGGTTTTGGTAAAAAAAGACCACCTAAATTTTTGGCGATTTTTGAAAAAAACGTAAGGATAACCCCTTTGGTGTGTTTTGACCCCAAAAATTGAAAGTTTCATATCCAAGCATTTTTTGGCGTTTTCCTATGCAGTTTTTTGAGATAAATCGACTGACGCAGGTAGATTTGCCGTAAGTATGATATTTTAAGATTTATGCGTCTTTAAAGTTGGAAATATTTGAACGTCATTTTGAACCGCTTACGAGCGTTTTCTCCAAACGATACCGCGTTTTTCGACCTCCTCGCATCAAAGCATGTCGGTTTTGGTAAAAAAAGACCACCTAAATATTTGGCGATTTTTGAAAAAAACGTAAGGTTAACCCCTTTGGTGTGTTTTGACCCCAAAAATTGAAAGTTTCATATCCAAGCATTTTTTGGCGTTTTCCTATGCAGTTTTTTGAGATAAATCGACTGACGCAGGTAGATTTGCCGTAAGTATGATATTTTAAGATTTATGCGTCTTTAAAGTTGGAAATATTTGAACGTCATTTTGAACCGCTTACGAGCGTTTTCTCCAAACGATACCGCGTTTTTCGACCTCCTCGCATCAAAGCACGTCGGTTATGGTCAAAAAAAGACCACCTAAATTTTTGGCGATTTTTGAAAAAAACGTAAGGTTAACCCCTTTGGTGTTTTTTGACCCCAAAAATTGAAAGTTTCAAATCCAAGCATTTTTTGTCGTTTTCCTATGCAGTTTTTTGAGATAAATCGACCTACGCAGGTAGATTTGCCGTAAGTATGATATTTTAAGATTTATGCGTCTTTAAAGTTGGAAATATTTGAACGTCATTTTGAACCGCTTACGAGCGTTTTCTCCAAACGATACCGCGTTTTTCGACCTCCTCGCATCAAAGCACGTCTGTTATGGTCAAAAAAAGACCACCTAAATTTTTGGCGATTTTTGAAAAAAACGTAAGGTTAACCCCTTTGGTGTTTTTTGACCCCAAAAATTGAAAGTTTCAAATCCAAGCATTTTTTGGCGTTTTCCTATGCAGTTTTTTGAGATAAATCGACTGACGCAGGTAGATTTGCCGTAAGTATGATATTTTAGGATTTACGCGTCTTTAAAGTTGGAAATATTTGAACGTCATTTTGAACCGCTTACGAGCGTTTTCTCCATACGATACCGCGTTTTTCGACCTCCTCGCATCAAAGCACGTCGGTTATGGTCAAAAACAGACCACCTAAATTTTTGGCGATTTTTGAAAAAAACGTAAGGTTAACCCCTTTGGTGTTTTTGACCCCAAAAATTGAAAGTTTCAAATCCAAGCATTTTTTGGCGTTTTCCTATGCAGTTTTTTGAGATAAATCGACTGACGCAGGTAGATTTACCGTAATTATGATATTTTAGGATTTATGCGTCTTTAAAGTTGGAAATATTTGAACGTCATTTTGAACCGCTTACGAGCGTTTTCTCCAAACGATACCACGTTTTTCGAACTCCTCGCATCAAAGCACGTCGGTTTTGGTAAAAAAAGACCACCTAAATATTTGGCGATTTTTGAAAAAAACGTAAGGTTAACCCCTTTGGTGTGTTTTGACCCCAAAAATTGAAAGTTTCATATCCAAGCATTTTTTGGCGTTTTCCTATGCAGTTTTTTGAGATAAATCGACTGACGCAGGTAGATTTGCCGTAAGTATGATATTTTAAGATTTATGCGTCTTTAAAGTTGGAAATATTTGAACGTCATTTTGAACCGCTTACGAGCGTTTTCTCCAAACGATACCGCGTTTTTCGACCTCCTCGCATCAAAGCACGTCGGTTATGGTCAAAAAAAGACCACCTAAATTTTTGGCGATTTTTGAAAAAAACGTAAGGTTAACCCCTTTGGTGTTTTTTGACCCCAAAAATTGAAAGTTTCAAATCCAAGCATTTTTTGGCGTTTTCCTATGCAGTTTTTTGAGATAAATCGACTCACGCAGGTAGATTTGCCGTAAGTATGATATTTTAGGATTTATGCGTCTTTAAAGTTGGAAATATTTGAACGTCATTTTGAACCGCTTACGAGCGTTTTCTCCAAACGATACCGCGTTTTTCGAACTCCTCGCATCAAAGCACGTCGGTTATGGTCAAAAAAAGACCACCTAAATTTTTGGCGATTTTTGAAAAACACGTAAGGGGACCCTTTGGTGTTTTTGACCCCAAAAATTGAAAGTTTCAAATCCAAGCATTTTTTGGCGTTTTCCTATGCAGTTTTTTGAGATAAATCGACTGACGCAGGTAGATTTACCGTAATTATGATATTTTAGGATTTATGCGTCTTTAAAGTTGGAAATATTTGAACGTCATTTTGAACCGCTTACGAGCGTTTTCTCCAAACGATACCGCGTTTTTCGAACTCCTCGCATCAAAGCACGTCGGTTTTGGTAAAAAAAAGACCACCTAAATTTTTGGCGATTTTTGAAAAAAACGTAAGGTTAACCCCTTTGGTGTTTTTTGACCCCAAAAATTGAATGTTTCAAATCCAAGCATTTTTTGGCGTTTTCCTATGCAGTTTTTTGAGATAAATCGACTGACGCAGGTAGATTTACCGTAATTATGATATTTTAGGATTTATGCGTCTTTAAAGTTGGAAATATTTGAACGTCATTTTGAACCGCTTACGAGCGTTTTCTCCAAACGATACCGCGTTTTTCGAACTCCTCGCATCAAAGCACGTCGGTTTTGGTAAAAAAAGACCACCTAAATTTTTGGCGATTTTTGAAAAAAACGTAAGGATAACCCCTTTGGTGTGTTTTGACCCCAAAAATTGAAAGTTTCATATCCAAGCATTTTTTGGCGTTTTCCTATGCAGTTTTTTGAGATAAATCGACTGACGCAGGTAGATTTGCCGTAAGTATGATATTTTAAGATTTATGCGTCTTTAAAGTTGGAAATATTTGAACGTCATTTTGAACCGCTTACGAGCGTTTTCTCCAAACGATACCGCGTTTTTCGACCTCCTCGCATAAAAGCATGTCGGTTTTGGTAAAAAAAGACCACCTAAATAATTGGCGATTTTTGAAAAAAACGTAAGGTTAACCCCTTTGGTGTGTTTTGACCCCAAAAATTGAAAGTTTCATATCCAAGCATTTTTTGGCGTTTTCCTATGCAGTTTTTTGAGATAAATCGACTGACGCAGGTAGATTTGCCGTAAGTATGATATTTTAAGATTTATGCGTCTTTAAAGTTGGAAATATTTGAACGTCATTTTGAACCGCTTACGAGCGTTTTCTCCAAACGATACCGCGTTTTTCGACCTCCTCGCATCAAAGCACGTCGGTTATGGTCAAAAAAAGACCACCTAAATTTTTGGCGATTTTTGAAAAAAACGTAAGGTTAACCCCTTTGGTGTTTTTTAACCCCAAAAATTGAAAGTTTCAAATCCAAGCATTTTTTGTCGTTTTCCTATGCAGTTTTTTGAGATAAATCGACCTACGCAGGTAGATTTGCCGTAAGTATGATATTTTAAGATTTATGCGTCTTTAAAGTTGGAAATATTTGAACGTGATTTTGAACCGCTTACGAGCGTTTTCTCCAAACGATACCGCGTTTTTCGACCTCCTCGCATCAAAGCACGTCGGTTATGGTCAATAAAAGACCACCTAAATTTTTGGCGATTTTTGAAAAAAACGTAAGGTTAACCCCTTTGGTGTTTTTTGACCCCAAAAATTGAAAGTTTCAAATCCAAGCATTTTTTGGCGTTTTCCTATGCAGTTTTTTGAGATAAATCGACTGACGCAGGTAGATTTGCCGTAAGTATGATATTTTAGGATTTATGCGTCTTTAAAGTTGGAAATATTTGAACGTCATTTTGAACCGCTTACGAGCGTTTTCTCCAAACGATACCGCGTTTTTCGAACTCCTCGCATCAAAGCACGTCGGTTATGGTCAAAAAAAGACCACCTAAATTTTTGGCGATTTTTGAAAAACACGTAAGGTTACCCTTTGGTGTTTTTGACCCCAAAAATTGAAAGTTTCAAATCCAAGCATTTTTTGGCGTTTTCCTATGCAGTTTTTTGAGATAAATCGACTGACGCAGGTAGATTTACCGTAATTATGATATTTTAGGATTTATGCGTCTTTAAAGTTGGAAATATTTGAACGTCATTTTGAACCGCTTACGAGCGTTTTCTCCAAACGATACCGCGTTTTTCGAACTCCTCGCATCAAAGCACCTCGGTTTTGGTAAAAAAAAGACCACCTAAATTTTTGGCGATTTTTGAAAAAAACGTAAGGTTAACCCCTTTGGTGTTTTTTGACCCCAAAAATTGAATGTTTCAAATCCAAGCATTTTTTGGCGTTTTCCTATGCAGTTTTTTGAGATAAATCGACTGACGCAGGTAGATTTACCGTAATTATGATATTTTAGGATTTATGCGTCTTTAAAGTTGGAAATATTTGAACGTCATTTTGAACCGCTTACGAGCGTTTTCTCCAAACGATACCGCGTTTTTCGAACTCCTCGCATCAAAGCACGTCGGTTTTGGTAAAAAAAGACCACCTAAATTTTTGGCGATTTTTGAAAAAAACGTAAGGTTAACCCCTTTGGTGTGTTTTGACCCCAAAAATTGAAAGTTTCATATCCAAGCATTTTTTGGCGTTTTCCTATGCAGTTTTTTGAGATAAATCGACTGACGCAGGTAGATTTGCCGTAAGTATGATATTTTAAGATTTATGCGTCTTTAAAGTTGGAAATATTTGAACGTCATTTTGAACCGCTTACGAGCGTTTTCTCCAAACGATACCGCGTTTTTCGACCTCCTCGCATCAAAGCACGTCGGTTATGGTCAAAAAAAGACCACCTAAATTTTTGGCGATTTTTGAAAAAAACGTAAGGTTAACCCCTTTGGTGTTTTTTGACCCCAAAAATTGAAAGTTTCAAATCCAAGCATTTTTTGTCGTTTTCCTATGCAGTTTTTTGAGATAAATCGACCTACGCAGGTAGATTTGCCGTAAGTATGATATTTTAAGATTTATGCGTCTTTAAAGTTGGAAATATTTGAACGTCATTTTGAACCGCTTACGAGCGTTTTCTCCAAACGATACCGCGTTTTTCGACCTCCTCGCATCAAAGCACGTCTGTTATGGTCAAAAAAAGACCACCTAAATTTTTGGCGATTTTTGAAAAAAACGTAAGGTTAACCCCTTTGGTGTTTTTTGACCCCAAAAATTGAAAGTTTCAAATCCAAGCATTTTTTGGCGTTTTCCTATGCAGTTTTTTGAGATAAATCGACTGACGCAGGTAGATTTGCCGTAAGTATGATATTTTAAGATTTATGCGTCTTTAAAGTTGGAAATATTTGAACGTCATTTTGAACCGCTTACGAGCGTTTTCTCCAAACGATACCGCGTTTTTCGACCTCCTCGCATCAAAGCACGTCGGTTATGGTCAAAAAAAGACCACCTAAATTTTTGGCGATTTTTGAAAAAAACGTAAGGTTAACCCCTTTGGTGTTTTTTGACCCCAAAAATTGAAAGTTTCAAATCCAAGCATTTTTTGGCGTTTTCCTATGCAGTTTTTTGAGATAAATCGACTGACGCAGGTAGATTTGCCGTAAGTATGATATTTTAGGATTTACGCGTCTTTAAAGTTGGAAATATTTGAACGTCATTTTGAACCGCTTACGAGCGTTTTCTCCATACGATACCGCGTTTTTCGACCTCCTCGCATCAAAGCACGTCGGTTATGGTCAAAAACAGACCACCTAAATTTTTGGCGATTTTTGAAAAAAACATAAGGTTAACCCCTTTGGTGTTTTTGACCCCAAAAATTGAAAGTTTCAAATCCAAGCATTTTTTGGCGTTTTCCTATGCAGTTTTTTGAGATAAATCGACTGACGCAGGTAGATTTACCGTAATTATGATATTTTAGGATTTATGCGTCTTTAAAGTTGGAAATATTTGAACGTCATTTTGAACCGCTTACGAGCGTTTTCTCCAAACGATACCACGTTTTTCGAACTTCTCGCATCAAAGCACGTCGGTTTTGGTAAAAAAAGACCACCTAAATATTTGGCGATTTTTGAAAAAAACGTAAGGTTAACCCCTTTGGTGTGTTTTGACCCCAAAAATTGAAAGTTTCATATCCAAGCATTTTTTGGCGTTTTCCTATGCAGTTTTTTGAGATAAATCGACTGACGCAGGTAGATTTGCCGTAAGTATGATATTTTAAGATTTATGCGTCTTTAAAGTTGGAAATTTTTGAACGTCATTTTGAACCGCTTACGAGCGTTTTCTCCAAACGATACCGCGTTTTTCGACCTCCTCGCATCAAAGCACGTCGGTTATGGTCAAAAAAAGACCACCTAAATTTTTGGCGATTTTTGAAAAAAACGTAAGGTTAACCCCTTTGGTGTTTTTTGACCCCAAAAATTGAAAGTTTCAAATCCAAGCATTTTTTGTCGTTTTCCTATGCAGTTTTTTGAGATAAATCGACCTACGCAGGTAGATTTGCCGTAAGTATGATATTTTAAGATTTATGCGTCTTTAAAGTTGGAAATATTTGAACGTGATTTTGAACCGCTTACGAGCGTTTTCTCCAAACGATACCGCGTTTTTCGACCTCCTCGCATCAAAGCACGTCGGTTATGGTCAATAAAAGACCACCTAAATTTTTGGCGATTTTTGAAAAAAACGTAAGGTTAACCCCTTTGGTGTTTTTTGACCCCAAAAATTGAAAGTTTCAAATCCAAGCATTTTTTGGCGTTTTCCTATGCAGTTTTTTGAGATAAATCGACTGACGCAGGTAGATTTGCCGTAAGTATGATATTTTAGGATTTATGCGTCTTTAAAGTTGGAAATATTTGAACGTCATTTTGAACCGCTTACGAGCGTTTTCTCCAAACGATACCGCGTTTTTCGACCTCCTCGCATCAAAGCACGTCGGTTATGGTCAAAAAAAGACCACCTAAATTTTTGGCGATTTTTGAAAAAAACGTAAGGTTAACCCCTTTGGTGTTTTTTAACCCCAAAAATTGAAAGTTTCAAATCCAAGCATTTTTTGTCGTTTTCCTATGCAGTTTTTTGAGATAAATCGACTGACGCAGGTAGATTTACCGTAATTATGATATTTTAGGATTTATGCGTCTTTAAAGTTGGAAATATTTGAACGTCATTTTGAACCGCTTACGAGCGTTTTCTCCAAACGATACCACGTTTTTCGAACTTCTCGCATCAAAGCACGTCGGTTTTGGTAAAAAAAGACCACCTAAATATTTGGCGATTTTTGAAAAAAACGTAAGGTTAACCCCTTTGGTGTGTTTTGACCCCAAAAATTGAAAGTTTCATATCCAAGCATTTTTTGGCGTTTTCCTATGCAGTTTTTTGAGATAAATCGACTGACGCAGGTAGATTTGCCGTAAGTATGATATTTTAAGATTTATGCGTCTTTAAAGTTGGAAATATTTGAACGTCATTTTGAACCGCTTACGAGCGTTTTCTCCAAACGATACCGCGTTTTTCGACCTCCTCGCATCAAAGCACGTCGGTTATGGTCAAAAAAAGACCACCTAAATTTTTGGCGATTTTTGAAAAAAACGTAAGGTTAACCCCTTTGGTGTTTTTTAACCCCAAAAATTGAAAGTTTCAAATCCAAGCATTTTTTGTCGTTTTCCTATGCAGTTTTTTGAGATAAATCGACTGACGCAGGTAGATTTACCGTAATTATGATATTTTAGGATTTATGCGTCTTTAAAGTTGGAAATATTTGAACGTCATTTTGAACCGCTTACGAGCGTTTTCTCCAAACGATACCGCGTTTTTCGAACTCCTCGCATCAAAGCACGTCGGTTTTGGTAAAAAAAGACCACCTAAATTTTTGGCGATTTTTGAAAAAAACGTAAGGTTAACCCCTTTGGTGTGTTTTGACCCCAAAAATTGAAAGTTTCATATCCAAGCATTTTTTGGCGTTTTCCTATGCAGTTTTTTGAGATAAATCGACTGACGCAGGTAGATTTGCCGTAAGTATGATATTTTAAGATTTATGCGTCTTTAAAGTTGGAAATATTTGAACGTCATTTTGAACCGCTTACGAGCGTTTTCTCCAAACGATACCGCGTTTTTCGACCTCCTCGCATCAAAGCACGTCGGTTATGGTCAAAAAAAGACCACCTAAATATTTGGCGATTTTTGAAAAAAACGTAAGGTTAACCCCTTTGGTGTTTTTTGACCCCAAAAATTGAAAGTTTCAAATCCAAGCATTTTTTGTCGTTTTCCTATGCAGTTTTTTGAGATAAATCGACCTACGCAGGTAGATTTGCCGTAAGTATGATATTTTAAGATTTATGCGTCTTTAAAGTTGGAAATATTTGAACGTCATTTTGAACCGCTTACGAGCGTTTTCTCCAAACGATACCGCGTTTTTCGACCTCCTCGCATCAAAGCACGTCTGTTATGGTCAAAAAAAGACCACCTAAATTTTTGGCGATTTTTGAAAAAAACGTAAGGTTAACCCCTTTGGTGTTTTTTGACCCCAAAAATTGAAAGTTTCAAATCCAAGCATTTTTTGGCGTTTTCCTATGCAGTTTTTTGAGATAAATCGACTGACGCAGGTAGATTTACCGTAATTATGATATTTTAGGATTTATGCGTCTTTAAAGTTGGAAATATTTGAACGTCATTTTGAACCGCTTACGAGCGTTTTCTCCAAACGATACCGCGTTTTTCGAACTCCTCGCATCAAAGCACGTCGGTTTTGGTAAAAAAAAGACCACCTAAATTTTTGGCGATTTTTGAAAAAAACGTAAGGTTAACCCCTTTGGTGTTTTTTGACCCCAAAAATTGAATGTTTCAAATCCAAGCATTTTTTGGCGTTTTCCTATGCAGTTTTTTGAGATAAATCGACTGACGCAGGTAGATTTACCGTAATTATGATATTTTAGGATTTATGCGTCTTTAAAGTTGGAAATATTTGAACGTCATTTTGAACCGCTTACGAGCGTTTTCTCCAAACGATACCGCGTTTTTCGAACTCCTCGCATCAAAGCACGTCGGTTTTGGTAAAAAAAGACCACCTAAATTTTTGGCGATTTTTGAAAAAAACGTAAGGTTAACCCCTTTGGTGTGTTTTGACCCCAAAAATTGAAAGTTTCATATCCAAGCATTATTTGGCGTTTTCCTATGCAGTTTTTTGAGATAAATCGACTGACGCAGGTAGATTTGCCGTAAGTATGATATTTTAAGATTTATGCGTCTTTAAAGTTGGAAATATTTGAACGTCATTTTGAACCGCTTACGAGCGTTTTCTCCAAACGATACCGCGTTTTTCGACCTCCTCGCATCAAAGCACGTCGGTTATGGTCAAAAAAAGACCACCTAAATTTTTGGCGATTTTTGAAAAAAACGTAAGGTTAACCCCTTTGGTGTTTTTTGACCCCAAAAATTGAAAGTTTCAAATCCAAGCATTTTTTGTCGTTTTCCTATGCAGTTTTTTGAGATAAATCGACCTACGCAGGTAGATTTGCCGTAAGTATGATATTTTAAGATTTATGCGTCTTTAAAGTTGGAAATATTTGAACGTCATTTTGAACCGCTTACGAGCGTTTTCTCCAAACGATACCGCGTTTTTCGACCTCCTCGCATCAAAGCACGTCTGTTATGGTCAAAAAAAGACCACCTAAATTTTTGGCGATTTTTGAAAAAAACGTAAGGTTAACCCCTTTGGTGTTTTTTGACCCCAAAAATTGAAAGTTTCAAATCCAAGCATTTTTTGGCGTTTTCCTATGCAGTTTTTTGAGATAAATCGACTGACGCAGGTAGATTTGCCGTAAGTATGATATTTTAAGATTTATGCGTCTTTAAAGTTGGAAATATTTGAACGTCATTTTGAACCGCTTACGAGCGTTTTCTCCAAACGATACCGCGTTTTTCGACCTCCTCGCATCAAAGCACGTCGGTTATGGTCAAAAAAAGACCACCTAAATTTTTGGCGATTTTTGAAAAAAACGTAAGGTTAACCCTTTGGTGTTTTTTGACCCCAAAAATTGAAAGTTTCAAATCCAAGCATTTTTTGGCGTTTTCCTATGCAGTTTTTTGAGATAAATCGACTGACGCAGGTAGATTTGCCGTAAGTATGATATTTTAGGATTTACGCGTCTTTAAAGTTGGAAATATTTGAACGTCATTTTGAACCGCTTACGAGCGTTTTCTCCATACGATACCGCGTTTTTCGACCTCCTCGCATCAAAGCACGTCGCTTATGGTCAAAAACAGACCACCTAAATTTTTGGCGATTTTTGAAAAAAACATAAGGTTAACCCCTTTGGTGTTTTTGACCCCAAAAATTGAAAGCTTCAAATCCAAGCATTTTTTGGCGTTTTCCTATGCAGTTTTTTGAGATAAATCGACTGACGCAGGTAGATTTACCGTAATTATGATATTTTAGGATTTATGCGTCTTTAAAGTTGGAAATATTTGAACGTCATTTTGAACCGCTTACGAGCGTTTTCTCCAAACGATACCACGTTTTTCGAACTTCTCGCATCAAAGCACGTCGGTTTTGGTAAAAAAAGACCACCTAAATATTTGGCGATTTTTGAAAAAAACGTAAGGTTAACCCCTTTGGTGTGTTTTGACCCCAAAAATTGAAAGTTTCATATCCAAGCATTTTTTGGCGTTTTCCTATGCAGTTTTTTGAGATAAATCGACTGACGCAGGTAGATTTGCCGTAAGTATGATATTTTAAGATTTATGCGTCTTTAAAGTTGGAAATATTTGAACGTCATTTTGAACCGCTTACGAGCGTTTTCTCCAAACGATACCGCGTTTTTCGACCTCCTCGCATCAAAGCACGTCGGTTATGGTCAAAAAAAGACCACCTAAATTTTTGGCGATTTTTGAAAAAAACGTAAGGTTAACCCCTTTGGTGTTTTTTGACCCCAAAAATTGAAAGTTTCAAATCCAAGCATTTTTTGTCGTTTTCCTATGCAGTTTTTGAGATAAATCGACCTACGCAGGTAGATTTGCCGTAAGTATGATATTTTAAGATTTATGCGTCTTTAAAGTTGGAAATATTTGAACGTCATTTTGAACCGCTTACGAGCGTTTTCTCCAAACGATACCGCGTTTTTCGACCTCCTCGCATCAAAGCACGTCTGTTATGGTCAAAAAAAGACCACCTAAATTTTTGGCGATTTTTGAAAAAAACGTAAGGTTAACCCCTTTGGTGTTTTTTGACCCCAAAAATTGAAAGTTTCAAATCCAAGCATTTTTTGGCGTTTTCCTATGCAGTTTTTTGAGATAAATCGACTGACGCAGGTAGATTTGCCGTAAGTATGATATTTTAAGATTTATGCGTCTTTAAAGTTGGAAATATTTGAACGTCATTTTGAACCGCTTACGAGCGTTTTCTCCAAACGATACCGCGTTTTTCGACCTCCTCGCATCAAAGCACGTCGGTTATGGTCAAAAAAAGACCACCTAAATTTTTGGCGATTTTTGAAAAAAACGTAAGGTTAACCCCTTTGGTGTTTTTTGACCCCAAAAATTGAAAGTTTCAAATCCAAGCATTTTTTGGCGTTTTCCTATGCAGTTTTTTGAGATAAATCGACTGACGCAGGTAGATTTGCCGTAAGTATGATATTTTAGGATTTACGCGTCTTTAAAGTTGGAAATATTTGAACGTCATTTTGAACCGCTTACGAGCGTTTTCTCCATACGATACCGCGTTTTTCGACCTCCTCGCATCAAAGCACGTCGGTTATGGTCAAAAACAGACCACCTAAATTTTTGGCGATTTTTGAAAAAAACATAAGGTTAACCCCTTTGGTGTTTTTGACCCCAAAAATTGAAAGTTTCAAATCCAAGCATTTTTTGGCGTTTTCCTATGCAGTTTTTTGAGATAAATCGACTGACGCAGGTAGATTTACCGTAATTATGATATTTTAGGATTTATGCGTCTTTAAAGTTGGAAATATTTGAACGTCATTTTGAACCGCTTACGAGCGTTTTCTCCAAACGATACCACGTTTTTCGAACTTCTCGCATCAAAGCACGTCGGTTTTGGTAAAAAAGACCACCTAAATATTTGGCGATTTTTGAAAAAAACGTAAGGTTAACCCCTTTG
This sequence comes from Cantharis rufa, assembly GCA_947369205.1. Taxonomy (NCBI): domain Eukaryota; kingdom Metazoa; phylum Arthropoda; class Insecta; order Coleoptera; family Cantharidae; genus Cantharis; species Cantharis rufa. Next base: position 92,904,718 of record OX376303.1, read on the forward strand.
GTGTGTTTTGACCCCAAAAATTGAAAGTTTCATATCCAAGCATTTTTTGGCGTTTTCCTATGCAGTTTTTTGAGATAAATCGACTGACGCAGGTAGATTTGCCGTAAGTATGATATTTTAAGATTTATGCGTCTTTAAAGTTGGAAATATTTGAACGTCATTTTGAACCGCTTACGAGCGTTTTCTCCAAACGATACCGCGTTTTTCGACCTCCTCGCATCAAAGCACGTCGGTTATGGTCAAAAAAAGACCACCTAAATTTTTGGCGATTTTTGAAAAAAACGTAAGGTTAACCCTTTGGTGTTTTTTAACCCCAAAAATTGAAAGTTTCAAATCCAAGCATTTTTTGTCGTTTTCCTATGCAGTTTTTTGAGATAAATCGACCTACGCAGGTAGATTTGCCGTAAGTATGATATTTTAAGATTTATGCGTCTTTAAAGTTGGAAATATTTGAACGTGATTTTGAACCGCTTACGAGCGTTTTCTCCAAACGATACCGCGTTTTTCGACCTCCTCGCATCAAAGCACGTCGGTTATGGTCAATAAAAGACCACCTAAATTTTTGGCGATTTTTGAAAAAAACGTAAGGTTAACCCCTTTGGTGTTTTTTGACCCCAAAAATTGAAAGTTTCAAATCCAAGCATTTTTTGGCGTTTTCCTATGCAGTTTTTTGAGATAAATCGACTGACGCAGGTAGATTTGCCGTAAGTATGATATTTTAGGATTTATGCGTCTTTAAAGTTGGAAATATTTGAACGTCATTTTGAACCGCTTACGAGCGTTTTCTCCAAACGATACCGCGTTTTTCGAACTCCTCGCATCAAAGCACGTCGGTTATGGTCAAAAAAAGACCACCTAAATTTTTGGCGATTTTTGAAAAACACGTAAGGTTACCCTTTGGTGTTTTTGACCCCAAAAATTGAAAGTTTCAAATCCAAGCATTTTTTGGCGTTTTCCTATGCAGTTTTTTGAGATAAATCGACTGACGCAGGTAGATTTACCGTAATTATGATATTTTAGGATTTATGCGTCTTTAAAGTTGGAAATATTTGAACGTCATTTTGAACCGCTTACGAGCGTTTTCTCCAAACGATACCGCGTTTTTCGAACTCCTCGCATCAAAGCACGTCGGTTTTGGTAAAAAAAAGACCACCTAAATTTTTGGCGATTTTTGAAAAAAACGTAAGGTTAACCCCTTTGGTGTTTTTTGACCCCAAAAATTGAATGTTTCAAATCCAAGCATTTTTTGGCGTTTTCCTATGCAGTTTTTTGAGATAAATCGACTGACGCAGGTAGATTTACCGTAATTATGATATTTTAGGATTTATGCGTCTTTAAAGTTGGAAATATTTGAACGTCATTTTGAACCGCTTACGAGCGTTTTCTCCAAACGATACCGCGTTTTTCGAACTCCTCGCATCAAAGCACGTCGGTTTTGGTAAAAAAAGACCACCTAAATTTTTGGCGATTTTTGAAAAAAACGTAAGGTTAACCCCTTTGGTGTGTTTTGACCCCAAAAATTGAAAGTTTCATATCCAAGCATTTTTTGGCGTTTTCCTATGCAGTTTTTTGAGATAAATCGACTGACGCAGGTAGATTTGCCGTAAGTATGATATTTTAAGATTTATGCGTCTTTAAAGTTGGAAATATTTGAACGTCATTTTGAACCGCTTACGAGCGTTTTCTCCAAACGATACCGCGTTTTTCGACCTCCTCGCATCAAAGCACGTCGGTTATGGTCAAAAAAAGACCACCTAAATTTTTGGCGATTTTTGAAAAAAACGTAAGGTTAACCCCTTTGGTGTTTTTTGACCCCAAAAATTGAAAGTTTCAAATCCAAGCATTTTTTGTCGTTTTCCTATGCAGTTTTTTGAGATAAATCGACCTACGCAGGTAGATTTGCCGTAAGTATGATATTTTAAGATTTATGCGTCTTTAAAGTTGGAAATATTTGAACGTGATTTTGAACCGCTTACGAGCGTTTTCTCCAAACGATACCGCGTTTTTCGACCTCCTCGCATCAAAGCACGTCGGTTATGGTCAATAAAAGACCACCTAAATTTTTGGCGATTTTTGAAAAAAACGTAAGGTTAACCCCTTTGGTGTTTTTTGACCCCAAAAATTGAAAGTTTCAAATCCAAGCATTTTTTGGCGTTTTCCTATGCAGTTTTTTGAGATAAATCGACTGACGCAGGTAGATTTGCCGTAAGTATGATATTTTAGGATTTATGCGTCTTTAAAGTTGGAAATATTTGAACGTCATTTTGAACCGCTTACGAGCGTTTTCTCCAAACGATACCGCGTTTTTCGAACTCCTCGCATCAAAGCACGTCGGTTATGGTCAAAAAAAGACCACCTAAATTTTTGGCGATTTTTGAAAAACACGTAAGGTTACCCTTTGGTGTTTTTTGACCCCAAAAATTGAAAGTTTCAAATCCACGCATTATTTATTTCAAATTTATTTCAAATGTGGTGTGAACATTCTTTATACACCCCTCTATGACATGGACCTAACTAAAGTTAAAAAATTTAAAATTTACTCATTTAAAAAAATTGGAATCGTTATAAGAAACCTGAAAAAATTTGTTTTTTAAAATGGCCGCCATTGTTGTCATATCCTAGAGACAACTTCATTAATTAAGAATCCGTTGGATTTTTGTTTTAGATGACCACAAGGATTGAAACCTTGCGCGCCAGGACAATGTCTTTTTTTGGACCTCTCACAATTTTGATTTTTTTTTGTTTAAGTTTTTATGAATTTTTAAAATATCAATAAACAAATCAAAAAAAAAATATTCTTTGTTTTATTTTTACAGATCTCGAAAAACGTCCGAAATTCGTGCCTCTAGACGTTTAGACTAGGGCTGGGCGATATTCAAAATTTTGATAAGTCAAACACTATCGATAACTTCGATTAACCGATAACTTCGATTAATCAATAACTTTGATTAATCGATAACTTTGATTAATCGATAACTTCGATTAATCGATATTTGTTGATCATTATCGGACTATTGATAAATCGATAATGATCGAAATATCGATATACATATATCGAAGTATCGATAATTATTATTATCGAATTATCGTTAATTACCGAAATAATACGCGTTTTCTTAGAAAACTAATAGTTTCACGGAACTGAAAACTGGATGACCGAATAGTGTGCCTTATAATCTAGAGCTATTGAAGTCATAAGTAGGGTCATAATCATAACTTAATAAAAATAAAGTTTTTTTAAAAAAAAGGCAGTTACTATTAAAATTACAAAAAACATTAAAATAAATTACAAAAAATTATTAAAATTACAAAAAATTAACAAAATTATAAAAATTATTTTTTAACATATTATTGTCTATTGCAACTCAGAAATACCAGTTGTTCGACGTGTTTTGAGGTATTGATATTTATGAAATATCAATAAATATCGATATAAATATCGTTTTTCGATTTATCGATAGCTATCGATATTTATCGATAGAAATTCCCAGCCCTAGTCTAGACTCGAATACCCCCTTAAGACACAAAGTGAGTATATAAAGTTCGCTGCTCAAAATTAACAAAATTTTATAATGATGATAAAATTCTGCATAAGAGTTTCCAAAGTAACCTGGAAGATCTATTTTCTAGTTTCAACGTGTAGTTTGTTCTTACAATTAAGGGAGCGTTCATAAACTACGTGGTTTGGCCAAGGGGGGGGAGGGGTTAGGTAGAATGCTACGCAGGGCTACGTGAGGGTACGGGGGGAGTTATAGTCAAGCTACGTAGTTTCCTTCATTTATTATGAAAGCAATTTGCAGAATATAAGCGACAACATAATATGGATATTTATTTCCGTATTTGGATTTTTTTTATTATTTATGTCACTATTATACGACTAGGCGAAAAAATAATTTTAATTTTGTATTATTAAAGTGAATATTAGCGCATCAACGAGTTTTCAAAAGCCAAAATCCAAAATGATGTTAATGAGTTATGGAAATCTTTTAAACAGGACACAACATGTCTTCTGGACTTTATAGGAAAAAAAAACTACGTTCCATGTAAAGGGGGGGGAGGGGTATCATGGTAAAAGCTACGTTAAGCTACATGATGGGAGGGAGGGGTTCTAAAGAGGTCAAAATCAAACTACGTGGTTTATGAACGCTCCCTAATCGATCTGCTTGTTGTTCGTCATACTCAGCACCTTGTTAAAAATGTTTTTAAATTTCCAAAGCTACTTTGTTAAAATAATAACTGTAACAATAACAGCAAAGTGAAATTATATAAGAACGTGAAAAGGTCTTTGGAAGAATTAATCGATCTGCTTTATAACGGAGCCGGACATTTGAACGCGGCCGTTTGAACGCGGTCGTTTGAACGCAGAGACGTTTGAACGCGAGGACGTTTGAACGCGATAAATTAGATGCAGTTGACCCCCCCTCCTTTATTATGTTTAAATATTATTTTTTCGAGTTTCACCTTTTTCAAGTTCCACCTTTGGCGAGTTCTTTCGGTTTTCAGGGATATTTTCAATTAGTTTAGTCTTTGGAAAAACGGCTCGGAGCGCCCGGAGCGGAGGGCACCGGAGCGCAGGGTAGCGCAGAGTCGAATTTGACAAAGACAACCATGGCAATACACGGATCCACCATCATAATATTTAAATAATATTTACTAATAAATACACCACTCTTTGGGTATTACTGCTTAAGCTACCCCACCAACCGTTGGCGCAATTTACTACTTGTCCTTAAGCTAGCGACCAAGAAAATATTGACCGCTCGCGCAGTTTACATAAGTCCTGACCCGGTAAATTTTTTTTCGTCCTAGAAAGACAATGAAAATATTAATATCTCGTGATTTCTCGAATGCGAATCGAATATCGATTCGTCCAATAATAATAATTATATCGGATGATTTCTCGAATAAAAGGTTAAATATAATAAAAAGGGGGTTAATCGCATCTAATTTCTCGCGTTCAAACGTTCTTGCGTTCAAACGTCTTCGCATTCAAACGTCCTACGTTCAAACTTCCCTGCGTTCAAACGTCTCTGCGTTCAAGCGTCGCTGCGTTCAAACGGCTGCGTTTAAACGCGAAATGACAAAGTCTGAATTTTAATGATTTTCAAAGATTTCCACGGAATTCCAAGAATTTTCAAAGCATTCTGGACATTTACAAAAAAATCCAGTAATTTCCAAAGAATTTCAAACAAGTTCCAATCTAAAGAATTTCAATTTTTATCAAGCGCAGCAATGAGGCGTAAAAGACGCATATGCAGACTATAATCTCTGATCGCACCGAATATACTGCTGTGATCCAATTGTAATTTGCTGTTTATAGGATAATTTCGCAACTCTTTTAGTATTAAATAATAATAATTTCCAAAGAATTATAGAGATTTCTAAGAAATTCTTAGGAATCCCGATGATTTCCAAAGGAATTCCAAACAATTACACATAACATTTTTGAGATATTTACTCCTTGGAAATATGTGTCCTTTACTAAAAACTTAAAAAAATTCCACTTTAGTTCATTCAAAAATTATCTTCAAATATCACTTTTTGCTTCTCCGGCGCTAAAACACCATTTTAGTGCCGCTCTTAGCAAACAGTAAAAGTAAATGTTAATTAAATTCAATAATTTATTTTTAAATGGAAAATAAAAAAGGAAAAATAACATATTTAGCCAGATTTTTTTGCGTCCTTTGCAAAGATTTATTTCTAAAATTGTTGCTTTTTGGGAAAAAATATAAAAATTTAAAAATAATTATTATTTGTTAATAACGAAACGGCTACTTTACGAGTAAACATATTTGCAAAGCCAAAAACGCAAATTTGCCAAATTTAAAATTTTTTCTTTGTCTACTTTTATAATTTGCGCATTCGTCCAAAGCGCCGTTAGCCAGACTTCTAAGTTTTTCAATAAAAATTGGGTTTTGCCCAACAGTTAATTTTTGAAATAAGTTTTGAAATAATGTTTGAAATAAGACAAAAGTCATTTGTCACTCTCTACCTAAATGTAATATTTTTGAAAACTATATCAAATCTGATCTGTGTGTAAATTTTGGATATTGTTTTGTTTATTGCTGACATATTCTTCTTCTTCATCGTATTTCAATATCCTCTGTGATATCGACAAAAAGCATGTGGCGTCATTTTTTTTGGTTTTCGAAACTGTGTTAAGCATTTATCCTTCTCATGACATCTCTGACTTAGCATGGTACTTACCTACTGGAATGAAAATAAATTTAATGAAAATCAAGAAAGCATAATACAGATTAAAAAGGGTATTCCCCCGATACTTCCATAGTAATCCATAATCCATGTCATCTTCTGAAAATTTGCACTAGCAAAACTATGCACCGAATAAAACACCAGATTATACATAGATCATAGAAGTTTATATTAATAGTAATTTTCTTTTACATTATTATACTTTTTATTTCCATCAAACATCCTGCGTTGTTTTCTAAAATAGTTATTGTCATACACAACAGTTTTATAATTTTTGTAAATTAAAACATAACAAACGAAATTTTCCTATTCTAAAACGTATAGATCACTTAACATAGATATTTTTGTTATTTTTTGGTGATCATAAAATTGTACCTGCTTCTAGAAGACGTACATTAATGAAAGTATTGACTTTAAGTAGGAAAAGTGAATATTATTTTATAAAAAAGCGATTTAAAGCAACACGGAGCTACACTGTTACTAATTTTAATGTATTTACATTATTTCTTGATAATTCATGATTTACTGTTGATATGATCATTCTATAAGTAATATATGTATAACAAAACTTCAAATGATCAATATATTATACCAAATAGAAAAAAGTAACTGATGTTGATCGCAATACTTATTTGAAAATAATTTTACATTTTTTTAAATATTTTTACAACATTATGTAACTAATATAATTATATATTATAGAGACTTTACAAATATATTTACAATATTTTGGAAGACAAGATTTTGTCGCTTTTATTTGTTTTAATTAACTTTTAATTTAGAATTAAGCAGGTACATACATCAAGTTTAAAAATATATAACTATAGCTACCTATGGAACAGTTGTACATAATTTCGGTATCCTTGTAATCGGGTAAGCATTAATTTGACAAAATTAACAAAACAGCCCTTGTTTTAATTATACGGGTGCAATTACATACAGTTAACCCTTTGTGCGGTGCTCTTAACGTTAGATACATAATAAAGCAAATCACATCACTTAAGATTGGTTACAAAAAATCCTTACGCTGGTTCTAAACAAAAAGTTCAAAGTGCCAACAAAAAAGCTTTTAAAATACATACTCAATTCAATAGAAACAAAGCAAACATTTCAAATTGCGGTGCATTTACTAAAAATGGCTTAAATACTTAAATTACACGTCATGATTTTGTGCTGAAAAAGGTAAAATATCACAATTACACGCAGCTCCACCATTGCCAACGAGACATTGTTCCTTACACCATTTCTCCCAATCTATTTCGTAGAGATTTGAATTGGAAGATCTGCTAAATCCAAAAACATCTGCTCCATCACCGCCATGTTGTTCTTGGGTTTGCTGGTAAACTCGGCATGGTTGGCATCCATAAACTTGATGATTGTGTTTCAGACAAAAATAACTACATATTTGAATGTAATCGACCTTAAAATTTGGGTCTACTTTTTTCGAATTACATTGACATAATGGATAACCTAGTTGATTAGAGCACAACACCGAACAGGCATCGCGACGCGTCGAGTTACGTCTTTCTTGCACAGAATTTAAAGACTGAACGGGTAATCCTTGGGGTGAAATATCTAGGCAACTTTCTCCACAGGCTTCGCCGCCCAAACCCGACATACAAAGCTCGGCGCAGATGCGTCGCGCCTGTGACGACGTCGCAATTGGTTGAAGTTGTTCGTCGTCGGTATGGGAAATGATAAATTTGGAGGAAGCGACGCCTACCAACAACAACAGAGGAAGTATTGACATCCTGAAAAGTTTTGAAGGATTAAATTAATTTTACTTGAAATTGGGTGGAGTTTGCAAATTGAGTTTGCTAAAATAGCAACCATTTATGAATATAATTTCAACTATTGTTTATCTTTTTTCTCTTCCGATAAAATACGGCCAATAAGAAAGATAAACGTAGTATTAACGTAACATAATTTAATAACTTGTTTTGTGATAATTTGAAATATTGCCTGAACGGAAATCAAAAGTTTTATCATTACAAAAAGTTATTATTAATACTAAACGTTACATAACGAAACATTTAATTAAAAGTTAATTAATCAGTTTACGTCGGCACTAACAGTAAAGTTTATATTTTGACATCAAATTTTAATTTTATACGGCAAAAAATACAATTTTAAATTAATTCGTTTATATTTTATTGCTAATCCGATCTGCAGTATTAATAAAAATTAATGCAGAAGCCACACTTTTTGATAATACAATAAATCAAACTGAATAATGGAATCTGTGTTGAAAGTTTTAAAATCGCATCCACTAGAATCAATAAGTACGTTTGGAGTGGAAGGAAAAAACTCTCAGCTCATATTTTGGAACAACTACGGTTTTCGAAGTTTTGACATTTTTAAACCATTTATAAACAAAGCTAATTTAGCTTAAAAACAACAAATATTATCTAACTGTAAAGTTTTGACGCGCGTCGTTATCAAAATGGATAAGAGAGATTTTGAGCAAAGCGATTTTTATAGTAAAATTTTAATAAAAAAACTGATGAATACACTGTTTGCAATTTTGGGAATAAAGTGATGAATTTAGTCTCTGTTTAAGGGACTGAAGTGCAACATTTCACCTTGTAGTTGAAACGGTGAGGGGAAAAACAATATTATTAAAAAAAAAAATTCGTGGTAGAACTGTCGATTTCACAGCAATTAGAGGCATAAGTAGTTTAAAAGATTGTAAAAAATGTCTTGTTTTTGTATTACAACAATATAATGCTGTATATTATGAGCATGGAGTTCATAACTTACTGTAATAATTTATTTAAAAACAGTGCAAAAATTACACAATTTCTGGAGTTGTATGGTTCTTACACTCAATGTTGTTACGAGAAACAAAAGAGAACTGTTTCAGTACCAATTTCAGACACGCAGGCACGGAACTAGCCCTGTTAGACTAAGTGGGCCGAAACCGGGCCCAGTTATTTTTAAGGGGGCCAAGGAGAGACCTAGAATGATTTTTAAAAAAGCTAAAAAAAAAGGTAATGTACGTGACTAATAACAAAAAATAATGCAATAATGCGATTATCTTAAAAACGCGTATGTAAAATATTTTAAACTTAATTAGTCAGAAATAAATCACGAAATTATTGGAACGAAATTCTTTATTTGCCAGGGTGGGCACAAGGGTGGGCCAGCACAACTTTTAGGTGGGCCGTGAAAAAAAGAAGAAGACTCATTACATTTGTTTAATCTATCGGCGTACCTAATAGATTTTTGATCTTTTTTTTGTGTTATCATCATTTTTACCTTGGTGTCTCTTCCATTATTTTTCTAACCCATCTAATCTGTTTTGTCTATTACCTACTTTTTTGCCCTTTTAAACTTTTTCTCTTTAGTATCAATGTCGAAAACTGGGAATTGTGGTTCTTCTTTTCTCGTTTGTTTTTTCTCTATAAGCAGGTCATCACAGCCGTGCATTGGTGTGATTGCTGGTTGAGTTACAGAGCGGAAATTCTGGGTTCGAATCTCGGACTTGACGAAATTTCTTAGCTCGGTCTTCCGGTGTGCATCAACACATTGTCGCTTCGACATCGGAGGTAGCATAATGGATCCGATATATGGCCTGAGTGCATGCAAGCTTCGGCCTGCCCTTCACTTCCAATCCTAATGCTAAGCAGGTCGTATTTGGCATTCTATATTCTTTCATTCTATCCAAAATGCATCTTTCCTACATGAGAGTTGCCTTAGTGGCTCTCTTCACTGGATTACAAACACCTCTTCAATTTATTTTACCACCACATGCTGGAACCTAGTAGTTTACTTAGAATCTTGTTGGTTTCTGTCACATAGTCGTTCTCACGAATTGAACTTTTCCCTATGCACATTTTACCTACAGTAGCGGTCATAGAAATTGCATTGCGAATTATTCCCGAATTAAAAAGATAAATTTCTATATTATATTCTTAATAATAAAGAATAGAAAATGGAACAGAAATAGATAAAAGTTAAATTTTTGGTTTGAACTTTTCTTTTTTGAACACAATCACAAAGGCAAGTTTTTCTAACCGGAGGGTTTTTTTTAATGAAGCACATTAGTGATTGTGTTCAAAAAAATTGTGTTCAAAAAAATAATTGTTATTGAATTTCAAATCAGAAATCTTAGAATTTTAGAAGTTAGATTTCCGATTTGAAACTTATAAGCTCAATAACACTTTTTTTTGCACACAATCACCGGAGTACTGGAGAGTATTCCATACCCCCCGGCTTGAAAAACACAATTTTATGTGCGTATTGTGTTTATACTGGGTACGGTTATTGAAATTTTATTGGCGATTGTTATTTTAATACAGAAATATTCAGCGATGCAATTTTCATGACTGCTACTGCATGGATTATGGAAATTTTACATACATTTTAAATGGGGATCATACCACGATTTCTATCCAGGCATTCTGTTACCCGTCCGTATGCTCAGATATACTCTTAGTGATAGCGGTCAGATGCGATTGTTACTCTGTCGAGTAACCGCACACTTTACACCGAGTTGCAGTTGCAGGTAGGGGGATGTTTTCTGTGAGTTTTTTTAAAATTGAATTTCACCGCTTTCGAGTAGCATCTTTGGCGAGTTGGAGCTACATTCAGGGATGTTTTTATCGAGTGAACGACAAATCACAAATCCACCCTGAAAACTAGTTTTGCGTTTGTCTAAAGAAAAACTGTTCATAAAATACTAGTTCCACGGCAAATACAGCTGTATTCATAAAAATATTGTAAAAAGCTCTCTAAACCTATTTTAGTTAGAACGTGTTTTAAGACTTAGAGAGCGTTTTAACTTTTGTTCATTCATAAACGGTTTCTAAACCTATTTTAAAAACGAAATATAATTATCCAATATTTGCTAAGAAAACTATTGAAACGCAATTGCTATTTACGTATAAGCGATAGAAAGTAAGCCATATCAGATTTAGCAATATATCAGAACGAGCGATAGCGAGTTATGATAGCTAAATCTGATATGGCTTACTTTTTACGCGAATGACGTTATGCATTTTTCATCCAACACGGGTCCTTTCCAAAACAAAAATATAAAGTGATAAGTAACAAAAATATATAAATAAAATAAACAGTAACTTATTAAAGCATGTGTGACATCATTATATAAAGATAAAGCAAGATAAAGTCAGCAGAATTGTAATCTAATCAGCTAATACGTCACTAGACTGCCGAAGCTAGGCGTATGAAATAAAAGTAACATCGAAGCGAAAGATAAACTTACATAAGAAAATAATAGCAACACGGCAAAAATACACATATTCGTTGTTATGACTAGTGATATCGTGGTTACTTAATACCGCACCGCCAATTGCACATTTTCGCTATCTAGAATTTACCGTATATGCTATACTTTCGATAGTGTTGGATGAAAAAATATTTTCGAGCTTTCGGGAACGGATGTTCCCTTTATTTTCTTAGCTTAGCTTAGCTCCCTTTACTTTCTTAGCTAATATTTGATAATTATATTTTGTTTTTACTATTATAGCTAATAATTTTAATATTAAACCTATTTTAAATAGAATGGTGTTAAAATACCGATTCTAGTGAATTTGGTGTAATTGAGTTGGTGTCTTCGAATTATATGAACTACTAACTAGTGGTCGAAGTGAGTGGGTATGCAGGGGTATGGCATACCACCACTTTGTTTAAATTGCAGAAACGTACCCTAACCTATTTGACATTATTTAGCATAAAAGTACTACCTGTTCAGTTTCAATAAATTCTTATTATTATTAAATTTAATACCCATACCCCCGGTAATTATTTTCCAAGTCGACGTTCGACCACTGCTACTAACTGAATAGTGAACTAAAGTATAACCTAAAAGTTGTTTTATTGTATGTATAGCACGGGTAGGCAACTCCTGTATAAAATTTGTGGCGACACGCCACCTGGAGTTACATTTTGTATATTTGAATATTTTGAATATTTCTATTTAGAAGGTTGTAACTACAACTAAATGTGTCTTCATTTTTTATATAGAGTGTCAACTTTCCTTAAAATAGGTTTAAAATTGGTTTAAAGAAGGCACCATCCATTTTTAAATAATGACAAGTTAAAATACTGTTAGCGAAGGTTTGTTAAGCTAAAATACGTTTATGAATATAGTGTTTTTTGGACGTTTACGCTAAAATAGGTTTAGAGAGTGTTTTAAGTCTATTCTAAATTTTTATGAATACAGATGTAAGAGTATATCTGATCACTAGAGCTGGGATTTATATGCACAAAAATACTTGAAAATATGCGCATATATATCCATCAAATTTCTCTAAAATATGAACTAAATTTGATAAAATATTCATTGATAAGCATAATAATAATTTTTAAAAAATTTTTTATAGGTAATTTATTTTAAATAAGTAGTACCTAATAGATAAGCATAAAGCGTCATTCTCATCCAATTAACGCTACGAAAATTAATCGAAAATAACTCAAAATATATGACATTTCTTCTTTAAAGTCTCATTTTCGCCGAAGTATTTGACTTTAAATGAATTTTTATTTATTTTATATCAATTATACATATAATTATATCAAACCAAGGAAAATTAAGTTTTAAAGACTAAACCAAAAGGCCACCCAAATATTGTCAATGAAGAATATCACTGAATTTGTAAAGAGTGCATATTTCAAAAAGGAAGTTATAAACAGAACGCACGGCTATTTTCAAAATAATTGCTAAATTGACAAATTTAATAATACAATTTTTATTTTCTCTATAAAAATTCTTTGAAAAACTCTAAAAGTGGCCTAAATATGCACAAATATGCATTACTTGCCGAAATATGCACCGAACATTGAAAATATGCAAAATATGCATTCATTTTGAGAAGCGCTTTTTGGGATTCGTGTTTTTCAGATTTCAAAACGACTCTGTTGGCATATCAATATTAGAAAATATGCAAATGCATAAAATCCCAGCTCTACGTGATCACACACGTGCCGGTTACAGAATACCCGTGTAGAAATCGTGGTTTGATTCTTATCTAAAATTTTTAAATGCCATTTTCTCGAAAACTAATGAATAATCCGCAATAATTTCTTTTTAAACACTCAGAAAATTGTCCTCTTTCAAATAGTCTATGGGAAAAAGTTCAATTAGTGGGATCGATTACGTGACAGATCACACCTTGTCTAACCGTACCGTAGGTTTACCTTATCTAACTTAATCTAAATTGTTTCAATCGAGATTTTATCAATTTCTCAAGCAAAATTTAGTTGTAGTGTAAATTTCTGCAAATTTTGTAACTGAAAATTCTTATTTGGCGTATGCTACTTGAGAGAAGCGTCTTGGCATTTTACAAGTTCTTTTGGCAAATTTCTTCGGTGGTTTGCCATTGCCTTCCGAAGAAGACAGTCAGAATCAAGTTTTTTACTTTGCTCGGAATCGGATCGGGTTTCTTGGCATCAAAGCCATCAGTTAACGCATTTAAGTGCTAAATCTTAACCGTTTTCTCTAAAATTCCATGGAATTGAAATATTAAATAATAATTATCTAAACCTTACCTAACCTACTATTTTTTTTTATTCCCTCAGTACAGCATATAGAGAAGATTAGACAATGTACTAAATTTCCCTCATAATTTTCCTTTGCAATTTCCTTCCTACTTTCAGTTACAAATCACACGTCTATGCAGTGGCGGATTTAGGGTCCGATATGGCGCCCTGATTGCTTAATAGTAATTATTATAAATAAAACATTTACATATACAGTAGCAGTCATGGAAATTGCATCGCTGAATATTTCTGAATTAAAATAACAATTTCCAATGAAATTTCAGTAACCGTACACAATACATACACAATACGCACACAAAGCTAGGGTTTTTAAAACCGGGGTATAGAATATCCCCCAGACCGCCCGGTTTGAGAGACCTAGCTTTGTGATTGTGTTCAAAAACAAAAATGTATTTTCGAGCTTATGAGTTTCAAACTGTTTATTAACTTTTTATCTATTTCTATTCTATTTTCTATTCTTTATGTATCTATTATTAAGAATATAGGTAATATATATTTAGAAATCTACATTTTCAATTCGGGAATAATTCCCAATGCAATTTTCATGATCGCTACTGTATACGATTATTAAAAATACTGAAATTTAGGTGCGAGCCGGTGCTAATTCTATAGGTAATAGCTAAGCCGAATCAAATTTTAAATTATAATTTCCCTTTAAATTTCACAACTTCTAAAATTTTCTCGCCTCTAAAGTTTAGACGCCCCCCCCGAATTTTGCCGCCCTAGGCCTGGGCCTCGCGGACTTAAGCTTGAATCCTGCGCTGTGTCTATGTCATATTTTATTTTTCTGTGAAACGTGCCTGCGTCGAAACGTTCTAGTGTCAAAACTTGCTTAGATAAATATCTATTAGGAATCAAGTTAATACAATAACGCAGTTATCAAAACTATAAATTGCTGTAAAAGAAGCATCGGAACTACCATGTTTTTTAGATCTGATTAAAAACTGTAATAATAACAACAGTTCTCTATGTTTCCACTGGCTTTTTTTGCGTTCAAGAACATGTGTGCAAAATTGCAAAGAGTTATATAGTTTTAAATCAAGTCTTATATTTTAACAGGTATAAAAATGTCACCAAAAGCCAAAAACATTGAAACAAAAAAAAAACTAAAAATTAAATGCCGAAAGCAAAAATGCTGAAAAAAGATACAAATCTCTATTATTTATGACTTGATTATTACTTAAAAATCAATTTTTAACTTATAAGTTATAACCTACACACATACCTATGTCTGTTTTTAACAAAATTAAGAAAAAAAGTTCTTTAATTTTTTTGCTAATTACACTGAAAAAAAATGTCTTTCGTTTTTTACCTTATTTTTGTACCTAGATAACAATCTCTTTTTTTTTCTTTTAATTGATAGATAATTTAATTTATTTTTTCATTTTTTTCATGATATAATTAAGATATCGTTGTTGTTCCAAGATATAACAGGAAAAACCTTCCACTGTACAAAAGTACATTTTTTTGAAAATTTAATTATTGTCAAACTTAAAGAATCACTTTAGTGCCGCTCGTCATCTCTTTGATGTACTTTCAGTGCCGCCCGTCGGCGACAGCAAAAGTAAAATAAAATTTAAAAACGCATTTAAAACGTGATGCCTTGAAATTATAGCGAGACGTCTTGGAATAGACAAAATTTTGAAAATACTTCTATTATAATTTATTGATTTATATTGACATAGCTTATTTGAATAAATAAATGGCTGTTGACAAGCATTTGATTTTAAAAAACATCCAATGCATGTTTCGACTATCCAAATGAAATGACTGGGTTGCATTTGTGTAAACAAATTTAAATCCGCAAATCTTCCCTATTATAGTTGGGCTCAGTTAAATGTGTAACCATGCAGAAAATGGCCGTCGGTCTGGTGGTGACATGCGACGTACGAATCTATGGTTGGGGTGCATCGCGACGCTCTGGAGTTGACTTCGATTTATGATATTTGAGGGGGACATGATATATTTGTTGGCACGATGACACTTATTAAATCGTTTGCTGTGTTAATGATTTAAGCTTGTTGTAATTTTGATAGGTTAAATGTTTCGAATGCCGTGGCATTTCTCAAGTTTCTAGAGGTAGCTAATTGCTGCAATTATTTATATCCAATCAAATATAATTGTTGTTTTACAAAATTCTTGAAAAGGTTTTTGCTATCTGTTTTTAAATTTTTTCGTTTAAACAACTTTCAATTTAATTTATTTTTTCTCTAATGAAGAGTTATTTAAAATTCTGATTATTTGCAAATTCGATTAATTTATTGTAATCTTATCATATCGCCATCGAAATTAATATCTTAATAACTTATCGGTTAAACTGGTTTTCTTTCAAGATTAGCTAAATTTTGCAATGTTTTATTATTATAAAAGCATTTAAATTAATTGAGTGTTTTTCAAATTCGTATGTGAATTAATTATCTATTTTTTATTCATAAAATGAAAAATGTAAATTAAGTGAAACTAAAACTGGGAAGTACCGAATAAAAATTTCTTCATATTATTTAATTTAGGAAAGTCCCTACAGGGAGAAGATGAAAAAACCGGGCAAATCTCAGTACCAACGCTGGTAGAAAATTAAAAATTAACAATAATTACAAGTAACTTACCTTCTTTTTTTATTATTAAAACCAAAAATAAATGCAATGCAAAATTTAATATTAAGTCACTGTATCGAGAATATTGACTGAAGTTTGTTTTAAATACAATCCAGTTTTTATCTCTTTAATCTGATCGAGTAACAGAAGGTACAATTGTGCATCATATTAGATAACGATAATAATAAAGAGTATATAAAACGTTTTAAAGTACATTGTAGATGTACTCCGAAATTTTTGCAATAAACAATTTGTAGAATAATTTTTTGAGTGTTTACATAAAACAAGTAAGCAATTATATTTTATTAGAATATGCAAATGGGTAAACAAATTTATGCTACAATATTTGTATTCCTCTTCAAAGGAGATGGAACACGCAAAATGGAAAATTAACCTTCCCACTTATTTTCTGTTGGGTGCACTTTAAAATTTTCTTTTGCTTTTACCTAAAAGATTAAACGAATCTGGTAAGAACTGGTTAACACAAGATTTTTTTTGATAAAATCCTACCTATAATATATAAATTTTGATTGTCCTTTTTTTTTTGTTTTTTGTTTTTGTGATTTTCTTACTTCAAATGAGAATTAATACATTTATTTTTAATAGGTTGATTTGGAGGAATATTGAAAATTTGGAGTTTGGACATCTGGAATTAAAGTGTTTATGGTTCATGTTAGTAGAAATTCCTTCCACTCGAGATAATATTTCACGGGTTTTATAGTTGATGCAGAGATTGCAAGAAAAGATACATTGCTTACACAAAAATAATTTCCGGATAAATTTACCGATAAAATTGGTAACCACTGGATTAATACCATTTTTTCCTGCAACCAAGCTAAATAATATTTCAATTTTTCAGAAAATTTTACATTATTTTTTTTTTGGGTAAAACAAGTAATGCTATGCATCTAAGAAGGTTAGCACTATACTAAACTATCATTCAAGTGCTCGCGGAACCATGCACGAGAGCCAAGAGGAAGAAGAACAAAAACTTTAATCTGAATCATCCACGTTTTTTTAACTTAAACTTATTTTTACTTTTAGTTTCTTTTACATTACAACTGATTGAGAGTAGCTATTGGACATAAAAAACTGAATTGCAGACTTGGAGGAATTCAGGAGAGATGTAACACAGTTTTTGGCATACAGAGAATTACTTGGATTATTATGTTATTTTGTCATAAATGATCCATTCTCGAACCATTTAGTTGCTCAGGATCATTATACAGGGTGACCCAGACCACGCGTATCAGTACTTTTTTTCAAAAACGGTAAGTCGTAGAGAGTTGAGCAAAAAAAATTTATTACAAAAGCCCTAATGACGAATCTAATGGTGATATTATTATTTCCGGGAAAAGTCGGCATCCAGAGTAGTTTGCTCCAGAAAGTCCAGAAATCCAGAATTTTAAATGGCACCATATGGCGAAAGTGGTATCGTTGGAAAGCTCTTTAAAAAATAAGCAAGTTTTGTAGGAAAAATTTTTTTATTACTCCCACCCCTTTTAAGTTATATTCAACTTAAGTTATTAAATTTCAATTTCTTATAACGAACTTAACTTTAAAAGTCAGCACTTGAAATATTTTTTTCTTTGGGGTCGGATCAAAGATATTGTTTATACAGAAAAATCGACAACGAGAGATGATATGAAGCTCAGAATTTGCAATGCCTGTCGATCATTAAACACTGAAGAAGTACTTAGAGCCACTGATAGTATGACCAGAAGAGCTCAACAGTGTTTAGAAGTAAATGGAAGACATTTTGGACACTTGTGACATTGCTCTAACGCGGTAGCTGGATTTTAAGTGCTGACTTTTAAAATTAAGTTCGTTATAAGAAATTGAAATTTAATAACTTAAGTCGAATATAACTTAAAAGGGGTGGGAGTAATAAAAAAATTTTTCCTACAAAACTTGCTTATTTTTTAAAGAGCTTTCCAACGATATTACTTTCGACATATGGTGCCATTTAAAATTCTGGATTTCTGGACTTTCTGAAGCAAACTACTCTGGATGCCGACTTTTCCCGGAAATAATAATATCACCATTAGATTCGTCATTAGGGCTTTTGTAATAAATTTTTTTAGCCCAACTTTCTACGACTTACCGTTTTTGAAAAAAAGTACTGATACGGGTGGTCTGGGTCACCCTGTATAACCAAAGAAAGCATCTCCACATGAAATTGAATTTTAAAAATTATCACGAGTGCTTTCCCATAATACAGATGCAGATTATAATTATCGTAGATGAGATAAAAGACTCCTAGTGTAAGGTTCTTATTACCATAGGGCGCGAGTCGGATTAAGAATATGTGAGGCCCGGGGCTAACTTTTTTTGGAGGCCTCTTGGTCTTGTATGTTTTAACAAAATGCCCGCAGGCGAAAGTTTTTGATTATTCAAGGTCAACCGCGCTTAGATCAAATGTCAAATTTTAGAAAGGATAATAATTATTATACATAATTGATTATAGTTTTTTATTTAAAACACAGGAGGTATACATACACATTTATTTTATTTTTTAATTTAATTTATTTTAATCTGTGCTAATTTAAATTTTGTTGCTTCAATTTTTTTGAGGCCCCTAGAATGTGGTGGCCCGGGGCTGCAGCCCCCTTAACCCCCCTTTAATACGGCTCTGCCATAGGGTGACTAGATTGGTAAAATTGAAGCAAAAGACAATCGGAAGACCCAAAACTTTTGCTCTTCACTTTTATGCAACTGAGCTTTTTTCTATCTTTTCGACTTAATTTTTCAAAAAAAGGAACAAAAATGGGACAATTATCGTTTTGTTTTTAATTTCTCGGAACAACGAAACACAAAGTTGAAAAACGGGATGTAAGGTCACCCTATCCTATATTATCAACTAGTTTTGATCAGATTCGAGATTTCAAATTATTCAAATTTGATTTTATCTAAAAACTACTTTCAAATTTTCTCGAAATTTTTTCAGATTTTCCTTCACTTGTATAGCAGATTTTGACAGCGATTCTTCCCCTCGGTTCTATCCCAACTTATTTAAATTAAAAAAAAACTTGATGCTATTTTTAGGTATAAGGAAAGCGCACGACTTACAAAAGAGGCTGACGCTCAACTACATCGTTACATAGCTACGTTGGATACACAACTAGGAAGTTTGTTCATTTTATGCTCTAGACTAGATATATTACAATACCACATGAAGTCGAAAAGCGGCATATAACAATGCAGTTATGCTGAAATTACAGTTGATGCATAGCCACTGCTGAGTAATCCTGAAATCGTCAGTAGCAGTGCCGTAACTAGAGTGGGGCCACGATTTTATAGACCAAAAAGCAAAAACACAAAAAGTCGCACGAAAATAAGGGTTGCTTTGTTTAATCTTTGTCAACAATTTAAGCCGAGGAAGGCGTAAAATGTTATGTTTGCACCAGGTGTATCATTGTATTTTTGAATCAATATTGTAGAAGGAGTATCTTCTTATCTTTTAATAGTTCTTACAATCAAAAATCAAATTTTTTATATTTTTGGAAATTTTTATAGTTTAATTAATAGTCTTGAATTTGAGAGGAGGCTAAGTCTCCCTTGCCTCCTCTGACGCGCTACCGCTGTATAGTATAGGTACCTATTTTCCAATATCATACTACAGATATTGCTCCCAGTGGGAAATTTACAATATAGAGAACGAAGAAATATAATATTTTATCAAGAAATTCTAGAGAATTTCTAGAGAAATTCTAGAGAATTTCTAGAGAAATTCTAGAGAATTTCTTGATTCTAGAGAATTTCTTGATTATATAAGTCGGGTTGTTGACTTAGAATAAAATAAAATAACCGAAATATGGGCGGACAATATACGGACAAAAATTTAAAAAAATAAATTAATCTAGATTCCCAAATCCTCATTACTGCATTTGGTGGTTTATCCTCTCAAATACGTTTAGAAACTACATTAACCGACCAAGTAGCGTTCTAGTGGCTGAAAATGATTTTAATCGATTTCTTATATTATTCTGAGAAAAATCTTCTATATGCACCTTATTTTTTTATGCGGTCGTTCAATAGTTATAAACAATCTTTTGTTTTATAAATCTAAATTCAGGAAAAAAAATCTGAAAAAATTCAAAAGGCTTAATTGGACCATTGGACCAAAATACACATTTTTTGTGTCTTTAACTTTTCTCTTAAAACCTCTAGTTTTTAAGATATAACTCGATAAATGGCGGAAAATGCCCACCTATCTTTCGTTGGTGTCTCATGTAGCGTACTTTTAGATAATTGGCAGTGGTTAGGTTTAGCTCTTCCAATGTAATGTATGTGTATTTATTGAGCAGCACATGCAAATGATAAAATTTTATACCAAAATGAATGTTCGTCAGTGCAAACGTTGCGCGCTTTGCGCCCATTTTACGGCAGACGCGGTAGCCCTTCAAAGTCTACTCTCTAACGTTGATGACCAAATTTGAAACCACCGGTTCGGTAAACAATCAACCAACACCCGTTCGTCAAAAGAATGCCAGATCGGCAGAAAACATTGCCGCTGTTCGTCGAAGTGGGCAGGAGAACCCAAGGCAGTCAATTCCCCGCCGTTCACAAAAACTCGACCTTTCGCAGACCTCAACTTGGCGAATTTTGCATAGAGACTTGCGCCTGCACCCTTACAAGATCCAACTGACACAAGAGCTTAAAGTAACTGACCATAGACAATGCCGATTGTTTGCTGAGTGGGCTTCGGAGTATTTGGAAAAGTACCCAAATTTTGGCCGAAAAATTATCTTCAGCGATGAGGTGCATTTTTGGATGAATGGCTATGTTAACAAGCAAAATTGCTGAATATGGGACAGTGCCAACCCACATGAAGTTCACCAGATAGCAATGCATCGACAAAAAGTAACCGTTTGGTGCAGATTTTGGGCCGGTGGCGTCGTCGGTCCGTATTTTTTTGAAAATGAAGTTGATGAGGCTGTCACTGTCAACGGCGAACGCCACAGGACGATGATAACCGATTTTTTTTGGTCCAAACTAAACGACATGAACGTGAACGACATGTGGTTTCAGCAGGACGGCGCTACATGCCACACAGCGAACGACACGATGAACAATCTGCATCAAAGATTTGCGGGTATGGTTATCTCTCGCAGAAGTGATGTCAATTGGCCGCCAAAATCGTGCGATTTGACCCCACTAGATTTTTTCTTGTGGGGTTTTCTTTAAACAAAAGTTTTCACTTTTATACATCGGATTTTCTCAGATAATTACCCCTTATACTGAGTTTCTAAGCGCTCCTGGATCGATGCCGCCCCATGCAAAAATGTTTCTCTAACATTAATTTGTATAGGCGCTGCGAAAATAATATCGTAAAGAAGTGCCAAAAATCGGTTTGTAAAGAATTAAATAAAAGAATAAATTTAATTTTAAAGGAATTTAGTTAAACAGGATTTAAATGGAAAGGATAAGCACCTACGAAAGATATAAAAATGTATATTGAAATTTAACATAAACCAAATAGTTTAAATAATTCGTGCTCGGCATGCTTAGTTAATTTGTTAAGCGGAGGAAATAGTGGTTTTATTGCTTTAGTCTAGTTGTAAAACTTGGAAATGTTTGTTTCCCGGGAAACCTAAAGCTCAAACGATCGCGTTTGACGTCAGAGGGAAAAGATGGAAACGTAAAAGAGTGGGCGCTTAGGCGGGAACATTTCTATTCTGTAATTGATTTTAAATCTGGGTATACCACACTAATTACCCACTACACTGATAAGCCGATTCGGTTGCTAACAACTTCGATAAATAATTTACTCCATAGAGGTAGTCCTCTATCTAATCAGGATCTAGTAATTTAAAATCCATGTCATATATTCCGAAACAGACATGATAAATTGCCTAAACGTTTAATGTGATGCATCGAAAAACTTAACGATAATTTATCAATCAGCCGCAGATTTCATATTTTTATGCTAAAAAGTTAAGTTAGTTTTTGCTGTTTGAAAGCTGTTAATTTAAATATTGATTAGTTGGAGGGTGGTGCCATTGGCGAATAAGAGTGTGGGTCAAGACGCATGTGTATAGGAGCATTGTATATTGTTAAAATTGTCACAAAAACAATATACAATAAAATTCAATTGAAAACTTTTATTTAACATGAAAAATGCTTTTAAAACTTTAAATTTTAATAAAACGTTGCTGATATCGGCTACATACTATTTTCTTTCATTTTGCCATAGTCGAAATAAAAATTAATATAGCGGCTACCTATTTTCTATTTAAACCTTTTTTTTTTATTTCAATTCAAATTCAAATGAAAATTTTTTTCTAAAGACGGAAAAACTGATAAATTTTCCAGAATACCAGTTAAAATATAACAGACGTCAGAAATACGAAGTTATCTAATATTAATGCACCAAAGTATAGTCGAATATTTCAGATAGGGATTTTTTTATTTTTTTTCGACTGTATTGCCAACCTACTTGGCACTGTTCGATATGTAACCTTTTCAGAAAAACACAGTTTTTCCTGTAATATTTCAACAAAATGTTAACGAAAGATATGAGAAGTTATTTTAGGTGATCTTCTCGAAATGTACACATTCGACTTTATAAAAAAATTTTTGTGAATCAGCTCAGCAGATTGTTTTTGTTATCATCGGGAAGCTTCTTTACAGGAAATTAGATTTTTTACGAAAATGAATAATTTCATTCAAGGTAAAAAGAATCTTGGAACATTATTGATAAACAATTTCATGTGCTAGAAAGTCTGATTTGCTAATTAAAAATAGCTTGACATTAAACCGAAGTCAATCCATCCTTAATAGATTGCAACATGCCTTCGATGTAATGCATATTATCAATAAAAGTTAATTTGGTACAAGGAACAAATTAATTGGCAATTATCAAATAGCTGTACTTCAACCAGCGCAATAAAATTTCTACACCAGACTGGATAGGATTACAATTAGAAACACAGACGTAAGAAACAACGTAAATGTAGCGTCTAGTGTTGATATAATCAATACCAACCGTAACAGAAGGCTAGCGTGGCCTTCTCGAAGTCAGACCCAGAAGGAAATAGTACTAGCAAAAAAGCTGAAAAAGGTCACTGGATCTAATCGTCTAATCCACTACGAAAATAATAAAATACAGGATAAAGCAATTTATCCAGTTACCTCACCTATTATATCATGTAATCTAAGCTGTGCTACCCAGTTTACCCTTCGCTTTATAAAATTGGCGAAAAAAAAGTTTAGACTTGAGTTTTTGGAATGCCACGACAATGTCATTGTCCTTCATTTGATTGTTTTCTCCGTTTACGTTTATATCTGGAGTATATGTACTGGAATGCATTAGAATACAATCTCTGGACTTTAGTATAAGTTTTGCTTTGTTGATTTTGCTTTTCAGTGATTCTAATTAAATTAAAATGACATTTGGCAGAAATCCAGTCGTTTACCAAGTCGCGGCTTTCAACACCAAAGCCTTACTTTATATTATCCGAAAGAATCTGCTTTGTCCAATCATTTTGAAGCTAGCCACATAATAGGGTGAATTGGTCGGTTTACATGTGCGTGAAGTTAGCTCCGGCATTTTTAAAAATTTAAAAACTAAATATTGTACCGGGTTGTGCCCGATTATTTTGGATTTTATAGAGATTTCTTATTTTGGGGTAGAAGTTATCACCGCCATTTTTGATTTTTTTTTTTTAAATCAAAACTGTATTGGATTCTACTCGACGTGTGCCGTCGTGTGCCGTAAATCATAAAATTTTATTTTGATAAATAAACTTTTTTTGGGCTAAAAACTATTTTATCGATAGAAGTTAGCCCCACCATGTTGGTTTCTTCGGCACACGTCGAGTAGAATCCAATACAATTTTGATAAAAAAAAATCAAAAACGGCGGGGCTAACTTCTACCCCAAAATAAGCAATCTCTATAAAATCAAAAAAAAACGGCACAGCGTGGCACACATCTGGTTTTTAAATTTTCAAAAATGGCGGGGATAACTTCACGCACATTTGGTTTACGGCCATGTAACAGATATTTCATTTATTTAAAAAAATTTTAATATTGTAATGTTCCATTGTACAACATTTTTGACCGGAATGTCCAGACGCCGGCCGATTCAATGCCACTTTTCGGAAACATTTAATACAATTTAAACAATGGGTAAGCCAGTAGTGTGGTATGACAATTTCCCACTAGGGGGACATCAAAAAAAATTTAATTTACGGATCTGTTCTGTATTTCCAAAATTTTGATTAATTACCAAACAGTCAAATTCCAGAAAAACACTTTTGGCAAAGTATAAAAAATTTTTGTTTATGTAAACAAAAAAAAAATTGTTAATATTTAGGATATTTATGTAATAATAATTATTTCATATTATTACTAGTATTTCCTGTACGTATAAATCATCAAAAAATTTATAACGCATGCAAAGATTAGATAGTGGAGACCCATAACAAAATATTGAATTGGAGTGTATTAGTAAATAGTAAGTATTTAATTTATTATTCAATTTTTTTTAAATTATAGTAAATTTGACATTTTTTACAATTTAAATTTAATATAAAATATCTATAAAATCAAAATACAGGGAATAGGCATTCGGTAACTCTTACAATACCTAAATTTTTAATTTTCAGTTATTCAAATACAATATTAATATTTTGGAAAAATTTATTTTTTTTTTGTAATAAAACTACGAACTTTGCTTTTATTAATTTCGGTTTAATGTTTAATACATTCGTCTTACAAGGGTACAATTTCAATTATGAAATAAATTCGAGTTTTGTCATAAAATAAAACATGTAGCCGCAGAACAACATTAATTTAAAAGTTATTCAATATTAAATCTCTTTAATAAATTCTTCAAATGACGAAGCAAATGTCAAGCAAAATAATTTTTTTTTGTTATTTAAATAACAAATAAAGAAGGAAATTTAGTAATAGTAAGTATAACTTTTAAATTATTGCTTTTCTGTGTCTAAATATTTTATAACTAAACTCAATATTATTTTAAAATTGCCACTGTACACTGAGGAGTTTTAATAAATCGAAACCGGTATGCTCAAAGCTTCTACACGTTTTTCACCAGTAACTCAGAAAGCGTCATGTGCAATTCAAATTTGTCAACTGATATTTAGAAATTGTCAAATGTCATTAAGATTTGTTAATTGATAATCAGAGATCGTCAATTGTTTGACGTTTTCTGATTTTTGTTTGACGGTTTCTGAATATCATTTGACGATTTCTGAATTTCATTTGACAATTTCTAAATATCAATTGACAAATCTAAGTTACAGTTGACAATTTCTGAATATCATCAGTTGATAAATCTGAATAGCAGTTAATCTTTTTTGAATTACAACAACTGCAAAAACAATAATTAATATTTGAAACGAAAATTTTTATAACTACGATAGGCAATTGTCTTATTTCCTTCTTTATTTGTGGTTTTTCGACAAAATTTGTTATAAATCAAAATGCAGAGGTCTGAAAACATCACCTGATAACCAAATTAAGTAATTTTCTATTTGTTAAATTTATTTTCCGGTTGCAGCGGTTTTATTTATTAGCTGATCTCGAGGAGCTATGAAAATGCATGGAAAATTTCTACTTATTTTTTTTCTAAAAAATGTAAATTAAAATTTTAAAATTAATTCTGACATTTTCCTTAAAATTTGAAACTTGAAAATATTTCTATTTTTTGATCAAGATTATTTTATAAATTTACATTTCCTTCTTACAAAACTTTAGCTTGAAAGTATAAGATTTAAAAAAAAATTCCTGCATCCTCATCACAGAAGAGGAAGAATTTAAAATTTTTGTCATCATAACTCTTTACCAACAATCAAGCATCAGTTTTGAAACTGTCGAACAAATACCGAATAAAAGATTTTAAGGAAATATTTCAAAATTAAATTTTTTTATTTCGGATTATTTAATTTTTTTTATTAAAAAAAGAGGAAAAGTTTAGATTTTCGCGTGTTTGGATTTTTTAGAAAAGTTTAAATTTTTCCCAAAAATCGCGAGGTTTTAATAAGCAAATACTGTTTATTTTTTCACAGTAGCGCTACTACCCAGGGCGGATTTTTCTTCATTTTTATGATTTTTAATTTTTTCTTCATTTATTTTATGAATTTTATTTCATTTTTATGAAGAGTTTTCAAGCATCCGACCGTAACCTTAATCTAAAAGTTCACTTTATAGAACTTGCAAAAAGGATATTCATGCATCTTTTCTTTTTTTTATTTTATTTTCCAATAATTTTTCTATAATACCTAAATTTAAAAATGCACATATAACAAATAAAAAAAAATTTATTAATATTGGAAAAACATTAGAAAATATTTATTATATTACTGGTTTTGTCCATTTTAAAATTAATTCCATTATATTTTTGGCGAATTTGAACTTTTGCCCAATGAAACTGGGGAAATTGCTTTTATTGATTATAAGTATCACATGTCTCACAGGGTAATTCGTCCTGATGAAGCTCACGAAAAAGTTTACTGTAGACTGGTACACAGTAATTTTATTGAACCAAAGTTCAAATTCTCAAAAAAATATAATTAAATTAGGAAATAACTGTGAATTATATTAGTTAGTCGCTGATGTAAAAATTAAACAAGAAATCCACGTCTTTTAGAACTAAATTACACAAATATTTATGCTGCTACACGCAGTTTTCAGAATTTAGAAAATTTTTTACAATAAATTAGACATAAATGTATTATAATATAGAAGGTGTCTCCGTGATCGTGGAGAACCTCTACCATGATGATAAAAGACACTTTTTCAAATAATATTGTTGTCCAAGTCCAAACCCTTGGGGAGTACCTCCCTTTAAAGGAATTTGTTTAATTTCTAATTTCAAACGGCCATAGCTCCTATATTATTGATTTTTTAAGCTTAATGAATTACAACATATTTAAAGATAATTTGCTTATCTGTAAAATAGGTTATAACCCCTTATCGTCTAAAATCAACGGATTTCGAATTAAAAATTAAATTAAGAGAAAAAATGTTTAAAAAAATTCATGTTTTATTATTTTTACTCTTCTTGCGAACCCTGTATCTCTTAAACAAAACGTCTTAGAAAAATAATAATAGCCCAAACCAGATAGGGAATTTAATGGGCTACAACTTTGGTCAAATAAATTTTTTTGGAAAACCAACCGTTTTCACAGAAATTTTGAAAATAATGAACAAGGTGTAGGTAAAAAAAAATAAATTTACAAAATTTCAAATCTCCATTGTGGTCTTATCGTCCATAATTTCAATAATTAAAAATGTTTTTTTAATTAAATTTGTAAATTGAAAATTTCAATTTACAAAATTTATTTTAATAAATTTTCAAAATGGACTCCCTCATTTTCAGCACACAGCACAGGCGTGCTCTTTTCAAAAGGTATTGCACGGTATTATTTATAATGCTGCTTTTTCGTCAAGTTACTACCTACACATTAGATTTAAATTATTTAAATATTGGATAAACTTGGATCTGTCAAAATCACATATTAAGTGGCTCAGGATCCGCATAGTTTATTTACTAATGCGTATAAAAATGCAATCGAAGCTTTTCGAAGAACATTTAGGGATGTACGAGGAATAGACAAACTGATGGAAAGTATTATTGTTGCTTTGTTTTCGGGTGACTTTCTTCAAACCTTGGCAGTTATTCAAAGGAGTTCAAGGTTACTGAAAACAGATTTGTAATAAATCACGCGTTAGGAAGTCAGGCCTACTAGTTATTAATAAATGTGATTTTCCGATAAAAATTCTCGAGTGAGACTTGATATCAAGTTGACCGCTCAAGATGTTCACGCTCTTATCGTACCACTAAACTGGGCTAAACTAAAATAAACATCATCATCCATTGATGAAAGACAGTACAAGCCAGTCAAAACATTGTTTTTTTTTCAGGCTGTACGCTATAAAATTTTCTTATTTTTTTTTTCTCAAAGAAAGGGTAATACTTGCCGTTTGACAGAAAGACAGTGAAAATTTATTTTCTTTTTGTTTTTGGTTACTTTTAAAACCGACAAACGTCAAGTGATTTTTGTTCTTGGAATCGTCCGTATTTGAATCGCATTTTAATTTACATCTCTGACGAGAAAGAATCATTTTCCGCTTTTGATATGCAATATACTATTCAGTTGATCAAAAATTGTTTGGTAAAATAATACATATTAAAAAATAAAATTATATTATTAAATATAATTAATTAAATATAAAAAAGTCTCTAATTCACAAAAAATACCCCCCTAACCAACAAAACATTTATTATTGCCAACTTTCTAACTAAAATGTTACCAAAAATGCAATTTTGTTTCAATTATTTTTGTTTATTTTATATTTTTATTTGACAACTACTGCATGCAGTAAATATTTGTAAATTATATTTTTTGCTTTTTTTCATTTTTAAACGAGGTGATATCAAAATAACGATGACAAAATTAATTGTTGTGTCTAGTCTCATCGAAAAAATTATTAAGGTGTACTTAACTTAGATAATATTGTAAAAATAGAATTTTTTATTACACGTATATAAACTTAACCTTTAAATGTGCAATATTGTAGATATAAAAATTTAATAGTTATTTTAATATTAACATTTTTATATCATCTAAAAAATATTAAAAATAATTAATAATAATAAAAATAAAATTAAAAATTAACTAAGCAATATTAATGTATAATTTCCTTTATTACTCTATTTGACTAGTTTTGCATGTGATTTTTATTCGATAACGCTTTATTTGATAGTGGTTAATAATTTATTGTAAGTTATTGTGTATAAAATTTAAGTTTTATTTCTATTTAATTATAATAATTTTTTAGAAATACTCAAGATTTTCATTTTAAAATTATGTTCGAGTGTGGTGACGATTACTGTTTTACATTTTAATAATGGTAAAGTTCACAAATTAATTATTATTTTTTTTTGCATAATACTTATATCAAAGGTTGCAGTGAAGTGACTCCGTGATCACAAAAAATTTATTAATAGAAAACAAATTTAAAATCTCATTCAGAAAATACTAATACAATGGGGTACCTACTCCAAGTAATAATGAACTTCAAATATCACAAACTTATTTAATTATGACGCACAGTTCCTTTTTAGATTATCTTTTTTTTTCATTTGAGTGAGCTATATTTAGCTATTAATCCATATTATTTAAATTATTATTTTTACTTAAGAAAATTTTCAATTTTTATTAGTTCTTAATATATTTTTTGTATTTTTTCATTATTTTTCATTGCTTTTCTCTGTAGTAAGCGCTTTCATCAATTTCAATTTTCAGCAGCTTAAAGAGATTGTGTAATGACGATAAATAATTTTTTCTATTGTCATAATGGCAAGAATGAAGCGCTAATTCCTTTATCTAATCTTATCGAAAAACCGCAACATATATAAGACATAAATTTGAAACTTGAAAAAATAGTTAGGGCGTCGAATACTTTCATTGCGTGGTTGCAAATTAAATCACGCTCGAAAAATAATTTTAAAATCAAATTATATTTTAGACAAGTTTGTGGTGAAAAAGTTTTCACTCTTAAAAGCTCAACCCTTATTTCCGCCTGGAGAAATTGAAAAGCTCCTCCTACGAAGTGTGCCTCCTACGCTACGCTTTGACGTCATTTTGCGCGCGCAAATGTTGAATTGGGTCACCTATCGTGACCTCTAGACCGAGCTTTTGGAAGAACTTTTAGACTGTGTATAGCTACCAGAAGCTTCAGCCATCACCATGGCCGCGAATAACTCGAATTATAAGCTTAGTGCTTCCACTGCCAATCTTAAATATTCAGGTAAGTTAAATGTAATTTGTCATTTTGTCTGTATTGTTGCGAATTTTGAAAAATTCCAAAAAGGTTTTCGAAATAGATGCGGAAGGAACTCAGTACAACCCAAAGAAATCAATGACCTTATATCTGTTTAATTATGAACCTTCGACAATTTGATTCATTTATCGTGGTATTTGTCATCCTCCAGATTAAGAAATTCATTTTAAAAATTTACTTTTTTGTAAATCCGGTTTACTCACGTTTTAATTAGTCGAATCTCAGTTTGGACGATCAAACCCAAAGTTTGATAATTGTAAGCAAGCAGCGAAGTATATCGTGATACAAACAATGCATTTCAAAATAGAATTTCCTACTTTTTACAATTTTAATCTTGATTGTACTTAAAATTACGATTATATATTTTATTCACTTAAAAGAGGTGTAAATATTGCACAGATATGGTGCTGGGAAAAACTAACGATGAAATAATCCAAAATTGTACTAAATTTAAAAGATACAGTCTGCACACAAAGGTAAAACAAGATGGAAGTCAAATTTTCCATTTTCACATTCTTGGTGTGGTCGATAACTTTATTCTCCATTAAACAGCGTTGCCAATCCCATATCCTTCTTCCCGAATTCAATTTTTTACCATAATAATTCTGCAAATCTTTCTGATTTGATCAGTTTTTTTTTATAAATTACTTTGTGTGCAAGCCAATGCATTTCTATCTATACTTAATTTCAAGTGGCCGAGGACGAAGCACTTTCAAAATTTGATAAACTTATCGGGCAGCTCTATAATGATAAGTTAAATGGGATTTTGTATTGCATCAAAGCTTTTAGATTTCTATTTTTCTATCTAAAATTTCTTGATTTGGTGACCACGTGCAAGGTATGAGCTAAATCCTGTTGTAACATTAGGTCCCCAGCTAGATAACCTACCCATCAAAGAGTTAAGAGTAGACGCACCCTGATTCTATCTAATGATAGTCAGCAGTACACCGAGAGAAATAAAAAAAATGTGGCAAATAAATTCTTTTTTAGTGTCTTCTAATTCAATTCCGCGCATCAAAGTGCAATTTCAATTTCAAGCCATTGAACTTGCAACGTGCGGAGACTAAGGAAATTCGGGGTATAGGAATCCTTAAAAATACGATCACTTTCACCCACACACATTTGCACTTAATTATCCTGTATAAAAATTTATTACGTAAACGTGCTTATCTATGCCAAAATAGCAAATCTACAATTTTAGAGTCTCTTAAAAATTTTATGCATTTAACCCCAAGAAAAATTTTTTTAAAAACAACGAAATGCTTTATTCTTAAGACAATATCATTTCTACTATCAGAGTAGTAAATGAATTTGAAAGATTAAAGCTAAAATTCAAAAGTCATCAACAGAATGGAGATGATTCTTTCCTAATATTATTTCTACCTCGTTGATTCTCTTTACAAGAACATTTCCTTTTCTAAAGCCTTTGTTTGGCTTTGTTGGAAAATCATTTTATTTTAATTATTTTTTAATCTTATGTCTAGGATAAGATTAAAATACAATAAGATATTTCAACGATCAAAAATAGAGAATTCATTAAATTAAATGACTTTTTTACCATTTATAACATCAATCAAGTACAAATGAAAAAAAAACACATTTTTCCGTTTTTTAAAAATTCATTTTAGCTTTATATTTTACAAAAACTATCAGCAATTCAATAAATATAATGTATTGCTATGTTTCCTTCTTTCAATTGGGGTGGATAATAAAATTATGTAACAATCAGAACTATTAGAATTAATTTAAATTTACTGTTAAGTCTTTTTCTTCTTCTTAATTTCTTCATCAATAAGATTATCAGGAAATTTTTTGTTTCATTCAGTATTTTATTTCTGAAAATTCAATATTTTTTTGTTCATTTACTCTGAACTCGTTTGTTCCAAATTCATTGCATTTTCTAAGTTTTTTTGTATTTGTTTTGTTTTTTCTTCTTTTATTTTTCAAATTTTCCTGCTTTTAATCAATTTTTGTTCAGAAAAAAAAGTCATCGGAGAGGATCCTTTCTAAAAATATTTAGATTGGTAGCAATCCTAAATATTTTTCTTAGGAGTGAGAGTTGTTAGTGTGAACTTTTTATACATAGATTTTTAAAGCTTAAAAATTTCTCTGAACTGCTTCTACAGAACCCCTCTGTGTTCATTTTATTTAGCTCGGGAGTTCGTAATACATTAATTAACAAATAAAATAATGAGTAAATTTATATTTCTACAAGCGAGAGCACATAAAATATTATTTACATTATTCCTTAGTTTTGTTTTTTCCCTTCTCTCTCTTTCATAAAGTCTCCAACGTCTTCCGATACCCAATAAGCAGAGAGTGTTTGATAAGCTTTTGTGATTTATAAGTCAAAGAGAACCAGCTTGACACCTCTACTTCTAATTGGGAAGGTGGTAGCGACTAATCGATTAATCGACTATCGTAATCGATTAATCGATTATTTTATAATAATTCATTCTTATGAAATTCTATCATTAAATAATTATTTCATAATCGATTAAGGTGATTCATAGCAGTGTCGATAAATTATAAAATTAATTGATTATGGAAATAATTAAAGCTGAAAATAGTCGATTAGTAGTATTCTGCCCTCCTAAGCCAAAATGACGTAACTCAAATTTTTCTCATTTCGATTTTATATGGTTTATAGGCTGTTCTATATGAAACTCATCATATTTCCTAAGCGAAATAGACGTATCTCACATTAAAGGCATTCAAAACAGCTAATGAAATATCACGTATCTCATAAGCTGTGTTGAAATGAATTGCACAAAATGCTATTTATCTCACAAGGTGTAAATATTGAGTTACGTCATGTTGGCTAAGGAGGGCAGTATTAGTGTATTTATTGTGGGTTAAAATACTTATGGTTTGACCAACGAGGAACCCATAAGAGGGGAAGAGGGGTTAGGAGAATTAACCAGGCCCATAGCCAGGATTTTATTTTGGGGGCGGGCACTCATAAAATGCCTTTTTGTAAAAATTCCGGGAATTTTTATTATTACAAATAAATGTTGTTATTTTTACATTTTGGGGGGAAAATTCCCTCTCTCTGAAGGGAAGGGGGGGCACATGACCGCAGGTGTCCCCTTTTGGCTACAAGTCTAGAATTAACTACAGTGACTTTATAGAGACAGTGGCGACAAACGATATCCGACTTTTGATTGGCTACAATGTTTTTGCTTATATATAGCTTAAGGCAGAATAATAAAAATTAATTTTTTTACGTTATTGATGCATTATATTATCATGAGAAATGGAAAATCTTTTAATTTAAACCGTAGGCCATTCTAGAGCATATATTTTTTGCTTGAATTTAGGGGCTCGTGTCACTGTCTCTATAAAGTCAGGGTCGCATTAAGGCATGTGAGTACCCTAGGCATATTTTTTTTGCCGCCCTCTTAAAATTAAAATTTGAACTTATTATAATAGCAAAATAACAAATTTATTTACTTAAACCGCTTAAACTTTAAATAGTATGCAGTTTTTTGTTCTTCGTTTATTTTTATTCTTTTCTCTCTTGCACTTAAAAATTGTTTCTGTTTTCTACATAATGTAGAAATATGATTTTTAAATAAGTACAATTTACAATCAAGTTTCTATTTATGTTACATTTTTTATTAGAATTAATTAGTATTTTTGCCGCCCCCTAAAAACTGCCGCTCTAGGCAGCTGCCTTTCTTGCCTAATGGATAAATCGGCCCTGTATAAAGTCACTGTAGAATTAACTATTCGTAATCAAAATTATGAAGATTCTAAATCTAAATTACTTCAAAAAATTTTAAAATTTAGGTTTAAAATTAATTAACTGATTTGTTTAGCCATGATATCGTAAAATGTATATTATATTACAATGTTTGGTAGCAAATCAAAAAATGCCTGAGCTATTCCGTGTGCAATCGTGAATAGGGCTAGGAATTATTATCGATTAATCGATAAATATCGATAGTTATCGATATATCGAAGAACGATATTTTATTTTTGAAATATCAATTAATCGATGTAGCGATATTTATTCATATACCGGTATTTATCGATATTTATCGAAATTTCATAAATATCGATATCTCAGAACACGTCAAACAACTGGTAGTTCTGAGTTGCAATAGATAATAATGTTACAAAATGATTTTTATAATTTTGTTGATTTTTTGTAATTTATTTTAATTTTTTTTTGGTAATTTTAATAGTAATTATTTCAATAATAAAATTATTACTTTTGTTAAGCTATGATTGTGACCCTACTTATGACTTCAATAGCTCTAAATTAAAAGAAACACTTTTCAGTAATCCAGTTTTCAGTTTCTGAGAAACTGTCAGTTTTCTAAGAAAACTCGTATTATTTCGATAATTATCGATATATCGATACTCCGATAATTATCGACAAATATCGATCAATCGAAGTTATCGATTAATCAAAGTTATCGATAGTTTTTGACTTATCGAAATTTCATATCGAATTTTGAATATCACAAGCCTTAATCATGAACCGGTGCAAAGCACTACCCAGGAAGGGGTTTCTTCAAGGAGTAAATATCCAGTAAAATTTCTGTACACAGACTCGGAATTCCAAAGATTTCCAAGAATTCCAACGATTTCCAAGAAATTCAAAAGATTTCCTAGACTTTCAATGATTTTCAAAGAATTCCAGGGATTTCTAACGAATTCCAATGATTTTAAAGGAAATTCCGAACGGGTGTACACAAAATTTTCGGGATATTTACCCCTTAAGTTTATTAGTGAGTAAAAATCTTGCATAACCACCCCAGGGGACCTGTACTGGAACTTTCTCGACTTGATTTGCTTACAGATCATCATGTTTCGATCTTGTATTCAAAAGTGACGTATTGCGTGTACGAGGCGGATCGTACCCTTTTACCTGCACAAAAAAAAGTATCAAAACTTGAAATCATTTTGAAATTAATATTCTTAGCTAATTCGGGTAATTTCAAATTTAATTTCGTGCGGTGGAGGGGGATTTGAAAAATATATTAAAACATTTTCTTGGGTGTAAATGAAGCGACAAGTTTCAAAAATTCTATCAGATGACTGCTGCAATGGTCAAAAACTAAGTCGATATTTCATATTACTATTTATATTATTCGTCCAATCAGAAAGCTTAAAACAATAATAATTATTTTTCCTTATATTTTTGGCGTTCATCCTGCCAGTATAATTAAAATCAATAAAATGTTACATTTAAATTCAGTTTGAGTAAATATTGCTTTATCACAGAATGAGGCAGATAAATTTTTCCTCGGTTACTTAACTGCGTATAGCTAAAACATATTGTAATTAGCTTGTACTTAAAGCTATAAATAAAATGTGTGTCACTACAGTCAGTGCCCAATTCTTGGACAAAGAGGATAATAATCCCTTGCCTGAAAAATCGATGTATCGGAACTATGCCGGAGGGGTTCTGTTCATTCACTATTTAAAATGACCTATAATTATTTATAAAATTTCATGTTATAATACCTGCGTAATTTGAGTAATTAATTAAAGGGTTAATTTTGTATCGAGAAGATTTTGACCCAAATAAACAAATTGTTTCAATAAATCAAAATTAATCTAAACACCACACCAACATAGTTCGACTTGCACAGGTGCAATCGAGTTACACTTTGTCCCTAATTGATGTTTAAACTGTCTAATTAATCATTTATATTCCCTCAAGAACGTTAAACAATAACCATCGGTAGGGGACCCGGGGTAGTTTTTGTTTGATGACGGGATTCAACGTTGCAATATGCTAGTGAGGGGAAATTTATACTACACTTGCAAATAAGGTTATAATTAGAGCTGGGATTTTATGCATTTTGCATATTCTTTAATATTGATATGCCAAAAGAGTCGTTTTGAAATCTGGACGAATTAGGAAAATACGAATCCGAAAAAGCGCTCCTCAAAATGCATATTTTGCATATTTTCAATGTTTGGTGCATATTTCAGCAAATAATGCATATTTGTGCATATTTAGGCCACTTTTAGAGTTTTTAGGAGAATGTTTATAGAGAAAATAAAAAATTTTATTATTTAATTTGTCAATTTAAGCAATTATTTTAAAAATAGTCGTGCGTTCTGTTTACAACTTCAATTTTGGAAAATGCACTCTAGAAATTTAATGTTTTTCTTCATTGGAAATGTTTGGGTAACCTTTTGGTTTAGTTAGAATGATAGTAAATTTTTGCCAAGTTTCATAATATGTTGTTAGTCTATGATGTATTTGATTTAAATTAGCTAATAAAAAAAAATAAATTTAAAGTCAAATACAATATCGGAGAAAATGAGACTTTAAAGAAAAAATGTCATATATTTTGGGTTATTTTCGATTAATTTTCGTAGCATTAATTGGACAAGAACGACGCTTTATGCTTATATATTAGGTACTACAT
The DNA here is from genome assembly GCA_947369205.1 of Cantharis rufa. Classification (NCBI taxonomy): domain Eukaryota; kingdom Metazoa; phylum Arthropoda; class Insecta; order Coleoptera; family Cantharidae; genus Cantharis; species Cantharis rufa. The sequence goes on from OX376303.1 coordinate 92,941,261, forward strand.
ATTTAAAATACATTACCTATAAAAATTAAAAAAAAAAATTATTATTATGCATATCAATGCATATTTTATCAATATTAGTGCATATTTTAGAGAAATTTGATGCATATATATGCGCATATTTTCAAGTATTTTTGTGCATATAAATCCCAGCTCTAGTTATAATACCCAGAATATACACTGAAGATGTGCGATAAGCCAAAATTAATTTAAAAGAGCTTACCAAAATTTAAAATGCAGTTTTCATGTTAGCACAAGAAAAGTTAATATATGAGCCATGAGCAGTACTTTTTTCTAATTTGCATATTAGGAACATAGTGCAAACGAAAAACTTCACAATTTCAAAAAGGTTTAAAAAGCACACAATCTAAATTATCTTCTAAACGAAGGTTTTGGGCCAAGCACTTCAGTACTTGAATGGATGACTGCAAAATAAACCAATATAATTTTTCAAACCTAATCCAAACCTCCCTAGTATATTTACTGTGGTATTAGTCTTGTCTCTTTAACTTATACGAAAATACTCCCTTGAGATAAGTTAGTGAATAATGATGGAATGCAGGGTGGTTCAATTTAAAAAAAAATTCAAAAAATCAAGTTGAAACACAAAAACTTCCACAGTTACAACTAATATTTCTAAAATGCATTGCCAAGTGGAACGAACGTTTGAATCATGCAGTGAATGCATAACAAATACTGGCCAAGTATTTTAATAACGAAACGTTCCACAGAATAGATATGCGCAATTTTCAATTCCTTGCATTCCAGCAACAAGATTTGAAATATCGAGGGTGGAATATAGCAGCGGTAACATCTGTTCCAAAAGAGGCACAGCTTGTGCAATTCAACGGGGAGCTTTATTACAAAAAAATCGAAATTGATTCAGTGCTGTAACAAAAGAAAATTTTATTAGAAAAACTTTTTGGGATCACTAAATTTAGACAATTAACAGTTTTTCTAATTAAATTTACTCATCATACATTTTTTATGTATGAAACGAAAAAATTCTAATATACATTTTTGTGTCGTTAAATCAGAATATTCTTTATTTTAAATTTATGAAGTGAGATTATTTTTGAAAAATCACACGTCGGCGTCGTTCAGGTTTTTTATTATTATCATTATATGAATAGATAGTACGGTAAAGCTCATATTCTCTCGAGTGCGATTAAACATGAAAGAGCGTCGGTACGGCGTTATCATAAATCTAAAGATTACCCTGTATAGGCAGATTACCTATACTCTATCAATCTTACTTACGAAATACAATATTGCAGATAAGCAATTTTCCAAAAAATAAAACTATAAAAATTTCTATTTTTCCCAAAATTAACACATAAAAGCAGCTTAAGACTGGATGGAAGTGTTTGACTGATAGCAAAACAGGGGTCGTAAAAGGTTAAAACTCGAATTGAATAGTCTTTTGGGATCCTTAAAACCCCAGGGAAGATTGTGTGCAGTCTGTTATTCAGCCATTAGCTAGTAGTGCGATGTTGGAATTTTTTAAAAATTATTCACTGTTTTGGTTTTCATTATTTGTATTGGACGGAGTGGTAAAAGAGATTCTCTTTCATTTGCATTTAATCTTTTTTAAACACTCCCCTTGTGTTTATTCGGGGATTATCCGATAAGTGAATGTTAAATTTTCAATTTAAAATTAATTTATAAAAATAATTCCAATGTTTTTAATTTTCAGACCTTCTTCCCCATAACGAAAATGGGTTTGGAACGACTAAAGAATTTTTGCAAAGGGTTGTGGACATTCTTATGGATTTCGTAAACGTCACAAATAATCGTAACGAAAAGGTATTAGAGTTTCACCATCCGGAAGAAATGCAAAAGATGTTAGACCTGAAAATTCCAGAACATGGATTAAATTTGCAGCAACTCGTGCACGATTGCGCTGTTACTTTGAAATATCAAGTTAAAACAGGTAAGTGATTGATTGGATTTGGCTTTCGCACATGCACAAAACAAGTATTCCGCAAAAATACGGTTAAACACTGGATGCTAGTCAAACTCCCGCCGGGAGACTAATTCAATACAATCAGGGTAGTTTTAAGGCGCGAGGGTGATAATAAATATACAATAAATCGTGGTTGCAGCGCGTGTCTCTCAGGATATTCGACACCATTGTGGCTTACCCCGATGTTGTTGATTAATACTTTGTTTGCTTTATCAGTATGCTGCCGTCGATTTAATTTTTGATTTTTTCTCCAAGTCCAAACCAACAAATTTAATTCTCAACTTTTCCGTCTTAATTATTTCAACGGGTACCTACCCTTGGTTTTCAATACTTCGTCAACAAATCCGATAAGAAAATTCAATTATCTCTGACCAAAGAATTTATGATTGTTTGATGATGTTTCACCCTCAACATAACAGCATCAGTAGTCGTTTGCAGATAACATATTTTTTATCCGCCTTATCAGTCTAAAACGCTGGTGCATTGAAAATGACAGAGATACATCAGCAATATCCTGAAGCTAAAGCCTACAAATGTGGCTCTAAAGCCGAGTGTACTTAATTTTGATTTATTCAGTTTAATTTTCAGCAAACTTTCGTAGCGCTCGGAAAGTTCTTTGCAATATGTCGGAAAAAATGCAAATTGTAAAAGTTTTAGAAATATTGTATATTGTATAAACTTTTCGGGAAACGATTTTTAGCTGTTGTGCAAATTTTGCACTGTTATCTATTAACATCCACAAAATTAATGGACGTAATTTAATTAACAAAGCCATTACCATAAAGTAGATAAGCGTAGGAAATACGCAGCAGTCATGTATTTCTTTGCAAAAACAATTTTTATTTTAATTATCGTGATCGACTGGAAATTGTAATTACTTGTGTTAGTTGTATTGCACATGGGAACCATCAACGTCATTTATGGCTAAAGAAGCTATGAATTAAAGTAGACCTCAGGTTCATAGCTGCGGGCCGGATTTCCTGTAAGCCTTGTAAGCTCTGGATTTTGACGACCCTCTCCCCGAAGTCTTTTATTCACTCTCGTTTCTGAATGATCATATCTCTTAATACTTATACTGTCACAAATAGCACAATGCAAACAGATGTGTCTGACATACACTTCAAATCATTTCTATTTGTTCAGACCATTTAAAAAAACGATTTCATCCAAATCGATAAACAATCGATACATTTGTAATTTTGCGATAACATTTGCAGGTTCGACGACTTGATTAATACAAGTATTCGTTTTCAGAAAAAAACAAAAATGCTATTTTCCTCCAAAAAGAAAAAGGAAATATCAGGAAAAGCCATCTAGTGCCATTTTCGCGTACTTTTCTATAAACATATTGTCTTTTAATGCTTTTCAAATATCGTTTGGTCGCAATCGATATTCGCTCAATGTGGAAGCATCTGCGTTATAAGTGCAAATTCTGGCTGGCTGGAATACTAATAGCGCACACTAGGTATATTGTTTTGAAACAACATCTTGTTCTTATTTCCGTATTTCGAATTATTTAAAAAATATATTACATTTATTTTTATTTTTAATATAATAAAAATTCTGTTCTAAAAAAAACCATTATATGGACAGTGATACCGTTTATCATAATGGAAAAAAATTTTTTTTTTGGAAACCGGGAGTGCTGTCCAACTTTGAATAGTAACGAATTTTTTAAAACAACTGCAAATAATGTGGATACTCTTTTGTTTTATGATTAAGATAGAATTTTTTAATTTCCTTTTCCAAATTTCTTCCCCCGGTTTGTAACGTAACTGGTAAAAGTATTTCATACTCTTCAGACCTTCTAGTTCATAGTAGTAAGCTTTTTCTTCTTTTCTAGCTTTAATTTTCTTTTATAAACATTAAAAAACTTACCGTTGCCGCCCGTCGCCGGCGATAAAGTAAAACTATTGCTCTTATTATTTCGCTTGACTCTTTTTGATATACAGCATCGTATGCAACTGAGAGAATAAGCGTAGTCATTCTTCAAGTTTTGCTCTTTATTTCACTGCATTCACATAATATTTTGAGCGAAAGGAATCGAGAAACTTCAGAGTAAATATTATAAGAATAAAATGTAAATTTTACGGTAATTGAAAAAAGTAAAAATTTTTTTTTTAAAATAATGTAATAAGTATTACGAAAACATTACATTAGATAAAGTAAAAAGGTACTTGTAACGTTTCACTAAAAGGTACGGCGAAACGACAGCGGCGAAGTGGCTACGGCGAAATGTCACTTTATCTAATAATTTAATTTATTATTTAAATTATCTACTTATAGATTTTTTATTTAATTTTTCTTTTAGTTTATATTTTATTATATAACATTCACTGTAAAGTTCCACAATTTGCCTTCCTCAAAATACAGTCTAACGCCCGTTTTCTTCACATCGAGATTTCTATTGGATGCAAATCTTTTCAAATTTTTGATTTGTTACTTTAAATTTGAATTGCTGTTGTCTGATTAACTGCTTAATTAATTTTTCGAATAGATTAGTATCCGATAGATATCTCAAGGTGAACAATAAGGGTATAAAGCATTTCGCCGTTGCCGTTTCGCCGTAGAAAATTTAGTATTTTTTAAATAAGTGTACAGTAGTCATAGAAATTGCATCGGTGATTACTTTCGAATTAAAATAACAATTCCCAATGAAATTACAATAATCGTACACAATATAAACACAATACGCACACAAAGCTAGGGGGTATGGAATACCCTCCAGTACACCGAAGATCGTGAGCTAAAAAAAGTATAACGCTTATGCGTTTCAAACCAGAAATCTAATTTCTAAAAATCAAAAATCTAATATTTCTGATTTGAAATTCAATAACACATTTTCTTTTTTTGAACACAACCAATGATTTGCTGGGGGGTATTATGCATACCAGAATTTATTCCATATTCCATACCCCCAGACCTCCCGGTTTGAGAAACCTAGCTTTGTGATTATGTTCAAAAAAGAAAATGTAATTTTGAGTTTATGACTTTCCCACCAAACATTTAACTTTTTATCTATTTCTATTCTATTTTCTATTCTTTATTACTTATTAAAAATATAATATAGACCGTTACTGTACAATACAATATTATATTTCTACATTACACTTTAAAAATTAAAGAATTAATTAAGCAACAGGATTCGAATTTTTTTATTTTTGAATAATAATAACAATATTTATTATAATATGGTACCTACTGTAGTATAATAATTTCACTAAAAATTAATAAATTCACTTATACCTATGTTCTACAATCAAAAATTTAAATTTCTTTTAAAACTTTTCATCTGTTTTATTTATTGTTTTATATTATACTATTTACCTCCGAACTAAGAACCAGCATTATTTATTCCTCACATTAGATATTTTCGAATCAAAAATAGAAATTGTTCTTTAGTAATTTAATTTAATTTTATTATTAATTATAGCCGATATTAAATTAATATCACGAAATTTTGACTGAAATTTTACTTTGGACGCTCATTTTGACATTAAAAAAGCGGCGACAGCGAAATCAGCTTTTCAGTCCACTCATGAACTATCGGCCTCTTTCTCTTTCGAGAAAGATTCGGGCATTAAGACCCCACGGCTGCTTAAACCTGGTTGGGGAATACCTGGTAACCCTGTTGTTAATAATTGACGGCGTCAATTGTCAACCGGTACACGTCGTTTCGGCGACCGCAGTTCGGCAGAAAGCGATTCGGCAACGTATATTCGGCGACGGTCAATTCGGCGATTCTCATTCGGCGACAGAAAATTCGACTACATCGATTCGGCGACGGCGACGGGAAATTTATTTAAGTACTAAAATTTTTTTAAAATGTAAAAAACATTAATTGTTTATTTTTAAATTAAATATTTATTTACTATCACAGGTATCATAATTATACATAGGCACTTTTTAAGCAATTAAACAACTTTTAATTCATGGTATAATTGTAAACTATACCGCGAAGATATTCAATAACATTATTAGCATTATAATCGGTTATCTTCGCCAAAATTCGAGAATCAGGCGCTTCGTACCGTGGCCTTTTTTTAGTAGGTGCATGTCCGGCTCTAGCCGGTTACGAATACGAACGTATTCTAATACGTTCCTATTCTGTGTCTAAAGTTTTTTAAATACGTCTTAATTTATCCAAAAAGTCCACAACGTTGGATGAAATATACCACTACCAAAACACAGTTGTATTTTTCGATGACAAACAAAAGTTCTAAAAAAGCCATAAGCGTCCGTACTAAGGTTTTTTGTACATTAAGATTTTAGATTTAGAAGAATAAATTGAATAAACTGAAAGTATACCTCCCGTCATCGAATCGACGTAGTCGAATTTTCTGTCGCCGAATGAGAATCGCCGAAATGCCGGTGCCGAATTGGAATCGCCGAAACTGGCATAGCCGAATATCGGGTCGCCGAATTGACTGTCGCCGTATCAGAATCGCCGAAACGACGGTGCCGAACTAGTATCGCCGAAATGACGGTTTCCGATTGTCAACCCAGAGGGACCGCCGGCTTTACGTGCCCTCCGAAGCACGGAGATGGTCATATGAAAGTTATAGACTCTTCCAGGATTCGAGTCAGCAGTGGCTAACTTATGTCGTACCCCCAGTGTAAAATAGCTGAAAAGCCCGTCCACGGATGAGCATCTAGACCCGATTGGTTGGAAGCTCGATTGATGTGCATCTCGTCGCAGAGGGAGTACCGGAGGTGCTTTAATATATTTTCGGTTGGTAAAAAATTTGGCCAATCAGAGTACTTCCTTTTCTCCACAAAATGACACACGCTAGAGCAGGAGCAGCAGTAGCGTGCTGGGATTTGATGTACAGTAGAATCCGCTTAATGTGATCACGGATAATGTTATCAGTCGGTTATTGTGATTATTTTGACTGGGAACCGGCCGCTTTAATTAGTTTACATACAAAACCACCCGATAATGTGATCAAAACACCGCTTATTATTATCACTTTCAAGGAATTACCAACACAATAATCTCTTTTTCTAAGTATCTTTTTCTGATTTGTCATTGAAATTTTATATATTTTTACAAAACACGTCACTCATTTTAATTTCTATACAAAAACCAATGAAGTTTTCTGTTTCATGGGGTGTTTCTATTTTTATTTTGCTAAAAGAGGACTTTGCTTTATGCATTTTAATTTATAAGTTTAGTTTATTCTTGCTTTTCTTACGATGTTGACAAAAAAGCGAAAGATCTCTTGGTAAAACAGAAGGTGGAAATGATCGAAAATCACTGTAAATTAAGGTTCTCTAATATTTCGTTTCTAAAATACGCTTTTTCTAAAATTTGCTTATTATTATCAGTCGGTTAATGTTATCAAAATGTCCTTGATTCAAAGTGATCGCATTAAGCTGATTCTACTGTAATTTGCAAAATTTTATTTTTTTGGAGTTTCGATGTACCGATTTTAACCAAAATCTAATCAGTTCAAGTCTCAATATTCGTGTACTAAACACGAAATTTTGTTAAAAAAATCCTATTACTTTTAGAGGTAGCGTGCACACAAAATTTGACCACATACATACAGAAGCGGTCATGGAAATTGCATTGGGAATTATTAAAAAATTAATAAATAAATAATAGAATACAAATAGATATAAAGTTAAATTTTTGGTTTGAAACTCATAAGCTTAAAAATACATTTTCTTTCTTGAACACAACCTCAAGGCTAAGTTTTTCAAACCGGGGGGTCTGGGAGGTATGGAATACCCTCCAGAACATTTGTGATTGTGTTCAAAAAAAGAAAATGGTTATTGAATTTTAAATCAGACATCTTAGGTTTTAGAAGTTAGATTTCTGGTTTAAAATTTATAAGCTTTATAACACTTTTTTGCACATAATAACCGGTGTACTGGAGGGTGTTCCACACCCCCCAGACCCCCCGGTTTGAAAAACCTAGATTTGTGTACGTATTGTGTTTATATTTTGTGCGGTTATTGAAATTTTATTGGGAATTATTATTTTAATTTGGAAATAATCACTGATCTAATTTTCATGACTGCTACAACTGTACACATACACACAGAAATTTTTTTTGAAATGACGATTTTACGCTTCTGGGACCCCAAAATGTCTAAATTCATCAAAATCTCAACTTTTTTTGCACGATTACAATCCTTCTTTAGACTTCGAACGATAAAGGAACGAAAATTTTAAAAAAATTATTTTTTTAAGTTTCTCTTTATCGATTTTTCCAAAATTTAATCAGCACTAAGTTTCAAAATTTAAGTGCTAAATTCCTACTACTTTTTGATGTAAAGAGCATACAAAATTTGACCACATATACTTACACAGACACTTTTTGGAAATGATGATCTTCCACTTCTGGAATTTCGAAGTGCCTAAATTTTCCAAAATCTCAACTTGTTTATCATCCACGTATGATTAAGTAAAATCAAATCACTTCAACCGTTGTGTGAAGTCACACGATGACATGTTTCGAAGTTTTATAAGATTCCTCCTTGAGAGGTTCCAAAAAATTCATTATTTATTTCTATTTCACTTTTACTAATAGGAACCTAAAGGGAAGAATGCCACCACTAACTAAAATCTAACTTTTAAAAATTGTATATAATTGGAAGAGCCTTTTTTGATTCATGCGTCGTGTTTTATGATGAACGCTGTGTTGAAAGAAATATAACTCTCTGTAGGTAAATCATGTAACCAAAGGTTCAAAATAATATCAAAGTAATAAATTCGGAACTGATCACAGATATATCAACAGGTAGCTAAATTGGTGACCCCGATAACACATCAAATATGTTCTGTTTTCAATTCTGATTTTTATGAAATATTAGGCTTAGTTTCTTCTTTGCGGAAGCAAAGCGATATATTAGTAAATTATCAGGCAGAAAACCAATAAGGAAATCTCGAAATGGAGTTTTCGTTTATCGTACATTCGAAATCAAGAAATAGGGAAAAAGGAAGACGAAACAAGTTATCTATTTGATATAAAGTTCTTATCAAGTTTATCAAATCAATTTTAAAAAATAAATGTAAATTTTAAAAAAATACTGTTTATTTCCGTTGGCATACCATTTCCTTTTCTTTACGACAGTCAACTTGTTATCGTCATCAGATTACATAATATTTGTAATTAAATTAAATTTATTATTCTTTTTGGGCTATCGAAAAAACTGAAATTTATATTTACTAAACTATTCGAAACATTTTAAGGTGGCAGGTTAGTTGGAATTACGTCGAAGGGCTTGCAATGAAATACTAAATGCCTATATAACAAATTCCTATAGCATAGGGCAGTTTTTAATCCGGCGTGGGATCCTGACTGCGAGGGATAAAGAAGAGGGTGCTTTGAGTGCCCTTAATTACAGCACTCTGGCGGGGCGCAAACTTTGGTGTTTATATTGAAGGGTGTACTACATGCATATATATTTACGACGTACGTAATTAATTTTCTAGCAAATTTTTCAATATTGCATTAGGGAGAAGGAGAAGTGGAAAAAACATTAAAGCCCGAACAACGACTCGACTGCATAATGGGCTGTGATTAAAAAAGAAAATCGCTTGCAATAACAGCAAGCTGACGGCAACAGGCCGTATGTGCTTTATAGTATCGTACGACTACATGTCTTCCTCGTGTTATTTTCCGAGCCGATGGACATGATTCCTGCTGAATTCAACACAGATTAGTGCAGCAGGCGCGCGATTCCTGCCACTCAGGCTTTCTTCCTTTTATAGTTTACCGGCCCATTCTTGCTCTTTACAAGAAAAAGCAGGGAAGCATCTGTTGACTAATATTATAGATTTTCTTTCGATACAAAAATATTGAAAACAAACATATTTTGTATTACTAAATCTTTCTGGATGTCCACGAGGAATTTATCGCTTACTTTTGATGTTTTTAAATCGGAAATTTTGCAATATTCTTGTTAAATGAACCAAGTTCCATTTTTTGATAAAAGGACGATTATTGAATAAAAGACACTGACCATGACGAATAGCGTTGTAACATTGGATTTGCGACGATAAAACCTAACGTCTCGAGAAAACTAAGTTTGACAGCAATTTGAAATACGAATGATGTAAGCATTATACACAAGATCCATGCTATCAATCTGCTATTATCCCGAACTATTGCGCAGAATAATTGAATGTCACTGAACTTGAAACAAAGACATTACTTGCAGGCTATGAACACCCTTTTTGGGTGGCACGCGACCTATTGGATTACGTTTGATCCTTTTTGATTTTATACATACGCGGTTTACTTTTACCAGATTAAATTTGAAACATTGTAACACAGCGAGTAATTTTTAAACTCCCACTAAAAAGTCATCATCTCTTGATAGGTCACCCACATTTTTTCAATCAGCTGTCTTGCGGTTTGGATTTGGTGTCGATGGCTGGTGAATGGCTAACCTCTACGGCAAACACCAACATGTTTACTTATGAAATTGCACCAGTCTTTATTTTAATGGAAAACGTTGTCACGACTCACATGAGGGAACTTATTGGAGAAGGATGGGCTGCTGGTGATTCGATATTTGCGCCAGGTGAGAATTCGTTAAATTTGCATACTAATCTTCTAAGTCTTAAGTCATCAATTATAAATTTCAGGTGGTTCGATATCAAACTTGTACGCATTCCTAGCTGCTCGACATAAAATGTATCCAGACTACAAAGAGAAAGGAATTGCTTCCATCAAAGGACAATTAGTCATGTTTACCTCAGATCAGGTACGTCTGGAATCTTGTATCACCTAAACTGAAAATTTTGATATCATATTTTTTGTTACAGAGTCATTATTCCATTAAGTCGTGTGCTTCGGTTTGCGGTTTAGGAACAGACAATTGCGTGATGGTTCCGTCAGATATTCATGGGCGTTTAATTCCTCAAGAACTAGAACGTTTGGTTTTAGAACGTAAGGCGAAAGGACATATTCCATTTTTTGTTTCTGCAACATCCGGCACAACCGTATTAGGTGCTTTCGATCCAATACCCGAAATAGCAGACATTTGCGAAAAGTACAACATGTGGTTACATGTTGATGTAAGCAAACGCTGAAATTTCTTTTTACGAATGTAAATTTTATTTTTACTTCCAGGCCGCTTGGGGTGGTGGTCTCCTGTTGTCGAAAAAATACAGACATCCACGTTTAACCGGAATAGAAAGGTAAGGAATATTTTTATACCGCATAAAAATCAACCTCCAAACTTTTAAGTGGAAATTTGTGTTAGATAGGCATATACACGATTTAGATTTGACTGGGTTAAATTTGCAGCTTTGTTATACAAAAGCTACAAGAATGATTAATGAAGACGTAATTAATAAAAGAGCTGTCCGCTGGATAATGTAGGGGATTTATAATCCACCGCAATTTGGGTGCTCTTTAAATTAAAGTGAAAATTTATTGCCATACATTGAATTTAAATTTCTTTTTATTTCGTTTTACTACCCCGGAACATCTTATTTGTTCTAAACTATAATACGATTTAAAGAGCAAAAGCTTGTCTGAATCTCGAATTTAAACATAGGATAATCCTTGATTACGTGAGAAAGATCCAGATGCTGCACTGCAATCGACGGCGGAGCATTTCTCTCAAATGCCTAATTTTAATTGCACTTAAGTTTTATTGCAAAAAATAAAATAAAATTTAAGGTGCAAAATTACAAAAAAAAATTTGAATTAATTAATTTGTTGTGAAAATCATTGACAAGAAGGCTTCTTTTTTTCTTTCTTTTTTCTTCTTTTTCTTCTTTTTTCTGCTGCTGTTTTATAAAAAAAATTATTTATGGAACTTTTTGTAAGTTTTCCAGAAATTTTCGTTTCAAGATAAACGATGACTTTCTGACAATTTTGAAAAGTGTTTATTTACCAGCGTTGCGTAATAACTTACTTTCTGCACTGATTTGAGTTACGTAATGAGCCACTTTCAAAAACTGGTACTGAAAGTGATTTACTTTTAACCCTGGAGTTGAAAGCCAAATTCGAGAAAGGAATCGCTGGAGAAATCTAAAGACATAACTAAAAAGAAAACTAAGAATCCTTAGGAAATCTGAAACAAAATTAGAAAATCTAAGAAAATTCGAATATCTAAGAATACTGTAGATGACTTTATTTCGGCATTTCCAACTTTGTCGATTGCAAAGAAACTCTATAAGGCAATCCAAGAGGAAATTGTATTAGTGTACAAAAATTTGTCTTGTGACGCGCTCCTTGAACTGCACTTGATGTTTCAGTTACATACAGTGCAGTAAAAGTGAAAGTGAAAATCTTTTCTGGAAATCTTCCAAAACTCTCACTTAAACGAAAATCTGGTATACAAAAATTTGCTTCGCTCTTCTGTCAATTCTTAATGTTTATATTTTTTAAATTGAAGAAACTGACGTTTATTTACATTATTTGTCAAATGTACAGTAGCGGTCATGGAAATTGCATCGGGAATTATTCTCGAATTAAAAAATAGATTTTTAAGTATGTTATATCTTAGTAACAAAAAATGGAAAATAGAATAGAAATAGATAAAAAGATACATTTTTAGTTTGAAGCTCATAAGCTAAAAAATTCAGTTTCTTTTCTGAAAGCTAGATTTTTCAAACCGGGGGGTCTGGGGGGTATGAAATACCCCCCAGCACATCATTGATTGTGTTAAAAAAAAATTATTTAATTTCAAATCTAAAATCTATCTTTCTGGTTTGAAACCTATAAGTTTAATAACACATTTTTTTGCGCACAATCTCTAGTATACTGAAGGGTATTCCATACCCCCCAGACCCCCCGGTTTAAAAGCCTAGCTTTGTATGCGTATTGTGTTTATATTGTATACGGTTATAAAAATTTCATTGCAAATTGATATTTTAATTCAGGGATAATTACCGATGCAATTTCCATGATTGCTACTGAAAATCAATAAAAAAATTCATAGCTATTTGAATAGCTTGCTCACAATATTTTATTAATTAAAAATAACCATTTCACGACAAATGATCCTCTACCAAATGATCCCGGAGTCAAATTATCTCTGGCGACAAATAATCAAATGATGCCCATAACAAAAAATGATCTCCATAACAAATAATCTTTAACTAGAAGATTTCCTGCTAGAAAATAATCATTATAATTATAAAAATAACTCGATAATTACAAATTTGAAAAGACGGGATCTTTTAAACATTAAAAACATTCCTAAAGTGGCACCAACTCGAAAAATTACAGATCTGGAAGGACGGCATCTTTGAGTCGCTCCACTCAAAAACATCTTTGAAGCGACTTCAACTTGAAAATTACAGATCTACAAAAAGATGAGATCTTTGAATCGCTCCACTCATTAAAATGATAATGATGCATAGAAATTGCAAATGCGGTGAATTGCGGTTGCGATCATTTTCATCTGGATCATTTGATTGGGGATTATTTGGGGATCTGTCAGGCAATGAGCACCAAAAATTCGGCCGCGAATTTTTTTTCTATAGAAAAGAGGACAATTTTCTGAGCAATTTAAGAACGCACATTGATGAGGTAAATCCAGTGGTTTTCAAAAAAAACGGCATTTTAAAAATCAAAATTTTACATGCATTTTAGATGGGGAATTCATTAACACGAAAGTTCTATTGACGGTGCGTGCGTTTTGATATAGTCTTAGTGTTAGCAGGCAGACGCGATTGTGCCATAGCCGGGTGTACATCGGGTGTATTACGTAACATTATGCAATAATTTAAAAAATAAACGCAGAACTCGTTTTTAGGTTAGAATCTCGATTGCCTTGGTTGCGATTGACTCGCTAAAAACATCCCTCTAGGTAGCACAAACTCGCCAAAGGTGCAACTCGAAAGGGGTGAAACTCGTAAGAGGTGAAACTCGTTAGCAATGCTCGATATGCACCCGACCGGGTCACAATCGCGTCTGACTGCCAACACTAAGACTATATCAGAACGCACGCACCGTCAGTAGAACTCGGGAGCGGATCAATTCCCTATGTAAAATGCACGTAAAATTTTGATTTTCAAATGCCGTTTTCTCGAAAACTACTGGATAATCCGCATCGAAGTGCGGTCTCAAAATGCTCAGAAAATTGTCCTCTTTCTAATAGAAAAAAAATCAAAACCCAACGAGTGGTGGCAATTCCCTGACAGTAACCTATAAAACATAATATTATCTTTTGCACGTTAAATTGATGTGAAGTCTTTCCATTGGGAATTCTGTCCATCAATAACATAATAAAGAAAAAACCGTATCTGCCATCAGGTTTCCTTCAAATTGAATCCATAAATCTTTTCTGGTAAGTCGGGTCGCATTTCCAGTTGCTTATATATTGTATCCGTTTATTTCCCAAAATAACCCATTTGCTGACATATCGACGGATTTCCATCGTGTTTCTCATATCAAAACCTAAAAAAGGTTAACATCTGGAAAGTTCTAATAAAATTTGTCAAATTGCCATTTCGAATTATTTATTTATATAATTTAATTAAAAATTAAGCTGCCAAATTGAGGTTGTAAAATTTTATGTAATTCGGTGTTGATGGAATGCCACTTGAAAATGTATTCACGTATCGGGCTTATAGTTTATAAAGTCAACTGACGGTTCCCCCTGAATGCTTTCGGCACTTTGATCGAAGCGAAGTGTTTTAAAACCAATAAGTAGTTTTGATGCAAATTGAGGTATACTTAAGGGCTTATCAGAGGTTTTATAGAATCGCTCGAGATGGGGGAATTATTGATTACCTATATGGTGTGGTGAAAAATTTTCGACTGCACCAACGACAATATTTTGTAATATTGGTTGCGTGCACCTAAAATTGATAGTAGCCACAACGTAAATTAGCAATACCGGAGAAGAAATCAAAGAAGTAGAGCGGAAACGAAATTCTTGACCGTGGGTTGATGATTAAAACGTAAATTTTATATAATCTCCCATAGCCGTGATCGTCTAGTGGTTAGGACCCCACGTTGTGGCCGTGGTAACCCAGGTTCGAATCCTGGTCACGGCAGTAAATCGAGATTTCTTTTTTTATTCTGTTCCTTTGGTGAAATTGTTTTAATTATAATAATATTATATTATTTAATTAGTTTAACATTTTTTTTGAATATTTTTTGCAGGGCTCAATCGGTGACCTGGAATCCACACAAACTTATGGGCACTGTTTTCCAATGTTCCACGATACATTTCAAAGAAGATGTAAGCATGAACTTTTAATTTCAACTTTTCCTTTTCTGAAAATACAATAATTCGTCAGTGGGATTAATTTTATGCAGTAATTTTGAAATGTGAGCGTTTCAAACACAAAAAGCTCCATTTGTAATCATTAAAGTTAATTAAAACTTTTAAGGGCTTAAACGTTTCAAATTAATAAATGTAATGTATGCACATTATGTCTGATGTTGAAGCTATTGTACGAAAATCTCATTTTGGGTTTTACATCAGCGAAGGAATTTTAATTTAAAGTGCTCGCTCCTCTTCCTCACGTTTTACTTACACTTTATCACTAGGGGAAGTTTGCAACAATCTTTTTTGAAAACATACACGACCCAGTCATTTAACATGACATTGACAAATTCTCCCTTTAAACTATTTGTTTGCAAAATGGTTAGGAATTCTTATTCAATTTTAACTTTAGAAAAGTTTCAAAAGCTAAAAAATTGGTCCTTTTCAGAACTTGCTGATGAGCTGCAATCAGATGGACGCCGATTACCTCTTCATGCAGGATAAATTGTACGACGTCAAGTATGATACAGGCGACAAAGTTATCCAATGTGGAAGGAAAAACGACATCTTCAAACTGTGGCTGCAATGGAGAGCTAAGGTAAGAAAATCCGAAAAAATTTAACCAAATAATTTCCGAGAAATTACTGCGTTTAAATCCAGATCGTACGAATGGCTTAAAGGAGACAGAGAATTAATGTGGATACCCCATTGTCAAAATACTTATTGTGAAATGATTCCATAGAAAATTAGACTTCTCGTCCTGTCTCCCTGATTAATGTTTCTTTCCTTTACAATTCAAGTTTAATTTATATTTCCAACTACGAATTTCATCCTGTAATTTTGATTATTTTAGATTTGTTAGTTAAAAAAGAAAATTTTAGGACGGGAAATTAAATAACGTGAAGAAAAAAAAGTTCCCCAGGTGAGGCTCGAACTCACAACCCCGGCATTGCTCACGACTACTGTCTTATAAGTACCGTGCGCTAACCAATTGCGCCACTGGGGAGTATATTAAATGTCACAAATTCAGAGTATTTCATGGACATATACCTTTCATCTTATGTTTTTTTTCAAATTATTTTTTCTATCTTATCTGATTATTTTGTATTTAATTCAATATTGCGACACTCGATTTAAAATAATAATAAGATTACATTTTATACCAATCACATGCACATCTACAAATAAATGCATAGAATTTATTAGGTTTATAATGAATTTTAAAATAAAATCAATAAACCGCTATACGAACCAGCCCAATAAAGAATGAATTAAATTTCTATGTATTAGAATGTTATACTTTTAAGGTCGGTAAAAGTGAACCTACCAGATCTGACCTACCTACAATCAAGTACATAATCCAGTCAGAGACGGACTGGCCAAATGGCAAATCTGAAAATTTCGCTCTTTCAGGCTGTTTTTATAATTTTTATTATTAATTTATTATTACCTTACATTTTCGACATTAAAAATATAAATTTTTAAAATAATCCTCATTTAATTGCAAATTTCAGCATGATTACTTCTCTAAAAAGAATACAACATTTTTTCAGATCACCCACCGCATTACCATCTAAATATACAGCAATTATATTTGCTGTCAAATAGGAAGAGGTTTCCATTTAATAAAATCAATCATACGCCATGCACATTAACTTTTGATTTTTAAAACTGGGAAGTCTGGGGGGTATGGAATACCCTCCAGTATTACGAGTAATTATTATTTTCAAGAGAAAACTTGATAACCATCCACTTTACACAATAAAATCGTTTATTGCACTAAACAAAAACTGTCGTACACTGAAAATGCAATGAAAATTTCAATTAATGAATGCAAATAGTGAGTAGCAAGTAACATACCTAAACTAGCAGTTTTCAATTAATTTTGGTCACAAAACCCTTGGACCGACCGACAATCTTTTATTTTGTGTTTTTCTTAAAATTTTTGTCGTTTTCGCCAACTTTTTTTTTGGGATCTATATTTCTCTATGATATTTTTCCATTGTAAATTTTTTCCCGGAACTCTATTTGGGTACCGCTGACTTAGACATCTGAATGCACCTTTTGATAAACAAAACAAAAGAAAAAAAACATTTAGCAAACTTTTGAACAGAGGGCTGTAGACATTTTGGCCCCCGCCCCCAAGTGGAATTTTGGATAAAATTGATGTCAACCATTTAAGCTCCGCTCGAACTTCAGTAAACTTTCATTGCTTTCGCTTGAGAGGCGACCTTAAATTGATGGCTAGTAATTTCGTTAAACCTAACTGTGCTCGGTATACCTGTTAGAGATGCTATAAATTACATACTACAATTCTTTGAAAAATCTTGTGTACGCTAAATTTAGAAAATATTAATGATTGCGGAGCTAGTTCCAACATCTTTAAATCCAAGAGCTATAAACACCATGCCCACTCCAAGTGGAAGAAGGGAAAAATTTTGTTCAAAATTTTTTTTGTGTGATTATTTTAGTTATTATTAGTTTATAATTAATCTAATGTACGCCATATACGCTACGGTTTACCGGAGATGTTACCTGTGCAGGTTTGCCTGCGCAGGTCGGTAGCGTGAATGGGAACGTTCGGTGTATCGAAGCGGTTTTCAGTTCTTTTTGCGATGACATCGATTGAAGACGATGTAGTACCACAATTTTATATAGTATCATCATCAGCAGATGCCCCAGACTTTAAAGATTCTTCTTAAATTATTTCTTTTTCGCACAACTACTGTTTTGTTCGTATCTGGTTCAATTTATTTCAGTTTTTCTGTAAGCAATTTATAAGCAGCTTCTTTTTTGTTTCGATCATGGTACTCTTTGCTTTTGACTTGTCAGAGACATGGATGAATTCTATATATTATATCGATAAAATCTTCAAGCACTTTTTTAGTTGAATCTGGTAGCGCCATTTTCGCGTGTTGATTTACGTGGCAATACGATGCGAGCGATTCGACGATCGTCCAGGACAGACACTAGAAAACAACTGACGCGACCGGCGACCGGAGTACATACACACGCACAGGTATTCAAAAATATTGATTTTCGAATTTTCTCCGGTCGCCTGTACAGATTGAAAAAACTGCACAGGTCCGTTGCCATAAATGCTTCAGTCTACCTGCGCAGGCAAACCTGCACAGGCAGACCTTTCCGGTAAACCGAAGCGTGAGTGGCCAGCATAAGGGGGAGGAGTTGTTTAGGTTCATTATAACCGAAGTTGATAACAATTCTGGTAACCTCTTTTTTTTTTTCTATAAAATTAGTCAACATCTTGACTGAGTCACTCTTCAAAGCCCAACCATACCCTTGAATCTGGAAACTAGAGGTCGAGAATAATCGATAGGCGGCACTATCGATAATTATCAATAGGCAACGTTTAGACCATCGATAAATATCGATAGTTTTCGATAGTGGATATTAAATGTAGGAAAAAAATTTTTAGCAAAACACTAGCATCTGTTAAAAGTGCAAAATGCTTAAATAACTATATTGCATTTTTATTCATAAAAATCAAAGTTATGTTAGTAATGGTAAAGGTAAATTGCTGGTACTGAAGGCACCTGTCACGTGTCACGACCAGTGGCGTAGCTAGAAATTTAGTTTGAGGAGGCCCACGAGCAAAACGAGTCTTGTAGTAGCGTCGCAGACAAAAATTTTTCAAATTTTCAAAGTCAAACGTTTAATAGACAGTTAGAAAATTACAATACAAAAATAATTTCGGGGAGGGGGCGAGCCCCCCCTCCCCTGGATACGCCACTGGTCACGACTATCGAAAACTATCTATAGCTACAGAAAACTATCGATGACTTTCGATAGTAGTTACTATCGATAATAATCGATAATAATCGATAGCGCTATCGATTGTTCTCGACCTCTACTGGAAACATACAGTAGCGGTCATGGAAATTGCATTTGGAATTATTTCCGAATTAAAAAAATAGATATTACTTATATTCTTAAAATAGATAAAAATTTAAATTATTGGTTTGAAACTCATAAGCTCAAAGATACATTTTCTTTTTATGAATAGAATTACAAGGCTAGGTTTTTTAAACCGGGGGGTCTGGGGGTATGGAATACCCCCCAGCACATTAGTAATTGTGTTCCAAAAGAAATAATGTGTTATTGAATTTCAAATCAAAAATCTTAGATTTTTATAAAGTAGATTTCCGGTTTTAAAGTTGTAAATTCAATAATATTTTTTCTTGTGTACTGGAGGGTATTCCATACCCCCCAGACCCCCCGGTTTAAAAACTCTAGTTTTATGTACGTATTGTGTTTATATTGTGCACACCGAAAAAAACTAAAAATTCATCATTTTTACACCGATGAACAAAATTCATTATATTGATGAAGTATTCATAGCATTTATGAAAAAAATCATTAAATTTATAAATTTTTCATCAATATGATGAATTTTGTTCATGGGTGTAAAAATGATGAATTTTTCATCAATATGTTTAACCATTTCTTTCAGTGATGGTTATTGAAATTTCATTGAGAATTGTTATTTAGATTCTGAGATATTCATCGATACAATTTTCATGTTTGAATTTTTTTTTATATTTTATAAAACATATTATATTTATAAAATATACTTGGAATAAAGAGCAAAATACTTGATTATGCAGAAACATAAATTATAGACACTTATTATTAATACAATTACAAAATATAATTACAATAAAAATAATAATTATTAATACAAAATTATATACCCATATTAATAGTCACGGATTAATCCGAGATTCAAGATTAATTCTCGAAATAGCATCTGTTGCTACGATACGGTCTAAATCCTAGTAATTTCATTGGTGAATCCTAGAATTATCTTGAATCTCGATTAATCTAAATTAATCTGTGACTATTAATACGGGCATAAGAGGTCAGGGCGGCCAATAGGCCACCAGATCTACTATGTAACATATTGCAATGTAATATGAGCAAAAATTTTAAATAATAAATTAGTTTTTCCAATTTTTCTTCAAAAATAATTTTATCCGGTTAATTTCAACTCTAAATTTTTTTTATTATTATTAAATTTTAATTAATTCAAAATTTAAAATATTAATATCCATTTTTTTCATCCTTTTAATATCCAAATTAAAATTTCATTTTTAATACATTTTTCAATATATTAAAAATGGGAACATAAATTTACGAGATAACTCGTCCATATGCAATGATATCAAATTTTCCTCTTTCCTTTAAAATCTTAACTCTAAATATTATAAAATTTTACCATACAAGTTATGGTCATAAATCAATAAATCAATGTAAAAAAAACCGCCAAGTTTTATTTGAATAATTAATATAAACTCAAATAAAAAAAATTACTTACTCAAAATCAATTACAGAGTATTCTCAAAACTATAAATTTCAAATCGAAATTGGGCACAAAATTTTGTTCAAACGTTTTAGTTTTGAAATTTAATTATTTATTCTTACAAAATACGTGTTAGCTGCGCAAAAGACCAAACTAAAATAAATTAATAAATAATAATAAAAATGCAAAATCAAAAAAAAATTTTTGTTTAGCCAAATAAGAGTGGATTAAACTATAATTTAAAATTAAAAATAAACAAATGAAATTTAAATAATAATTTATTTTCTGCGTCGTTACAGGGAGATGAAGGTTTCGAAAAACACATGGATCGCCTAATGGAAATGTCCGAATATATGGTGAAACGTATTAAAGCACAGCCTGACAAATTTTATTTAATTCTTGAGCCAGAACTCACAAATGTCAGTTTTTGGTACATTCCTACTCGCCTACGTAAAGTTCCTCACACGCCTACCAGGGAAAAAGATTTGGGCAAGGTATACGATTAACCAGAGTAAAATTTATAATGCGTTGTAATTCGAATTTATATTATAGCTGACTCCAATCTTGAAAGGAAGAATGATGCAGTCTGGAACCTTGATGGTTGGTTATCAACCCGATGACCGACGACCTAATTTCTTCAGGAGTATAATTTCATCTGCATCTGTAAATCAAAAAGATGTAGACTTTTTATTAGACGAACTTGACCGTTTGGGACACGACCTGTAAATTTATTGAGAAAATTTTAATTTATTTAAATGTTTATTAGTAGGTAATATAAATTTTTCGCTTTTTAAATATTTTTAGTTTTACATGGTTGGCATTTTCAAAATAATACTCCATGAATATCTTACGATGTGAAATATTTATCAATGAAAAATCAAAGTTAAGGTAAAAAGTGTTACTCTCTGTAGGAATATTTTGATTGTTGTTTTAAAACGGAGTTAATTTTTAATGTGTTTTCGTTTATTGTAAATATAATAATTTTATCAGTATAGGATTCGTTGCCCAACTTTTCTTTGGAGTGGTTATGTTAGGGTGCATACTTATTAAACGTTGAATATATTTTCAATTGCCATGTCTCGTAATTGTCATTAACTTTTGGCATTTGAAAAAATTGGTCCTGTAATAATAAGATGAAAAGTTTTATATTTGTAACGAATAACGAAATGACATATCGAAAGGCGCCCCTTCTATTTGGCGCCCCCGTGAGCGCACCGCTCGTACCATGCTCGCTACGGTGCTGTTGTTGTATACTAAAATTTTCGTACTGCAAGGATATTTTAATTAGTTAGAGTTAGTGAAAAAGTTAGATTTCTCAATGCATTCATATTTTTATTGATATATTAACGTACAATTGAAGAAACTAGTAAACCGCGTTACTATTTTTTTCGACTAATTGCAATATTATATATGTAGGTATATTATAATTAGAAAATAAATTTTGGTATCTCGATTTACTAGATTTTGTCATCGTGGATTTTAGATTTTAGAACTATGACCTTTCAAAAAATTTAAATAATATGAATGTGATCTATTGAAGAAATCGGTATTTTTCAATTGTTATGTATGAAAACTAAAAACTCGCCACTTTCCATTACTTCAGATAAATTTCCGTAACTTTTGTAAATAAATCTATAAATAAATTTTTTAAACGAGAAAACGTAATAGCATTTGCATAACTACTTTTACAAATTGTAACATATTTTTATTAATTCTAGTTCCTGTTACTAACTAAAATTTTTAATTAAATCAGTGGCGTAGTGACGCGAAAAATCTTATCCCCAAACAAATTCTTACTTTTTCTCACCCGGTAGGAATTTCGACTGCGCCACTTACAGAAGCAACCATTATTATCATATTAAAACATATCATTAGAATAGGAAAACTTATTCTAAAATTACAACCACTCCATAGAAGACGAGAAAAAATTATTTATCGAAAGCCAATTAAATTTAATTATTTATTAACTGTTATTGTTGTTTTGAAGTCTTCGTGTTTTCGTTAAATAAATAATATATTATTGTTATTAATGTTATTTTAAAATACAGGGTGATGCAAAATTTATTGTCGAGATATGTACCGATTTTTGTTTCGCCCTGTGATCGATCATATTTATTATCATTATCACGTTATCGTTAAATAATATTATGTATTAACCGAATGAAAACAATGTTGTAAGTGTTAAAAAGCATATAAATCTTAACTTAGGAAATTATAAGTATTATCTACTAAAAGAAACTGTGTAGCTAACGCAATAATAATGTATAAATGCATATTCGTTTTTTTGGTTCATAATCACTCGTTACGATATTAATTGCCATTAAAAAAATTATTAAAATTTAGATAGTTACGTTATAATATGTTTACTAACTCATACTTTAAATTTGTTGGGGGCACTTGACACTATATGATTTTTCTTATGATTTATCATAAGACAAAGCGTAAAGCACAGTTTACACTGTACATATAAAATATCGTGTAAACCATATTTTATGATAAATCATAAGAAAAATCATATAATGCAAGTTGGTCTTTCGTAGTGGATATTAAATTATAAAAAATAAGTAAATTAATTATAGTACTACTGCCATTACATTTTTATGTACCTACCTAACTACTTCTTGTAAAAAATATTTATAAAATCCTTTATTTTTGTGAGATATAATTTGGATGCAAAATTTCATCGCTTCTGCCGAAAAGTAAATTCTGAATATTAACTAACTGTGAACATTGTAAATGTACCTTATTAATGTAAAATTCAAATGTATAAATGTAAGTAGTTTATTATTGTTAGTAAATGTGTACAAAAAAATTAATTAACCGACTGATGATAAAAAATCACGTCACAAAGCAACAAATGAACATGTCTTCCAATTTACCAGAAAATTACATAAATGTTGAATTATTTAGATTTTATTGTTAGCAATAACGTTTCATTATTTGAAAGCAATGAATACGAAATTAATATTATTAGTATAATTAATGTAGATGTAATTGAAGTTGTAGAGAAAATTAAGAAATTGTTGAAAATTATCTAGCTGCTTGTCATCAAATTATATAAATGTCAGTTACAAGAGTTATATTGTAAAACACTGTAAGTAATAGAAACATTCATCATGATTTTATCTAATTTTTATTTTTAAAATTACACTTCTTTCAATCCTTGGCCGAGACAAAACGGTAGTACTCGGAATATTCTAAAAAGGTTCATTGCGCCAGCCCCATTACGAATTTTGGATCCAAAATAGTCTAAATCGTTTGTACCTCGTTTGTACCTGTTTGTACCTTCCTTATTTTCGTTTGTACCCATTTTGTTTTTCTGATATTTTGAAATATCTAAAATAGGCATTTCGCCAGCCCCCTCCCCATTTCGAATTTTTGATCCAAAAAAATAAAAATTAGATAATAATAAAAGCACCTTACTTAAAAAACTATTGTTCCCTTTAAAAAGAACAAAATAATTGTTCTTCTTCACTCAACAACATAAATTCTCGGACACTTCGCTCGAAAAATTAACTTATCATCCTCTCCACCCTTTTCCCAGTAGTACAAAGTTTAAACATTAATTTTGATGTCAGGGTAAATTGAAAATTTTTAATATAAAATGTATAAACAGGTTTCGTAAGTGGAACAAATCTCCGTTTCCTCTGACTTTAAAAGTAATGTTTAAACTTTGAGGGGGGGGGGCAGGATGATAAGTTAATTTTTCGAGTAAAGTGTCCGAGAATTTATGCGATAGAATTTCTTTCCGTAGGTGAAAATTGTATTTGATCAGCCAGAAATGAGGTACAACCGATTTAGACTATTTTGGATCAAAAATTCGAAATGGGGGGAGCTGAAAAAATGCCTATTTTAGATATTTCAAATTTTCTGAAAAACAAAATGGGTTCAAACAAAAATAAGAAAGGTACAAACAGGTACAAACGATTTAGACTATTTTAGATCAAAAATTCGAAATATGGGGGAGGGTTGGCAAAATGCCCATTTTAGATATTTTGAAATATCTGAAAAACAAAATGGGTACAAACGAAAATAAGGAAGGCACAAACAGGTACAAACGATTTAGACTATATTGGATCCAAAATTCGAAATATTCTAAAACCTATTTGATTTTCTTTCACTTTTCATCTTTATCCGTTTTTATTTCTCAAAATATTCTTCCCATCATTGATTTTTCTTCTTGAACTCCTGATTGATCTCGGTGCTTTTATATTTTTGTTAATTCCTTCTAACCTTTCTAATCTCTTTTTTTTCTCTGTAAACTTTAAAATTTTCTCTTCTATACTTCATTCTGCTTTTAATTTCTTCTGGTTTTCCACGCAGTAAATTTTTAATTAAAATTTCTTTTATCATCTCTGCCTTTTCTTCTACTATATCATTTATCATTACTTTTCCAAGCAATTTCTCCCGAGTTGTTTTTTCGTGAAATTTTACTCATTTTTTTTTTCACTTCATTTATTGATATTAATCCACAAAAATTAAAGAGAAAATCATCGGAATAATTAAGAGCGTCTCGTACATCTCCTGTTTAGAAACGCATCCAAATGTTAAAATCAGAGGAAGGAACATTTCGCCATCGATCCATTTCGCAGTCAGAAATTAAGTATTTAATTTTTTAATTTCAAAATGAGCCTCCGAGGCTTTTTTTAAGGAGGCTTTTTTTAAGGCTTTTTTTCAAGAGGTGAAAAAAGTAAATGGGACTTTTCGGCGCCGCTGGTTCGGTGTAGCCAGTTAGACGTAGCCGGTTCGGCGTTGCCAGTCCGGCGCAAGGACGATTTGGCGTAATCCAATTTGACGCAGAGACTTTTCAGCGCCGCCGTTTCGGAGTAGCTAGTTCGGTGCGAAGTCAATTCGGCGTAAACCAATTGAAAGTATGAGACGATTCTACGTAACCCGTTTAGGCGTTTTTTTTTACAAACCAATTTGAAGATTCCCTTAAAATATTCAGCCACTGCTGTCTTCCAAAAATTAAGATTCGTTCGGTTCCTGTTCCCGAGTCTGATAACAGTAAATTTTCGGAAACTCCATTGACATCGTAAGTTTCAAAATTATTTGGTAATACCAGATCGTCCAAACTTTAAGGATTTGGTTGAGCTGCTGTTGCAGCATTGCGTTTTCTTCTAATGGTTTTTCTTGCATTCCCGAAACAGGAATTTTATATTTGGAGTGCTAAATGCGGAAGAAAAGTTCGTTCCAACTTGAAAAGAAGTCATAATTTTGAATTTTTGCTTTTTTTTATTAAAATATAAACCAGTTAACCATTTTGGTTGTTAATGCTTTTGAGCTAAAATGGAGGACACTTCAAGCATTTCGGGACTTCATCCCAGAAGGTTCCACGAAAAAATTTGTGATGTTTGATTTCATCACTTCCAAATCTCTCACTTGGATTAATTTTCAGTAAACCATTTATTAAAGATAACGCTTCGTTTGATACATCAATTCCGAGAAGTTCACCACACGGGTTTATATCCTGCTTTTCTTCCTTTAGCTCAAAAAGATATTGGCCGCACACCATTTCATAAAATATTATGCCGAACGCCCACCAAATCCACTTTCGTGCCGTAGCCGTGGTTCTCGAACACTTCTGGAGCTTTATATTTAAACGTTCCACATTTCAAAAAAGCAAGTTTCCCGAGGGTTAAATTTTCTTTACTTAAAGAAAAATCCGCCAATTTGACGTAGCTTTTGGAGCCGATCAAAATATTCTCCGGTTTTATATCCCTATGGATTATATACTTAGAATGGATGTAATCGATTCCGCAGATTATTTCTTTGCTGTAAAATGCAGCGTGGTGTTCCTTTAAAATCCTTTGCTCATTAAAAAAATTTTTTGAAGCGTTTCTCCGCTTGCGTATTCAAGTACTGCATATAAATTGAACTTACCTTGAAAAGCATAAGCTAATTTGATTATAACAGGATATGTTCAAGATACTTCAAAACATTGGTTTTAGCCATGGCAAATTCAGCTCCATGTGGTCTGTTCAAAATTTCCCTCCCTCCCAAGCGGAGGAACGCTTCAAAATTTTTTAAATAAGCAAAGGATTTTAAAGGAACACCAGGCTGCATTTTACAGCAAATTATTTTGGGGATCGTCACGCTTAAGTGCCATAAATACTCTTCCAAATCCTCCTCTTCCTATTAATTCTATAATACTAAAAAGGATTTTAGTGATAAACTACAATTATCATTATTGAAAGAAAAGTTCTCAAATGCGTTCATTTCTCCAGGTGTCATTTTTGGAGTTTTATCTAATTTGATATTAATTTGCAAATTTACATTAGCTAATTTCCTTATATAAAAATTAATTAAAAATAATTAATCCGATAATCCTTTTATGATTGAATTTAAATACCTTTTTGATTTGATGAAAAATGAAATTCGACTAGGAATATAAGAAGAAGTGAAATATAAGTAGGAATAAAATATATTTAAAAGTAAATATAATGAAATAAAAAATATTAATTTAATTTCATCTTCTTCTTCTTGTCTTCTTCTTCTTAATATATAAAACTCAAAATTCGTATGTATTTTGTATGTCCGTCCCATCAAAATCTCCCTAACAGAAAGCACGATTGAATTGAAATTTTAACTTGATATTCAGCTAAGAGTTCTAAGGTTAACGCCACTATTCCCAGCTCTATACGTCAATTTTTTCTTGCAAAATCGGAGAAACTTTATTTCGACGTTCTGATTGGTTAAAAAAAATTATTTCAAATTGAAATCCTGTGCAAAAAAGAGTTTCCAGGTCATTCAAATATTAGGAGGACATGGCTGCTGGCAGGGCGCCTGACCTGCTAGTTATCGTATAAGAATGAATACGGCAACACAGTCGCGTGCGGCACAGGCCGCATTATTTACAAAAAACTGCGCTGTGCTGAATTGTGTTGCCTGCGCGGCCTGCGTCTTCGTATACGCTTAGGCTAAGTACGGCCGGGTAGGGCTGGGAATTATTATCGATTAATCGATAAATATCGATAGTTATCGATATATCGAAAAACGATATTTTATTTTTGAAATATCGATTAATCGATGTATCGATATTTATCGATATACCGGTATTTATCGATATATCGGTATTTATCGATATTTCAATAGTTATCAATATTCCGATAGTTATCGATATTTCGATAGTTATCGATATTTATATAATTTTGGAATTGGCTCTTGATTTACTTCCCATAAACTATCCAGCTATTCCCAAAGTGCCAATTTATATTTTTTTCATAATCTACTAATGTCAAAACTTTTCCCAATAATTTTTTTTTAGATTCAAAATCAAATTCGGTACTTCAATCTCATCTTATAATCTGACATCTAAAACCGTCTTCAAATCACATTTTTTGTTTATCTCACTTGGTAACTTCTATTCTATGTTGTCAACAGGAACATCGTCACGAAATTTAAAAAAAAATATTTATAACTGGTTTCACGTAAAAGATGAATAAATAATAGCTACTTGATAAACTTATTATGTGCATATTAAAATGTTTACCAAGTCAATTCCTACATAATCGGATAGTATACGACCTTCAAACTCACGTTGATTCAAATATTTCAGTTCAGATAAAACTCTTCATCAAACATGAAGTGCTTTATAGAGTATCGCAAATTCTGCGACTTTCCAATTCAAAATTTGCCCTATGGAATATTTTCAACAGAAAACGATGTAAGTTACAACTTTTACATTATTTACAAAACCAACACATATCACGACTATTTAACATTGGAATGATGTTACTAGCGTCATCTATATTGTATAAAATTAACTAGAGAGTTTGCTCTACTTTATATTCCCGCGCGTAAAATAATCCATTATATTTTTATATTTTAGGCAACCCATAGAATCGGTGTTGCGATAGGAGATCAAATTTTGGATTTAAAGGCAATATCCCATTTATTTGATGGGCCCGAGTTAAGAGAAAAGCAATATGTTTTTAGAGAAGTAAAAAATAATCCAAACCGATATATGGATATACCTAATATTTTATAATTTTTAGACCACATTGAACAGTTTTATGGGACTCGAACCGAAGGCATGGAAAGAAGCGCGTGAAAAATTACAGAGTTTATTGTCTGTCGATAATTTAACATTGCAAAATGACGTCAGTCTTCGATCAAAGTAAGGCAACTATTTCTACAAAGACATTTATAGTAAAATTAATTAATTTCAGGGCTCTTGTTCTTCAATCTGAAGCAACCATGCACTTGCCTGCAAATATTGGAGATTATACGGATTTTTATTCTTCCATTCATCACGCGACAAATGTTGGAATAATGTTTAGGAGCAAAGAAAATGCTCTCATGCCAAATTGGTAAGAAATTACCATAATAAATTTATTTTTATTATTTTATTTTTATCTTTTAAAAGGAAGCATTTACCTGTTGGTTATCATGGAAGGGCAAGTTCCGTTGTAGTATCTGGAACACCAATCACCAGACCTAACGGTCAAACTCTTCCAGTCGAAGGTATTTTTCAAATGTACAAAATTACATTGAGCTAATGCGTAAAAATATTCAGGTGCAGAACCGGCATTTGGCCCATGCAGACTAATGGATTTCGAATTAGAAATGGCATTTTTTGTCGGGGGACCTCCAACCAAATTAGGAGAACCTATTAAGATTGACGATGCACAGAACCATATTTTTGGTTTTGTTTTAATGAACGACTGGAGCGGTAACTTTTTTACAATAGTAAATACCGAAGTAATTAAACTGCCATTTTCTAGCAAGAGATATTCAAAAATGGGAATATGTTCCTTTGGGACCTTTTACTGCCAAAAATTTGGGCACTTCAATTTCGCCATGGGTTGTCACCACTTTAGCTTTGGAGCCATTTATTGTTAATAATTTTCCTCAAGATGTTACACCTTTTCCGTACCTGCAACATCAAGACAATTTTAATTTTGACATTACTTTGCAAGTGGATATAAAACGTAACTTTTATTGATTGTAAATTTTGCAGATAATCAAAATAATATTTTAGCACAAGATTCGAATATTTCCACAGTTGTTTGTCGATCGAATTATCGTAATCTTTACTGGACTGCAAAGCAACAATTATCTCACCACACAGTAACAGGATGTAACGTCAAACCAGGGGATTTACTGGCTAGCGGAACCATCAGTGGCGAGGTTTGGAAAAACATTTTTATTTAACTCAAAAATCTTAATTGTTATTTTGCAGACATCCGATTCTTTTGGAAGCATGTTAGAATTAAGTTGGAAAGGAACCAAGCCGATTCCGTTACTGGATGGTAGTCAAAGAAAATTTCTTCAGGATGGAGATACAGTAATTATGAAAGCCGTATGTGACGGAGACGACTTTAATGTTGGTTTTGGTAACTGCACTGGAACATTATTGCCTGCCATAAAAATGAATTAAAATTTGAAATGTATGAGCGCTTTTGTTTAAATTAAAATTGTTGTACTTAATATTTTTGTATTTATTTCGAACAAAATCCAATAGTGACGCTAATAATATTTATTTTATCCTAACTTTTAACTAAATTGAATAAAATTAATGCATTTGGTAACAGATATAACGAGAAGCTTATAAATTCTTCGACTGGGAGTGTGGCGTACTCCTGTAACCTAGCTACTTGGGGGTCGGGTGTAGCGGATGGCTTGAGATTAGGAGTCCTGTTGCAATGTATACCACGTTGACTAGGTGTCCACACTAAGCTTGGCATCAATATGGTTATTCCGGAGGAATCTAGAATAACCAGGTTGGTTAAAGAGGGATGAAACGGGCCAGGGGGGAAACCCAGCAGCTAAAAGTCCCCGTGTCGAGCAGTAGTGGGATCGCATCTAGGAGTGGTAACTTTGTGATAGCCTTATCAATAGAGTTAGACCTATATCTTTTTGAACTTTTTTCCCTTAATTAAATTTTGAATTTACTCTAAATACTATTTTGTCGGTAATTTTTTGTATAAACTACAATATTTTAGAGCTATTATAAAAATTAATTGTTACATATATGGCTAACAGATGGCTCTCAGAAAAATATTAAATTTTATTTTGATATTGTAAGTTATTTAATTTAAAAACTATCAAGAGAGTAATGGGGGTAATTACCCTATTTAGAAAATAAGAATAAATTATTTTAATTAATTTTGTAAAAAATGTAAAATAAAAAAAAATTCCGGTACCGGGAATCGAACCCGAGCCTCCTGGGTGAGAGCCAGGTATCCTAGCCACTAGACCATACCGGAGTATATCTTATTAAAGATGAGTGAATGCTAAATATACTAATAAATGAAATTTTCAGTGGTAAATATCGATATTTTTGATCCAATTCCAAAATATAAAACATAAATACATTTAGGGCATTCCACGCCAAATCGGATACCATTTAGCTTTTGCATCTCGGATTTTACTGAAAAATTTTTTTCTTTTAGTACTAATTGAGCCTAGTCTCCATTATTGTTTTTAGCTTTTTTTATCAAGTCATTCAAGAGAAATAAATTTTTGAAAAATTACGGAAAATTACATTACTTTTTTTTTAAATCAATTGGGCAAACAACACTTTTTTTTTCAAAACTTTTGTTTTTAAATCTATAATTTCCATAAAAAATTTCAAAAATTATTTTGAAACGGTATTAAGTTTCAAAAATAAATACATAGTTTTTTTTAAAAAAAAAAGTGTCATTTGCCCAATTGATTTAAAAAAAAAGTAATGTAATTTTCCGTAATTTTTCAAAAATTTATTTCTCTTGAATGACTTGATAAAAAAAGCTAAAAACAATAATGGAGACTATGCTCAACTAGTACTAAAAGAAAAAAAATTTTCAGTAAAATCCGAGATGCAAAAGCTAAATGGTATCCGATTTGGCGTGGAATGCCCCTCTTACTACAAAGAATGTTATGATTGGTCTATTTCCAATATATATTTTTTCGTCCAACTTGGTAGGGTTCCTTTCCATGAGTGAAAAGCATATTCCAAATTTGAAAATTCTATCTGAAACAGTTTTGTCATTATAAAAAAATAAATTTTGAAAAAATCAACTTGAAAAGGCTGTAGTTCCAAAACGGCGCAATTTTTGATATACAGATAAATTGGGCTCACTCTGTCTAAATTTTGTTTATTCTAGTTAACGCCCGTTCAAAAAGAATTTCGACCACATATTTTCTTCATAATTTTAAATTGGAACCTGGGCAGGTGATCCGCTTGATAATCTGTCGTTACATTGCTGCTGTTCACTGTAATAATATAAATTCTTTAGGAGAAATCAACAAAAATCGTATATAATTAATTTTATTTAAATTAAATTAAAAGTAATAATATAAAAACTTATATTATTTGTTTAATAATATATTACATAAATTATAAAAAATAGAATACAAAATTTGAATATAATAGATATATGTACATTGTAATAATTTAAAACAAAATTTGTAAAAGTTAATACTAAATTGGTAAATCCTTCTTCATTAGAAAATCGAATGGAACAATTATTTTGCTTTTATCAGCTATCAATTTTATTACATGCGATTGAAAGTATATGGCGGGTGATGTTGAGCGTTTGACATGGTGGTCACAATATTTCCTTGTTCGTTGATAACGTAACCGGCATTTGTTAATTGATAGGAAAATGTGTTTGCAGGCGCATGTCCATTTGGATTTTGTGATGTCACAATATTCCCACTCTGAATTATTTGGTGAGGTACTGGAGTTACTAAAAACGTTGCTTGATGGTGATGTTGTGTGTTGCTTCCATCGTTAGGTGCCACCACCAAAGGAATCACTTGTTGCACTTCCGTGTTACCTAAAACATTTTTTTGGAGTTGTTGATCGCGAGGTCTTTCTATTGTCTGTAGTTGTGGCTTTTGCATTATATGAGCATGTAGTTGTTGTGCGGTTTCTTGCTGCTGCTGTTGTTGTTGCTGCTGTTGTTGTTGTTGCTGCTGTATCGCCTGCTGTTGTTGGTGTTGTTGTTGAACCGAACTCTTGGGTTCTACTTTACAAAACTTAACATGAGGAAACTGTTCCTTCATAAAATGTCTAAAAGTAGAGTAACCCATCAATTTTATACCAGGTTCTAAAATATGGCCATATTCTTTATAGGAATCGTGCAGATTTTTACGCGTTATGTCCCAAGGTAACTGTATGGGTTGTTTGGAATTTCCAACACCACTTTCTCCGGTATGCGTTTCAAGATATTGTTTTAAAAATTCTGTTGCGTGCCTATAAATGTCTAAAGAAAACGTATTGTGGGGTTTTTTACCGTGGTTACCGTGAACACGAGGGGCCACACCGTGCGTCATCACATGCTTTCTTATCCTTTTCAATTGATAATGTGTACAATTTTCCAAGTACAAAAAAGCGTCCAAACATACCCGTCGGCCTTGGTACACATACTGCGCCCTCAAGCGCCGCCGCTCTTTGTGCCTCACTGTTTCGTCTGGATTTGCAAGACACGCCATAGTTACACCCATTAAGTACATATCGTGCTCGGCTTTAGTCAGTTCTGCTATATTTAACCTATGCTTATATACAGTATCGCAATTAAGTCCACGAAAACAACTTTCGTCCTGACATTCGCAACCGCGTCTAAATCTCTCTTTAACTTGCACCGAACTTTCTTCCAATTTTGAACTTTCATTATTCGCACCCAACGGCGTTCCACCTTTCTTTTTCTTCTTAACTGGAGCTTTCTTCTTGGCCCCTTTCGGTGGTGATTTGGGTTTTGGACGTTTAGGCGATTCCGGATTGGTCGCTTCAGCAACTGCTGTACTTGGTGTTGTGGTTGTGTAAATGGTGCCAATATTCGCATGGTCAGGATTAACTTGAATTGTGTGTCCTTCCCAGATTACCTTAAAATAAAATGAAACTAATTAAAAATTAAAGAATTGATCTATGCACGTTAACATTTGATGCATATTTGAACATATTGTAACGTAATAAGATTAGATCAATACGAAAAAAGTATGTCGATATGAAATAATTGGAAATGAGCTCAAATACATGAATAATAAAATTTGCCCAATTTTATTCTTTAGGATTAAGAATTTCTTATACGCAGTACATTTTAAAATTCAAGTTAAAACGGATTGAATGATAAAATTGTCTGAACACTCAACTGCAAGATAAAAAAAAGTTTCTTGAAAATTTAGTATATTTACCTCTTAATTCGTCTAAACATAGTCCCAAAGTTTAAAAATTGGGATCTCGACAATTCTCTCTAGACTCCTTTCATTGCCTGGACTATAATCAGTGGCGGATTTAGGGTCGTCTACGCCCTAGGCCTTGCCCCATATGGTGCCCTGTTTGGCACCAATTAGAACGTTTATATATACAGTAGCAGCAGAGCCGGAACTAGGGTCTGATGCGCCCATGGCGACTTTGAAACTTGCGCCCTTAGGAGGGAATCTGGAGGTAACTACCAGCATATAGCGCCGCAGGCAAATATATTTGAGATTTTCAAGGTCAACGCTCTATTGTAAATTTAGAAAATCGCGATACAAAACTATTTTCTCAAAAAAGTAGGTTTAATGAAGCAAATTTATTAAAAAAATATATTAAAGTTGATCTACGCGTGGTAAAGGCCACAGGTATCCTGCTAAACTTTAATTAGGCTTCTTATTCTAGGATTTTATCTCACGCTTTATTTTGGAGAAGATTTGGACCCCCAAAACCACCCCTCAGATATGGCCCACCAGGACCGTAAATCGGGGGAGGGGGACTTTATTAAAACTGAAAAAAAAGGTTTAAAGAAATTTATTTTAACTAAAAGGTAAGTAGATAGAAGATATTTATAAAAAAACATTAAACAAAACATTTTTTTCTTAGATTAACAAATAAAGTAAATTAGAACCAAATAATAAAAGCTTTTGTAATAATTATTATTATGTTATTATTAATAATTCGTTTTTTAAACATAAAATTGAAATTTTGTTATTAAGCCTCTTGAGGTAATTTATAAATTAGGAAAGTGCCTTTTATTTTATAGTAGCAGTCATGGAAATTGCATCGCAAAATATTTCCGAATTAAAATTAAAATTCCCAATGACATTTTAATAAGCGTACATAATATAAACACAATACGCACACGAAGCTAAATTTTTCAAACCGGGGGGGGTACACCAGAGATTGTGCGCAAAAAAAGTCTTATTTAACTTTTAAGTTTCAAACCGGAAAACTAATTTATAAAATTTAAGATTTCTGATTTGAAATTCAATAACACATTTTCTTTTTTTGAGCACAATCACTTATGTGCTACCCCCCAGACCCCCCGGTTTGATAAACCTAGCTTTGTGATTGTTTTCAAAATAGAAAGTGTAATTTTGACCTTATGAGTTTAAAACCAAAAATTTAACTTTTTATTTATGTATTTCTATTCTATGTTTTATTTTTTATTATTAAGAATATCATGAGTATATAAGTATAAGAATATAAATTCATAATATACTGAGAAATAGATTGTTTTAATTCGGGAATAATTCCCAATGCAATTTCCATGACCGCTACTGTATACGAATATTAAAAATACGTTGAATCTCAAAACAGTGAACAGCGAAAATAATATTTTTTGTCTTTTAAATATTAATTCCGAATTTATTTTTTTTTTCTCTTTTTATACTATAAAAATCTCTTTTCTTCATTTTTTGTTATGCTATAAAAAAATAAGATAAAAATACCGATTTAATAATAAAAAAAAAATTTGAAATTTTTTTTCGATTGCCTCACCTCCAAAAAAAATGATTTTCTTTTTGATTGGAGGTAAAATAAACTTGATTTTTGCTGTTCACTGTTTCGAGACTCCTGTATTTTATTTTGAGGTTTATTAATCCAAATATAAATTTCTTTTCAGTAATAATAAATTTCTTAAAACGGACCAATAAATGAATTGTTAATGGCTAATCAGATCAATTTTGTTTTTCTTGCTTTCAAGAAAACATCAACCGAGTAAAAATGGTGCTAGCTCTAATATTTGCGTGTATATAGATTAGGGAGCTAACTTTTGGAGCAAAAATATTAACTGGGGGGGGGGGGGGGAGGCTAGCGTTACTTTAGCCGCCCACCAGTTTCAATGTAGATTTATAAAACAACTGTCAAGGGGGCAATGTAACGGACCCGAAATATCACAATAAATAATATTATTATATTATCGTTGGAACTTGTCAATGTCGATGGAACTTCTCGACTGCAGCGTCAACGGTAGTAGAAATTTGTTCATACATTCACAGCAAAACTAAGCCAAATCAAATTTTAAATTTAAATTTTTCTTTAAGGGGTCTTTTATTTATTTTTTTTTTTATTTATTTGTCCATGTAGAGAGCTGTGTGGAAGTGAAAAACAATCACGCAATCTTATTTTTAATTAATAGCTTTCAAAATGATCTTCAACTGTTTGAAAATTGATGCAAAGGGATACATGGAACCAAACGAATTCCTGGGATTTACCCAGCACTTCCACCCTCGGTATCTTACAAATAAAGGAGTTTCAAATTTTAGTTCAGTATACGTATCAAATGAATAATATGAAAATGTTATTCCATTAAAGGTACAACTACCTGCTGATCATCCATAGTTTGTGGAAACTGATTATTCGTATCCAGGGTTGAAAATAGAGGATGAGTTATCGACACCGGAGTGTGCCACTGAATATGTCCATCTGCTTCGGCGCCATCTCCACAATTAGCCGGATCGGATTGAAAAGAATGAGACGAAGGTGACGGATTTTCTCTTCCATCAATAATGATGGCAGTTCCAGGCTCCTGCTTTTCAATTCGTTCTACTGACAACAACGAATGCAACACTTCGCTTGCCTCTTTTTCTGCGGCGTCCACGCGAGCCATCTGAAATGTTGGTATTTATTGAAAAAGTTTGTCAAGTGAGATTTTCATTTTTAAGATACAAAAAACTTCGTTTGAAATACCGATCGTAATTTTAAAAGGCTAATCGAGCAACGAAATGGGGAATAAGTTTAAGAAATTGTTATCGATAAAGCGTAATTCAAAATATAAACATAGGAATTCAAACGAGTGCGTGTGATCGCGCTGTGAAGCGAAAACCGCCTCTAACGAAAAGTTCATTTTAGCTCGTCACAATAAAAGCCACACAAAACTCGGCTCTATGAGCGTCCATTACAAACCTTTTAATTAATTATTCGCGCCTATTTGATCGCCTCTTGTTTCATGCCGCATCAAGGGAAATTGCACCGGGCACTAGTTTTATATTTTCGATAAAACTTTATGTGTTATCGTGTAAAATATTTAAAATTATTGCATTAAAAATTTGAATCGGCAAACAAGTAAACACGCCATTGTAAAACGACACACAAAAGCATCTATAAGAAGGTATCTTTCTTCTGCACAGGCGCGCGATCCTGTGCTACCGTTCGCGTAAATTTAGTGCGGCAAAATTGATATCGTTTGAATCGGTATACGCGCGAAATCATTACAAACAGTTTTCCCGGTATCAGTTTATTGATAATAAATGCAGGATAAAATTTTTTATTAAACTGAATTTTTAATACAATGCTATATTGTGGTGAAGGAACTTCCTCTTGATTTTTTTTTGGCAAAGGAAAAAGGAACAGAGATTCTTCCTGTTTGTCTAAACGGCCTACTTGATAAAAAAATTGAATTTGTTTTTTTATGTTGACGTTTAAATTCCACCTGAGCAGCTAAAATACATTTCCGTTGTATTTTTGTATGTTTTATAAAAATTTCAGTTTACAATTAAATTGCCTTTTCATTTATAAGCTAAAAGTGGGACAAAATGAAAAACCAGTGTTATTATTCAAATAAACAGCAATACGACGTCGATGCAAATAATCGCAATTTTCGAACCGCCAAAACCAAAAATTGCGATTATGAAAATAGTAAATATAATTTTGCATATTTTTCACGAAATAATACTTATATTTTATTACCACAGTTGTAAATGAAGTGAATTATGAGGATTATTACTACGAAGATTCAAATAAGGGAACCGATTCCAGTTTTGATGAACTCGATGATATGCTTTCCATTCCGGAAACCATCCTCGAAGAAAATTCAAGTTTGAGTGGTCAAAGCAAAAAAAGCAGCAAGAAGAGTAACAGGAAAAGTAACAAAAGTAAAAAAAGTAAACGAGCTCGGTCAACCATTTCCAGTGAAAATAAGGTAATATAGGTAACGGAGGACAGAATAACCAAATAAATACTAAAATTTTTTTTTTAGAATAACCTCGGGCTATCAATCACTAAACATTGTTTTCCAAATAATGACGGTAAATTACCTTTTATTTATTTTATAGATTTTGAAAACACACCCGACAGATATGTTTACTGTTATTCTAAAATTATTCGGCTAAAACGAAGAAAATCTTTAATACAAAAATTGTGAGGAATCATCTCTTCTACAATATTTATAATTACTATTTTTACCTAAAGCTTACGATAGGGAAGATATTGTCAATTTTTATAGTATTTATTTTCCAAAATTTTTTTTTTTTAACTTCAAAATTACAAAGTTTTCAATGTTTTCAAAAAATTGGGTAATTAATTTTTTGAGAACACAGAAAATAAAATTCGGTTTAAAAACATTGAAAGACCCAATTATTTTGGTCACCATGTAGTCGCTTTATTACGTCATTTATGTCACTGTTATGTCAACTTGGTAAACCAGTCTGTCAGTTTTAAATATTTAGTTTAAATCAAAATTAATTTTAAATGAATAACTCAGATAATATGCTTTTAATTGATAGGATACAATTGGAACTTGGGGGTTTGTAACTTTTAATTTTTTTTTTATAACCTATATTTTTACCATTGCAATATTTTTAGCCCAAGAACCATGGCCGAAAGATGTGAAATTATATCAGCCCTACGAAGTGGAACAAATTTTACTACCGGACAATGCAAATTGTTTAGCCGTCCAGGCCTTCCTGAAGATGTGCAACCTTAACTTTGAGGTTGTATCGCGATCCAATGCGGAATTCATGTCTCCAACCGGAAAGGTACCATTCATACGGTGCGGAGCATTTGTTATTGCCGAACTCGAAGGGATTGTCCAATTTGTCAATAATAAAGGAATATCTTTGACCTCGAATATAGAACCGGAACAAAAGAGTGACTTGCGTGCTTACATGTCATTGGTTCATAACGTTTTGGAAAATGCAGAAGTGAGTACACTAGCTTAACTTTGTGTTACGTAGATATTAAATTTGAAGTTTTAGTTGTACATATGTTGGTGCGATAAGGAAACTTACAGTGAAGTTACTAAACCACGTACCGGATCCGTTTATCCTTGGCCTTTGAATCACATTCATACCTGGTCGAAGAAGTCGGCTGTTTGTAAGAAGTTGAAAATGATGGGTTGGTACAATAAAACATTGGAAGATGTTTTTCAAGAGGTCGAAAATTGTTGTCAAGCCCTAACTGATCGTTTGGAGGGAAAGGAATACTTTTTTGGAAAGAGGTAATTAACAGTTTATTATTTGAAAATTTGAATCACAGGTTTTTATATACCTTTTTTAATGTTACCGAAGACTCTGAGTTTTAATGTACTCTGTTTTAAAGATTTATGAAAAAAAAATTTTTCTATTTAGAACTCGGTGTAGGTTTTCTAACAAAATGTAAAATTTAAATTAGAGTCCCTCATTTAATTTAACATCTCTAGATTAACTGAAATGGATGCTTTAGTTTATGGTCACATTTACTCCCTATTAAATACTCCCTTGCCTGCAATGGAAGGTAAACTTACATGCATTGTGAAACGTTACGACAAACTTGTTGAACACTGCAAAAGAATTCATTACTTTACTCTGAATAAAGAAATCGTGTTGGAAAGCGCTTACACTGCTGCGAAAAGTTGTACACGTATTAATCAAGACAATGTAAGTTGGATTTTAAAAAATTATCCAAGTTCAATTATATTTCCTTATTTAGATTTTTCCCTTATCGCCTGGAGGTTTATCAGATGTACTGAACGATGTAGACTCGTCAGAATCAGATCACAGTTTTAATTATTCGTTATCTGATGTTGACACAGATGATTTGATCTTGCAAGATAATAACGTTGACGTTCCTGTTTATTAATTTATTTTTGTTCAACAAAATTAAGTGTTTTACTGCTGTTTATTTAAAACATGTTTGGAGTAAAAGTGGAAATGCTACTTTTTAAAATAAATTTGTACTTATTTCATATTTTTTAATAAGTGGTATTTATGTGTTCCAGTCCGACCGAACTCGATGCACTTGTTTTTGGACATTTGTTCACTATATTAACGACACCTTTACCTAACAATCAGATTGCTAACACTGTTAGAAACTATCCACCTCTTGTAGAATTGCTTCAACGTATAGAGAAGACATACTTTAAGCGTGAAACGAAACATTAGTGTTCGTTATGTTGTTGTTTATAAAATAGCTTTTTAAAACGTTACAAAGTATTTTTGCTATGTAAGTTTATGGAAGAAAGAAATTCGTTATTCTTGTAGTATTTTCGTATTAATTTTGACAATTGATCCGTTGTATCTTTTATCAAATAAATATATTTGCTATGTTACATTATTTGTCTTTAGTATTGTATAGTATTTTCTATTGAAAATCAAACACAAGAAACCCTCAGAAAGTCATAGTCAGTCAGCGACAGACGAAACGATGTCTCATGATAGTACACTAACCAGATCCGACGACAATTTGAATTCGGTCGAAGATAAAGCAACGTAGACCTGACTTTGGCTACCCAGAGTTTCATTAAGAACGAGTTCAACAAGGAATCAACTGAGCTCAGGACCATACGAGCATCAATCTTGAAGATCTTGACAAAATAGTGAAGAAGACCCCAGGCTTGTAGTTCTTCAAGATTTTTAAATTAATAAAAATTTTAATTACATGGGAAGAAGGCCGAATACTCGAAACTAGCCTGATAATAAAAGAAATTGACAGTATAATTTTATTTATTCAATTAGAATCAACCTCGAGAGGGCTTTTGTCTATAATAATTATTATCATCATGACTTCTCCTTTCGAGTGCTTGATCCATTTTAGGATCTTTAAAGCTAAACACAAATACTGCAAATAAGTGATTCAAAATTATCTCAATACTTACATTAACTTCAATTTTTTGTCTTGAGATACATAATTGGCAACGTCTTTTATTTGTTTTGTCTTAGAACGAAATTCGGTTTTTTCCAAGTCTTCTTCAGAAAATTTTTTGAATCTACTAAAACTCCGTTTTATTGAAATTTTTTGTACAGTGACAAAAAGTGCTTACTTGTAAACCAAATTCTTTAACTGTTGCAGTTCACTGTAGACAGCATTAAAATCACGTTCTTCATTTCGAGCTACCAAAGAGGTGAAACTATTCTGTAAAGATCACATTTATGTTAAAAAGGAATTAATCAGTTTACATTTACTTACTACAAGTCTATCAAAATCCGTACTTTCTCGTAAATTTTTTTTTCGATGCTGAACATTGCTATCTGGAGCGTATTGCGCACGATGTTTAAGAATATGCAGTTCTAATTTTATATTCTTTACAAAATCTTGTAGTTCAAATTGGAAATTCGTGACCTAAACAAATAGAAGTAATTTTTATATTAATTATTACTATACAATAAACTTGCCAAGTTTTTATTTGTAATCGCGCCAACACACTGTCCAGAATACGATTCCAGTTGAATATTACTCTTCGATAACCTTGCAGTTTTTGATGATTTTTTTACAACTTTAGTTTTCTTATCTTGGAGCTTTTCAGATTCGCGAACTTTTTCATACAGAATATTCTGTAAAATATAAATTCAATTGATTTGATACCTTTTTGTAAACTTAATACCTTATTTATTATTTTTTCGCCACCATTTCGTGCGGACGGTATGGTATCGACAATCACTAAACAAGTTTGAAGTTCGGAAGTTTTGTTTGCAAGTTTTTTAGATTTTTTAGATAAAAGTGGAAGCAACTGTTCCTGCTGCTATAAAATTCATTTCATATAAAAATCATTTTTGTGTAATACCAAGTTATACCTCCGTTTGTGCTGTAAAATTTTTTATAACACGGTCTGAAGTTTGCATTCCACATTCAGTTGTTGCAGGTCTAACATAAGGATGTGATGTCGATGTCATAACATCGGCCTTACCAAGTTCTGGGTGATAATATTTTTTCATGGCGTGATAATCTGGGTTGTTTATTAGCTGTATACAAAATAAATTAAAAATTATGAATTAAATAATTAAGTGCATACATACGACATCGGGTGCTGCCACTTCACTGTGTATTTCCGGTACTTGATCATCCGTTTTATCAACCGAACTGCTGGATCCATCAGACAACATCTAAAATAAAATAATTTTTTAAGATTTGCCAAAAAGATTTAAAATGAAAACAGAACTTTTAAAAACGAGCTCAAGAGATTAATTTATGAAAATAGTAAACTGCGTCAAAGGTAAAGGAGGGTGCAGGGTGTACCCCTGTGTGAATTTTTTTGGTAGCATTTTTAAAAAATATCAAAACCTTACTCTACCATAAATAAATGTAAATTATTATTTTAATAATTAGGTTGAAGTCGCTCCACTCATTAAAAACATCCATGAAGCGGCTCCAACTCAAAAATTACAGACCCAAAATTCCCTTTGTTTTTGGCCCAGTTTATCATTTCCAAAATTTTAGTGAAATTTACCTTTGACCCAGTTTACCACTTTTAGGTATTTTTTGGTCCCAGTTTACCTTACCCCAAATAAATTAGTTAAAAACCTGAGTGCCATTTATTATTGTGTTACAAAAGGAAATATTTTGTTTTGGTTTTATCTTCCGTATCCGAAGCTTTACCACACGTTATCACAAATTTTACTACTTGTCAAAAAAGTACTTATCAGCGACCCCCCCCCCCCCCAGTGTTGTGTGTAACCCCCATTTTGTTAAAAAAGAAAAAAATTGCACTCACGCCTTTGTTCTTGTTGAGAAATGCTGCCATATGCGACATCCACCGTCTTTCTGACGAATCCTTTTCTTTGGTCTAAAAACAGTTAATCAATTTGAGAAATTTTACAAAATTAAAATTACAAACCTTGATACTTGGTGGCGTCACAAAATCAGATGGCAATCCATCTCTCAATTGCTTAACATAATTGCATTTGTACTAAAAAATAAATTGGGTTTATAAAATTTTGACAGGGAGTACCTACTTAATTTACCAATTTTTGTTCTTCGTAAGTCATTTTATCAAATAGTGGAGGTTTCCGTTCTGTACAAACTTTAAAAAATCGTTCAGCCTGTAATATAGAAATTTAAAAAAGAATTATTACAACTAAAAAATCTTACAAGTTTTTTTCCTTGCATGTACCGATGGACAGCTTTAGGTGTCTGTAAAAAAAAGTTATTTGAATATTAAATAAAATTTCAAATACCGAAACATAGTACCTCTTCGGCTGTACATTCCTCAGCCAAATCAAATGCTTCAGTTTTATGGTTTGATTTTTGGTGACCATTTCTGAAGTCCTACAAATAAAATTGCAATTATTAGTAAATGACAATAATTGATTCAAGTCAACTTACAAGTTGTTTTGGGGCTGTTTTCCATTTTGATTTTTTTGACCGTGATTTATTTTGTTTTAATTTTATTACTTCCGATTTTGGAAATATTTCTTCAGCCCGAACTTGTTTAAGTTTTTGCTGCTCCAATGGTTCTGGACTGACTATTTTTACTTTTTTTGGCTTTTCAACCGTCACAGATTCGGTTTTCTGTAAGATTAAACTATAAGTACTAAAAAAGAAAAACAAAG
Source organism: Cantharis rufa (assembly GCA_947369205.1). Taxonomy (NCBI): domain Eukaryota; kingdom Metazoa; phylum Arthropoda; class Insecta; order Coleoptera; family Cantharidae; genus Cantharis; species Cantharis rufa. Next base: position 92,984,445 of record OX376303.1, read on the forward strand.
AGTTTCACCCAATTCTCTTCGCTTTCATCTGTAATGGAGGATTGTGTCAATTTTTCGTTCGTCATTACCATTCCATATTTCCCAGGTAGTTTATTTTTGCCAGTGCTGATAATTTGTTGCTTCAATTAAAAAAATATATACAGTTAATATAATACCATTATAGAGATTTACAAGAAAAGGGATCTCACCATACATTGCTCATTTTCAGCGGGTGGGGATTCTTTCGTCGTTTCCGCCATTTTATATTTTTTAGGTTGTTCGTTTTTGGGAGTCCTCACAGTTTGTTGCTATTTAAATTAAAACAAAAAATTGTAAAAAAAGTAATAGATATAATATAAAATTTGTGCAGGTTCCCCAATTAGGGGATAAACCTCTTCAGAAAGTTGATAGTTGTGTGATGTGAAAGTGAAGTTAAATGGCAAAAGAGACAAGTCCAATGAATCTGTAAACTATACTGCTACTGTCTGATGTCAAAAGCTTTGATTGGATTGAAAAGCCTTTGATGAAGAAAGTATTCATCTAAAAAGTGAATCATTTAAAGAAAAAATTGTTACAAAATATTTACTTCATTTATCGCTTCAGTTTGAGTTAATTTACTTTCATGTTGTAATCTGATAGTATTATATTGGGAATCCATCTGTAAAAAAAGCTGTTAAAGCTTAAAACTGATGTTAAACGAAATAGACTACAAAATTACCTCATCAGATTCTGTTTGAATCATTTTAGACTTGGATTTTCTTCTATCAAGATCCTCCTAGGAAAAAAAATAAATAGACATTTCTAAAAATTGGAGGTGAAACGAACGCACCTCTTGGACATCAGTCTGAACGTCCTTACAATTATTTATAAAAGATTTTCGTTTCTTAATTTTGCTAGTTTGTATTAAAACTGAAGAAGTATCAAGCAGTGATTCTTCACTTGTAATACTTTTGGACCGTTCTGTTCTTTTATTCTTCGTTTTTCTCTTATACCTAAACGGTCTTTTTTTAAAGAGTGGATCTGGAGGTAAGTCACTAGAAGTGTTATCGCCCGAAGAAGAAAAGTCTTCCACAATCAAATGCTTCTTTTTCTTTTGCAATGTCTTGTCGACAAAATCTAAGGGACTAACAAGTTTTATTTCTTTGTTTTTAGTTTCTTTAAAAACTATTTCTATAATTTCATTTGATGAATCGTCTTTGTCTCCCAGGGGCCCATAATCAAGGATTTTTGCAGATAACATTATGTCTCCCATTATTTTACCATTTTTTGTAAGTGGTACATTTGTTTGCTTTTTGTTCAAGTTGATGACACCTCTTGCCAATTCTGCAAATGATTTTCTCTTGCTGATTAAAATAACTGGAGGATAATAAGCTAAGCTGGAATCCAACATATTTGGAGGAGATATATACGATACGTAACAGTAAAAGTCTTCAGTATAGAAGTAGGGTAATACAAACTTCCTCTTAACCGCAGCATTTTCTTTGGTGGAAGGGTTATAGAAACTGGAAAAAAAAGAATGAGTAAATTTGTTAACAAAATTATAAAATTTCTTACCTCAAAGTTACCGCTTCCAAGTTTCCAGAGCCTCGCCACCTTATAGATTTGATTCGAATTTTTACTTTATAAATATGACAGATGAAACTTTGTTTGCTTCCTTTGCTACTATCTTCTGACATATGAACGCTCTCAATTTTTAAAGATTCGTCTTTCTCTGAATCTGAAGTAAAGTCACGAACTTCGGTGTACTGTGAGTTGGGTTTCATTGGCTTATCAGAACTATCCGATTCAAAATCTTCCGAATATTCTAATTCCATAGGACGAACGACTATTTTACTTGCCATTTCACAAGGAGCAACATTAATAACCTTATGTGTTGACAACTCTATGGTTGTTTCCATATTACACTTTATTGAGCTTGACCGATTTTTTAAATCTTCCGATGTGGTTTCATCTCTGTTATCTTGTTCCAGTTTGCACTTAATCAAACTTGATTGTTGTTTCAAACCTTTTGAAACGATTTCATCTTCATTACCTTGTTTGAGATTGGACCCAATTGTATCTGGTTGTTGTTGTAAATCTTTTGCTGTAGTTTCAACCAAAACAGCAGTTTTGGATCCTCTCTTGGTTTCACTTAAACATTCAGATTGGTCTGACACCGATTCTGTTGGTTCAACTTGTATTTTGTGTTTGGGTTTTATTAAAGGTTTATCTTCAAAAAATGAAGAAAAAGATCCATCTTCAGACGAGTGAGACATCTCAGGTTCATTTTCTGAAATTGACTTTGTATACACCTCCTCGGTTTTTGGAGTATCTACAGAACTACTTTCAAGAAGCTCCTCTTGCAATGTTCGAAATTCTAATAACGATTTTTCTGATGCTGATACCATCTCTTCTTCGTGTGAAGATTTATTTTTGAAAAATGAAGTAAAAATGTCTTCTTGAGAGCTTTTACGTGAAACACTCTCTAAATTAATTACAAGAGTACTTTTAAGACGTTCTTCTTGTAAAGATGTACTTTTCAAAAATGAAGTGAAAATTTCTTCTTTACAGGCTTTAGGCAAAATACTCTCTGTCGTTTTTGTATCCAATGGTTGTATTTCAACATTATCAAATTTTAAATCGCGTTCCTTGAGTGAATCAGATAGTACTTCAGAAGATTCCACTACTTCCACTGCTAATTGGGTTTCTACACATTCTGTTACACTTTCTTCTTTGTTATCAGAACTCTCTTCCGTTTTACCCCAGCTAATTTTTTTCAGTATATCTAATAATTGTCGTTTCTGTTGCGCTGGTATCTTTGTATCAAATTTTTCTGAATTGTTATTTTCATGTTTACTTTCTTCCCGTTCTTCATCATTTATATCTTGGGTTTCTTCATCAGCTTCTTCGCATTCTTCATCAGTTTCTTCGCATTCTTCATCACTTTCTTCCCGTTCTTCTTTATTTATATCTTTGCATTCTTCTTCAGCTTCTTCGCATTCTTCTAGGTCAGCTTCTTCACATTCTTCTCCGCCGGCTTCTTCACATCCTTCTTCGTCCAGTGTTTCGCACTCTTTTTCGTCAGTTACTTTAAATTTTACTTGATTTACTTCCACCTCGATAATATCTTCAGCTTCAGTGATATCTTCTTGTTCTTCACAACTATCCTCAAAAACTTCACTGTCTTCTTCTGTAATCGTATCTAATGTAGTATTCGGTTTTCTCCTTCGATTGCATTTTTGCATTCTTTTTCGGTAATCTTCAAAAGATTCCTCTTGGTTCTCTTCAAGAATTTCTAGCTGTGATTTCATTTTGGCTACATTATTTTTAGCTTCTGCAACCTTTTGGGTATCTGCTTCTTCTTCATATTCCTTTTGCTGTAAAATTTTTGTATAGTTTTTCATAAGTGCTAACTTTGATTTCGTTGCAGCTACTTTGGTTTCAGCTTCTCGAAGTCTTTGGATATCTTCTAGCGCTTTTGGATTATCAGCAAATTCTTCATATTCATCTGCTAGAGCAGTTTCACTTTTTGAGTTTAGTTTTGGAATATTTGATTGTTTTGTTGGTGAAGTTTTGGTAACAGTCTTCTTTAGATACTCTTTACTTTTGTTCAAATTGACATTTGACTTGAATACTTTTGGTTCATTATTTTTCAGTTTTTGTGCTTTTGGTATACATTTATTTGTTTCCGGAATGTAATCTGAATTATTTTTAAGAAATTCTAGCTCTGCTGCTACCTTAGCTATTTCGGTATGAATTCCAATTAGCTCTCGACTTTGTGGCTGCAATTTTTGAGTCTTTGGCTCATTGTTTTTTGGTTTGTTTTCATTGTCATCGGGTTCCGGAATGTAATCTGGATTGTTTTTAAGAAATTCTAGTGCTGCTTGTACTTTAGCTACTTCATTTTGAGTATCAATTAACTCTTGATTTTCTGACTGAAATTCAGGCTTTAGTTCACTCATTTTTGATTTTTCATCACTTACATCCATTTCGGGAATATAATCAGGATTATTTCTAAGGAATTCAAGTTCTGCTTGTACTTTAGCTATTTCATTTTGAGTATCCATCAGTTCTTGATTTTGTGGTTGCATTTGTGTTGCATTTGGCCGATTTATTTTTGCATTGGCGTTTTTTGCTGAAATGTTCAAGGATGAAAGGTTTTTGGGATTTCTTTTAGCAAATTCTGGTTTCGCTTTTGTCATAACAGCATTGTTTTGGGGTTTTGGAAACTTTTGACTGGGAGACTGATGTGGCGGCGCTGGCCGATTTATTTGTGCTTTTGGTGCATTAATTTTTGGTTTCATTACACTTGGCTTAGTTTCTGGAATTTTTCTATTACTCACATGGTTTCTAAACGGTTGTGCTTTCACACAAGCCGAATGATTTTTTACCCCCGTAAGTTCATGACTAATTATTTGTCGTTTTACTATTGGAGGTTCGCTGTTTTCTGATTCGTCGGTACTAGGAAGCTCGGTCCTATTTGGTTTATTATTTTTCCATTTCATGTTCTTTAATAAACCAAGAAGATCGATAGATTCTTTTGGATCTTGATCAACTTTTGGTAACTCAATTGTTTTGAGATTTTTGATGCGTTTGTCATTGGGAACACGTTTCTTTTTTACCACGTCATCTTTTCCATTTTTCATATAAGCTTGAAAGCTATTGTTCAAGCTCTTATTGTTCAAGCTCATAGCTTGAACAATAGTTGATTTCCGATAAGAACTTATTGTAAAATGTCTTGGATCCTATTTATAAAAAACATAAAGTGGTATTAAATTTATTGATGGATTCAAGACCAACACCCCAGCGTCTTTCCGATGACGGAAATATTTTTTAGTTAATTTTTGACGTGGGGGGGAGCTAATGTGAAAAAATAAATGTCTGGATCTTGGATTTAAGAGCAATAGGCTAAACTTCTTCCGTAATCTAAATATTATACCCATTTACTGTGATAAATTATAAAATATTTAATCAAGTTACGATCTAAATCAAGCTCCTTGCTAACTGTCACTGTCGGAACGTTAGAAAAATTTTAAAAGTAAAAAGTAAAATATCTACCACATGCTACCTAATGGAAATCTATCAAATAACGTTTTAGCTTTACATTTACACAACTTCCTATTTAAGAGCTGACCCGTAATGTAATTTTACATTAGCAATTCAAAATTTTTGTATTACCTATTTTTCCTGGTCCTTTTGTATTTACAACATTTAGATTTTCAAAACTTATCAAGAGAGCTATTCACGTAATTTGCTAGTTAAAGTTTACATTTTTGGGTAAAATACAAAAATATATATAAAATTTTTATGTAAAATGTATTGTGTCACTTGTAAATATCACAATAATAAAGTGAGGTTATTGGCGGTTTACAAAATATGAAGCGCCACGTAGTGACATTATCTGCAACTACAATAAGTGGTATTCGGCATGTTGGACTTGAGGTCCAAAACCAAATTTTAAATTTAAATTAATTTCAATTTCGTGCTTCAATACTTGGTCGGGCTGACTACACTGTTGTAATCTAAAGCCTAAGTTTTACCTGTGGGTCATGCATTTAGCAAGGTTAGCACTTGATTAGAAAACTCGGCACTTTGCGCCTCGACCAAGAAACTCTGGCCCCTGGACCCCCGGTTTCCTTCTATTTTAGGCGCCGACTAATGTATTAAACATAGAACATGTTTTTCAGTACCAAACACCTTTTTTGTCTATACTAAACGTAATGATTTATTCCACAATGAAGTTGATCCGATTATCCGTTGAATGACGGATCATTCATTTCTTTTCCATCATTTAAACTTGCAGTTATGTATTCATTATTCATCATTAATTTTATTCTATTCTTCTAAAGCTTTGATAAGATTGCAAGAAATGTGAAAGAAATCATTCTGCTTTCGAAAAAATCTAATTTTTTTTCAGGTTTTCTTTCAATCAATATTGAAAAACAAAGAGAAAAGAAAAGAAATGAAGACAATAAATAAAGAAGAAAAAAAAAACAAGAAAATAGAAAAAGATGAAAAAAATATTAAGAAGAAAATAGAAAACGTGCAGAAGAATTGGCAAAAATAATAATAACCAGAACCTGCAAAAAAATAAATAAAATCGAAGAAGAATTAAAATCAAAATAGATAAAAACATAAATAACAGTTATTTTTGTATCTGGGGTGTAAAGTGCTGATTAGGGCTAAAAACACACTTTACACCAGAGGTGCCAACAACATTTTTTGTCCGAGCGAAAAAAATTGTAAGCTTATTTTTTTAAAGCTTCTGTAATTTTTTTAATAAAATGTGTATCCTCAAAATATTTACAGCACTCGTCAGCACTTCAAGAGTAGTTTTAAATAATATAAAAAAATTTAATTTTTAATAAATTTGAAAAAAAAGGGGCCAACTTGACGCTTCTGTCAAATATCAATAATTCAATTGTTAATAAAAATCTAACGGATCCAGCACTCTCAAAAAAAATTACAGCACCCGCCAGCACTTCGCGAGCCCTTTCCAAAAAATCAAAAAAGATTTTAAAAATCCAAAGTGGAGGGACTGCGTAAAGTTGGCCCCTCTAAATTTTCATTTCTTAATAAAAATCTAACGGACCCAGCACTTTCAAAGAAAATTACAGCACTCGCCAGCACTTCGCGAGCCCTTTCCAATAAATCAAAAAAAAATGAAAAATTCTAAAGTGGAGGGGCCAACTTGACATAGCCGTAAAGTGGGCCAACTTTAAAAAATGGTAAACTGGGCCAAAGGCACTTTTAACTAAAATTATGAAAGTAGTAAACTGTCACTTCGGTCTAGGACATTTCGCCGTCGCCGTGGCCGTTTCGCCGTCGCCCATTTTGCTGTCGACATTTCGACATTTCGACATTTTTTTTAATTTAATCTATAACTCAAAAGTTATAAAAAAACCTATAACATTTTGACTTCAAAAATTAATATTTTCGGGGCTATGGAAAATTAGAAAAGCAGAAATAAAAAAAACCCTCGAGGGTTTGAATTTAGAAAAAGAAATATATTTTTCTTAGAAAATCGTGACACCCTGTATATAAGCTATAGAATCAATCAATTAAATTATTGATTGGGAATGTTAAAATAATCTATAACTCAAAAGTTATAAAAAAAACTATAACATTTGGACTGCAAAAATTAATATATTTTCGGGGCTATGGAAAATTAGAAATTAGAAAATCAGATATAAAAATTTATTAATTTTTTTATTTAACTTTATATATAATTAATGAAACTTTAATTGTAACTTTTGATTTATATTTTTTAATTAACGACGGTGAAATGGGCGACGGCGAAACGGTGACGGCGAAATGGCCACGGCCAAACGGCCACGACGAGATGTCCCATTCCGAGTCATTTTGACTAAAATTTTGAAAGTAGTAAACTGGGCCAAGTAAAATTTGTTTTTGGCCCAGTTTACCGTTTTTAAAATTTTAGTAAAATTATCTTTTCGCACAATTTATTACCATTTTTAAAATTTTAGAAAAAATTTGCCTTTGGCCCAGTTTACCACTTTCAGGTAGTTTTTTGGCCCAGTTTACATTACCCCGCAATTTCCATGACCGCTCCTGTACATTTGACAAATATTATCAATAAACGTCAGTTTCTTCAATTTATGAAATATAAACACTAAGAATTGACCGAAGAGCTGAATGTAACTGAAACATCAAGTGTAGTTTAAGTTGTGAGTCGCAAGGCAAATTTTATACTTAAAAATCTATTTTTTTAATTCGGGAATAATTCCCAATGCAATTTCCATGACCGCTACTGTAGTTGGTCAAGCAAACCTTAAGATTTTTATTTTTTGCGGTTATGGTAATTACAATTTTGGACTATAGAAATAGGAATGAATCAGCAGTATGGCATATAGCCTACACTTCTGATTGGGATGCGGGTAACCGAGGTTGAAATCCTGAGCGCGTCGAATACACTGCTGTTATCTGAATTCTAATGCTGGCCACTCACACTACCAGGCCCGTAGCCAGGATTTCATTTCGGGGAGGGGGGGGGAGGCACACATAAAAATCTTTTGTAAAAAGTAACATTTTCGGCGGATCCCCTTCCAGGAATTTTTATTATTACAAACAATTGTTATTTTTTTTAACATTTAGGGGGGGGGCACGTGCCCCCCCTGGCTACGGGCCTGCACACTACGGTCTACCGGAGATGTTACCTGTGGCAGGTTTACCTGAATGGTGAATGGGGACGTTCGGTGTACCGGAGCGGTCTTCAGTTTGGTATACAGGTGTACCGTACGGTGTCGATAAAAAATATTAATTTTCGAATTTGCTCCGGTCTACCTGCGCAGGTAAACCTGTACAGGTAGACCTCTTCGGTAAACCGTAGTGTGAGTGGCCTGCATAAATTAGATTATCTGTGGATTATAGGAAAGGCAACGAAAAACAACCCCATTAGTTAAATTGTATAATACGTCATCTTGGCTTTAGCCAAGAAGCACTCGAAAAAGAAGAAGAAATATACATCACAATATATAAACATATCCTAATCTGCAATAAAAACGCTGACAAATATTTAAAAAATTTGAAAAAAAAAATGAAAGATTTCGTACTTTTTGACTCAAAAAAGAAAGTTGCAGAAAAAATTCGTTTTTCAAATTTCCTAATGTATATTCTATTGAAAAATTACGTTAGGCGACGCAAAATTGCCCAAAGTATGATATTTTTATGAAGTTTTAAAGTGAAGACTGTGATACTAAGAAGATATAAATTACATCGATAAAAATTGATATTGATAAAAAATTCGAGTTGATGGATTTTAATTTTTTTGCGTAAAAAGGCTGCATTTTAAAAGACATTTAATTGAAGAATTTTAAAGTTGGGGTAGCTGAGGGTGAGGGTGTAAGTCCTAGCGCAACGTAGAGTACTCAGTCTAGTTTCTCCTTTCCTATTTAGAAAAGCTTCTTTGACAGTTTTTTTTTAATATTTACTGTAGTTCATGAGAAATTTAATGTGGATTGCTTTCAAATTTACACCCTGTATATATTATTTTATTTTACAAGAAATTCTAAATTTAAACTCAAAGTTGAATGGTCAAGAATTCACAGAGAGGAATATGTGTTCACTCAAATCTACACAATTGTGCAGAAAAATCATACAATTGGGTACTTTTTCTGTACAATTGGGTACTTTTTCTGTACAATTGAGTGGATTATAGTAACATACATTTCTCTCTGTGTACAGTGCTTTTCATTAGGACTAAATGGTTTCTTCCAATGCTCCAAGCAATTTTTATTAAGGGTTTCATTTTTGTTTTTGAAAAAAAAAAAATTTTAAAACTGAATTTTGATGATTGAAATTGGGTAAGCTGCTTACCTGTGGTGTGGTCCATAATTATACTTTCTTTTACGTTTAGCACTCCTAGGTACTTCCAAGAGATGTTTTTTTTACATTTTGAATTCTAATTTCGGTGCCAAGGTTAAATAAATAAATTTAATTTTTGAAGCATAGAGGCCACTTAGAGAGAAATTTCAAATTTTATTATTTTTAATAAGATGTTAAGTTTACAAAGTAAGTGAACAATAAAATTATGTAAGCACCTTGATTTTTTATTATCGATTCGTTTTAAAAATTATTCTGATCGTGTCTAATCTAAAAGTTTGTGGCCAAGGACCAGAGTTGCGTTTAGTAATAAGGAATGATTATATTTTATATTTACAAAAAAACCAACGCATCATTGATCCAAAACCAAGGCAGACTTAAATTTAATGCAATTAATGGCAATTAAAGTAAGTTCACCCAAAGTTAATAAGACCGCATTAAATTATTATTCAATTTGACCTTATCGTTATTTTTTTCAAGTACAAGTGACATCACTGTGGGTACTTGAAAAAAAATTAATTACGTATAATTAGCAACTTTTAAGTATTCCCATCACCAATTATTCCCTTAGTATTAAAGCTACCTATCACGATTACAATTACCTAATTAACACATTCTCGGTTCATACTTCTTACTAAAATAAAAAAATAAAATTGAAATAATGGCTAATAGGAAGAGAGTTATATTTGGCAGTTACATTGAAGGAGGTAAACAATAAAAAAAATAAAATAAAAAGTATGACACTAACACAACATTAAAAGTGAGCAAAAATTATTACAACTTCTATCTTTTATCAAAATGGCACCTAACTATATAACTTTCCTCAAATCGTATTTCGTTACTTGCTTATTGCACGTCGACATTTAGTTGTTTCTTTTATTATTCGTAAATGCGTTAAATGTTTAAATTAATAATTTAGCTGGTGTGACTGTAAGCTGTGTTCGTATAAGGTCCACTGTAAATGGAACTGCTCGTGTGGGATGTTGTTTTCTTATTTCTTCTACTTGCGAGGAGACAAAGAATGGCTGCAATTACTGCTAACATTAAAATTAAACCAGCGATGCATATGGCTATTGCAAAATTCTTTTGGGAGATGCAAATGCTATCTTCTTGTGCCTGAAACAAACTGTAACATTCAAAAATACGTAATACAAAATATATAAAATAATTTTCGTTTACTTTTTTTTTTTTTAAATTAATATATTGCGCATTATTATATTTAAAAGTGAATGTTTTATTCGGTCGCAAACAAAATTTCCATAAATAAAAATTTTTATAGGCTTTCACTTTTATTCGCACCAGATTCATTATTTTGTTCCATCGTAGGTACAAAAGGTTTATGTTTTTTAATCTTTTGTATATATGCTACCTATTGTGAGATATTCATTCGTTTGTGACAAAGAAATCCAGATTTATTATGCAGATGCACTGTTTCGCAGTTGGGTTTTTGATTGTAAATCTTCAGTGCCAGCGTTACAAAATCAGTTTCGTTTAATTTACATAAGCGAAGACGAAGTTTCAGATGTCTTACATTATTTATTCAAAAATTATAACAGGATCGCTAAAATTAAAATTTTATTCCTGAAACCGGATTTAAAACTTGTATCTTCTGGTATTGGATAATAAAGATTGATCAAATTGTTTTTCGATATGTCGAAAATTTTTTGGCATATGCCTTTGGGCATAAAAATCTGTCAGTATTCTATGGAATAAATCTGTTGTTTTTTAGGGGAGTAAAACGGCTACTTCTGCTCCCGGTGAGCGGAGTACCATTTTTACACTGACAATTTGATTTATAAGAAATACCTAAAGTGAAAAAGCCAAAATTTTATATCCTCATCAAACCATTACATTTCAAGTTTAATCAATTTAAACCGTTTTCAAAAAAAAATTAAACATAAAAGGTTGTTTAATAGTAAAAAAAGCGCCGTTACAATCTAATAAAAATGTTCGGCTTCTAATTAAGATGCCAAAATACTTTAATAGATTGTGGTTCCAGATGGACGTCAATCGTAACATTTTTTAATATACTTGATTTCATTTTTCATGATTCACGGAGAGAGAACGGATACATTATTACACAATAATTTAACACGTTTTACGACGCATCCTCTGCTCAAAATACACTGGAACAAAACAATGGCTTTAATTCGCATCAGTAAACACATCTCGTAAGCTTACTTTTTATTTTAATTTTGTACAAAATTTCAACGCGAGTTCAATGTCAGGAATGAGTTTTTTGCGCTGAAAATTAGTCATAGCATAAAAATAAATTTTGTTGCACTTCTTTCTCAGTTGCCCAAAAAAGCAACCGATGAGAAAGCTTTCGGCTATCCGCTTCAAGAACAAACAGTTCCATCAAAATTTTGGACCAAGTGAAGTAAATACATATATTGATTGTTTGCGTGTGTACCTAAATTATGTAAATTTAATTATACTAATCAATACCTTTTCGCTGTAGACAGAATCTTCATCGACACCAGCTCTGGCAGGGTCGTTAGCCTCGTTGACGTAAAGACCACTGTATACTTCTATTGTTGCTGGAGTCCCTTCACTCGTATCGGTATTTGCTTGCCTACGCAGACGATTGGCCCCACATTTTGGTGGCTGTTAAAAATAAAAAAAAAAGATTAGAAAGAAATAATCCGTTACCTTAACAGAATTATAAAACGATTAACGCGTGTTTTCTATCAGATTAACTTTGAATAGAACCTTGACTAGAAGTATGCACGTTCATATATTGGAATACCTTTTGCTGATTCCGAGATTGAATAAGTATTTTATCTCATTTATTCTGCCGAAGATCTTTGACTTCTGAATAAAAAAAACTCATTAACGAGTGGGTTTTTGATTCGCTAAAAACATCCAAAAGTTCGAAGAAGTCGAGTTGACCCTGGTACACCGCGAGTGCACCTACACCTTTGGTCCACCTTCGAGAATAATGAACTTTGCAATTTATCCTCAAGCGATGGTAACCTCATCTAACCGATAACGGTTTCATTAAATGACAAGAAAATGTACTGCATCTGATTTTACAATTTACAATAGTCAATTTAACAGACGTTTTTTGTTATAATTATACTTTATACTGCATCAGATATGTTAAAAACGTGACGATGGTACAAAAACCCGGTCGTTTTTCGATTGATTTTTTTTAAACTGTTATGTTCTGTTCAAAGTATGGTTTTTGAAATGAAAGCCATTTGATTTTATCTCATCGAGTTTCCAAGATAGAATTGTAAGAAGAAGAAACTTGCCTACTTCCGCACTTTTGTTACATAATTGGAGAGAAGATTAGGTGCCAGTATGTGGAATTTACGGTTTGCATTTTTTTCATAAACAAATTTAAGGAAGACATTACTCTGAAAAAAAAACAGTTTGGGAACCACCGTGAGGTCAAAATAATAGACGAATTAATTAAATTGAATTGAAAGGCACACATTCACTTTTTAATGTGAAAGATGTAATTTTTTATCCGTATGCAGAGGAATTAGGTTTTGCAAACAAAAGGAAATGAAAGTATAAATTGTATAAACATTAAATAAATATATAAATTTATTATGCTTTGGGTATTAAGACGAGAATTTTTGGTAATCTTCTAATTTTGAACAAAATCGTCAAGGACGAAAATCGACAACCTTCAGGAAACTGATTATTATAATTTTATATAATAATAAATTAATAGAACAATACTTATCTGGCTAACAGTTCCCCGACTAAACCAATATTTGGTACCATACCCCTCAGGTACATTTTTTTTTAATGCTTCCAATCGGACTTACTCAAATTTTGTTTTATTTATTATGTGTTAAAATTATTACTACAGCAATTAAAATTACCAACCGTAAAATAATTTAACGCACTTTAACCACATATTGATGTAATTTTGAAATCAAATTAAGAAAAAACAATTACCAGTTAAAAACTTTCTAATTCGAAGTGATCAAGTTCAATTTATTAGCACTCGATGAACTGTCCTATGCAATAAGCAAAAAAAAAATATTACTCACCGTAAATGTGCCACAACCATTTTCGCTTTTCAAGCACAATTTAACGTTACATTGATAATAAACGGATGCGGTGTACGGAAATTTATGAGCTTGAAAATGTACGGACGCTTTTGTTTTTTCTTTCGAGTATTCAAACATTCCCATTATTTCTTTATCGACGGGACAACCTTCGTTGTTTATCAATTTTTGTTCGCCCCATCCCAAACCATCTTTAACCAAGCAGTCGGTAATTCGTACGCCGTAAATGTCTTGGGCATCGATGGAAATTACCAACGTCAACGGATCTCCAATTTTAACGCTCTCTGCTACTTCCCTTTGGGTTGGATCACCGGAAAAGATTTTCATCGTGCATCCAGGCATCGGAGTCAAAGCTGTTGATGCGTCTGATGACAGTGGGCTGAAAATTAAGAGGAACAATGGTCAAGTATAATTGGCAATGATTGTTAATAAAAAATACGAAAATGTGCAAAACAATAAGATTCATTTAACTGTGACTCTATTTTCAAGGAAGGAATGGCGGAAGAAAATGTTTACCATGCCCAGCATAGCAGCACTAAATACTACTTATGGTATTTTAGCTTTTTTTGTGTTAGCCAAACTATTAATGTCTTTAGTTTTTTTAATTCCAAGAAGAAACTCTTTAGGAAAACTAAGCTATAAACATTTATACATGGAATGGAAGCCTGAACAATAAATTATAACTGACTGACAGCGAAACCAACAGAGAAGTTAGTATATAGTCTGAACAAAAGCGAATATTAGAGTACTTCGGCCATATGACAACATGAAAAGAACGGATGTGGTATTCCAATATTCAAAAAAGGATTTTGATTGCAGACTCAGCCGGAAAAAAAAAACATCTGATTGAAGATTCTCGGGAGATTTAAATTTACCATAAGGTACAGTAGCGGTCATGAAAATTGCATTGGGAGTTATTCCCAAATTAAAAAATATTGTCACTTCTGCCGCAATACCTCCAATCATCAGCACACCATTTTTTTGCCATAAAATCATAAAATAATAATTGTGTTATTGTTGACAAAAACTTGCAAAATAATTGTCACGTCATATGACAAGCCACCTAACAAATTTTCACAAAAAATAGATAAATTAAGATTTAAGTTAATATTTCCTGTAATTTTCTTGCTTCTATGTTTAGTTCAATTGTTTCCTCACCAATGCTTGTATTTTAAAAGCTCTATTAGCATACAAAATTTTATCACAATCGGTTCAACATTTCCGGGGATACGAAAACATTTTTATTTTTTTTATTTATTTTATTGTGGTAGCCCTAAAAAATATTTCTCTGCCAAAGCTTTATTTTCACCACTAGAGCCCGCCAGACATAAGTCCAAAAAGTTTGACTGCCATCGACACAGAAATGCCAAAGAAAATCGAGGGACAAGGACTTTTTTCAAGTTTTCGCCAAAAAAAAAGTAATCTTTTTTTTTAAATGTTGAATTCTTGATTTTTATCAAATAGTTCTATATTCCGTTAAGTCCTGAGGGGGCAATGTTTCTACATACAAAATTTGGTTGAGATCCCTTCAGTACTTCATGAGTTATTCACTCTTGAAGTTTCAACTTGGGCAGCTTGTAATTTTTGACAGATGACAGATAGAAAGTTAATTTCACCTATTCTGGATAAAGTTTTTCAAGGTCACAATCGTTTTTATAATATATCTTGTGTTATTTTATTTTAATGGCACTCTTGATTGACAGATCGCGACTAAAACCTTTCTACCATAAACACCTTACTTCTATACCAAATTTGGCCGTGATTGGTTTGGACGGTTCCGGAATAAATCGAGGGACAAAATTTGACGACCGACTGACGGACACAGAAAGATTTCTTTTATGAAGAAATTTTAATTTTAATTTTTAAATTTTAAATTTTTAAATTTTAATAAATAATAAAATAGAAATTTTATGAAGAAATATTGAAATTTTTTTTCATTACCTTACCTCCAAAAAATGTTTTCTCTTTTTTTTATTTGGGGTAAAAATAGATTTCTGTATTATATTCTTAATTATAACGAATTGAAAATAGATAATAAGTTAAATTTTTAGATTGAAACTCGTAAGCTTAAAAATACATTTTCTTTTTTGAACATAATCACAAAGCTAAACTTTTTAAACCGGGGGGTCCCCAGCACATCAATGATTGTGTTCAAAAAAAGAAAATGTGATATTGAATTTCAAATCAGAAATCTGAAATTTTAAAATTTTAGAAGTTAGATTTTTGCTTTGAAACCCATAATAAGCTCAATAACACTTTTTTTTGCGCATAATCTCTGATGTACTGGAGGGTATTCCATACCCCCCAGACCCCCCGGTTTGAAAACCGTAATTTCTAAAAAAAATTTTGTTATAAAAAAATTCAACACTAAAAATTTTTAATGTTCTTTATTTGCAGAAAAGACAAATTTCAAATTTCATGGCTCTTTCGCGAACTCAGTAATAATTTTTCTCTACGAAATTTAAATTAATTAAAATTAAATTTAAAGATTTAAGGCAAGAGCCAGGGGGGACAACTCCCCCCCCCCCCCCAATGGGCGCCCATGGAAGTAATCACCGCAGCACCGATGTAATTTCCATGACTGCTATACACTGTATATGGAAAACTGAAAAACCATTCGATGAGTTGATTTGAATTTTTATCAGAGCTTAAATTTCGAAATAACGATTTTTCATTTAAATGTTGGTGTTGTGCTCAATTTTTGACGGTGCCTGTACTCGATGTAAATAGTTGCAGCACTGGTTTTAGTGGGCGGGCTGCCCGAAGTTGACTTCTAACCGTGATACTACACACACTGCGAAAAAGGATTGGTCGCCCTAACAAAACATTTAGTAGCTATAGCCTTAACAAAGGTTTTCGTTGCTGCAACAAGTTTTCTGCTGCCATAACAAAGTTTTTCTATGCAGAATAAGAAAATTTGTTAAATCAACTAACCTTTTTACAGAATAGAAAAAACTTTGTTATGACAGCAAAAAATTTGTTGCAGCAACAAAAAATTTGTTATAACAGCAAAAAACTCAGTTGAGGCTATAGCTTCTAATAGCTCTGTTAGAGCAACAAATTATTTTTCTCAGTGATAACTAAATTTATTTAATATAGAATTGTGTTAACTCAAAAACAAATATCCGTGTCTTTTTAGATCCGTAATTTTTTAGTTGAGGCGGTTAAAACACATGTAAAACATAAAAACAAAGCATGGGCGGAGCTATCCTTGTGGAAACAGCCAATCGAATACTCGTATTCCGTTTTTGGTCTTTTTAAGCTTATTTTTAGTTTAAATTTGTAATTTACGCCCTCGGCTACCATAATTCATCAGAAAATTTTTAAAATCATGAGGGCACTTTGCGTACTACTCCTATTTAAATCTTCTGTTATAGATAACAATGCAGTTCAAAGCTATGAAATTATCTAACGTAATTTTTTTAAATTAGTGCTGTTTATGCGAATTATATTGTAAGGTCAGATTTAAAAATGAACAATAATAATTAAATGAATATAATTTTTAATTTTATTGTATTGCAGTCATCACCAGGAACGGAACATTTATTAATGAATATCATTTACCTTCACATTGTTTTCCGGGTCAATTACTATTTGCCGTTTTTTTCGTAATATATCCAATTTTGATTATTAATTATAGTAGGATAACACTTTTGCAGCCTTTTATTCAATGAAACTCTTTGCGTTGAGTAACTTTGTTACAAAATTAATTACTATAGAAGAAGACAGGGTGATTTGTATTGTTTGTGATGGTAAATTAATTAGTCTTTGTATGTAAATCTCGAACAATAATTATTTATTTGTTTACTTTGAATCATCTAATGCACAAAAGAATGAATACAACGGAATTTTGTATGAACTCCATTATATCTAGTAAAACATTGTGTTTCCGCAAATTAATATTCTGTTGATAGTTGATATTGGCAAACAACTAATATTTTTTCTGCAAGTACTATTTCGATTTGCATATTTTTAAATATAAATTAAAGGCAGACCACTTGGTCCGAATACAAACAAATCATTTCATCATTACTTTTACTGCCGGCAATGAACGGCTGTAAAGAAGTACTTTAAAAATCAATTTTTAAATACTTACTCGGCCCTTGGGTCATCATTTTCTTGTATGATGCTATTTTCTCTTGTGCTGTATTTGCAACGCACATGGAAACCTTTTCCTTGATTTGTTACCAATTTCAGATGAGGCTGAACAACGATCGTATTAAAATATTCGATACCTCCATCATCCTAGAACAAAAAAGCGCCAAGATTAATTATTATTCTTGCACTTAAGGTACAAAGATAAAAAATAATTCTTTAGAAATTATTAGCATATTATTTGTTTTGCACTCGCATAAATTAATAAGCACTTAACACGAAAGTTTCACTTGGTTACATCAACTCGAAGTTTTTCATCGTTCAAATTGATTTCTCTTGTTTTCAGTTTTAAAACCAAAATCATGTTAAATAACCGAGTAATATGATTTAATTTCCTCGTTAACATTTACAACTGGTAATTAAGCGCTAGAGTAGGGAACATTTAAACATGAACACATCAACAGGGGGTACATTAGGACAAATTAGATAAGGTAGATTTGGATTTAACCAGACTTAAAGCTGTTCGAGAGAAAGCAAGCAAAATAACGATTGCTAACACCAGAACAAATAATAGTCATAATGAATTATAGCTCAGATGTGCAAAACGAATGTGATGACGTTAATGGCTTTTGGATGATGAAGAGGTTACCGTTTAAAACTAAATTGTGGATTTTATTATCTCATTCAAAATGACATCAGTAAAATATTTATTTCGTCTCAAAACTTCCTGAAAGTTTCAGCAAGCGTAAGTACGAATCTGCCCCATAGAGTGGGGCACAACTGTACAAACGCTTATGTGAGTTTCTAATTAATTGCCAAAAAAGAAGTACTATACAAATCTACCTCACCCTGAGTCATATATTGGTTTACATGGATGGTACTTTAGTATCGAATGATAATAAAATCAATTAGAATTTTACTTTTATGAAGAAATTAAACTAACTGTACATTTATTACCTACCTACCTCGAAGAAAAATTGAAGCTTGTAATTGAAATAAGTACACCGAATGTTATTTTCTGTATCAGTGTAATAGCAATAAATTATATAACGATTAGTTAAGCATATACGTAAAACAGGTACCTACACTTGATTATAAAGCTTGAACATTTTCTAATTACCTTTTATATGATTGGAAATGTCAAGTGCCTTCCACGTATAATTTCAACATTATTCGTTTATTTCGAATTAATTGCAACCGCAGAGTGTCGCCGTTATCCGAGGGCTGATAAAAAAATATGCAATATTCAACCGGAATGTGGAGAAATGAAATTACCAATATTCCAGTCAATACAGATATTTTTAACTTTTTGCAATTTGACCTTTCCGAAAACGACCTTCAAGAATCGTTCGACTTCATAAGTACGAAAGTAAAATTTTATGTATAAGGTAGGATGCAGACTTAACATATTCACATAAAACTAAAGCGAATCCATGTAGGCGATACACTCTAAACAAGTTTCCATATATTAGCAAGAAATAAATTGACGAAACTCGAAACGGTACAATTGGATTATTGCCACTTTTTCGCAAGACAGCCGGCATGTAGGATTAATCGTGGGCAGTGACGAAGAAAAAGAGACACATTTATCATTACAAAATCTTCCGATTCTAAAATTTGCATTTAAAAAACCGAAAAACCCAAATTATTTTGCAGAAAGTTGCAAAATTAAAATATAAAAACATTGGTGTCGTCCACTTTAATCTGGGCGCCGCGCGCCGGGGGAGTACCCAGTTTAAAATTTGGGACAAATATTAATTTCGCTATAAATAAAAAATTTCGAAACGCGTAATATGTTATTGGATAACTTAATTTTTGAATATTCGGTTTCTATTACATCTTTACACATAATTACATAGAGCAATCCAAGCACTTCTCAATTACACCTAGAAAGGCTATTACGGCAATTATAGAAAATTGCAAAAATTAAATCATGGATAAAGGCTTCTAACAAGGTACAATAGATAAAAATGCCTTAAGTGGTACTACCATACAATTTATGGATAATTGATGTACGCCATTTAGAACGTTTTGGCAAGAGTTTTAAAATTATAGTTCAGATGATCAATTTTAAAATGATACAATCTTCGGAAAAAAATCTAGCTTTACAATAAATAACCGGAAATAGAAAATTTATCACGAGTTGCTTCTGGCCACATTGAAATACGTTAATTTTATAAAACTGTCAATACTTTCCGGGCAAAGAACAATATAAATTGATGAAAAGCTAGGCAGTACGATATCTAGTAAATTAATTAAAATCCTGTTTCTTAATGAATCGTAATTACTTATTATTATATTACTATGATCTAACTTTTCGTTAATCCGGATTTCAAGTGACGTAGCACCTAAATGGTCTTAGCCAAACTCCCACACCATTCTATAGCTCAAAGCCAACAACTTTTAAATTCTATGTACTGGCAGTCGACACACCTTTGCAAATAAAATACGTCACAATTGTGGACAAAACAATGAACAAATTAATATTAACTTTTAATACCGCGACAAATTTTACAAAGAATTTCAGCAATACGTGGTTTGACCTTTGGGTGGTACCCCAAAGGTATTTTGACTATAAATCAAGATCAAACACCATTATTACTATTAGATTATTTTTTAATGGGCTCCATATTAATTAACTAATCAAATTTTCCTACTTCATCTAACGTTAATTTAAATTGACCTTTTCGAAGTGTTCACATTGTCTTATAACATAATTTGATAATGGAATATTTTATACATCATTTTTACTTTCACTTTTAATAATAATTGCTAAAATTTCTAAGTCGTGATCTGAAATACAAGTTGGAAACATAAGTATCAATAAATAATTAATAATAATTAATAGGACTAAGCGTAAAGCTATTAAGCAATGCAAATTTCGAACTTAAAACGCTTTGAATGAAGCGTAAACGTCTAATCACATCAGCATAGGTATCATAAAAATTTCTCTTCCAGTTTAATTCCCTATCATCTTATGCAATAATTGATTTAAAATTCATTTAATATACGGAGGAAGACTACAGCATTAAATTAATAAGTTCACATCCCACTCCAAATTGTTTAATTATAAAATATTTATCGTCGCTTCTTATGCTACAAGCAAAATATTTATTATAACGAGAAAACCTATTTCAGATTCAAGACCGAAGGTATTTAAAATACAGACCGGTTTTACAACTCCTCCAAAGCGATTTTTTTTATTTGAAAACGGCAATGGAAGATGGCGTCCTTATGATGTTCTGAAAATAACAACCGTCCCCATTGCTCATTAATCGGTGGCTGTTCCATTAAAAAGTTTAATGCTGCCTTCCATCCACGTTTTTGGATAGCTTCAAGAAATTCTTAAGTAATCCCAGAGTTCTTCAACGTCGTGATTTGCTGGATGCAAGACTTAATTAAGCCAGAATTCATATCAAGACTCAAATGCTAAGTATATAGGATGCATTGTGCTTCGTGGAAGAGACCACCAACAACTGCATCTGCCAGTGATCAGTTGTCAATAACCCATTAAGAGCATACCGCGTAAATATTATAAAATATTTTAACATCGGCGATAAATAAAAAAATGCTCAAGTCGACTTTGAAAATAAAAGCAACAGTTTAAACCTAACACTTCGAAATTATAGGTTTAATGGATCGCCCAAGGCGTCGTTTTAATAGATTACATTTTTTCTCTTCAGTGTTATTTGCCAATCTTTTTCTTACCATTAGCATCTAACTACCTATCAACTAAACTAATCATTTCCTCCATGTAAATATAAAGTTCACAAATCTAAGTGCGTATCTTCGGCATGATATATAATTATCAAGTTTCATCCAAAAAAATTTTTCTCTAGGGCTTCCTTAATGTCTTTAATCTGTTCCAGCAAAATATCTTCTTAATATTTATAATGAGATATAATTATAATTCTATTTGGCCTATTGCTATTCAGAAAATCCTAGGTTGGCGAAGATGTTTACCATGCATCCCGTGACCATGTGGATATATTATAGTATACGATGACAATAGAAATAAACCTGTATTGAATTCCAATCGCATGATGATGCTGCTTTTAAAGAAATAAATCGTTCTCGTCTTTTCAAGAGACCACAACATATATTATCTATTTGGCGGTCGGGAATTTTTACAATAGTTTTGCACCAATGGCCAACCAATCCGTCTGGTGTAGGTCAAGGTCGTTACGAACTTAAATAAAGTAATGTATTCCTTAAACTTTTATGGTGTGGATAATAAGTAGATTTCTTAACGCTGTTCATCGAATCAATAGAAAAGCACCTGACCCAAAATAGGACCCTGCGGCACACAACATTTAACAGCAGAACTTTGAGTCAAAATTAATATGGTGCAAGAGAGTTCAATAAAAATTCCAATAAAGTTTTTAATAGAAAAACCAATGCCAAATTTAGAGAAACTTTTAAGTTTACTACCAGCACTTGACATTTATAATACAAGTTTTATCAAAGACTAATCTGTATGTTATAGAAAACATGGATAAACTTTTGCAATTATATCAAGACCAGAACACACCTTTGGGTGTTTTTCCTCAAGTGTCTTCAGCTTATCGGTTTACTATTTTTTAAATTATAGTAACTATTCGGTATTTATAGATATTAACCTTTTAGTTTGAAGCAGGTTTTCTCTTATTGCATGAAGCAAACAATAAAAATATGATTATAGAGCATCCAACATCCATATCGACTGTATTGGTCCATGTGGTGCGATGACTCATGACTAGACAAGAAATTCCAATGATACATATAACTATCAGATGGCAAAAAAAAAAGATTGAGGAATTATCTTATAAAAGATCTTGCATGCACCCTCGAGAAGCTCAAAAGAAACAAGAGAAAAGATCAGATTCTTCCATATTTTTTTTAAATGCAAACTAAATTAAGTATAATTAATTAAATTATTAGCTATTAAAATATATATAAATTAATTATTAAGGTATAGCTAAATAAACAATAACAAGATTAAATAAATCTTGTTATTGTATAATCTTGTATTATCTTGTATAAGTATAATTAAACTTAAGAGTTAAGCAATTTTACACACAAAAAATGGAATTCATTTCAAGGTGAAGAGATGCATTCTTCGCCATAAAATTGTAATTAAAAAACCAACGGCTGGAATTACAAAACCTTGATCATGTATAGGTATTTATGCTATAAACAACCTGAGCAAACGTTACAAAACGTTGTAAAGAATAAGACTAAAGAAAATTATAAGATTGATAACCAAAACATGAGGTTGTATTATTATGAAGACCAAATTAAGTAAAGCACCGTTAAAAGTACCTACTTGGCATCCTACATGCTAAAACGTAATCGATTACGAAACGTAATTTTAATAATAAAAATACTACATTATAGCATCATTATCATAGCATAAATCCTTGAGATATCTCAAAGCACTACTAAACAGTTAGAAAATGACAAACTCTCTGGTGTATATTTCTTACACCAAATTTAATGTCTTCTTGCGTAATAATTTATTCAGTAGAAATTATTTAATTTTAATATAATATGAATATTTCTTGTAATGATGCTCAATTTCCGGTCCCAAAAAATAATAATCAAATTAATAAAATTATTCAAAAATTAAACTAAATTTAAATGCCAAGTTATACATTATATTGCATTTTGCGGGACCCGATGGTCTCGCGACAGTTTACCCACGACTGCCCTTGGTGAAGCGACATTAACCATAATTTTTTATTTCTATGATTTCAATATCCAAAGGAATTAATTTTTAATTTTGAAATTCTTATTTTACAAAGATGACAAAATTTTTGAAATTTTTATCTGCTAATAAATTTATGAGAAGATCATAGCAATATTTAATTTTGATTTTTATTAAAAATGTTTTTCAGTTCCACTTTTTTTGGGTGTAGAAGAAATAATAAAATTATTGTTACAATTAAATGTATGTTTAAAATTAGAAAGTTTAATATAATAAGAGCAAAAAATTACAGTGAAAACTTGAAAAGCGTAAGAATTTAATTCCTATTTACCTTATTATTTCAAAAAATGTTCAAGCAATTTAATAATGCATATAGTGTTAATTATGTAATAAAGTATTAAAAAGAGAACTTAAGAGTTTATATCAATGGTATAAAAAAAATGGTAATAAAAAGTTCAACCACTGATGTACTAAAAACAATTAATTATTGAAAATTGCCAGAATTTTTATTGATTTTTGTGCGAGACAGGGAAAAAGCGGCGTTAGCGGTGAAAACGGTAGGTAAAAACAGTGGCGGATTTAGGGGCATCTGCGCCCTAGGCCCGGTCCGATAAGGTGCCCTGTTTGTATGCAATACCCCCCAGTACACCAGAGATTGTGCGCAAAAACATGTTATTGAACTTATAAGTTTCAAACCCGAAATCTAATTTCTAAAAATTTAAGATTTCTGATTTGATTTGACACATTTTCTTTTTTTGAACACAAGCACTTATGTGCTGGGGGGTATTCCATACCCCCCAGACCCCCCGGTTTGAAAGGTTTAGCTTTGTGATTGTGTTAAAAATGTATTTTTTAGCTTATGAGTTTCAAACCAAAAATTTAACTTTTTATCTATTTCTTTATATTTTTACTTTATCATACGAAGTTCGAGAAAGTATTGTAATCGTGTAAAAAAAAGTTGAGATTTAATGAATTTAGACATTTTGGGGTCCCAGAAGTGAAAAATCATCATTTCCAAAAATTGTCTGTATGTATGGTTGTATGTGGGTATGTATGTATGTGGTCAAATTTTGTGTGCGCTCTGCCTCAAAAAGTAATAGAAATTTTTTAACAAATTTTCGTATTTAGTACATGAATATTAAGACTCAGAGCTGATTAAATTTTAGTTAAGATCGGTACACAAAAACGCAAAAAAAATAATATTTTGTAAATTAAAAAAATTATTTAATTCTTATTTTTAAAATTCTTTTAATTTTATTATACTCTCCTCCAAAATAATAATAAAAAAAGTATTAATCAATAATCGTGTAAATATCCTATTTTTGTTTATATAGTTTTTACAAATTTAAAGAAAAAATTTTATTTCTGAATTTTTAAATTTTATTTTTTTATTATAATTATTCTCATCCGAAATAATATATTTTTTTAAATGTTCTTAAATTTATTATTATATTTAAAAGTATGATAAAGTTATGGGCATGGCCACATCCTGATAAGATGTGGTATATAAGAATATGAGAAATCTATTGTTTTAATTAGGGAATAATTCCCAATGCAATTTCTCTTAATTTTTTTTCTCTCTTTTGATACCATAAAAATCCTTTTTTTTTCATTCTTTGTTATGCTATAAAAAAAAGTAAGGTAAAATTCCGATTTAATATTGAAAAAACACATGATTTTCGCTGTTCACTGTTTCAAGACTCTGCTGTAATTTATTTTGAGGTTTATTAATCCAAATATAATTTTTTTTTAGTAGGTAATAATAAATTTCTTAAAACGCAACAATATATGAATTTTTAATGACATTTTTTATCACATCAATCTTGTTTTTCTTGCTTTCAAGAAAACATCAACCGACTGAAAATGGTGCTAGCTCTAATACTTGGGTGTATTTTGTCGTGTTTCAAAATCCATTTTTATTAATTTTGAATTTTGGAGTTGTGAATTTTGATTGTTTTTATTGTTTCTTTTTGAGTTTTCGATTTTTGATTTTGTGAATATTTTAATTTTTAATTTTTTGGAATTGAATTTTGATTTTGTAAATATATTAAAATAGTGAATATTTTGAATTGTGTGTGTACGCGCCAACAAAATTTGAGTTGGTAATAATTTTTGTAAAATAAAATAGCTTTTGGCTTTTGCCAGGTCCGTCAAGGTGAACGGACACGTTATGCGGAAGTCTCCGCTGATTTTGTTTTTATATTTGCGTCTCTAATTGAGATTATTGATTTGATAATAAATTATTGTGTGAATAAATAGTTTAGAATTTGTGAGTAGTTTTGTTTAATAATTTGAATTGTTTTAGTCCTAGTTTGGAGAGTTTTGGACGAATTTTTGGATGATTTTTGCATGAGTTTTTGGAACGATTCTGAAGAATCAATTTTTTGAAGAAATTTCGTTTAATTAGGAAATGGATTGATTTTTAAAAATTATTATTGATAGTTAAATTGAAGGCAACGTGAAGCAGTTGCGATAGCGAGGCGTACGGTCTACGTATCATTTAACGTTTCCATTTTTGATTGAAAATTTTACAAATATTAAATTTAAATAATTTGGACATTTTTATTTTGGATTTATTTAAAAAATTTTGGATTTGGATATTTAAGTTTAGCCGGGCACTAATAATTATTAGATTTTTGCTTTTAATATTCGGACAAACAAAATTTCACTACAATATAGCTAGCTTTTTGAGCCAAAATATTAACGGGAGGGGGGGGGCTGAAGTAACGCTAGCTCCCTGTTACTGTTACACTTACTGTTACAATTTCAATGTAGATTTTTAAAAAAACTGTGCTTGCTTTAATGTTTAAGTGCTAGCCGGTAATTTAGTTCCATAGATTTGGGAGTTAGCTTTTTGGCCAAAATTTTTAAGTTGGGGGGGGCAAAGTAACGAACTCAAAGTATCACAATAAATAATTATTATATTATTGTTGTTGGAACTTGTCAATGCCGATGGAACTTGTCGACTATAGCGCCAACGGTCTTAGAAATTTGTTCATACATGCATTCACAGCAAAGCTAAACCAAATCAAATTTTAACTTTTAATTTTTTTTTAATTTCACAACTTCTAAAATTTTCTCGCCTCTAAAGTTTAGGCGCCTGTAGAATTTTGCCGCCCGAGACCCGGGCCTCACGGGCCTAAGCGTAAATCTTGTACTAGATAAAGACGCTGCCTTTTCACTGCCTCCGCACTCCCCTGGAGCTCTACAAATTAACAGAAATTGATCGCAATTTTCCATTTATAAACCCTATATACAGAAGGTTTATAAATTCAGACGCAGACTTTCTGCTTTATACGATTATAGTCAACCATTGAAGTGGTTGTCCAGCCTCTGACAGTACTAAAAGGGTTGATTCACAATTTCGACCGGGAAGCCGAAATAACTGTTGAATTTCAGCGTGTGAGTTGGGCCCATAACCTGATTTAGGCTGAATACAAAAAAGTTATTCAATAGGAGTTTTAGAATAATACGCAATAAGTTTTCTTTTGGCGTTTTTCAAAATTTAAAAATAATTAAATTTTGCTGTTACATAAAAATTTATTTTTGAAAACAAGATTTTGAAATCACAAATGAAATCGATTTTCATTTTATGTAAATATAAAGTAAACCTTGTTTTATTGGTCTTATAAGTGCAAGACCTCGATTAAAGTTTACATATAAAGTCAATAGTTTAGCCGTTCAAGGCTCCTCAACAACCTTAAGGTAATAAATATAATGCATTGTCTCAATATGTAAAACATATTATATACCGTGTGTAAGAGTTCCCCATCGCTAGCCTTACGATGTCTAATTTCGTTAAAAAGCATTAATTAATTGACCTTGGGGTTTTCAAAAAATCACGTGCAGTAAAAATATATTGGCAGTAATTTCCAAACCTGCTACCGTTAAGATCCCAATAAACACATTTTAATATATAGCATTATAGACTAATAATAGGTACAAGGCACATAATTATATATATATGTAGGTACAACCCAAAAAATTTAATTGAATATTTCCTTGTCAATAAATTTCTGTAATAATTATTATTATTACTATTAGGTATCCAAAATGAGGCCTGACGGTCGCCCTGACCTTCTGGTAAGAGATTCAGATGGTTCTTCGCCTCAGTTTTAGATTGCGAGTTTTGAAATAAATAAAAATAAAAAAACTTCTATCTAAAAATACTCCGTCGTATTTGGTCATATAAAACTTGGTGTCGTGCTCCGTTATTCCCCGAATTACAAAATAATAAAATTATTTATATTACGACATTTTGACAAAGCTAAATTGCTGTCGTTTAATTTTGTAAAAATTATATGAATGTTTTTAATGCTAATAAAAAATGGTAAAATACAAATTCGGTTATAATAAAACAAATATAGACATTTAACGGTGGGCCGATATCTAAATTTAAATAGAAAAAAGGTAATAAACCAATATATATTTTTAATGAGTGCTAAAAACCTGCAACGGTTAATCTCAAAATTGGAAAATAATTTTTTAACGACTGATTTTCAACCTAAATGTAAAAATTAGAAATTAATTTCAAATGTCAGATGATTTTCTCAGCAAATCGTTTGTTACAATGCACAGCAACAGACAAGGTCGTCTTCAAAATCAGATCCAAAAAATAAATTTCTACATAAATTATTATTGTGTTCGAAATTTTTTGCATTTGCAAATAATGCAGATCTAATGAGATGAATCTCGTGGTTAAGGCGTGAATACATCGAAACATGTCATCCGTTAATTTATGAGTTAGCTACTTCTATCTTTCATTCATATCTAATTCGAAAGACGTCCCTGGCTGTTGTTATGCTCATAATAGGAAAGATTATCTGCCATATTAAAAATAGACTACAATGACCTTTATTTCGCTAATTAATTTTATTCAAAAATAATGTAACGGTATATCTCTAATTTTGGCTTACCAATTCTGTACTCATGGTGTTACATCCTCTCAATGGCAAGACATATCGAACAGGAGAAGACTTATGGATCCATTCGCTCATACACGTACTATTTTTTGATAATCCACGAGGATAGACCATTCCCGTGAACTTCCCTGAACTTGTATTAATTCTAACTACGATTTCGTCGCTGTTACAATCCACCAGCACGTCCGATACTACTTCCTGTATACCTGTAGGAAATAAAAACTTTACATAGACATATGCACCATCTTTGAGTCATAGCATTATTCATAAAATTAGCAACTGTATTTGTTGTAACATCCATTTTTGTTTAACTTTTATGATTTAATATAGCAAGTAAATAATACGAGAATATTATGCAAGTCCTACTATACCCACTAGGTACATATAGGAAATTCTAAATTCTCAATCCAAAATAGTGTCAATGATATTAAGAAACTTGGCAATAGTGCAATAATTGTATATTAATTAAATTCGCTTTTATTGCAATAATTAAAATTATTGCTTTGGTTCTGATTCAAGTCGATCCGGTTTGAGCTGTTATATATTATTTAAAAACTAAAACTGACAACAGTTTTAATACTCAAAAAATCCTCGGCACCTATTTTGAAAATTTGAACTGATAAAAAAAATTATAATATTTTTTAATTAGCCTCAAATAAAAGTTGTACTTGAAGTGTTAAAACGAAATAAATTGTCGATTTAAAACAAAGATGTTAAGGTCAATGACAACAATATACTAGGAAGATTATTTGTAAAAGTAAATTGTTGTAACGAGTTGTGCTAGTACGTGACATAATCGCACAAGGAAGCTTGGCAAACACTGGAAATTTATGGAAAACTCGAAATTATTCGACATTTTCGAAAAAAAAAGTTTCTAAAAACTACGTGTTGTGTGTTCGCATATAATAATATCTCATCAAAATTCAGAAAACTCTGAATGATGATTGTGTAACATGGAACGTGTTTCTATTTTACCGTTAAAAAGTTACCAGAATTGTGGACTTGCAACTATTGAGTAATACAATTTTTTAATTTCAAAATGCATTTGAAAATGAAAAAACAGCAGTGCAGTGGTTGAAATATAAGAAAAATTTATTGGCATCTTAAGTGACTGTGTCACTAATGGTCACCCTCAATTATTGATAAAAAAAAAGAAATATTACTGCAACTATTTATTACAAAATAAATATGACCTCACTATATATTTAGTAACTTTTCTTTCCGTTATTTCCGTTTAAAAAAAAATCGTCTTTAGTGTCCATTACCGGTACAATCACCCTACCACCCATAATATTACGGCTAGTTTTCCTATACCTATCGTAAAATTATTGAACAGAATATTTCAATTTAAAAATAATTTTGGATATTACAGGTGAAATTCAATAAGAATGTGGAACATTTTTTGTTCCATGCTAGCAAAAACGTTGAGATTAGTTTAATCACATATACTAATGTCTTTAAACACGAAAAATAGTTAAATCGTGAGTATTTTCGCATATACCTGCAATATTTAGCTCTGTCGTAGTAGAAAATTTTAATTATACACTTAAAAACTATGCAACATAATTTTTTTTGTTTAAATAAAATTTAATTATATACTGAGATAATTGAGTAAGTAAGTACCCGAGTAACACTTAAAAAAATACTCACTTGAAGTAGATGACGTTGGAATATTGGCTGCTTCGATGGCATTGTGCACGAATGCCTGCAAAAGAAAAATTTTTTAAATATTGAAAATTATAATTTACTTAAATAAATATTTTTATGGGCTTATTAGTTATATTATGTATATTCTTCTTCGTCTTGATTTAGAACTTGGTTCTTTTATGTCCATGTATGTCAAGTGCATTTGCACGATAATTCATTTCGAGACAATTTTGACGACACGTGCCATGGAGGGTCGCCCATCTAAGCGCCAATGTGTTCAATGTCGTTGTCTTTAATTGTATCAAATTGGGCAATTTAGGTTGCTTCGCAGCTTATAAGGTCTCTGGTTGGTCAATAAGATGATTTTGATGATATTGGGATCGGTAGTTCTGATTAAAGTATATATAACAGGCAGTTGAGCCGAAGTAGTCCCAAAAATGGCAATGGGACAGTTTTGAAATAAAACGACCTTCAATGAACATGGTTCTCCACATCATGACCAACCTGACCGTAGTAATTGTGATTTTGCATAAACCTACCAATAACGACAAAATTTTAAATTAGCGCGAATTTTGTTATTAAGAAATTTTGACTGAGCAATAAATAAAAATTAAAAGTAACACTTTAGAAATGTCACTCCATGAGTTTTGCAAGCGCTTTCCTTATTGAACAGCCTTAGGGAATAAGAGTAAAAGTAAGTGTACACTGTGTACGTCGATCAATCAGTCTCTTTAGAGACATTTAATTTAAATCGAATGAGTAAGTTCATATTATCGATATTTCTTTACCGACTATCGGATTTCTAAAAAAAAAAATCCTTAGATTACAGAAGCGAGACTACCTTGAGGATCGTTCTACGACCGTAAAGATTACGTAATTTTGAACTACCTTGGAATTACTTTATAATGCAAATTTATTAACTATCTTTTATTATAAAGAAGGATGTAAGAGATGTGATTAATGTTAATTACGGTTTTATCAAAACAATAGAAATGTTGGGTTCCTTACGGTCCTTCTCCTTCGGATACAGTTTGTCTACTTGAAGGCAACAATGTACTGGTCATTAAAAATATAAAAACAATAATTAATTTGTTTGTCCAGTAACTACATAATGTATTAGAGATAAAATAACAGGTTTTTATTGCTTTTCTCTCTTGAAAGTTTAAACAATAATTTAACCATTGTTTACCATGACATCAACCATCTATTTAAACATTTCTGAAGATTATTTACTTTAAATTTAACTGTTGCTGGCTAACATAAGCAAGGTTTCAAATGCAGTTAAACAAACTAATTATGATAATATTTTTAAAATTTTTATCGAGTAAATACATGAGTATTTACTTACTGTGCTGATCTCAAAGGCAAGCGACATGCATTTAAAATAATTATATGCTTAGGTACTTATTTCGATGGAAGCGTACAGTCTGATTTGAGAGCAATATGTCGAAACAAAAAGAGACCTTGTAAGGATGAGAAGTAAATTATGTTAATAACATTTATTAAAGTGCAATTTTTATGGCGAAATTGATATAATAATACAGTGGCACCAAAATAATCGGTGACAACATATTGATTTTCCTCTTTTTTCCCACTAATTTTCAAATTTCTATGTCAATGCATAAATTGTCGATGAGATTTTTCTGCATTTCTTTTTCCATTCCACCATAGACAGGCTTCCAGCAATTGCTTCTGTACGTTCTTTTATTCGGTTCTCTGTAAAAATCCATAGGTAATGATGTTGTTAGCCTTATTGTGTAAAGTGCTAGGAAATGATTTCATTTCTCTCGCCCAAGTACCACACGATTAAGTCATCTTTACATCCTGGACGGTAAAATTAAAATACCTAGCATCAAATCCAAAAAGAAGACGACCGTTTTACTGAAGAATGCGTTCTTAATTGGAATAATTAAAAATTTATCAAAATGGATGTAGACTGATTTGGCTTACATTAGCATATAATTTGAGTGGTCCTTGACTTTTCCCATTTAATCTACCTATTACTTAATAGATTGCGTTACGTTAAATTAGTAATTACTACGTATTTGCTTCTTAAATGTTCTACATTTGCACTAAATTGGCACTTGAGTTCATTCAAATATGCAATCTAACGAAGTATAAGTTGTACTTATGCTGACTCATGATAAAATATTTTTGTTGCATAAAAGCCGTTCGTGATTGGATTTATGTACGAATGAAAATTAGTAAAAGCAGTGTATAACAATGAAAAACAAAAAGGGAAAGAAAGTTGTCATATATATATATATCTTAAGCCTTACCAGCAAGACGGCGAAAAATGCAGTCACTATCAGGCAGTTGCAATTCATTGTATTTCTGAAAGAAATAGAAAGTGGTTATTACATGCTTAAGTAGGTCAGTTTTGTAGATACAATTGTAACCTTGTAAATTAAGAAAAACAATTTTTAACAAAATTTAATAATTATAAAGTAAACGCTTATAATATTTCAATTACGTAACAGAATATTATAAAACATTTACATAAATACACACATGTGAGCTTACATAGCGTATGAGTTTAAGTCCACCTATTAATTGTACTTATCTTAACATCATCTATTATGTGTTATAGTTTTAGGCATCGTCTTTTCAATTCAGTGTTACAGTTACGTAAATTGGTTTAGAGTTACTTAACAATCTGTGAATCTGTGATAGATCGAGTTTAATCGCTTTAATTATGTATTTCATTGTACTCCATACATTACTTAAAAGCACTTAACGGTGCTCCGAGCAAGTTGCGTTGGTACCAATACAATATAAGCAATAAAAAAATTTGTAAGTTTTTATATTTGTTTATACTTCAAATTCATGACCATAGTAAAGATTTTAGATCCAAAATCTTGTACTTGGTATAAACTAATGAAATATTAAACGGTAAAAATGTAATTAAAGCTAATAGACAGTCATTGTTCTTAACATTTTTTGTAATAAACTATGAAGCAATATTCCATAAAGAATCATCAGATAACCACAAATACCTATCTTTGACAGGAATAATGTATTATTAATTTTAAAATATATATTATCGAGACGTTTGCTAACCATATGGTCAGGCTTGGAAAATTCCAGAGGAAACTATTTTGTTTATAATAATTAAATAATCGACAAGCATCAAATACAAAAATAAAATACACGTACAAATCAGAATCAAATAGTTATTTATAAAAAAAGTGGTAAGAGTGCAAAGTAATACTTTACTAAACGAGTGAGCAGGTTTCAGGACGAGCAAAAGAGGAGTCCTGGTATATTCTTCAAGTTTAGGAAAAACACTTACCGAATGCGTTTTGGACAATATATTTTTTTATAGTGATACTTCGGTCGGTAGCCCACATAATTATTTTTTATTATATAGAGTGTTCCCAGACACACTTTACATAACTTAGGTTTTCTATGAAACATTTCATAATGTTTAAAGATAACATAAATTAAAATAAGTAAAAAAATGTTGAAAAATTCGAGATTATTTGTATTGGTTTAATTATTTAATTTATTGGATTATTAAATTATAAACATTAATTGTCATTTGTTTTACTGTGATTTTGTGAATTTACTTTTTTGTTTCGTATAGCTGCCTTGTTTATTATTTTCTGATTATCTGTAAAAACGGTTGGGTTTTCAAAAATTTTTACTAGACAAAAGTTGTAGTCCGTTAAATTTCCTATCCGGAATGGGCCATCAGAATTTTTGTAAAATGTTTCTTTTAAAAGATACAGAGTTAAAAAAAAACGAAATAAAAAAAGCTCAAATTTTTCAACATTTTTTTTACTTATATTATAATTCATAACTCGAAAGCCGTTGATTTTAGACAAAAAATGTTTAAATGTAGTTTGTAGATTACTTCACGCTGTTTAAAAAAGCACTAATACATTTTTACTAAAAAATTTATATTTAATTAATATTAATATTAATAAAGAAAAGCTTTAAAGAAGCTTAACTCTCAAGGGCTTAAATTTAGACAACATTTTTGTTAAAAATGTGTTTTAGGAAAGTATCCTCTATCATCCAAGTTATGTAAAGTGTATCCGGAGACACCCTGCATAGGATCATTATTTTCTCTCCCGCTAAGTGGAAAAGAGCCACTTTTCTCCTCAAAATCAGTGCGTAAAGACAAACTTTGCTCTCCATTGGAGAAAAAAGTAGAATAATTAGGTTCGTTTTTATATTTTATGAACCGATCGTACTAACAATCATAATTTTATGTAAATTTAAAATTACCATACAGTTTCGGTATTTTTTTTTATTGTAAATATCACTGTCGATTATTTCAAAACGTTTGGCTTTAACATTTGGCAAGATCATTACTGTAAGAAAATTTATTTTAAATTATATTTGTTTAAAAATTTATTTACTAAGCGAATGTTAATTTTTAATAAAATTGCACTGATTGCATTTTTATACTGAAAAAAAAACGAAGTCTTGCCTAAACTTTGAACAGACAATCTTACTAACCCCGAAATTTCTGGCTTAAAATCGGTTTAGTACTTTTGGAGTAATATTAAATATCAATAAATTATGGTAGCGTTTGATGCTACTGTATCCTCTTGAACGGGTATTTCACTATACGAGATTGTAATTTTTGCACTCGTCAGCTGATATCAATTTAAATTTGAATAAAACGTGAACGTGAGTCCCGGGCTGAGTAGTATTTAGGAATTTAATACCTCAAAGATGTTGGAGATATACTTGGTTGGGGATCTAACCCATCCACAACATAGCAATTGAGACCTACTACAAACAATACAACAATATTATTTAAATAAATAAACAAACGGAAACATTTCAAATTTTAATTAATTATGATGTAACTAATTTATTGTAATTCGAAAACAACATCTGTGCACTTTTTTCGATAATATTGTTCTAATATTAATTAGGAAGTTTCCTTAATTACGTAAGAACGATTTTTGAAATGTTAAACTTCCTCCCCCCCCATGAAAACGTTTTCAATTTTTTCTTTTATAAAATAAAAAATAAAACAAAACTAAGGGGCAAACACCCGACCCTTTTTAGTGTAAACCTACATCCTCATGAGCGTACAATCATAAATCTCCCGGTGTTTACCCTTCGTCAAAACTTAAATATTCATTTAACACAGAAATAAATATAATAAATATATTTATATTTGTGGATCATCCATTGTGATCAATGTGAGAGAAAGCAATATCAATGTTTTGCATAAGAGATAGTTTTAAATGTTTTAAATCTGTGATCAGAAGTGGCGGATACTAAACCCAAATTCTGAATTGACTTGGGTTTGGTTCCGGAGCGGACCGTGAAAATGTTTGAAAACAATACCCTAAGAAGCGTTTTATTAGCCCCCCCCCCCAAAATTTTGCCCACTACTTTCTTATACGTTCGAGGACTCAACTGACCTTAATCCGCCACTGGTGATCAGATATTTTATATTTTACACCCATTTGTAGGAAACTTAAAGGAGCACAAAACCCAAAAAATAACTTAATCTTATACTTAAAATAAGATTATGTTAGATTGTCAGTATTGCTTTATCCACTTAGATAAGGAAGGTTGCACACCATAAAACACCACAAATCCCAGTGGAGTCCTTTTTTAAATTATTGATCAAATTATATTATATAATTTAATTATTATTTCCGTTTATAATATTGTTAACTTCAATAAAACTGTTATTGAATAATACATAAAAAATAGATATTTTCGATACAAGTTAGGAAAACTAACATATTTCCATTCAAGGCGAAGTTTTACGATCGAGGCCGAAGGCCGAGATCGTAAACCGAAGCCGAGAATGGAAATAGATAGTTTTTCACGCGTATCGAACAATATTTTTTCTAATTATGTTTCAAAAAGAACCGATAACATACTTTTTATACCTAAATTAAAATGAATTTACTAAAAAATACTTTATGAAAATAGAAACATACTTAAAATTTAAATTTTTTTGGTACCAACCGTGGGTGCGGTTGGTACCCACGCTGTGGTTAGTTAGTTAGTTAGTAATATCAGGTTTAAGGTGGCAGTTACAAATTGAATAGGTTAGTGAATACACGTTTTTTTAAAAATTATTTCAAGTGCCAGTTACAAAGGGAAGAGGTTAGTGAACACACGTTTTTTTTAATTTATAGTTTTACAATTTGTGTTTTTAGAAAAAATGTCTTCTGATATGTCGGAATGTTCGGATGTTGAGGAATCTGCGGCATTGGCGATTCAAGCTCTAATCCCACAGAAATCAAGAAGCAAGTATGAAAAAGCATATTTGCAATTCGACACGTGGTGCAAAGCATAAGTGCTGGAATTTGGCAATTTTAAAAAATCCGCAATTTTTTTGGGAAAACCTCCAATGGCGTTCACACCCACGTTTTCGCGACAACATTTGCCGTTGCGAAAACTGACAAAAAATCTTGAGCTATCCAATCCCGATGTTAATGTTTATTATAAATAAAGCAGATTTGTGTTTCTGACTATTTCTTTCTTTCCCGCATACTTTTGGACACTGTGCGGAAAAGTAGTACTTTTCCACACACTTTTGAATATCACAAAGTAAGACTTTTTGAAACATAATTAGAAAAAATTAATATTCGTGTGCATCAGTCGTATTACACAACCAAAAATCTAATAAGTCACCGTCTACTCCTTATAATTTCTTACACATAAACCGTACCGGCAGATAAAAGTTTGTGACGTCACAAACCCCGTCTTAACCAGTGGCGGATTCAGGGGGGGGCGATGGGGGCGATCGCCCCCCCTTAGAGCTCCAAAAAACATTAATTCTTACACCAAAAAATTCTGATGTATTACAAATTCCTAAAACTATTTTAAGAATTCAGAAAATACAAAAGTATTTTGTATTTTTTAAACTTCAAAATCACAAAAAATCACAAAACTACGATATTATTATATTTTTAAATGTTATATCTATTTTATAAAATAAGACCAAATTTAGTACTTCAAAGAATTTAAAGCCGAACTTCCGGAAGTCGCCTAATCTGAGGCTTCTATAGCGCCAGGTAAATTGTATAAGCTTGTTGCAATTTTGGAAAACCCAAAATTTTTGGTGTTTTCCCTAATTCCTGAAAGAATCTGTTTAGGTAACAATATTCTCCTTTGTCATTGCTTTTCATAATTTAAAGCAAACAGAAGTGCTTTTTATTTCAGTTTGCGTTTTTTGAATATATTTTCAGTACCTCAGTACTGATATCATTTAAATTAAGTGAGTAGTGAAGTTGTGAAATTAATTTATCATATAATTACACTTGATTTTTTATAAAACAATAAAAACTATATGTGCAGTGGTATTATTCATCAATAATCAATATTCAATTTTCAATAATATTAGATATTATTTTGTTATACTTGCTGTTGGAGTTTCTATCTGAAGAATGTGTTAAAAATCAATAGACATACAGTAAATTAAATTTCATAACAATTTAAAAGTTTTTTGGAAAATTTTAATCATTAATTAAATTTGAACTTGATTTTACGTAAGCAGACATTAGATTTAAAAATTCACATTAACCGTATATCTATTATATAGGATAGGTAATTAAAAATCTTGAAAATGAAACGGTGTCCGAGTCAGTCCACTCTGAATATGGGGATCTGTCAGGGAACCACAACCACGAATCGAGCCGCACTATAGGAAAAAGGACAATTTTCTGAGTATATTAAAAAAAGAAATTTTGCGAATTATCCATTAGTTTTCGAGAAAACGGCATTTGAAAATTCAAAATTTTACATGCATTTTAGATAGGGAATTTAGATAGAATAGAATATAGAACACGAAAGTTCTATTGACGGTGCGTGCGTTCTGATATAGTCTTAGTGTTAGCAGTCAGACGCGATTGTGACGTGATCCGGTGTACAACGTGCATATCGAACCCCTTGCTTGTAACCGCACCCATTATATTACGCAACATTATGCAATAATTTAAGAAATTAACGCAGAACTCGTTTTTAGGTTAGAATCTCGATTGCCTTGGTTGCGTTCGTCAAAACCGAC
This sequence comes from Cantharis rufa, assembly GCA_947369205.1. NCBI lineage: Eukaryota > Metazoa > Arthropoda > Insecta > Coleoptera > Cantharidae > Cantharis > Cantharis rufa. The sequence continues at coordinate 93,022,119 of OX376303.1, forward strand.
GCTCCGTTACCCTCCGCTCCGGGTGCTACGCGCCGTTTTGACGAACGCTGACTCGCTAAAAACATCCCTCTAGTATCACAAACTCACCAAAGGTGCAACTCGAAAGGGGTAAAACTCGTAAGGGGTGAAACTCGTTAGCAACGGTCGATGGGTACCGTACGGTATCACAATGGCGTCTGACTGCCAACACTAAGACTATATCAGAACACACGCACCGTCAATAGAACTCGGGAGCGAATCAATTCCCTATGTAAAATGCATGTAAAATTTTGATTTTTAAATCCCGTTTTCTCGAAAACTAATGGATAATCCACATCGAAGTGCTGTCTCAAAATGCTCAGAAAATTGTCCTCTTTCTAATAGAGAAAAAATCGCGGCTCGATTCGTGGTTGTGGTTAACTGGCAGTAACCTGAATATGATTGTAAAAAAGCACAAAATTCAAGAAAATGAAAATTAAGACAGTAAACCACAAAGTAGTAAATCTCAAGACAAATGTTTTGCAAATATAAATGTTGCAACTATTTTTGAAATTGCTATTATACTACTTTTTATTTTTTATTTAAAAATTTTTAATGTTGTCGCCCCCCTATGGTAATTTCCTGGATCCGCCACTGGTCTTAACATGCTAATAACTTTGTTAATTTAATGAGTTTTGTCTTCTTTAATTGAGCAATACGTCTCTCTAAACAAGAATTCATTTTTTTTTAATTTTACTAATTAATTTTAGTTTAACGACCTAGTCCCGTCGAAAGATTAAACTGACAATCTAATTTAAAAAACAAAGATACTCCTAAGCTCCATAATAACAACTCTGGTGAAGAAACTGCACCCCAATTGTATATCTGACTTGACACCAAAAATCTAAAAAAAGGATTCTGAAAGGCCTTGTTGAAGAAATGAAGTTGGATAAAGTTAATAGCAAAATAAAAGAAAAGTGGCAGAAATTGCTATTCTCACTTGGTTCCTAGCAAATTGTCGCAAATATCTCATTGGATATATTATCCAAAACAAACAACACTGGCGGTGCCGGCGGTAACGATATCTTCAAATCCAAGATCTTACTGAAACTTTCCAACGCCGCAACTGTTAACCATAAGACTCAATTTATAGTTAACAAATTTTAATGCCCAAATAATCATTGAAAGGAAAATCTCAAAAATGCAAAACATTTACAAGACTTGGAAAAAACAACACAGGACAATGGATGACTATCCAAAGCAATCATTTCATTATAAATAATCAACATGCTTAGTTAGAAATACGCACACTTCTGGATCAAAAGATACCGCTCATGTCACATTCGAAGAATCACAGGCGAAGGTTATCGTTCGCACCATAAACCACAATTTCAAGAATCAGAGAAATCGCCGCCGATATAGTCTCCTTCTCCTGGTTAACCAACCTTCACGATTTCTTGGATTTTCTTTTCATAGACTGCTGAAATCCGTCACTGTTTTTCAAAAAACCAAAAAAAAGTGTTTTTAACACAACCTTTTTCTTGTAGCAGATAACTACCAATGTAAAAAAAATATATTCAACGGTCGGATAAACTCAAATGATTCCAGAGATTTAAGAGTTTAATAACACACAAAACACTTATTTAGTTTGAACTTCACTTGGCTTATAATTATATTTTTCCTGGGTGTCAAAAGCCATCGAACAACCTCTTAAGACTTGAGCGTGGGCTTTTAATATTGTCGATCAACACAAAATGTAATTTTAAATGCAACAAGTACAGGCCAGAACATTATTTTTCCCTCGGCATAATAACTACGTTCTGTACCAGACTGGCTCATTAAATAAGGATAAAATCTTAGCAAAGGAAGACTATAATGGCAAGCTGTACGAAAATTTACTCTTAAAATCCATGACGTAATTGGCTATGCTATATATTTTTATGGAGAAAAAAAAGACAAGGGACAAGAAGAAGACCACTATCCACAGAGACGTATTTTAAAATTTGACGCCCTAGGCCCAAAAAGTTTGCTGCCCCACAAATTAATTAAAAAGAAGCTAAAATTAATTTTTTTAATTCATCTGATTTTAAAAGACGCCCCAAGCAGAGCGCGAAAGACGGCTTGAGCCGCCCCTCGAAGCCTTCTGCCCGGGCCATGGCCCTTAGGTAAATACGTCTCTGACTATCCAGAAGGATACCAGAAAACTAAAACCTAATGTTGTGCCTCCCCATAATTTTCAAATGAAACTTTTGGCGATAAATTCACCATGGAAAATTTAGATATTTTTTTTATAAATTTGAATTTTGATTGCTTTCCTAAGAAATATGTTACACGCACATTATGTGAATGTTTTGTTGTTATAGCCCAGTTAATATTAAATGTTAGTTTACTTTTAAATGAAATAACATTGGTAACATATATTATGAAATTTGAAACGCTGATACATTGAATGTTTCCTTTCTATCGAGTGTTTTTGAGTTTCATGCCGTCTAACCCAGCATTAAAATCTCCAAAACATATTCAAATGTCATAATTATTATTACTAATCCATTATTAAAATTTTTTAATTTCTAATGGCAAATTATAATGTTATCCACGCTTTATGAAGTAATAATTTCGCAACTGTCCTTTGAATCATACCTACGCGTATATCTTAAGATAAAGTTATTTTGGCAATAACCAATTTCAAAATTTGCAACATATGAAAGTTTGAGAGTAAAATAAGTACAAATTAGTTAATGGTAAGACAAAATTCCTTTACGCATGTATGCACTTTCGTGTGAGGAACTACATTATATCTACAGGTTGCATTTTTCCCTTTTTTATTCAGAAAACTTACCTAATAAATAATATCAATTTTAAAATGAAGAAATGAAAAATATCACAGTGTGGATTTTATTTAAAATAACTAATCAGTCGTAAGTATGCAAACTTAAAACTTCACCTGTTCATTATTCACGCTCACTTTTTAATATTTAATAATTTTTTTATACACAAACACAATTTTGAAATAAATAATTGCTAAATTTGTAACACTTAATGAATTTCATACTGCCAGTTTGTTGTAATTTCGCGATTGATAGATGTTTAAACCGCCGTCTTGTGTTCTCGTTGATCGTTAAAGTCACCTTTGTATACTAAACCCGATCGAAAGCAAAATCGACGTAATAGTCAGGTGTTATTCTTACCTATAATACGCTTAATTCGGTATGTTTCGGAATTTTTCGTTAGTCAGCAAATATAATATATAAGTTGTTTTATTTATCTTTTATGGCAATGCCTATTTTAGGTTCTTGATGGCTCTTTGATGACATCAAGATCTTTACGGTCCGTGGTTATTTTTTATGAACAATAATTAAACCGAAAGATGAATTCTAAAAAAAAAAAGAATGTGTGTATCCCACTTCAATAACTACTATATAAAAGTGATTGTACCTACACTTGCTATTCCGCGCCGGGGTATCTTGCAACCCTTGCGCTACACTGAGAAAAATAAGCAAAATTGTTAATATAAAACGTAGTATTTAGTTCTTTTCATTATGTAATAATATAATCTGTAGTAAGCGTAGACATTTATCTCTATACTACCAAAAACTAGCATTGTTATACATTACAACTACAAACTGGTAAAAAAGTTAGTTGGTAAATATGACTACAGTGGTAAATACAAACACTACAAGTTGATCGAGCTGGTAACTTATAATATTTAAACATCTTGCTTCTTAAAATGTACCGTTTATAACAACGAAGTTGTATAGCTAAAGTATTATTATATTTGCAGAAAACATAATGATGATTAAAAAATTGATATTGTACAATTGTGTATATTTGTGTCAATTTACATACTAACATACAAACCAAGACAAGTTTGTTGATATGGAATACACTTTTAAAAATATTAATGAAAATGCGATACTTAATTATATTTATTATAGTGTTATGATTTATTCAAAATACTTATTATACCGACAAATTTTGAGATTCAAAGAAATCGTCACACAATTTAACAGTCTTATAATTTTTGCTTTCAATAAAGATTCATCTGCATAATATGTTAGTTTTATAAATTCTGCTGAAACTTATCTCTTATGCAAAAATTATTTTATGAATCTTTTGAATTTTATTGTTAGGTAGAATTACAATAAAACGAAATGCGGTATCTCTTTGAGTTTTCCTAATTTCAAAAATTTTAAACCATCTTTATCTTGTAAAAATTGTTTGTTATGTGCACAGGCCATTTTTAGGGTATACTTTATTGCTTCAGGATGGGCTCCAGAAAGAGGTACAGTACAGTTGGCAAATGCCATAATATGTCCAAATAGTAGCCATTAAAGCATTTAGTCATTTCAAAAATTATTTCAGTTTCATCGCTTTACGTTGTACGATAAGCATCGTATACGTTTGTTTATACGTTAAAAGTAAATTGATTAGTGTTAGTTATAGTGTGTTTACTATTTGAGAGTTATGGAAGATCAACTATTAGCTTGGGGTTTAGCTCAACTAATTCACGTATTTAAAGGTTAGTATGTAATTTTACTTAAAAATAATTTACTTACGCAAGAAGAAATTTTAAGATAGAATGGTCTGTCCTCATTTTAATAGAAAATAACAGTTTTTTTAACAAAAATATTCTTTTAAATGATCAAAATCGTTGTTAAGAATATATAGGTAACTTAAAATTTTTTTATTGCAAATTACTTAGATAAATTTATTGTTTTGCCGATTTCTAAAATATTAATAATTTTGTTTATAAAGTTTTAATCCTTAAATTCGTATTATTATTGTAGAGCATATTATGATGGATGAAGAATCGTAAAGTGAACAGTGTTGGGTTTATATTCAACAAGAAATATACAAAATCAAAACCAAACATGACCAAAGTTTTCATCGACGACTGCCCTGAAGTCAGACATTGTTGGATTGTTGGACCAAAAACATTCAGGTGTAGGTACATTAATCGTGACTTTTTAGTGCAATTTTAAGTGATTTAATGGATTTTATTTTTGTGCAATATTAAATTAAGTTTATTAATTTATTATTAAGTATTATTATGTGTTACCATGTGTAATCATAGAAAAATGTCATCAAAAAATTATTGTTACACCATATATCATAATTAAATTATACATAAGGTAGTTGTAACCTTTTCGTACTTGTAATTATTATTAAGTATTATTTTTTACTATGTTTTTAAAATTAATAATATTTATTTTTTTGTCATATATTATTGTTTTTTGTATGTATATAACATTATAATATAATATTATTGCAAAAAGAAAGTGCTTTTATTACTACCACCGCAGTCTACTATTTAATAAACAGTAACATTTTATTGCTTAATACCTAAATTTAATATTTAATAACGTTACATATTATTATTACAAAATACTTAATATTGTTTTGCCAAAAAAGGGTACAGTGGTATTTACCTAAATTTGCAATGTTATTTCAAATAATTAAAAATAGTCCAATTTACAACAACATAGTTTTGACATATATACAACCCTGCAGTTATTGCATTTATAACTTCATAGTACTCGTCTATACGACGCTTTGTAGTGTTATTTTCTAACACTACAACATGATTGGAGATAATATTTTCGGTTTATCAGTTTGTAGTTGTATTACCTATAATGTGTAGTAGTTGTGCCCTATTCAAACACTACAACTGTTATATTATAACATTTTTCTTATATTACTTACAACTTAGTTTTCTCAGTGTATTGTATTCTCCATAATTTTTTTTAGCCCCTATAAGTCCAAGGAAATTAATTTATCTAATTTTCAAAACACAAAAAGCTATGTAAATCATCAAAAAAATAAATTTCTTTCCCCCCCCCTTCATCATACCTAAAAAATAAATTTTTTATTTTAACATACTATGTACCTCAAAATATAATTACTTCTTCTCTTCGTTCCTAATGAGGACGACGCCGACGTTCGCAGTTTTGACCAAAACGCACGCTGTAAAATATACAGTAAATTCTCGCAATTGTAGCACGTAGAAATAACTCGTTTCGGACTTATAATATAACAACTTTCATCGTAATAAAATTTATCTAAGCTTTTAAATTTCAGTAAACGCTGATTCTGCAAGTTCCACAAATTTTCTGTAAAATTTTGCAAAAAAAAATAAGTAAAATTTGCAAACGCGATGCCTAAATTATTTAATTTCACATCAATTTAAATACATATGTACATACAAACCATGCCTGATAATCGAGAGTTTACTGCCTGGGAGTAGTAACCTACAGCTTTCCCCCTGTTTGATAAAAGTGGTTACTTTGTGTGATATAATCAAAAATTCGTCGAAAAAAGAAAAAAAAACTTTTTCCAGATTTCGCTTGAATTCCGGGACCGGGTAAATCATCCCTGATCCCCCCCTTCTCGTTGAATCTGTGTGTATAGGTAGAATTGTGTTTTTCGGAATGAGAAATTTCTTTGTCTTGACCCGCCATCGTCACTTCGCCGTCGAAAATTTAATATTTAATTTTTTAATCTCAATACGAACATTATGTTAATCTCTGCAAGACTTTTTCCACAAAATTAGAAGCAAACTTAACGGATTATTAAACAATAAAATTCTAATTGAGGAAAAAATCGCAGAAAAGATCTGGTGTATAAGTGAAGAACAATAAGAACAATTCGGAATAATTTGAGGAAATCTAATGATTTTTCAGGAAATCTTGGAAAACCTTAAGAATAGGTAGGTACAACACAGGTGGGCTTTTTCTTTTTTGCAGTGGTCTCAAATGTTTCGTCTGGCGGTACCCCAAAGTCATTTAAAAAAATTCACAGCACCCCTATCACTCCCATTTTTTTTTGAAGAAAAAAAAATCAAAGATGTGACGGATGAAACAAACATATTTGAAAAATATAATATAACAATTTATAAACACATCGCTATGTGCCCCAAGTAACATTTTGTGCTGACAAGATATTGTCAGCAAATTATCAGCTGCCATTGCGGTCTGTCAGCTTAAAATTCAGCTGTTTTTCAGCTTCAGCTAATTTAATGCTAACGCTTCGCTGCGTCAGCTTAAAATTCATCTGATTTTCAGCGTCAGCTATAATTTAGCTGAATTTAAGCTGACGCAACGACGCGTCAGCTTAAAATTCAGCTGGTTTTCAGCACCAGCACATTAGCTGGTTGTCAGCACTATTAGATTAGCTGAATTTTAAACTTTTTTTCACCGTCAAGAATTCAAAAATTTTCTGTTATTTATTGAAATTTAATTAAATTAATGGGTTAATTTAATTTTTAAAATTTCTTTCAAATAAAAAAAAAATTTCTTTTTTAGTTTACTTCAAAAAGTAGAAGTTGAATCAATTGTTGATTTTTAGTAACGTCAGAAGCTGAATTGCTACTGAATTGCTAATTTGGCGACAAAAAACCAGCTGACAATGCGCTGCGGCAGCTGGTCAAAATGCCGAATATCAACTGAGTCAGCTGATATTCAGCAATTTGTCAGCTGGCCAAATTGCTGAATATCATCTGAATACCAGCTGAATATCAGCTAACTCAGCGCTGAATCAGCTGATATTCAGAGTTGCGTCAGTTGATATTCAGAAATTTGACTAGCTGCCAAAGTGCGCTTTTAACTGGTTTTTTGCCGCCAAATTAGCAATTCAGCTTCTGACGTTACTAAAAATCAGCAGCTGCTTCAGCTCAAAAGCTGAATTTTGTGCTGACACAGCAGGTTGGCAGTTGATATTCAGCACAAAATGTTACTTGGGAGACTATTTCGTTTATTACCACACCACGTAAATTCCATGTTTAGGTGTTCTTTGGAAATTCTTCCAATTTGTCCAATAAAATTAAAATATCTCATATAAAATTTTTTTGTTTTTGTATTTTTTTTTTGTATAATAAACACTGCTTTATTACATGTATTTAATTTCATTATATTTTATTATTGCACCCAGAATAAATGTAGGTACATATTATATATGTGGTACAATCAAGAATTCAAACTTGCTTTATTTATTGTAGTTTTGCTTTATATTTATCATCGAAGTAAAGCCTACGTTTATTTTTTACACTGTATATTTTTTTAATCAAAAAATAGATACGAGTTAACCAAAGCCTAAAATTAAAGCATGATATTTAAACTTTTATCAATTTTCTGCATGGCTGATGTAAAGATCTCCTTCTGAATTGCTTTAAAATTCCATTTCGAAAAAGTTAAAAAGCTGATCTGTAGCATTTTTAAGATTCTTTATATTTCCTCGGATTTCCTAAAATTTTCTTAAATTTCCTAAGATCTCAAATTTCGACGGATTTCCTCAAGGGGTAAATATCCCGAAAATTTTGTGTACACTCGTTTGGAATTTCCTTTGAAATCATTGGAATTCCTTGGAATTTTTTGGAAGTCCTTGGAAATCCCTGGAATTCTTTATAAAACCCTGGAATTCTTCATAAATCACTAGAATTCTTTATAAATCACTGGAATTCTTTAGATTGCACTGGAATTCTCTAGATTGCACTTTGATTTGAACTCATTGGAATTCTGCGGAATTCTTTGAAAATCCTTGGAATTCTTGGAAATCATTGGAATTCGTTGGAAATCCCTGGAATTCTTGGAAATCCCTGGAATTCTTGGAAATTCTTGAAAATCGTTGGAATTCCTTGGAAATCCCTGGAATTTCTTGGAAATCTCTGGAATTCTTTGGAAATCACTGGAATTCTTGGAAATCATTGAAAGTCGTTGGGAATCCCTGGAAATCGTTGGAATTCTTTGGAAATCGTTGGAATTCTTTGGAAATCATTGGAAGTCTTGGAAATCGTTGAAATTCTTGGGAATCTTTGGAATTCCGAGTCTTGTGTACAGAAATTTTACTGGATATTTACCCCTTGGATTTCTTTTCATTCATACACCGGATTTCGTCAGCGATTCTTCCCTCGAAATCGAATTATTAAATTAAAGTTACATTAAGCAATCCATTATCTTTTAAAATATAATCTGTATAACATATTGCAATGTATTATATTTAAAGCATTTAGAGTTTGCTGAAGAAAAATAAATTAATAAATTATTAAATACTACATTCTCGTCGGCGAAACGGCGGCGGCGGCAACGACGAAGTGGCAATGGAAACTATCTGAAGAAGTCTTCAAAGTGACCAAGTTTCTAATGCCATAGCTTAAATATACAAGTAGTTGGACAACGTCTGGGTATTTAAAAGTTAGTAAATTTTTGCGTCCATCTAGCGGAGAAATCCAAAACCAATAAATTTAACTATCTCAAATCTAGGTAAGATTGTTCAACTACTTGAATATTTAAGCTAAGGTCTTAGCTTAAGCTTATAACTTAAATATTCAAACAGTTGAACAGCTGCTGAGTATTTAAAAAATAGTGAATTTGCAAATAATGAATGAACAGGGAGTGCATCCATCTAGCGGAGAAATCCAAAAACCAATAAATTTTACTATCCCAAAATCCAGGTAAGGCTGTCCAACTACTTGTATATTTAAACTATGCTAATGCCATGCATTTGGTAAAAACATCTCTGAAAGCTACCTCAACACAAAAACCATACATCACAGGAGCAATCAATTTATGCGCATCCGTGCTAGATGGACAACCAATAAGATCTCCTTCTTCTTCTAATTATAAAAGAAATTATGTGCCAGAAAACATTGTTAACATCACAGACACTAAAGTTTTTAAGCTTAGACGACCATTAATTACGTGAGCAGTTTTTCTTTAAAAAAAACCCTTTCTGAGATTTGGCAAGATGTAGCGGGACCCTTTGGTGTTTTTTGACCCCAAAAATCGAAAGTTTTAAATCCAAGCATTTGGCGTTTTCCTATGCAGTTTTTTGAGATAAATCGACTGACACAGGTGGATTTGCCGTAAGTAAGATATTTTAGGATTTATGCATCTTTAAAGTTGGTAATATTTGAACGTCATTTTGAACCACTTACGAGCGTTTTCACCAAAAGATACCGCGTTTTTCGAACTACTCGCATAAAAACACGTCAGTTTTGGTCATAAATAGACCATTGTAATTTTTGGCGATTTTTGAAAAAAACCTAAGGTTAACCCCTTTGGTGTTTTTTGACCCCAAAAATCGAAAGTTTCAAATCCAAGCATTTTTGGGTGTTTTCCTATGCAGTTTTTTGAGATAAATCGACTGACGCAGGTGGATTTGCCGTAAGTATGATATTTTAGGATTTATGCGTCTTTAAAGTTGGTAATATTTGAATGTCATTTTGAACCACTTACGAGCGTTTTCACCAAAAGATACCGCGTTTTTCGAACTGCTCGCAAAAAAACACGTCAAATTTGGTCATAAATAGACCATTGTAATTTTTGGCGATTTTTGAAAAAAACCTAAGGTTAACCCCTTTGGTGTTTTTTACCCCAAAAATCCAAAGTCTCAAATCCAAGCATATTTTGGCGTTTTCCTATGCAGTTTTTTGATATAAATCGACTGACGCAGGTCGATTTTCTGTAAGTATGATATTTTAGGATTTATGCGTCTTTAACGTTGGAAATATTTGAACGTCATTTTGAACCACTTACGAGCGTTTTCCCCAAACGATACCGCGTTTTTCGAACTCCTCGCATAAAAACACGTCAGTTTTGGTCATAAAAAGACCATTTTAATTTTTGGCGATTTTTGAAAAAAACGTAAGGTTAACCCCTTTGGTGTTTTTTGACCCCAAAAATCGAAAGTTTCAAATCCAAGCATTTTTTGGCGTTTTCCTAAGCAGTTTTTTGAGATAAATCGACTGACGCAGGTGGATTTGCCGTAAGTATGATATTTTAGGATTTATGCGTCTTTAAAGTTGGAAATATTTGAACGTCATTTTGAACCACTTACGAGCGTTTTTCCCAAACGATACCGCGTTTTTCGAACTCCTCGCATAAAAACACGTAAGTTTTGGTCATAAAAAGACCATTTTAATTTTTGGCGATTTCTGAAAAACCCTTTGGTGTTTTTTGACCCCAAAAATCGAAAGTTTCAAATCCAAGCATTTTTTGGCGTTTTCCTATGCAGTTTTTTGAGATAAATCGACTGACGCAGGTGGATTTGCCGTAAGTATGATATTTTAGGATTTATGCGTCTTTAAAGTTGGTAGTATTTGAACGTCGTTTTGAACCACTTACGAGCGTTTTCCCAAAACGATACCGCGTTTTTGGAACCCCTCGCATAAAAACACGTCACTATTGGTCATAAATAGACCATTGTAATTTTTGGCGATTTTTTGAAACCCCTTTGGTGTTTTTTGACCCCAAAAATCGAAAGTTTCAAATCCAAGCATTTTTGGGTGTTTTCCTATGCAGTTTTTTGAGATAAATCGACTGACGCAGGTGGATTTGCCGTAAGTATGATATTTTAGGATTTATGCGTCTTCAAAGTTGGTAATATTTGAACGTCATTTTGAACCACTTACGAGCGTTTTCACCAAAAGATACCGCGTTTTTCGAACTGCTCGCAAAAAAACACGTCAGATTTGGTCATAAATAGACCATTGTAATTTTTGGCGATTTTTGAAAAAAACGTAAGGTTAACCCCTTTGGTGTTTTTTGACCCCAAAAATCGAAAGTTTCAAATCCAAGCATTTTTTGGCGTTTTCCTAAGCAGTTTTTTGAGAAAAATCGACTGACGCAGGTGGATTTGCCGTAAGTATGATATTTTAGGATTTATGCGTCTTTAAAGTTGGTAGTATTTGAACGTCGTTTTGAACCACTTACGAGCGTTTTCCCAAAACGATACCGCGTTTTTGGAACCCCTCGCATAAAAACACGTCACTTTTGGTCATAAATAGACCATTGTAATTTTTGGCGATTTTTGAAAAAAACCTAAGGTTTAACCCCTTTGGTGTTTTTTGACCCCAAAAATCGAAAGTTTCAAATCCAAGCATTTTTGGGTGTTTTCCTATGCAGTTTTTTGAGATAAATCGACTGACGCAGGTGGATTTGCCGTAAGTATGATATTTTAGGATTTATGCGTCTTTAAAGTTGGTAATATTTGAACGTCATTTTGAACCACTTACGAGCGTTTTCACCAAAAGATACCGCGTTTTTCGAACTGCTCGCAAAAAAACACGTCAGATTTGGTCATAAATAGACCATTGTAAATTTTGGCGATTTTTGAAAAAAACGTAAGGTTAACCCCTTTGGTGTTTTTTGACCCCAAAAATCGAAAGTTTCAAATCCAAGCATTTTTTGGCGTTTTCCTAAGCAGTTTTTTGAGATAAATCGACTGACGCAGGTGGATTTGCCGTAAGTATGATATTTTAGGATTTATGCGTCTTTAAAGTTGGAAATATTTGAACGTCATTTTGAACCACTTACGAGCGTTTTTCCCAAACGATACCGCGTTTTTCGAACTCCTCGCATAAAAACACGTAAGTTTTGGTCATAAAAAGACCATTTTAATTTTTGGCGATTTCTGAAAAACCCTTTGGTGTTTTTTGACCCCAAAAATCGAAAGTTTCAAATCCAAGCATTTTTTGGCGTTTTCCTATGCAGTTTTTTGAGATAAATCGACTGACGCAGGTAGATTTGCCGTAAGTATGATATTTTAGGATTTATGCGTCTTTAAAGTTGGTAGTATTTGAACGTCGTTTTGAACCACTTACGAGCGTTTTCCCAAAACGATACCGCGTTTTTGGAACCCCTCGCATAAAAACACGTCACTTTTGGTCATAAATAGACCATTGTAATTTTTGGCGATTTTTGAAAAAAACCTAAGGTTTAACCCCTTTGGTGTTTTTTGACCCCAAAAATCGAAAGTTTCAAATCCAAGCATTTTTGGGTGTTTTCCTATGCAGTTTTTTGAGATAAATCGACTGACGCAGGTGGATTTGCCGTAAGTATGATATTTTAGGATTTATGCGTCTTTAAAGTTGGTAATATTTGAACGTCATTTTGAACCACTTACGAGCGTTTTCACCAAAAGATACCGCGTTTTTCGAACTGCTCGCAAAAAAACACGTCAGATTTGGTCATAAATAGACCATTGTAAATTTTGGCGATTTTTGAAAAAAACCTAAGGTTAACCCCTTTGGTGTTTTTTGACCCCAAAAATCCAAAGTCTCAAATCCAAGCATATTTTGGCGTTTTCCAATGCAGTTTTTTGATATAAATCGACTGACGCAGGTGGATTTTCTGTAAGTATGATATTTTAGGATTTATGCGTCTTTAACGTTGGAAATATTTGAACGTCATTTTGAACCACTTACGAGCGTTTTCCCCAAACGATACCGCGTTTTTCGAACTCCTCGCATAAAAACACGTCAGTTTTGGTCATAAAAAGGCCATTTTAAATTTTGGCGATTTTTGAAAAAAACGTAAGGTTAACCCCTTTGGTGTTTTTTGACCCCAAAAATCGAAAGTTTCAAATCCAAGCATTTTTTGGCGTTTTCCTAAGCAGTTTTTTGAGATAAATCGACTGACGCAGGTGGATTTGCCGTAAGTATGATATTTTAGGATTTATGCGTCTTTAAAGTTGGAAATATTTGAACGTCATTTTGAACCACTTACGAGCGTTTTTCCCAAACGATACCGCGTTTTTCGAACTCCTCGCATAAAAACACGTAAGTTTTGGTCATAAAAAGACCATTTTAATTTTTGGCGATTTCTGAAAAACCCTTTGGTGTTTTTTGACCCCAAAAATCGAAAGTTTCAAATCCAAGCATTTTTTGGCGTTTTCCTACGCAGTTTTTTGAGATAAATCGACTGACGCAGGTGGATTTGCCGTAAGTATGATATTTTAGGATTTATGCGTCTTTAAAGTTGGTAGTATTTGAACGTCGTTTTGAATCACTTACGAGCGTTTTCCCAAAACGATACCGCGTTTTTCGAACTGCTCGCAAAAAAACTAGTCAGTTTTGGTCATAAATAGACCATTGTAATTTTTGGGGATTTTTGAAAAAAACCTAAGGTTAACCCTTTTGGTGTTTTTTGACCCCAAAAATCGAAAGTTTCAAATCCAAGGATTTTTTGGCGTTTTCCTAAGCAGTTTTTTGAGATAAATCGACTGACGCAGGTGGATTTGCCGTAAGTATGATATTTTAGGATTTATGCATCTTTAAAGTTGGTAATATTTGAACGTCATTTTGAACCACTTACGAGCGTTTTCACCAAAAGATACCGCGTTTTTCGAACTGCTCGCAATAAAACACGTCAGATTTGGTCATAATTAGACCATTGTAATTTTTGGCGATTTTTGAAAAAAAACCTAAGGTTAACCCCTTTGATGTTTTTTGACCCCAAAAATCCAAAGTTTCAAATCCAAGCATTTTTTGGCGTTTTCCTATGCAGCTATTTGAGATACATCGACTGACGCAGGTGGATTTGCGGTAAGTATGATATTTTAGGATTTATGCGTCTTTAACGTTGGAAATATTTGAACGTCATTTTGAACCACTTACGAGCGTTTTCCCCAAACGATACCGCGTTTTTCGAACTCCTCGCATAAAAACACGTCAGTTTTGGTCATAAAAAGACCATTTTAATTTTTGGCGATTTTTGAAAAAAACGTAAGGTTAACCCCTTTGGTGTTTTTTGACCCCAAAAATCGAAAGTTTCAAATCCAAGCATTTTTTGGCGTTTTCCTAAGCAGTTTTTTGAGATAAATCGACTGACGCAGGTGGATTTGCCGTAAGTATGATATTTTAGGATTTATGCGTCTTTAAAGTTGGAAATATTTGAACGTCATTTTGAACCACTTACGAGCGTTTTTCCCAAACGATACCGCGTTTTTCGAACTCCTCGCATAAAAACACGTAAGTTTTGGTCATAAAAAGACCATTTTAATTTTTGGCGATTTCTGAAAAACCCTTTGGTGTTTTTTGACCCCAAAAATCGAAAGTTTCAAATCCAAGCATTTTTTGGCGTTTTCCTATGCAGTTTTTTGAGATAAATCGACTGACGCAGGTGGATTTGCCGTAAGTATGATATTTTAGGATTTATGCGTCTTTAAAGTTGGTAGTATTTGAACGTCGTTTTGAACCACTTACGAGCGTTTTCCCAAAACGATACCGCGTTTTTGGAACCCCTCGCATAAAAACACGTCACTATTGGTCATAAATAGACCATTGTAATTTTTGGCGATTTTTTGAAACCCCTTTGGTGTTTTTTGACCCCAAAAATCGAAAGTTTCAAATCCAAGCATTTTTGGGTGTTTTCCTATGCAGTTTTTTGAGATAAATCTACTGACGCAGGTGGATTTGCCGTAAGTATGATATTTTAGGATTTATGCGTCTTCAAAGTTGGTAATATTTGAACGTCATTTTGAACCACTTACGAGCGTTTTCACCAAAAGATACCGCGTTTTTCGAACTGCTCGCAAAAAAACACGTCAGATTTGGTCATAAATAGACCATTGTAATTTTTGGCGATTTTTGAAAAAAACGTAAGGTTAACCCCTTTGGTGTTTTTTGACCCCAAAAATCGAAAGTTTCAAATCCAAGCATTTTTTGGCGTTTTCCTAAGCAGTTTTTTGAGAAAAATCGACTGACGCAGGTGGATTTGCCGTAAGTATGATATTTTAGGATTTATGCGTCTTTAAAGTTGGTAGTATTTGAACGTCGTTTTGAACCACTTACGAGCGTTTTCCCAAAACGATACCGCGTTTTTGGAACCCCTCGCATAAAAACACGTCACTTTTGGTCATAAATAGACCATTGTAATTTTTGGCGATTTTTGAAAAAAACCTAAGGTTTAACCCCTTTGGTGTTTTTTGACCCCAAAAATCGAAAGTTTCAAATCCAAGCATTTTTGGGTGTTTTCCTATGCAGTTTTTTGAGATAAATCGACTGACGCAGGTGGATTTGCCGTAAGTATGATATTTTAGGATTTATGCGTCTTTAAAGTTGGTAATATTTGAACGTCATTTTGAACCACTTACGAGCGTTTTCACCAAAAGATACCGCGTTTTTCGAACTGCTCGCAAAAAAACACGTCAGATTTGGTCATAAATAGACCATTGTAAATTTTGGCGATTTTTGAAAAAAACGTAAGGTTAACCCCTTTGGTGTTTTTTGACCCCAAAAATCGAAAGTTTCAAATCCAAGCATTTTTTGGCGTTTTCCTAAGCAGTTTTTTGAGATAAATCGACTGACGCAGGTGGATTTGCCGTAAGTATGATATTTTAGGATTTATGCGTCTTTAAAGTTGGAAATATTTGAACGTCATTTTGAACCACTTACGAGCGTTTTTCCCAAACGATACCGCGTTTTTCGAACTCCTCGCATAAAAACACGTAAGTTTTGGTCATAAAAAGACCATTTTAATTTTTGGCGATTTCTGAAAAACCCTTTGGTGTTTTTTGACCCCAAAAATCGAAAGTTTCAAATCCAAGCATTTTTTGGCGTTTTCCTATGCAGTTTTTTGAGATAAATCGACTGACGCAGGTAGATTTGCCGTAAGTATGATATTTTAGGATTTATGCGTCTTTAAAGTTGGTAGTATTTGAACGTCGTTTTGAACCACTTACGAGCGTTTTCCCAAAACGATACCGCGTTTTTGGAACCCCTCGCATAAAAACACGTCACTTTTGGTCATAAATAGACCATTGTAATTTTTGGCGATTTTTGAAAAAAACCTAAGGTTTAACCCCTTTGGTGTTTTTTGACCCCAAAAATCGAAAGTTTCAAATCCAAGCATTTTTGGGTGTTTTCCTATGCAGTTTTTTGAGATAAATCGACTGACGCAGGTGGATTTGCCGTAAGTATGATATTTTAGGATTTATGCGTCTTTAAAGTTGGTAATATTTGAACGTCATTTTGAACCACTTACGAGCGTTTTCACCAAAAGATACCGCGTTTTTCGAACTGCTCGCAAAAAAACACGTCAGATTTGGTCATAAATAGACCATTGTAAATTTTGGCAATTTTTGAAAAAAACCTAAGGTTAACCCCTTTGGTGTTTTTTGACCCCAAAAATCCAAAGTCTCAAATCCAAGCATATTTTGGCGTTTTCCAATGCAGTTTTTTGATATAAATCGACTGACGCAGGTGGATTTTCTGTAAGTATGATATTTTAGGATTTATGCGTCTTTAACGTTGGAAATATTTGAACGTCATTTTGAACCACTTACGAGCGTTTTCCCCAAACGATACCGCGTTTTTCGAACTCCTCGCATAAAAACACGTCAGTTTTGGTCATAAAAAGGCCATTTTAAATTTTGGCGATTTTTGAAAAAAACGTAAGGTTAACCCCTTTGGTGTTTTTTGACCCCAAAAATCGAAAGTTTCAAATCCAAGCATTTTTTGGCGTTTTCCTACGCAGTTTTTTGAGATAAATCGACTGACGCAGGTGGATTTGCCGTAAGTATGATATTTTAGGATTTATGCGTCTTTAAAGTTGGTAGTATTTGAACGTCGTTTTGAATCACTTACGAGCGTTTTCCCAAAACGATACCGCGTTTTTCGAACTGCTCGCAAAAAAACTAGTCAGTTTTGGTCATAAATAGACCATTGTAATTTTTGGGGATTTTTGAAAAAAACCTAAGGTTAACCCTTTTGGTGTTTTTTGACCCCAAAAATCGAAAGTTTCAAATCCAAGGATTTTTTGGCGTTTTCCTAAGCAGTTTTTTGAGATAAATCGACTGACGCAGGTGGATTTGCCGTAAGTATGATATTTTAGGATTTATGCATCTTTAAAGTTGGTAATATTTGAACGTCATTTTGAACCACTTACGAGCGTTTTCACCAAAAGATACCGCGTTTTTCGAACTGCTCGCAATAAAACACGTCAGATTTGGTCATAATTAGACCATTGTAATTTTTGGCGATTTTTGAAAAAAAACCTAAGGTTAACCCCTTTGATGTTTTTTGACCCCAAAAATCCAAAGTTTCAAATCCAAGCATTTTTTGGCGTTTTCCTATGCAGTTTTTTGAGATAAATCGACTGACGCAGGTGGATTTGCGGTAAGTATGATATTTTAGGATTTATGCGTCTTTAAAGTTGGAAATATTTGAACGTCATTTTGAACCACTTACGAGCGTTTTCCCCAAACGATACCGCGTTTTTCGAACTCTTCGCATAAAAACACGTCAGTTTTGGTCATAAAAAGACCATTTTAATTTTTGGCGATTTTGAAAAAACCGTAAGGTTAACCCCTTTGGTGTTTTTTGACCCCAAAAATCGAAAGTTTCAAATCCAAGCATTTTTTGGCGTTTTCCTATGCAGTTTTTTGAGGTAAATCGACTGAAGCAGGTGGATTTTCCGTAAGTATGATATTTTAGGATTTATGCGTCTTTAAGGTTGGAAATATTTGAACGTCATTTTGAACCACTTACGAGCGTTTTCCCCAAACGATACCGCGTTTTTCGAACTCCTCGCATATAAACACGTCACTTTTGGTCATAAAAAGACCATTGTAATTTTTGGCGATTTTTGAAAAAAACACAAGGTTAACCCCTTTGGTGTATTTTGACCCCAAAAATCGAAAGTTTCAAATCCAAGCATTTTTTGTCGTTTTCCTAAGCAGTTTTTTGAGATAAATCGACTGACGCAGGTGGATTTGCCGTAAGTATGATATTTTAGGATTTATGCATCTTTAAAGTTGGTAATATTTGAACGTCATTTTGAACCACTTACGAGCGTTTTCACCAAAAGATACCGCGGTTTTCGAACTGCTCGCAATAAAACACGTCAGATTTGGTCATAAATAGACCATTGTAATTTTTGGGGATTTTTGAAAAAAACCTAAGGTTAACCCCTTTGATGTTTTTTGACCCCAAAAATCCAAAGTTTCAAATCCAAGCATTTTTTGGCGTTTTCCTATGCAGCTATTTGAGATACATCGACTGACGCAGGTGGATTTGCCGTAAGTATGATATTTTAGGATTTATGCGTCTTTAAAGTTGGAAATATTTGAAATAATTTTGAACCACTTCCGAGCGTTTTCCCCAAGCGATACCGCGTTTTTCGAACTCCTCGCATAAAAACACGTCAGTTTTGGTCATAAAAAGACCATTTTAATTTTTGGCGATTTTTGAAAAAAACGTAAGGTTAACCCCTTTGGTGTTTTTTGACCTCAAAAATCGAAAGTTTCAAAGCCAAGCATTTTTTGGCGTTTTCCTATGCAGCTTTTTGAGATAAATCGACTGACGCAGGTGGATTTGCCGTAAGTATGATATTTTAGGATTTATGCGTCTTTAAAGTTGGTAATATTTGAACGTCATTTTGAACCACTTACGAGCGTTTTCACCAAAAGATACCGCGTTTTTCGAACTGCTCGCAAAAAAACACGTCAGATTTGGTCATAAATAGACCATTGCAATTTTTGGCGATTTTTGAAAAAAACCTAAGGTAAACCCCTTTGGTGTTTTTTGACCCCAAAAATCCAAAGTCTCAAATCCAAGCATATTTTGGCGTTTTCCTATGCAGTTTTTTGATATAAATCGACTGACGCAGGTGGATTTGCTGTAAGTATGATATTTTAGGATTTATGCGTCTTTAACGTTGGAAATATTTGAACGTCATTTTGAACCACTTACGAGCGTTTTCCCCAAACGATACCGCGTTTTTCGAACTCCTTGCATAAAAACACGTAAGTTTTGGTCATAAATAGACCATTGTAATTTTTGGCCATTTCTGAAAAACCCTTTGATGTTTTTTGACCCCAAAAATCGAAAGTTTCAAATCCAAGCATTTTTTGGCGTTTTCCTAAGCAGTTTTTTGAGATAAATCGACTGACGCAGGTGGATTTGCCGTAAGTATGATATTTTAGGATTTATGCGTCTTTAAAGTTGGAAATATTTGAACGTCATTTTGAACCACTTACGAGCGTTTTCCCCAAACGATACCGCGTTTTTCGAACTCCTCGCATAAAAACACGTCACTTTTGGTCATAAATAGACCATTGTAATTTTTGGCGATTTTTGAAAAAAACGTAAGGTTAACCCCTTTGTTAACCCCCCTTCACCTCACGTGAGATTTACTCTATAATTTTTAAATAATTAAATTTATTTGATGTTTTACATATTTACATATAATTTTACACTAAAATACAAAATGTTATTTGTTATAATATTGAATCTTGCTTTAATTTTTTAAAAAATTAATTAAATCTCTGAATTAAAAAGTTGACGTGAGATTTTTATTGACCCCCCGCCCTTTAAATGAGACTTGCTGAGATTTTGTCAAACCCCCATTTTGTGGTCACGTAATTAATTGGCGTCCCTTTAGCAGCATCCCCTGCACCCATCCACCTTGCATTCAAAAAATATAACAAAATAATCGTCGAATTTTTTTTTCGTGGCACATTTTAGTCTCACAATCGACTACAGTTTATGCAACCAAACAAACAAGTACAAACAAGCTATCAATATTTAATTCGTGCCAAATTCTACAAAAGAAATCCTACAAACAACTAACAAAGTATAGTAAGAATTGTACAAACGTTTATTTATACTCGACTATAACGATATTAAAAATGTAAAATTTAACAAAAAATAATTTAACAAAACAAATATGTTTTAACGCACCGGATTATAAAACTCTCAAAATTAATACGAAAATCTTAAAAATTATGCTAAATGAACTTAATTATTAGAACAGAACAAAACTTTTACGTAGCCTTTATATTAAATACAAAAAGCAGTTTAAATTTTATCACAACTGTTTAAAATCACAGAATGACGGTAAAGCTAAAATAAACTTTACCCAACATAAATATCAAGGGTGTCAACATTTCAATTTATTACTTTTCCACACTCTTTTATTCGTCATCTATAATTAATATTTCTAAACTATCGTTAGAGTTCGCACTTGTAGGTCGTTCCATAACGCCGCCACCTTCTTCCTGGGGTGAAACACATTTTGTAGACGAACTAATGACATTTGAAGGTAAAGAAGTAGGATCTGGCTTTTGCGTCGTACCATTAAGCGAATTTAAAGCTACTGGCACCAATATGGCATTTGGTATCAAAGTAATTGTAGCTACTTTAGGTTGAAGTGGCGTCGACTGTTTAATGGTTGTGAATTTGATTGTTGGCGTATTCACCACACTTTCCTGAGATTTCTTTAGCAATGTGTTAACTTTCTCAACTGAAATTAAAAAATTCACCATATCTTAACTGTATCTATGTACTGCAAATCATAAATCAGTTAACAGGGTGGACTTGTGTGAAAATGTCTTTCAATTTTTACTTAAAATAAATTACCCGAAATTATAACAATAACAATAAAAGAAAAATACTCACTAATTTGAGGATTTTTTGAAGCCGAACAATCTTGATGATATAACAGCATAGATTTTAACAGTGTAACTTCATTTTTCAAATTTTGATTTTCCATAGCGAGCTCTAGTTTAGATTTTTTCAATTCTTCAATATCTTTTTCCATTTGAAGTATCCAAGACTTTTTCTTTTGCCTGCTCCTAAATTGAGCGTACCTGTTAATTTCGCGAGTTCTATCAAGCTTCGATTTACTCACGCTACCAATCTTTTCAATCTTACTTTTTGCTAGACATTTGTTACGATTCGAATCTGTAGGCGTAGCTTTCACGTTCTCATTTGCACTTATGGAATTCTGCAATTTTAACTTCAAAGTGTCCATAACAGTTTTGCGTAATTCTTGAATATTTGAGTTGGTTGTACAAGCATCGGCTTTCTGTTTATCTTCCAATTTGGACACAACCAACTCATTGGCTATCATGTGATGTATTTTATTTATGTTTTTCGTTGTGTTGTCTTCCTTAACAGACGAAATTGTCAAATCCGATTCTTTCCTTTCGAGGCTCTTTTCGCAACATTTATTGTAGTTATTCATGATTTTATCATCTATGGAAGGCGAAAAATGTGGAGTATGCAAAGTGTCATCTGTAGCTTCCTTTGGTAAATGTAAACTTCCCGATTTGACAAGTTCGGTTGCCTTACGAAAAGTTTCTTCGAATGGATTCACATTTTGTAAGTCTTGAAATAAACCCACTTCCTCGCAATTACGAATAAATCTTGTCGGTGTGGGAGTTTGATCGGCTAAAAGTGATCATGCTACACATTAACAAATCAACGCTTGGGTAACTCACCACCGAGATTACTATTTTGATTGTCAATTCCAAGATGTAGAGCCATTTTGTGTTTCTTTTTATGAACGTGCAGGTGATCTACATTGGTGAAAGTCATTTCGCACCCTTTGTGGTAGCACACAAACGGTTTTTGAGTTAGATTCATGGTCAACGTCTTTCAACTTTTTTTTGTCACAATTTGGTTATGTTGTTAAATATCGACATAACATTCTAAAAGGTTTAATAATCCTGACCGAAATTACAGAAATAATTAAAAATCTGTAAAATGTTCCAAAATTTTCACCAACCCTAACCTTACAAAGGAATAACCTCGAAGTGAACCTAACCTTAAACATCAAAAACTTAAAAATGAACTCAAATCATGCACAAAAGGTGAAAAAGTTATACAAAACGATTATGAAACTTCATCGAGGATTACCAAAGGATTTACAATTATTAGGTAATAATTATACACGTGACGAATTCAAAAGGCACAAAAATTGTAACTCTGCCGAAGCGAAAGTATTTATGGATGAATGGTCTGTGAGTTTTGCTTTAATATTTTTTAAATTAAACCTCAATAAAAGATGTTTTAGGTGTACGCGTTAACCCTTGCAGAGCAATTGGGATTGAGAGGTCCGAATACGGGTAAAACGTTGGGTGCTCAATTGGAAGATCAAGATTTAGATCAATTTCGTTACGAACAATTACATCAACTATATGAACTCAAATTAGCAGCCACAACGAAAAATGAAAAATCTTAGTATTGTGCAATGCTAGCGATGTAGATAATTTATATACGTACTTAGGTAATAAAGTTGAAATATTTTTTAAACTGTCCAAATATCCGGCTTATAAGCATAACTTTCAAACAAATATAAAATTGGTTTTCGATTACAATAACTGGGTTTTCGTCGATTAATTTTTTGAATTAATAAACTTTCAGCTTTCAATAAATTTGATTTATTTCTTCACTACTTTAAATCTAACTGAGCACTGTAATTAGTTGAACTTCTTTAAAATCAATCCAATGATTGTCAAATTTTTCTAGAAATAAGAATCATATATTTGCTTTAAAATTATATTAACAGTTCTTGAAATTTCTTGAAAAATTTGCCTTCTTGGTTTAATAATTTCAAGTTAAGTCTATCGGTTTCTATGGTACTAAATTGACGATAATCACAATTATACATCAAGGCATTATTTATCTAAAATATAATTTTCTATGCTTATTACGATCTATTAAAGCAAGGCACTATTGTTGCACTATTTCATGATTTAGTTTCTATATAAACCAACTAATAAGAAAATGCAACTAAAAGTACAGAAAATTATATAATATAAATTTTCGTTCTACCCTTTGTCAAATCTCTTAAAATAGGTACCTACATCAACTTAATAAAGGGAAATCACATAATGCCCTTACAAATTCAAACATCGGAACATGAAATTAGACTATAGGTACTACATTTTACAAATAAATCTAGCTATTAAATTTATACAAAATTTCTAAAAATCGTATTTTTTAAATAGACAAAATACATAAATAAATTAATAAAACGTAAAAAATCTTAGATTTAATCTGGTTAAATTTTATTAAATACCCAAACAAAAGTAAAACATTCCACGATTTTTGAGTAAAATATAAATAAATGCTATACAAAAATTTTAAAATATCCTAAACAATTTATAAATATTTATTTAAACATATTTAAAATATTACATAAATATTAATTGTAAGTTTTTTAAAAATGTGCAGGTTAAATGAACAATCAAACAAATTTTTAAAAATATAAACAGATAGAAATCAGGATTTGAAGAGCGTAGTGGAGAAAGTAGATTAGTTCTTTCCTTTGTAATTTTAGTTGCAAATATAGTGAAATTACTATCTACTTCCCTACATTATTTTTTATTAAAACTATTTTTTTCTCTGGAATATTATGTATTAAATTCCGAGTAGAAAATTTGATTAATAAATTCCACAACTTGAAAATCAATTTCAAAAGTATGAGTTCTTAGAATTCATGCCAAATAGAAATAGAACCGTCAATCATAATAGTTGATAACATTATTTTTAAAACGTGAAAATGTGCATTTTTATGAATGCGTACCTAAAATAAGCGAGAGTTGCATTACCGCTTAAAATACAAGGGTTCAAGGTATGCAAAGAACCACCCATATAATCAACCGCTTCATTAGTCGCCAATACGAGATGAAAAGATGTTTAAAATTAATATGGTGAACTGTTTTTAAAAAGATAACACATGCAAAGTGTTTACATCAGTGCAGGATTTACGCTTAGGCCCGGGCCTAGGACGGCAAAATTCTAGGGGCGCCTAAACTTTAGACGCCCCTTGTTCATCATCATTCAAATCATCGTTCGTTCAAAATCATGTTTGTTTTTTTAATATAAAATCGGAATTTTAGACTTTTTTTTTATTTTTTATAGCATAACAAAAAATGAAGAAAAAAGATCTTTATATCATATTACTTAAAAAGAAAAAAAAATTAAATTCGGAATTAATATTTAAAAAACAAACATGATTTTTGATGTTCACTGTTTCGAGACTCGACGTATTTTTAATATTCGTATACAGTAGGGGTCATAGAAATTGCATTGGGAATTATTTCCGAATTAAAAAAATAGATTTCCAAGTATATTACCTATATTCTTAATAATAAAGAATAGAAAATAGAATAGAAATAAATAAAAAGTTAAATTTTTGGTTTGAAACTCTTAAGCTCAAAAATACGTTATTTTTTTAACACAATCACCAAGTTAGATTTTTTAAACCAGGGGGTTTGAACCCCCCAGAACATTAGTGATTATGTTCAAAAAAAGAAAATGTGTTGTTGCATTTAAAATCAGAAATCTTAGATTTTCGGTTTGAACTTATAAGCTCAATAACACTTTTTTTGCGCACAATCTCTGGTGTACTGTACTGGAGGGTATTCCATACCCCCCAGACCACCCGGTATACTATATTAAATTTTGTCATTTTCATTACTTCGCACTTGTAAATAAAAAATGTATCAATATCAATATCGGCGTTAGAAATGTTTTAGTTGGTAACACCGCTTTCAGTTCGATCTAATTAATTGCATGTATACACCGGTTTGTAAAACTTAGAAGTGAGCTAGCTTAGATCGAGCTAACTCTAGGTCGACTTAACGGCTGCATATAAACGTGGTAATTGTTTATATATTTACTTTTACGAAATTAAGACCGCTGGTTTTAATTTATAATTAAGAGCTAATAATAATATTTATTATGATATTTTTGGCCTAAAAGTTAGCTTCCTAATCTATGCAGCTAGCACTGCCAAGCACCCAAATATTAAAGCTGGAACCTTTGCAGTTTTTTCACAAATCGACATTCAAACTGAGGGTGGGGCTAATATTTTGGCTCTAAAGGCGAGCTTCCTAATCTGTATACAGTGGACTCATAAATCATAATGAAATCTGGACGCTTCTATGTTAAAAATGCTAATTGCCAGTTTTGAAGCCCTTTTTTGGCATATAAAAATCGATTTTACAGCAAAACTTTTTAGAAGTTTTTTGTTACAAATTTCATTGCCTTCAATTTTGTTTATATAAATATTTTTATTTTGTGATGCCTTTTCTGACTGTCAGCTGCTTAAACAAGACTCGTTAAACAAGATTCATTTTTTTATTTTGTAGCACCATTTGTTAGCACCGTTTAAGCCGCTATTAGTCAGAATCGGCGTGACGAAATAGAAAAATGCATAGAAACAAAATTGAAGGCAATGAAATTTTCAACAAAAAACGTCTAATAAGTTTTGCTGTAAATTATCACATCGTTTACATCATCATTGGCATAGTAAAATAAAATTAGTTTACTTATTTTAAAATCAGATTTTAGTTTTTCCGCGTATTTATAAGGCGTAGTTGTTTATTTTAATCTTTGCTGTCAGAACTAAATATTAATTCACTATTGGAAGAATCTGAATCAAAATTTATGATTAAATCATCTATGTGCACATCCAGGAAAAGTTAATTTTCTATAAATTCAGCTTAAATTTTTTTACTTTATCACATAGAGATTTTGTAACATCTATACAAATAAGAAATGTGAAACAATTTTGACTATTTGTAGTTTTGAAAAAAAATCAAAAACTAAAACAATTTGTAACATATTGCAAGATGATACTGATACTGAATGATTTAGCGTTCTTTAATTGGTTGGAGATATCTTGGAGGCATAGCCTACGTCGATTGACGGTTCTATTTCTATTTGGCACGATCTCTAGCTGTGAGACAGAAAAACCTTAATCAAATTTAAAACAAAAATTGCTGACTGGAAAATTTAATAATTAAATGTAAATAAATATTTTTCGTATAATAATCACATTTTTGCTTATATTTTAATTCTTCTAGTCTATTAACAATTTTTTTTAGTATTTCTAAATATTATTTTCATAATATAGGCACCTTATGATATGTAGTTTTTTGCATCTTGCTCTTTAATTTAGAATTAAGTTATGTATCTAAAGTCTGCATACTTGTGACCACTTCGTCTATAATAATTTAAAAATTTAGACTTTCAATGAAATTTTAAAATTGGAACATCAAGGATATGTAAGTGATATGCACTTAGATAAAAATGTATATTAACTATTTTGTTAGAAAATCAATAAAATACCCCTATTTACTAAACTATATATTTTTTCTAACAAATATTTACTATCCATTTTTACCCCAGTAAGTCACCACCGCTGGGAATTGATACTTAAAATTATTTCCCTGTTTTTTTATGGAGCAACTGAGCTAAAATAATAACCTTGACACACAGTGCATGGAATTCTATACAACTTCTGCTTTGTTTGGCTAATTCGATTTTGATGACGTTCTTCTTCACAAGAAAGCTCCAATATTTTCTGGGATATAATATTCATAGTGAATTGTAGCAATTCCTTAATTAAATTATCATGGTCATGGCGTAAATGATACACCGCCCTTTCAAACCACATGGTAGTTTTGACTAAAGTACCTGGAAGAATAAAATACTGAGCATTAAAATCAGTTTCACTAAAATTATCCAATTGTTTTGCAGCTTCTTTAGCTTCGTCATATATTTGTTCATATTCAAAAGCACGTTCTTTAAAAAATCTTACAACAAATTCCAACATAACAACTAAAGGATTGTTCGAAACGTCCATAAAATATTTAGAAACTAATTGTAAAATATCTATGCCTGTAGATTTCAGTGCTTTGTCGATTAAGTGTTTACATATTTTAATAAGTATGTTTTGAATGTCGTCAGAATAATCTTCTAAAATATTACGAGCAGTCGTAGCAAAGGATATGCCAGTACAAATCATGGATGCATATGAACTTAATCGACGATCTACTTTAAAAACATTGTTTATAGTGTCTCCTAAAGTAACTCTACTATCTGTTGGAGGTGTATTAGGTTGAGGTATTCCAGGCAAATCTGTTAAAATTTGAGTTCTGCTGGGTTTCCCCATCGCTCCAAATTCTAAGATATCCACTTTAATTCCATTTAAGGTAATTTCACCACTGTTTGCAGAAAATCTAATACCATCTTGGTTAAAAAGTTTGTTGTTGCGTGTTAAAACGGCCATCACTTCGTCTCGATTACCCATGTTGCGCATCGTAGAGATTACTTCTGCACGCCCGCCTTGCACATCCCCATTATTCACACGTATTGTTTCTTTGGTTAATTTGTCGAATGTTTTCCTATAATTAAAGTTCTGTTTAGTTAAACAATAACTTCATTATTAAAAATGATTAATTGCGATAGTTAACCTTTGCCCTCTCAATGACGGCATTACTATGTCTCGTATAATAAGCTATTGATAACTTACCGATGGCGACCACTTCGCAGTGACTCCTGAATATCTTTAAGTGTGCCAGTTTGTGATTCCTCGATGATAGTGCCAACCGTTCTAAAATTGTATACTGCGTTTCCGAAAAATAAAATGGAAGAGCTCAACTGAACTATAGTTAATAAAGATGGAGTTTGATCCTCTTGAACCC
Source organism: Cantharis rufa (assembly GCA_947369205.1). Taxonomy (NCBI): domain Eukaryota; kingdom Metazoa; phylum Arthropoda; class Insecta; order Coleoptera; family Cantharidae; genus Cantharis; species Cantharis rufa. The sequence continues at coordinate 93,050,073 of OX376303.1, forward strand.
AGTTGTCGTAAATTTGGTAAGACGAATTTGCTATGCCAATTCCACTCGCTCCAATATTCGCAACGCCAAGAGTATTAACAACGATGCGTGCGCCCTACATATTTTTACATCAATTTTGCGCTGATAAATTTGAAAATTAACAAACCTGTCCTAGATTAACTCCTTGAGATGCTAACTGAGACACCACGGTGGTAGCGCCAGCACCTACAAAACCCAAAGTGCCCGCTACAATATTAATGTACGCCCCTCGAGAATCTGAATTTGCAAAACTCATGTCCTACAATATTTTATAATTTTAAAATAAACTGTACGTAAATTTGAGAGCTCATTTTTGAGCTTTTAAGATGTTAAATAAATAGCAAACAAACCTCTCCGTGCCCATAACGATCATAAATGTGTAAGCCGCTGCGAACTAAAGAATACATGCCAACACCAATTCCAGTAACACCTGCCATTGCTAAAGCAACTGGACCGATAGCAATAGTAGATACTGTTGCTGCAACTAAAACACCTCCACTTGCAACACCCAACACAGTTGAAGCAATGTCCGTTCCTTTTAATATTTGATGTCCAATACCACAAGCAGGTGACAAGTGTTGTTCGAGCAATACACGACCATCCTCATTTTCACAATAACGCCCATCTTTAGGTAACACCATCATACACTCAAGAAACTTATTATCCTCAATATAATCTTTCCAAGTCTCATACACACGATTATCGCTGTCAATATATATCCTACACGGATTTTTACTACCGTGACATTTTCGTATCACATAAATTGGAATCGGATTTATGTCGGTATTTGGGTTGTAATCTGAAAATTCTTTTTCTCTCTTTAATTTTTCTTTTGGTAACGGTTCCAAACAATTATACAAAAAAGAAATTACAATTTGATCATCCCATTCTGCAAACTTATCTAAAATTTATTTCGATAAAAAAAAATCGTCTTATTTACATAAATTGCATACTATTATACTCTATAATTTTTTTGCAAGTCTTCTCAATTTCTTTCAACTTTTTAGCATCGTAACCATCCTCACTTTGAGGTGGACCAAATTTAGAAAACCCAATTTTGCTTTCCAAAAGATGGTGTTCGTTGAATTCGAATTTGTCGTAATCTCTATTTCCTAATTGATTGCACATCATTTGTTGAAATTCTACAGAACTAAATTATACAAATTTTTATAAAAAAAAACATTAATAAAGAAACTATTACCCTATGTCATGCTCCGAACCTTTCTTATTATTTAACTTCTTCAAATCCAATTCGGCTTTAATTTCTTCATTGAAGTTATCAGCAACTCCTTCGAGAGTTGAGAAAATCGTTTTACTGTTAACTTTGGCTCCATACAACACGGAAAATATAGCTATCGAGTTTTCAATCGGATAAATTATGAGCAAACCCGCATTTTTTTTTGTGATCAGAGAGTTTACTAAAGTAGCATCAACATTCTCACTTAAAGATGTTTTTAAGGCACTGTGATATTCGTCGATGCTCAAATCCCAGCCCACAAAATAAAAATATTTTTCCAAAATATCACGAATATTCCCTTTACATAAAGTAGGACAGAACATTTTTGCAAAGGCATCGGTCGGATGGTGCAAATAAAGCGCAAGAACTTTTCGCTAAAATTTTTTTTTTAATAAGTTTTTTGTTTGCTAGGGACGAACTTACGTGTTCTACTGGAGCAAAACATGATTCGACGATTGCTTCATTTAATGTGCACATATGAAACGTAACATGATTGGCACCATATTCGCTTACAAACACCTCCTCGAAATTAGCCGACGCCGCTAAAGTGACTGATGCTGTAAATTATATAAACATTGAAACTTATAATTTAATTTGTGGTAGACCATCTTAAAATTGTATCATCAAATATTTACCTGTGATATTTTCTGTTTCGTGCATTTGTACTTCATTTTCAACCTCCATGTTCACGTTTTTAAAATTATCAACAGTCTTATTGATTTCATCAGAAGATTTTACCCATAGGACGTTTTCTGTAGATTCAAGAAATGACTTTAGTTCTTGGTCGTCGCTTACTGGATTTTCGCTCAAACCTTCCAGACGCTGTTTTGAAGGATAAATTGCGAATTCGTTGAATATCTTAATTTTAATATCTTCTGCAAAAGAAATTTTAAATTAAAATAATTGCAATTTGTTTTATGAAAAATAATATATAAGTACTGTGTACCAAATAAATGTTAGTAAACAACTACCTATAGCTGAACAAAGGCTTTTATGCCAAATAACAATAGCAGATAAAAATTATTGGGTGATGATAAGGTACTTGTTTCTATTTTTTTAGCATATTAATTAATTATCATATTGGAATATTTGTAATGGTGCAAATAAAGATAAGAATTAATTGGTCAGACACCTTTACATTCGACGATACGTCATATGTTCAAAGTTTTATCATTTTTAATCAAAATATCCGGGATGCTTCAGAGCAGGAAAACATAAAACCAACAAAATAAATAATCATTATTGTTATTAATAAAATACTTGTATGATTCCGACTGTCGGCGGCGATTTAAGCAGGTTTTCTAATTTTTAATTATTTTACTATTCCGAATAATCATATAACACTTATCGGATATGATGTTTAATTTAATTGTAATAAAACTAAAAATATGCACCTCGCAAAAACAATATATTTTGTAGAAAAAGCTCTCAGCTTTAAGAAAAAAAGTCAAATTTGAAGTATTTTGCGCCGCACACAGAAAAAAATCGATTTTTCCACTTTAATTGGATATTTAAGAGTCTATTGATGAGTTTAGGATAAAATGGATATTTTTATTCGAAAGCTGAGAATTTTTCCCACAAGACACAGTTTTACATTAATTTAAATAAAAAAGTTCTCTTCACCAAAAAAATTAATGAATAAGTTGAAAATAATTTTTTTCTAAAATTTCAAAAAATCATCTCCGAAACCACTGCATATGAAGGGGATAAGATAAAACTTTTTTTTCCTTTATCATTTCATTTTTTTATCATCAATTGAATATTGATATTATTCGACTATCACGTTTCTATGTATTTTATTTTATTTATTCATTCAAATATATTTCTTGATAAAGAGAACATAAATTCTCGAAAGCTCGATAACAATTTTGCACTTTATTTGTTTACTTAGCTACATTATAATATTTATTTTACTATATTTTAATAGCTAATAATTTAATTACTTAATATTACAATTTTCTTTTACAAGATTTTTCTAAGATTTCCCGGTGATTTTGACCCATACAAAAAAAAAGTAAGACAATTAATAGCAGCAGCAAAATCATAAATTATACAGTTTTCCTAGATCTCCTAGGATTTCCTTAAATTTCCCCGGAATTCTCTTCACGTGTACACCAAATTTCCTCAATGATTCCCTCTCGATTATATTATTACTGAAATGAAGAAAATGAAATATGCAACAAAATATGTAAAAAGTAAAAAAACTAGTCTTCTAAAGATACCATTTCCATTTCTAACATAGGAGTACGGATACTTTATTGAGCTGCTGTATATATTTTTTCAAACTGTTTTTGTGTTTTCGGTGACCTTTAGATATGCTTTATCAAATGGTAACTGGAAACCGTTGTTGTTTTTTTTAATAACTTCATTACATGAACATTTATTGCAATTATATTAGGTGCCCAAGTTATTATGCAAGTAACTTTATAAGGGACTTCAAATTCAAGTGTTGGAAACTTTTCATCCCGATAGTTTTTAAAAAATCGAAAATTAATAAAATAAAAAATTTCCTTAACCCATTAACGCACATCGTGATCTCTTGATCACGTAAATCATTCCCTCTTAAAAAGGCTACAATTTTTTGAATACTTATCTAAAGTATTTTGTACTCAAAATATCACAGTAGGTCCGGGATTCCCCCACATCATAAAATGAAATTATTGCTAAATTAATACCTACAATAAAAATAACACAAAAGCATAATTACCCAAGGTTTTATTTCCATTTAATTGGAATGTCACATAATCTGCGTTGTGGTAAACCACAAAAAGAAAATTATCTGACATTGTTGATGGTGGCGAAGTATAATATAACCCCTAAAAGAACAACTGTTATAACAACACCGATGTACACAAGAACTTGACTGGCCGCACAATTTGACGGTGTAATTACTTAGTCATAACTTTATTAATAAAATTATCATAAAAAAGTGTAATAAAGTGAACTCGAACGTAAAGTTACCTTGTTTGACAGCAACCTAATCTAAGTGTTACTTAATTGCGCGATGTAGTGTAAAATAAAGTAAATTACAAATTAATAAATTAAAATTCTTGTCTCGTTATCATTCTAATCGAATTAAATTGGCAAATTTAAAACGATAAACGACCTTGATAAATGACAAATCTAAATATTTACACACATTTAGTTATTTTTAGGGTATTCAATTTTATTAACCGCTGACACAGTGCCGCATATTTGTACCCACCTACAAAATGGTAAGTAAATTCTTGATAAATTTTTACTTGTATACGTCATTTGCGATTATAGTAAATAACAAAAATGGGAACTTTTAATGGTAGTTTTGCTTGGAACATAAATTCCGTTAATGTTTTTCGTTCCAACGGGGTAATCGTGTTTTATACGTCACTTTATTATAACCTCACAATGCCTTCAAGTTTTGTTCATAATTGAATAATTAATTTACAGTCACCGACACCGCAACAGTTGTCGCCCGTCGAAGAACAAGAGAAGCTGTTAGACGAAGCTTTGGGTATCGTAAAGGTGCAGTCGTTTCAGTTGAAACGATGTCTCGACAAGAGCAAATTAATGGATGCATTGAAACATGCAAGTGCTATGTTGGCCGAATTACGAACGTCTTTATTGTCGCCTAAAAGTTACTACGAGTTATGTAAGTTTTCTGATTAACGGCAATTAAATGTACGATTCATTTGGAACTTTTTCAGATATGGCTATAACCGACGAACTGCGGCATATGGAATTATATCTTTTAGATGAGTTTCAGAAAGGTAGAAAAGTTGCCGATTTGTATGAATTGGTACAGTATGCCGGCAATATTGTTCCCAGGCTGTATTTATTGATCACCGTTGGACTGGTATACATTAAATCAAATGCTGGGTTGAAGCGTGACATATTAAACGACCTCGTCGAGATGTGCAGAGGTAAGCAAATGGTTTCAAGTGCAAGCAAATAATAATTAAAAGTTGACTCTTGAATCTTGCAGGTGTGCAGCATCCATTACGGGGATTATTTTTACGTAACTATTTGTTACAATGTACAAGAAATGTGTTGCCCGATTTACCTGACTCTGAAAGTGAAAATAGTGATGGCACGGTGAGAGATTCAATAAATTTTGTTCTCATGAACTTTGCCGAAATGAACAAACTTTGGGTTCGTATGCAACATCAAGGCCATTCCAGAGATAAGCAAAGTCGTGAAAAAGAAAGAGAAGAACTAAGGATTCTTGTCGGTACAAATTTAGTAAGGCTAAGTCAGTTAGAATCAGTTACAATGGAAAAATATCAAAAAGTTGTTCTGCCAGGCATTTTAGAGCAGGTGAGAATTATGAACATATAATTTCTTAAATATTAAAGTATTGTTGACCTTTATTAAAATTATTATTAGAAGTATTGTTGAGTATTAGGTCTATTTTTTTAACAATTAGTTCAGTAAAAATAGGTGCATTAATTCCGGTAGAGCTAATTTTTTTATATGTTTACGGGTTGATACCTGGATCAATTTCCAGTAGTTTCCCAACAAAAATTTTTGTCGCGGGCGCCGCCATCTTCAAAAAACTGCGATTTTTTTTACATTTTTTCAGTTTTTGCTGAATAGCGGTCAAAGTCCACTTTTGACAGAAAATTTATGCTATACTTTTTTAAAGTAGATCAAATTTGCTACTATTTGAGATTAAAAAAAGTTTTCTAGCTCCAGTAGTTTTTGAGATACAGCTCTTCGAAAATCAGTTAAATTTCCCATAATTGAAAATTCGAGCCACTGTTGGTCCGAATATCAGCTATTTCGGAGCTGACCACTGTTGTGTCAAAGAATTTATTCATGATGGTTTTGAGTTCATCATCTTCCTAAATTATTAGAACAAGAAATGACTCCAAATCAATAAGCAATAAGTGTCCATCATATTTTTGTTCCTCCTTTGTCAGATGTACTGTCTCCCAAATCTGTTTTGCCAGAACAAAATGTACCTCGCACTACCCTCGAATAAGCGTACATTCATCATCTTTTCAATGCTGTTTTCTACATACACCGTATTAAGTAGGTAAAACCTTCCCAGACGTAATTCTTTAATGCAGGGTCATTTCAGTTTCTTAGCTGTAGTATGTCTTGTGCTTTGATATACAGAGCCTGTTGAAAGGTGACAATACGCCTTTCGACCAGTGCTTTACACTTGTCACTGGAGAGTTGAAGATCAGTATAAATTGTGTCATATTGAGTTGGAAGATTGTTGATGAATGGAAGGAACTTCCACACTGCTTGAACCCTTGCCATACAACCAAAGGATATCTATTCTTCATCTTTCAAAGTCTGCATCTCGTGCACATCCGCAATGATGACTTTATTCAAGCCAGTATTGTCAATTTTCTTTAACGTTAGTAGTTCAATGTTACCACAAGTTTTATTTAAAGTTCTGATGGTGAGTTCCTCTTAACCTGTACGACATTGCTCTTAGATTTCACTGCTTTGTAAGGAGTAACAAACATAATTCCGCCCATGGCATGGAAAGCTCCTAAACCATTAAATGTGTTGACATTGAAATCTGTGTTATCAAACACTAATTGGCAAAATGTACCCTTCTCAATGATTAGGTTTGGGACCTAATTTTGGCGTTTGGGACGCTACGTCGTATTGCTTAATGCTGTTTACTGGGCGAGGTCTAACAAACCGTAGACGCCTGTAGAGATCACTAAACTACATGATTCACTTTTTTGCCTACCCAAAGACGCGACTCCACTTAAGCGGTTTTTGCCGGCGGCTTTAGTAGGGAGGTGTGCAGGAAATGTTAAGTATACACAAAAAGCCGCCCGGCCTAACCCGCCCGGTTAAAACTGCTTAAGGGAGACGCGTCTTAATGCTACCAAAACTCTTAACTCACAATTCCAATTTAGTAATTAAAGGTTTCCAACCTTCTTTACACACGGTGTAGGACGTTTAGATCGTCAGGTTTTTTAGATTACTGGTTTAAAATTTAATTCCAATCTAAAATTCAGTACCAAATGGACCAATCAAGTTGTACTATATCTTATTAATCAAAAAAACGGAATTTTAAATTAGTAACCATAGCCCAATGCAAATTTCTTGAAGTCCATCAGCTCTGAATAAAGATTGGAAACCTCCTTAACAAAAATGTTTTTTTTTTTCAATTTAAGGAAATTGTTTTTTTTAAACCGTATAAAATTTGGTTGGAAGATCTGAAACTTGAAAAGCCGCATCACGTGATCTATTTAACGTTAGCGAACCCACCCATCTGCTGGTCAAACTGTAGCAAGTTTACTCGAGTTTAATAGTTATTATACAGGTTTTTATTTTAATTTTGTAATTAAGAAGGTACGGGATGAAAAGTGGTTGGAATTCCCAAATTTCCCAATTTTTGGAAAATTTTCTGATATTTGAAGAGCTGTAACTCGAAAACTACTGGAGCCAAAAAACTCTTTTTAATCTCAAATAGTGCCAAATTTTATCTACTTTAAAAAAGTATTACATAAATTTTCTGTCAAAAGCGTACTTCGATGTTTTTTAAATACAAATGACAAATGTATTTTCATAACAACATGCCATAATTTGTCATTTGGCCTTGAAAATGAGTCAGTAACGACTCGAAACGTTGGACAAGTAACATTTTTAAAAAAATAGACCTAATACTCAACAATATTTCTAATATTCTTTTTCTAATTTCTTGTTTGGTTTGTAACTTTTGATATCATACATCCTAGGTAAACATTATTCTTATCATACATCATACACTTAATAAAACGACACTGTTTAAATTTAAACTTACGTTATCGATTTATTTCGTACTAAAAATTTTAAAGCTGGAATTGAACATTTTAGAATATCATCAATCAATTATATGCAACAAAATTATTATTAGTAGTTTAAACATCTCTGTTGTGAAGGTTACAGTTCTATGTAGAATCAGAATCAAACGACACATATTGTTTTTTTAATTGCAGGTTGTGAGCTGCAGAGATGCCATAGCACAAGAATACTTAATGGAGTGTATAATTCAAGTGTTTCCCGATGAGTTTCACTTACAAACACTAAATCCGTTTCTTAAATCTTGTGCCGAATTAGAAACGGGAGTAAATGTCAAAAACATCATAATTAGTTTAATGGAACGTTTGGCTACATTCAGCCAAAGATCTGATGGTATCGAACAAATTGAACAAAGTGAGTGGATGGAATATTTCATCGTATACATTATTGTTTGTTAATAAATTTAGATACTTCTACAAACGTACCAACCGATGTCCAATTATTCGAAGTATTTTCTGATCAAGTGGCTTTGATAATAGCAAATCGTCAAGATTTACCACCCGAAGATATGATTGCACTTCAAGTTGCTTTAATTAATCTAGTTCATAAGTGTTATCCAGATCGAGTGGATTATGTCGATAAAGTAATGCAAAATAGTGTTGAGGTAGTTTTAAATTAATAAATAAATTAATTCAATTTTATAAATATTCAATTTTTTAGGTATTTACTAGATTAGGAATTGATAGACTGGAATCCAACAGTTTAGTTGCAAAAGAACTTCAAAAATTACTGAAAATACCAATCGACAACTACAATAATTTATTGACTGTTTTACAACTTCAACATTATGCCGCCCTTATGCAGCAACTGGATTACAACGGTAGGAAGTTGTTGAGCATTTACATACTGAATAATGCTTTGGATAGTGAAACAATTATTACTAGTCAAGAACAAGTTGAACAAGCTCTTAGTTTAGTTTCCACATTAATTAGTGACCAAAGTGATCAACCGAAAGAAGAATTTGATTTAGAAGAATTGTCCGAGGAGCAAGGATTGTTGGCTCGATTTATTCACCAGTTTAAATCCAATGTAGCAGATCAGCAGTATCTTGTATTATCGGCAGCCAGAAAAGTAAGTAATAAAAATTTTTGTGTTTCATATTTTGTGCTTTTATTGTTTTCTTAATTGACAAGGATGTTTGGGGTTTAAATTTTTGTATTGTATTAGCTGGTATTCAAATAAAGATGAATACACCGGTTTTTAATTCACCGATTTGCTAATAATAAATAAACAATTTGAAAGTTTCAAGTTTTTATCTTAAATGCGGTAAAATAGCAATATTTCTTAATATTTTATTTATAAATAAAATAAGGGCTGGTTGTAAATTGCATTTTTTTTAAACAGATACTGGGAGTGGGTGGACAGCTCCGTATCAAATACACCTTACCACCTCTAATCTTTCAAGCTTATCAATTAGCATACAAGTACAGAGACTTAAAAGACGAAGACGATATGTGGGAAAAAAAATGTCAGAAAATATTTCAGTTCACACATTCGACTATAACTGCACTGGTAAAAGCAGAGTTAGCCGAATTGCCATTGCGCTTGTTTTTGCAAGGAGCATTAGCAATTGATCAAATTGGATTTGATAATCACGAGACGGTGGCGTACGAATTTCTCTCTCAAGCGTTTTCACTGTACGAAGATGAAATATCAGATTCGAAAGCTCAGTTAGCCGCTATTACACTTATCGTGGGAACTTTAGAACAAATTAGCTGCTTTGGCGAAGAAAATGCGGAACCTTTACGTACACAGTGTGCTTTAGCTGCAAGTAAGTTGTTGAAGAAACCGGATCAGTGTAGAGGTGTGGCGACTTGTTCACATTTGTTTTGGAGTGGTAAAAGTTTGGCTAGTAATCGGGAAGAAATGCACGATGGTAAACGTGTGGTCGAATGTCTCAAAAAAGGCTTAAGAATTGCAAAGCAATGTATGGATGTTAGTGTGCAAGTGCAATTGTACGTCGAATTATTAAACCACTACACTTACTTTTACGAAAAAGGTAACGATCAAGTTAGTGTTCAAATTTTAAATCAAGTAATTGGTAAAATTAAAGAAGAATTACCTAATTTAGAAAGTTCAGATGAAACTGATCAAATATCCAAGCATTTCCATAACACTTTGGAACATTTACGATCTCGAATAGAAAATCCAGATACCGATGGTGTTTTATATGACGGTTTGGAATTGTAAATTATTTGTAATAAACGGGCGTCGTTTTTATTAGGTAATTGTTGTTGTACAACTGTAGATAATATACTTCCGGTATTTTATAATGACAGATCAATGATAGACTTATTTTATTTTTGTTGAGATTATAATTTTTTGCTTTAAAATCCCTAAATATTTGCCTATTATTGTTTTATTTTAATTTACAGAATACCTATGTTTTAACTTATTTGGTTTAACCATAATATGTACCTACCTAAAAATTGTCATATCTAATAATAATCGAGCTATTTTTATGTTAAAATTTTTAATATATTTTAGGATTATTGTTATTATTAATATTTTATAAGCATATATGTATATTACGTACTGTAGTGTAATTTGCCCATTTTTATCTCAAATTTTATTATATTTGCGCTATTGTACAAACGTTTGTTTAAAATTAAAAGCAAGCACAGAAGGGTATCATATTTGAACTTTTATTGTATCATAATCCAGCATAATATTGAAAAATTATGTAAAAAACAGATTTGCTAAATTATTACAACAATAAAATTAATTAAACTGAAAAATAAGGTCAGTGACTGGTTTTATTGCTGTTTTATATTTTGTTAAATTGAAAATATTCCAAAACTAAGGACAGAAGATGAAATGTTTTAAACACGGAGTTGCTTTTTATGCTGAACACATGGGAAGATTTCCATTACAACTGTTCGTGGTATACTTTAAAAAATTCATTTTGACTTTTACTATTAGGGCCATTATGCAATGTTCCTTAATGAACATTTTTTTTTAGTATAATTTATAAAATTGCAACTATAGGAAAGTGTCGGGAGTGACTGGCCAATGAAGAAAATTGGTTAATAATAAATTGATGACTTGATTTGATGAAAACATTTTTAAGATCAAGTATTGCATAAAATTGCACAAGTAACAAAAACAAAATGTCATTGACAGTTTGGAAATTTCAAAATTTATAAAATGCACATAGTCTGTCGAAAGATTTTGGTTTTAATTTTTTCTGCATGGATAAATTATATGTTACATTTTTTGGCACACACTGCCTTCTAGAGTAACGGTTTATAAGGTAGTAATCTCGATATAGTGAGACGAATGAGTGGAAATCAAAGTGAAGATTGTCTTAATTATCATCTAATAATGGAAGGGTTCTACTACGATGCCGAAATCGAACATATAACGGAAGTTGTTAAAAATAACCTGTACTTTGCAGTGTTAGAAAGCGAAAATAATAGGATGATCAAAAATACGCACGACACATTTTACTTTACAATCGACGATGAATTAATTTACATAAATTATTATTTTGATTTTGGACCTCTAAATATATCGTGTGCATTTAAGTATTGTTGCAAATTAAATAAACTATTGCAATATGCCCAAGGATTGAAACGAATAGTTCACTATACAGCCTCGAATCCCATTAAACGAGTGAATGCCGCCTTTTTGATGGGATGTTATGCGATAATTTACTTACATATGGAATCCAAAGACGTCTATCGAATTCTTTTAAACGCAGGAGGCCCATTCAAGTATAAACCACAACTTTGTTGAAAACAATTTTTTGATCAAATAAATTTTCAGATTATTTATTGATGCTTCTCAGGGAGTTTCTCAATACACCATCAGACTTTTAGATTGCCTCCAGGCTGTTCAAAAAGCTCTCCACTGTAACTTTTTCAATTTTAATGATTTCAATATTGGCGAATACGATTTACACGATAAGCTGCAAAATGGCGATATGAATTGGTTGGTTCCTCGAAAATTTTTGGCTTTCATTGGCCCAACTGATGGTGAAGGTACCAACGGACATTCTCCAGACTTCTACATTAAATATTTTTTGGAAAGCGATATCAGGATGGTTATTCGATTAAATAACAAAGTTTATGATTCGTCGGCGTAAGTTGTGATGTTACTTTGTTTTGTTGTCAAAACAGTTTGCGTTTGTAGATTTACTCAAGCTGGAATCCAACATTACGATTTGTTTTTCCCAGACGGAACCGTCCCCTCCAAGCAAATATTGCTCAAGTTTTTGGAGTTGGCTGAAAATTGTCCTTCTGCTATTGCCGTTCACTGCAAAGTAAGTGGAATAAATGTTTATTCCTTGAACAGTAGTTTAAATGGTCTAAATTGTAGGCTGGTTTAGGACGAACTGGATCTTTAATTGGAGCCTACATTATAAAACATTATCATATGACTTCTAGAGAGGCCATTGCTTGGATGCGCGTTTGTAGACCTGGCTCGGTTATAGGACAGCAACAAGCCTGGTTGGAGAAAATCGAGAGTTGGTTATGGAAACAAGGAAACCAGTTTAGGTAAATTAATCTATTAGAAAAACCAATAAGTTCAACTTTAATTTAATGGAATAGATTTGAACATTATGGGGAAGCAGACAAAATACCTCATCATAAATATGGAATATACAGTCTGGAATGGCAAAACGACAAAGAAAAATTGGTTAAACAAGTCCAGAAACCAAGAGACACGCCAATCAAAAATAACAGAAACAGACCGACAGAAGCCACCCTTTCCAAATTTGTGGAAGGCAATGTGAAACGAAATAAGCCAAAAATCGACAGTCCACATTCTACATCTGAAAATAGCGAAATGGTAGATTATCCTACGCGAAATTTCAACGTTCCAAAGAGATCATCCGCAAGACAGAGCGGCAATATTGGACAAAAATCTTTATCCGTAGATAAAGATGAACGTTTGAAGCCGTCGAAATTAGGGAATAAAGCTTCCAAAATTCCACACGTAGAACATTTCGAAAATCGTCAAATGCGAACTCCGCATAAACTTGAAGATATTTCTAATGGCAAATTGAAATCGGCAAGTGCGTCGAGGAATAAACAGAGGTCAGATGAGTTTGAAGAAGAAAAAATTCATCGAGTTAGTGAGCACAAATCAAAACGATACACGGCACCAAACCAAAATTACAACGATTTAGATATGAGACAAAAATATGAAGCTTCATTTACTTTACAAGAACCGAAAAGTTCTCAGATGAAATCTAAAAAGCGTAATCAGAGCGAATGCAGAGAAGAAGAAGTTCAAGGTAAAGCGAATTCTAGAATAAGAAGGCCGTTCGTGGACAATTTGGAACAAACACAAGGCGATAAATTAAATGAAATAAAAGCCAGAAAAGTTAGAGATATGATTGAAAATGACGAAAACGTTAAAACAAGACAAGTAAAACCCGGCAAACATCAACATGGTTTATCTAAACCTGAAGCTTTTCTTAATCAGAAAATTCCTACTTTGAGAAATTAAACGATTGAAAATGAACTGAATTTTCATCGAGAGTGTTGACTTATTTGTATATCATGGAATAATAATAGAATAAAAGTATCTGTTTGTTTTTTTTATGTAACTGCAGTACATAATATGCGGGATCATCAAAACTTTTGTGTAGTTGGAAAATACAGACTATGTTTTTATTTATTTGTTTATTTCTTGTAGTAAAAGTAATGGTAAAGTATCGAAACCCTGAGATGGTATAAACGGTCACTTAAATGATTACATTGTAAGAAAAAAAGTGGTGGAGGCAATTAAAGATCTGATTTTAACAATAGCTACTCATGTACCCCAAATCTAAATATTTGCAATCAATTACATTATAATAAAAAAAAAACCGCGAATTAAAAGTAATTAAATTAATCTGCAAATCAAAAGTTTGAAAATTTTTTTTGCTTCTCGCAAAAAGCCAACTCCACTGACACGCGGCTTCGCAAATGCAATAATTGCATGTCAAGCAAAGTTTCGCTTGTAATCCGAATAAAACAAACTTTTGTTTTTTTATAGAAATATCAGTTTTTTTCTTGTTAACCCTGTAATCATAACAAAATAGTTCAAATAGCACGTAGTAGTTAACTTGATTGATTTTGTTTTTAAATGTCAATTTTGACAGTTTTTCAAATAAGAAAGTGCATGTCATTTTAGAAAATCATACAAATTTTTGATGATTATCACAATGGCAGAGAGCAGCGAAATTAGAGAGAAGGTATTAAAAATAATGGAACAGAAGGATCGTATTGAAAGTGAAATCAAGGAGCTAACCGTAATTTTGAACCAAGTAAGTAAAATTCTTCTGCCGGGTTAGTCAACTTTTACTATGTAAAATGTTTTAGAATGGTGTGGGAATGAACGATCCTTTAGTAGATGATGATGGATTTCCTAAGAACAGCATAGACGTGTACCAAGTTCGTCACGCTAGGCATCGGATTATTTGTAAGCCTACATTTGCATTGAGTTTTTCTTTTGTAACAATTTGTTAAATTTAGGTTTACAAAATGATCATAAAAACATAATGAAACAAATAGAAAATGGATTGCACGGATATTACAGTAAATCGGCTAGCGAAGGTGTTGTTAATACAGGCTCTCGAGACGTTGAGATGCCTTCTGCCGATCTCGTCGTATATAAAACGCCTTTTGCAAAAGTTACTTTAGTTAGTCCTGGGTCTCCTGCCGAATATTCGGTGAGTTACTAAAATACTACAGTTTTTCATATTATTTTAAAAACTTGTTTTCCCTCACAAGGGAATTGAAGCAAATGATTTGGTTATCGAATTTGGTTCTGTGAATGCAAAGAATTTCAAGAGCATAACCGATATTGCTACTGTTGTGCAGCATTCAGAAGGTCGGCAACTTAGCCTTAAATTGCAAAGAGGAGAACGCACTGTTGTGACAAACTTAATTCCGAAGAAATGGAGCGGTAAAGGTCTTTTGGGATGCAATATTGTATCTGTTTAAATCTTTCTACTAATTATTTATGAATTATAAAAAAAAGTACAAGTTAAGAAATAAATTTACATTTATAAAATTTGATATTTTGAGTTCTCATTTTTTGAGATTATAAGATTATTTAAATTTTCAAATCGAAAAAAAATTAAATATTCTCAAATAAAAAATTTTATTTGCTTTTTCCCTTGCATTCCTTCCCGAATCCTGACGTTGATATGCAAAAGTTTAAGTTATGGGTCACATTGTCTGGAAATGAAGAGATCACAACATTAGACCCTGTCAAGTACGTGATTGGAGAAGAATATGCCATCATCATTTTAAAGAATAACATTTTATGATCTGAGCTTTCCCAACTGAACTTTTGTCAAGTAAATATTACGTTTTATTTTACTATTATTTGATTGTAAAATAATGTTTAATTTTAGTTTGTAGTAATGAGGAGGAAGAAGATATCGACATAGGTCAAGAAGAGGACGAAACTGAATATATTTTACCAGGATCAGAAGGTTTGTATAAAATGCAATATAAATGCCAATTTATGAAAAATTAACTTTTTACATTGTTTTAGTATCATTTCGAGGAGATTTTAGTATTCCCTCAACAAGTACCTTTGGACAGGAACGAGCCCATGAGAGCATAAACGAATGCAGTATATTTTACCAAGATCAAATGGTGTGTATATGTGATCTAAATATTATATTATATACACAGCACCACGAGCATAGCAGATTCATGACTTGGTTGGTTATTCTAGCCCATTGCTTGCTATTCCTTGCCAATCTTTCCCATTGTTCAATATTCATCTGTCTTAAATCCTCCTTTACTTCATCCTTCCATTGGTTCATTGGTCTTTCTCTTCTTTTTGATCCCCCAACTTCAGCTTTTCATACTTTGTAGGGAGTTCTTTTGTCATCCATTCTTACCAAATGTCCCAACCATCTAATCTCTGTGCCTTTATTACTTCGACGGTGTTTGCTTGACCATATAAATCGTAAATCTCCTCGTTTGTTCTTTTTTCCCATCTTACATCGATTAATTTTCCTCTATAAATCCTTCTCAAAATCTTTCTCTCCCAGACATTTAACATTTCTTGATCTTTCTTTCTCAATATCCATACCTCACATCCATATGTCACTGTTGGTCTTATTATTGTTCTATAAACCATCTCTTTCACTGTTCTTGACAAATTCTTGCTAGACAATACCGATTTTAATTCATCTAGTCTTGCACAGTAGTGCACGAAACTAGTTACTTTTGCTGCGCTGCCAATTAAAAAACTGCGCCGTTTAAGTAGCTTGTTGTGTGAACACCGTTGCAACCCAAAAAGTAGCTTAATGTGATTCACAATTTTGTGAATTGCAGTTGCAGTAAAAAATATTTATTTGGATGAAACTTTTGCAGTAGTTGCAGGTGTAGTTTTTGTGTTGAGGTTTATAGATTTGACGTTGCGATTTTTCAAGTAGAATTTTAAAAATTGCAGTATGACATCCTATAAGTGGAAACGTGCGGACATTTTTAAACTTATTGACATGGTGGAGGATCGAAATTGTCTGTGGAATCTCGTGAGCGAAATTTTATTGCAGAAATTGCATTGGCTTTAAATATTCCAGCCGATGAAATAAAAAAAGAAATTTACACTCTTCGGGCTCACATTCCAGAGAACGTACCAAGATGAAATTGAAGAAATCTGGGAGTGGTAGTGACGATACATACGAAACAAAATGGAAATTTTATAATGCTTTGCACTTTATGTTTCGGCATACCAAGGATACCAGAACAACAAATTCAATGGTAAGCAAAATAGTACAATAATTGTAGTTAATAAGGTATAATAATAGTAGTAAGTACATTTTATCTTCTTAAATAAAATTATGTTGCCAAGGAACCTCTCCTTCTCGGCAAAAGTATTCTTTAAATTCTTCTCTAACTATCTTTGTCAATGTGGTTGCATTTCTGGACACGGTTCCAGACAATGGTTCCAAAGCAGTACATCCACTGCGCCAAGTACCAAAATTAATTGTGCCAATTAAATATCTAAAAATATTTTTACAGACTATTGAAGTTGACCTCAATAAAAACATGGTGGAGGACTATTTAAACGATGGAGAATTGGCACATCAACAGTCACCAGCCAATGAATCACTTGGTGAATCATCAATTGAACAACTATCCAGACCGGCCACTGATTCAATCATGTGCTGCAACATTAGCTTCTGCCAAACTAACATCTAGAAAACGGAAGGCCTCTGACAGCAGTATTCAAGTGCAGGAACAAGCTGCAATAAATTGCTGTATGACGCTGTTATCATTGGCTACACCAAGAGATTCTACACCAAGATACACCAGAAATTCAGTTCAAGCTGAAGCATGATATCCAACAATTGATTTTAAATACTGGTTTGGTAAATGCAGTAAAGCGATTATTAACAATTGCAAACACTTTTCATATACTTTGAATTCCTTTTTAACAACCAATCAAGTTTCACTTTGATTATTTTTTTAATATTCTGTTTGGCGCTAATTGGATCGGAATGACGCTTTAAGGTAGTTTTTAAATTGTATGTTAAAATGTTGTTAAGTTGCCTTCTATACAATTAACAATCTAGATTTATGGATGCCGTATCTAGCCTCACCAGTTGCTTATTGGTAGATACCACTTTCTTACAGTTCTATATGATCAAAGCTTTTTACAGAATAATAAAAAGAAATAACAATGAAGAAGCGACAACGTCAATAAAATTCGACCTGTTTGAACATTTACCTCAAGAAATTGTTCAGATAATTTAATTCAATTTGTTACCTCAAGATTTACGTCCAGTTCATCTTGTTCTTTGAGTTGAACGGCTGCGATAAGAAAAGATACCTTGTTGAACTAAATATTGCACTTGCCAATGTATATCGATATTATTAAAATTTGTATATAATTTTTTGTAATTACTTTCAATGTAGAATATAATAAAATTGTGATAAGAATCCGCAGTTAAAAAAATATGCAACACATTTTGAATTTACAAAGCACATTTTTACTAGAGGCCGCCACTAGTTTGACAGTTCAGTTTTCTTGGTTTTTTTCCTATTTAAACTCCTTTTAATATTTTAGCATTTTTTTTCCGATTTAATCGGTGAATTTTTAATCTACTTGTTCTGATTTTACTTAAAAAAGGTGGAGATACCACCAATCAAATTGTAAATTTTGACATTTATAACCTAAAATTTTTCGAGCACTTGTACCTACAAATTCATTTAAAATGCCTTCTAGACAAGCTATTTTATCGTTATATAAATCATTACTTCGCGAAGGAAGTAAATTAGAATCTTACAGTTATAGGTAAGTAAATGTAATTTTGAATTTCCATTGTTCCTCATTGTGGGCAATTATAGGAATTATGTTTTACGTAAAGTGAAGCACAGTTTTAGAGAAAATAAAAATGTCAACGATTTAAACGACCAGCAATTTATAAAAGGTGTCGATGGCTTGCAAATTATTAAACGACAGGTATTTTTTCAAGATCATATTTATTTACAGTTTGCCATAATTTGATTATTTACAGGTCTTAATTGGTGATATGTATAAAACGGACAAATTAGTTATCGAAAAAATGTAATTATTTTGTAAAGGAGTATATTTCTTGTCAATCACTTGCATGTACATAATAGTTAAGGGAGAATTGCTTTTTAAGATTAAAAAAAAATTGATTTTTTTTAATTGCTTAATTTCCCAACATCCTAACTTCCTGAACACAAGATATTTTCCACTATAATCTTTACATTTTGATTATGCTGGTCAACTTGCAGAGCCGAATCAAGATAAAAAGTCGCAACCATTTTTATAATTTTATTAACACTAACTTTTTAATTATCTTACATTAATTGCCAACCAGTAACCCACCTCTTGCGTGAGTCCCTTCTTAAAGTATCTCCATCCAATCGAGTTGGTTTGTTGTTAAAATTTTCTGCCGCTTCCAACCTGGTTTCATTTGGAATTAATTTATGACTGACGATAAGTTCACCGTTTTCTTTTAAATGAGCCCCATTTGGGTCCTTCGGAAAGCCATTTGGAAATGTAATCGGTTCGATTTTAATTAAATGCTTAATTTTCCACAGCAAGGTATTCATTTCTGGCGTATTTTTCACCACAACACAATCGCTACTCTTACCGACCAACTTCAATTCGTCGAGGATTTTTCGTTCCCAATACGGAGTTCCTTTTACTGGTTTAATTCGTTCAACACGAAACAGTTTCGTTGGCTCGTACGGTGGGTCTTGGAAATTTTCTGGATCTTGAGGGTAATATTTGAAACCCGGATATTGAATGCCTTCTCCTTCCCATTTGTACGTTCGTTTTTTGATAGTTCTTTGAATTGTCAGAAGCGGAATACGTGCCTTTAAAAATACCATTTTAAAAGTGACCTGTCTCTATCTAACAAACTTCATAAATATTTATTTCTAAACTAATTTTAGGTTATGGTGTTGTCTCTGGCTATGGCTGGTTTCACATGCGAAAACATACAGTGGCGTTCGTAAAACTTCCCAAGAGAAAATAATTTAAGTTTGCATTTGCTTTGATCATCAAAACAAATTTATTTTCTTTTTCAAAATTTTCCGACCGATTCTCATAATATAATATGACATTTAAATGTTTTTGTCTTGAAAAATTACTTTTATTACTTACATCCTGTATATTTATGTCATTAAACAGGGTAATGCGCCACATAGCTTAAAAAACAAGAACCACTTGACAAGAGTCTTATCGTCTAGTAGTGTTTTTTAAATCCTAGAATATTAATTAATTAAAAATTGCAAACTTACCACAGTTTTTATATTAATAATTCACCGAAAATAAAATTGAACCCCATGGATGTAGATCCGGACCCCGATACAAGTTTAGGTGAGTAATTTTATTAATCAAGATAATTATAACCACAATTATAGGGAATTGATCCAATTTCATTTAAAAAAACATGTAACCTATTCATTTATAGCATTTCATTTGCACTAAAAGTTGGTGTATCGTTAAAATGAAAAATTCGGGAAGTTTGATCAAATTTGTTTTGTAGAAACAATAATCATTACTTAAATTTTCCATTGGTATGGCAACTTCCGTTATCACACCTTGTAAAGATTGGTAACAATAGTTAAATCGCTATTTTATTTTCAAAAATTCATAACTAAAAAACTAAGGAGCATTCGACAAAATCCCTAAACATAGTTTAATTTTTTTGGCTCCTGTAATTACCAAAACAAATTGAGATCCCTTGTTAGTTCCTTTTTACTGTGGACCCTTAATATGTAGATAGATAGATAGAGCGACTTGGCCTAATAATATTATTAATTTGTTTTTTTAGGGATAGGACACCATTCCCTTGTCAAAGGGAATTTGCCAAAAATAGATGAGACTGCAGTTTATGAATCGAAACCAGCAAAACAAAGAGTGGTGGAATTGTTGGACGTACTAGAAGGACATGTAGAAAATGTGAGAAAAGAGGCCTTGAAGTTGGAAGAAGAACGGGATTCTTTGTTGGCCTCATTGGATTCTGTAAAAAATGCAGATGTCGTGGGAGAACTTTCTGAAAGTAAGTATTCACTTAAATGATTTGCAAGAATAGTGAATAAGTGGAACTTTTAGTTGAGCGGGAAGACATATTATTTTACGTCGAACGAATTGCGAGTCGATGCCATACGGTGGAACTAAAAGTTCACACACAACGTGATAAATCCCAAGAAGAAGCATTACATCAAATTAATCACCTAATAGATAGTTTGATTGTTGGAATTAAGGCTGATCCTGACGGTACCCACAATAAATGTTTAGCTTATATGAATGCTTGCTCTTCGCAAGTGGTTCAAGGAATAACAGATAAAAATTTTGAATCTTCCTTGTTGGGTTGCACCATAGATGATCAAAAGTGGGTGAAAAAAAGGTTACAGGGATTACTTACTTATATTAACAAAACAAGCGTTACTAGTGATGATTAACATAGTTTTTTTTAAAGTGCACATTTCAAAGAAAGAAGATTTTATTTCATAATTGCAACGTTGCTCATTTTAATTGTTTTAATGAATAAATAATTTAGTTTGTTTTGTTTATGCCGAAATCAAACAAGTAATACCGTAAGTGGATAGTTAACTGTGAAACATAACTATCGTGTTACATACTAGTTTATTGTACTAATAAATATGTTTCAGTATTTGTTAATAAAAAAATGCATTCCCTAAATTGACATTAAACAATTGGAAAATGGTTTTTGTAGCTTCAA
Organism: Cantharis rufa; assembly: GCA_947369205.1. Lineage (NCBI taxonomy): Eukaryota > Metazoa > Arthropoda > Insecta > Coleoptera > Cantharidae > Cantharis > Cantharis rufa. The sequence continues at coordinate 93,071,303 of OX376303.1, forward strand.
TGCAAGCGATGCTGTATTTAGAAATAAAATAATAAAACAATAAATTAAAATTTAATTTACTTTTAATGAAATTGAAAGATATTGCACATTTACAAAGGCTTGTCCACATATGAGGCAGAGGCAAGACGATCCAATAATCATCGATAATAATCCACAAATAATCTTATCTAACCGAACAGCTGCACACACTACCATACACAGTGGATCGCTGGAACACAAAAGCATACGAATGAAGCATTTGCTTTGCCTCGTTCGCGTTTTACCTCATATGTGAACAAGCTTTAAGGTACAATTTAAGTTGGTTCATATTTTCACTTTTATACATATTAAGAATATTAGGATCTATTTAAATTGCAACCAAGGATGGCACAACTTTTTAAAAAATAAATTAGAAATTTGTAAATGCCACGTACGTCGTATATCAATAAAATATAATTAATTTGTACTTACAAAATAAAAGTAACATGAGAAAGTAAAATCACAAATACTAAACCTTTTTTTTTTCAATTTTCCTCGTTTCATATTTACTAATTACTTCCACATTTCACTTTTTGAGATACTCATTTCCTTATTAGTAACTAAAAAATTTGTCATAAAATCCAATAAAATTCTTTTGTACAATCCAGTGCTGTCGAAACTCTTGTTAATATTCTTGAAATAAATTTTCTGTTTCTTTACAAAGGTCAAAAAATTTTGGTCGCTCGTGTGGATTTGCTTTCCAACATGGATATATTAAACGAACGTATATAGATTGAGGACATATTGGTGGGCAAGGAAATCTAGTTTAAACAAATTAGTTTTAATCTCGAATAGAAAATTTAATAAGTACACTAACCTTGCTCCAGTTTCAATCGCATTCAGTAAAATTTGCTGTTCTTGCCCTTCCATTTTGCCTGTTACCATCACTGGCAGTTTTGGTTCTTCACCATGACTGAACATTTCACACAAGGTCACACCGTAAGACCAAACATCAGATGCGGATGAAAATTTGCCATCTCTTAAGCTTTCGGGTGCATACCTAAATAAAAATTTAGTTTATTTTAATTAATATTTAAAAACAATAAAACTTACCATTTTATCGGCAATTCTCTATTTGTTTTTAATATGTAATATTCATTAGTTCCCATAACTTGAGCCAATCCAAAATCGGAAATTTTCACATGAGTATCATCGACTACTAAAATATTTCTTGCTGCCAAATCTCTATGTACAATATGTTTAGTGCCTAAGTAGTCCATACCCTGTAACGAGACACAAAATACTCAACCATTTGATGAAAATTTCTGTTAACTCACCTGCGCAATGTCGGAGGCATATTTCACAAGTTGCTTGATGGATAAAGTTTCGTGATGAATTTTTAAATAACTCTGCAATGATCCGTACTGTACAAATTCCATTACAAGGGATACTTCTGGATCTTGTAGAACTCCCAAAATTTCAACTATATTTGGATGTTTTAATGTCTGCAACAGAAAAAAAAAATTAATCGACTTGTTTTTTGTCATTCTATTTCTATTTACCTTCATAATTGATATTTCCCTTTCAAAATCTTGAATACCAGTGGATGCTGCTGAAGTTTTCAATTTTTTTACTGCAACTTTGCGAGCCTCACCATCTTTATCGCCGAAATATTCTAATGTGCCCTTATAAACATCTCCATAAAATCCCTACAATTGTCACTCATTAACTCATGCAAATTTCACAATTAACAGTATAGTAACCTGTCCAATACGCCCTTGCAGTATGACATTACAATCTGCATCCAATTCGAATATACTTTGCATAGAACTAATGCTATCTAAGGAAGTAACTGACGTTGTCATAGAGAAATTAAATGCTGAGAAAACGTTCGAGGTGTTGTACGATAAACCATCTTCGTTGTTACCCATGTCTAACGAGTTTAATAACCAATTTTGTTCCATACTATTTGCAGATTTTGAAAAATTAGACATATCCGACAAATCACAATCGCTTTGGCTTATATCACAAATCGATATCAATTCATCTGGAGGGCCACCAACAACAGCTGTACTCGCTAAAAATTTTCAATAATCAGTAATTAAAGCAATTTGAAACACATTATCAAGTAATTTACCGGTGGTATTTGAAGAGATGCTGCTATTAGAAGATGCAATAGTCAAGCGTGACCTGCTGAAGTTAACTTGAGAATATGAATGTACCCTTCGAGAATTATACACTGCAAGTAACAAAAACATTATAAAAAGATAAGTTTTGAAAATTATAATCGCACCTTGATATAAAATTTGATTAATATCCCGCATTAATGCCTGGGGTTGTTTTCTTCGATGCGGATCTGCTTCCCAACACTCTTTCATTAATTGATAAACATCGGGTGGACACTTCTCCGGTTTTGGTAGTCTCTTACCACTAGCATACAACTATAATTTTTCTTGTTAATAAAACTCTAAAATAATAGTCTAAAATTTACCCTCATTGCATCAATGTGGTCTATTTGTGGTATGGCTTCTCCAAATTTGAAAATTTCCCATGCAGTGGTAGCAAAAGCCCACACGTCGGCGGCTGTTGATTTTTTTGCAAAGTCTAAATTTGAGTAACATTCCACAGGAATCCAATGCACTCTAAAAAAAGACAAATATTTTCCAGATCTCAAATGTTATCCTGTACCTACTCTTTTGAAGCATAAGTGGTATGAATTCCGGGATCAGCTAATTTTACTTTAAATTCGTTCTCTTGATGACTGCAAACCAAAATTTTTTTGCACCTTATATTACCATGAACGATTCCGTGTTCTTCCTAAATTGGACAAAACAAATTAAAATGCCAAAAAATCAGCAGTCATTTTTTACCAGGTGCCATAAAGCCGATGCCAACGTAGAAGTAGCTTCAACTAAATCAACTGTCTTTAAAATCGTCTTATTTTCTTTAAGAAATTCGTTCAAAGGTCCTAAACGTACATATTCCATTACCATCGAAACTGGATTTACTAGTGTGATTCCGTACAATTTAATAATTGCAGTTGATTGCAAACACGACCAATTTCCAGCCAATTCCATGAAATTCTAAAATGGTAACATGTTAAAAGATCGACTAATGTTAGTTTGTAAAATTTTTACCCTTAAGTACTTATCTTGACTTTCATGCTTTATAACCTTCATGGCCACTTCAACTTTTTTACCCTTGGTTAAACGCCACATACTTCTGTAAGTTATCGTCGTTCCAGAAGAGCTTTCCTTTTTTTGACCTATCAAATATTATTAGTAGTAAGCATATTCCATATTTTTAAAAGTGGTTTAGAGATAATCTCTTAATGTGAAAGTAGCTTTTGAAATGTGGTAAATACCCTGATAAATTTCTTTCATTTGTTTAATTTATTTTCTAGTTTACCTACGAGTACATTACAAGGACTAATCGCCAAAATTTTATTTGTCATTAAATTTGTAAGAAAGGATTTTAAGAGGCACAGATTTTTTGAAGCATTCAAATAAATAAGAGAATCAACTGTTTTGTATTATTTTTGCTCGACAAAAGGTTCCAAAATAACATTCTTCAAAAATCTTATTCACTTCAAAGGAAATTGAAATCTCAGGAAATAATGTTTCATATACCAAAATCAGGACTAGCAAAGGACGCGACTGAGTCCAGCTGCCAAGTGTGTGATCGTCCTGACAATATGTCAATGGTTTCGTGTGACATTTGCAGATTATGTACCGTGGATATGTAACATAATATGTTCAAACAAGAAAACCCTAAGAAACAAATCTCATCGCACAAGCTCCAGGGTGTCAAGCAGACGGCGACGACAAGCCAACCGTGAATTACAGCTACTGGAAGAAGAACGTGCTTTGGAAGAAAAACGATGGGATGCTCAAAAGAAAGCTGATGAACTATTCATAGAACGCAAACGACAATTACTTCAACAACAAGAATCATCCAATTAACAAGTTATCTTACTAATGAAAAGATAGCGAGAAAGCCTGTATATTTAAATGATAATTCGTATGTTGCTTCAACTTTTGACAACATACCGCTTATATCTGAATATAACCACCAGGCACTTGAACATAATACCAGCATGTCACGTCATCAGGTCCTCAACAAAGCAAGTTTCCATGAAAATCAGCCACTACCGAAACACAACAATACGTATATGAGTTCTTATTGCCCAACCAACTTGCCGTATGCTGCATATCATGATGTAAATAAAGAAACTGCTCCATCACCTGTCTATGCTATGGAAGTTCGACCTTCCAGTAGAAGTCATCTAGCTGCCCGTCAAGCATTGCCTTAAGACTTGCTCTCTTTCAGTGGTAGACCCGAAGAATGGCCATTGTTTATAAGTTCGTATGAACTTATGAAGTTATGAACATATGAAGCGTTGCCTCAAGGGTCAAGCTTTGGAAGCAGTAAGAAGTAGATTACTTTTGCCGTCGCGTGTACTAAATGTGATCGCTACTTTGAAGCAGCTGTATGGGCGACCGGAACTAGTTATTAATAAGCTCCTACAAAACGTGCAAGTAACGACCTTCAGAGCTACATGTTCACCCAGCAGCGCGCAATACTTAAAAAATAAAAACGCGCTTGAGTTCTCTGATCAATATCCCAGAGCCGCTGGGATAGCCTGGATAACGAACAAGAAGCAATTCAACTAGCAAAGGATGTGAGGTATGTGCACAGCAAAGCTGGATTTAAAATAAGAAATTGGGTTTCAAACTCTAAAGTGTTTTTGGCTGCATTGGGCGAGCCGAAATCACTAAATCAAAAAGAGCTTAATATGTGTACCGATAACACAACTTCTAAAGTTCTTGGAATGTGGTGGTGTACATCTTCAGATACCTATAAAATTAACTCTACCAAACTTGACGATGCAATCTTGAAGTGCCTTAGAAAGCCTACAAAGCGCGAAGTTTTACGAAGACTAATGTCGATTTTTGATCCACTGGGTTTTTTGGCGTTTTTTATGGTATATGTGAAGATCTTGATGCAGAAAATATGGCGCTCGTCTATTGACTGGGACGAAATTCTGACTGATAAGCAATACGTGATGTGGAACTAATGGGCGACGTTATTGCCGATAGTGGAGAAAGTACGTATTCCCAGATGCTACTCATTAAATATTTCATCTGAAAAGCGGAAATCAATACAAGTGCATGTTTTCGTGGATGCAAGTGAAAATGCATATGCAGCAGTTGGATATCTCCGAATTGCCAATACTGATGCTATCCAAGTAGCGCTAGTGGGAGCAAGAACCAAAGTTTCACCGCTTAAGCACATGTCAATTCCTAGGCTAGAATTGCAAGCAGCAACACTAGGGGCTAGACTCCTGAAAAGTATTGTCCAGAATCATTCCTTTAAAATTAATAAATGTGTTTTGTGGTCAGATTCAAAAACTGTTCTTAGCTGGTTAAGATCAAGTGAAAGAAGATATAATCAGTTTGTGGCATTTCGGATCGCTGAAATATTAGAAAATACTGAAGTATAAGCATGGCGTTGGGTGCCCACAAAGTTGAATGTAGCGGACGAAGCAACAAAATGATAAAAAATTCCAGATTTTGAGAGAGAAAATCGTTGGTTTAGTGGTCCAGAATTCTTGCAGAATGACGAGGATAATTGGCCATGTGATATAACATCAGATATTGCTAAAACCAAAAAAGAATTAAGAGCGAGTTTAATGCACGTTACAGTTGTGAATATTCCTTGCACAGTAAATTCAAAGCGGTTCAGTAGTTGGCAACGTTTACTTCGAGCACAAATGCGTTTGATGAGGTGCGTTCAAATCTTTAAAGCAAATGCTACACATCAAGATGTCCCTGTTGGATCATTTTCGTCATCGGATTTCAACCAAGCAGAGATTCAATTATTTCGCCGAGCACAATTCGACTGCTTTGCGGACGAAATAACGGTGTTATTACATGAAAAAAATAATGCAGATAATAAAAAATCAAAACAAAACATCCAGAAGTCAAGTTCTATCTATACCTGGTCACCATACCTTGACAACGATGAACTACTACGCGTACGAGGCCGTATTGGCAATGCTTCAGGAGTCAAGTTTCCCACTAAGCGACCAATTATGTTACCAAGTGACAATAACACGGAGACCGTCGTAGATGAGATACGACAAAAATTTGCAATTCCAAAAGTACGATGAGTTTTAAAATCGGTGAAAAGAAAAAAATCAACATAAATAAATCATTTTAATTTTTACAGAGCATTTTTCCTTAAATTTACAAAAAAATACATGCCAACCTCAGATATCCCCAATATTTGAAAGTTTCATTTTCTTCTGTTCCTTTTATATTTTCTTTTTCTTGAAATAGCGGGTACTACAACACGTAAAGTGCCCCATTTAAAATAAGCAAACACAAGAAAAGCAACGGTTAAACAAACAAAAACAACAATAAAAACAATCGCAATGCGAATATTTCGCTCGGTTTTTAACCAGGAAAACAACGGAGCAGTTAAATTATCTTCCATTAAGTGCGTATAAAAGTTTGGGGCCGATTTTACCTGGATTTTTATTAAGTTTGTAACCCACGACAAATGCAAGTCTGATTGTTCGATGACGCATTTCCAAACACCACTATGCGACATGTTTAAAGATTTTATGTGCTCAGAGCTTACTGCCGCTAACGTTGTTATACCATAATCCATATACGTCGTATCGTTAATTATCCATTTCTGGCGCAAATCTGAAAATATGTAACCCAAAACGACTGCATTGGACACCAAAATGAGATCCAACGTGGCTCGAGTGCTTATCCTATAATGTTTGGTAAGTACAGCTAATGTAACCACACGAAATACAACTCGATGCTTATTAACCCGATGTAACATACAAACATAAACCCCCATATCGGCTACCGAAACGTTACTAATAATTATGTTATCGTTCTTAAACTCAATTCCATTAGCTTTCGACGACACAAATTTTCCGTTACGAGTCCATTCGTAATAGGAATCAGGAGATTGATCCGATATGATGCGTAATATTTTGTGATCATTTTCTATTATGACAGATTCACCTTCATTCTTAATTAAGCTTAATTGATCGTTTTGTAAGTGTTCTCGAATTTTTTCCAAAGTTTCCGGACTTACATCGCCACAGGGAAAATCATTACATCCGCCATTTGAAGAAGAAGGACCTTTGCAGAGTTTTCCAAAAATGTTTGGTCTTGGATTGGAACAAGTTCTAGTTCTAAATCCTTCACCCCCGCCACAGCTGACTGTACATTCCCAGGGAGACCAATGAGACCAACCTCCGTTTAGCGGTGTTCCATCTATATCTGGCGGGTCGCAATTTGCGGTCCAAGTAATTGAACCACTGGTGACGCCCATTGAAAACCAGTAGAACAACATGGGGAAGTTGCTCAAGTAGTGTAAAATTAAAGTATCATTTTTCGTAACATTCAAGTGCGTTTCGTTAAATGAAATGGTTAGTGTGGTCCAAGTGTGATTAGAAATTAAAACGTCTTTCAAATTTTCTGAGATTAAAGTTTGGGTGCTGACATTGGTAGCATTAAGATTTTTAACAAAACTAATAGTATTTTGTGCAGTATTAAATATTAAAGAGTGGTACTCTTCGATGTCGGGCATCGAAAACAATGCTAACACTGCACTGCCTATACCTCTCACATTTAAAGTGAAATTATTGTAATGTAAACTTTCAGATTGGGACCACAATCCGATGGGTAGAATTTTACTGAACTCCGTTGTTGTAGTAACCTCCGAATGGCAATCGTCGCATTTGAAAAAAATTCCGATTGGATGTTCCGCATTTGACATGTAGGTGAGAAATATTGGTTCGAAAACAGTTGACGAGTCATCGTGTGTCCATTCAAACAACGAATGTGGAATACCTTCGTAGCCCAACATGACTTCTCCCTTTCGAATTTGCAACCAAAATGAAACCCATTTACCGGCTGGAATTAAATGGGGGAATGTTTTTTCCTTCTCTAAATTTGATTGGTAATACAAAACAATTTTTTCGTTATTGTCAGCACCAATGACCAGCTTGATTTTATAATCGTGATGCAACGATTTAATTTCAAAAGTTATGCCGTCCAAAAGGTCGGGATTCCAATCTTTCAAAGAAAAACGTAATCCGCCGTGGATTCCCTTTTCTTTCCATTGGGGTAAAATGTAAACATCACGACCTAAATATAAAAATTTTACAAGTTTTGGAACAAAGCTTAGGAATTATATTTTTGTGGTACTGAGGTTTTGTGTACCACCTTCATTATATACCTTCGCCGTTTCCTCGTATTAACACAGTGCATTCTTCAGGTTTGTTGCAATCTCGAACGTTACACACATCCTGAATACCCGAATCTGTTGTATAACACCAACTACCTAAAAAGTTACCTTCAACTTGGAAGAAAATAGCGTAAGTTGCTTACTAGACCTGCAATATTCCTGGTTGGATTTCTGCAATAATTCTCCGCATTTTCTGCAGACATATCGGCATACAATGTTTCGTTTAACAAAACCAAACTAATATTATTACTAACAATATGCTGCACCCAATTTTTGCAAGACCTATTGGAGCGTGTCAAATTTAATTTTCCAATATAATCATTTCCCGTTCCTGCCATTCTACATTCAGACGATTTACACGGTCTAATATGACAATAATTTTGTTCAATCTTGACTTCAGGTCTTTGAGTAATCGCATAACAGAAGGTTCCTAAATTGTAATATTTAGCAAATAATTTGAATTTCTCTTTTTAAAAAATTCACCTTTTAATTCTTGCTTGGGATCGCGGCAATAATTAATTGATTTGAGATCGTTTCCTTCGGAAAATAATGATTTAGCACCATCGGGTAAGAGTTTCACACTTGACCACGGAATGCAAGGTAAACCGGTATGGGTAACCCACTGTGTGCCTTTATATTCTGGTTCGTTTTTATTTAGAGAACATTCCGGCGGCCAGGCCTCTGGAGAATTAGCGAACTGAGGTGGTTTACAATAAAACGTCCAATGCGCTATGTTATTTTCGGAACTTGGAGAAAACCAACGCAATTTTCTTATCAGATTATGTTTAATTTCCAATATCGCATGCGTTCCAACGTCTTTGGTTACGTATACTTGCAAGTTATCAGCAAATAACGAAACGGAAAGTTCACTCCATTTCCAGTAATTCAAAAAAGAAGACAGAGAAATTTCTTTCAAAATAGTTTTCGGAGCACCGGGATATTCGATGCTTTGAATCCGGCTTACATTATCAAACCGATCCAACATTATTTCGACACAGGGAAAATCAATTGCAGGACTGGTAACCAATAATATATAAGCCGAATGAAAGGCACGAACATAAAATTGCAAGTCATGTCCGACGCTGGTTTCTCTTAACATCCAGAATTGGTTGAAAACAGATGATGTCGTGGTGTGAACGTCACAATCGCCTTCATCGTCACAGAACGGAAAACTCCACAAAACATTTGTGCCTTGAGTCGAATAAAAATTAAACTTGTCTCTCAAAAAACCCAGTAAATTCTTTTTAGTTTTATATTCAGCCAAAAATATTGGCTTGGATTCTCCTTCCTTATTCAAAGTAAGAAATCCTCTCGCCCACGACAAGGAAAAAAATGTAAATTCCGTCGATTTTAAAGATCCTATAGACGGTTCGTATTCGGGCTTGTCTTTGTTGCCAAACGTTAATGCACTGTTCTCGTTTGATATAAAAATTTCTATTCCAATTCCAGCATCTTCAATTTGTTTTGCAGTAAAAGGTAAAGAAGTGGTAGATAATACAAGACGAGCGCTAGCACTGTAAAAAGAATCAGAATCCCACAGCTTTAATCCGAACGTTAAATTTGTGAGAGTGTGGTTAAAATCCAGGTAGTGAGAGTAGGTCGTATAATTTTTAGAAAAAAAAGTGCAATCTTCGTCGTCACAAAATGGAATGTCGCAGTATTCGGCTTCAACAACATCAGAATCTTCCACTTCCACAAAACACCATGGTCCTCCTACATCGCCGTTAGGGTTACGACAGAATTTCTTCGCATCCGCTACGCCTTCATCAGGAAATTTTGTTTTTTCATATTTATTTTGTTTAATAATTTCGTCTTTCTGTTTTACTTTATTTCGAACTTTATTCCACTTTAAACATTTTCTGCCTAGAACGATTTTATCAGAAATTTGATGAGGGATTGAAAAGTAAAAACTAACCGGAAGCTGCAGAATTGTGTTGTCCACCGTATTCAATACCTGGACCTGTAATACGGCATTCTGTGTATACGCAAATAGGTAACCCACAAGTGTCGTCAATTAAATTGGGATCCATTGTGTAACACCAAGGACCTTTAGGATCGCGACTTGGATTTCTACAAAAGTTATTTGCAAGTCGGCGTGAAAATTCCGGAAATTTACTGTCGACATAATCTTCGTTCACTTGATGAACAGCAGTGTCAGTTTCCCATTTTTGACAACGAACTCCTGATTCAGTTTTAGCAATATGGCCACGGTATTCTACCCCCAAGTGACTCACTTTACACAAAGATGAGTCGGTCAGGTTGCCAAAAGTGCTATAATTTGCCAGTACGGAATTAAATGTACAACATATTATAATGCAACTGCTTAAAAAAATAGTCGACATGTCAAAAAATTAAGTCAACTTAAATTTAACTTTTGTTATGGAAACAGTTGCCAAAGGCTGAGTTCACTTAGGAAGAGTACCAACATGATCATGCTTGAGTTGGGTTACAAATCAATTTATAGTTTTTATATTATTTCTGAAATTTGTATTATTTTAATTGCTCGGTTTTTTAAATTCATTTAATATTTTACTCATAGTATTCTGTGTCTGTGATGCCATTCACGTTTTTCACAATAAAAGAATTTCAGAATAAAAATAAAGTTAGTCTAACCTTTATACACTTGAATATTTTTGCTGCTGATGCACACCGGATTGCTTGAAGTAATGCCATGGATTGAAGAACTGTCGGCAAGAGAATCCCCTGTCACAAAATTACTCTGACATAATAGTAACGGTGAGGTATCTGAAACAAAAGTGCCGTGAAAGAACTTGTGTACTTAAATTATTACAAAATCTTATACCATATTCGGATGGTGGAAGACATTCTTGTAGAAAAATTTCTCCATTTGGGTCATTGTACGTCGCTATTAGCTGATTAATATTTTTATATCTCGTCAAATCGTTATTAAAGATGAATTCGGTACCAGATAACAATTCTAACTTGAACGTTTTAGGCTTCAAACTACAAAAAATTGTCAATCACAAACTGCAATTTTAAGAAATTAATAACCCTTACGTTTGTTTCATACAAACATCAATGTAAAAAATGTTATATTTCAGTTCACTTTCTCGTAATATAAAACAGCCTGGACGATTCCCTCGTTTTTCTTCAAGCTTTGCATAGGAAAATTCCCCACTAAAAGTAATGTTTTAGTTAACTGTTGCTGGTTAGACATCATTTCTTACCCGACAGGGCCGTGACATCTCATTGCATACAATCGTTGTAACGATGGCGTTAACATGTCTTTACAAATATTAAATATCCATTTGCACATTAGTCTGTAATAACCATCCAATAAACTAACAAACGAATACATGGCAGACAAACTTGGAAATTTTAAATAAAACGGAATTCCATTTTTGCGACTAATTTCAACTGTTCCATCTTGCCTTACGGATATATAACACAATTCGTCAATTGTGCATAGTTGTTGCCAATTCTGTTAATAATAACATAAACTTTTTTAATGTGTGAGGTAATCACAAGTCACAGGCAAATTTGACATTGCCTAAGAGTTAATGTTTACAAATTATAAATTTTGGAAGAGAGAAATTGAGGAGAGGAAGCTTGATCTAAAGCAGGGGTTCCCAACGTTTTCTTGGTCAGGGACCACTTTGACATAGTTTTTTTCGGCAGGGACCACTATTTAGTTATTAATTAACTAAATTTTAGTGTAGTAAAAAAAAAAAAAAGCTCTTCTGAACGCTTCTGAAAGCTCTTCTGAGCGGGCTGTGCGTGTGCGTGCACGGCGACCGACGGCTCACCGAATTTAGCGGGCGCGCCCGCTAAAGAATTCATTCGCGGACCATATTTTGGCTTCTGCGGACCACTGGTTGGGAACCATTGATCTAAAGAGATAGAATCAAGGAGTTGATATCTCGATAAAATTTTGTTCACAGAACTTGGAATTCTAGAGGTTTTCAAATATTCTCAAAAAACTCCTAGGATTTCCAAACAAGTTTCAATCTAAAAGCTGGTTCACACTATGCGATTTCTCATGTGACTTTATCGTACAAAAAATCCTATCAAAAATAGCAAACAACTCTTGTATCGTATAACCAACAGTTTTATTCTAAAAGTCGCGATTATTATTTAATTATGACTTTTATAATCCAAAAATTATTAAACGTAATATTTAATAATACAGCATGCAGGTATAGATAGGATTTGCCTATAACTAACTAATCTAAAGTATCAATGTACGTACTTCACGATTGCTCTCTTTGCAAATCCTAATCCCTGGTTGTTTATCATGGTAAGGTGACACCTTTACATATGCAATACAAGAAGAACCCTCAAAATCAGTTATAGCTTTAAACTCTTCGGTAAGATACTCGGGAGCCATCATTTCCAACTGCTTAAGGTACTCCATTTTTACGAAATTGCTAAAAAACAGTTGGCCAAATAAAAACAATTGCTAAATTTGAAGAACAACTTACAATGAATTGTGACCGCTTTTCTTTAATTTCCCCAGAGAATCATGAATCGGCTTTTTAATAAAAAGTGGATGACGTTTGAGTGCAGCTTTTGGTATGTATTTTTTGTAATCACTCTCGACACTTTCTCGTGGGATGTCTTTTTCTAGCATCACCCTGTACATATCGGTAACACCCAATCCAAGCAATTCATTTTTATACTTTTCGTACACCAAATCAGGGATTTTGTTTTCGAGTACATCGGTTCGAGCCTGATGGAAGTAGTAATCGAACGCCTTATGATCAATATCTTTTAATTTGCCAATGTTTGCAACCTTATATCTAATACGTAAATCGAAACAAGTATGCTTTGTGTTAAATAAGCTGGCCGACGTAAGAAAATTTAACTTGGAGTCTCTTAGAGCAAAGAGATGTCTAGCAACAGGTGTAATTCCGAGTTGTTTACATAATAAAATACATACGTCCTCCGCAGTTGTAGTGCTTGTATAAGTAACATTTTCAATTTTATTATCTATCACAATATTGACTATCAAAGTAGACTCGCTCATTTTTAATGTTATTATTTACATACTCCCATACCCGTAGAGGTTATTGTAATCTTGATGACCATTTGAACTACTACAGTTTTAGCGCCAATTACAACTTTTAAATTTTACCAATTTTCCAAGACTTGGTAACGTAATGACAAGTTAATTTTTTTGTTAAAAAATGGTTAGTATGCAAGTCTTTTATTTCTGGAAAATAAATAAAGTTAAATTGTGTGCTCTAAAGTTAAACTATTGCTAAAAATTCATTGAATGTAAACCCGACTGTTGCATTTGTTCCGTCGATAACATCGTGGTGGTCATGGTACTATTATAATAGTACCATGGTGGTGGTGACCCGACAAATCATATATACAGTGACTCACAAAAGTTTTCGTACAATTGGTAAAAAGTTACATCATTTGAAGCGTTGGGTTTGGGGGGGGGGGAGAAGTTGGTACATACGTACGTACAGACGTCACGACAAAACTAGTCAAAATGGATTCAGGGAAGGTCAAAACGGATATTTTCGTCAAAATCTGAAAAAAATCGGGATACTTCCTTTTTTACAAGGAAGTAAAATAGAATAGAAATAGATAAAAAGTAAATTTTTGGTTTGAAACTCATAAGCTCAAAAATGCATTTTCTTCTTTGAACACAATCACAAAGCTAGGCTTTTCAAACCGGGGGGTCTGGGGGGTATGGAATACCCCCCAGCGCATAAGTAATCGTGTTCAATAAAAGAAAATGTGTTATTGAATTTCAAATGAGAAATCTTAAATTTTAGAAATTTAGATTTTCATCAGTTTGAAACTTATAAGTTCAATAATAATCTCTGGTGTACTGGGGACCCCCGGTCTGAGAAACCTAGCTTTGTGTTTTTATCATTGGGAATTGTTATTTTAATTTGGAAATATTCAGCGATGCAATTTCCACGACTGCTACTGTAAATTTATGTAAATGTTTTACTTATAATAATTAGTCTCAAGCAAACAGGGCACCATATCGGACAGGGCCTATGGCGCAGACAACCCTTCTTTTGACCCGATTTGATCTAGCTTCTTATTGGGTAACAATTAATCTTACGTACGATTATTGTGGGGGGGGGCGGGGAATAAATTTCCTTATTTTTTCTTATTATGGTATGGAGGAAGTCTACATAGAAGTAGAAAAAATGTCTTACGTTATACATGAACGGCTCCTAAGCACATCAAATATTGGTATAAATGATTGCCGCCAAATAACTCTCGCTTGAATGACTGCTGGCCAAATGAGTGTCGACCAAATGATGTGTCGGCCAAATTACTGGATACCGGCTTCCACAGGCCTAGCTAGGCCATATAAACCTATGTGAAGGAGGTGACCTCCGTCAACTTTTTTTGAATCTGAGGTGATTGATGATTCATTTGAATCTGGAACCAAAACAGTCACCGTTAAAGATTTGCTTCCTTTCCTTATCGAGCCAGATTCGTCGAGGAAGGATGGAGAAGAAGCACATATTCAAATTTAAATATTTCTTCAAGTCTCTCATCACTCGTTACTGTGCACACCATCCGATGTAAGAAAGTATTAGGGTTCACACATACAGTATTGCCGTTTAATTTATTATTGTCGTATACTGGATTATAGAGGCTAGAGACTTAACAGCTTACTTTCTTTTCAAGTGTATCTCATTAAATGTTTTGTTCTCAATCTTTTTCAAGGCTAGTGTTCCAACATCAAGCAAATTCTTTCATTCCTTCACACACCCGAGAACAAGCTGGCATGGAGTTGATCCAAGTTGCAATTAATAGTTGTCCCTGTTATTCCTCTGCCTCCGGTTAATCCACCAATGCTGCTCAAGAATCTCATCAAAACCTGTTTAATGGTCTTGTCGCTTAAGACTCCAGACCAAAACTTTTGTTTTCTGGGCTCATTGAGTTGATAAGTTTAGCGTAGTTTAAGCCAGACGCTTACCAGCGACCAGAAGCATTGAAAATAGGAAGCATTTGATGGACACAGTAAAGGTGTAGAAGAAAGTCCTCACTCCTCTCAGCTCTAATAAACATTCGAACAAGCTTGACTATTTCTATGAAGTGAATTCACAGTTTTTGTGTTCGTCCTGATTCTTTTGAACATTTGAAGTTGGTTTTCCAAAATTTCTACAAAAGCTCTTCACTGCAGCTGACTGTGTAATCTCCTCAGAAGATGCATTACCACGCTTAAAAGTTGAATAGACAAAATTAAGCATTTCTTTATCCACACTAATGCAAGTTTCACTAGTTTTCAAAAACACAGTAATGAGTGCCTCTTAAACTAGGAAGAAAGCACGAATTCATGCATAATTTTTGTTGAACACTGTTTTTGACATAGTCAGTACTGTACAACTCCTCTAAGCCACTTCCTGCTGTTATGAATCCAATCTCTGACAAAAAGGACGAAAACCTCCTTTTTTCAACAGCATGATCAGTAGCATTCTTTTGAGGTACCTTGTCCTCTATCTGAAGAGCGGATTAATGATATAATAATTTCATTTTTTCAAAAAATCTAAACCCGACGCTTAAAATGGTGTAACTTTTTACCAAACAATGTGTGGATTGTATAGAACAATTTGGAGCTGGTGGGAAACTTTTACTTTGGATGTTGGGGTTTGGGTCTAATTAAGCCATTTCAGATTATTGTTATTTTATCCAAGGCTTATGCAAGGAGGGGGGGGAGTAACAATTCACCATTACCCATTTAAGATCTACTAAATTTTTGTTAAAATTTAAAAAAATACCTAAATTCTAATTAAAATAAAAATATTTATGTTTTACCTGATTTACCTCTTCCATGAGTTTTTTTTTTGGTTTTATAATATAATTTGCTTGGCAAAGAATGAAAATTTTGTTATATTGACTATCCTGATTTTATAAATAAAATCAATTTTGACAAAGCAAATTGATATTTAAAAAATGGTTGCCGATGACACGACGTATAAAAAAAATCGTTTGGTATGTTTGCATTTATGCAATAACTTTTAGTTTAAGATACTAAATTTATAGTTTGCAAAATATGGTCATGAATGCGAAATGGAGAACGAATTGGATATTTTGCCTAAGTTTGTACCAGGAAATAACATTTGGGCAAGACTACAGCGTTGGTTGATTAGAACACGAATGGTATCGGAAATTAGTAAAACTAGTAATCAATTCTTCCGCAGTCAAGGTGCTATTGCAAACGAAAATGAGCGCCATTTAACAAACTACAAGCACATTGTACATCCGTTCAGCGATGCACGGTATTAATAGAAAATTGTACTTTGTTGAGGAGCATTTAATTTTGCATTTTTAGGCAACTTTGGAAAAATATTATGAGCGTCGTACTTTTTCTACAGTTCATTCTAATTCCAATAGATGTGGCATATTTCCGGATTCCACATACTTGGCTAGTCGAAAACTCAACATTTAAATGGATACGAATGGTTCTCGACTGTTTATGTTTCACAGATGTGTGGTTCAACTTTTTCACTGGTTATTATAATTTTACCAGAAAACTATCCGTGCTCGAACCTGGCAAGATCGCCAGGTAAGTTGAAATGTTACTCCTGATCGCCAGCAGCTTCCAAGTTTAAAAGTAAAATGTTTTTTGCAGTAATTACTTGAGCACATATTTCATTCCGGATTTCATATCAGCTATTCCTACACATGTAGATTTATTTATAGAGGTAAATGTAGACAGCAAAGCATACCTAATACTGCAAATTACGTCTCTTCTGAAACTCATAAGATTTAAATCGTTTATTAAATACTGTAACGATGCTGCCGAGGTAAGTTGAATAAAATAAATAAAACTATCTACATTGAATTTAATTTTTAAGGTTCTCGATATGCCCTATATAGTATACAAATTAATATCAATTTTTCTAATCAGTGCAATGTATTTTCATTGGGTTACTTGTGCTGCGATTTTTTCCTATGCTTACAATATGGGATTTATGGATTTAACAGATTCTCCACAGCCAAAGTAAGTAGAAACGTTTTTATTTGATATTTTGGTTTTTATGAGATTTGAAATGGTAATTGCAATCAAGAAACCGCACATGAAAATTTTAATTATATTTATCCGCAAATCAAATTTGGACTTAGAATTTAAAGTGAGGCAGGATCCGCTTATCCCCTCCACTCTCTGTATAATTTTAGAAAAGATTCAACATCAAAATACAGCCTTATGAAAGATGGTTCTTATTGTGGAGCTCTGTACACAAGTATGATGCTAATTGCTAACAGTGGTTACGGATTAGTTGCACCAGGCAGCAACGAAGAATTGTGGTTCACTGTAATAATTTGGACAATATCGCGATTGTTACGAGTTCTCTTAATTGGTACATAAATAAATTTTCAACTTAACATCCTGTTATTATAATTTCGATTTAGGTCGAATTATGCAAGTGGTAAAAGCAAGTACGTCAGCATCACACAAGTACATCGAAATGTTACGTCAACTTAGAGAGTACATGAGACACAAGCATTTGCCCGACTATATGCAACGAAGATTGCTAACTTACTATGAGTTTCGTTTTCAAAAAAGCTATTTCAGAGAAAGCGAAATATTGTCGACCATATCGGGACAATTACGTCAGGTTCTTCATAATGTTATATTTCGTTTAACCAATTTGAACTTTTAATTGATTTTCTTCTTAGGAGATTGTGATGCATAGTTGTAGAAAATTGGTAGAAAATGTAGCATTCTTTAAAAACTTACCACTATCATTATTGGTTCGTATTGTATCTTGTCTTCGCTCTGAAGTATTCTTGGTCAACGACGTGGTTGTTAGATCTAACACTCCTGGAAATTCCATGTTCTTCATTGCAAGTGGAACCGTCGCGGTATTTACATCATCAGGCCGTGAGGTATGTATTTCCACAATAAAAAAGAAAACAATTTCAATTAAAACAAGAATATAATTTTAGATTTGTCATCTAGAAGATGGAGCTCATTTCGGAGAAATAGCTCTGGTTATGAGGGACGAACTACGTGTAGCATCCGTTATTGCTGTTGAGGTTTGCGAACTTTACAGATTAGATCGCAAAGAATTTGTGAGGGCTATTCATCCATACCCGGATTTGCTAGACAACATACAACGAATCGCTGCCGATCGTATGGAACGAACCACAATGTTGGATGAGCACAACAGGAGAGAAATGGCTACCAGACGGCTGTATTAAATACAAGAATTACTCTCATATAAAGGTTATGTTAAGAGTCAATTCGAGTGAATTTTATCAAGTATTATTAATTTATTATCGTTACTTCTTGACTGTACAAAAAAAGTAATTTATTCCTTAAGAGTAAATAAATAATTTCACAACATTACAACAATAGAATTAAAAGAAAATTGTTAGAAACGTATACTAACAAAAAAATGGATTTTTTTCATTAACACAAAATTTTCTACTTAAAATAATAGTTTGTTGAAACTACATCACCACGAAGTAAACTTACTATTGCTAGTAGCAAAAAATTTATATAAATTATATATAATATATATATAAATTACACATTAATCATTTAATTCTACAATTTCGTTTGATTGAAAAGGTGGTGGACCTCCACCTCCCGGCGGAGGTGGTCCTCTTCCACCGGCAGCATTGTTTAAGAAAGCATACTGCTGTTGTAACAGATGCATTTGTTGTTGCATATATAGACTTTGCATCCTTTGCTGCTGCATTATTTGTATTTCGTTGACCACTCGATTAAATAACTGAAAGTTTTTAAATAGATATTAATAATTTTTTTTAAATAACAAACTACTTAATTCATTTCAGATATTAATTAAAAAGTTATGAATTGTCGAGTAGACAAACTAATTTTTAATTTAAAAAAAGCAGCAATTAGTAATTAGAAATAAAAACTGTACCAGCATGTCTCCTTTCTCCACTTGTTCACGCAGTTGTTGGAAAATCATAGGAGTAACTTGTTGAATTCGTGTGCTATTCCATGTGGGATTATCTTTTGCCACCGTGCCGTATATACCACCCATAATCACTTGCACAGGAATATTCTTAATGTAACCTAAAAAATTTGGTTTCAAAAATTAAGTACAATATGAAAATGGTAAATAAGAACAACTCACCCATGCCACTGACAGAATTAACACGTGCAGTCTTCTCATTCTCGTATTCTTCCCAAGCAGCTTTTCTTTCTTCTTCATTCAATTCTTCGTCTTCTTTATTTTCAAGTAAAGTTTGGTGTTCGTGATATTTAAAAATATAATCCTTTCGACTTTGTAGAAGTTCTGCCAACAAAACATCCTTTGGCACCAGTGGAATTGGCTGATTATCAGGTTTGGGATCAAAACTAGATAGAAAATTTTTTATTTTAAATATTGAAAGCTTGACAAAAGTGTGTTTAGAGTATGTTGTTGACAACAGGTTTTGCATCGACTCTACACTTACTTGTATAATTCAGCCAAATCATTTTGGTTGTAGTGCCTATCAATTTGTTGTTCATCAATAACTCGTTTGGAAATGGCCTGCTTTGTTACTTGACGTTCGTAAACCTTCATTTCCATAGTACCCTTGAAAAATGGCAAAATAAAAAACGCCCGATTAAATAGAATTAACTTACATTTGTAACAAATCGATAAATATAGCATGGCTTAGTTTGTCCAAATCGATATACTCGATAAATACTTTGAATATCATGAGACGGATTCCAAGAGACATCAAAAATTATTACCCTGTTTGCTCCTGTTAAATTAATACCAATACCACCAGCTCTTGTAGATATTAAAAATAATCTAAAAAATTGTTTTGATGAGTATTTTCAGCATTGCAATAAACTGTTCAATACCTTGCACGAATGTTTTCGGGATTATTAAAGTGATTACACCAAATAGATCGATTATCACATGAAGAAGAACCATCCAATCGAAAATAATCCAAACCAAGTGACCATGAACCTTTCAAGTTGCACACTGTTTCACTAGCATCATTTTGTGTTGCTTCATCAATTTTACTTAAAAAATATTCAATTATATCTAACGAATACAACGACTGAGAAAATACTAATCTGAAATCATAAAAAAAGTTTTAGCTGTTGCTAGACATTGCCGGTATCATTATTTACAATTTATCGCCTATTACTTCGCACTGCTGCAAAATATCAAACAGCAAATGCAATTTGGAACTCAACGCAATATTATCAATTTCGTCTCCACTACAATATTGACTAAACCATTGTTCCGACATAAGACAATCCCTTTCCGCAGTTTCGACCTCTTCCTCTATATCTAAATAAAATTTTTTGTTATAAAAATTAAAAACCAGCACAAATGAATACATACTTATTCCGGCCACATTTGCAGCATTTCGAGTCAACCGCTGAGTTTGCTGTTTCGATTTTTTTTTACCTCGAGAAGATCCACTGTCACTTCTATCACTCTTTTCACTTTTACTGCTAGCACTGCTACTGCTACTACTGTCAGACGCCTCTTCTTCGGAATCATCAATAAAATTTTTGAGAGAACCTTCAGATTCAGCTTCAGAATCGTCGTTTAATATTGCCTAATAAAAATCGACAAAAATAAAATTTTGTAAGCATAAAATGAGTACAGCTACCTTCTTTTGGTTTTCGATACTTTTGTTCAAAAGAACTCGAGGATGCGTACAAATTCTTTGGAGCTCTTGAAAGTCGGTAAATAAAAATGCTGTGCGAGTTTTAGAAAATTCCATTGGTCGCCTTGCATAATTATCCAAATAATGTTGATACAGTTTTATTTGAATTTCTGACAATGTTAGGAATATAATGTATTCGTATTTTGGTGGCAGATATGGAGTCAGTACCGAATAATCTCGACGCTAAAATTAACACAAAAAATAAATGATAAAAATGATTCGAGTAATTAGAAGGTAAGGAAAGTACACTGAAGCTGAACTTACTTGAATTACACCATCCAGCATCTTGTGAAGCACATGAGACCTCCTTCTCATGATTTTAATATCGTGGTCAGTGGAATCGGTGTATTGTCCATTGGTGATTGGATTTACAAATCTGTTAAGATATTCCTTGTAGGTTCCCAACAAATTTGGTTTAACAAACTGCACCATGCAATAATACTCTTTTAAATTATTTTGCATTGGAGTACCAGTCAGAACAATTCTTCTGAGCGTTTTTATCCTATTCATTGCTATGCTCAGATTAGATTTTTCATTCTTCAACATGTGTCCTTCATCGCATATCACTAAATCGGGACCTGGATCCACTAAGCCCTTTTCAAACACATTTCTCATCGACTTTCTTAATCGTTTATTTGTGGTGTTGGTCAAATTCCTAAACATATCATATCCAACAATTAAAACTCCTCCATTTTTTGTCCAATCTTCAACTTGATACTGTCGAGTTGTATTTTGCTTGCTTGTTGCAAGTTCAATAACTTCTACTTCGGGTTCGATATCATGAAGCCACTTTTTAAACTCGGCAACCCAATTTAAAACTGTATTCACCGGACAAACAACTAACACTTTTTGCACTTTGGTGATTTCCTCGTTAGATAACAAAGTGTGAATTAGTGCAATAACCTGAAGAGTTTTCCCTAGACCCATGCAATGTGCCAGAATACATCCAGATCCACTACCTTTCTTTATTCTTTCAACCGATTCAAAACAAGCATCCCACATGAATTGTATTCCTTTTGCTTGATGAGGTTTCAATTTGCCAATCAAATCTTGGCTTACGCAAATAATTTCCTTCTTTGTTTTTTCATTAAAATCAAGTACAAGCTTATCAATTGATGCATCAATTGGTTGATCGTCATCAAAAATTGCATTATACTACAACAAAATAAAAAATGATGTAACTGTACAAAAATTAATCCTTCAATTTACCTTCTTTTGGCGTTCTGCAATTCGAGCTTTCCTTTCTTGTTCATCCTTTTCTGCCTGTTTTGTGCTTTCAGTTAAATATTCATGAGAAATCACCTTCCTAATAGTTTTCCTTGTTTTATTTAAATCTTCGTCACTGCTGTCAGACAACCTTGTAATTCGTTTACGCTTTTTGCTAAAAAAAGATTAATTTAGTTTTAATGTTCATAAGATGCCTTTTTGTAAATATACGATGTATTTTCAGTTTCTTCTTTATCGCTCGCCTCCTTTTCTGATTCAGAACTAGAGCTGGAACTATCAGATTTCTTTCCTTTAGAAGTTTCATCTTCCTCCTTATAATCTTTATCTTCACTGGAATTCTTGTCATCGTTATTTTTTTTAGTTTCTCCATCGCTTTCAGAATCTATGATTCTGGCCTTTTTCTTACAGACTCTGAAATGTAAAAATAAATTCGTAGTTATTAGCATCTCAAACAAAAAAATTTAGAAGAAAAACTTTTAGAATTGGCGACTTTTAGCCAATTTAGAAAGTTAGCCGACTCGGCTAACTTTTTGTAAGATTATAAAAAGTATAAAAATGAGGTATTTACCTAGATTTGATAACTGGCTTCTCGGTGTTGGCAGTTTTCTTACTAAACGTTTCAAAGTCGCTATCCGAATCGGAATCTTTTATAGTCACAGTGTCAGTTTTGTCCATTTCCTTTTCAGAAGATTTAATCTAAAATTAAAACGTAAGTGTTCAAAAATAAACGTCCTATAAAGTATAAGTCTCACCTCCTCTTGACTCTTGGATGATTTTGAACTATTTCTTTTTAAATTCCTGTTGGCAACTTTTGAACTTTGTTCCGACTGAAATAATAATTACTTTATATTTTGTATGAGAATAATTTAGAATGTTTGTGAAATCAAGTGCTTTTAATTTTCCTCACAAGTTCTATGAATTTTGTGCTTTTTTCAACATACCGATGATGATTGCTGATCACTGTCAATGGAAATTATTAAATTGTTATGTTGTTCGGTAACTTCAGATTTTGATTTTTCATTCATATTTTGGCTTGAACTATCCTGTGATGAAGTATCTTTGGACAGATCTCTTGGTCTATTAAAAAATAAAACACAGTTAGGTAAATGATTAGAAAGTGAAATTATTTATGTAAAAATAAATAAAAAGTTCATAAGCCCATTGGGACAATTATTATAACTAATTATTATGTCCTCCTGTAAAATTAAATTAATCAATGCTAAAAAAAATTACGATTATATTGTCGTCGAGCGAAAGTACTTGTTCTTTTAGGTAATACAGCTTTTAAAAATTGATCATATACCTAGTTGTGCCATAAGTTCTGCTACATTTAAAGTACCGCTAGTTTTAAATCTCACAAGTTGTTTATGAGTGGTTTGAAAAGGTACACTTGTAGGTAGCAAAAGTGTATTAATTGATGTTTTAAGTTCAAGCAGTAAATATGAAATGGAATGTTAAAGAAAATCGGATTGTATCATTACGCAATCATTTGCGTTACATAACTGTGGTCAAGTAAGAATTAAAATTTTCCCTCTGAAAGAACAAGTTCAGCTTGTTAAATAATTATTTCTTCCACACTAAAATTTTTTTCGCCTGTAAAAAGAAGATTGTGGTCATCGTTTGCATTTGCAGAATCCGTGATCGTTTGGTGGGGAAGGGGTAGCACAGTTACATCTTCGTGAAAAAGGTGTTATCTAGTCTATCAATCAATGCTAAATAAGGTAGTACAACCTCTCAATATAATAACTTTCTGTTCAGTGGCAAATCTTAGATTTTCTGGACTAATAATCACACTGCAATATAAATTGTGGTCTGTAGTAAACCCCATAATTATACAACGCGATTTAGTGAAGATAGCAGCCTCGAAACCGATGTAAATTGTGCACCAAAAGCACCAAAAGGTGGGCATTTTGAATAAAATGACCTTTAAAATTATAGTAATTTTATTTTTAAATTGCTTCAATTTATTCACAAACTTTTCACAGAATATATAGCACGACTAGGTATTATATTTTGTCCCCACCAAATATGCCACATAACTTTGCACTCTTCCTTAAACCAATGTTTCAAATTTTTTCAGTAAAACTACTTTGACGTAACATTTTTAGAAACTTACTCTCGTGTAGGTAAACAGGTACATAATATAATAATAATAATTCGTTTGCATAAAATATACTCAAGATTTTGAATTTGAAAATAAATTCAAAATATTTAAAAATATGGTTGATCTTCATCTTGATAATAATAGTGAATTAATATCGTCAAAGATGTAGGTCTTAACTAATTTAAAAATAGATAAGTTTGTACAACACACAATCCAAAAAACTAGTAAGTCAGTTTGAAATCTATAATTTTCATTCGATAATGATTGTTAATACATTCCTGCACTTCAAACAGTTTTTTGGATTGTGTGTTGCAGAAACGTATCTATTTATAGATCAATTAAAACCTACATCCTCCACGATATCAACTCACTATTAATTAATATTTTATATATTTGTGGGTTCCATGTATTTTAGCAATGTAAATTATATCTTTGCAAGACTTGGACACAATATCGCTTTTACAGGATTGCTTATTAGAGACTTTTTAGACACTGCTGAGATTTAAACCCCAAGATCGATCCATAGGTTCTGGGGGACATCAAGAAACCATCTCGTTAATTAAATTCTCTAGTAGTCATCTTGTCTTTGGCCAAATTAATTGCCATGTGCACTGTATTTTAATCGGCAAGTAGTACAACTATAGGCCAGTCATATTTAACACTAAAAATCGCAAACAAACGGCTAGTTCTGATTTTCTAATATGTTGTTAGGATCACTACCAGTAATGTATATCCAAATTTGCAGTTTCGAAAGACCTGTGCTAACTTTGCAGCACTCGAAAAACAGCGAAATTTTCGTACTTTTTTTGGTTTTTTTCAATATAAGTCCTAAAAACTATGCGTTTTTTTAAGAAATATTTTTTATACATTTTTAAAGTAGACTAAAATTGCTACAATTTGAGATCAGAACGAGCTCTGTAGGTTTAATACTTACCGAGATACAGCCCTCCAAAAATTGAACATTTTTTCTAAATAAGTGAAATTTTAAGATTTGGTCAATTTTCGATCCCGGTATCGGACAAAATACTCATTTTACGGGTAAAATCAAAAGGAAAGATGTTGCATAAAATGTAATTAGCTTTAATTTAAGCACAGAACGACGTCTGTAGGCCATATAGTTTACTCACAAATCTTAAAAATCCAAAAATGGAAAAACCATTAGGCCAGTCATATCTAACACTAGAAATCGCGAACTAACGGCTATAGTCGATCAAGTATATTACCACGTTTATATGCAGCCGTTAGGTCGACCTAGAGTTAGATCGATCTAAGCTAGCTTGTTTCTAAGTTTTACAAGCCGGTGTATACATGCAATTAGTTAGATCGAACTGAAAGCGGCGTTACCAACTAAAACATTTCTAACGTCGATACTGATATTGATAAATTTTTTATTTATAAGTGCAAAGTAACGAAAATTTAATATAGTATACTTGTAAGTTATCATAAGATGAGAGTAATTGGTAAATAATTATATTTAAACAATCTGCAGTGAATTTTTAAGACTCATTGGACACTTATTGGACGATTGACGGTCAACATAAACAATAATTTTATTGCCAGTTAGAAAATCGACTATTCTTGTCTTACAAGAATTATTAAACCAAAATACCGCCGATTGGTATCAAAAATATTGAAAACATAATTCAAAAACCGTCAACAAGTAATAATTTTAATAACAGAATATTTATTACTAATCCATATTAATAACCCACTAAATGGTTGGCACAATTGTGCTTAGATCGAGCTAAGCCGTATACATTCAAATTTGAAGTCGAGGTAACGTCTTAGCCCACGTTTTTAGCTCGACCTAACTTAGGTCGGCCTAATGGATTAGATCGCCCTACCTGAGTGTATACATGAAAGGACTAACTAGCTTGAGCCGGCTTAGGTCGACCTAACGGCTGCATATAAAAGTGGTATATGTCTAAAGGTGCGTACAGAGACTGCAAAGCTGTACTGCATCTGCACTGCACCCATAGCATTTACCTTAAGGTTAGCGATTTTTAGTGTCAAAAATGACTGGCCTAAAAGAATTAACAGATTAAATAATATTTGCAAGATTTTACCTGAAGTAAAAAGTTTAAAAAATGACTATTGCATAAGAGGGCGTTTACATAATATACAGTAGCGGTCATGGAAATTGCATTGTTGGAATTATTCCCAATATGGAAATAAAATGGGAAAAATTCGAAAATAGAACAGAAATAGATAAAAAGTTACATTTTTAGTTAGAAACTCATAAGCTCAAAAATACATTTTCATTTTATGGAATACCCCCCCAGTGCATCAGTGATTGTGTTCAAAAAGAGAAAATGTGTTATTGAATTTCAAATCAGAAATCTTAGATATTAGATTTCTGGTTTGAAACCCATAAGTTCAATAACATTTTTTTTGCGTACAATCTCTGGTGTATACTGGAGGGTATTCCATACCCCCCAGACCCCCCGGTTTGAATACCTAGCTTTGTATAGGTATTTTGTTTATATTGTGTACGGTTATTGAACTTCTTTTAAGGGAACGTTCATAAACCACGTAGTTTGATTTTGACCTCTTTAGAGCGCCTATTATGTTTGTCAGTTATTCTGCAAATTGCTTTTATTGTGCCGAAATAAAATAAATGAAAAAAACTACGTAGCTTGACTCTAACTTCCCCCTGCCCTTATGTAGTCCTGCGTAGCTTTCTACCTAACCCCTCCTTGACCAAACCACGTAGTTTATGAACGCTCCCTAAGTTCAGAAGTGCTTGGGTTAGAAAAAGATGCCACTCAATGGAGATGGAAAATGACCGAACAGGGGCTTATTTCAACAACAATGATGAGCAAAGTGATACCCCCCACCTTCTGAAATTTTTATCATGCGGGTGCAAGAAAGGCTGCAACGGAGGCGGCTGTACCTGCATAAAAGCAGGCCTCAAATGTTCGGCACTCTGAAATTTTGCTCCGGTGTCTTTTGCCATAACGTCACCGCCGAGCTTCTAATTGCAAAAGAAGGAGAAGACGAAATCGATATCATATGCCGATTTTTCAGACTGAATGACACAATTTTTAATGACCCACAAAGCGTTCAAAATGAACAATTCTAATCAAAAACAATATCATTGTAATGCCTTAGGTAAATATGCTTAATAAAATAATATTAGTTTAAATATATATTTTTTGTGGATGTAGTACATGGTTTATCCTTTCAAACTACCTTCAAACCATCGTGAGAACTAAACAGAGAAAATTTGAAAAAAATGTAATTTTCCTATTTTTTGGATTTTGAAGATTTGTGAGTAAATCATATGGCCTACAGACGTCGTTCTGTGCTTAAATTAAAGCTAATTACATTTTCTACAACATCTTTCCTTATGATTTTACCAGTAAAATGAGTATTTTGTCCGATACCGGGGTCGAAAATTGACCAAATCTTAAAATTTCACTTATTTAGAAAAAATGGTCAATTTTTGGAGGGCTGTATCTCGGTAAGTATTAAACCTACAGAGCTCGTTCTGATCTCAAATTGTAGCAATTTTAGTCTACTTTAAAAATGTATAAAAAATATTTCTTAAAAAAACGCATAGTTTTAGGACTTATATTGAAAAAACCAAAAAAAGTACGAAAATTTCGCTGTTTTTCGAGTGCTGCAAAGTTAGCACAGGTCTTTCGAAACTGCAAATTTGGATATACATTACTGGTAGTGATCCTAACAACATATTAGAAAATCAGAACTAGCCGTTTGTTTGCGATTTTTAGTGTTAAATATGACTGGCCTACTGGTACCTGGAAAAAATTTACTCGAGGTCAAAGATCACAAAAATGGGTTTTTCGCGATTTTCAGCAAAACGGTAAATTTTATCATAAAATTAGCTCAGATAAAAATTGTCGATCATGTAATTATCTGTAAAAAATGTATCAATACTTTTTTTTCTAAGAGCCACTGTGTTTGAGATATAACGATTCATAAGTTGGAAAAGTTGAAATCCTCATAGGCATAAGTACGCCACGTATGTATATACTTCACTGAAGCTTTCGGTGAAGTAAGTAATAGTTATTTTCTATACAAGACGATAAAATTGAATTTTAGTCGATAATGAAATTTTATCGTCGTGTATAGAATTTAATTTTTTTCTATAGCATATGTTAAAGAAAACATTTATAAGAAATTTATAAATTAAATTATTGACAGTTTTTATTTTATTTTTAAAATTTCATATTCAAGCTTTCGAGAATTTAATGTTCTCTTTTTTTTGAAATTTTTTTATTTTTTAATAATTTTTTTAATATCTAATTTCAAGAGCTAATAATTTAATTTGAGTAAAAACAAAGTATTTTATCTACCCTTGCTGTTAAAATGCTACTTTATCTACTCAAATGCTATTTTATCTACTCTTGCTGTTAAAGAATCATTTTTTCAATTATTTTCAGTCGGACAAATCGCACTTTAACATCTGCTATAGAAAAAAAATATTTTTCTATTGGTAATTGTAACCGAAAAAAACATTTTTTTTAAACCAGGAAAAGCTCAACATCAATCGGAAATATATTCATCGAAAAGTTTGTCTACTTTTGCAAAGTGTCAAGATCATGTACTATTTTTACACGCAATAACTGGCTGTCATACGACACCTGCATTTTACAGGAGGGGTAAAACAACAGTTTTTAAAATGTTTGAAAAACAAGACTTAGTTCAATGTGATGAAGTTTTTAAAAAGACTAATTCAACTCCACAAGAAGTTATCACCAATAGCATTCGCTTTCTTCTTTCTATGTACGGAGCTGCTAAAACAACTACCTGCTTACATAAGTTTCAATATTCATGCTTCGTTAAAAATATGCAAACACAATTTTTTGCAACTTTAAAAAGGGATGTAGTGCTAAATGTGGTTGCAAAAAAGTTGGACTGTTATGTTCTCTGGCATGTACAAATTGTCAAAGCCGGTCGAGCTCTAATGTTGAATCACCAACAATAGAGGATTCGTTTGATATCAACGAAGTAATTTAATTATTAAATTAAATTAGGTAATATTGAGGTAATTTACTTGCACCCAGAATGAAGAAGAACAAGGAGAAGAACAGCAAGAAGAAGAGGAAGCAAAAGAATTTGAAAGTTATGAATCAGACGAATAAATTTCTCTACTTTTTTTAATTTACACCGTTTTTATCATTTCCAACCCTTGCCAATATCTATTATAATGCAATATTTTCAAATTAAACAGAATCACAACAGACTAGGCCTGAACTAGGCCTACCGGGGAAACCACGTTAAAAAAAAAATGCGCAAGTACACTACCTCATAGGTGGTGGCGTAGAAACGTGTGCATATGATGACAATTACAACTTTTTGAATTTTTGTATCTTTGAATGTCTAGATTGACCGGACTATATTATGTAACCAAAGCAAATTTAAGTTAACAATATAGACAATAGCAATCTCTTTATGGATGTCCGTTGAAGCCACAGTCAGCACACCAGAAACTGTACAGACCTTATTCCATCTAGCATCTATTCAAGCGGAATACAAAGAAACGCAGAGGTAAGAATAATTAAGATCTACAACAATTTACCTGTGACATTATGAGAACTTCCAATATAAGTGTTAATAAAAAAGAATCTGCAAAAGATATTAGTCAACAACCTGCTGTATCGATTTAAAAACGCCCTACTGATCTGCGACAACTTTCCAGCTTGGAAATGAAAATCAGCACTAGCTGATCTCCACGAATTCTTTTAATTTATAAAAAAATAACTCAGTTTTATTAAAAGTTAGATGTACCTTGCAAAATAGGCATATCTCAAGACTATAATATATATTTTTTTAATTTCACACAGAATTTTATCAATAACCAATGCAAAATTCAAGTCTTAGCGATTTCTCTGACTTTTTCAGATAAAACTTTCGGACTTTTCGTTAATTCCAAATTAAAGGGTTTAAAGTGTAATTAACAACAAAACAACAAAAATGGAATGTACATTATGCTTGCAACATAAACAAATTTTTTAGTAAAAAGTACAGGGTGGAAACTGTAGGAATGCTGAAAGTAATTCAGGTAGAATTTTGGTTAATATTTTTGAAATTGGAAAAGTTTACAAAATCGGTTTGACAAAGAAGACCCTCCTTTAAAACGGAGATTTAAAAAAAAGCAACACGAAAGTAAGTCTGACGTTTTAAGGCTAGTGTCCACTTGAGACAGAAAGTCTCGAGACTCCTATATAAACCATGCTAATACTAAATCTCTGAGAATAATATTGAGACTAGTATTAGCATGGTTTATAATATGTGTCTCGAGACTTTCTGTCTCAGGTGGACAACATTAGCCTTTAGGTCTGGCAACAATTTCGTATTGTAATACTTTCTTTGGGGCTTTAAAATTTAAATCACCAACAATTCTTTGGTATAAACAACGTAATACTTGGTTGGTTTTTCGTTCAAGGTTACAATCTTCCCCGACGTTATTTTATTCCTTCAAACTTTGTCATAATTACAAAGACCAATAACTTTGCAATAATTGCAAAGCTTGAAAATGTGATAGAACCTTCGGTTAAATAATCGATATTGAATAAAGGAAAAAGAAGGGTTAAGTTTGCCTAAGCGACTGGTCTATAACAAAATCAATAACCAATTCAATTGTCTAGTTTGAACTAAGAACGAATCAAGATGTGTAACAAAATTCATTAATTAACAAAATAATAAAAATACAGACCTTTCAACTTCATTCCGTTTTAAATAAAACTCCTTTAATTTTTCACATGCAATCCTAGGTAAAGGTACAAAAGATCGAAAGAATCTTTGGTCATAATCTTGAATACTTTTTTTTGTTGTGTTCTGTGAATTATCAATTTCCAAACTATCACTGTCACTATCACTGGAACTTTCGACATAATTTATATTTTTATATTTAGTACGTTCTCGATTTGGTCTTCTACTTATATTAGGAACCCGTGTTACTCTTCTAGTTTCGCTATTTCTTCTACCTCTTGCATTATTTACCACAGTTTTTGGTTTTAATTCGGCATTAACACCTCTTTTCACATTATTACTTTTATTTAAACTATTTTCGTCTTCCGAATCCGATATGATAAACACAGATTCACTTTTGCTTTCCTGAGTCATGTACTTTAATGTTTTAACGTCGGGTCTCATAAGTTTTTTAATATCTATGCACTTTATGAACGGCTTTACAATGTCGGCATCTTCGGTCACTGCCTCCTCCTTACTGCTTGCTACCTCTTCATTTTGCTCCTTAAGGGGATCCTCCAGGGGTACTTGGGTACAATCCATAACGTCTTCATCATTTTCACAAGTCGAAGTTGAGCTTTTGTCAATTTTAGCAGAAGTCGACCCATCGGCCTCGTTGTCTACAATTTTTGTTAAATTATTCTCAACAGACGACTTCTTACTCATTTTATGACAATTCTGTTGAAAGTAAACGTCAATATCGTTAACTTTATCTTTAAGTTTGCATAAAATGTCCTTGGTGTCTTCGATAATTTTACTAGTTTTTTTAGGATCTTCCAAGTCCACCTTCAAAGAAATGTTTTCTATTAACTTTGTCTCCTCTATGACCTCTCGCAAATTTAAAACATCTTTGCAAACTGTTTGTACAATTTCGCCAGCTTTACTCTTTCTCATATTCAGGATAAAATGAAAAGGTACTCAGGTATGCATGTATACTAAAACTGGAACAAAAAAAGAAGCAATACAACGGGTACTTACACTGAAATTATTATTCTTTCGTGATCATCATTATTAAGAAAACATTGCGGGCTAAAGAAACACAAAAAAATAACTTCTTTCACGTATCATTACATCGAATAACAGTGCTGAACAGTGCGAGGGAAAAAAATTATGTGCAGACCAGTAATAGTTTTCCCGCGCAATGTCACTTGCATGAACCCAATTCCTTCTATTATTCATGCGATTTTTAAATGTACACCGATATTGTGAATTTAGGGCTAAATAGTAAAACTAATTACCTAAGATATCTTCGTTACTTAAAATTTTAATTATAGATTAACTACTGCTGGAGACATTTTTGTTTACTACTGTTCAACAACTATCCACGCCGTTTCGTTAATACACGACACACGCCGAGTTCATTTGTTCCCAATCAACGATTCAGTTACAAACTGTTCGGCGACCAATCAGCTCGGCTGTCACAATTTCCTTCTAACCAATCGGTGCGTTAAGAGAACGCTAAATTATAAGCGGCTATTTGAAATTAAAGCCGAGTATTTTTACCGGTCAAGTTTTATATTTGTTTGTTAAAAAGATTATAAATTAAATTGTCAAGATTGGAAACATGTTAAGCATTTTTTTTTATAGTTTTCAGAAATTATTCTTTTGAAGCCCAATCGAAGTTTCCGAGCTCGCCTCATCAAAATATCTCGGTTTAAAAATTTTAAAATAATTTTTAATTTAATAAACTAATTCAAAAAGCATGGAGCGCTTCGTCAAAATGAAAAATTAGAAGATTAAAAAGAGAAAAAACAAGTAGAAAATTTAATTAAAATTAAAAAAAATTGCAAAAAATAACAATATGAATCAAATGCATCAAAGCTTCAGTCTCAGGCTAATCCTTAGCGTACCTGGGGGGGAGCGGACCGCCCCAGGCGGCACATTTTTAGGGGGCAGCATTTTACGGTATGTAAAAATTTTGGGTTTGAAAAAAGTTATCGTATGACGATGTATGACCTTTTTTTGCAATTTTTTTTTTATTTTGCACATTTTAAAAATTTTTATTAATTTTAAAATTTAAATTTAAATAAATTTTTTTGGTAAAGGGCGGCAAAAGCTCTAGGTACGCCAGTGAGGCTAATACAATTAAAAAGCACAACCAAGAGGTAAATATCCCAAAAATGTTGTGTACACTCATTTGGAATTCCCTTGGAAATCCTTGGAATTCTTTGGAAATTCCTGGAATTCTTTGGAAATTCCTGGAATTCTTTGGAAATTCCTGGAATTCTTTGGAAATTCCTGGAATTCTTTGGAAATTCCCGGAATTCTTTAAAAATCCCTGAAATTCTGTAGAATTCTTGGAAATCATTGGAATTCTTTGGAAGTCTTGGAAATCGTGGAATTCCGAGTCTTGTGTACAGAATTTTTAATGGATTTCCCCCTTGAGCACAACAATCCAGTGGCGGATTTAGGGTCGTCTGCGCACTAGGCCCTGCCCGATATGGTGCCCTATTTGCTTGATAGTAATTATCTTAATACATAAAATCCCAGCCCGCTGCTGCTGCTCCAGCGTGTCATTTTTTGGCAACAATCTGATTGGTCGATTTTTTTACCAACCGAAAAATATATTAAAGTACCGACGACGGTACTCCCCCTGGAACGAGTTGCACATCAATCGAGTTTCCAACCAATCGGGTCTAGATGCCCGTCCGTGGACGGGCTTTCCAGCTAGTCTTAATATATAAAATCCCAGCACGCTGCTGCTCCTGCGCGTCATTTTTTGGTAACCTAGAAGCACTTTGATTGGTCTACTTTTTTTACCAACCGAAATATATATTAAACCACCGCCGGTACTCCCCCTGGGACGAGTTGCACATCAATCGAGTTTCCAACCAATCGGATCTAGATGCCCGTCCGTAGACGGGCTTTCTGCTAGTTATAAATAAAACATTTACATACACAGTAGCAGCAGAGCCGGAGCTAAGGTCTGATGCGCCTGTAGCGACTTTGAAATTTGCGTCCTTAGGAGGGAGTCTGGAGGTAACTACCAGCATATAGCGCCGCAGGCGAAATTATTTGAAATTTTCAAGGTCAACGCTCTTAAATTTAGAAAATCGTGATACAAAAATATTTTCTCGAAAAAATAGGTTTAAGAAGCAAATTTATTAAAAAAATATATTAAAGGACTAAGCACGCAGCAGCAGGTAGTTGATCTACGCGTGGTAAAGGCCACAGGTATCCTGCTAACCATGCTGCTAACCTTTAATTAGATTTCTTATTCTAGGATTTTATCTCACGCTTTATTTTGGAGGAGATTTGGACCCCAAAATCTCCCCTCAGATACGGCCCTGCCCACCAGGATCGTAAACCGCGGGAGAAATTTATTAAATGAAAAAATAATGTTTCATAGGATTTTTTTCTTTTTTTGAACTAAAAGGTAAGTAGATAGAAGATATTTATAAAAAAACATTAAACAAAACATTTTTTCTTCGTTTAAGAAATAAATAAAAGTAAATTATAACCAAATAATTATTATTATAATATATAATATATAATATATAATATATAATATATAATATATATTATAATTATTTTTTAAACATAAAATTGAAATTTTGTTATTAAGCCTCTCGAGGTAATTTATAAATTAGGAAAGTGCCTTTTATTTTATATACTATTTTTAAATTTAATTTCAAAATTGAAAATTTGGCGCCCCCTAACTAGCTCGCGCCCGTGGGGGGCGCCTCTCTCGCTACACCCTAGTTCGGGCCCTGAATAGCAGTCATGGAAATTGCATCGCTGAATATTTCCGAATTAAAATAACAATTCCCAATGAAATTTTAATAACCGTACACAATATGCACACTGAGATTTTCCAAACCGGGGGGTCTGGAATCTGTGCGCAAAAAGGTGTTATTGAACTTATAAGTTTCAAACCGGAAATCTAATTTCTAAAAATGTAAGATTTCTGATTTGAAATTCAACAACACATTTTCTTTTTTTGCACACTATCATTAACGTGCTGGGGGTATTCCATACCCCCCAGACCCCCGAGTTTGAAAAGCCTAGCTTTGTAATTGTTTTAAAAAAATAAAGTGTAATTTTGAACTTATGAGTTTAAAACCAAACAAGGTGGAACTCGCTTTTGCGACAGTTCTTAGGCTTCTATACATCTACTTTTTCGGTAGGTTAAATTATTTGGGCTTTATTTTATTCCAATTTTTAATGCGTTAATCTTTTAATTAGGTAGATTTTTTTACTATATAAGGAAAACGCTAACATTTTAATATTTTTTTTTTATTTCGACCTTTATAGGTAAATATTTGCAATTTACAAACCACAAATAAAACACAATTCATAATGAAATATTAAAATACCCGAAACACGTACCGAATACCGTATTAGAAACACGTAAAATACCTACTCTAAAAATACAAAATAAGAATATCGGATTAAAAAATATATATGTAAATAATCTGAATAATTAATACCAATCTAAAAATATTCTATATGAAGTAAAATTGTTTTAAGAACGTGCGTTCTGATTGGTTTTGAATTATGCGGACAGACGGACACGGAGCTAGATCATAAGGCTTCTTCCTATACGTTGTATAGAAGCCTAAAATTTAACTTTTTATCAATGTATTTCTATTCTATATGTTTTATTCTTTATTATTAAGAATATAAGGTAATATACTACATGATTTTCGCTGTTCACTGTTTCGAGACTCGACTGTATTTTATTTTGAGGTTTATTAATCCAAATATAAATTTCTTTTTAGTAATAAACAATTTCTGGAAACGGACCAATAAATGAATTTTTTATGGCTAATCAGATCCATTTTGTTTTTCTTGCTTTTAAGAAAACATCAACCGACTGAAATGGTGCTAGCTCTAATATTTGGGTGTATATAGATTAGGGAGCTAACTTTTGGAGCCAAAATATTAACCGGGGGGGAGGCTAGCGTTACTTTAGCCCCCCACCAGTTTCAATGTAGATTTGTAAAAAAAACTGTCAAGGGGGCAATGTAACGGACCCAAAATATCATAATAAATAATATTATTATAGGAACTTGTCAATGTCGATGGAACTTGTTGACTGCAGCGCCAACGGTAGTAGAAATTTGTTCATACATTTGCAGTAAAACTAATTCAAATCAAATTTTAAATTAAAATTTTTCTTTAAATTTATCAACTTTTAAAATTTTTTCGTCTCTCAAGTTTAGGCGCTCTTAGAATTTTGCCGCCGTAGGCCCGGGCCTAAGCGTAAATCCTGCACTGCAACAATCTCAATATTTACAGTAATCTAAATAAGGTAACGAAGTCAATTTACTAATTATTTTCAATTAGAAAGACCAAACTACATTTTTAATATCAAAAGATTATAGAGTGGAGAAGGTTGTCAATTTTTATGTTAGCTTAACTCCTCGCTCCTCGAAATTATGCTATCTAGATCCTATAAAGCAATTTTAGCGAAATATAAAAGGTAGGACTTCTCGATTGAATTGCATAAGTTCAAAGATGCAGAAAAATATAAAAGATTTTAGCAATAATCCATTGCCCCATAAATACAACTGTAAATTTTTTATTCTTATGTTTAAAAATCGGTTGTTAATAATATTTTTATTTATATTAATTTTTTACAATAAAATACATTCTATATAAAATAATTCTTATATATGAGGCATGTAAATAACTATTTCAAAAATATTATTAAATTTATTAATACGTTAACATGTTAATGCCAAAAACTGTGTATATCAAATTTGAATATACCTTCATGTAGGCACTAATCACCACGATGCATAGATTTGCAAAAGAGTTAAATTATGTACGGAAGCCACAATATGATTTTCTAACAGTTCTGAAATATATTAACACATTTTATATTATTCCTTCTCTTCACATAACAACAAAATTTTAAAATACCAATTAATTTGAACATATTTACATTAAATAATGTAATAACTTTAAAAATTACATGTCGTTCAATGCTTTAATTTAAAATTGCAATTAAAATGATTATAAAACAATTATTACATAAATTAAAAAAATAATAAATACCAATTAATTTGTTATACCGTAACTTTCTCACTAAAGAAGTTATTTCAACATTCTAAAATTTACGCCCAACCACCTGTTAATTTATGGAAAAGTTCTTCGTTCAAACT
Source organism: Cantharis rufa (assembly GCA_947369205.1). Classification (NCBI taxonomy): domain Eukaryota; kingdom Metazoa; phylum Arthropoda; class Insecta; order Coleoptera; family Cantharidae; genus Cantharis; species Cantharis rufa. Next base: position 93,108,296 of record OX376303.1, read on the forward strand.
CTGATTTGCTTCTTTCGATCTCATGGACAAGAAAATGTAACCTCCTATGAACTCGTGAATTACTTTACAATCGGCAGACAAACAACTAAAAATAATGTTCTCTTCTTCAAATTGTACCATCATGTGTTTCACTTCCCAATTCACATTCCATGCCTAACCAGAATTCATTTTATTAAAGTTAATATTTTTTAAATAATCTAATTTACCTTCATCGTGTTAAACCTCCAGGTTTTTAAGTGATCGCCGGTATTCAAATCCATCTTCATTAAACGATTATGTGCCACACCTAACAGATCATCTTTTTTCTGACCCATAAACTTGATAACAAACAAAGAAATGCCATATTCGGGTAACGATTGCCAAGCCTTGATGTAATTTAATTTTGCATCAACCAAAGGCAATTCTTTAACATTTGTATGTGCTTCCAAAATTCGTTGCACCAGCTGAAAACCCAAAATGCAATAATTACAAAAAAAAGATTTAATAAAACAAAAATCTCGCTTACCTTTCCTTTCAATTTACGCGCGAATCTAGGCGCGATGTAGTCTTCTGGTTGAATATCAAGAGAGCTGGGATTGATTGCAGGTCCTCTCTCACTGGGTCGTTGAATTTGAATAAACTCTAAAATCGTCCTAACTTCCGAATCGTATGAGCAATCGGCTAATGAACGACCCTTGGCTGCTAATCGACAGGCAGCCATCCATTTTGCATACTGCTTCTCCTATTTAAATAAATTTGTGGAATTAAGTTAAAATTGGAAATGCAGACCTTCCAAGAAGCAATCAATTATTAAAATTTGTACTTACATCGTCACATCTTATATACATTTCAGACATTCCGTCCGAACTGGGTACCTCCAATTTAATTGCATACTTATTTTGACTTATATTAACATCCGGAGTGACTTCGCATCCTTTCAAATTAATAGAATGTGTTGGAGACGATCGGTGGATCATTTCTTCCCGACTCTTGTACAAGTACAAGTGAAGATCCTTACAGGTAAACCAATATCGTTTGTAGGCTTTAAGTGTAAATCTTTTAGGCCTAAAAAATCGTAATTCGTCGTATAATTCAGGCACTTGGGTGATATCGTTAGCGTGTATATTGATCGCGGAACCCTCTAGAGTCGTTTGTAGGTCTGAAAGAGCGGCGTCAATGTCGTCTTCGTTAGGAGCCGTCATACTTCCGTTATCGTAACTCGGCTGAGGTTGTCCGGCTTGTAAAACAACTTGCAACTATAAATTTGAATAAATTAACAAAGACAACACAATATTTTGGTTGCTTACTTGTAGTGCAGCAAACATCAGCATTTCTTCTTCAGTGCAATCAATCTCTTCGTTCAGTAATTGCCACTTGGCTTGTTCAAAGATTTGATTGATTCGAATACCGTCATATTTTGGATTCAGGTCGTAAAATGTGAAAAATTTGAACCGTAAACACAAAGTGTCGTGTTCCCTTACACCTTGTTCCATTATCGATAACGAAGAATCCAGCCACCTAAATAAGAACACGCCAATTAGTTTGTCGGTATTACCCCGAGCCAAAAAACTTACGCCACGTTCATTCTTGCCTTCTCTATTAACGTCTTCGGCCTAATAAGATGACTTTTAGCTTCTGGACTAGGATATGGAGGACTTTGTGCTAACGTATTGTCATAACTACCATTTACTTGTTCAAAACTTGAATTTGCGTTTAGGTGGTAACTATCATTGCTGTCATTACCGTTTCTTTTCCATGTATTCTGAAATTAATTAAATTTTTATTAAAAGAGCGTCATCGGCAAAAGAAACATTGTTTCCCTCGTGCGGAATATGCCTAATTCCAAACTTGTTTCAGAATATACTATTCTAAGTCGGCCATATTGGGTACCCTACTTTGATTGTTCATGCCTTTAAAGTTAGGAAGAAATCATTGTGGAAATCTGATATACAAATGAAGGGAAATCTGAAGAAATTCGGGGAAATTGAAATTTAAAAAAAGTAGGTTTTTTCAAATTTTTGTTCAAACTTTTCAAATTTAATTTTCTCAAAATTGGCTGAATGTGGCGCGCTACTAGTACTTCACTCGTGTCAAAGGTATAATCTTTACGTAGTATAAATATAGAGAAAAACAAAGTTTCGCATGTTTGACCTTCTCCTAGTTAGGTAAACTTAGGAAATTCTAAGAAATCTTAGAAAATTCTAGATCTTAGAATATTTAAGAAAATCTTATGAAATCTAAGAAAATTTCAGGAAATCTAAAGAAGTCTTAAGGTTGGCTTATGTCAAAACGTACCAAATGCATTGCACGCAGACGGATCAAGTTCCAACTTTAGGAAATCCGAAGTAATCTTAGAAAATAGTTTAACCAAGGAAACGTAGAAAATCTAAGGAAATGCAAAGATAGTTTTGAAATTCAAAAAAATCTAAGAAAATCGTAAGAAATCTAAGGATATCATAGGGACTGTCTATTTTGGATGAGGGCGAGGGAGTGCAAAGTGTTCTTTACGTAAGGTTTCATTTTCTTCCCAATGTGGGTTGTTGAAATTACCTTTTCACATATTAATTCGTTCAATCTTAAAAAATGTAAAAAAAATTAAATTCTGGGTGTGGTACCCCTAGAAGGGTCTACCAAGACCTTACGAGAATTATAAATTTAAAAAAGCCTTTGCTTAATTAATGGACGCTCTCTTAGGAAATTCTAAAAAACCTTTACCTTGGGAAATCATGGGAAATTCAAATATAAGGAAATCTTATAAATACTATACATAAATGAGATTTTTTGTTTTTTATGTTGTTCAAGTTGAACTTGAAATTGACTTCAAGTCTCAAGTTATTACATTGAAGTTGTGAACTTCAAATTCCCAAGTTATACTGATTATGAAATAGATAACTACTTATGATGATAATAGTTGTTGTATTTTTCAATATAAAATCTAATATTTATTTATTCTTTCTATTTTTCGCTCTCCCTCGCTAACATATTTAGGTAATGTGAAATAACAGAGATAATAACTTAGGATATCGTATTAGCAAAATATTAAAATTTTGAGTTCTTAATGCTGATCCGGTGACCCCACCTTTAACTGCTTTTAGAAATATAAACAATAAGCCGGCCTGGGCTTTCCTGGCGTTATTTTAAAGTATTTGACATTTTCATTTCTTATAGTTGTATATGTCAACATTAGAAACCTCGTTAATCTACTCCTATACATCAAAGTAGAGAGACTGTGGGCATTCTAGCGCATTTTTAAGCAAAACTTTTCAAAGTCAAAAATTGATTGATTTATATTAAAAGCAGAAATAAATTTTTCTAAATTCATTGGTTAATTAGGTATATGTGCATAAGGTAAAACAGAAATATATTTACATTTCCCATCGGACTATTGACAGGCGTGGAAGACGGTGGTCCCCTGTATGGTGTAACAGGTGCACACATGAAAGGTGTTTTATCCAAACTTCCGGTACTTCCAATCGGACTACTGTTGGAAATAAAAGTATTTGTGTCAGCGGGAGTTGCTCCGTTCCTATGGGCGCCGTTTTGTTCTGCTTTCTTTTTCGACATTTCTTTGTAATTGTGTTTTAAATGATTGTGTTCTAACGGTTTACAAAATGAAAGTTCTTCGGGGTGCCTTATTCCTAAATCTTTACATACACCAATAACAGACGAAAATGTTTTAATGGAAAAATCAACATTTAATTCGAGATAACGAAGATCTGGCAACTGGACTCTTAAAACTTTATGCATGGGTGTGAAGTGAAGTAAGGCATCTCCTTGGACACCGCATTGGTCCAAAGTTGATCTGGTTCTTGTTAGCCAAACGTTTCTCTTGGGCCACCACAAGGCATGATCCGACCAATCCATGGAGATTTCTGCAAAAAAAAGAAGAAAAATTGAAATTCATGTTTGGTTTTAGCCTCTTGGTATACAATGGGGATTGTAAGTGAAAAAGTAAAAAACTTTAGTTATTTCCGGCGACAAAGTGAAAGAATTTCGATTAGCATTCATCAAGAAAATAAAAATCTTTTAATACGTTTCACGCATTTTAATAATAATTACAGTGCGCATTTACGTTGTAATTCCCGAGATTGATGGCATTACACAATCTTTGAAGTTGGTATCTAGAAATCCTACTATCGCTCTTATCCATTAGTATTTTCCTAATATCGGCCTACAAATAGCAATTAGCAACATATTACAGTGAAACTTCTCCTGTTTTGTTGCAATATTATTATTTGATCCAAAATCTTCCTTTATTGCAGTTTTCATCGTGTCATGTCAGTTCCACCAGGATAGAAGAGAAGCCTGACCGTTCGTTGGTGTCTTCACAAGTCATGACGCTTTTTGTAGTTCAAAATCTTTAAATACAAATTTAAATATTGAAGAAATTGCTTCATCAGGAACAGGCTTTGTAGCCAAAACACTTAAACTCATGGCTATAATGAATTATTCATAGATTGCATAGTATAAATTGTAATGTAGTACGTTAAGTCTATTTTCATCCGAGATTTAAAACTTGTTGATATTCACAAAAATGCCAAGGAAACAAAATATACGCCCATTAAACATAACTACTCGGAGAGTCTCTTAAAATTTTGCAAAAAAATGACCTATATATTTTAATATTTTCTCTCTAAAAATTACATCGACCGGTACTAAACATAATTGGGTGAGAAAATTCATATAAATAGAAGTAGAGCAATTTTTAATTTCATAATCTAAATCCAGATCATAAAGTACTGACGACCTTGCATTTTCTACGTCGCTTATATTAAATGTTCATCATTATAATGAAAAGTCTGAATGTTCTCATTTCTTAAAGGATGTACCACCCTGCCTCCAGAGAAGTTCCTGAGAATACCAATTTTAATTCGAGAGATCTCGAGTGTCGGCATCTGAATTTGCCTTTAAATTGTTTTAATTAGTAATTACACTTACGCAATTCAACTAAGAGTACCTACGATACGCTGCTCTTAATTTATACCACCATAATCATTTGAAAAACTTCAAAGAGAGAATTATAGTTGAGTATTATTGGAGCATATAATAATTCTGAAAAGCAATTTTCTGCATTCCTATTGTTGATATCCATGTTCTGGAGAAAACAGATTTTACATTATCTGATGGATTATTGCCAAAATCAATTTATTCTTAATATTTCGTTGTATCTGTGTACATCATTAGATGTTTTACTAATCAATAAGTTGGCCATGAAGTTAATTCAAGTCAATTTTGAAAAATGACACTAACGATATTGATTTTCAATTACAGATATTAGACATTTAGGGTTGAGATATGAGGGTTTATCTGTTCAATATATTATATTTTATTTGTACATTTGATCACAATTTGGCAATAAAGTCGTCAAATTGTTTCTTAACTGGCCAAACAAATTGCCTTCAAGTGGTTTTTTTTATCTCGAGTGCATGCAAATCATTCATAGTGCAGTGATAAAGTAATGGCCATCTCGTAGACACTTAACATTTATTTATCCAGATCTCAATTTATTTTAAAATTCAATTAAATAACAAGTAACGAGATAATAGTATGTTACACCACGAGTTTCGAGAGGGCACATTACTGAACGAGTGGTGCCCATCATACCAATTTCGTATTCAGCTTTTTTATAGTTTAGATAATTATAATAATTAAAATATTATGTTAAGTTGTAAACCAGACAATTTTATGTTTAAGTAAATAGGTGACTATTTACAAAACATTTTGTACTTATATCTTATCAGTTTCGTGCGATGGTTTAATTTTCAATTATTTAATACATATATATTTCGGTGAATTTAAAAATAAAAGTACCAAACCAAATTGTGTCTAGAGCAAACATCAGTCGATAATAAAAAATCTAAGATTAGATTTGCTAGAGTGCCAAGTATTACGCCAAAAATATCATTCCCAATTCAAACGGAAACATAACCTACATCATAATTTGCAATAATATAATTACATGAGTTATTGGGTTTCTTTTTTAAAACTTCAATTACGATATTATATTTAGGCTGAGGCTTTATTATGGAAATCCATTGGTACGGCAACCCCATTTTAATGAAGCGGAAAACTTATTTGCATTACTAAAAGGTGTTTTTCGATCAACGAGAGGATGTTTGAGGTTGAATTTGCAATCAAATTCTGTTAACATGTACGAACAGGATATCCGGATTATTAGCCACATACAGATGTGTGATGATAATATACTTTTGTATGACAAAACCAAACACCTAATGTGATTTTATGGCACCCATTTAGGTAGATTCATTGTATTCCGTTCACTGTATAAATATATGCAATGTCCATTTTTTCAAGAATGAAATGACGTCATTTTATTTTCACGAATTTGACAAATACGAGGCCAGGATATGTTCGAATCAATTTTTGTATTAAATTCCAATCCTTCGATCTTTATCAAATTCACTTTATAAGCATGTAAACAATATTAACTTTTTATGACGGCAATGAAAAACTGTCTCAATTTTTAATCAACTTGATAGCTGGGTAAACCCTACTCTTGATTGCTACTAATAATAATTTATCAAAAGAATCTTCCATCAATGGATCGTTATCAATGTTGAAACAAATATCGATAATATTTATCTAAACTAGCTTTCGTACCCGGGTTCGCCCGGTATAAAAACTTATACGTAGGCTTCATGGCAAATTATTTCGTTGGTCAAAGAAAGCCAACCAGAATCAAGTTCACTTTACAGCCTTATAAGCACCAATAATTTCTTTTGCTTCCTAATAAAATTTTCCCCAAGCCCGTATGGCGACGTTTTTACATTCTACTTTCCAAAAGTAGGCAACTTATCTCCAATTAATACTGTATTACAATATTTACGTCTGATAGTAAATATAGATATTAATACTCCCACTTATTTATTGAAAAAAATTACAAGTGTGGCCGATCACGTATGAGTTTATGCTTATATTAATACTTGAGGTCATATCGAGTACATCATATATTTACATCAATATTATTATAATCCTTGATTGCAATCCAAACACGTTCAATTACATTTTTGGATGTATGTGGGCGAACTAGAATTAAATCCGAACGTTCTTGTGGCCGAGTAATAATATAAATGCCTGCATACTATTAATGACATAATAAATCGGTTTAATAAATAAAAAAAGCTCGATTACGAATTCCTTCAAGAATTTAAATAATTTTAGAACCAACATGTGTTGCTAAAATAGAATCAAATTTTGTTTATTTACTTCTTAAACGATAATATTCGGGTTTAAAAATAACACCTTGCCCTTTTTCATGTTTTGGAAAACCTGATAGCATCTGAAGTGTTGAATCTATTCTGATCGTTTTCAGGTGCAAGAAGTTTTTCACACGGAACTCGTGAACTAATTTTAACATCAAGATAAGGATCTTAACATGGTGGAAGTGCACCTGTTAAATAGATGAAGTGATTTACTGAAACCGTACAAGGACAAGATTCCACATCATGTCAGTGTATTTACCACAGACGTCCGTCATCCGAGACAGAACAGGTCGAAAATTTAAACAAGAATACTCCTCATTGGAGAGAACGAAAAATACATTCCCCATGTACCGTCGTGGTGTAGTTACATAAAACTGAAAAAAAATCGACCTGGATGCTGCGGAGTCGCAAGCGAGCGGCCCTGAGCTTTAGGTAGCACAGGTGGACGTTGGTTTTTCATTTCAAGAGGCTAATTATAAAGTACAGCAACTTTTTTTAAATCAAAAGAATTAACTGAGATGATGCTGTTTACGCTACTTCTGTGGTGGCCGCACGTTACTGTTTGGATATGTATTGTGAAGGAAGTATCTATCTTCACGATGAAAAACCCACTTTTACCTTTTTGAAAATTTTATTATTTAGTTTACTAGTTCAGCATATCCAGAGAGGCTAAGTCTCAGGCTGCTGGTCTCTTAAGCAATCGCACCAAAATCAGGCCAATTACTGTAGAATTTTTGGCTGTAACTCGAAAAGATAACGATAACATTAATCTGGAGGCAAACAAAACCATCAGCATGCGCACTTTGCAATGTGTAGGAAGTGCAAATTTAAGTGTAAAAACCTGTTCGGACGACCTTTAGGAATGTTATGTTCGGATGAAATTTGAAAACGTGAATTCGAAAAGAATATGAGTTTTTGAAATTTTTACCGAAATTTCTTTTTTTGCGATACCAAGCACCGCATTCCATAATACGATAGACCAAAAAATAATAAAGCAAAGTAGAAATTTTCAAGCCTTATCAGACTGACCATCTAATTCTCTCGCCTATTTTATTGATGACTACAAACTACATCCGCCGGTATCGATTAAATATTGACGAGTTTTTTTGCGTTTCAGTTTATTTTCCAAAACACATACATTAAACTCAAAAACAGTGTTTATGTTTATAATAAAAAAATTTGAAGTATAATATGTTTTGCCATTAATGGTAATAATACAGTGTAAATTCAGTAGGCGTTGTAAATTACAATAATTGCAAAGGTGTAGAATGTGAAATCTCTCGAAACGGAACGCAAACGTTTACCCACACAGATAATTTATTTTTCGTTTTTAGTATTCAGCGCAAGTGTATTTTCGACATACCTCCATTAATTAAACCAATTTGGTCTTTTTTAATTATTTTATTTAATTTGCTTCCAATCGAACCAAACTAAAACTGGACCAACCAACGCAACGGTAGGGCTCTCTGAAGACCACCCAACGTGGAATACATGAAGAAATTGGATAAAAATTTGCTAATTTCTGTTGTCGACTTAAATTGTGCATACAATTTAATAAAAAAATTAAATTGTAGGTCAACAAACTAATAAGCGATGACGCATAGTTATTACAAATTTAGTGTATACTCTGAAATAAAAAGATTGTATGTTCAATAAAATTATAATTATAACAAAAAAAAAAAAAAATCTGAAGTAAACGAATATTTCCTTGAAAAGGTGAACAAGTGTGAAAAGTTCATGAAAACATCTGATTTTGAAAGGCAATAATTATATTATCAAATATTTTGTCAATTTATTTAATTATCGTCCTCCAAAAATTCTAAAAGTTGATATGCAGATTAATTTTAAAAATGTCAGAGAAGATATCAAAGCTTTGTAAATTTTATGACCAGTCAATGAAACAATAGTCAATTAATAATGAGCAAGTAGTAATAAAATATTCCTTTTAAAATTAATACAATATAATAACACAAGACATTAAGTAATTACAGTAACAATCATTAAGAATTATCTCATCGACCACATCACAATTAACAATAACAGGCGGTTTAGTAATTCAAAACCTGAGTCAATTTTAAAAAAATAGCGAAAAATTTGAAAAATCTGTTGAACATCAAAATAAATTTGTGACAACCGCAACCATCAATTTTAACAGATACGTAAACACGTGCCCAAAAATTTTTGGTAGCTTGCACGTGCTCCAACTTCATAAAGCATGGTAACTTCCTTATTCTCAAAATAAATAAATAATCTAGCACATGCCTCAACTTCCAATTAGCTTTAGGGAAGCTAGGCGTAATGGTATGGTGCTTAATGATTAATATATTAGAGGTACCTACATCAAGTACGGAAGGATATTTAATCTAAAAAAATGTTACAGTACATAATTAAATACTGTGAAGCCTTAAAATGTCTACAAAAATACATAGTCACGATCAACCTTTTTAATCTACCATATAAAAGCACCTAATTAGACCACGCAGCTTTTCATTAAATTAAAAAGAATAAATGGTTTCACGAAATGGCCAGCAAAATTCGTAACTAATTGTTTTTAATTATTAACGCCAATAGACGCTCCTGATACACATTTTCTGGGAAGGGGACAAAATTAAAATAAAATTTTTTTTTAATAATAGATCTTGCACTCTCAAAAGATTCAAAAACAAAAAAAATAAGGGGGGGGGTGCAACTGCACCGATTACCTCGTCATACCTTCTTCTTACTTCAGACTCTTCCTTCTGCCCTATTACTACCAGCTATTTAAGTTATATGTATTTTATGGTAATATTAAATAATAATTTACATAATATACATTAAATTGACATAACTTATCGAGTTTTACTTATTTAAATATATCTAACGCACGATAATATGTTATTTCCCTAACGGAAGTATAGTTGATAATAGAACTCAAGTCAATATTAAACTAGAGCTTTTAACCCTATCAAAATTTTTCTAAGTTTGAGATAAAGCGATTATTTCGAAAATTTTATCCTCACTGATTTACGTTAACAGGTTAGAATGGGAAGATAATATTAGTGAAATATTACAGTACTAAAAATATAGCATTAGCGTTTATTGCCAATTCTGCTATAAATGATTTGCGGTTAACTCAGAGAAGTTAGAAAGCTCCGTAGCTGAAGTGAAAGCACAGGTTCAATTCCGGGTAAACTATAAGTAAACTAGGAATTAATTTATATTTCAAATCTGCTACAGTATTTTCATAAAAACAAGGAAGATAACCCATGACAAAGGATTTGTAAGAGATCACATCAATCCGTATTAGAATGCAGGCAAAATAACAGTAATAATTTAATAGGCAATCTGCTACTTAAAATGCATTTTATGCATGAAGTAATATTAAATGTTTTTACAGACAATTAATTAATAGAATGCTGTAATACTCTAGGTTGTAAATCTTACAAGAAAGAAATACAAGCAAAAAATTAAAATACAGAAGCTTATTAATCTTGATTATTAAGTTAAGCAATTCATCTTTCTAGTTTCATTTATTATAAATTTTTAAATTTTAATTAAATAAAAGTAATAATTAGAAGCAGTAATCGTCATCTCGGCACTCCATTCCATTGACCACGTCGTTAGACGCTTTCTAATCCATTTTCTAAGGTGCCCATATAGGAACCTCCAGGCTCTGACCACAAGGCCAAGCACGGGACAGGACTGGGCAACCCAGCTCTGGCTTCCCAATGTTGGCCCTAACTAATGCCCAGGACTGGGGGGTAAATCCAGCTCTGGTCACTAGCCAGAACTAGTGAACCCAGCTCTGACTCGCTAATGTTGGCCCTAGCTAAAGCCCGGGACCGGAAACCCCAGCTCTGGCTTTTCAATGTTAAGCCAGGCTTGCGCCAAAACTAATAAACCCAGCTCTGGCTTTATCATGTTGGCCCTAGCTAAGGCCCAGGACTGGGCAACCCAGCTCTGGTCTTCCAATGTTGGCCCTAGTTAAAGTTCAGGACCGGGCAACCAAGCTCTGGCTTTTCAATGTTAAGCCAGGCTTGCGCCAAAACTAGTGAACCCAGCTCTGGCTTTTCAATGTTAAACCAGGCTTGCGCCAAAACTAGTAAACCCAGCTCTGGCTTTCTAATGTTGGCCCTAGCTAAGGCCCAGAACTGGGCACCCAGCTCTGGTCTTCCAATGTTGGCCCAGGCTTGAGCCAGAACTAGTGAACCCAGCTCTGGCTTTTCAATGTTAAACCAGGCTTGCGCCAAAACTAGTAAACCCAGCTGTGGATTTCTAATGTTGGCCCTAGCTAAAGCCCAGGAGCGGGCAACCCAGCTCTGGCTTTTCAATATACCCTAACAGGAAAGTATGACGGGCCCAGGATAGGGCGAGGCGAGCCTGGCCAATCTTTCAACATATCCCAATCTTGTATCTCAAGTTAGGCTCGATTTTGAATCCCAAGCTTGGCCCAGTCTTGTACGCCAGCCTTGAGCCATCTCTGGTTTTGAATGATAATTGGGGGCCAAGTCTGGCAGACACGACTGTTTACTGTGTACATTCTTGTATTTCAAGCTTGGCCCGGTCCTGATAGCCAGGCTTGGCCCCCAATTATCATTCCCTAGTTATAGCGGAGATGGCCCAAGGCTGGGGCACAAGCATGGACCAAGGTAACACAGAGTAGTACCAAACTTGTTCTAAGGCTGGGCCCGTTGTCATTTCCTACCTGGGTGGATTAATCCCCATTTCTCACTTTTCACAACATTTGTGGCACTCAGGAGTAACCAAGTTCTCCGATTTAGTGCTGCAATGCATTGCAACATTGAATGAGATATCAAACATAAATGTCTTTTCCCTCTCTTGGCACCAAGGTAACGAGGATAACGCAAAAGCGAACGAGCTGGCAGTACTGTCGACACTCGCCTAAAACAACACACTCCATAACTGTATTTCGACAAATGGACAAAAACAACTGAATGCAGACAAGCAAGAGCAGCGATATTAGCACCCTCTGGTAAGCATTTAAAGCTATCCAGAGTCAATACATGGACAATTGCAGGGTTCTTAACTGAATATTGCAAATGAAACAAACATCTCAACATACTACGATTTGTCAATCCTAGAAAAGTCAAGGAGAAGTACCATGTATCTTCTGGCATAATATGGCCCAACAGATCAGCCAAACTATTTGAATATATCCTGCAGTTAGGATGGCTTGAAGGGTGACAGAATGGGGACCGCAGCATCGGAGGTAGTACAACGGCCCTGATTTAACGTCCTACCTCAAATGTAGAACTCTCTATGTGTCTTTGCATGAGGGTGTCACCCTTCTTCATCATTGTCTAATCTAGAACTCTCGTTCTCCAATCTCTAACCTTCGTCATTCTTATGCAGCTGTCAATTTCGTCCTGCCATCTCATTCTTGCCCTTCCTCTCGACTTCTCAATATCTGGCTTCCAATGCATTACACATCTGAGTGATCTATTTTCTTCTGGTCTCAACACGTGACATAATCAACCTAATCTCATAGCTTTAATGTGTTTGAATATGTTACCTACGAACAGGCTGTCTTGCTCCTGCATTTATGATAAATTCTTCGATAATTTCATTTTTTGACATTACTATCTTAATCGTATAAGTTTTGCAGGAATTTTTATTTCTTCTATTTCTTTTATTCAACGACTTTTACTAACTCGGTTAAAGGCTTGATTGAAGTCTATAAATATCCTCTCTACTCGAATGTTTCTTATATTTTTCTTATATTTTCTTATATTATTTTTGCTACACTCCACTCTGCTGACATTCTCTCTCTTCTTCTTCTCTCCACACTATCATCATCAGTTCGTCCAGTCTGCTAAACATTGTTTCTTTTCCTTTTAGTACTGATGTTTTATTATCTATGTTTTTCCCTTGTTCCTTCACTTGAAATATTTTCTTCATAATTGATTTTTTCATATTTCTCTTTTTTCTCTATTGCCAATCTGTTCTTTTTTATTTTTTCTTGTCTTGTATCTTCATCGATCTTACTTATTCTGACAAAAAAATGTTGCTTTATAATTTTTTTCTACGGCAATTAAATTACATTATTACATAATTACCGCGCTTTGGGAAAAAATATAGGGCAATCAATCTAGGGAAAGGTCATTTTGTATATCAGCAGTAATTTTTTAAAGGCTGTACTTGAAGAAAAAGTTCAATGTACGTAATTTTATGTAGTAATAAAGCAGTGGTGCATAAAAGTTCGTGTTAAAATATTATTATTTCCAAGTACATAACACAATAATATAATTTGTAAGCAACAGAATTTATTGCTTTGCAGATAATTTTATCAGAACAACAATATAAAACAATGGAAACTATACTTGATTTTTCCTCACGCTGGACAATAAAGAGAATTTCTGCAGATCAATTCGAAAAAATTTAAATTTTCACAATTTTTTAAATTTCGTGTCACAACTCCAGTAGTGATACCACACACTTGTAATCTACTAATTCATAATAATTATATAATTAAAAAATTCTAATTGGCTTTTTTATTAAATTAAATATAATGTGGGTCGATTCCATTACAGATTTTTAATTCATTTTAATAGAAAAAGTAATTTGTTTTAAGTATAATTTTAATTACCAACTTATTTCTGTTTCATTGTTGCTTTACAACAAACAAAATCAAAGTTCACAAATTTACATTGTTTAAAAAAAATTTATTATTTGTTAGCTCTACTTAAAAGGCATAGTGGACATTTTCATTTTTTTTTGGAAGGGCATTCTTGGCAGACAACTCGGTGGTTTGCCATTGCCTGTCGAGGGAAGACAGTCAGAATAAAGTTTTTACTCCGCTCGGGATCGAACCCGGAATTTCGGCATAGCAGTCAGGCCGTGGTTTAATACATTCATCGAGAGCTTCTGCTGACAACTGTCATCAAAGATAAATCTCAAATTTAATAAGCATTTAGAAGCTACAAAGAGGGCTAGAATTAATTGCTAATCCAATTATGAAATTACATCTTCTGAAATTAGTGCAGATAATAATTAGTCACAATATTAATTTATAAATAATTACAACAATTCTATGTATCATTCACTACAATATCAAGCGCCACCAGATAATAACTATCTATACAACCTTCAAAGAATTTATAGAAAGTTGAGATGATTATTAATAAATTCCATATAATGCACTGAATCAGTTGTTGTATAAATTATTGCACCATAACCCTTGGATAACCCTTGATTATTACCAAGAAAATCCACATGGCTTGTCGATTTCGTCTGGTAATATTTTATAAAAATTGCATGTTATTTACATTTGTCATAGACACCTGTTATGACCAGACAAATGCATTGACAATGCCGATATCAAAATATATTAGTGTGACTATTGCATATGCGTATGTATAGGAAGACATATGATCAAAAAAAAAAAAACTCGGAAAAACTCAAATGTCAAATTTAGAACCAATCCCATGTCAATTAAATGACAAGTACTACTGTGCACTTGTCGATTTCGTATTATCAAACGCACAGCTAAACAAAAAAAACGAGAAAATTTGCACTCCTACTTTCGCAATCGTCCACATTTTACGACAAACCGAAAATGTAAAATTTTTCAGAATTTTTTGGAAATGGTTGGAACTCGAAACGTGTAAATCTGTAATCTATGTTGATTTATAAAAATCTCGAGTTTTATATCACGGTTTACTGATATAAGTAAAAATTAAAAACACTTTTGTACTATTATATGAGTACCTATCTAAATCTATTATTTACGAGTATATAGTATACTTAGGTATAGAAAAAAATATATTATGTAGTATAGATAAAAATAGACTAGACCCACTTATTCTGTACTACTTGGACGATAATGGGTAAATTAGTTTGTTTGTTGTATTATTATAACATTGTTGTTTACCAAAACGATTACACCATTAACTAACTAAAATGTCCTTTATTAATTTAAATGCTGCTAGTGTTTAACCAATTATGTGTTATGTAACCAAGTAGTTAAATACTTTTGATAAATATCAAAGATTAATGGTCGCATACTTGAACGAGTCATCAATAAAATGTAGGTATGCTATATTAATTATTCATTTATTTATTTATTTAGAATAAAATCGATAATATACAGATGAAAACAACAGGTTATAAAATACAACAATGCTAATAATAAAAACTCAATAACGGAATAAATGTGAAATAATCAGAATATCAAACTCGACCTCTATTATCTCTGTTTTTCGTGTCTTTGCAATCATACAATTAACGTTTATACGTTAAGAATCCCAATTAATCTTGATATGTCAACATCAATTTATATCATTTGAAATCTTCCGAAAGTTAACAATCTGTGAGATAGCGCTGCAATAATTTTGATAATATCAAGATCAAAATAATCAATGATTAGAGAATAAAATTTTCATGTTTCATCGAAAAAATTCGGAAAACACTAAATTATACCTCGTTATTGACCGGAACGTCTTGACACCGACCAATTCATTAATGTGGACACCACATGACTTCCTTATTAAACTGTCAATACTTTTTTAATAACTAAAATGTAGAATAATTATTTTGTAGTTAGAATCATCTCGTTAATCCATTCGTGCGCGTCACGTATCGCTTTAAGGTTAGTGTCCACTTGAGACAGAAAGTCTCGAGTCTCGAGAAAGTATTAGTCTCAGAGACTATATTGTCTCACCTATCGCGTAAGTCCGGGGTATTACTGTATACAGTGGCGTAGCTATCATAGGGCCCCAGAGCTGAGGAGGCCCCGGGACCCTTGGATAATTTCAAAACTACTTTCTTGATGTGCGTGAAGTTAGCATCGCCATTTTTGAAAATTTAGAAACTGAATATTGGGCTGGACTGTGCCCGATGTTGTTGTGCCGTTGCGTTTTTATTTAATTTCTAGAAATTGCTTATTTTGGGAGTAGAACTTAGCCCCGCCAGTTTTGATTTTTTTTAAATAAAAATTATATTGGATTCTATTCGACGTATGCCGTTGTGTGCAGTAAATCATAAAATTTTATTTCGATAAATAAAGTTTTTTTTGCCCAAAAACTATTTTATCGATAGAAGTTAGCCTCGCCATTTTTAATTTTTTTTGGTTTAATCAAGATTGTATTGAACTCGACCCGACGGCGACGTATACTGTAATCAAAAACTGTGAGGGTTAATTTTTCAGCAAAAAATTTAATGGTTTACGATACACCGAGTACAATCCAATATAATTTTGATTTTTAAAAAAAATCAAAAATGGCGGGACTAACAAACTAACAACTATTGATAAAATAGTTTTTGGCTCAAAAAAATGTTATTTGTACAAATAATCTTATAATAATTTATAATATTACCTACTAATAATACAAAATAATTTATAAAAATAAAATGTTTTGGTTTACGGCACACGTTGAGCAAAATCCAATATAATTTTGATTTAAAAAAAAATCAAAGATACCCCAAAATAAGCAATCTTTAAAATCAAAAAAAAAATAGGCACAACGTGGCACAGTTCGGGGCAATATTCAGTTTTTAAATTTTTAAAAACAACTTCACGTACATACTTGCTTGAGATAATTAAATATTTTTGATTTACTTATAATTATTTTTATAAAACATTTTGATAAGATTGGTTAGAGGGACTAATTTATTTTCTGCCCCGGGGCCATTTTCTATCTAATTACGCCACTGAATGTTAATTTATTCCACCAATATTGCATCTAATAATGTGTAACAGAATTGGTACAATAGAGTATGAATAGTGGCACAATAGTAATTACCTACATGGGCGTCAATTGAGGGGGGGGGGAAGCAAAGGGGCAGCTGCCTCCTCCTGGCTTTTGCCTTAAATTTTTAAATTTAATTTTAATCTATTTAAATTTCGTGAAAAAAGCTATTACTGAGTTCGCGAAGGAACCACGGAATTTGAAATTTGTCTTTTTTGCAAATTAAAAAAATTAAAAATTTTGAGTGTTTAATTTTTTTTATATATAAAATTATTTTTAATTTTGCCTTCTCTCAAAGATCCTATGGACGCCCATGATTACCTATCACAGTCAAGCATAAGTCAATACTGATACAATATTATGTCTGCAATTTTTGTTCTTCTCTGATCTGTAAAACTTAAAAAAATTGCTTTTGGAAATTAGAATTTGTCAATTTTCTGGTTCTTCTCTTCTTCAACGTAGCACATATCGGGCAGAGTCCGGCACAATATTCAGTTTTTAAATTTTCAGAAAAACTTCACGAGATAGTTGAATATCTGTGATTTAATTATAATCATTTTTATAATCAAGCTTTATAAGATTGGTTAGAGGAACTGCCCCGGGGCCATTTTCGATCTAGCTACGCCACTGACTGTATATTATGATTGTTAATCATAATAACCTAACCTAAAATCCCAGCACTCTGCTGCTCCTGCTCCAGCGTGTCATTTTTTGGTGAGAAAAGAAACAATCTGATTGGTTGATTTTTTTTACCAACCGAAAAATATATTAAAGTACCGCCGGTACTCCCCCTGGGACGAGTTGCACATCAATCGAGTTTCCAACCAATCGGGTCTAGATGCCCGTCCGTGAACGGGCTTTCTGCTAGTTTAATATAAAACTTGAAAAATGCCTACCAAAGAGACTTAAATAAAACGCAATAAAATTTAACGTCCACAAAATGAAAATAAAAAATAGAAATTATTATAAAAATCGCTTATTTTCGAACCGAAACCTTGATAATAAAAAATCATATTTATTTTTTAAACAAAAGTATGATAACAAAAATTAATATTTTTAGTTCGGAAATACCTAAAAATCACCACCATTCTACCGTAGAGCTGCGCTGCCAAAAATTGAGAATGGAAGCTTTTTGTGCTCCAGTTTCCGTCCATTTCCGTACAAAATTTGAAGTTTATTTCATTTTAGAAACACTTTTACGGTTTTACTATTATTTAATTTTATATCCTTTAGTGCACGAGAGCGGGTGAAGGCCTCAAACAGGCGAACTCACCCTATAAACTAATCGGGGATTTTTTGAAAAGTAATTTTATGTACAAAATATAATTCAAACAGAATTATTTTATTTAAGAAAAAGTTCAAATTTATTGCACTATGTATTAAGGCCGACGCCGACGTAAAAGTCGCTTCTATAATAGACGAAGTTATAATATAGATGCAACTGATGGATGACATGCAAAGAAATTACAATAAAAAACCCATCATAAACCACTTAAACTGCCAATTTTTAGTTATTGTACCAAAAAAATTATTGACAGTCATCGTAAACACTGGCAAAAAAGTCATTAACCTTAAAAAATAGGTTAATCCATAAATAGACATAACAATTGCTATTATTGCAACATATGTGAGCTTTCAGAACATGATGAAGCTGTTACTTGCTATATCTCGTTCTACTCGGTAAATCAAAAGTTGCAGCCGATTATTATTTTTTGAATGTCCACAACAGAATAAAACAATATTGTTTACACCCACTTAACATGTTAAGACCTTATCTTGGTCTGCAATCTAGGTAGGTCAGTGTAAATGACATAATTTCAGGTGCTCCCAGCCTAACCCACCTTTGAACTGGTTGAAAATGTGTTTACCGCTGTAAACCAAATTTACCAAAATTTAGTAGGAACATAATAATTATAATTATAGTAGTTCGCAGTAATCACAATTTAAGGTAAAATTGAAATAAAAGCCATTTTCCGGTTGACAAACAAAAAGAAGTTGCTGATATTTTTAGTTCAATTTTTTAGTGACTCACCTACAATATCACGCCGGTTAGGTCATTGTGGTTTTTATCGTTGATTTTATCTTGCATTTTCTGCGTTTTGGTAGTTAATAATAAATTATACAGAATGCAATATTTTAATAGTATATTACGTGCCGAGGTAGACAACGCTTCGTTATAGCCGAGTGCTAAGATACAGGGTGTCCCCGTGACCGTGGAGAATCTCTTAGGTGGTGATAATTGATAAAGGACACTTTTCTAAGACATATTTTTAAATAAAATTTTTGTCCAAGTCCAAACCCTTGGGGGGTACCTCACTTTAAAGCAATTTTTTCAATTTATGATTTCAAGCGGCCATTGCACCGATAATTTAGATGTTTTGGGTTTAATGGTTTAGAGCTTTTCTATAGAGCATTTGAATATCTACAAATTATGTTATAACCCCTTATCGCCTAGAATCAACAGATTTCGAGTTATGAATTAAATTAAGGGAAAAAATGTCAAAAAATTCCGAGTTTTATTTTTTTTTACTTTTCTTGCCAACCCCGTATCTTTTAAACGAAATGTCTTAGAAAAAAATTAACGGCCCAAACCGGATAGGGAATTTAACGGGCTACAACTTTAGCTTTTGAAATTGAGGGAAATTGAGGGAAATTACCACGTCCATACAGGAAAAACATGCAAAAGTGTTTTTTCCGTTGATAAAATAATAATAAAAAAAGTGAAAATATAAAAAGTAAAAGTTACACAGTTCACAGTTTGATATTTAAAAAGCAAATAAAATCTTAAAATTATTATTTAACAAATTGTGTTTATTTTTCGAAACTTGTTTGAGATTTGCTAAATGAATAAATTTCAATAAGCAATATTTATACTACCGAACTGACCTTGCCAATTAATTTTTAAATTTGTAATATATTTATATAATTTTTATCAAATATGTTGCTAAAATTACTCATCGACTAAAATAAATAAAAGATGGCATCAAAAATGGTACGACGAATATTATCAAAACTTTTCAGGGGGCTGGAGAAGGATATTTTTGATCAATATTCTCATTTCATGCACGTTAACAATAATTATTACAACTGGAAAACAGATTAAAAACTATCCGGCAATGCATAGGTAGAGAAGCAAAGCATCAGGCAGAACATAAATAAATTATAGCACGCCGACATGGTAATTTCACTTCTAATTTATTTCAAATGGAATACAAGACATCGTGTAATTTGTGGAGTAATGAAAAACACTGCGGCAAAATAAATTATATCATTTAAATGTATAGGTAGCTCAATGATGTGAAATTTACATTAATTTTTAATTTATGAAACTTGGAAAAATAAATTTTTTTCATTGCAAATACATAAATTATACCAGTAAAATGATGGAATAGAAATAAGGTAATAGGTATTTCGCGCAGAACAAGTACAGTTACTCACAAAAAATATTCGGACGCTCCAATGTTAGCAATGTAAATTGTACCCTTGGAAGACTTTGTTATATAAAAATCGTTTTTACAGCAATACTTATCAATTTCATGAAATTTCTGTACAAGAAAACAAAGTCTTCAAAATATACAATTTACATTACTAACATAAGAGCGTCCGAATAATTTTGCCGGTAAGTATAATTAAACTGTGCGACTTGCTTGGACCTTTTTTTGTAGCAAATTTTCTACAAAATTAATATATCTCAAAACTGTGCATTTTGAAAAATATGTGTTTGCTTAATTTAGGTGCTTGGGAAGAATATAAGCCTCCAAATAAGCAACTGGTTAGAAAAAAATTAAATATTTTATTATAAAGCACAGCTGCTCAAAATTAAAGATCCATGAAATTAAGCTATAAATTACTAAAATTTATGTCATTTTTATATTATAATAAACCATTTTATACATTGTATTTTGAAGAAGTTGGTAGTTTAGACAAACGAAACAAGTGGAATGAACAACTGACAGCGTCTAAACAAAAACAACAAAACAAAAACAAGTGAAAAGCAGACACATGGATGTTGATGGTGTTGTATTGATGTTGCAGTTGTAAGTTTGACAAAAAAATCGTGAAAGTAATGTTCATTGAAAAATTTCAACATTTACCACCCAGACGGTTTTTTGTTTAACCTCATGGCTTGCTTACGTCATAAAAGCGAACCAATTATAATAGGCACAGCCGCCTAAACACCTCCTCCCACCTATGGATCAATTTACATTGCCATTTGAGGTTATAACTAAAATAACTTCTGTTTTTTCCTCGATTAATTTGATTTTTAAGAAAACCGTTTGAGAACCAAAAATTTGACCAAAGTTTTTTACGGGCGCCAATTAAAAGGCGATAACAATAAAGAGCCATTCCTGTCATGCCAGATTTAAAATGTGACCCAGTTGTCAACATTTCCAGTTCAAGAATTTGCAAGCAAAAAATATCTCGCAGTGGAATAGCTGTAATTTCTTTGCAATTCCAACAAGTTCTAGTTGTATAAAAGGCTTACCTAGTTCTTCCACTAGTTTTAGCATTACACCTCCAATGTGTAGGTCACCCTTAACGCGAAGAATGCGTTCCGTTTGCAAATCCGTAACGTATACCCGCAGATTCCACGAACCATCGCCAATTATTTGCCCGTTGGACAACATATTTTCTTCGGATTAATTAAACAACACTACGAAAAAATAAACCGTGCATCATAAAAGTTTCCCACAATTTCGTCAGTTGTGATACAAAAATTTAAACTGTTTTCAAAACACAACACATTTTAATAACGTAACATGAATATATTTTGCACTAAATTATAAAAAAAATGATTCAAGGCACTTTAATTTTAAAAAAATCGTCAACAATTTTAAGAATACCAGACGCAACTAACTCGCAACACAAACAAATTCCGTTTGAGAATTTTGTTATTTTTATACGATCGCATTTTGCGCTAAATTCGTATTCTCGAAGTTAAACGAACTAATTCCATCAGTCAGTAGCGTAACTCAGTGGCGTTGCTTGCTAAATATGACTATTTTCAGCAGGGCAGTAGGTAAAAATTAAGAGTCAAGCCTGTAACACTGAAAATTTTTTAAAATCTCAATCGCACATATTTTATATGTATTTTGCAAATTTTCATTTATAATAATGTAAAAGATTCTACAAAACTACCATTATACACAACAAAGGCAGCAGCATAGCGAGGGGTTTTGGCGCCCGGGGCGGTCCCTAAATTGGCGCCCCCCCCCATGGGAACAATTTTTTAATTTGCAAGTTATCAAAAAAGGTCAACGGTATGTTTTTCTTTATTTGATTATGATCTTACAAGAAGTTTATTTTTCTCGCCTTCATTTGCGCAAATTCGTCAATAACACTATCAAAATTTCAAAAAAAAGAAAATTTTTTTGAAAATGGAAAAATGGCACCCCTAAAAGGTGTGCGCCCGGGGCAGACCGCCCCCCCCCCGCTACTGAACAAAAGTAAACAGTTACTGGATCTAAATGCGGTCATATCAGTAAATTATTGGGGGGGGGGGCATTTTTACAAATAACCAAAAATTGTGAAAAATGTATAAGTGTTTCGGATCTTATCCGTTATCTGTCGACCATTGACGCCCACAAATGAATCAATGAGATTCCTAATATAATATAGAATAGAATATAAAATATAATGAAAGTTTAGCAGGGTAACTGTGGCCTTTACCACGCGTAGATCAACTATCTGCTGCTGCGTGATTAGTTTTTTAAATAAATTTGCTTCCTATGTTTTTGAGAAAATATTTTTGTATTACGATTTTCTAACTTTACAATAAAGCGCTTGACCTTGAAAATTTCAAAAATTATCGCCTGCGGCACTATATACTGGGAGTTACTCTCCAGACTTCCTGGTAGGGGCGCAAGTTTTAAAGTCGCCATGGGTGCATCATACCCTAGCTCCGGCTCTGTACATTTACATGCTTATTTTTACTTATATTTGCTAAAATAACTTTACAGTCGGTAAAACCGGAAATAAGCTTATAGCTCTTTTCTAATTTTGGCTACTGAGCAACTTCTAAGTTTTGGTGCTCGAAAAATGAGCAATTGGTGCGCTGAAAGGTGTTCCATACTCTCAGACCTCCCGGTTTGCCAATAACTACACTAAACGGCAATTAATATTTGAAGTTGTAATTATAAATAAATATTATATTTATCCTGACGCCCAGAGAAAAAGTAACCTGAAAAGCTTGAAGCTAAACATGAACTAACTATAATAAAGCCAGCTACTTCTATTACGATTATCACGAATTTGATAAAAACATTCCTGAACGCAACCTCTTCATCCAGGCAATTCATTCATGCACGTCAGTGATTGACGAATAACGGATAAGATGCATCAAGATCATCATTATTAATTTTTGTGCGTTTTTTCAAACTATCTCCTAAGTTCTACCGACATTGCAACAGTCTTCCGGCATTGGTCAAAATTTATTACAGAAAACTCAGATTTGTCTTTTTGTAGGGCCAATATTTTAAAAAGGTCATCAATATAATACCATTAAGGATATAAAAATAGCAGGTGAATTACTTTAAATACTGAACGTTCTTAATCCGATCAAGATATTTATTTGAATATCAAATCCATTTTAATTAAACCCACAAAGAAATTTAATTAAAAACAAAATTCAACATTTATTTAGACAATTAAAATGACTACAACAAGTACAAAAATTATACTTAATAAAAGGCCACGCATATAAAATGGGATCACAGTGAAAAGTGATTTACTAAAATGTGTATTTTTACTACAATATAAAGAACGTCGTCATAATAAAAGTGGAACATTTTGTGGAACTTGTAAATTAGAAAAAAATACTTTCGCTCTTAAAACTAATTCAGGTGCAATATTGTAGATAGCGTTAGTTTTTCCCTGTAAAACAAAAAATTAGAAACGTGCAGTTTTTAAACGAACTTTTACATTACCACTTTATTTCTTATGGGGCCTAAGACGCTTGTAGAGCCATCGAGGGGATGTTGAGCTACCGCTAAACCACTAAGAGTATAACAAGTGTGATAAATATCTTTTGGTTTACCTGGCTTATCTATAAGACCACCCGACGGATTCTGACAACATATCAGGATGTATTCTTGTAAAGCATTGGAATTAAATAAAATTTTATTGAGTGGAAAGATTCCTAAAAGAATAAAGGTAAATTAAAGAACTGTTTCTCCAAATTTTATTACCTTTTATGCAGTGTATTAAGGGAAATGCTCCACCTTGCCAGAAGGAATAACATCCATCGACTAATTTATTAGTTCTACCTTGGAAACCACCTTCAAATCTCATTTGCCTATTAACCGTCCAACGCTAAATTTATAAAATCATATTATTTTTAAGAATTTTGTTTTTTGAGTTACTCTCACCAATAAAGCATCAGAATCACAAAGATGTTGTTTCTGTAGTAATAATAGGGCAGCTACACCACAAAATGCATAACCACCATGTGCTTCTAATCCTGGACAACCCGAAAAACCACCTTCGTACGTCTGGCAGCTAAAAATTGATAAAAATTTTATCAGCTTCAATTTTATATAAAATAATTTCTTGGATGTGGTAACCATTTTTGAGATATGAACAAAAAACAAAACCCACAATGACAATAATACTTGTACGATAAATGTTATACAATACTTAAAATAAAACCAAAATACTGCTTACCTGACGACCCACTCTGCAGTTCGTTCAAATAATTTTTCAGTGTATATATTCGTTAAACTAGCTACGGATAATGCACAATAAACACCACGTATATCAATTTCACCACCTCTATGCATATAGAAAGAACCATCCGGTATTTTAATACTGCATAAAAACTTTTGCAAAGCATTCCTATCGATAACTTCATATGCCTTCTTTGTTCCAATAATACATAACGAATTTACAGCTGCATATGTAGTGGCAAGGTGTGACATTTGGCCTGGACCACCACCAAATCCTCCCTCGGGATTTTGACATCTAAAAATAAAAAGTCACTTTTACTATATTACAAGAGAAATAAATGGAGAGAATCACCTTCCTAAGAAATCTGTCAAGGCATTTTTCATGTCGTCCGTTAATTTAGCTTCCAATAAGGTTAAACTGTGTAAAATCCAATAACAAATCCATGTGCGGCTAGAATCTAAGCACTGAAATAAACCAACAGCTAATACATTTACGTCTGAGTATAATAATAATTCTTGTAATTGCTTACTGAGTAACCACTTGGAAGGTAAGTTAACCAACGCTTTAAGAGTTGAATGTGTTCGTTACGAAAGAGTTTTGGTAAATTAGGATCTACTTCGCTGCGCAAGTTAAAATTGGTAAACACTTCTTCGATTACTTCTTCTACATATTTCTAAAAGAAAGAAATTTGAATGAAACAATGACTAATGATTGGAAAACTTAGATTACCTGTTCGTCAGAAGTAATTGTTACTACACCTTCGTCATTATAATATTCCTTCTTCAATTCTTCGAAATTTCTTACGGTAGCAGCCATAGTAATAGTTACTTGGCAACCAAATTATCCTCATAAAGGAAAGACAATTTTGTTAAAAAATTTTGTGGTTATGAACGTCTGTTTGCAAGTGTTGATGTACAGGGCGCTTCGAATGTAATAAACCGCCTCTCGAAAATCGATTGTAGCCGTAAATAAATGAAAGGTATGCTATGGCATCTTTGCACATGCGCAAATTATTTTTAAAAAAATTGTGGTTTTTGTAATTTTACTGGCTAAGCAATACTCAGGGCCGTAGCTAAGTATTTTAGTGAACAGTCCAGTTCTATTCCCAATTGTTTCACCAAAGTATCGGCAGTAGTTTTATTTTAAGCAAAAGGAATAGCCAGATATGATCCTGAAAAGTGCCCAAGCATCAAGTCTAATAAAATTCTCATAAGAGCAATGCTAATTTTATTAAAATGTTTACAGTCTTCTTTAAATTACTGTCACTCAGAAATGGCGCGACAAATAGAAAAATGTATAGAAACAAAAACGAAGAGAATGAAATTTGCAATCAAAAACGACTAAAAAGTTTTGCTGTAAAATCGATTTTTATAAGACAAAAAGTCTTCACAGTGGCGTAGTTAGAGGGGGCAAAGGAATTGCCCCCCCCCAAGGATGACTCGGATTGTATCCCAGAAGCCCTCTTTAATAAAAATAATGTTTTATTTTTTAATAAAATTTTGTTTGTATATACTTTAGCTTGAATTTTTTTTGATTTCTAGAAGTTGCCAAGAGTTTTACCATCAACGCGCATGAACGGATTAAAGAGATTCCGGAAAATATTTAGTCTACCCCCCCCATCTCAAAAGCATTTTCTAAATACGCCACTGAGTCCTCAAAAGGTCCAATTTACATTGGCAACAGAGTTCTTTTAAAAATAACTGTATGTAATTTATCTTTGGGCTTATTGACAATAGTTCAGTAAATACAGCTTAATTTAAAAATTTAATTTATTAATAAAATTGACTTATCGTATTTACTATTTAAATTATGTACATTTTGGCAACTAAAAAATTAAAAATATATTTTTTCTTTTGATTTATGGACAACGGTTGTGAAAAATTTTAAAATACACAATAAAGCTTGGAGTCGAGTATCACTGATGAGAGAAAAGAAATATATAGGTGGCTCATTTATCACAATTTTTTCAGTCTCAATTAGTAAAATAAATTGACAAGGTAAAAGAAGCTCGTATTAGTTCCTTATTAAAATATTTTGGATTTAGAACGCCCCCCCCCCAATTAATCATGAAATATTCATTTTAATCCATAATTTAAATATTTGTAAAAATATTGAAAGAAAAAACCAAAATTAGTGTTACAATCTTAAGTCTAGATTATTTATAATATATCTAAAAACATAGATCTATAATTGATGCAAAAAATGCTTTAACAAAAGACTGAATTTTTTTCTAATTTTATCTCCTAATGAAAGAAAAATAAAAGAATAAAAAATGACTTTGAAAGACAAATAATTTAAGGGGTTCCCACAAGAGGTAAATATCCCGAAAATTTTGTGTACACTCGTTTGAAATTTCCTTCACTAAAAATCACTAAAAATCTTTGGAAATCCCTGGAATTCTTGGAAATCAAAGGAATTCTAGGAAATCAAAGGAAGTCTTTGGAAATCTCGGGAATTCGTTGGAAATCAATGGAATTCTTTGGAAATCGTTGGAATTCACTGGAAATCTTCGGAAATCGTTGGAAATCATTGGAAGTCTTGGAAATCTTTGGAATTCCGAGTTTTGTGTACAGAAATTTTACTGGATATTTACCCCTTGGGTTCCCAATTCTATATTTCTCTCCCTCAAGGCATATTCATTTCGGTCCGGCAGTGAAAGTTTGTATATCTAACACATATGTATAAATCACATTATTATTCAAGCACCAATCGAGGTAGGTAAATTTTCAGATTTATTAGCTATATATGTCAATTGGCTTTCCAAATACAAACAGCCTGACAACGAAGTCCATTAGGACCACCTATTCCTCCTTCGGGCAGTATAAAATCTTCATAAGTATATTTTTCGTTTGGCACAAAATCTTCTAATTGAGCATTACTTTCAGATAATTTACTAAGGTTCCAACAGGCAATGTTGCAACTTTTACCATGTTTTGCTAAAATATAAGTTTCATCTCTGGTAACAATAATCCCAGTAACCAAGGCCCAATGTGCTCTCTTGCCTTTCAAACAGCAAGGAGAATGATTGCTATCGCAATCATACCTTCAGGTGTTAAGGAAATTAATACTAAAAAATCTTCTTAAAAAAAGCAACAGAGTGTAAAGGATACGGTACAAGCATCACACCACCGTCTAGTAAAAAATCCTTGATTTCTAACGAATCCAATAAACCTTCATATAAAGTAACCTTGTTCCTAATATTAAAAACAGCTAATTCGTACATTTTTCTACAGCTGAACATTTCACCATGAAAAGTGTAACCAGCTTCGATGGCATCGTTAAACAGTTTATCGACTGTTTCTCTCGTTGGACTTTCCATGCACATAGCTAATGCCACTAAACCACACTGCGGTCCTTGCTGTATGATGCTTTTGAAAGATTTATATTTTACTTGTACAGGACTGTAAAGCTCTGACAAATTAAACCGTTTGCACATAGTTTGCAAATCTGGATAATTGCTTGCCCACGAAAAGTCCATAATATATAAATAGTTAAAGAATCTGATTACAACACTTGAAATTCAAAACTATTTGAACTAAGGTGTACATTAGAACTACCGATATCGATCAGAACTGCTGAATAAAAGTAGTTCGGATTTGTTGTCAAATGTAAGATATTTGTCATAACTGTCAAAAATCAGTCATATTTTTGTGTGGTTTATTTCTTTTAAGACACTGTATGGTGTCGTTTTGTTGCCCTTAAAGATTGTTTCCAAGAATGATCAAGAGACTGAAGTAGAAATTTTGTATACCTATTTGTTTATGTTAATTGGACGTGAATGTCTGACAGTGATAACGAATTTGATATACCCACCGAAAGCACAAGACTAATGGATGGGCATGTAGCAACTACCGGTGGGAGTGGTGAAGTATGTAGTAGTGCCGTTGTAAATCCACATAAAAGAAGATCTAAAACTTCTGTTGCGCAAACTGCAAGATATACAGAGGTTACCATGAGAATTTTTATAGTTTCTTATTCTTGTCGTTTTAAATTTTAGGGAAATCTTGAACCGTTGCCTCAAGTTCAAATTCGTTCGAATTTGCAAGTTGTAAATCAGAGAGATGGACCTGTGGTGCAGGAGTACCCCAGCGACGAAGAGGAATTGAAATATGGAGCTAAGCATGTCATTAAATTATTTGTCCCCGTTTCTCTGTGCATGTTGGTGGTTGTAGCTACCATAAGAAGCGTCAATTTTTATTCAGTTAAAGATGTTTTCTTGTAAGTAATCTTTCTTATAGCTGTGTGTTATACACGGTTTATCCAGTAAGTAAAACAATTTGTTTCACCATTGGCTTCGTTTCTGTAGTACAAACTTATATAATTTTAGTGTTTACACTCCATTTCACGAAAAAACTACAAATGTCGGAACTAAAGCATGGCAAGCTATTGCAAATTCTTTAATTCTTATGACCGTGATTGTGGTGATGACGATTGTACTGATTGTCTTGTACAAGTATCGGTGCTACAAGGTAAATTTTAAATATTTTTAAATCCCATTTTAATTTAATTAAAATTTTAGGTAATTCACGGATGGTTGATTATGTCTTCTCTCATGCTTTTATCATTGTTTTCTTATTTGTACCTCGAGTAAGTTGCAATTTTCGTCAAATCCAATTATTTCGATAATCAAATTTTTAGAGAAGTTCTGAGAGCTTACAATATTTCGATGGATTATCCAACACTCTTATTTTTGATGTGGAACTTTGGCGTCGTTGGTATGGTGTGCATACATTGGCAAGGCCCTTTACTGCTTCAACAAGCTTATCTTATTTTTGTTGCCGCATTAATGGCTTTGGTGTTTATAAAATATTTACCAGAATGGACAACTTGGTTTGTTCTCGGTGTGATATCCATTTGGGGTACGAAATGTTATTTGCAAATTTACAAATTTATTTTATTATTTTTTTTTGATTATAGATTTAATTGCCGTGTTAATGCCACGTGGGCCACTCAGAATTTTGGTTGAAACAGCTCAAGAACGAAATGAACAAATTTTTCCAGCTTTAATTTATTCTTGTAAGTAACAGCTGTGGATATAATCAAATAATTATTGTTTTTAATTTTCAGCCACTTACATGTACACTTACATGGCAACTCCTAATACGGAGCCTACCAATAATTCAGGTAAATATAACTTTTAACTTGTAAAGATGAAGTTTTAAAATTTGTTGACTGCATTTCAGAAGGTGAAGATGGCTTTACGCAAGACTGGGTAGAAAATCACGCTTCTCGAGGTGCACAGCGACCAGTTGATGCTAATGATTCTACCACCGTTCTCCGACCGAATATGGGTGCAGCAGTTGATGAAGAAGAACGTAAGTAGTAGTATGCCAAGAATACAATAATCTTATTGTATAATTTAATTTTTGTTCAGGTGGAGTCAAGTTGGGTCTCGGTGATTTTATTTTTTATAGCGTGCTAGTAGGTAAAGCATCATCTTACGGTGATTGGAATACAACTTTGGCTTGTTTTGTAGCAATTTTAATTGTAAGTGGATTTTATTATTTTTTAATTTTGAAACTTATTATGTTATTGTTTCAGGGATTATGTCTTACTTTATTGTTATTGGCAATATTTCAAAAAGCTCTACCGGCCTTACCTATTTCAATCACGTTTGGTCTAATATTTTACTTTGCTACCAAAGAAATTGTTAGTCCTTTTGCGGACAAATTAGCTATCGAACAGGTATTTATTTGATACCCATACAAATGTCTATTTTAATTTTATATTAATAATTTAACTAATTGTACTGATTTTAATTTAAAAAATATTGAATAATTTATTCTGTCGTTTCTATAAATCTTCCTTTTTCTAAAGAGCATAATTTTTAAAAGCACAAATTTATTCAATGTTGATTTTTACTATACAAATGAATTTCTGAGGGGGAAGTCACAAGGCAAATTTTTGTATACTAGATTTTTGAATCTTGGAAAAAGTTGAAAAAATAAAAAAAAAGGGTGTCCACTATATAGTACCCTTAAAATGTCCTTTGATTTCTTAGGATTTTCTGCACTACCTCAGATTTCCCTTCACTTGCACACAAAATTTTCCCAGTGATTCCCCCTCGTAATTTTCACTATATTACAGTGATATAATATGAAGGATTTATTTAACATAATTTCGAATAGAAAAAATACCTAAAAGTGGAAGGAGGTTTTTAATAAATTTTCGTAATTGCTTACATTGGAGTGTTAAATTGTCAAAACTAAGGTGCAGAGTTATTGAGATGTGAAGTATCACATAAGAAGATATTATTTTAAAGTCGGAGCCATAGGAAGGCCGAAGAACTGCATTGGAGCGGTCGCACATTCAGTGTCGAGATCCAAAGAACTTCCTGCTCGATTCTGAGTTTTTCAAGTTTATAAATATTGGCAGTACTACTAGGAAATCTGCATTAATTAATGTTTTTCTATTTTCTATTTATTGAAATTTACTATACATCAGCAACTAACTACACATATTTTATCCTTACTAGTATTTTTATAATTTAATCGCATTACATGATATGTGTCAAATTTAAAAATTATATTTAAGAAAAAATAAAATGAAAATTGATATCAACATCTACAAAAACATTCGCTACGTATATGTACACTTTATATTATAACAAACGTATTTATACATAAGGGCGGAGAAGAACTCGAATTTGTTTGCATTTATCAACCCAACTTTCCTTTCTGGTGTATTATTTTGAACTTGAAACTTTAGCGATATGTTTGTGTGACTGAACCGCCCTTGTTAAATGATTTTGTTATTTGAAACACAGATACATAGCGGTCTGCTGTGTGATATGATAAAACGGCCTTCCGAACGAAAGTCTGCTAAAATCTAGTACCCGATTCTGAATCTCGTGTTATCTACTGCTTATATTCAAACTATAAATTGTACATAAATCACAATAGACGAGCTATTTTATGGCCGAATTACACTATATATTTTCTGTCCAAGAAATTCATTTGATTCTTGTATAAAAATTGCATAGTGTAATACAAGCATTGTATGTTTGAAGAAAAAAATAAAAGCAATGAAACTTAACTCTACCTTATCAAGTTTGATTTTTGTAATAATAACTAGTACAATCAATTTCATTCTTTAACAACTTTTTAACAAACGACTAACAATAAATTGTTTATGTAAATTATGTTGTAAATTTCATACAAACTTTCAAAGAATAACAACATTTATTAGTGTTACCATTTTAAATTTGGAAGACAATGTAAACATCATCATTATTTTTATTAATTCTAGAGTTATTAATTTTATATAATACACACTTATGAACAATTATTTTTGTTAATACGTACATTGCACACTTAAATATGGAAGACAAGGTTTTTACTACTTCTAACGACTAACGGTTTCATAATTGGAAGACATTTTTGCACTGTTAAGATTTTTAAATTCACGTTATAATATTTGTGTCTCGTTTTTCATAATTTTTGATGTAGATTGAAATAAATTTTGCTAATAGTCTGCCAGCTAGAATTATGCAGGATGGTCTACTACAATCCGAGATTAAAACTTCCAAAGCTCAATTCTGTCGAAATCATATTGAATGATTCGCGCTTTAGAAGAATTAAAATCGTAGGACCTCCCCTGCGTGTACCTAATGAATGCTTATTTACAAAATTTTAACACATTTTGAATTATTTTCAAAAAGAAGACACATTTATTGACATATTTTCAAAGTTACTTTATTATTTTTTATTTTCAAAGGCAATAAGTATTAATTTTACTGGAAGACTTCGTTGATAATTTTCTATAAATATTTTTTTTTAAACATTTTTCCAAAATTTGTTAATTAAAATATTTAGCGTTATCATAATATATTTTTTCGCACCTAAAGTTTTGAAACCAAAATGAAATCAATTTTAAGTTGTGAAACCCTTCGGCATAGGTATACCTAATTTTATTGCTCGTTTACAAAAATTTGGCGAAAAATTGCAATAACAATTATCGGAAGAATTGGATTAAGATTTGAGTGTGGTTTGCATTACTACAAAGTCGAGGAACAATACCTAATTAACAGCCTTTAATTTGTACAAATGTACAAATCATCGTATATTTCTATTTTCATAAAAGTGTTCAAAATTTTGTCAAAAATTATTATTTTTATAACGACGATTTTTTTTCAGTAACCCTACACATTCAAGTAAATTTTTAGCATTTCAATAATTATTGTCCTGTAACTATTTTTACGTTATTAGAATAAGGAATATGTAATTTCCAAAATTGTGGTTTTAAAATGGTAAACCGATTTCGAAAGCTTTAATAAGCGCGCTTCCCGAATCGTACATACCGATTACTCCAAAAAGTACTCCTAAACCTATTATGAAGTAATTAAAAAACATAGTTTGGGAATCCATTCCATTTCGTTTTAATTTTAAATGAAAATAGCACGGCCAAATGAAACTCAACATTGTGCCGGTGAAGCTACCTATAAAACCCATCAAAATTGAAAAATGAGGTATGAAACAAGCCATTAAAATGGTAAATAGTATAACGCCCACTCTCCAGGCTAATCCCCAAACTTTTAATTCGCCATCCATTGCCCAAATTGTAGGAAACGCTGTCTTAGGTCGTCCTTTGAATAAAACACGTTCTAAAAGCTCGCAGGCCGCATAATAAGGAAGCGGATAGCTTAGGATTGCTTTAATTACTAAGCATAAATTAACAAATCCTTTAAAGCCGGTCGAATGCAAGTTATTTGTTATCACCTGTTGGGTGTCGTTTTGGAACGTAAGGAAACAAATGTAGCCGAAGAGCGATTTGAATATAGCAGCCCATATGTGAGACCAGTCCAGCATCCACTGAAACTTGCTAGGATCTTCCATGTTTCCTTCTAATGTTGGCAAAAATATTTGGGAAGTATACGAAAATACTATTACGCCAAGACAGATAGGAAAGTTTTCCATGTCGATGGTCCATTTTACCATACCCCAACCCCAATCGCTTATTTCCAAGAGGCAGTAACCTAATATTATTGCGTTAATGAGGATATGTGACATTGTACACCAGAAGCTTAAGACACTTACGCTCTTCAGAGACTTCAAAAAACCTAAAAAGAAATGAAAGACAAAATTTAGAAAAATCGTTAAGTTTTTGGACGACCTATAACAGGTACTCACCTAAAGGAATAAGAATAATTCCTATGAGCATCATCCATGACCTAGTGTCGATGGCACCGTTTGGGTAGCTCCCAATCATAAGATCCCCACACACTACCACATAGAGAATACACGTCATAAGTAATTCAATTATTTGAGCTAAATTCACTATTTTTGCGCCATATTTTTTACCAAAACATTCTTTTGCTATGGAAACGTATGAATCTCTTACTCTTATTTGTTTACCAGTTTGTACATCAAATTCGTAAAGGCATTCGACTAAAATTTTTCCGGTGTAACAACAAATATACGCCACTCCAATCATGGCCACGATAGCCCAATAACCGCCCCTTAGAACTGCAAACGGTAAAGACACTATAAACATTCCCTAAAAGAAAAAATCGAAAAATTTAGTATCGGCATAGATTTGGCTTAAGAAACTCGACTTGCCTGTATAGCATTAGTAACATTCCAAGCCGCTTGGTATTCGTTAATTTTGACTTCACTTTTGCCTTCCACAAAGTCATCTTCGGACATGTCCAGGGAAGATAAAGATTGTTTGCTGGATCTTTTTTCCCTCTGATAACCGCCTTCATTGAAAGCGTCTTCGGCATGTTGTGACTTTTCTGTAGGGGGAGACCATTGATTTGTCGTCATGTTACTAAGTTCGTGGTGTTCTTGAGGACCATTTTGATTTACTTGAGCAAAACGAACTCTTTCGCTAGGCTGAGACGACGACGACGTGGTCCCCTTTTCAGGAACTTGTTGGCGTAACGTTTGCCATGCCACGTTCATTGCAGCACCGAGTGGTGGAATGCGAATATTACCAAGACGTGACATGTTTTAATGGTATACTAGACTTTAAAACTATTCAACACTAATCAAGTAAAAAGCCAACAATTAAAAATTTATACACTTAGTTTCCGTTTTACTTTGCGTTTGGAAGACCACGGATTTTACATAAATTTGTAAATTGTATAATTTAGATCTCTATAAAATATTAATTTTGGAAGACATTTGAATTATATTGTCAAGTAATTATTTCATCTAACGAACCGCCGAGATGGATTATCATCAACTATTCACTGTCTTAAATTTATTCGACACTTTCTTTAAACTATTGGTAAAGATCAATATCAGCGTGAATTTAAAAAAAAGACTATACTTTTATTAATTGTTCGCTTCACCGTTTTTTTTCACTAAACAGCCAACATACTATAAATAATCAAAGTTAATTTCACTATCACTTTAATTACCAATAACTGGAAATAAAATTATCGGGTTTTCCATCTCGGCGGCTGCAGACCTTCGGAAAATTGGTACATCACAGCATCCCTCGTACATTCAAAGATAAAGCCAGGATTGGACTTTCAAGTTTTGATGAAATAAACCAAACACCAATGTAGGAATTTGAAAATAATCTACTATTGGCATTTTAGATTGGAAGAAAAATATTTATATTTTAATAAATATAAATAAAATTAAGTTTCATTGAATTTTATTTTACAAAATATTTTCCCACTTCATTTTGAGAAGTTTTATTAGGCAGATGCCATTTCGGTGGTTTGCCATTCACTTCCGACAGGAGACGATTGGAATAAAGTTCTTATTTCATCGGGAATCGAACGGCGTGCGTACTTAACCGTTAAGATATACCACAGTCTCCAGGGGAGGTTATAATAATGCAATAGTTGTTGTTTCATGAAAAAAATTTTTTTTCTGATTATTATTATATTATATAATTTATATAATATAGCAGGTAACAGTTGAAATTGTATTGGGATGATATGTTGCAATATGTATAATAGATGTATACGAAATATTATGAATGAATTTAATATATTATATTTAATAATTGCATTTTATTTATTTTTGCAACTAGAAATATTTAAATACGTCTCTGTCGCTTTTATGTTTTTTTAAACAATTTTCAACAGTGAGTGTACATAACAGTAGATCAATATGTTAGTTTTAACTGAAAACGTTAGGGGATGTAATTCTTATCGCAAAATAGCGCATGAGTTGTATGCTCAAAAATGTTTAAATTATAATTTTTAATAGGTACAAAGATAATCTGCGCTAAGTACCTATGTATATAATAAAAAAAAATCGTCAATTAATTCAGATAGGTTCTTACACACAATATAAGTTCTACAGTAAACAATAACAAAATTTTTTTTATAATGCTCTGAAATTATATAAGAAATAATATTATTAGATAAATATACTTATCTAATTTTTTTTCTTTCAAATTTTTAATTTTCCAATTTTCGAATTATTTTCAAGATTTCCGAAAAATGTTTTTCATGACAAAAAAAAATTTCTAAATAAATTTTCTTGGTAGAAAAAAATTATTTTTTATTGAACACCTTCGTCAAGGACGAGTGGTTATATGGGATTCAAAATATTTTCCTTTTATGTGAAAAGAGGGCTTTTATCTAGGTCTTTTAATAGCTGTAGTCTCACTAACTTTTTGTTTTGTAGTTATATATTTTATTTTCAATATACAATAATTATTTATTATTGTGTCTATATACATATCTACATTATTATTTAGTGCTTTTTACGGTGTTGATGAATAAATTAATTTTTGTTATTACTACTCTGTATTTTTCTTATTTGATAAATTTTTATTTTGCCCCCCCCCCATCTATGGTAATTGTTTGGATCCGCTCCTGTGTGGGATGATCTTTTTTGAAGTTTACACCAGGCGCCAGGTGTATTTGCAAAACGTAAAATTTTTTTTCAATTGGATTATGTTAGTGTAAAACCGGATTTTCGGCCTCGGATAGCACTCGCGTTTTAATTATTATCTCATAAACGGTGCTCCAGACGATAAAAACGATAATAATGCTTTTTGTAGGAAATTAAACTTCCTATCATTTTTGTTTGAAGATTTCTTTTCGATAGTCAATATTTTTCAAGATATAGTCAGTTGAAAAATTCAAAATGTGATCTATAAATTCAATTGTTATAATTTTTTTGCATCTGCAATTGTCAACGAAAAATTTAACAAAAACTACATTTTGAATTTTTCAACTGACTATTATCTTGAAAAATATTGACTTTTGAGAAAAAAATCTTCAAACAAAAATGATAGGAAGTTCAATTTCCTACAAATAAGCTTTATATCATTTTTATCGTCCGGCGCACCGTTTACGAGATAATAATAAAAACGCGATTTTCAAGATGCGTTTTTCAAAACCCGGATTTACACTTACATAATCCAATTAAAAAAATCCTTGCCAGAGTTTTATGTTTTGCAGCACCATTTTTGGTGCTCTGGCGCCTGGACTACTAGTTGCCTAAAGAATTTTTTAATTAAAATTTAACTTCAGTCGTGATTGAAAATATGATATTTGCATAAACTCTTACGTATTTGTTTATCCAAAATTATGATTGATTAATTTAATGTCACAAAATAATTTTGGTATTCAAAAATTAGTATGCTGACATTTCTAGGTCCCGTCGCCGTTTCTCAGGAATTATTTGCTTGATTTTGAACCCATTTCGAATTTTTGCGCTGGAAGTTATTTCATAATAGTAATAAATTTAATTTCCACTTTTTGGATTGGATTTGAGAAATAAGTTACTTGGTTTACTGTTAGTCGAGTACACTAGAGGTAAATTCAGGAAACAAAATGGTCAAACAGTTTATACTGCAATAATACAGTGCTTTAAAAGTCGAGATTTTATTTAAAAACATATTAAACATTAATTTCAACATATACTAAACAATTTAAAAGTTCTTAAAAAATTAATTCCAGTAATAACTTTGTACTTAATCGATTAAAATTAACAGATTCACCTAAAAAATAAAATTTTAGTTTAATTCTTTTAAAACTTTTTTAATACAAACCCGAATAAATGTGTGCTCTTCACTACAAAATTCGGTATTCAATTTATTGCGATTTTCGTTTTTGCGGTACTCTGTAATAAGCATCAATGTTGGCAGTTGGATCACTTCGTAATTTTCCAGACACATTACTGCTGGCTATATCTCGTTTGGCTGTTTGTGCACCTTGTATCACATTGCTTTTATGAACTTCATTTAAATCGTTAAACAGTGGACATCTAAAAAATACACAATAACTTTATCATACTTTTTTTTGTAACTATACGGAGTTTTACATGAGTGACTGACACAGTAAACAAGTTACTTTATAGGAAAAGGGTAACACTGTTCTTTCTATGATTTTTTTATTCTCTTTTAATTGTTAATATTATTTTAATGATTTTTGAATGAGCATACAAATTTGCATTGCTAGAGTTCGTGCCAAATAGAAATAGAACCGTCAATCATAATAGTTGATACATTATTTTTAAAAGGTGAAAATATGCATTTCTATGAATGCATACCTAAATAAGCGAGAGTTGCATTGCCGCTTAAAATACAAGGGTTCAAGGTAAGCAAAAACCCACCCATATAGTCAACCGCTTCATTAGTCGCTAATACGAGATGGAAAGATGTTTAAAATTAATATGGTCAACTGTTTTCAAAAAATAAAATTATTTTACTTATTTTAAAATCAGATTTTAGTCTTTCTGTGTATTTATAAGGCGTATTTGTTTATTTAGATAATTTGATAATTTTAATCTTCGCTGTCAAAACTAAATATTAATTTACTATTGGAAGAATCTGAATTAAAATTTATAATTAAATCATCTATGTGCACATCCAGAAAAAGTTCATTTTCTATAAATTCAGCTTAAATTTTTTTACTTTATCACATACAGATTTTGTAACACCTATACAAATAAGAAATGTGAAACAATTTTGACTACTTGCAGTTTTGAAAAAAAATCCAAAACTAAAACAATTTGTAACATATTGCAAGAAAGCCACGGTGCGCTACTGAATGATTTAGCGTTCTTTAATTGGTTGGAGATATCTTAGAGGCATAGTCTACGTTGATTGATGGTTCTATTTCTATGATGATTCTAAAGAATCATAATCTGGTACTTTGAATGCCTCATATTTAACACTAATAAAGATAAATATATGCTCTTGCAAACTAAATGAATTTTATCGTTATGATTATCTCAGCGTTTCAAATATAATATCCTGTAATATTAATTTTTACAGGTTTTTTAATTTTTTAAAGATAAGCAGAAGAGTTTGATGTTACATAGCTTAAAACCTTCTGCTCTATCTTTTAAAAATCGTAAGACAGACAAATATATGGATCAAATTTATAACAACCCTTCCTTAAGTCGGGCGTTAAAAATGGTATTGTGATTGTATTCAAAATTCTATCAATCCCGTTATGGAAGATACCGGATTCTATTGTTATTTTACAAAAAGTGTTTGGAATCAGATCTTCTATAATGTCTTCCAGACGTGCTAAAAAGTTATTATTTTATGACAATACACCAAGATCAGTATCCAATTCTACATATGATTAAATTTAGCCCAAAAGCTTTTTAAAAATTTCACCATTAGGAGTCTAAGTGATTATCTTCAGGGGTTTCTTACAACTTCGAAAAAGATTTTTCAATTAGTTAACATTGATGTTACTCTTCTGAAATTACTTACTTAAGAAAATTTGGTTTCTATAAATATTTGTTTGATGAAATAAATATTATTAATTATGATGTTGGGTTAAAATGTGTTTGTAGGGTGGGGGGGGGGCGGTAAACCAAATTTAAAAATCTAAATATTTACAATAAAAAGGTTTCAAATACAAAATGAATTATAAATTTTTGAGACAAATTTCTGTTGATCGGATATCAATCATCACCTGTTTAGTTAACACATTACCATCCTGAAGCCTAAAAATAAGCTTTTCGCAATTAACATGTAATTAAATTGTATCTGTGTTCTTAAAATAAAAATTTTAAGATTTCAAGTTTTATAAAATTTTATAATTCCTTGTCAGATGGTAACGTGTTAATATATTAAAAATTGCAAAGATCAAGTATACAACTAAAATTTTCTACTTACAAACTAAAATTTGAACCCCCAGGCCCATTGAAGTGAGTGTAATCCTTTACAGGCTTTCGACAAAGATAGCACATAACAGCACCACATTGACAAGTCATTTTATTGCATCCATCAGTTTTGATAAACTTTGCTCTGCACTTCAAACAAGTTCTAAAATAAAAAGAAAACAAACAACAACTTTTAGTTTTGTGCTAGGCCAGTATTGTTAACATATACCTTACGAGAGCTTCGGTCATTTTGTTCTCGATGTAGGTACGAACTTGAACATCTGCATCTTTTTCAACTTCGTCACATCGCAAAGGAATGTGTGAAGGCTCTTGGCATAAGCGACAAGTTTCCTTCATGCAATCTGGATTTAAGCAACGAAAGATTTTGTCCTCGCTAGAAGGAATGGCAGCAAACTCACAAAACGGACACATTTCCAGATCTTCTATATTAGCCGACTTAATTTCACTTATTTGGTTTTGGTATACAATTTGCGAAAACAACTTTGATGGTAATACTTCCTAAAAATAAAAGTAGTTACCCACGTTTTAATTTGCAACTTAAATTTATCTTACTTGTAACATTCGTAAACTCAAGTTTGCCGAACAATCATTCATACATTTAAATTCGCATTTTCCGCTTGAAAAAGTAATCTGTACGTATTGTAAAATACAATTTCTACAAAATTGACACTTTGCCGTACATTCAAAAATATCGAATGGCATAATTTCTTCATCAAAGCAACATTGACAAGTTTGTAAAAAACCACCTTGTCTAGCTGCTAATCGAGTTTGTACGATCATTTCTTCTTGTTTCTTTATATAGTCGACTATCTCATCGTAATGCTGAATATATGCAATCTAATAAAATAAGAAATATATTATTTAAAAGACTCGACGATATTGTAAAACTCACTTCCTGTAACAACGGTATATCTTGCACTGGTTGAGGCATTGGTATAACTTTGCGGAGACATTTAAGATATCTTATATTAGGGTCACCTTTCTTCAATACTTCATACGTTTTTAACAAGTTCTTGTGTATATGCAATGCACTTTTTATATTTGTAACTGGTATGTTATTAAATACATTACGTAAAAAACAAAATTTATAATGTTCGGTGACAGGATCGTACGATTTTTGTTCAACTCTATTTTTATTAAAATATTTAGTCGGATTTGGAATTACCTGCAAGAAATTCTCCACCTTAAAGTCTGACGTATATTGCTTTTGCTGTGAACTAATTTTCTGTTTTCTAAAATACAAACCAAATAAATTATACCATTTAAAAATATTGTCGTCTTTACCTCAAGTAATCAGCTTTGGTAGGATAATTATGAAGTACAATGGCTTGATCTATAAAATTTTTTAATTCGTTCTCCTTATCCATTAATTCATCGCATTTTCTGAAAAGATAATCTGGATCGGCATCTGGCAGAATTTGTTTAACTAATTCTAATTGCTCTTCCAAACTTAACTTGATCGGTGGGGTTACAATTTTTGTACGTTTCGGATATTCATCTAAATTGTTAATTAATAAACAGCAATAAAATAAGAAAATTCGTATACGCACTGTCCAGAAGAAACGAAATTATATCTTCAATGTTTTGATAATTTGGAATTATTTCACCGCGGCACACTTTTCGTAAAAAATCGGGACATGCCTCTGGAAATATTTGCATCAAGCGTTTCGCCATTTTAAGCCCTTCATTTTCTTTACATCTTTTTACAGGTGGACATTCCATTCTCGTACTTTTAAATAAATATTCAAAATTTTGACAAGATCAAATCGAGGAACTGCAAAATAATTATACAATAAATTAAGTACCGATGCGATATTGTTCTTATCATAATAACATGGGTTATTATCATAATAACGAGGGTTTTTTATTTTGCAAGTGTGTGTGTGCTAGATACGAATTAACATAAAATTTACCAACGAAATTATTAAATTATTGGTTAGTAGGTAAAAATGTATTACAAAAATATGAACTTGTTTACTTACTTTGAAATTAATTTAATGTACCATACAGTCTATTACAAAATATTACTTCTTATCTTAAATCCTAAACATAAAATCAACTTAAACTAATGTTCGTTATTAAAAATAAATTACATGTTAAACTCAGTTCAACTTTCAAGTTTATTTAAATACAGATTGCAAGATTACCGACTTTTCTTCAAGTTGGCCAAAGTTGGCTATCTGTGCATATAGGGTGATTCCGAATGATTGTAACTAACCAAGATATTGCAGGCTAGCAAATACCGGCAAATACAATAAATTTACATTTTCTTAATGTAAATTTACATTTATTTAATGTTAATTTATTGTATAGACTATAGAGTACACTATAGTATTTGAGGCTAATAATGAATTTTTTGACTATCGATAGTTGGTAACTAAAAATTTAGTCTATGTCATGGTACTATTATAATAATAATAATAGTACCATGGTCTATGTAAATACCAAACCGAATAAAAAACTATCGAATATAAGTAACCAAAAAGTTATTAAAATAATTTTAGTAACTAAAAGGTTATTCAAATATTTTAACTAACTATCGATAGTTAAAATTATGGAGGGTAGAGGGTAGAGGCTCTACCCTCCATAGTTAAAATGAATTTATTAAACAGGGAATTTATTTTACAGTCAGGGATTTTTAAAATTTTTAATTAATGAAATTAAGATATAATTAAAATAAAGAATGAGTAAAATTATAGGTTTGAAAAAGGCAATGTAGAAGTAACAGTAAATAAAAAGTGAATTAGAAGTGTAAATAAAAAATTAATGGGCGACTGTTTTCTCATATAAAAATCCGTTTTACGAAAATATTTATCAGACTTTTTTTGCCGAAAATTTCATTCCTTTCAATTTTGTTGAAATACATTTTCCCTTTTGTTGCACCGTTTTCGAGATACAGTGACTTGAAAATAACTCGGTAAAAATAGCATTACTCTTACGAGAATTTATACTCAACAGACTTAAGTATTGCTGTAAAAGTGATTTTAATGTGAGAAAAATAATTTTGCTAACATTTGACGTGTATTCTCGAAGATTAGTAATGTGATGAAATTTCCTTGTATCAGTTAATTTCTTCTTTGTTTGTCCATCGAAGCCAGGGCCGTATTTAGACTAGATTTTCGGGAGGGGTTTTAAAAAATTTAAAAAAATAGCTAATTATTAAACGAATTTCCGATTTTTTAATTTAGAATTGAGTTAGAAGTACCTCTTTAGTTTAAAAAATTGTTTTTGTTGCTTTTAAAAATTTTTCTGTTTTTTTCCATTGTAGTCGGACTTCCTGTACTTTATTAATTGATAAATAATTTCGGAAGAATAATAAACTCGTCACAGAGTTCTACTTTTGCCTCGTTAAAACAATGTACTTTGTTTGAAGCAATGCTTTCAGAAAAAATAACGATTGTTACACAAAAAGTTTATTAAACTTATATATTTACATTACACAGGTACCTACTTAAAAATTTAATCATAAATAATATCATAATCACAAGAACTAGACAGTTCCTTTATATTTCGTGAATAGAAACTATTCTTGCATCTTTCAATTGACAAACTTTTCCTACAAAAGTATCATTTCTGTTTAAATTACACAATAAAAAATGAATTGGAACAGAAAATACATTTCTCATTATTTTGATGTTAATTGTTTAAACTTCAAAATTAATACAAAAATCAAAAAAATTTAAATCAATTCAAGCATAAAAATTTTTAAAAATGTTTTCTCCACTGCAACAAACTTCTCATCAATTTAAAATAACAAAAAGTAAAATATCTTTCAAGGAAAAAAGCTACACATGTATTAGATGCTAAATACAACGACAAGCATGTTTAAAAATTGCCATCAGTCAATAAATTAAATTATTGAAAGAGGATCAAAATTACAAGATTCTGAGTTTTCCTTTAACATAAAAAGAAATTACTCGGGTGAAGGTGTAAACCGTAGTACAGGTTAATTCCATTAAATTGAGCAAATTGATGATAATACAGAATCTTTCAAAAAATTAAAATTTACCCTAATATCGAGATAAATAATTGTCGTGTTCCATAAACGAAACTAAAATTTATAACAACTGTTTCCTAGTAATCTAATTAACGATTGAAAATATTACTTGGACTGAAAGGTTAATAAACTTTTACTTTTTGTCAC
Organism: Cantharis rufa; assembly: GCA_947369205.1. Classification (NCBI taxonomy): domain Eukaryota; kingdom Metazoa; phylum Arthropoda; class Insecta; order Coleoptera; family Cantharidae; genus Cantharis; species Cantharis rufa. Next base: position 93,152,052 of record OX376303.1, read on the forward strand.
ATTAAAATTATAAGTAAAAGCTTCTACCGAATTTCAATGTTTGCTAACATAAAAATGTAACATATTCTTACGTGTCTTTTTCTTTTCTTACTATCTTCCTACCAAGCAAATCCAGTGGAACATCAGGCTCAGAATCGGAACTGCATTCTTCAGAACTTGACTCTTGATAATTACCCAAACCCGGTAAAATTCCAACACAGACTAACGCAGATGGTGTATTATTTACGTTCAAATTGACATTATTTGGTTGTTTCTCAGTTGGACTTTTATTATTCGAATTTTTAACATCTCCCGAATTTTTTTGGTCATCTTTACTATTTGAAACTTCTTCGGTTTTAACTTTTTTGGGCACATCAATCTCTTCCATTTTATTCTGACATTCACTAATCTTTCTCTTTTTGGTTTCGTTCTTATTAATAATAACACCTTTGAGTAACTTAGTTTGCGAAGGCCTATTGCTGCCTAGCGCTTTCGGTTTATTAACCGATAATTCCGCCTGTAATTTTAAATCTTGTGATTGCTTTTGTAATGTAGCAACACGATTACGGTAGTCGTTCAATTCAATCTCTTCCTCTAGGGTTTGTTTCCTATCTGCAGCTAATTTTGTTCTATCGACAAGTTCCAAAAAATCTACTTCGTCGTCATCTAAACCTTTTATCATATTTTCTACAAAAAAGTATAAACATAAGAGACCCCAAAGATTCAATTTGCCAGCTTAATCAACTTACTGAGCTTGTGGGATTCTTCATATTCCAGGTCCTTCTTTTGCTTCTGTTCCTGTAATCTGTCATAAAGACTTCTCGAATCGTAAGGTAGTTCGGGTGCCTCTGAAATGTTTTCGTTTTTTAAGTCGCACGAATTTTATTACTTTACTGTCAATTTATATAAATATTAAAAACAAAACAAGCGCTAAAAAACTAACCTAAAGGATCGTCGGGTTTGCGAACCCTTTCCCATTCTTCCTGTCTCTTCTTTCTCGTTTCCTCAATCTCAGATTCGGTTAAAAAACCAGAACTCATTTTGTATTCGGTATTGTCAAATACTTTTAATGAACAGTTAATAAGAATAGAATTTTAATCAGCACAACGAATTTATGATACAACTGACATTTACATTCATTGTTCACTGTAGTGGCAGCGAATCTGGTGAGAATGCAGCATTGCCATTGATTTATATATAAGATGTGGCAAATTAACTTTGCAGCATGTTGTTTAATTTTGGCAGACTAGATTTTTTGTTACGTGGATTTTGAAGGATTTCCCTGGCTTTCTTCCTGGATTTATTTAAAGATTTCTTTTCAAAAAAGTTAAAAAAAAAAGAAAACCAAAAACAAAATAGGTCATGTACAAAATTATTAAGATTTTCTATTTTTCTCAGATTTTCTTTAATTTCCTAAGATTTTATAAGGTTCCATTGCATTTCTTGAGATGTTCTAAACTTTCCTAGGCTTTTTTACATTTTCTCAGATTTCTTATTTCCCAAGATTTTTTTGGATTTTCAGAGATTTTGGAAAAATTTTCTTGATATCTTAAGATTTCTTATTGTAGAAAAATTGGTTAATAAAAAAATCATAATTTTTGAGCCGATAAATAAAATTCATTATATTGACAAATAATTCATAGAATTCATGAAAAAAAGCATTGAATTGATGAATTTGTTCATCAATATGACGAAATTTGCTCATCGGTGCAAAAAATTATGATTTTTTCATCAATTTTTCAGTGGGAGATTTCCTAAAAATTTTTGGGATTTTTGCAAACCTCTCCCAATTTCTTTGGATTTCTTATTTGTACTACACCAGATTTCCCTAGCAATTTCCCTCCAGCGGCTTCATACTTTACAAATGTAAATTGAGTATAAAATAAATTAATACTTCTCGCCCAATTCCACCTTAGAGGAATTTGTCAACTAAACTTGGAACTTGAGCCAAGTTTTTTTTTTTAGCCACAATTATGGATTCAAGGGGGGGGTCATGACCCCCATGACCCTTCCCCTGGATCCGCCACTGTTGAAAATCATGGTGAGTTACTTCCACGGGATATCACTGGTGGTGGAAGAGAATCTCGGTCTCATGCTATGGAATGTGATGTTCGACGGTGTCCTTAGGCTCCCCACACTACCGGGGGTGAGCATCACTTGTTTCGTGGATGATATCACGGTCGTGGTAGAGGCCGAGACGGAGGAAGAACTGGAGCACCTAGTCAACTCCATAGTGGCCGACATATCTGTATGGATGGCGGCTGGGAGTCTGCAGCTGGTTCCGAAGAAGACGGAGGCGGTCGTGGTCTCGGGAAAGAGATGGATTAGGCCGATCCGGTTCTCGTTGGGCGCTCACACCATCTTAGCGTGCAATCAAGTCAGGATGCTGGGCGTGGACGTCGAGACGTCGACCAATACCTATCGTTCAGGCCACATATAGTAAGAGTTTTTTGGTGGTAAGGTAATCGAAAAAAAAAGATTCAATTTTTTTTTTACATTTTCGGGATCACCGTGTGCAGAAACCTGAAAATTTGCAAAATATAATTAAAACAAGATTTTTGTGTCGGTCTGTCGGTCGTCACATTTTGTCTCTCACTTCATTCCTGAAGCATCCAACCAATCACGACCAAATTTGGTATGGTAGTAGGGTTTACGGTAGAAAGGTGAAAATAAAGATTTTATCGCGATCTGCCAATCAGGAGTGCCACTACAAGAAAATAACACAAAATCTTTTTTTAATTCTGTAAAAATGTTTTCTGAAAATCTAGTCTAAATATGGCCCTGTCAAGAAGGGTAAACAAGGGTAAACTGAAACAAGGGGTAAATATCCAGTAAAATTTCTGTACACAAGACTCGGAATTCCAAAGAATTCCAAGAATTCCAACGATTTCCAAGAATTTCACGGATTTCGTAGAATTCCAAAAAATTCCAGGGATTTCTAAGGAATTTCAACGATTTCCAAGAATTCCAAGGATTTCCAAAGAATTCCATTGATTTCCAAGAATGCCAGGGATTTTTAAAGATTTCCAGTGATTTCCAAGAATTTCCAAAGAATTCCACGGAATTCCAGTGATTTCCAAGAAATTTTAAGGATTTTCAAACAATTCCAAAGATTTCCAACGAATTTCAATGATTTCCAAGGGAATTCCAAACGAGTGTACACATAATTTTCGGGATAATTAAAAACGATAATAAAATTAATTAAATTTATTTAAGATAAATAAAAGTATTACGAAGGCCGAGTCACATGGTAAATTTTATGTAGGTACTACACTGAAAAAAAATTTTCTTTCGAGGCAAAAATGATGAATTTTTGTATGTATCTCTTTTTTCAGTGAAGATTTTATTTAAGAGATATTTGAACAATTTTCCTCAATAGATTTCCTCTTAAATTGCCTTAAGATCTCAAGGTTTTCTTTCGAAAAAGTTAAGAAAAGCAACAAAAAGCTTATCATATTTCTATGATTTTCTTAAATTTCTCCGGATTTCTTTGGATCTTTTCATATTTTCTTCACTTGAACTTATTTAGATTACAATAGCGATTCCCCCTTAGAATTATTATCATCAAAAAGTCATAAAAAAGTAGGTTTGTAAGAAAAATGAAAAAAATTCAATAGCTTATAAGTAGAGGGACTAAGCCGGTACAACACTACTTTATTTTTCTAAGTTAGAAAATGATCATTCGAAATATTGATTCCCGGATTATTTAATTTAATTAAAATTTTTACTCTTGATTTCTTTTATTACAGTATTATTATAATAATTTCATTAAGTTTATTTGAAAAAATTATTAAATCAATCGTCTAATTCTACTATATATTCATTTTTATTGCATTATTTAATACACAACATGTTTTGGGTTTTGAAAAAAATTAATCTAGTAAAATTAGACGATAGATTTAATAAACGAACCGAATGTATCGAATCGTTTAGTCCCCTTGTCTTGTGCACAATCTAATCTACTCGACAATACTACAATCTCAAGTCCCAGTGATCTTCATACAGAACTGTGAACTTGAACAAAGCAGATAAGACCAAAGAGAACAAAAAACGAACATTCAAATAATCAAACGCAAAAAATGGTTCGGATGTCATATATTATTTTATTAACAAGTTTGTAATCAAAATGTAAAATATATTATTCAGAATGTAAACTATGTATTAATGACGAAAATAACTTACATCTGCCATAAAACATAAAAGATTGAAAATACCTTAGTTTTCTAGAATTAACATCATCAAGTAAGCAACACAAACAATTTTTGTTTTGCAACCCTCGGGCAATTTATGCGTCATGTATTTGAGATCTGTTTTTCTCTATTATAGTTTTATAGTAGAAAACCTATATTACATTTAACAATCAGGATAATTTAATTTGAGTAGACGAGAATTCATACCCTTACCGGCAAATATTTTTACAAATATATTTTGAATCATAAAAATCAGGTTTTTTTTTCAATTTTCTTTTCTTTTTCCTTTCCTTTTCCTTTCTCACTAAAATTACATATTATGTTAATATTAATATTAACACAAAAAAACCCTATCCTGAAAATAAAATCAAGTTCACTGTGGTTGTAAAACTTATTAATTATTTATTCTATTAAGAAATTTTGCCGAAAGCGTAACAATACTGAAGAATACTAACTGTAGATGGGGCAAATCTTAAAAGACACTATCTCGAAGAAATAATCAATCAATTAATAAAAACCTCGACAGTATAAGTAACAAAAAAGCTTTTTAAACACGAGGGCTTGTATTATTATATGTACTTGAATTAAAGCTGACGGATGGGAATGACAAAGTTTACAAACAAATTTTATTTTGAAACTAAAATAATTTTTTTTTTTAATTTTTTCAGCAATTTACTATATTTATTTAAACAGTAAAAAATTATTGCTTTCTAAAGCTTTTTTTCAGAATAAAGTATTGCGGTATATTTACTCCATACATTCCATTATGTGGAAATCAAATACATATATAAATCTGAAGCTGGTACTATAAAGCCATTTGAAATATGACGGGTATATTTTTATATTCCCAAATACATATTAGATTTATTAGATTTTATTTCAGAAAAATGTTTAATTGTGATTTTCCTTTAAAACAAAATTCGGTGACGTCATTACCAGAAAACAAAAGCGTGTTGTTATGTTAAACTTATAAACTAACAGAACATGTAATTATAATAAAGAATGTTGTAAAATAGATTAAACTACGTTGAGTTTGTAAATGGTAGATGTAATCGTGATAATTTTAGTTAGAATAAAGAACGATGAAATTTGCGGATCGAATGAAAGTGATGAGATGGAACGAGGCAGAAAAAATTGATTTCGTTTTCTTTTCTCCTTCGTGCCCCTTCAAATTTTCCGCTTACGCTACTCCATCAAACCTTATAAAATTAATTTTTAATAGCTTAATCAAATCACTTTAAAACATAAATTGTCTTAACAGAAATATTATTATCTTTAATTTAAAAAATATAATATTTTTTTTACATCTCAACATTCAACATTTCAATATTTTCTTTTAAATTTTTTAAATTAGACGCAAACATAATATCCTAGAAAAACAAAAACTAGCCCTGATAGCATTTATTTTGAAATCGATTATTGAATGTTCTTTTTTTATACTTTCTTGTAATTTTCTCTAATTGAAGCGAAGTGAAAAGTTTGAGAATTTTGATTTTAATAACTGTTATTAGAAATTTTTTTCTTTCTAAACGAGCATTCTGTATAATATTAGGTAGCATAAAAATATAGCGGTGTTGACTTACGTTTGTGTGTTCATCCATTCTCTCGCCTTCGGTTTGGGTTTGATTAGGTCAAATACCCTTCCTGTTCAAGTAATTTCATATAAGTAATCAATAAGTCTCTGTTATACACATAATAAACCAAACATAATAAATTATCTACATAAAGCCTTCCTTTCGCATAATATAAATATTAAATACAGCTGTGTTCGAATTTTTGATTATCTCACCTGTTTTCGCAATTTTGGAAATCCTCCTCTTCGAGTTTTTTTTTTATTAAAAATTTTCTTCAAAATGTGACTTGCCTTAAAATAAAACAAACACACCAATATATATATATATGTCTATATTAGTAACATTTACTCCCTTGAGGCCACGACAATCTGCATCTACTACTCAACATTTACATAAATTGATTAGTAGTAAATAATAGTAAATCTGATCAAGACAAACATGTCATGTCTTAAATTTCCGGTTGCAGAAATGGCATTATAACGTTTCAAATTGAGTTTGCATAATAGTTATTTAAGCTACTAATGATGTAGGAAAGCTGTTAACATTCAAGAAAGATTGATATTACCAAGGCAATTTTTATTTTGTAAAATTTTTACAAATTTTATGAAAATTAATCAAGTGCCAGGTTCTATACCAGGGGTGTCAAACTCAAAAGCTAACTTGGGCCACGAAAACAAGGTTTACCTTTTTTACTAATTGCCCAGTTATACGTCGCCTACTTATACGTCGCCCAGTGGGATTCGCCCAGTTGTCGCGTGCCGACCCGGACATTAGTTTGGGGCGGCAAATCTAAAGGGCGGCATGTTGGCTGTTGACATGACAAATTGACAAAAATTGAAATACTTAAGAAATTCCCCGAGACGCCACCAAAATACTGAAAAAGTTAACAAAAGAGCTTATTAACCCCATAGTGGGGGGGGGGGGGCAATTTGCCTTTTTGTCCAGGGCTGCGTAAAGGCTAGAGCTGCCCCTGGTGTCAAGAGTCAATATTTGACTCCAAATATTTGTAAAATTTAGGTATACTCACTTCAATTAATTTTGCCTTATTTGTCTTCCAAAGAATTAAAATCTTTAACCCTTTGTGTCCCGACGGGACTTTCAAGTCCCAGTGATTTAAATGTTTCATATAAATACGGGAATCAAAGTTAAGACTTTTTTTTAATTTTTAAATTTAAAATTTTTAAAAATCAAATGATTGTATTCTTTCGGTTCCGACGGGCCTTCAAAGTCCCAGCCCTGCCACCCTCACAGGGGTTGTACCAAAAATCTATAACAAATATTTTAACCTAATTAGAGATATTGAAAATCATCTAAGTAATTAGTTTTTCAAATTTCTAAAATAAAAGGGGTCTGGGACACATAAGGGTTAAATCTTGTTTCAAATTCATTTCCAAGATTTGTAATTTTTTATGCGTATTTTTGATACGATCGATACGATGCAGTATCATCTAAACTTGATTTGCTCATGTTGCATGTCGAGACGTGCGTTAAATCTTCATTTTTAGTTGCTTTTTCCAAAGAACTAGCTTACATTTGTCAAACATGCGACTTATGTCACAATGCGAATTATGTCACTCGCGACTCGGCGGTAATACATACAGTAGCGGTCATGGAGATTGCATTGGGAATTATTCCCAAATTAAAAAAATTGATTTCTAAGTGTATTACCTATATTCTTAATAATAAAGAATCGAAAATAGAATAAAGTTAAATTTTTGGTTTGAAACTCATAAGCTCAAAAGTACATTTTCTTTTTTGAACACAATCACAAAGCTAGGTTTTTTAAACCGGGGGGTCTGGGGGGTATGGAATACCCTCCAGTACACCAGAGATTATGCGCAAGAAAATGGTTCTAGGACACTTCGCTCCGGGACATTTTGCTACTAGAACATTTCGCACCAGAACATTTTGCAGCCGGGGACATTTCGCTACCTGATTTAGCTCTCACTTTTAGCATATTATTCATTATTGGAAATTTTTTTTCAATTTAGCCACTTTGCTAGTAGCACCTATTTTCATTGTTTACTCTTTTTATTTTTCTATTTTAAGAAAAATACTTTAGTCAATTTACATGCAATTAATAACAAAAATTTACAACGATAACTACATATATGTATGTAACAAATTGAAGAAATTAAAGAAATAAATATTTATTATATACTTTCTGTTTTTTTAATAAAAAATACAATTTTGAAGTTCCGTCACCGCTGCTGTGTTAACATTCATAAAAAAACAATGAATAATAATATGAATAAAGTGGTATCAAGAGCAACAGGGGTCAGGTCCGTATTCAGTACCATTTGGTTTAGCAAAATGTTTAATAATTTAATCTTAATAAAAAATTAAGACATCAAATAAACACAATCCAAAAGCAGAATTTAAAACATTTTTAGTTATTTTAAATAAACATTTTTCAAATAATTTTAATTGTTGTTAATTTAAATTTTTTATTACTTAATTTTGTTTTGGTACTGAATACGGACCTAACCCCTCCCTGTTGATTTGATACCACTTTTTGCATATTATTATTCATTATTTTTTAATGAATGCTAACCCAGAACTCGAATAAGGTGCTAATACTAGCAAGGTGGCTAAATTGAAAAAAAAAAAAAATTTTAAACAAAAAAATAATTCCATTAATGAATAATAATAATAGGTAACAGAAATCAGGTAGCGAAATGTCCACGGGTGTGAAATGTCCGGTCACCGCATAATTTCAAGTTTTCAATTGATTTTAGTCACCATCGCTGAATTTAGACGACTTATTATGTCAGAAATGTAAGCAGACTCTTGATAGATGCAGGGGCGGATTTAGGCATGGGTTTCAGCTCAGGGATTTGTTCATTCTAAAGGCTCCGTCGGCTCATCATCATGAAATTTACAGAAAAAAATTCCCATTTATTTTTCAATTTTATTGCATCATTTCCGAGATAGAGAGGATAATGTCCTGTAAAAGGTCCTATGGAAAAAAGATGAAGAACTATTTTGTAGAGAATTTTGTCACCTTTAATTTCATATAAAACCATTTGGCCGTCCGATAAGGAGGAATCGAGATATTGTCGTACAACCAAATTATTGTACCTTTACTTGTAAAACTCGATATTTTTGGTATTTGTTAAAAATTCCTTAACTTCGCCGACCTACTGCTCGAAAAGTATGGGTGCTATAAAAAAATGATTAGGAACTATTGTGTAGAGAATTTTCTAGCCTTTAATTTATTATAAAATCATTTTCACCGTATAATTAAGGTGAAATGAGATATTGACTAAAAACCATATCACTGTACCTTTGCTTGTAAAACTTAATATTTTTGGTATTTGTTAAAAATTCCTTAACTTTGCCTACCTACTGCTCGAAAAGTATGGGTGCTATAAAAAAATGATAAAGGACTATTGTGTAGAGAATTTTGTAGCCTTTAATTTCGTATAAAACCATTTTGACCGTAGGATAAAGGTGAAACGAGATAAGATAACTTATAAGTTCAATAACACTTTTTTGCGTACACTCTCTGGCGTACTGGAGGGTATTCCATACCCCCCCCCTAGACCCCCGGTATTTAATTGGGAATTGTTATTTTAATTCGGAAATATTCAGCGATGAAATTTCCATGACTGCTACTGCATTAATTTTTTTCTGCGTCGATTGGTTATTTTTTATTTATATATTATTGTGTGCCGATATATTGGCCGGGCCGCAAAAATGCATGCGGCCCGTGGGCCACGAGTTTGACACGCCTGTTCTATACTGACGCTAGCGTATAGCTCAGAAGGAGCAAATGGGTGCGCAGTTATGGAGAGACTGGATTTGACTGAAAAGTCTATTTTAAATATTTATATTTTATTGTATTACGAAATTATACATCTTTTAATATTTTTTTATACAATATAATTTATTAGGTAACAAAATCATTTCTTTATTTATTTATTTAAAAAAAATCATATCCTTTTGAAATAGTCACATAATATTACTAATTAAAATTTACACAGTCATCCTTATAAATAGTACAGAATTACTACAAATATTTACACGGTTACTAAAATATGACAATTTACATTAAGTACATAATAATGACACTACCTAATTTATTAAATTCGCTAATCACTGAATTTGCAAATTTTCTTACTTGGACTAATAAGTAAAGTTACTTTTATGCATAATTTAAAATTCGTTATTATAATATCGATGATTTGCAAATTTTACAGATAGATAATTACTTTGAATTTTGTCAACATCATTGATTAGGCCAAGAATCAATTTTATTTTAACATCGAATTTTAAAAATGCTTAATCACAGAAACCATTTATTAGGTTTGGAATTTTTACCCATTTTAAAAATGTTTCTCTGTGGGCTTTTTACATTATAACGAAATTGCTATGAAAAACTTATAGGGTTTAGGGTAGTCATACACCCAGTATACAATGATGGTACATCTGATGATTAAGTTGTGCATTAAGAACTACTATACACTACTTGGAACATATAGCGGGTTTAGTACGAATAAAAAAACAGAGATACAGACAGCATTCTAGTGACATATCAAGCGATTCTGACGAATTAGAGAGCGGGATTCTGGAATATCAGAACTATTATTCCTCGACCAATCATCTATCCTGCTTCCCATCAAGTTGGATTGTTCTTGGATAATAGTTGAATATTGTCCTCTCTTCCAAGCCGTATCATCGGCAACAATTATGTTGATGACCGATTAATAAATTATTATTTTACTTACATTAGGATGAAAAACTACAATGCGACTATAAACCCTGAGGTATCCAAACACTAAGATTTAGAGAAGTTTCCGGTAGATGATGATGAGGATGTAGGGAATGTTTTTGTAAAAAGCAAGAAGTGTGATTACATAAACAGAAAATATACATTTTGCAAATATCTTAAAATGAATTTTAGGTTTCATGTCTTTTAAACTGCACAAGTTTTGGTGGTTTTTTGACTAGATTGCAGACGACTAAGCTGGCGTTTATTTTGAATTGATGGCATCATCTTCAGACGGTGTTGATTTGTTCGTAATGTGCTTCCAGAATTATCTGCCCACTGAAAAAAAAAAGTAATATATAAATTGAGTTGCAACCAATCACTTATATAGTAGAAGGTCAAGGCGACCGTAATGCCGTCTGAAGATAAATAAAATTATTAAAATTATTAATTGTTGTATTTGGCAATATTGTTTTTAACATTAAAAATGAAATATTAAAGAAAATTATTTTATTATGATATTTTAAAGCAAACATAACGAGGACATAAGAAAAACCAATATATATTTTTATTACTCTTATTTGTTGCTCTCTAGGGGGCATATGTAATTAATAATGTCTATGCGTTAGGTATTCGGTTTAAATAAAAAAATTGAATTTCAGTAAAAAATAGATATATTTAAACGCACTTAAATATAAATATTATGCACACAACATTTGCTTGCTTTTATTCTAAACATCAATAATTTATTATTGCTTGGTTTATGAGATATTTCTAAAAACGTAAATCAAATTATGCAACGGAAGAACGGAACTAAAAATCACAAATAAATTATCAGTTTTACAGAAAGTTAAACAGAAATTTAAAATTTTCATCATTAGCTAATATTTACAGTACAGTCTACTCGCATTTAATGAGTTTTTTCAGGGCGTTTCATAAAAATTAAAAGTCAAGAACACTGAACATTGCTATAATATGAAGAAGGTAATTTGTGTTTTGTCATTTATTTTCAGAATATTACAAAAATTTAATTAGTCGTTAGCTTCTGTCAATCTTAAAATATCTTTTCTAAAAGCTTGCAATATTTTTTGTAATTTAAACAGAGAAATAATTTTTTTAAAATAAACAATGATAAGTTGAAAAAACATAAAGAATTGGATACTCACAATGAAAGAGATTTAAATTTTTTAAAATTAGCTTTAATTCCTCATTGAGCCATTTTGTCATTAAAAAAAAATGCAAAAAAAATTTGAAATTGTTTTTCTTACCTCAAAAAAATTTTTTTTTTGATTGGAGGTAAAACTTTAATTTTTAATTTTTTTTTCTAAAAATGATTTTCAAAATCGGTTTAGGCCATTTCGCCGTCGCCACTTTGTCGTTCGGCGGTAAATATAATACAACAACAATAAATAAAACAGGCAAATGGCTTTAAAAGAACTTGGAATTTCCAATTGCACAACATAAATTTCCTTATTCTAATCGTAAGTGCGACACCGAAAAGAAATCAAATTTTATTGTTTAATTTTTAAATTGTAATAATTGTATTATTTTGCACTAGATGTTGAAAAATGTAGAGTTTGTCTTTCATCTGTTAAAAGAGTTCTAAAGTTGTTCAACTTAACATAAAAAATTAGTAAAAAAGTATTCCGACGGCGAAATGGCGCACAGCATGGCAAAGATGAACAAACAGGATTTCGTAAAGTATTTTATTTGGATTTTTTATTATTAGATTTCTGTTAAAAACAGTCTAAGAAATCAAAAACAGAGAAAAAATTAAAAAAAATTCTTCTAGAAATGGTCGGGAACCGCGAAAAGTAACCGTAAAGTAAAGCTGAGCTTTAATTAACACTTTAATTTCAGCAAGGATTATCAAGATTGGACTAATTAATTTAATTAATACGATGAATTTTTTTAAATAATACCCAATTCCTAATAATCCAAAATTAATTTTGTATAACGCAGTCCAATTTAATTTTAAACAAAATGTGCGCGATAACTTGACCACTTCGCTTATTCAACTTTTAATAATTATAATATTGGACATAACTTCCAAATTCAATAAAATCACTTACGCATCAAAACGATCTTTATTCATACAAATAATATAATCTAATTTGTTTCAATTAGAGACGCAAAATTAAAGTTTTATGGAAACCTCCTGTAAATGCGTCCGTCCGCTTTGACGGACCTGGCAACGGTTTCTTTTTAAATTAAATTTTCAATTAATAAATCTTTATAAATTTTTATACTTGGTCGATGATTGAACCTGCGACTACAATTTGCAAATCTAACATTCAATTCATTACTCTGTCGGAATACGACATTAGCTCCTCTTTGTTTTCGTGGTCAACCATGGCTAAAAGAGGGGGGGTTTGTTACAAAGGAAATCCGGTTGTGGTCCAAAATCTAAAATAAAAATTAATTCCATCGGATGGCTTTCCACAGGATAATGTTTTTGCGAGAGCGGCTGTTTATTGTTGTAATAAATAAAAATAAAAATGTCAAAACCATTTAATTCCACCAATAATGGTTCTGGTGTTAGAATTGCCAGACCACCCTTGATTTTGTTTTTCATGATAACTTATTTTGTCGATAACTTTGTTGTCCTGCTCCTCATGGCTCTTTATTTCCGGTGTCATTCTAGTACAATTGTCCAAACTTTAATTTTCTTTTTTATTTAAATCTTCATTTCCTAAATTTTTATTTTCTAGAACAATTCTAAAGCAATTAAATTATGATATATTTTCAAATTTTTCTTCTTTTCCAGGAACATATTTTTATTTTCAATTAATTTTTTATTTCCAAAATCCAAATTTTCATTTTCAATCAATTTTTCATTTTTTAAATTTTCATTTTCATTTAATTTTTATTTCCAAAATTCAAATTTTGCTCATACAATTTTTGTCAATGCCATCTAATTTTTTGTCAAGTTTTCTCATTTCTATCAATAGATCTTTAGATGTAATTGAGCCCATCTTGTTTTTTTTTAAATCAATCTAAAGGAATTTTCTAGTGAAGTTTTATTTTTATTTATTTTTTTAAATAATACCCAATTCTTAGACATCCACAACGTGTTGATGCACACAGGAAGGCCGAGCTAAGAAATTCTGCCAAGTCTGAAATGCAAACCCAGAATTTCCGCTTTGTAACTTAACCAGCGATCACACCAATCCACTGCCGTAGTACCACTGTGGTGGTAATTAATTTAATTAATAAGTTGTTAATAAAGACAATCTCTTTTTTATCAGTCTTATCTATCAGGACTGATAGATTTGATGAAAAATGCTGAATTTTTGCTGAATTTTTTTGCCTGACAACCGGAACGAATAAATTTTACTTTAGAAAATCAGTTTTTTTGCGGTCTTGCAGGTTTGCAGGTCAATATTCTCTAAGGCTAATATTTTTAAAGATTTCTACTTTATCTTCAATTTTTAGTACTACCTAGTGAGGTAGAGCTCGATTAAAAAAATTATAATAAATATAACGAAATAAATCGAATCTTTATTTCGTTATATTCTTTATTTCCGGTGTCATTCTAGTACAATTGTCCAAACTTTAATTTTCTTTTTTATAAATAAGTCGAATCTTTATTTCGTTATATTTATTATAATTTTTTTTTAATCGAGCTCTACCTCACTAGGTACTAAAAATTAAAGATAAAGTAGAAATCTTTAAAAATATTAGCTTAAGAGAATATTGACCTGCAAACCTGCAAGTCCGCAAAAAAACTGATTTTCTAAAGTAAAATTTATTCGTTCCGGTTGATTTTAGGACACTTCACTCCGGGACATTTGGCACCCGGACATTTCGCACCCGGACATTTCGCACCCGGACATTTCGCACCCGGACATTTCGCACCCGGACACTTCGTTACCAGGACATTTCGCTACCGGGATATTTTGCTACTAGGATTTCGCACCCGGAAATTTCGCACCCGGAGACATTTCGCTACCTGATTTCGCTACCACTTTTAGCATATTATTCATTATTGAAATACATTTTTTGTTTAAAAAAAATCTTTTTTTATTTGTTGCTAGTAGCACCTATTCGAGTTCTGGGTAAACGTTCATAAAAAGTAATGAATAATAATATGAAAAAAGTGGTATCAAAAACAACAGGGGTTAGGTCCGTATTCAGTACCATTTGGTTTAAGAAAATAGTAAATTTTATTTAAGAATTTGTTTCTTACTTCGAAACATATTATATTGGACTAGCTGGAAAGCCCGTCCACGGACGGGCATCTAGACCCGATTGGTTGGAAACTCGATTGATGTGCAACTCGTTCCAGGGGGAGTACCGTCGTCGGTACTTTAATATATTTTTCGGTTGGTAAAAAAATCGACCAATCAGATTGTTGCCAAAAAATGACACGCTGGAGCAGCAGCAGCGGGCTGGGATTCTATTAAGATGCGAGAGAGGTCGGGGCCAACATAGAAGAAGAATGGAACCTATGTTTCCCATTTCTTTACGGAATGTACACACGCAGGCTTTGAATGGTATGCCACGTACCAATAACAATGTAGAAGGTTTCCACAATGCTTTAAAAAGTTCTGTTGTCAATGTCCACCCAAACCTGTGGTCTCTAATAACAGCTTTAAAAAAAGAAGAGAGTTTAAGTAGCGCAAAATTGCTCAACATATCCGCGGAGTTGTTGTCCCAAAGAAGAAGCGATACCGAGATATGGATCAACGTATCGAAACGTTGCTTCAAACTTTTATTTTTTTATTTTTTAACTTTCAAACATAATTTAAAAAAATTAGTTATTTCAAATAAACATTTTAAAAATAATTTTAATTATGCTAAAAGTGGTAGCGAAATCTGGTATCGAAATGTCCCCGGGTACGAAATGTCCGGGTGTGAAATGTCCTAGTAGCGAAATGTCCCGGTAGCGAAATGTCCTGGTAGCGAAGTGTCCGGCCACCCGAAAGGAATAGTATATTGATACAATATTCTGTGAGAAAGCACAAATTCTTCCCATTTGAAGTTGTTCATCAGCATTATAGATATAGCAAAAAGAAATCCTAACTTTAATGAGATCTTTACTATCTATACTAGTTATAGAACGAATTTGCCTGTTGGCGTACTATGCCCGTCTCGTACACCAAAGGATATAAAATTAAAATTAAATATTTTCGGCTAATTTTACTTTATTAAACTGATGGCAACTGATGACTTTGAGGGCAGCCTTGTTAGGTCGCTCATCGGGCTCCCGTTTAGCCATTGTCCAAAAAGATCTTATATTAATGTGGTGCAAAGAGTTGCACTTGTTACTGTAAGAAGTAATCGAACATTGTTCTTTTTGGATCTACGTGGTGAACCTGACTTTTTGATTCCATATTTCAAAAACTGGATCTAAAAACGGGATTTTCGTTTTAGTCGTAATAGGCACGGCGCACGGCGGAGTCTTTAAATCTCCTTAACCCATTCGAGGCCAAAGTTTTTTATTCAAATTTTTTAACATTTTTATATTGAGTATTTTTTTTAATTATTGAATTCTTTGAATTACGAAAAAATATTTAAAAAAATTTAATTTAGTTTTTAGAGTCACACCGTCACACCAATAAAAAAGTTTTTTTTCCATTAATCGAATTTGGTTGTGATTAGGCTAAAATTATGTTATTAGATAAACTTATATAAAAATCAAAAATTAATATTTTATTTATATGACTACATTCAACTTAATAGTATATTGTTTGGCAAGGGGTGAAACAAAGCGATTTCAGACAAGGGTGAAATTTGCCTGCCCGAGTGAAGCGAGGGCTGGCATCACCTTCGTCTGAAATCGCGTTTCACTCCGCGCCACACATACTATTTTTCATATTACCTGCATTGAAACAGAAAATTTTTTTGCATTGAAACTTGTAAAATAAATATTTTAAATTCGAAAATTTTTTGAATCAGCAATAACTCGACAACGGCGCTAGATATCGAAAAACTGAGAAAAAATTTCCCCCCCCTCGTCTCGTACTCACTCTCGTACGAAAGTACTCTCGTACTTTCCCCCCGGTGAATTATCGGTAGGAAGCCATATGCAAAAATTTAGATCGATCGCGCGCAAAAAAAAATTACTTATAAACAACAATATCGAATTAATCTGACAGCTGTCATACTAATTAAATTTTATTTGAAGTAATGAAAAATTATTTTAATTCTGACAGGGTTGAAATGAAATCGGAAACAGAGTTGGCGGTAAGAAACTTGAGTGTTTCTGCCCTCGGGCAGAAACATTTTAATGTTTGACCAATATTCGCAGTGGTCTGAAATTGTCGTGTTTCGACTGTCTTGACAGATATTGAAACACACTGTTTCAATGCAGGTAATATGAAAAAAATTTTACGATAAAAAAGTGATCTAACCGTAATAAGTTTTTGAATAACACTATTCTACAAAACTTTCGAATGAACTCAACGGCAATTGCAGCAGTTTTGATAAAAAAGGGTAATTTCTGTGTCAGCACTTTGATGAATCATTTTAAAACAACATATTAATTTTACAATAAAATTACTAGTAAATATCTATTAGATAATAATAAAACTAACAAGTGTTCCAAAATTGGAACGTGGCTTTGAATGGGTTAAACCTAAAATACGCAGCTATCAAAACGCGGACACCGTCTTTACGGCGATTCCAGTTCGGCACCGTCATTTCGGCGATTTTGATTCGGCGACCCGATATTCGGCTATGGCAGTTTCGCCGAATCGGAATCTCCGAAATGCCGGTGCCAAATTTGAATCGCCGAAACCAGCAAAGCCGAATTTTAAGTCGCCGAATTGACCGTCACCGAATATACGTTGCCGAATTGCTTTCACCGAACTGCGGTCGCCGAAAGGACGTGTACCGAACAATTGTGCACCCATTATATTATAATTATGTTATTATTTAAAATCTCTATTTAAACGTTCTAGTAAAATTATTTAATAATTTACTGTTCGATATTTCCACTCTTCAAATATTTAAAATCTGTGTGACATTAAACTACTTCAAGTTACTAAAGACGCACATGATGATAATAATAGCGATCAATTAGGTAGATATTTTCGTGTACGAAAGGACAACAAACACTCAATTGCAAAGAGTGCACTCTCCTGGGGAAAAGAGTTTTTTCCTGTTAGACCGCGCCCCATTTGTTTGTTTACATTGTTTTGACGTAAATCTTACGTCAATTAATTCAAATTTATTCAAATGGGAACTTATTTTTAATTTTTCTGTTTACGAAATTACACTACACATTTTTATGGGAGAAGTTGCAGTTGTAAAAAAGTTCAAACATTGTTGCTTTCAGTAATACCTCATTGCGCAATTTTTACTTTAATAGCCTTTCTAATCCAAAGTATCACTATACAAATTTTTGAAACAACCTACACGTCTTATCAAGTTTGAAATTTATCATACAAAACCATATAAAAAGCCCATTCCCTAAGATTTATGTTTTAGAAGTAATTAAAAGATATTTTCCAGAAAAGCTTGATTTTCTTTTTGGGGTAATTTATAACTTTTACCAAGTATTAAAAGATTATACTTGCTATACACTTTCATAGTTTTCTGCAAACTTTCTCATAGGTTTGCTTCCATATATCAATTAAATGGTAATGTTTTAAACAGTCGAAAAGGAAAGGTGAATCTGGAACCTTGTCCTAAGCATATATAAATTTGAGGCATCCGCTATTTGCTTTAATCTATTTCTTTTATAAAAGCAATTTAAATTCGAATAATGATTTTAAAGGAAATTAATTTCGCCGATTGATATTTATCTTTGTAAATACCTATTACTTTTACATTCCAGCATCACTGCAAGAAATATTACAATTTAATAGGTTCTTTGTTCTTGTCAAGCTTATTAACATGTCACTGCAGCTTCAAAATAGAATTCTGAACAAACAGAGTAAATTTGCTCAGAAAATAATTAACATTATATTACACCAAGAGATGAAGCAACGGCTAATAGTACATAATTAAAGAGAAACTTTTAACGTCTGCAAATAAAAAATTTATTATATAATACACTCGACGTAGTTGAAAATGCAATTTTCTTCACATTACTGTTTTAGAAAACCCAAAATTTGATATAATTATAATAAATTTTTTTTTTGATATTTGTAGTAAGTATGCTCATTCTGACTGGTAGCTAGCTGTATTTAAGAATATAAATTTAACATAGCAAACCACATTTACAATAGCTTCAGAATGGCATTTTATTTGATATAAAGTTTTGTTAAGTTTAGAAAAATATTACGTTTCCCCAAAGTTTGCTGCATACAAATGTATAAATGATTAACATAATGTCGGATTATTTCTGCTACATAACGCAAAGTTATGTTACATTTTTGTGTGTAAAACAATGACGTCAAATTGATCAAGTTTGACTTACCGAGCAAACAATCCATACAAAGAACGTATTTCGTATTTTCATGTTTCAAAGCTGTATTATTAAAATCCAACATCAAGGATACTACAACGGATTTACAACCCTATTATTGAATTTAACCAACAACGTTTTGATGTATTAATGACATGGAGAAATATGAAACAGTATTTACTTTCACATAAAGAAATCTTTTTGTTAACTTAAGAAATAATAACAACAAAACTGTTATTTTAAGTTAATAAAATGTTTTTATTTGGTAAAAAAATTTTTTTTAATGTTTTTTTTTTCATTTTCAAGTATCCGCTTAAAATTGTATATGTTACGGTCAATGATGACAACTATATTGAAGGTTGGTACAAAATTTGAAGGAACTCGGTCAAACAAAACTTGAGATATCATGTCAACCAGGTCGAAAAATGTAGTTTTCTAATAAACACGTTTAAAGTTTTGAGTAAAAGTTTCAAATAGTTACAAAAATAATTTTGCTATAAAAGTGGTAGGGGCGATAGATAGACTTACACTGAAGGTCGACACCAAATTTGAAGTAAATCGGGTAAATAGAACTTGAGATATCGTGTCAACCATGTTGAAAAATGTAGTTTTGTAATAAACTTTTACCTCAATCGTCGACTTTTAAAAGCTAGACTGAGCTGAAATGAAAAGTAAACACGAAAATATTTACGATTT
Source organism: Cantharis rufa (assembly GCA_947369205.1). NCBI lineage: Eukaryota > Metazoa > Arthropoda > Insecta > Coleoptera > Cantharidae > Cantharis > Cantharis rufa. The sequence goes on from OX376303.1 coordinate 93,171,558, forward strand.
TTAAATGTTTTGGGTTGACCTATATTTGTACATTTATATAATTTATAATTAGCTGAAATGGTCACCTGTCAGGCATTGCCCCATATGCTCCGGCTTGAAGGGTCACTAAAATAGCTATAACTTCATAAATTACTGGAATTTTAAAATTTTCTTTTGAGGATATATTCTTCGATGTCTAAACTTTAAGAATATGCAAAAAACAAAAAATCGATTTTTAAAAATTTTAGACTAGAACACTGCCTTAAGATGTGATTCCTTAGCTGCGGGCTGTGGCCGTGCGACTACAGTCGCAACGAATGTTCTCTTTCTCTTTCTTATGGGAGTCGCAAGCAATAGTCGCATGCGACGATCGTTTTCTAAGGAAACACTCCCATAAGAAAGCATGGAGAGCAGTCATTGCGACTGTAGTCGCACGGCCCCAGCCGCAGCTAAGGAATCACACCTTTAAGTAGTTTTTTTTGTAAGCATTTTTTAAATGAAGCTGTAGCAAAAACTTATTTAGCACACTTCCGTAAGTAACACACTTCCACTTGATTCATTTTAAGTTGTACAAAGTGACTGGTCAGTGCGGTCTTCAGGCCGCACAAGCTATGAAATCAAAAATTTTTCTGCTGTGAAATATCGTATTCATGTAGAATACAGTCGTAGTCTAGCAGTTAGGGTGCTAAATTGCAATTCAACAGTCTTTGAAAATGAAATACAATAAAGCACACCGAATAAGACACTATTTTAAAACTATTGATCTGCATGTGAAAATCTGCTACAAAACAAAAACCGTACAAGTAAAGTTAAAAAACCTCTAATTGCAATTTATTGCAATTTGAAAGTTCAGTATACTGTTAAAGCCGTCTGAAAACTTTTTTATCAGAACAGTACAACCAATCAAAATGTCGGAATAACTTTGGAAAGTTGGGGTTAATCAAAACTTGATTAATAAGTTTTATGTTTTGCGCATCTACGTATGAACATTTATTAACCATTGAAATACATTTGGAACTATAATATTATATATAAACACGTTCGTATTACCTTAAACAGAAAATTAATTTTGTGGTAAATTAAACAACTGAATTAAATAATTAGAACTTATTGTTATCAGCTAAAATATTTAATCAAAAGTCAAAAGCAATGTTCCGCTATTACTGCGCACAATTTCATCTTAAGACAATTGAAGCTTAAGTTCCGCTAATCCACTGCGCCTATTTTAATTAATTTTATAGTGTAATAACACAAAACATGCAAAACACGAGTCGGTTTATATATTTGTGTACAAAACATATTGCTATAAATACCACCCTTTTAATTATGCAGATAAAAAAAATTTTAGCTCTTCAATTTGATATTTTAAAATTTTTTTGATTTACAATTTATTGAAGTAATAATAAATGTAAAAATATAAAAAATATTTTTTATCACTAAACGTATAAAGTATAAGCATTAAGTATCTTTTACAATTTTAAGATGAAAAACATAGCAATATATTATGTATAATTCCATTAAACTAAAATATTATAAGTAATATTCATTTGAAACGATCAAGCTGCTTTATTCTTTCGCCTTTTAAATTTAAATTTATACAAATAATAATTTTTATATTCTATCGGCATACCATTGCTTCATATTTTTGTTACATAGAAGCACATTGAATATAAATTAAAAATTAAAATTACATTGGTCGAAAAAGTTTCAATATGATTTTGTGGAAAATTGTGAATTCATTGGAAAATATCTACTTGTAAATGTACACGCTTGGTTGATAACTTTAATACCGTCTTAATTTAAAAAATATTTAAATTCAAAAAAACGGTGCAGATAATATGTGACCGAAATTGAACTTTTCTGTATGCGGTGCACATATTATGTAGCAGTCGAAAATATCTCTGTTTTTGTGGCATATACCATAAATTCTGATTTTGGAACCGAAAGCAATAAAGTGACTTCAGTTATAAAAAATTTTTTGGATTAATTTGCAGAAATGAATTTCTTATAAAATAAAAAATAAAGTAAACAATTAATTTCATATTGCTATGTAGGTATATGTAATTTAACTGTAATTCTGTGTTATGAGCTTTGAGTAATCTGTATTATTCGTTTTAGTTCAGATTTACATAATTTTATGTAAATATCGCCATTAATAAATATTATGTTGAATCGAACAGGCAATTTTCAGAAATTGATTATTTAACAAAACAATAAAATACTTTGAAGTTAAATTAAGGATTACTGAAAATTGGTATGAGTTTGGAAGTATACTGAAACTGAAATATAATGTAACGAACAACTTCATCTCTGCGAATAGCTGAGCGTATCATGCGGGTCAGGTTTAAAGCGTTTATTTACTTTAGAACGTAGGAAAAGATACATAATAAATACCTATAAAAAAAGATCAAAAATATTTAGATCGAACCCCGCCTACCGCTAAGCGTTTTATTCGTTTGCCGTGTAAATTTAAAATTTTAATTCAAATTATTTTCCTTTGTTTCAGTCAAATGACCGGTTAGTTTTACATTTTCAGACTATAGTTTCCTTGTAAGACATTACAATACTGAGTAAATTTTAGGAGTGAGTAGCCCTGGCGCCGTTTATCGGCGTCCACAACGTGTTGCGGGCTCCATGGCGGGTGGGGAGCTCTGGGAGATGAAAATCAAACTCTCCTCATGGCAGAACCAACTACAAACAAAAAAACAGTCGGGTGCGTCCAAGGATACCCCGACTGTACAAGCAGGTGCGTCAAACCAGGACACACTGTAGGTAGCGCCTCATGCTGCTACAGACTTACCTCTCAAGACAAGATCTCTCTATCACTCGGGGCAGATTATTTCAATCACCTGCAGTGACCAGAGCTCGCTGGAATGGTTGCAAAGTACAATAGCAAACCTGCCGCCTTTGTGGCAGGGAGCTAAATTAGACGTCATCCAGGTGGACGACGATCTACCAATGCTGACCAAGGTCACTCTTTGGATTCCCGGGGAACTGGAGCCCACTGAGGTGGTCACACGGCGCCTTGCTGCTCAGAACAGCTGGGCTAAATTGAAAGAGTGGTGCATCTTCCAACCACCAGAAACTAGAGGAGAGAGGCTGAAAACAGGACAAAACAATGGATCCCAAGCAATACAAGAATCCGAGGAAGGCAGACAGGATGGTCTTTTTAGAACATCTGTCAGCATCCATGGAGACCGAAATGCTGAAGAGACGGTCCAACAAAGAAAAACTAATATCCACTGAGGAGATTGAAGCGTATGCTAATGACTGTAGCTCATTATCTCCCTCACAAAAGCATATGAGCTGTCATGTCTGCTAAGGACGGCTAGACTACTCGACCAGCTTGAGATTAAAGATAGGGGAGATCAATGATAGGGGATCAAAGCCCTACTCGCACCTCCTCGTGGTGGTCCCTGGTAACTTGTGGTAATTCTCTGAGATCGGGTATCCAACTCCGGTGGAAGAGGGAAGTCTGCATGGCCAACGCAAGAGGCCGACATGCTCTGCAAAGGCCACGCAAGAGGCAGCGGAAATATGGAAATTATGTCGCGGACACCGCCGAGAATACCTCGATCCAGCGCAAGCAATAGGAACCGGCCAGGAGCCCCCGCAGTTGGGCCGAGCTTGCAACTCGCGCCCCTGGTGGATACTGTAGAGATACCCTGCCCGAATGCAAGGGATGGGAACCGGCTGGCGGTCTCGCACAGTTTATCCACACACCAGAAGCGGAAACAACAGATGCACAATAACTCAACGGAGACAAGTGGAACTTTCCCGAAAGACGGAGAAAAAAGAGGATTGAGCGGGCAGCTGAAGCCAAGGACGTCTATCCGACCAAGTTCGAGATATTGCAGGAACAACTCCAGAGGCGTCCATAAGATCAGCAGGCATAGCAACAGCCCCCAAAACACCGAGGAGTCTGTGTCACAGCCACTGCAGGAATACCTAAAAGGGCGGACGGAGCGGAAGCGTGCCTAGGCCACAAGCATCGGGCCGAGCATGTGGAAACATTTCGGCCCTCATGGAGGCTTGCCGTGCCCTATTCGGATGCCAGGGATGGGAAACCTACCAGGACCAAAGCACAATTCCCAATCCCAATCCCAATCCCAGAAAGCGACAAGAAAGCTCTATAATAAAGCACAAAACTCGAAAAAGGACACCGACTGGATAGCGTTTAAAGCGCACCGGTCCGAGTTTAAAAGAGCAATTCGCTGAAAGCAACGCGAACCACGGAGAGCCTTCTGCAGCGATGTCGAAACCACCGCCGCTGCGGCCAGGCTTTAGCCTTTTTTAAAAATCTTAAATTTTATGTAAAATTTAAAAATCTTTTGCTATGATTTCATTTATAAAATCATTTTATTTATAAAATCATAGCAAAAGATCCACACCAGCACCACCAGAAGTACTGCTACATACACACTTTCCTGACGGTAAGATTGTCTCTGATTTCGATTGGACTGACGCTATAAGCCAACCTTCGACTGAGGCTAGTTGGGAAATTGCAAAGAAGGTCGTAAATAAGACCAAAACGGCATGGGCTATCAAATCCTTTAGCCCCTTTAAATCGCCTAGACCCGACGAGGTGCTTCCGGCTCTACTTCGGTGGGGTTTGGATCACCTCTTCGGCCAGCTAGTGCGAGTGTTTGACAAAGACAGAGCTCGTTCTGCTTTCCAACAAAAGGAAGTTACAAGGCATGTCAATGCCTAAACTAATGGGAACTCCTCTAAAATTAGCAGACGAAGTCAAGTATCTGGGAATAATATTTGACAAGAAGCTAAACTGAGGAAAACATCTGAAAACCAAAATTAGCAAGGCAGGGATGGCTTTCTGACAATGTCGAAGAGTAATGGGACGATCATGGGGTTTTTCCCCTAAGATCAACCTCTGGCTCTACACTGCTGTCGTCAGGCCTATGCTACGGCGCACTTGTCTGGCCAGAACTAAATAAGCAACAGCAGCGTCCTCCCTACACCGGATCCAGAGATTAATGTGTCTGGCCGTAACAGGTGTGATGCGCACGGCACCCATTGCGGCGTTGGAGACCCTCATCTGCCTCCCACCACTTGATCTTTATGTGCGGGAAATGGCAGATAGGGGGGCTCTCAGGCTCCGCAGTTGGGGGCTGTGGAACCACAGGCGAGGAACTTACACGTCACAGAAACGAACGCTTACAATTAAATACACATAAGAAATAAAATTTGCTGGTGACGATCAGTCACCGTTCCTATGCTATGCTGATAGACAGAGCTGTCCAAAGCACTTTGTGAAAGTAATTCAAGAACCAATTACCAAGTTTATTAATGCCAAAAGTACTTCAAGTATCAAGTACTATATTTTCTTAAAAGTACTTGAAGCATCAAGTACCCAAGTACTTTACTAACAAAAAGTAATTCAAGTACCATCAAATTACTCGAAGTATTTCAATTACCCAAATTAAAGTACTTCAATTACTTCAATTACTTCAATTACTTCAAGTACCTCAATTACTGAGAATATTATTTCAAAAATGTATTTGAAATACGTACTTGAAATACAAAAGGTAATTTGTATTTTTTAGAGTTTTTAAAGTATTTTTGTAATAAAAACGTATTTTGTAGTTAAAATACATTATTCAATTACATTTTGCTGCCATTTACTTAAGTTTTTAAATTATAAAAAAATGTAATATTTAAAAATTTTTATTAAAATATTAAATTTTTTAAACAAGTCGGTCAATGTATTCATAATAAAAATCACTCGAAGTCTTGCTATTTCACTTTTATAAAGTTTCAATTTTGTTTTAAATTTTTCTTAGACTGCTTTTGTTTATACACATAGACAATGCGGTAGGGTGTTACCAATAATAATTTATTTAAAATTAAATTAATGATATTTCTTAATAAATGTCTGATTCATTTTTAATGTATAATGTATACCATATTTTCGGACAGAGGGAGTACTAAATTAGTGCAAGTGTCACACCCCCAATACTGCAATTACTTCAAAAGTAGTTTAATTACTTTAAATTACTTCAAATACTTTAAAGTACTTGAAACACTTTAAAGTACTTCAATTACTATAAAATGTTTTAAATTAATTTTTTAAAATTACTTTAATAAACTTCAATTACTTTAAGAGTACTTCAATTACTTTAAAAGTACTTCAAGTACTTTAAGAGTACTTCAATTACTTTAAAAATACGTACTAAAAAAGATACTTATAAAAAAAATAAAAGTACCAAGTACTTTTAAGTTAGTTTCAAAAGTACTTCAAGTACTACAGTACTTTTAAGTACTTGAATTACTTTTTGCAAATCTTTTATTTGAAATACTTTCAGCTCTGCTGATAGGTGAGATACGACCTAAATACTCCTATTTTCGGGGCGATTAAAAATTTTTTTTTTATTTTATGAAATTCTTCTTTAAATTCGAATGTTGAATTTTCCCAATATATGCAATGGAATAGTAGATTATTAAGATAAATAGTATAACTCGAGAACATCTGATGAGCGAAACTACAAAATTTAGTCAAGTGTGTAAATTTAGATATCACGTATTTTAATTAATGAAATTAATTTCAACTAAAATTTATGATTAAATTATCAATGCGGATAATAAAACATGACAAGAATATTAAACATATCTTCATTTAAATTGCGAATCCTTCATTCTGCAGCTTTTCACATAAGATATCGCTAATTAATAATTTTGTTATAAGCTAACTTTTCTCGCAAACCAACTTTTAAAGTTATTATTACTGAAAATATTTTATTTTTCTTTAAATAACAGAAAGAAAATTCTCGCGGTGTGTTTGTATCGCAAGATATTTTGGAATGCTACCAAAAGAAAACTTAAAACTTTCCGTGGCATTTATTTATTATGTTTTCCGAATTTTGCAAAAGTATGTGGGCATCGAAAAGTTTATTAGTATACTTTTTATAAAGCTTCCTTTTGAACTTATAAAGATGAATTAAATTCTGTAAATAAAAAAAAAATACTTTTCGATTGCATCTGGTAAGTATTCATTTAATTTTATTGCATGCATTAATTACTTGTAAAATTAACCGGATAAATTTGTGGCTCTGGTGCATGGGCACTAATTTAAATTGGTACACGATTCGCAATGCATTAGTTAACGTCTTCTAAAACATATTTAATTAAATTTTCAAATTTATATAAACACATGTTTTATAATAATTAATTGTAATGTTGTATTTTGCAGCTTTTAATTATTTCAGTAGATTGTATCTGCTTTACTTTTGCACGACAATACCAGTCATGACAAAATCTGATTTATTATGTAATGTCGTTGATTAAATTAAGTGTAATGCAAAATATACATTACTAAGGTGCAATTTTTTATGCTAAACCATTGTAAATAGAAAATGTTCAGGGTATATTTCAGATTTGAAGGGAAAAAAATACAGTCTTGTATTTTACTGACAACATACAACCGCCATTCTTCATTTTAAAATATTACCTGTCCTCTACGCACAAAATATGTTACGGAGTGAGCCAAACCGATTCAAATTAATATTCAATGAACATGTTAATAAATTACCAAAAATATAATAGGTAAAGGTAAAGGCGACTTTCTTATAGTAATAGTAAGATAAAGCCTGATAGTTATGTAAATGAACAGTGGCGGCTACTACGAGAAGGGCATAGAAGGGCAGCCTTCCCCACCCTAAAATATTATTTTAATATTAATAGCCTAATGACCTAGCAGGATACAAAAAGTTGTTTATCCTACGATAATTTTTATACCACGAGGAAATTAAGCTAAGTCTCCAACAGTAGCGACGAAAATGATTAATTAAGTTACAGTTGTGATGCTTTGTTCGCTAAATTTTCCAATAATATTATTCAGAAAATATGATATAAAAATTGTCTGCGTTTGCACTTTATAAATCTATATAAATAAAACACAGTTCGTGAAAATGTAAAAGCCGACGTGCGAAGAATGTACGCATATATAGGAAACTATTTTTTGCAACTTGTCTCACTGTATAGACATTACTGACACAAAAATCATTTTCCGGAGTTCGGAGTAATAAATAGAATTTCTTCCGCGTGTACGATTTTTAAAAACGTTCGTGGTTTCAATAGAATTCCGTTCGACTCAATCTTAAATAAAATTTGAAAGATATAACTGCAGATTCTTAAATTTTACTATAATAATATATTATAGCGACATCTATGTAATGAAGTGGAGCTTTTATTGGGATTGAATTGAATAATTTATTTAATTAGGTATTGTGTTAATAAGACGTTCTAATTAGTTTAGCGACATAGTGACGTATGCAAATTGCATGATATATAATATGTTTACGGTACAACCCTCCAATGTTGTCACAGAAGGTCAATCAATTTATATGAAATTTGTTTGTATTGTGTACCACCTTGTGGCTGATTTTGTTTGCATTAACTAACCAACCGTAAATCACAGATTCATAATGTAAAATGTTTATGTTTTCCACTCAGCGGCGGCTCGTCAAAAGAAGCGGGAGAGACTTAGCCTCCCCAGAAATTCTGGATTATTAAAATATTAAAATTTTTAATTGGCAATATAAGTAAATCGTCAGTCTTCATTATCCGAATAAATGAAAATTTTTGAGTTGGGGGGGGGGTTACACTATAATTATTTTATGATTAGTCTCTTCAAATGAAAACGCCGCGAGCCGCCACTGTTCTTACGCATTTCTACAACTCATATAAAAATTTAATTAATCGGCTTTGTCTTTTGAGCATTGGGAATTACATGTGTTTTACAACACACATTTTTAATTTAAAACCGGATTTCGCATCTCGCATTGGACGCAGCATAAAATTTCTACACATTTTTAAAGCAGAAGAATTAAAAGTACTCACCTGAGCTCGTTGTCCACGAGTGGAAAAGAAGTTAAGCCTGGTAAGCAGCACAAGTTCTTTAACAGACCTTCGGAAATTTCTCGACATGACACAGTAAATGATGGGATTTAGGGCTGAATTTGCGTGGCCTAGAAGTAACATGTACTGCTTCAAGTTGGACAAATGATCTATTGTTTCAACAGATTTAATTTTTTTGGTGTCTATCAGCAAGTTTATGGTATTGTACGGTAGCCAACAGAATGCAAAAACTAACGCTAGTAAAAGGAGGATCCATGCAACTCGCTTTCGTTCTCGCACAAGTCTGCAAGTCTAAAAAAAATTATTTTTAGATTAATCAATCAGAGAAATGCAGGTTATCATTAAAACGGTGAAATCGAGAGTATTACAATGCAGACAAAGGTTTAACAGGAAAGAATATATTACAAAGAATTCCTTAATTTTCTGACATTGCTGAATTTTATTATCATCTGCTTAGCTTTTTGTATTTTTTTAACAATGAATTTGTTAATCCTGGATTAATAAAAAAAACATTTTCATTTACTTTAATTTATTTTATTTGATTACGGTTTGAGGTAAAGCAAATTTTGTTAATCCGGCTGTTTTGTTTATTTCAATAAGATCGAATTTCAATATTTATTTTGTATTAAATTAGAAACCTGCTTTATAGTCCAGCAAATCTTCGACGTAACGACCAAACCATGTATAGGTTTGAATCCTTTCAATATTAGATTTTGAAGTCTGGATTAAGATTATTGAATTGACAGGATATATTTTATATAAGAGGTTTCCTACCATCCTTTTATCAGAAACATTTCAGTTTTATAAGTAAAGCAACGCATTTGCTATTTTTATCAGTTTTATTATTTTATAGTTTATTATTTTTCACATCTCCAATTTATATACGAATAAAAAAATTTCATTTTTTAACTTGAAATTTTTGTAAACTATTTTAAAACTGCAAAATTTCAATATTTTTGTGAAATGTTTGTATCATACATTTTTAAAGTAAAGAAAATTATAAAAACAACAAAAATATAATGGAATGGTAATGTAAAAGAAGTCTGGTATAATGCATCGTATTACTCGCAAAATAATTATGTAAAGAGAGTAAATTGCGTTATTGGTACTCTGTGCAGGTACACTACATGGATGTTGTTTACATAAAATATTATAAGCAATTTGTGAATGAGATTGCTTGCTTACATTTCTCTTTTTATGAACTTTGGTAAAAAAACATCAAGATTCTTAAACCAAACCTAGCATTTTCTTCAAAAAATTAAAAAAAATACAGTTAACATACAGTTTATATAGTTTTTGCTTATTTCACTTATTAAATAAGGGAAGGTGAAAAAAAATGAAAAATAAAACTAATTAATAAAAAGGATATTTAATGTTTGACGATAAATGAGGAATCGAAAACAAAACATAAATTTTACCATTTCAGTGTTATGTAATATAATTTGTATTTATTGGGAGCAGTAAGTTTCGGGTTGTGTTATGTAACAAACTTACTTTTAAGGATTAGGGTTTGACGAGTACAAATAACTAAAAGAGCAAGGGGTAAAGCTTAAACATGTTCCAGTTCTCATTATTTTATTGTTCATTGTTTTTGATTATTTTAATTGTTCAAGTTATAGTTCTTAATCACTCAAGAACAATTACATTTTTAATTATTTATATAATGTTATTTGCTGTCAGTAACAAAGACTAGAGTTAAAAAAATTAAAAGCATTGTGCTGAAAAGGCAACTCAGCACCTGTAACTCGGCGCCTAACCAACTTGGCGTCCGTTGTATCGTTTTCAGCTAATTTGACTACAGTCAAATCCAGGGGTTCCAAATTGTACTACATCGTTTAATACAAAATAAAAAAATTAAAAATAACAAGAAAAATTAATAGTAAAAAGATTAGCAAAGTAAGAAGATTTATGAAATTAAAATTATGAAATAAAACGAAAAGAAGAATTTTTTATGAAAAAAGTAACCGCCAATTTGGTTTGATGGAATTTTTTTTTATGTATTTGACAACATTCTCTAACCACGGCCTGCTTCAGAACCCTTTCGTCCTTTGAGGATCAAATTACACAATTATCTACTTACCGTTTGGGTGCTACACGTTCCTTCGTTATCGAATGGTGGTTTAACGGAACATAATTTCTTTCCCATTAAAGAATAAGCCAAGAGCATTATAACTCCTGAAAGTAGATTAATAATGTTATAATAATTAACGACAAAAAATGAATAAATATGCATACCGGGCACAACGAACATCATGATGTAGCATATAATACCGAAAAGTTCACGTCTCAAATAAAAGTCTTTCCAATTTTCTTGACAAAATAACAGAGTGAGATTATCAAATTCGGCTTCGTTGAGATTTGTCACAAAAAGTAATGGTGCAAATATTACCATGGAAGTTATCCATAGGCATATGATGACTATAATTGTAGTTTTTTTGTTGAACCATCGACTGAAACGCAAGGGCTCTGTTATTGCCAAGTACCTATCAATTGCCATTGCTGTGATTGTGAAAACACTCGAAGCTACCGCAATACCTAAAATTAAATTAAATTTAAAATTTACCCTTAAATCTTTTAAAGTCGCTGTGCTATGCTACGTATCGCTAATTATTATAGCGAGGGTGTGTATGTGTGTAGGAAAGCAGCTTTTCCGCTGGCGCGGTAAGAAAATGATTGAAAGCACGTTTGTGAAAATTTACGGTGTAATATAAAAGTTATATTCATGGTAAACATTAATTTTTGTAATACGTATAAACACGAATAATAATAAAAGTATCGCGAAGAAAATTTGTAAATTACATCAGATATTACATTTCAGCATAAAATGTAGGTAGTGCAATTTAAAAAGAGAAATTTAATTAATTTACCCTTCGTATAAGAAAATTTAGGTTTTATTGACAAATTGGACTAAATCCAGCAGAAGATATATTAAATTTGTTACAGGAATGACTGACAAAAATTGTATAACATTGCACATTTTTTTAATACTTTTTATCAAGTTTTATTTCAGTTGGTCGGCATGCTGGTTTTTAAAATTTAATTAAATCTAATTTAAAGTTATAAATTGGATGTGATTACTTCGTGATTTCAGCACACACGTTATTGCAGAAGTTAAAATATATCGGTGACTGGTAATTTTAGAAATCAATAGTAGAGAATATTTGTTTTAAACATTATTTCTATTCTACGGTTTGCTCCTCAAGTATTCAAAATTGCACGCTCTGTAATGTGTAAAATTGTTGTTTAATAATTTTTTAATATATTTTTTTCCATAAAATAGCACAGCAAATATGTAGCCTTACAAAAATCAAAAAAGTTTTGATTACGGATTTATAATAATTTTTTTTTTCGGCTTTCGACAGCAAAACTGGTTTGCAAACTCACAAATAACTTTAAGAGCGGTGGAAGTTCTTATAGTCCAGCACAATCAAGAGTTAAAAAGTGACCAAAACTAGTAAGTTCAATTAACACTCTTGACTCCACCTGATTATTGGCCCCATTTAATTTTTTTCGAATTTATTAAAAATATAATAAATGATTAGAACCTACAGGAAGTTTCTTTAAATAATTAATTTATGTTCCATATTTGAATTAAACAAGAAGTAAAAATATTTTTTCTTGCTACTTCCTAAATTAATAACCGCCAGTTTGGTAGGTAAAGCCATGGAAAGCCGATCGCAGTTGACTTCAACATTTTAATTAAATAAGCTAATTAAACACTAATAAAATTCAACATTGCTTAAATAATTTAATTAAAATATTTTTTTTTATTTATTCTTATATAGTTTTTATTTATTTTTATATTTTTATAAAATTTATTTTAAATTATTTATTAAATTTATTTTAATAAAATATATATTCATTGAAAGTGGGATTCCCAATATCCCGCTTTCAATACCCATCTCATCGGAGGGAATCATCTTTCTAAAATATATATTATTTAATTTAATAATAATATTAAATAAAATTATAAAAAAATAATAAAATTTAAAATAGAATTTCGTTAATAGTAGCCGAATTTAACTTAAACTTAAAAGAAGACTTCAGGAATTTATTAAAATAAGCTGAGTGACTTAAAAACTCCATCCTTGTAGATCCGTGATTTTTGAGTTGGGGCAGCTTTAGAGACGATTTGAACGAATAAAGAGGCTCAAAGGTTTACTATCTAAGTAGATCCATAATTTTCAAGTGCTATTTATGCCCAAAAACACTTGTAATAACTTCTGGAAACAAGTAATCCAATAATTGCTTAATATTTTTCTTCTTTGAATTTTTGGAAGGTCTACATCGGGGGTGTCAAACACGCGGCCCGCTATGAACATTTTTGTAGCCCGGCCAATATATCGGCATAAAAACAATATATAAATAAAAAATAATCAATCGGCGCAGAATAAAAATTATTGCAGTCATGGAAATTTCATCGCTGAATATTTCCGAATTAAAATAACAATTCCCAATGAAATTTCAATAAGCGTACGCAATATAAACACAATATAACCGGGGGGTCTGGGGGGTATGGAATACCCTCCAGTACACCAGAGATTGTACGCCAAAACAGTGTTATTGAACTTATAAGTTATCTTATCTCGTTTCACCTTTATCCTACGGTCAAAATGGTTTTATACGAAATTAAAGGTGACAAAATTTTCTACATAATAGTCCCTTATCATTTTTTTATAGCAGCCATACTTTTCGAGCAGAAGTCGGGTGAAGTTAACTGATTTTTGACAAATGCCAAAAAATATCGAGTTTTACTATAGCACAGGTACAACAATTAACAATATCTTGCTTCCTCCTTATCGGCCTGCCAAATGGTTTTATATGAAATTAAAGGTAACAAAATTCTCTACAAAATAGTTCTTCATATTTTTTTTATAGAACCCTTTACAGGACATTATCATCTCTATCTCGGAAATGGTGCAATAAAATTGAAAAATAAAAGCATTTTTTCTTGTAAATTTCGGTTACTGTCAGTTAATCTACACTACGAGTTGAACTTTGACTTTTGCACTATTGGAAAGAGGACAATTTTCTAAGCAATTTTTGTAATTACATTTTTGCGGATTATCCATTAGTTTTTGAGATAACGGCATTTGAAAATCAAAATTTTACATGTATTTTTCTATAAGGAATGCACACACGAGTGTTCTATTGCCCGTACGTGTGAAAAAAATAAAAAAAAGCTAATAATTAAAAACGAGTTTCATCTCTTTCAAGTAGCACTTTTGGCGAGTTGGAGCTATCTAGGGGGATGTTTTTAGCGAGTCAACGAGTCAGCGTCAACCAAGGCAATCGAGAATCCAACCTAAAAACGGTGGTCGACAACTAAATACAAGTGCTACGTCTATCAGTAAGAGTAGAGACCTATAAGTGACCTATATTAATCCACGCGTATCGTCAATAGAACTAAAATGCATGTAAAATTTTCATTTTCAACTGCCATTTTCTCAAAAATGTAATTACAAAAAATGCTTAGAAAATTGTCCTCTTTCCAATAGTGCAAAAGTCAAAGCTCGATTCATGGTGTAGATTAACCGACAGATCCCTAAATTTCATGATGATGAGCCGACGGGGGGCCCTTAGAATCAACGGATCCCTCAGCTGAAACCCATGCCTAAATCCGCCCATGCATCTATCACCAGTCTGCTTACATTTCTTACATAAATCGTCTAAATTCACCGATGGTGACTAAAACCAATTGAAAACTGGAAATTATGAAAAGCAAATTTTTAAGACAGCCGCTCAGTTAGTCATTAATTATAAAAACCAAATGGTATTTTCGATTTTTTTAGATAATACTAATATCCGCAAACGCGTAATAGAAAAATAACACAATCAGGAAGTGATCACAACAGCTTACTATTTGACCCAATGAAGTTTCAATAACAATACACAATATTAACACAATAAGCACTTAGAGCTAAATTTTCAAACCGGGGGGTCTGGGGGGTATGGAATATCCTCCAGTACACCAGAGATTATGCGCAAAAATATGTGGTATGCTATAGCTTATGCGTTTCAAACCAGAAATCTAACTTCTAAAATTTTAAAATCTAAGATTTCTGATTTGAAATTTAATACCACATTTTATTTTTTTGAACACAATCACTGTTGTGCGGCTGGGGGGTATTCCATACCCCCAGACCCCCCGGTTTGAAAAACCTAGCTTTGTGATTGTTTTAAAAAAAAATATGTATTTTTAAGCTTGTGAGTTTCAAACCAAAAGTTTAACATTTTTTATCTATTTTTATTCTATTTTCTATTCTTTATTATTAAGAATATAGGTAATATTTTATATAGAATATAAAAATATAGGAATAAAGGTAAAATTTTTAATTCGGGAATAATTCCCAATGCAATTTTTATGACCGCTACCGTATGTATTACCTCCGAGTCGCGAGTGACATAATTTGCATTATGTGACATAATTAAAGCATGCATTAAATGCATGTAAGCTAGTTCTTTGGGAAAACCAACTAAAAATGAAGATTTAACGCACTTCCGACGTGCAACATGAACAAATCAAGTTTAGATGATACTGCACCGTATCAAAAATACGCAGAAAAAATTACATATTTTAGAACTGAATTTGAAACATGATTTAAAGATCATTTTTTGGAAGACAAATATTGTTTGTTTTCTTCGAATTTCTCAATAAATAATTAAATATAGACTCAGTACCCAGCTATCTGCAAATGGAGGTGATCGAGATTCAGTGCGGATCAAATTTGAAGGCAAAATTCATTGAAGTGAGTATGCCTAAATTTTACAAATATTTGGAGTCAAATATTGACTCCTGACACCTTCGATCAGTTTCAAAAATAATCACTATGAACAAAATTTTTCACGAAATAGGAAAGATACACGGAGAAAAATGATTTTTTTTCTATTTTAGAGCTATTAGTAGCTATAACCTCAACTGAGTTTATTCGCTGTTACAACCAAGTTTTTGTTGCTGCAACAAATTTTCTGCTGCCATAACAAAGTTGTTGTCTATTCAGTAAAAAAATTAGTTGATTTAACCAATTTTTTTATTCTGCATAGAAAAAACTTTGTTATGGCAGCAGAAAACTTGTTGTAGCGACGAAAAACTTTATTATTCAAAATAAACCTACGTTTCTATAAATATTGATTTTTTTTTGCGGCTCACTTAAAGTTAAACTTTGTTTTCGTGGTCCAAGTTAGCCTTTGAGTTTGACACCCCTGGTCTTCCAACCCCTGGTCAATACATTAATGAATGAATGAATTTAAGTGCCATTCCTGACGGAATCTGACCACTTTTTGAAGTTTTTCAAATCCAGTTTTAAAGTGGATTAATCCTCATTTCTTCTCGTTACTACAGTGCCCCTTGTGTCTTTGCCGTATTAACAATCTTCTTTCACACGTTTCTGTTGTTACACTTCGCTCTCCAGTTTTCAATGTCCATTCTTCTCAGGTCCTTCTCCGCTTCGTCCCGCCATCTCAACTTTGGTCGTCCTCTTCTCCTTTTGTTTGTTGGTGCCCACTCCGTCATCATCCTTATCATCTCATCTTTACTTCTTTTCTTTATATGTCCTAGTAGCGAAATGTCCCGGTAGCTAAATGTCCTGGTAGCGAAGTATCCGGGTGCAAAATGCCCGGGTGTGAAATGTCCGGATGCGAAACAGGAGCGAAGTGTCCTAGAACCATCAGCGCTTAGACAAAATTTTATGTTCGAAGTTTCCAATTAAATTTTTATAGTTTTGAATAATTAATTATGAGATTAGATATAAGATTTTCATAAAAATTGATAGATGGTAAAAATTCAGTAATTCAAAACAATATAAAGTTAAATTAATTTGATACTGAGGCAGATGGACATGCTTATAAATTTACTGAATTTTTACCATCTATCAATTTTTATGAAAATTTTATATCTAATCTCATAATTAATTATTCAAAACTATAAAAATTTAATCGGAAACTTCGAACATAAAATTTTGTCTTAGCGCTTCATTCACTATTTTGGTAAAAAAGCCTCTGATTGTCCGCTACCTGGCGCAAAGTTAACCAACTCGCGGTAAAACCAAAATTTACAATATCAAAATAAAATATTAAATTTACCAAAATTTCAAATGTTCTAATAGAAAATTTTGGTACATGACAATATGAATTGCATCCGGATGATTTTTTTTCAGAAACGCACTTAATAATTTATGTCATTGATTTTTTTATACTGGGTGTCAAGGTAAGACTGACGGAGTGAAGAAAAAAACGTAACAATAAGAAAACAGAGTTTATGTGAATCGGCGTAGCTGACAGTTTTGACTACCAGAAAGAGAAAATGTAGATTGATATAATCAAGAAAAGGTATGTACTTTTTAGTAAGTGAGTAATTTAACTGTCAGTGTTATGTCAGGTTAGCGAGATATTTTTCATAAAAATTGTGAGTGAAGTTATTTCCCGGATGCAAAGAAGCAAAATTAAAAATTTCGTTATTAGTGGTGGCAATTAGATTATTTAGTTATTTCAATTTAAGATCGAGCTCTTCTAGATTTTTTAGTGTTTACGGTTGTAAAGTTAAAATTATTATTTATATAAATTCCAGCTATCATTTAATCGTTCTGTTTAAATTAAAAAAAAAAGTTTTTGAAATTTTTCACAATGATAAGTTGTTATAAAATATGAAAAAGTTCTTTTTCTCCGAATATAAAAAAACCTGGTTTTATATCATTTCTAGTGTCAAACTTAATGTTTCTAATTTAGGAAAGCAATTGTTTTACTTTAGTGCCGGCGACGAACGGCACTTAATTTTATGTTAAAAATGTTATGTTTATTCCAAGCAAAAGTTGCCCTTTATGGTTTGTCAACTTTAGACTTTAAATTTTTATAAAAAATAAAATTGAATTTTAAGGTTTAAAACAAAACAATCTTTTGTATAATATACAAAACATGGTACACTCAATTAAATATGTTCCAATATACCTAATACAAAATTTTTGAATATAATGCAATAAGATAAATATCAATAAATTGTCGACAAGCAAACTTAGACGAAGATAGGGAGAATATTAAACGTTAATTCAAGTGGTTCAATAATTGCATCTGGAATAATATATCCGAAGTAATTATTTTGAGAGTTATATAGGGTTTCAATTGGGAATGCTACTCTTGAAATTGCAAATAACCAGCATAGCATTAATATATTTTCTATAATATGTGCGGTTAAGTACCTTCTTTAAAATTCAGGCATTTCTAATAAGTGCTTTTTATGCGGTTGTATTTCTCTAAACTTCAAAAAAGCTTGTTTTCATGTCATTAAATAGTCGAACTTACAGTTTCACTTTTTTTGTGAAAGTAATTGTTTTACTTTATTACTGGTGATAATCGTCACTAAAGGGCTTTAGTACCACCTGTCATAAAAAGAGAAAAAGTGACTCCCGAAATTGACTTCGCACGAAAAGTTCTACTTTTCCTCCTTATAAAACAATATGTTATCCTCAGTTGTTTGAATGACATTTTTAAAAAAGAAATAATGGTCACCACATCATCTTATCGATAAAAATTATTTAATATGTTTTATTAACTTTCGACTCCGGATTGTATGAACTGAATGGCAGTGCCGTAACTAGAACTTTTGGCGCCTATGGCCAACTACAAAAAATGCGCCTTAACGGATGGGGGATACCCCCTTCAAGAGGGGTCAGCAGTGCCGGATTAAACATTTGTGGGCCCCTAGGCAGTTAAACTTTCGGGGCCCTCTAGAAAATTTTTACTTGCATAATATATCTTTAATTTCACTACTCAATAATTGAAATAAGCAGTTTCAATATTAACCAACTAATTTTAAATAATAAAACAATGCTTATTAAATTAATTCACTGAAACTCTTAATTCATTTAAACAAAGAAATTAATTAATATTTAAATATTTTTATATTTTCTACTACTTTAAAACACAGATTCTGATAAACTATAAAAAGAAAATTAACTTTAAGTAAACTGTAATGTTTTATTTAAAAAAATAACTTTAAATATTAACTCTTCTTAATTTTTTTGAGGTAAACTCTTTAAGAATATCTTTAAAATCAATTTTTTGCAAGACGTCGTTCTCAGTAGTCATAATAGCAAGCGAATTTAGACGTTCTTGCGTCATTGAGGATGGATGACAATTTTTCAACAATTTTAATTTTGAAAAAGTTCTTTCTCCAGTAGCATTTGTGATCATCAAACATCTATAAATTTTTAACGCTGTCATAACATTTGGGAACGTTGATTCTACCATGTTTACAAAAATCAATTTATACGATCGCAATGCCGGCACCGCTTCATTAGCTTTAAATTCGTCAAACTGTGATATAAAATACCTAAAATGAACCATTTCATCAATAAACTCGGGCTCTATGTCTTGTGGATAATTCTCTCTAAATTTTTGAGCAGCCTCTTTAATTTCATTGTCTGTCTTCAATGGGAACTCGGTAAGGAATCCAAATAGAGAATAAACATTATTATATGCTTCCATACGACGAAACAGTTCTGCATGTAATGTATCTAGAATTGGTAGGTAAGTTTCAATCTTAAATTTTTTTCTTCCACGAAGCACAATCTCTTCTCCATCACCATCGTCAAAATGCCTTTTTCTTGCACGCACACGACTGCTCTCATCAGTATACTGCGCATCTGTTTTCATATTTGCCATTCTTTCGTAATCGTCAAACATTTCTCTTTGTGCTGTTAAAAAGTCAAAGAGTGATTTCAGAAGATTTATGGCTGTCTGAAGTTTGATTGTTTCGTTTTGTAGGGATTTGCTGACCACATTAATACGATCTAAAATTACAGACCAAAATATTGTCATAATGACGTTTTCCTTCTTTGAGAAGCCTTTTATAAGACATCGGGCTTCGTAAATTGTTTCTTTCGTCTGATTCTTATCTTTAGAAATAGCTTGTAGTGCCTTCTGAAAGCTGCTGTAGCTTTGAGATAAAGCCTTAGTCGCATCGGCTCTTGCACTCCAGCGTGTGTCAGTCAATCTTTTTAAAACCAGTTTAGATCCATTTTGATGTTCGTCATAGTTGTTCTGAAGATAGTCGAGCATAAGTGCCCATCGGTGAGTTGATGCTGAAAAAAAATTATATATTTCTTGCACTAACCCGAAGAATGACATCGCGCCTTCGCAGCTTTTTACGGCATTCACCCCTACTAAATTGAGCGAGTGTGCTGCACATGGAATGTAGTGAGCAAGTTGGTTTATCTTGGTGATATGAGCTTGAAGACCATTGTAACGTCCTGACATGTTTGCCGCATTGTCATAAGATTGTCCTCTTAAATCTTTAATTTCAATTCCACATTGGTTTAAGTAGGTCAAGATAGTCTTAGCAAGCTTTTCTCCAGTGTGGCTGATTATTCGAATAAATGTGAGAAAACGTTCTACTACTTCACCGTCTGATACTCTGACATATCTTAATACTATAGTCAGTTGGTCATTGTGGGATATATCTGGCGTTGAATCTACACTTAGAGAAAAGTACTTGGCATCCTGGATTTCTTTAATAATAACTTTCAAAACCTTATTTCCCATTATTTGGATTATTTCTTCGCAAATTGTGGAAGACAAATAAGAGGGTCTTCCTCGGCCTTCATTGCCATATTTGGCCAAATGAGACTTTAAAAAAGGGTCATACTCCGCGATTAATTCTAAAATTCCCAAGAAATTACCATTATGATGAGATCCAAGGAGTTCTGTATCACCACGAAAAGCTAATCCACGTGATGCGAGAAATTTAATTACCGATACCACCCTTTGGAGAACATTAGTTCAGAGTATTCTTGTTCTTCATTGATTTGAATATCCAAAGCACTGTTAATTCGACCATGTGTGCGTCGTCTACTGATTAATGTATGTAAGCATTTCCTGTGCGTTTCACTATTCTCGTGCATTTTCATTCGATTCGAGGCATTTTTCCAATCACAAAACCCTTCTAAAAATTGAGATTGGACTGTACTATGTGATCCACCAAACAGGATGCACGGGAAACAGTATACATTTCCTGTTGACGGAGAATACATGAGCCATTCCCTCTTGATTTGTTTACCGCTTACATGTTTTCGAAAAATCATTGAACGAGTACATTTTCTTGCATTCTCATACTGCCTAGTTGAAACTAAAAAGTCGTCACTGTCATCAAAGTGTTGACATTCCACAGGATCTCTATTACACCAAAAATTTTGCACTTCATTTCTGATGAAGTCATTTTCAATGTCATTTTGATATTCAGGTTCCAGACTATCTTTGTTTAAATATTCTAAAAGAACATTTGTTTCCGTTTCAGCTGCAATCGGTAATTGAACCGTATCCTCGTTTTCTATTATCTGCTCTGGAAGGTCCAACACCATAACTTCACTAGAGGTACTTGATGAGGGCTCAAGATGGTCTTCTGCTGGCTTACGAGTAAACCCAAGTTGATATAGACTAGGCATATTTTTTTTTTCTAAATCAAGTTTCATTAATTTATCTTGCTTTCTTTTTTTTTTCTGCGCCGCTTTGGTATCGTTTCATTTTGGGTTTGTAGCTACGTGTGAGTAGTTATTACTAAATATAATATAATCGTTGGCTGTTTGTAATAATGATTTCTCTAATTAGAATTGCTCTTCTGACTATTTCTTATTTAATTATTTCCTTTCTTATATAGAGGAAAATTTTGTTGTTGGTAACAATAAATAATAAAATAATATTAATAAAATCCACAGGGCCCTAATTAAAAAAAAAAATTTTTCCGTTTTCACGGGGCCCCTAAAACCTGCGGGGCCCCTAGGCAGGTGCCTTTTCTGCCTTATGGTTAATCCGGCACTGGGGGTCAGGGGTTTCCCCGAATTTTTTTTTATTCTCTACAAAATGGCGAATTTTGAGACATACTCTCAGTTAAAATTTATCAAATTTCAGAAAATTTATTAAAAATTATTTTCATTAGCAACAGAACTTTCTTCATTCTTTTTGAACCAATTGCCCAATGCAAATATTTTGATTTTATTAAATATTTAAAGCTAGGCGCCTGTTTAAAAAACGAAGGTGCTTAATTTTTATATTATTTTGCTGTTATAATAAAAAAATTAACGGATGCATGATAGATTAAATAATAAAATATTTGTAATTTGAACTTCTGAATTTGAGCACCCTATTGTCGAGCTCACACGACCGTATTCGCTAACGAATCATCATATTCTAACCAATCAAAGAATAAGAATGAAGAATTTGATTCTTGAATGATGATTCGTGTTGGAATACGGTCGAGTGAGCTTGAGAATAGGGCCCCTGGCGCCTATATTAAATACAATATTTTAATTTGAATTTTTAAATTTCGGCGCCTTTAATTAAACGGCGCCTATGGCCGGCGCCATATTAGCCACACCCTAGTTACGGCACTGCTGAATGGTATTATTGGACATCTATGATAATTATAGACGACCAATAAGAATAACGTCCTGTAGTAATATGTTTGAAAAGTCTGGAATTGACAGACGATATTGGAATTGAACTAACAGTTATTGTATTACTAATGAAATAACAGATGTAGGTATAAGATACAAAAACCTAAGACTAATAGCTATTTATTAAACCAGTTAGATAATTAAAAAATTATATAACATGTTAAATAGAAAATTTTATCTAATTTTGAAAAAAATATCCGATAAAATTAATAATTTTATAAAGAACAGGTAATGCAACGAATAAAAGTATAGCGATAGGTTGTGTAATGCAATTTCATTACGTAACTAGTTGCGTAATGAATTATACTGCGCAACAGTGCAACGTTGTCTAACATAAAAAGTTATAATAAAGTGATACTTTGATAATTAGATAAATCGTTTTTTTAATGATATATTAATATACAATGAAAACTCCTAAAATAAATGTTTTTAAAAAAGTAGTCATCAATTAAATTTATGTCAAAATTTCCGTAAACAATTTAACTAAAAAAACTTTCTGATAAAATCTAAATAAATCATTTAGCCAATCAGATTAGATCACATATTAAATTTCCGACCGAATTTATATAATATTAAATTTATATCGGATGTACTGGATGTTTTACCTAATTCGATATAAAAGAATTTTTATTTGTACATTAGCGATGAGGGCTAAGAAGATTGAAATCCCTGACCGACTTGGGGAGATTGTTAAAAATTATTTTTAATTTAAAAAAGTAACGACATCAATTTGCGAGTCTGGAAAGCTGTTAATAGATTGCAAATTTAAGACGCTTGCATTTCAAATAAGTTACATCAGAAAAAGAATAGAAGAAAGTAACTCTTTTATGAGAAGCTGTCTCCTTTGATGTCGCACATAATATGGAAGTTATTGCAAATTACAAAATCTCAAAAGTTTATAAAAATTTGTCACTTTATATTTGTAGTATGATGGATCAACCACGATAGAACCTTTTACCAGTGCATATTCATCAATCAAACGAGACAACCTTCTTTCATATTATATTTTATTTAGAAATTAAAACAAATAAGAATTTTTAATTTTATTGGGGTAATCCCCCGAGGGGATTTGATTATTTTGCAACGTTCGAATAAAACGCTAGATTTAATATTTTCAAATGCATAAAAAATGTTCAAAAAACCTTAAATTAGAAAATATTTCATAATTATCAAGGTTTGAAAGTTGAGTAGTAAAAATCAATGATGATTCGGTTGAGCTGTAGAGGCTAATGATCTACAATTCGTCTTCCATATTTCAATCTTTACAAATCCTCAATTGGTTTTCCAGCTTTGTTGAAGCAGGCTTGACTTTACAGCCTTTGTTAAACGTAACTACTTACCTACGTGTTTTTGCTTGATTTCATATTAGTACCAATATAAACTTAATAATAGGTTCTGGATACATAAATTTTCTAAGGATGATATTCTGATGTAACTCGAACTTTCTCAATTAATAACTATATTGAACAATATCGAGTTATTGTTTGTCTTCTCTGTATGTACAAGTAAGCAATTTATTAAATAGTTATACCTATTATCTATAGACCTCCTACATAAAAAATAAAATTTTCTGTTTTAATTTTGCGATGAAAAAATTAGTTTTTATTAAAAGGGAAAAATTACTGTAGCGGTCGTATTAAATTTCTACATACAAATCGTAATTTGTTGGGGATAAGTTGATGCCTAAATAATTCTCTTTTTCATTAATGTTATATCTCGTATTAAAATTAATTAATTTTCACAAAAATATTTTACCGGATATCACGTATATGTATTAAAAATGCTTTAGTTGAACTGCTCGACTGTGATTACCCCAAAGCGGCAATTGACGAATGCAAGAGAAGTAATTATAAAATATGTATACTTTTATACATATTATGCTTTTATTAAATAAAAAGTCGAACTTAAAGCTTTCAAGTATCCAAAATTGATGAAAGTGTACAGGATGGGCTTAAAAGTTGACAAGAAAAAATTACAAAAAAATCTTATTTGAGACGGTAGACTCCACGATTTTTTAAACGCCATTAGGCGGATTATTATCTAACACCTCACTTACTAACTTTCATATTACCATAGACTCCAAGTTCAAAGTTATTTCACTTCTCTACGGTCTAAATCAATAATTTGAGAACTTAAAACCTATTTAGAGAACTACTTGACTAACAACAAACATAGCATCAAATTAAAGCGTAATTGTCAGTGCTTCTCTTGTTGAACCGCTAAATTGAAGAGGCTAAACCAGCTTTTTGTAGATACGTAATTTACATATTGAATAAGTATTCTTCCAAAGAATTTTCTGTAAACTTACAGTTTATTAATAAAAAACAACCAAACGGTTTTAAAAAATTATAGTAAAACAATGAAAGAAAATTACTTGTCATAATGAAAGTAAAGACGAAAGTCTGTCGAAGCTCATCGTTAGATCTAATAGGATAAGGGTGAGCGCTCGTCAAATAAATTTTGAAACACTAACAATCATTGATCGGTTGAGAAATTAATTGGAATTGTTATTACAGCAGGCACATAATGTAATTGAAAAAAAAAATCTTATGCTGTTAAAAGGTGAGGAAGACTGTAATTGGCTGCACCGTCAAAGATACGTAGTAGTATGTATTTCCTCCGCTTGAAGGTATACTCTCAATTTTTTAAGACATTTAATAATAAAAAGAAATTTTCCAGACATTGTGAATAAATTATCTAAAAATAATGTTGTTGTTTAAATAAAAACTCAGTTGGTTTGAAAATTTCGTATAGCGTTGACTTCGGCTTGAGAGGATTGTAACTACCCTAAACGCTGTCCGTTCTTGCTCAAATTTTGTTTTAGTTAATGTCTTTTTCGGTACAAAGATAATATAAACTAACTACCTTGTAATTAAAATTATTGTGCTACGAATTCCCTAGTTTATTCAACAAATACATTTTTAATAATAAAAAGTTTGATAAGATGTTTCAGAAGTCTAAACAAAAGTTACGAAACTTAATTACTAAAGAACAACAAAGTGAAATGTTTTTCAATTGTAAGAAATATTTACTGACTAAAAAATATTTATAATAATAATTTGATACATTGTTTAACAAAAGTTCATGTTTTTAATGCAAAATCGTAATTATTCAACGTTTAATTTAATAAATTGTTTATTTTGGAATTTGAGTTTTACCAAGTTATAAAATTTGAGAAATCATAATTTTGCTTTTCACCAGTGTCATTCTTAATGTTGGTAGAATAAAACTAAAGTTGAAGTTCCGTTTTGGACCATATTTTTTTCCATAAACGCTGGATTTTACCTAACTAGCACCAAAGTGACAGCAACTAAGAAGGGAACTTTACATAAGTGACTATTACGTAATCACTAGAGCCCGGAAAAATAAGCACTGGGCCCCCGATATCTGGTATGCGGTGGACAATTTATGCATTAACACAAGATATTATATACGGCATAAATTATATGCCGCATACCAGATATCGGGGACCCAGTGCTTATTTGTCCGGGCTCTAGTAATCACCACTAAATATACGACTTTAAAGTATTTATAACTTAATTGAATTATTTATAGTCGCTGCTACGTATTTGTCGCCAATGGGACGTCACGTCGTAGGTACCTAGGTAGGTCAGTTAATCTACACTACGAGTTGAACTTTGACTTTTGCACTATTGGAAAGAGGACAATTTTCTAAGCAATTTTTGTAATTACATTTTTGCGGATTATCCATTAATTTTCGAGAAAACGGCATTTGAAAATCAAAATTTTACATGTATTTCTCCATAAGGATTGCACACACGAGTGTTCTATTGCCCGTACGTGTGTTCTGATATAGTCTTAGTGTTAGCCGTCAAACGCGATTGTTACTCTGTCGAGTACACATCGTGCGTGTTGAATCCCTTGCTTGTAACCGCACTCATTATATTACGCAACATGAGGCAACAATATGCTAAACTGCTCGGGAAATGTATTTGTGCATTTTAGGCTAATTTCTTATAAATTATAAAATATTAAAATAGTTTTTTTTTAAATTATAAAATGTCTAATAATTAAAAACGTGTTTCATTTTTTTCGAGTAGCACCTTGGGCGAGTTGGAGCTACCTAGGGGGATGTTTTTAGCGAGTTAGCGTTCGTCAAAACGGCGCGTAGCGTCCCTTCCTCATTCTGTAAGGAACGATTCTTCACTAACCCTTTTCGATCAGCCGTGCTTATATATTGAGATGACCCTATAGCCTTTCAAGTTTCAAAAACAATTCCAATTTAAAAATCGACGATATTCATTTATTTCTTAAAATGCCAACTTTACTTTCTGCGATCTACATCTATCGGTCCGCCAAATGTGCAACAATACCACATGCCTCGTATTTTGCAAATTAAAACTTTTAAATTCCAAATTAGTTCTAAAATAAATAAATTAATCAAATTCACTCACTACTAATTAAACTTTTTATTTTCATAAAAATCAAAATATAATATTCTCAATAAACGATTCAAAATTTTACAATCACGGAGACGCTCGCTCCGTCCAAGCGACCACTCCGGCCAACGCGGCCCGCAATCCTTTGTTCCCACCAATTTTTGTTTCTAACTATTTAAAATTTTACAAATTATCAAATCTCTGAAACAAATCATCTTCAAATCCAAAACAACCAAAATACAAACTCAAAACAATGAAACTTCAAAATTAACAATAAACAAAAAAAAAAGAATTTTGGAACATGACAATATGTATATTCTTTTATTTATAGTTGAAGTAAACGGGTATAAGAAACCGTATATTAACTCAATTTTGTATTATTACGTATCAAGCCTGGGAGGTCTCCTTTTTTGTTACTTTTCGCCTTGTATGATGAAAATGTTCAATGCGCATAGACTCATGCGGTTTATCATTTTCAGTTTTTTCCAGATTTTACGCTTATTTTTCAGAATTTTTGAAAAATGGAATTAAAATAACAAAATTCACTAGAAGTGAAAGCTGTCTACCAAATTTCAGCTCTCTGAAACATCGAGAAGTTGGTTAAAAATGACTTCAAGAAAGTCCATGCACACGGAAGATAGACGACGGACAACGTTCACGTCAAGTTAAAAAAAAAACTTTAAAAAAAGTTTATTTAGTACTAATCTTGTTTCTAAGGCAAGAAATAGACAAGGATTGTTAAGGCATATGAAATATAAGTTTTACAAAAGAAGTTTCATTACAATGGAACTAAGCAGGTACCTAACCAAGGTGACCTGTAAAGGTCGTAGTTACCACCCCGGGTAGTGGCGGCGACGTAGCGGTGTAAGTCACCGAAACGTACTTACCGAAAAAGTGTTTCCCATTTTGGTAGCAGGCACGTAATGACTACGTCCGTATTACGTGCCCGCCTCTAGTAGTGACGACTTGGCAGTTACCTATATAAGTCGCTGCTACGTGCCGACGACTAATTTGCTAGTTGGGTTAATATTTACAGTTATTGGTGATGATTCGCACATGTAAGATCATTATGATTATGATTAGATAGTAATGATTAGTTGGTCATTTATATAAAATTGGGATACGCGTGAGACTGATCTTGCTGATTGGATTAGTTTATATTAAGTTCACCTAGTTCAACTGCATTTGCTACAAGACTTTTTGGTACAAGATAATTTTACTTAAATTAGGTGCCGTTGTGATATTTGCAGTTTGTTTAATTTGGTTAAACACCCGTTTAAGTAGCCGTAAGGTTTAAATGGTAATACAAGGAGTATAATCTGTGTTCAACTTCTGCCTGGCATTTGAAGCGGATTTCTCATTCAGTGTTGATATATAAATATTTATGTTCCAAATACAATTTTAGCGTGGTATGCTTTTTAATTCTTAATAAATCAGTAGCGTTTTATAAAATAACAGTTTCAACCTGAAAGGAACAAATTACTAAGTTTAGCACTAAGTCGCTACGACTTAATTCTTACGACTGGCTTTTACTAATTGTAATCTGACGTAATCCTACTTACTATAAAATAGATAGGAAATAATAGATTATTATTCGCTGAATATCAAAATTATCTTATTATTATAACACCCTTGTTTGTCTAACCAACACGAATATTGACTTTCGCAAGTGATATGAAGTTGGAGTTTCATATTTTCATTTAGAACAAAACTTCACGTTGATTCAGAAAGTTCACCTCTTAGTATAAGTACGTTTGGGTATTATATAACTTGTATAGTGAAAATCCAATATTATACCAAAAATAATTTTTATGAAATTTTTCAAAATTTTCCAAAGATGTGAAAATCGTCGAGATTATTAATATAGTATTTTAGATTTTAATATTAAATTTGTGCTAGGCAGAAATACGTAGGTAGGTAGGTACATATTATTTTACTTAACACAAATTGAAAATTTGCAGGATTATTGCTGCTTGAGAGCTTAAGTTATAAAATGGTGGTGCAAAGTAATTATGGAGAGTGTTTTGAACGAAGTAGATGTACTCATTTTTTAATTGTTTTAATAACTTAAATTTGCTTTACCCGCTTTCATCAAACATATTATTACGTAATAGTTGAAATATTATAATTAAAAAATTTCATTTCAAAATTTTCGAGCGCTCGAAATTTTCTCATAATGATGTCAATTTTCCTTGAATTGCCACGAAAGCACCATTGTATTTGAACAAAGCAGAAGAGAAACGCAAAAATCATATACAGTAGCGGTCATGGAAAAATTTAATTTAAAATCGATTCGTTTAACTCTAGTTTAAAAAAACGAAAAAATAATTCCCAATGCAATTTCTATGACCGCTACTGTATTGGATGATATTGGGAAAATTATAGCTTCAACTCCCAAATGCAATTTCGGGATTTATGGAGAAAACTGCAAGAAACATGACAGCAAAGCTGTCAGCAAGGAGCCGTTGCAAAAGTGTTTGTTTAAGAAAACGATGTTTTCGAAAGTAAAATCACGTCGTTCAATATGGGAAACATATTGTTTCAGGTAGGGTTAATATTTTTGCAAAAATAATTAATTCGAATTTTTCCAGAAGTTTTAAGTCCGAAAGTTCGATTTTCTATTTTTGGATAATGGTAAAACCTTCTAATTTAATTATTTTTAAAACGGGTCCAAATTGCTATCAGGATAACGGCGTACAGCTTTCTACTCTGCACCTGAACACTTGATGCGGATAAATAGCTTTGTATTGATTGCCGGAATATATTGTCTTTCCAAAGATTTAACCCTTAAATTCGGTGGTTGAGTGTCGATAAGTACTTAATTATACAATTACGAGAAATTTACATTTCACACTACTGTATATAGCAAATCTAGACTGAACAGCTAACCACCTTTCAATCATCTGATGTAGCTTACTTAGTATTATGTAATTCGCTTTCAGTGTAATCGAACCCAATTTGCAAATCAACCGAATATTATACCTTATCCAATCTCGAGAGAAAGATTTAGTTTTTGAAACTCTGAAATTAATGTTTACATTTGGTCATTCGAAAATACGCGCTTATGTAAACTTCAGTTAAAATTCAATATCGAGTTTGGAAAAACAACACTGCAGCATTCTGCACCATTAAATTTTCATCCTCTAGGTTTAATTTTACTACTTAATTGTAAATTTACGAACTTAGACGAAGTAAAACAAGGGAAAGTACACCTAGAGCGCCATTAACGATGACCATCTCTTACCTTTTTGCATTAAGTAATTAAGAATGACATTAAAGTCGATATTGATCCGATATCTTTCGACAGTTCCATTAGCAATCAAGCGATTGTCTCTGAAATGCAGATTTTAATTTAGTAAGAACTCAAAAGTCTTGGTTAAACTTTCTAAACTTGAAAATATTATCAGCCACTTTGAATAATTTACACTCAGAAGAATCGTGTTTAAAATTCTGTTAGTGAAGGTGTAGAGCAAGAATAAATTGAAATTATTAAGTAATTTAAACTTAATTAGTGTTGAATAATAATTATTCTTACTTTCATACCTTATCAACATCATACATAAAACGTGTTTATATTTAAACAAGAAACGACAAGCAATATTAAAGCTTTTAGCTTCAATGAAAATACAAATTTATTTTACTCTCTTGGTACGTGAGTGCCGGATGTCATTAATTTGCTACTTTAACCTGGAGTAATATTTGTATTTATTCGCTACGAGATTATTAATTTTGGCGTTTTTGGGATGCTTTATAAAAATTAATAAAAAGCCATTGCTATTGCTATTAATTAATATGTATATTATTTAGAAAAGTACCGTTGAATGGAGAGTAATTTTAGTTGGGCAAAAAAAAATTTTTTTTTTATGTAACTCAAAATTTATAAAAGCTTCTAGCATTAACCTCGCGATTAATAAAATAAATTAATAAAATACAGTAAGTTATAATTAAATCCAAAATTTGCTATTACTTAATAAGTATATTATTATTTGTCGTAAAGCAAAGAAGTGCCATTGAAGTGGAGAAGAATCACTTGGACAAAAAATATTGTAAAGGAAAATTACAAGTAACTCAAGATTTATAAAAGCTTCCAGCATTAAGCTCGCGATTCTTGTTACCATTTATATTGAAAATTATCTTTCAATTAAAATATTTACTTTGTAGCGCAGAGTTGTTTTAAAATGCTTTTTTAAACCTAATTTTAATGGTTTGAAAATCAAAACTTCATCAATTTATTTAACATTTTTTGTCTTCTTACAATATTTTTCAGTTTTTGTATAGGTGGGTACTCCAATTTACACCAAATTATATCGTCTACTGCTCGACTGTTAAGGTTCGTTTATTCAGGACCTCCGTCAAATATAAAGATAAAATATTTGTAAAATATGATTTTATAATTTTTACAAAAATTGTTGCGATATTAAATTTCCTCAATCACATTTTCTATTACTTAATTTTTATAAATTTAAATTTGAATAATTTGCGCCAGTTTGATTACTTACTTGCTAAGTTAAATTTGTTTGGATAGGACCTGACAGTATAATATTATGACCCGTATCTATAAGGGGGCAGTAGTCGCCATCTACAAGCCAGGCTCTTAATATGAGACGTATTGCAGACTGATTTCCAAAAGTTACAAAGAGGTGTTTTTAGCGACTATATGTACTACGTACACGGAAAACAATTTAAAAATGAGAGATATCTGTTCTTCGAACAGAACAGAACAGACCATAGTACCTGAATATTCTAAATATAATAATGAAATAAAAAAAGAGCTGAACCACATTATAATCACTGTCTGGCAAACCCGACGGGAAGACTCAGAGTACGGACAAATAAAGGCGTTCCAGCCCAAAATCTACCAGAAGGAGAGAAAGGGACCACTGGTTTTAAGATGACTCAGCTTAAAAGACTCCTCAAAAGATTGAGGAAGTCTCTAGATGTATTGTGCATTAATGCCCGTATTAATAGTCACGGATTAATCCGAGATTCAAGATAATCCTAGGATTTACCAACGAGATTACTGGTATTTAAACCGTATCGTACCAACAGCTGCTATTTCAAGAATTAATCTTGAATCACGGATTAATCCGTGACTATTAATACGGGTGTAAGTGTAAGATGCCAGATGAGAGTCTGTAAATTGGATATATGACTGAGTATTACAGGAACAAACAAAAGCAGGTAAAAGACTACTTCAGAAGCAACCCTCTCCAAATCCAAGTGAACATCTAAAGTGTGGATGCAAGCGGACTCATACCTGATGTATGAGTTTTTAGAAATAAAAACGATACAGATACATATCTAAATCCAACTCGGACTCTAATACGGACGACCCAGCCCTGTCTACTGAGAGATAGGAGGATCAGGAAGTCAGTACACTTGGTTCTGAATCAAGAGGGTTCTTCAAATAAAGACTAAAATAGAATTGAGGAGAAAGTCAATAGTCAATAAACACATTGGAATCTACCAAAGTGAAACCCAATGCAGCTTGAAGCATCAGGAAAGCAACAACCCCACCGAAATAAGAAAAAAAAACATCTAACACCAAAATGTAAAAAACTGGAAAGAAGTGACACTGGCAAAAATCCAAGATCAACTAAAAAATTCGTCTGATCGCAAAAAAAATTATGGGTAATGTTTTGAAATCGGATAAGTAGTCTTCAATGATTCCATATCATTAATATTACTTTATAATCTTTATTTTTAAATTTTACTTTATAATATTATTATTATATTTTATTTAAATATTTAATTGTTCATTCCAGATTTAATTACAAAAAAATTTATTTATCGCGCCTTAAGTCGATTCACTGACCACAAGTGGACGTTCACGCACCACAAGATCTCAGGAGGTAGTAAAGGTAGAATTTGAACGAATTCGCAGAAATCCCTCCACAGATGCCAAAAGGCAAGAGTGGAGTTGAAGAGACTCCGAGAGGCCTTGACGAACAAAATCCAAGACACAAAAAAAAACACTGGAAGAAACTGATAGAGGAGGTGAACGGAGACATCTGGGGTAGGGCCTACCAGATTGTGATGAAGAAGCTGGGCAGACCATCCATCCCAGGCTTGGCGGAGGCCCGCCTCAGGTTGATTGTGCAGACCCTTTCTTCTGAGCACCTGAAAATGAACTTCAGCACCAGGCCGGTGGACGAAGCTATCCCATACCTTTCAGAGAGGCTGACCTGAAAGCAGCAGTAGAGAGGATGCTGAACAACAAGGCGCCGGGTCAAACGGAGTGCCGTCGGCCGTCGTTCTAGAGTTAGCGGAGGATGGGCCCGAGATCCTGCTGGAGGTTTTTAACGACTGCCTGCGGAAGGGAAGATACCCCGAAAACTGGAAGAGGGCAAAACTTGTGCTCCTGAAGAAGGGGGATAAGCCCCTAGAAAATACAAGTTCGTACAGACCCATTTACTTGCTGGACCATGCAGGGAAGCTGTTCAAAAGGCTGCAGCAGGAGATTGAAAAGACTGGGGGCCTCTCGGATAGGCAATTTGGCTTCCGAAGAGGTAGATCTACCATCGACGCGGTGGACAGCATGGTCCGGCTGATAAGATTGGCGAAGGAAGGTAGCAGAAAGTCGAGGCGTTTCGTGGTTTTGGTCACACTCGATGTCAAAAACTCGTTCAACTCCGCGAGATTAAAGTTGATCATGGAGGAATTGGAAAGGAGGGATCTTCTAAACATTATGGCAAACTACTTCCACGGTAGAAAGTTGATAGTGGATGAGAAGCTCTGGCAGCACATCTACTCGGTGTTCAGCGGAGTTGCACAGGGTTCGGTGCTTGGCCCCATCCTGTGGAACGTAATGTACTACGGCGTTCTAAGGCTCCCCACAGTACCTGTGGTGAGCATCACGTGTTTTGCTGACGACTTAACGGCAATGGTCCAAGATTATGCTTAATATGTGGGGACCACAAGAAGAAAAAAGGAGAGTCCTGTGCATATGAGGGCAGATGAACGTATCGCTTGATTCCGGACATCGCACCATGGGTAAACAGGAAGCAGGGGAGTTAAAGTATGAAACCACCCAGGCATTGAGCGGTCATGGTTGTTTCCAAAGCTGCTTGCATCGTTTCAAGAAAGCAAATACCCCAATTGCCTCTTCTGTGGGGAAGAGGATGATGCAGAGCATACCATCTTTTTCTGAATCAAATGGACTGAACAGAGAGCAACCGCCCAAAGACAGTTGGGGTAAGCGAAGAGCAATTGCAAACGATCGAGGGGATGCTGGTGGACATACTATCTACCAAAACTACCCTGCAAGACGAAGAGACAAGTCCCGAAACTGCAGAACACGACTGAACGCAAGAGATGTACGGAAGAAATGCTTAGCAATTTCCGGCACCTCTAAGCAGTGGGGCTTTAGTCGGTAAAAGTCCGACACTACCACCCTACACATCTGGGCGGTGTCTTTTGAAGATTTCCCCACTCCCAACGCTCACAAAAATACCTAACCTAGGTACAACCTAGGTTCTACCTAACATGAACCTAAGCTATGTTCAACCTAACCTAGGTTAGGTTCAGATTAGGTTTAAGGCGCTGCTATTCCTATTCTGTAAAATATTGTTGGTGAAAACCGCAAAGTTCAAGAAAAGATAGATGTATATAAAGGTAATTGATGATGTGTTGTACAATTATATTGACGTGTAATAGAAGAAATTTCTTGTGGATAGAGATTTGTTCTATATCTCGTCTAAGTTTATAAACAACATATCAGATTCTATGCTGAGGTATCATTTTTGTATAAACTCAACTTCATTTCTAATATTATAAAATAGGTGTTACTATAAGGTTTAATACTATTGAAAATTTGATGGTCCAGTTATTAATTGGAATCAAAATGCAGAGGAAGAATTATTAAATGTAAATTATTAAGTAGGTAATCAGAAAAAGTAAACACTATAATTGTTACAAAAATATAACATAAAATTGACAAAGAATTGGTGCGTTTAAAATGACTAATGGTACTAACTAAATTTACATAGCAACTACAGCATGTAAATCAACTTTTTCAAGTTTGAATTATTATTAATATTAATATTATTATTATAAATAAAAAAATTAAATTTGCTAAAATTATACATGACAATGTAAAATTAAACAAAAACCATCCATATTATTATCAAGTACAGAGACAACTTAATATTACAAATCGTGAATATTGCGCGTTTGTAATCTGGACTCCTTATGGATTGGAACGGGATATTATATATATAAAGATGAAAACTTTTGGGAAAAAATGGTCGTTTCATTAAAAACATTTTTATTTTAAGTGCGTACTACCCGAATTAATAATTGATCCACAACATCCGAAAAAATTAAAAATTAAGGATTTGAGAATTAAACCTAGTAACCAATCTACGGTTACTGATTGATTGTACTGAATAAACTGAGTAAATACCTTATACATTTAGTAAATACAATCTTTAAACGAAGTAATAATGTAGTTATTATAGTGTATTAATTAAGACGTATGTATATTAGTTGAGTTTTGTGTGTAAAACAGTACAATTTTATGTGTTAGTAATTAGTTAAAATAAAATAATTGACTAATAAGTACAGAAAGAGTATGAGTATTGGCTGCAAAATTAAACTGTACCTAGTTGGATTTGGATCAAAAGCTAGATTTTTTAATGACAAGATTATTTTGTGAATTTTAATGGCGACTCAAAAATAATCAAACTGCGTAAGAATACAATAAATTTTACTTTAATTAACAGGCACGTAACCACGGGGGGGGGGGGCATGGACCACCTAAAAGTTGTGCTGGCCCACCCTGGCAAATGAAGATTTTCGTTCCAATAATTTCGTGATTTATTTCTGACTAATTAAGTTTAAAATGTTTTACATACGCATTTTTAAGATAATCGCATTATTGCATTATTTTTTGTTATTGGTCACGTACATTACCTTTTTTTTCTTGGCCACCTTAAAAATAACTGGGCCCGGCTTCGGCCCACTTAGTCTAACAGGGCTAGTTCCGTGCCTGTTAATTAACCCAATTTAAAATGCAAATTTTTTCTAAAATTATGTAAAAATGGACGTAAAAAGATGTATACGTATGTACCCATCTTTTATTTTTTTAAAGATTTTTAAAAAGTTATCTTTTAGTAAAATGTTACCATCTTTGGCCCAGGTCGTTTTTAACAAACATTCAAATTGGTTTGTGTAAATTTCAAGAAATTATTTTCTAGCAGTTTGTTGTAAGATACCTAATCGTGTGTTATTATAAATGTAATCAACACGCCAGTAACTCAATACCATGTTTACTTTTTCCAACTGGTCTGAACGATGTGCATTTGAAATAAAACTTGCTTTACCCCTACAATATATGCAATTGTATGGAGAAAAATTGTAAAACAGTACATTTCATCGTGCAATTTACTGCTCGATTAATGTCCAAAAAATTTTAATTTTTTTTATAGCAACAGGTAAAGGTTTATTCTATTTCGATAAGTAATTTTTTTGTTGATAACTTATATTAATTATAATACATAAGCGCTGAATGTTGTACATATTTAAAGACGTTATTGCATAAAAAGCCGTTGTATTTTTAAAATTTTAATCTTTTATCGAAACAGTTTAATGATTTACCTAATTAATATTTTTTGAATCATTTAAAAATATTTATTATTAACGGAATAAATGGAACTTTTCCAAAACACTGTGTTAAATGCTGCAATAGTGGCGCCTTAAATCAATCTATCTTAGGTTAGGTAGAATTCTAGTTTTCAGCGTGTTAATGACAGATAATTAATATCTGGAAAAAGAAGATTAATAAGAACAATACTTGACAATTATTCCCCTAGTGTTTTTTGCTATTTGGCAGCGGCTTAATATCTCTTGTCGACCGCAAGATAGCAGCTCTAAAGTTCACCCGCGATTTTGAGATTGTGTTTTAGTGTGTTGTCTGTTCCCCCCCTAACATCGGTTTTTTGGTTGTGTAGTGGAGATCCTTCGTCGTAATTTTTACTGAGTCCAACCCTGGACTTTCTACACCACTGTCGAGTCTGGGTATTTATTACTGTCATGTTGGATACTACATCATTTATATTGTGATAAGGAAAATATTTTCCAATCGTGTTTATGAAATTTTAATATTTTAATGTGTCACAATTCTGTAAATTTTTCTACTTTTGAGCTTGCTCTTGTTAAATATTTGTATATATTAATTGACGATATTGAATGTCTCCACTCCTTTATCTTGTACTGCCAAATTGGGGTTGTAACGACATACACCATCCTATCGCAAGGTAATATTGTTTTATAGTTGTTAGTTATTGATTGCATTCGGCTATGTTTTAATTACAGTCCAGAAGATGACCTCATATAGAGATCGAAACTAGTCGACCGATAAAAGTTGTTTTATTTCATCCCTTCCCTTACACCCGAGAATTCAATCACATATTTTCTTGATTTTTATATTTTTACGGAAATATTTCATTTTTAAATATTTTTAATCCAGTCAAGTGATAATTAATGTCTTTTTGGTTTTTATAGTAACGATTTTTCTACGTATTGTATTTCTTTACTTTACTGTTAAAATTTATTATTTTAACGTTTTGTTTAGTTCTGCTAAATCTTGCATTTTACAAATACATACTAATACACCACAAAATCTACTTGAAATTCTTTTTGAGTTTATTTTCAATTTTAATTTCAATTTCATGAATACGATCATCGGCTGGCAATATGATGAACATTTTCATCACTATGTGGGCACTTTTGTTTCTAAGTATGCTTTCTTAAAAAAAAATTTCGATTGCATTATTTATTATTATATATTATTTATAGCTTCACAATACTTGTTCGCAAATACAAGATTCTTTTAATTTTTAAATTAACACGACATGTTTCACACGAATATCGTGTATCATGTATCTAAGTTAACTAAATATAATTTTTTGAAATTTTGTTTGTAAAACTATTTAAAATTTTCTTTCAAACATAATTTCAAAAATTAAACTTATACCCTTGATGATACACGATATGCGTGGGAAACATGTCATGTTAATTTATAAATAAAAAAATTAAAAGAATCTTTTATTTGCGAAGAAGTACTACAAAACTATACTTATAAATAATTTTGCTAGACGAACATAACTTCATTATGATTATTATTTATTTGTTAACAAAATTTTATTCCAAATTTGATTCAAGTATTTTTCCAAGTTTCATCGCCTATGTCAATTTGTGCAACATTTAGTTAAATCAAAGTAATCCAAAGTAGTTAAACAATGAGAGACCAGCCTCAAAATTTTTTTCTAATTATGAATAATTTAGGGACTAGGAAAGTATTGTACGTTTTGCTCAAAAAAACTTAATTTTTTTTAATTTGGAGCACTATACTGAGTTAGTCTTAGAAACTGGGCTATCTTCTCTATTGTCTGCTTCGCTAAAAAAATAAATTTTATTTTTCCGCGACCGTCTAT
Source organism: Cantharis rufa (assembly GCA_947369205.1). Lineage (NCBI taxonomy): Eukaryota > Metazoa > Arthropoda > Insecta > Coleoptera > Cantharidae > Cantharis > Cantharis rufa. The sequence goes on from OX376303.1 coordinate 93,209,685, forward strand.
TTAATTTTCTATAAAATGGATATCGGGCACGAAAACAAATTAGCATTAACCAAGTTTATCACTGTAAAACAAATATTGATTTGCTAGATAATTTTGTTGTTGAAGTGGAAATTTGAACTCAAATGTGCTTTAATTGTATGAGCTTTAATTAAAAGAGTTAGTTTTGACTTTTCAAGTAATCGTCCCAGCAACCGCGAGTTGCTAAACTAAATGGGTAGATATAATTTTATGGGTGAATTTCAAAAACGAGTTTTTTTGGGGATTTTTTCTTATCCACTTATCTTGGTTCGGTTTTTCTTCAGACTGGAAGACAAAAGTCATGTGTATTCAACGAAATTGTTTTTATTGATATTTCGTAATAATATAGAATATGTGACTTTGATTAAACAATTTGCAAATTAAACCGCACATTTGCCTTGTACTCCTACTCAGTGTTCATAATTACAACAGCGTCATTTTCTCTCGTTTACCCTTTTGCCTCTTTATTAACTTGATAAACTTAGCTTGCTAAATAAGTCATAAAGATTATATGCATGGTTACTTTGTCTTAACCAATTTAATTATTGGTGATCTATAAACATCAAATTTTATTGCAGATCGACCTGCTTGGCCATAATAAAAATTTAAAGCTATTCTAATTCTCTTACACATGAAAGCTTGAAAAATTATCATATGCAGTAATTTTTGGTATAATATTGGATTAAGCTCTAATACTCATAAATAAATCATCATTTTCCGGTATTCGTATAATCTGTGCAGAATTTACAAAGACCGACGGACGTGTCGAACGACACAACATTGACGTTTTTAATTGATCTATCGTTTAATTTTGTTTGCATTAGAAAATCATTACTTTTACTAGGTATTAAACGCTTGTGAATTTAAACAATAGATTGAAGATGAGATGGAAGTATAGACAACCTGAAAAATATGAGAAATTATAATTTATTGCGTAACCTCTTTGAAAAGATGGACATTTCATTTTTCTCCTTTGACTCGCTTCAAATTATTTATTAGCTCAAAGTATCTCCTTATTTTTGACACCTAAAGCACTTAAAAATTGTATTAATTTTTAATAATCTTTAGCCCGGATAATAATTCGTTTATCATATTTCCATTATTTTGATTGGAAATCTTGAGAGGTTTCATATTTATATAATTTCCTTTGACCTTTTCAGTTTTATTTAAACTTACGATTCTTTACAAAGCTGTAAATTGCAAAAATATTTCAAACATATTTTACAAAGTACAATGAAACTTTTTAATATTTGAAACTTCAAATGTTTCATAAAACTATTTAAAAATAGTTCAGGATTTTCAGCATTTGATCTAGAAAAAGATATCGTCTTATTTATACGGTTGAGTTATCAATTTTAAAATATTTTTTTCTAGGTTTGGGCAAAATTTACTTACATCGGTATCCATTTAGTTTAATTTTTCCATTTCAAAAATTTATTGTAACTCAATTGAAAAATTTTAGGCAATAATTATATTTTCAGGAAAATTTTGGACTTGGAAAATAATTTGTTCTGTCTTGTTTCTCGACTTGGTTCAGTACAAACTTTTAATTTAAATTTCGTACCTATTAATATTTCCAAGTTAATTTTAATTACAGCCAATCTAAATTTATCCAAATTTTTCTTTGCAAAATTATAATTACATCTAGTTCCCGCTTTATATACGTAGTTACTTTCATCTAATTTTTTGAAATCTTTTTATAATTACCTTCGTCTTAAAATTAATCAAAATACTACCTACTACTATTTTCTAAAAAAAAGCAATTAAATTTTATAATTATAATAATTATCTTACATCAATTTCAAAAATTGGAACTAAATAACTTGACTCCTTTCATAAATCAAAAAAGTGTTTGTGGCTTCAATCGAATGATTTATCTTTTTACCCCTGAGCCCTGACTGTTTTTCAAAAACACAGGGTAGATGAAGTTACTATGTAAAATCTTTGTATATGTTACGGTCAATGATGTAAATCGGGCGTTGACGTCAATGGCTGACAATGACGTTAATGCCCATTTATGTTGGCCATTATCGTCATTGACCGGCCATTGACGTGATTGCCAGTTAGCGGTGGACAATGATGTAAATATTTTCATCTGACTGTAATATTTACGTCTTTAGCCGGTCAATGACGTTATTGACCAAAACGGATTGGACAATGATGATTTATAGAATAAATACTATAAGGAACAGCAAATTGGCGATTTGAATTAGATAGTTAACTGGCAAGTGACATTTGCGTGTGTTGCATGCATTGCATTCCAATGTATTATAATCATTTATTAACAAAAGTAATAAAAATTAACAAATATTTAAAAAATAATATTTATAAATTAAAAAATAATCAAATTAAATTTTCTAAATTTATCATTTTTATTTTGGGCATGAGAGTGATCCATGGCATTTCAAATTGCAAATTTATTTGCTAGTGCGACACGCACATATAGAAAAGAGTAGTTTCACCATCGTCTACTTTGTATTGGGCAATGACGTCATTGCCCGGACAATGATGTAAAATCCACATATGAAATTTTAAATGTCAACATCGCCCAAAATGCACGGTCAGTGACGTTAGTGGCCGGACGTTAACGTCAATGTCCAGTTAAGCAGGGCATTAACGTCATTGTCCGGCTATTTACGTTAACATAATCGATTTGTCATCATTGACCGTAAGATATATACATATCTTTGTGTCACGATATCTCCCGAACGGTTACAGGTAGCGACGTACTTTTTTGACAGCATGTTTGTAAAGATCAGGAGAGTGCTCCTGGCTGATCTAATACAATTTTTACTCTCGAAAAGAAATTCTATCGCAGAAAACCATCTTTATTTTGACAAAATATACTCCAAAAAGAGTGAATAAAATAAAAATTTTAAAAACCCCTGACTGTGAAAAAATTCCAAAAATAAAAATTAATAATAATAAAAGCATCTTACTATAAAAACTACTGTTCCTTTCAAAAAAAAAAAAATAATTTTTTCTTCACTCAACAACATAAATTATCGGACATTTAACTCGAAAAATTAACTTACCATCCTCTCCTCCCCCCCATTCACAAAGTTTAAACACTAATTTTGAAGTCAGGGGAAACGGAGATTTGTTCCAGTTACGAAACCTGTTCATACATTCCATATTAAAAATATAATACCTGTATAAACATGTTTCGTAAGTGGAACAAAATCTCCGCTTCCTCTGACTTCAAAATTGATGTTTCAACTTTGTGGATGGGAGGGGGGAGAGGATGATAAGTTAATTTTTCGAGTTAAGTGTCCGAGAATTTATGTTGTTGAGCGAAGAAAAAATTATTTTTTTTAAAAAGAACAGTAGTTTTTATAGTAAGATGCTTTTATTATTAATTTTTATTTTTGGAAGTTTTTTACAGTCAGGGGTTTTTAAACTTTTTTATTTTTTTAAAGATAGAAATAAAGGGAGCACCGCTTAGCCCCTGGTTTTCTAGTCAGTAATATTAATTCTTTTCATGTGAAATAGCTTTCTAGGTTGGTCTGAGATGAGCCCGTAATTCTGAATTTTTATGGTCTTTGATGAAGACCAATCATTAACCCAGTGAAACCGCCGGATTTACGTGCTCTCTGCAGCACAAAGACGATCATAATCAAGTTTTGTACAGTTATTCGCAAGGGGTAAATATTCACTAACATTTCTGTACACAGGACTCGGATTTCCAAAAGATTTCCAACGATTTCCAAAGAATTCCAAGGAATTCCAAAGATTTCCAAGACTTCTAATGATTTCTAGCGATTTCCAAAGAATTCCATAGAATTCCACTGAATTCCACGAAATTCCAATGAGTTCCAAATTCCAAAAAATTCAATCTAAAGAATTCCAGTGATTTCCAAAGAATTCCAGGGATTTCCAAAGAATTTCAGGGATTTCCAAGAATTTCCAAAGAATTCCAAGGAATTCCAAAGATTTCCAAGACTTCCAATGAATTCCAACGATTTCCAAAAAATTTCACAGAATTCCACTGAATTTCAAGGAATTCCAATGAGTTACAAGGAATTCCAATGAGTTACAAGGAATTCCAATGAGTTACAAGAAATTCCAATGAGTTACAAATTCCAAAACGTTTAATTTAAAGAATTGCAGTGATTTCCAATGAATTTCAGGGATTTCCAAAGAATTTCAGAGATTTCCAAGACTTTTAATGATTTTCAACGATTTCCAAAGAATTCCAGAGAATTTCACTAAATTCCAAGGAATTCCAATGAGTTCCAAATTCCAAGAAGTTCAATTTAAAAAATTCCAATGATTTCCAAAGAATTTCAGGGATTGCCAATAAATTTCAGGGATTTCTAAGGATTTCCAAAGATTTCCAAGTAATTTCAAGACTTCCAACGATTTCCAGGAATTCCAAAGACTTCCAACGATTTCCAAAGAATTCCAAAGATTTCAAAGGAATTCCAAAGATTTCCAAGACTTCCAATGATTTCCAACGAGTTCCAAGAATTCCAAGGATTTCCAACGAATTCCAATGATTTCCAAGAATTCTAAGGATTTCCAAAGAATTCCATTGATTTCCAAAGAATTTCAGGGATTTCCAATAGCAGCTGTTGCTACGATACGGTTTCAATTCCAGGAATCTCATTGGTAAATTCTATGATTATCTTGAATTTTGGATTAATCCGTGTCTATTAGTATGTTCATTAATAAAATGACTAGTAGACTAGTAGTTATTTGTCTCCTAAATGACAGTACAATAACCGAATAAGATTTTTTTGAGATTTTTTAAATAAGTGAGTGATTAATGATTGCCTTCAATTATTTAGACCTGTTTAGATCCGAAGTTCTGATTGCTCGTAGATCTGCCGCATTTAGGAGATTTTTTTATAAAGTGAGTGGTCTTTAATTAAGTCAAGCACTAATGGTTTTATCTTAAAATAACCCTGTTAGTCGACTCGTGTTTGCTGTACGGACAGGATATTATATGTTTTCATATGATACAACAAAAATTAAATCTTTTTCTGAGGAATTTCGCAAAATAATAAATTAAATTATTATTATTTCAAATTTAATAAAAAGCACTTTGAAACTAACAGAAAGCAAATTATGAACTTTCATCCGTTATACGTAATATAACTCCAAAAATTATTCAATTGGAATGATGTAGAGTTTTAGTAACTTAGGTAAATATTAGAATAAAACTAACAAAATTTCAGTGTGCCTGCCTATATTTGAAAATTTTAACCCTTAAAAGCTTAATTAAATCATAACATAATTAAAATTTAAAAAATAATAAACACAATATAAGTATTTCACATACAATTTTTATGTAAATAATCAGTGGTTATTATTTTATTCTTAAAAGAAAGACACAATATTTCTAAAACAAAAAGAGTAGGGCTCTGAAGTACATTGCAGTTCGTCGGCGGCAGTAAAAGTAAGGGTAAACAATAATTACTTTATACGTTATAATCAAAAATAATATATATTTTATTCAGAGCAAATGTACTTTTTGCGGATCATTTGCAATGGTCAATTTTTTATCATAATTTGATAAATTAAATTTCAGAAATTCTAAATAGAAAATTACTTTTGCTGCCAGCTGTTATGTTTTAAATTTTACATGAGAATAATGTAACATGCCAGTTTCGCGTTTAGAACATACTGACATACACACATAGGCAAGCATTATCTTACATTAAGGTCTAATAATTCCATAACACGTAAACGAATGCTTTGTTTGGTTTGTTTTGTTTGTTCAAAAAGTATACATAGATATATATCTAAATAATTACTAAATAATTTAATTCATGTTTCGACTATTAAAAAACAGGAAAAATAAAACCAAATGAAAATTTTGCAATTCCAAGTTTAATATTTTAAATTTCAACTACTACGGTTCGTATCGTGGAAGTTGCATCGTAGAAGCTACGAAAAAAATTCGTATAAAGTTAATCCATTACATGAATACTAATAAGACTAATCTATATGATCAGTACACTTATCCAACCAAAATTTCACATGAATATTCTATCGAGTGAGCAATTTTAATCTGGATTTATAGTAACAGGCTGTTGCACTCACAATATTTGCTGTAGCATAGCTGAAAAGATCGTAAAGCAAGAGATATAACAATAAACAATGTTAGAGTTAATATTGATGAATGTTAGTTCAGTAAATAAAAACATACAACTTTTTGGATAAGAAGCGAAGCAAAAGAAAACCCCAATAAAAAACTACAAAATATTCAGGGTTTATCCAAATTTATTTGAAAGATAATTATTCGCTACAATTAAAAGTAATTAAATTTTTTAACTAAATTTGAATAAGTTGTGGGCGAGTTAAATTTACATCCAGTTAACGAAACAATGAATTTTTAAATGCTTCAACAAATAAAAATTGTTTTTGAAGTACCACGTGTTATGTTTAATTAAAAGCTTCAAATTTGTATAGCAGTCAATTTTGATTTTTAATAATGTTTGAAAAAAAAATCTGAAAAACTAACAATTGCGTTGCCTTCCATCCGGAAGATTCTTGTCTCAAAGATGTAGCATTTAAGTTTCAGTAATTATTATTAGTTTTTTAAACTGCATAATAAATTAGGTCAGGCTAACGATGATAATATTGTTTTCCTTTCAGCTTTATGTTAGAATCTTTCTGTAAAGTGCAGTTAACGAACCATTACAGACGGCTTGAAACACAAAAATCCTTTGTTCGGTACTTTAAATTCAATTAATTTCAACTTCACACTTTCACGAAAAGATTTTGAAATTCACAATTATTGGACTTCGTATTCGTTTGTTTTTCAGGAAAAAGTAGCATAGCGTAGCGTAACTTTAGATTTAACGTGAGGATTCTTAAAAACTTACCCTGTAAGAATTTTGAAGTTTTGCAGCCCACTGCTCCAAAATACCACAACATTGTGTATGATTCCCACGCTCCACAAGGCATACACAATAATGTAACTAGTAGATCAGCTACGGACAGGTTGACTATGAAGTAATTCGTTACACTGTAAAAAAAGTGACTTATTTAGTTTAAATTTATACAAATTAAAATTTAAAATTTTGAGATGCCCGCAAAACTTATATTCGGTGCGATTTTCTAAAAAAAGTTGTTATCCATAACAACTAAATTTAGTCGTTATGTGAGAGATCAGTTGTTATAACAAAAAATGCTATTTTGTAAAATTCAAAGTTGTTCAAGTTAACGACTCGTTGCTATTATTTGTCGCTATCGTAGCAACTACTAAATTATGGTGTTTTACGGTAACGACTATGGCTTTTCACGAAATATTATTGTATGGACATGAGTTTTTCAATATTTTTGAAGAGCAAGAACAAAGGTAATATTCAACAATAAAACAACTACACTTTCCTCAAGGTACCTCAAGGGTCAAACTACCTTTCCAAAGGTAAATATTGCATTGATCCAATTATTTTATTAAAGCAATTTATTTAAAAATTCTATACATTTCACAAGCGCAGAAGAACTAGCTATCAAATCGAAACAATGCGAGAAACTATATATTTCGTTTAACTAATAACAAATATTTACCATTGTTTAAATCAATATCTTTTATAACAGCTATCCCCGCTTCTGTTAAATTAGGATCGCCACTAACGGTCACCCATCCTAATCCCATTACTTTTTCCTCAAGTTCGTTCAAATTTGGTCCATTATTTACACCACTGTTGGTATAGTTTCTGACTTTACTTTTTACTTTGCATTTATATTCGACAAAGGTCTAAGAATGCAACTTATAGTTAATTTAATTTATAATTCTTAAGTTTATAGGAGGGCGGTTAAGGTCTGATGCTTTTAAGTGCGTCGACTACTAAGCAGAGAGCCCTGGTTCAAGCCTGAGTTAAGAAAGAACTATCTTCTAACCGTTCTCCCTCGGCGGCCAATGGCTAACCACCGAAGTAATCTGCCTTGAAAATCCTTCATAAAATGAAGTGGTTAGCCCGGCCAAAATCCATCCTGGGTTGTAGCGCTGCTGTATAATAAAAATATACAGCTTACTCTTCGTAGCGCCCTATTTGGTGTTTAAAATCGAAGTCAATTCTTTCAATTTTTCTTGAAAATCGTCTTTTTCCTTTTGGCAAGTTTTTTCCATCATTATTTTATTGTTGAAAATATAATACACCTTTAAATTATATTGATTTCAAGTGCATTTTTGGGATCAAACTTTACCTTTTATGAATTTATCCGTGTCGCTAATTAGTTATTATTAAACGTACATAGGTATATATAACACAAATAAATTATTTCTAGGTTAAGAAAACAAAATTTATAAGTTACGACATACTACATTGTTCAGATTTAACAACGATCGTTATAAAATAATTTTTATAACAACGTATCTAAATTGTGTTTTAGGAAATAGCAAAATATTTAAAGTTGTTAAGAAAGTTGTTAAGTATAGTTGTTATTTTTCAGTTGTTACATAACAACTGCGTTAACAACTTTTTTAGAAAATCGCACCGATTATGTAGTTTTAAGTAAAGTTTCCAAAAACATCTTGTAGTCTGCAATTTATAACAATTATTTTTGTAGTGGTTGTTTTGTATGTTTAAATTTTAGTTTATGCTTAATTCGGGCGTACTTAGTTGATTAGTTTGGTACATTTATGTATATTATGTTCGTGGTAAACATTAAACTTTCTAGTTTTAAGTTTGGACATTTACATTGCATTACAAAATAAGTTTAATAGAATTAAGTTCCACGAGGAATGATTTGCCATGATTTTTAGGGCTTAGTTTTGGTAGCTTTAAACTTAGTTTAAACCACAGCAGTGGATTGATGTTGTCGCTGGTTGAGTTTACAGAGCGGAAATTCTGGGTTCAAATCTCGAACTCGATAGAATTTTTTAGCCTCGCCTTCCGGTGTGCATCAACAGATTATAGATTTAAGAATTGGTTCTTTATTTATACTCTATGAAAAAAGATTTGTCGCTCTAACAGAGGTATCAGTAGCTATAGCTTCAATTGAGTTTTGTTTTGCTGCTGTAACAAATTTTTTTGTTGCAGCAACAAATTTTCTGCTGTCACAACTAAATTGTTTTCTATTCAGTAAAAGATTAGTTGATTTAACAAATTGTCTTATTTTGCATAGAAAAAAACTTTGTTATGGAAGCAGAAAACTTGTTACAGCAACGAAAAACTCTGTTGAAGCTATAGCTATACTAAGAGCTCTGTTAGAGCAACAAATCCTTTTTCTCAGTGAAATATAAGTCTGACCAATTGACAGAATGTCAAGATCAAAAGAGAACCTCATCGAAACGAAGTTGGTTTAAGTAAAAACTCAATGTGGAGTAACATAATATGCTTAATTTTTTTACCTAAAAAATTTTTAAATACACCTTGTTAATTATTTTCAGAATTTATGTGAAAACGGTTGGTTTCCCAAAAAAAAATTATTTGACCAAAGTTGTAGCCCTTTAAATTCCCTATCCGATTTGGGAAGTCAGTTTTTTATAAGACGTTTCGTTTAAGAGATACGGGGTACGCAAGAAAAATAAAATAAAATAAAACCTGAATTTTAACATTTTTTCCCTTAAAAAGAAAAATGTGTAATCCGTTCATTTTAGATGATAAGGAGTTATAACCTATGATGATCAAAATTCATCATATTGATGAACAAATTCATCAATTCAATGCTTTTTTCATGAATACTATGAATTATTTGTCAATTACAATGAATTTTGTTTATCGGCGCAAAAATTATGATTTTTTTATTAACCAATTTTTTTAGTGCAGGATATCTTGAAATACTGAGAAAATTTTTTGAAAATCCAAAGAAATTTTAAGAATATAAGAAATATAAATAGTTGAGATAGAGGTCGTTATAATCTACAAAGTAGATACATTTCAAAATACAAATTCGTAGTAGGACATCGGTAGTCAGGACCGTATTAGGAATCAATAACGAATAAAAAAAATAGCAAGAAAAAAATTATTAAATTCAAAAAGCCTTAACGAACGACATGTTTCGGACTTATTCGCGGTTTTACCCAACGAAATTGACCTCATCAGGTTCGTACTGACAATGAAAATATAAAATTAAACTTACCATTTTTTCAAACGATCATGAAACCTTCCACGTGCTCTAAACTAGCCGAATGCCATACTAAGAAAATGTATTTTGAAGGTTAGTAAGCGTCCACAAAGGGATATCTAAACTTACAAGTTTGTTATCTCATCAAACTAAAATAATTAACGGTAAACGAAATAAAATTTCAAAAACCTATTGTCGACCGTAAAAACTAAATATAAGAAATATAAATAGTTGAGATAGAGGTCGTTATAATCTACAAAGTAGATACATTTCAAAATACAAATTCGTAGTAGGACATCGGTAGTCAGGACCGTATTAGGAATCAATAACGAATAAAAAAAATAGCAAGAAAAAAATTATTAAATTCAAAAAGCCTTAACGAACGACATGTTTCGGACTTATTCGCGGTTTTACCCAACGAAATTGACCTCATCAGGTTCGTACTGACAATGAAAATATAAAATTAAACTTACCATTTTTTCAAACGATCATGAAACCTTCCACGTGCTCTAAACTAGCCGAATGCCATACTAAGAAAATGTATTTTGAAGGTTAGTAAGCGTCCACAAAGGGATATCTAAACTTACAAGTTTGTTATCTCATCAAACTAAAATAATTAACGGTAAACGAAATAAAATTTCAAAAACCTATTGTCGACCGTAAAAACTAAATATAAGAAATATAAATAGTTGAGATAGAGGTCGTTATAATCTACAAAGTAGATACATTTCAAAATACAAATTCGTAGTAGGACATCGGTAGTCAGGACCGTATTAGGAATCAATAACGAATAAAAAAAATAGCAAGAAAAAAATTATTAAATTCAAAAAGCCTTAACGAACGACATGTTTCGGACTTATTCGCGGTTTTACCCAACGAAATTGACCTCATCAGGTTCGTACTGACAATGAAAATATAAAATTAAACTTACCATTTTTTCAAACGATCATGAAACCTTCCACGTGCTCTAAACTAGCCGAATGCCATACTAAGAAAATGTATTTTGAAGGTTAGTAAGCGTCCACAAAGGGATATCTAAACTTACAAGTTTGTTATCTCATCAAACTAAAATAATTAACGGTAAACGAAATAAAATTTCAAAAACCTATTGTCGACCGTAAAAACTAAATATAAGAAATATAAATAGTTGAGATAGAGGTCGTTATAATCTACAAAGTAGATACATTTCAAAATACAAATTCGTAGTAGGACATCGGTAGTCAGGACCGTATTAGGAATCAATAACGAATAAAAAAAATAGCAAGAAAAAAATTATTAAATTCAAAAAGCCTTAACGAACGACATGTTTCGGACTTATTCGCGGTTTTACCCAACGAAATTGACCTCATCAGGTTCGTACTGACAATGAAAATATAAAATTAAACTTACCATTTTTTCAAACGATCATGAAACCTTCCACGTGCTCTAAACTAGCCGAATGCCATACTAAGAAAATGTATTTTGAAGGTTAGTAAGTAAGGTTTGTATTTTGAAATGTATCTACTTTGTAGATTATAACGACCTCTATCTCAACTATTTATATTTCTTATATTTAGTTTTTACGGTCGACAATAGGTTTTTGAAATTTTATTTCGTTTACCGTTAATTATTTTAGTTTGATGAGATAACAAACTTGTAAGTTTAGATATCCCTTTGTGGACGCTTACTAACCTTCAAAATACATTTTCTTAGTATGGCATTCGGCTAGTTTAGAGCACGTGGAAGGTTTCATGATCGTTTGAAAAAATGGTAAGTTTAATTTTATATTTTCATTGTCAGTACGAACCTGATGAGGTCAATTTCGTTGGGTAAAACCGCGAATAAGTCCGAAACATGTCGTTCGTTAAGGCTTTTTGAATTTAATAATTTTTTTCTTGCTATTTTTTTTATTCGTTATTGATTCCTAATACGGTCCTGACTACCGATGTCCTACTACGAATTTGTATTTTGAAATGTATCTACTTTGTAGATTATAACGACCTCTATCTCAACTATTTATATTTCTTATATTTAGTTTTTACGGTCGACAATAGGTTTTTGAAATTTTATTTCGTTTACCGTTAATTATTTTAGTTTGATGAGATAACAAACTTGTAAGTTTAGATATCCCTTTGTGGACGCTTACTAACCTTCAAAATACATTTTCTTAGTATGGCATTCGGCTAGTTTAGAGCACGTGGAAGGTTTCATGATCGTTTGAAAAAATGGTAAGTTTAATTTTATATTTTCATTGTCAGTACGAACCTGATGAGGTCAATTTCGTTGGGTAAAACCGCGAATAAGTCCGAAACATGTCGTTCGTTAAGGCTTTTTGAATTTAATAATTTTTTTCTTGCTATTTTTTTTATTCGTTATTGATTCCTAATACGGTCCTGACTACCGATGTCCTACTACGAATTTGTATTTTGAAATGTATCTACTTTGTAGATTATAACGACCTCTATCTCAACTATTTATATTTCTTATATTTAGTTTTTACGGTCGACAATAGGTTTTTGAAATTTTATTTCGTTTACCGTTAATTATTTTAGTTTGATGAGATAACAAACTTGTAAGTTTAGATATCCCTTTGTGGACGCTTACTAACCTTCAAAATACATTTTCTTAGTATGGCATTCGGCTAGTTTAGAGCACGTGGAAGGTTTCATGATCGTTTGAAAAAATGGTAAGTTTAATTTTATATTTTCATTGTCAGTACGAACCTGATGAGGTCAATTTCGTTGGGTAAAACCGCGAATAAGTCCGAAACATGTCGTTCGTTAAGGCTTTTTGAATTTAATAATTTTTTTCTTGCTATTTTTTTTATTCGTTATTGATTCCTAATACGGTCCTGACTACCGATGTCCTACTACGAATTTGTATTTTGAAATGTATCTACTTTGTAGATTATAACGACCTCTATCTCAACTATTTATATTTCTTATATTTAGTTTTTACGGTCGACAATAGGTTTTTGAAATTTTATTTCGTTTACCGTTAATTATTTTAGTTTGATGAGATAACAAACTTGTAAGTTTAGATATCCCTTTGTGGACGCTTACTAACCTTCAAAATACATTTTCTTAGTATGGCATTCGGCTAGTTTAGAGCACGTGGAAGGTTTCATGATCGTTTGAAAAAATGGTAAGTTTAATTTTATATTTTCATTGTCAGTACGAACCTGATGAGGTCAATTTCGTTGGGTAAAACCGCGAATAAGTCCGAAACATGTCGTTCGTTAAGGCTTTTTGAATTTAATAATTTTTTTCTTGCTATTTTTTTTATTCGTTATTGATTCCTAATACGGTCCTGACTACCGATGTCCTACTACGAATTTGTATTTTGAAATGTATCTACTTTGTAGATTATAACGACCTCTATCTCAACTATTTATATTTCTTATATTTAGTTTTTACGGTCGACAATAGGTTTTTGAAATTTTATTTCGTTTACCGTTAATTATTTTAGTTTGATGAGATAACAAACTTGTAAGTTTAGATATCCCTTTGTGGACGCTTACTAACCTTCAAAATACATTTTCTTAGTATGGCATTCGGCTAGTTTAGAGCACGTGGAAGGTTTCATGATCGTTTGAAAAAATGGTAAGTTTAATTTTATATTTTCATTGTCAGTACGAACCTGATGAGGTCAATTTCGTTGGGTAAAACCGCGAATAAGTCCGAAACATGTCGTTCGTTAAGGCTTTTTGAATTTAATAATTTTTTTCTTGCTATTTTTTTTATTCGTTATTGATTCCTAATACGGTCCTGACTACCGATGTCCTACTACGAATTTGTATTTTGAAATGTATCTACTTTGTAGATTATAACGACCTCTATCTCAACTATTTATATTTCTTATATTTAGTTTTTACGGTCGACAATAGGTTTTTGAAATTTTATTTCGTTTACCGTTAATTATTTTAGTTTGATGAGATAACAAACTTGTAAGTTTAGATATCCCTTTGTGGACGCTTACTAACCTTCAAAATACATTTTCTTAGTATGGCATTCGGCTAGTTTAGAGCACGTGGAAGGTTTCATGATCGTTTGAAAAAATGGTAAGTTTAATTTTATATTTTCATTGTCAGTACGAACCTGATGAGGTCAATTTCGTTGGGTAAAACCGCGAATAAGTCCGAAACATGTCGTTCGTTAAGGCTTTTTGAATTTAATAATTTTTTTCTTGCTATTTTTTTTATTCGTTATTGATTCCTAATACGGTCCTGACTACCGATGTCCTACTACGAATTTGTATTTTGAAATGTATCTACTTTGTAGATTATAACGACCTCTATCTCAACTATTTATATTTCTTATATTTAGTTTTTACGGTCGACAATAGGTTTTTGAAATTTTATTTCGTTTACCGTTAATTATTTTAGTTTGATGAGATAACAAACTTGTAAGTTTAGATATCCCTTTGTGGACGCTTACTAACCTTCAAAATACATTTTCTTAGTATGGCATTCGGCTAGTTTAGAGCACGTGGAAGGTTTCATGATCGTTTGAAAAAATGGTAAGTTTAATTTTATATTTTCATTGTCAGTACGAACCTGATGAGGTCAATTTCGTTGGGTAAAACCGCGAATAAGTCCGAAACATGTCGTTCGTTAAGGCTTTTTGAATTTAATAATTTTTTTCTTGCTATTTTTTTTATTCGTTATTGATTCCTAATACGGTCCTGACTACCGATGTCCTACTACGAATTTGTATTTTGAAATGTATCTACTTTGTAGATTATAACGACCTCTATCTCAACTATTTATATTTCTTATATTTAGTTTTTACGGTCGACAATAGGTTTTTGAAATTTTATTTCGTTTACCGTTAATTATTTTAGTTTGATGAGATAACAAACTTGTAAGTTTAGATATCCCTTTGTGGACGCTTACTAACCTTCAAAATACATTTTCTTAGTATGGCATTCGGCTAGTTTAGAGCACGTGGAAGGTTTCATGATCGTTTGAAAAAATGGTAAGTTTAATTTTATATTTTCATTGTCAGTACGAACCTGATGAGGTCAATTTCGTTGGGTAAAACCGCGAATAAGTCCGAAACATGTCGTTCGTTAAGGCTTTTTGAATTTAATAATTTTTTTCTTGCTATTTTTTTTATTCGTTATTGATTCCTAATACGGTCCTGACTACCGATGTCCTACTACGAATTTGTATTTTGAAATGTATCTACTTTGTAGATTATAACGACCTCTATCTCAACTATTTATATTTCTTATATTTAGTTTTTACGGTCGACAATAGGTTTTTGAAATTTTATTTCGTTTACCGTTAATTATTTTAGTTTGATGAGATAACAAACTTGTAAGTTTAGATATCCCTTTGTGGACGCTTACTAACCTTCAAAATACATTTTCTTAGTATGGCATTCGGCTAGTTTAGAGCACGTGGAAGGTTTCATGATCGTTTGAAAAAATGGTAAGTTTAATTTTATATTTTCATTGTCAGTACGAACCTGATGAGGTCAATTTCGTTGGGTAAAACCGCGAATAAGTCCGAAACATGTCGTTCGTTAAGGCTTTTTGAATTTAATAATTTTTTTCTTGCTATTTTTTTTATTCGTTATTGATTCCTAATACGGTCCTGACTACCGATGTCCTACTACGAATTTGTATTTTGAAATGTATCTACTTTGTAGATTATAACGACCTCTATCTCAACTATTTATATTTCTTATATTTAGTTTTTACGGTCGACAATAGGTTTTTGAAATTTTATTTCGTTTACCGTTAATTATTTTAGTTTGATGAGATAACAAACTTGTAAGTTTAGATATCCCTTTGTGGACGCTTACTAACCTTCAAAATACATTTTCTTAGTATGGCATTCGGCTAGTTTAGAGCACGTGGAAGGTTTCATGATCGTTTGAAAAAATGGTAAGTTTAATTTTATATTTTCATTGTCAGTACGAACCTGATGAGGTCAATTTCGTTGGGTAAAACCGCGAATAAGTCCGAAACATGTCGTTCGTTAAGGCTTTTTGAATTTAATAATTTTTTTCTTGCTATTTTTTTTATTCGTTATTGATTCCTAATACGGTCCTGACTACCGATGTCCTACTACGAATTTGTATTTTGAAATGTATCTACTTTGTAGATTATAACGACCTCTATCTCAACTATTTATATTTCTTATATTTAGTTTTTACGGTCGACAATAGGTTTTTGAAATTTTATTTCGTTTACCGTTAATTATTTTAGTTTGATGAGATAACAAACTTGTAAGTTTAGATATCCCTTTGTGGACGCTTACTAACCTTCAAAATACATTTTCTTAGTATGGCATTCGGCTAGTTTAGAGCACGTGGAAGGTTTCATGATCGTTTGAAAAAATGGTAAGTTTAATTTTATATTTTCATTGTCAGTACGAACCTGATGAGGTCAATTTCGTTGGGTAAAACCGCGAATAAGTCCGAAACATGTCGTTCGTTAAGGCTTTTTGAATTTAATAATTTTTTTCTTGCTATTTTTTTTATTCGTTATTGATTCCTAATACGGTCCTGACTACCGATGTCCTACTACGAATTTGTATTTTGAAATGTATCTACTTTGTAGATTATAACGACCTCTATCTCAACTATTTATATTTCTTATATTTAGTTTTTACGGTCGACAATAGGTTTTTGAAATTTTATTTCGTTTACCGTTAATTATTTTAGTTTGATGAGATAACAAACTTGTAAGTTTAGATATCCCTTTGTGGACGCTTACTAACCTTCAAAATACATTTTCTTAGTATGGCATTCGGCTAGTTTAGAGCACGTGGAAGGTTTCATGATCGTTTGAAAAAATGGTAAGTTTAATTTTATATTTTCATTGTCAGTACGAACCTGATGAGGTCAATTTCGTTGGGTAAAACCGCGAATAAGTCCGAAACATGTCGTTCGTTAAGGCTTTTTGAATTTAATAATTTTTTTCTTGCTATTTTTTTTATTCGTTATTGATTCCTAATACGGTCCTGACTACCGATGTCCTACTACGAATTTGTATTTTGAAATGTATCTACTTTGTAGATTATAACGACCTCTATCTCAACTATTTATATTTCTTATATTTAGTTTTTACGGTCGACAATAGGTTTTTGAAATTTTATTTCGTTTACCGTTAATTATTTTAGTTTGATGAGATAACAAACTTGTAAGTTTAGATATCCCTTTGTGGACGCTTACTAACCTTCAAAATACATTTTCTTAGTATGGCATTCGGCTAGTTTAGAGCACGTGGAAGGTTTCATGATCGTTTGAAAAAATGGTAAGTTTAATTTTATATTTTCATTGTCAGTACGAACCTGATGAGGTCAATTTCGTTGGGTAAAACCGCGAATAAGTCCGAAACATGTCGTTCGTTAAGGCTTTTTGAATTTAATAATTTTTTTCTTGCTATTTTTTTTATTCGTTATTGATTCCTAATACGGTCCTGACTACCGATGTCCTACTACGAATTTGTATTTTGAAATGTATCTACTTTGTAGATTATAACGACCTCTATCTCAACTATTTATATTTCTTATATTTAGTTTTTACGGTCGACAATAGGTTTTTGAAATTTTATTTCGTTTACCGTTAATTATTTTAGTTTGATGAGATAACAAACTTGTAAGTTTAGATATCCCTTTGTGGACGCTTACTAACCTTCAAAATACATTTTCTTAGTATGGCATTCGGCTAGTTTAGAGCACGTGGAAGGTTTCATGATCGTTTGAAAAAATGGTAAGTTTAATTTTATATTTTCATTGTCAGTACGAACCTGATGAGGTCAATTTCGTTGGGTAAAACCGCGAATAAGTCCGAAACATGTCGTTCGTTAAGGCTTTTTGAATTTAATAATTTTTTTCTTGCTATTTTTTTTATTCGTTATTGATTCCTAATACGGTCCTGACTACCGATGTCCTACTACGAATTTGTATTTTGAAATGTATCTACTTTGTAGATTATAACGACCTCTATCTCAACTATTTATATTTCTTATATTTAGTTTTTACGGTCGACAATAGGTTTTTGAAATTTTATTTCGTTTACCGTTAATTATTTTAGTTTGATGAGATAACAAACTTGTAAGTTTAGATATCCCTTTGTGGACGCTTACTAACCTTCAAAATACATTTTCTTAGTATGGCATTCGGCTAGTTTAGAGCACGTGGAAGGTTTCATGATCGTTTGAAAAAATGGTAAGTTTAATTTTATATTTTCATTGTCAGTACGAACCTGATGAGGTCAATTTCGTTGGGTAAAACCGCGAATAAGTCCGAAACATGTCGTTCGTTAAGGCTTTTTGAATTTAATAATTTTTTTCTTGCTATTTTTTTTATTCGTTATTGATTCCTAATACGGTCCTGACTACCGATGTCCTACTACGAATTTGTATTTTGAAATGTATCTACTTTGTAGATTATAACGACCTCTATCTCAACTATTTATATTTCTTATATTTAGTTTTTACGGTCGACAATAGGTTTTTGAAATTTTATTTCGTTTACCGTTAATTATTTTAGTTTGATGAGATAACAAACTTGTAAGTTTAGATATCCCTTTGTGGACGCTTACTAACCTTCAAAATACATTTTCTTAGTATGGCATTCGGCTAGTTTAGAGCACGTGGAAGGTTTCATGATCGTTTGAAAAAATGGTAAGTTTAATTTTATATTTTCATTGTCAGTACGAACCTGATGAGGTCAATTTCGTTGGGTAAAACCGCGAATAAGTCCGAAACATGTCGTTCGTTAAGGCTTTTTGAATTTAATAATTTTTTTCTTGCTATTTTTTTTATTCGTTATTGATTCCTAATACGGTCCTGACTACCGATGTCCTACTACGAATTTGTATTTTGAAATGTATCTACTTTGTAGATTATAACGACCTCTATCTCAACTATTTATATTTCTTATATTTAGTTTTTACGGTCGACAATAGGTTTTTGAAATTTTATTTCGTTTACCGTTAATTATTTTAGTTTGATGAGATAACAAACTTGTAAGTTTAGATATCCCTTTGTGGACGCTTACTAACCTTCAAAATACATTTTCTTAGTATGGCATTCGGCTAGTTTAGAGCACGTGGAAGGTTTCATGATCGTTTGAAAAAATGGTAAGTTTAATTTTATATTTTCATTGTCAGTACGAACCTGATGAGGTCAATTTCGTTGGGTAAAACCGCGAATAAGTCCGAAACATGTCGTTCGTTAAGGCTTTTTGAATTTAATAATTTTTTTCTTGCTATTTTTTTTATTCGTTATTGATTCCTAATACGGTCCTGACTACCGATGTCCTACTACGAATTTGTATTTTGAAATGTATCTACTTTGTAGATTATAACGACCTCTATCTCAACTATTTATATTTCTTATATTTAGTTTTTACGGTCGACAATAGGTTTTTGAAATTTTATTTCGTTTACCGTTAATTATTTTAGTTTGATGAGATAACAAACTTGTAAGTTTAGATATCCCTTTGTGGACGCTTACTAACCTTCAAAATACATTTTCTTAGTATGGCATTCGGCTAGTTTAGAGCACGTGGAAGGTTTCATGATCGTTTGAAAAAATGGTAAGTTTAATTTTATATTTTCATTGTCAGTACGAACCTGATGAGGTCAATTTCGTTGGGTAAAACCGCGAATAAGTCCGAAACATGTCGTTCGTTAAGGCTTTTTGAATTTAATAATTTTTTTCTTGCTATTTTTTTTATTCGTTATTGATTCCTAATACGGTCCTGACTACCGATGTCCTACTACGAATTTGTATTTTGAAATGTATCTACTTTGTAGATTATAACGACCTCTATCTCAACTATTTATATTTCTTATATTTAGTTTTTACGGTCGACAATAGGTTTTTGAAATTTTATTTCGTTTACCGTTAATTATTTTAGTTTGATGAGATAACAAACTTGTAAGTTTAGATATCCCTTTGTGGACGCTTACTAACCTTCAAAATACATTTTCTTAGTATGGCATTCGGCTAGTTTAGAGCACGTGGAAGGTTTCATGATCGTTTGAAAAAATGGTAAGTTTAATTTTATATTTTCATTGTCAGTACGAACCTGATGAGGTCAATTTCGTTGGGTAAAACCGCGAATAAGTCCGAAACATGTCGTTCGTTAAGGCTTTTTGAATTTAATAATTTTTTTCTTGCTATTTTTTTTATTCGTTATTGATTCCTAATACGGTCCTGACTACCGATGTCCTACTACGAATTTGTATTTTGAAATGTATCTACTTTGTAGATTATAACGACCTCTATCTCAACTATTTATATTTCTTATATTTAGTTTTTACGGTCGACAATAGGTTTTTGAAATTTTATTTCGTTTACCGTTAATTATTTTAGTTTGATGAGATAACAAACTTGTAAGTTTAGATATCCCTTTGTGGACGCTTACTAACCTTCAAAATACATTTTCTTAGTATGGCATTCGGCTAGTTTAGAGCACGTGGAAGGTTTCATGATCGTTTGAAAAAATGGTAAGTTTAATTTTATATTTTCATTGTCAGTACGAACCTGATGAGGTCAATTTCGTTGGGTAAAACCGCGAATAAGTCCGAAACATGTCGTTCGTTAAGGCTTTTTGAATTTAATAATTTTTTTCTTGCTATTTTTTTTATTCGTTATTGATTCCTAATACGGTCCTGACTACCGATGTCCTACTACGAATTTGTATTTTGAAATGTATCTACTTTGTAGATTATAACGACCTCTATCTCAACTATTTATATTTCTTATATTTAGTTTTTACGGTCGACAATAGGTTTTTGAAATTTTATTTCGTTTACCGTTAATTATTTTAGTTTGATGAGATAACAAACTTGTAAGTTTAGATATCCCTTTGTGGACGCTTACTAACCTTCAAAATACATTTTCTTAGTATGGCATTCGGCTAGTTTAGAGCACGTGGAAGGTTTCATGATCGTTTGAAAAAATGGTAAGTTTAATTTTATATTTTCATTGTCAGTACGAACCTGATGAGGTCAATTTCGTTGGGTAAAACCGCGAATAAGTCCGAAACATGTCGTTCGTTAAGGCTTTTTGAATTTAATAATTTTTTTCTTGCTATTTTTTTTATTCGTTATTGATTCCTAATACGGTCCTGACTACCGATGTCCTACTACGAATTTGTATTTTGAAATGTATCTACTTTGTAGATTATAACGACCTCTATCTCAACTATTTATATTTCTTATATTTAGTTTTTACGGTCGACAATAGGTTTTTGAAATTTTATTTCGTTTACCGTTAATTATTTTAGTTTGATGAGATAACAAACTTGTAAGTTTAGATATCCCTTTGTGGACGCTTACTAACCTTCAAAATACATTTTCTTAGTATGGCATTCGGCTAGTTTAGAGCACGTGGAAGGTTTCATGATCGTTTGAAAAAATGGTAAGTTTAATTTTATATTTTCATTGTCAGTACGAACCTGATGAGGTCAATTTCGTTGGGTAAAACCGCGAATAAGTCCGAAACATGTCGTTCGTTAAGGCTTTTTGAATTTAATAATTTTTTTCTTGCTATTTTTTTTATTCGTTATTGATTCCTAATACGGTCCTGACTACCGATGTCCTACTACGAATTTGTATTTTGAAATGTATCTACTTTGTAGATTATAACGACCTCTATCTCAACTATTTATATTTCTTATATTTAGTTTTTACGGTCGACAATAGGTTTTTGAAATTTTATTTCGTTTACCGTTAATTATTTTAGTTTGATGAGATAACAAACTTGTAAGTTTAGATATCCCTTTGTGGACGCTTACTAACCTTCAAAATACATTTTCTTAGTATGGCATTCGGCTAGTTTAGAGCACGTGGAAGGTTTCATGATCGTTTGAAAAAATGGTAAGTTTAATTTTATATTTTCATTGTCAGTACGAACCTGATGAGGTCAATTTCGTTGGGTAAAACCGCGAATAAGTCCGAAACATGTCGTTCGTTAAGGCTTTTTGAATTTAATAATTTTTTTCTTGCTATTTTTTTTATTCGTTATTGATTCCTAATACGGTCCTGACTACCGATGTCCTACTACGAATTTGTATTTTGAAATGTATCTACTTTGTAGATTATAACGACCTCTATCTCAACTATTTATATTTCTTATATTTAGTTTTTACGGTCGACAATAGGTTTTTGAAATTTTATTTCGTTTACCGTTAATTATTTTAGTTTGATGAGATAACAAACTTGTAAGTTTAGATATCCCTTTGTGGACGCTTACTAACCTTCAAAATACATTTTCTTAGTATGGCATTCGGCTAGTTTAGAGCACGTGGAAGGTTTCATGATCGTTTGAAAAAATGGTAAGTTTAATTTTATATTTTCATTGTCAGTACGAACCTGATGAGGTCAATTTCGTTGGGTAAAACCGCGAATAAGTCCGAAACATGTCGTTCGTTAAGGCTTTTTGAATTTAATAATTTTTTTCTTGCTATTTTTTTTATTCGTTATTGATTCCTAATACGGTCCTGACTACCGATGTCCTACTACGAATTTGTATTTTGAAATGTATCTACTTTGTAGATTATAACGACCTCTATCTCAACTATTTATATTTCTTATATTTAGTTTTTACGGTCGACAATAGGTTTTTGAAATTTTATTTCGTTTACCGTTAATTATTTTAGTTTGATGAGATAACAAACTTGTAAGTTTAGATATCCCTTTGTGGACGCTTACTAACCTTCAAAATACATTTTCTTAGTATGGCATTCGGCTAGTTTAGAGCACGTGGAAGGTTTCATGATCGTTTGAAAAAATGGTAAGTTTAATTTTATATTTTCATTGTCAGTACGAACCTGATGAGGTCAATTTCGTTGGGTAAAACCGCGAATAAGTCCGAAACATGTCGTTCGTTAAGGCTTTTTGAATTTAATAATTTTTTTCTTGCTATTTTTTTTATTCGTTATTGATTCCTAATACGGTCCTGACTACCGATGTCCTACTACGAATTTGTATTTTGAAATGTATCTACTTTGTAGATTATAACGACCTCTATCTCAACTATTTATATTTCTTATATTTAGTTTTTACGGTCGACAATAGGTTTTTGAAATTTTATTTCGTTTACCGTTAATTATTTTAGTTTGATGAGATAACAAACTTGTAAGTTTAGATATCCCTTTGTGGACGCTTACTAACCTTCAAAATACATTTTCTTAGTATGGCATTCGGCTAGTTTAGAGCACGTGGAAGGTTTCATGATCGTTTGAAAAAATGGTAAGTTTAATTTTATATTTTCATTGTCAGTACGAACCTGATGAGGTCAATTTCGTTGGGTAAAACCGCGAATAAGTCCGAAACATGTCGTTCGTTAAGGCTTTTTGAATTTAATAATTTTTTTCTTGCTATTTTTTTTATTCGTTATTGATTCCTAATACGGTCCTGACTACCGATGTCCTACTACGAATTTGTATTTTGAAATGTATCTACTTTGTAGATTATAACGACCTCTATCTCAACTATTTATATTTCTTATATTTAGTTTTTACGGTCGACAATAGGTTTTTGAAATTTTATTTCGTTTACCGTTAATTATTTTAGTTTGATGAGATAACAAACTTGTAAGTTTAGATATCCCTTTGTGGACGCTTACTAACCTTCAAAATACATTTTCTTAGTATGGCATTCGGCTAGTTTAGAGCACGTGGAAGGTTTCATGATCGTTTGAAAAAATGGTAAGTTTAATTTTATATTTTCATTGTCAGTACGAACCTGATGAGGTCAATTTCGTTGGGTAAAACCGCGAATAAGTCCGAAACATGTCGTTCGTTAAGGCTTTTTGAATTTAATAATTTTTTTCTTGCTATTTTTTTTATTCGTTATTGATTCCTAATACGGTCCTGACTACCGATGTCCTACTACGAATTTGTATTTTGAAATGTATCTACTTTGTAGATTATAACGACCTCTATCTCAACTATTTATATTTCTTATATTTAGTTTTTACGGTCGACAATAGGTTTTTGAAATTTTATTTCGTTTACCGTTAATTATTTTAGTTTGATGAGATAACAAACTTGTAAGTTTAGATATCCCTTTGTGGACGCTTACTAACCTTCAAAATACATTTTCTTAGTATGGCATTCGGCTAGTTTAGAGCACGTGGAAGGTTTCATGATCGTTTGAAAAAATGGTAAGTTTAATTTTATATTTTCATTGTCAGTACGAACCTGATGAGGTCAATTTCGTTGGGTAAAACCGCGAATAAGTCCGAAACATGTCGTTCGTTAAGGCTTTTTGAATTTAATAATTTTTTTCTTGCTATTTTTTTTATTCGTTATTGATTCCTAATACGGTCCTGACTACCGATGTCCTACTACGAATTTGTATTTTGAAATGTATCTACTTTGTAGATTATAACGACCTCTATCTCAACTATTTATATTTCTTATATTTAGTTTTTACGGTCGACAATAGGTTTTTGAAATTTTATTTCGTTTACCGTTAATTATTTTAGTTTGATGAGATAACAAACTTGTAAGTTTAGATATCCCTTTGTGGACGCTTACTAACCTTCAAAATACATTTTCTTAGTATGGCATTCGGCTAGTTTAGAGCACGTGGAAGGTTTCATGATCGTTTGAAAAAATGGTAAGTTTAATTTTATATTTTCATTGTCAGTACGAACCTGATGAGGTCAATTTCGTTGGGTAAAACCGCGAATAAGTCCGAAACATGTCGTTCGTTAAGGCTTTTTGAATTTAATAATTTTTTTCTTGCTATTTTTTTTATTCGTTATTGATTCCTAATACGGTCCTGACTACCGATGTCCTACTACGAATTTGTATTTTGAAATGTATCTACTTTGTAGATTATAACGACCTCTATCTCAACTATTTATATTTCTTATATTTAGTTTTTACGGTCGACAATAGGTTTTTGAAATTTTATTTCGTTTACCGTTAATTATTTTAGTTTGATGAGATAACAAACTTGTAAGTTTAGATATCCCTTTGTGGACGCTTACTAACCTTCAAAATACATTTTCTTAGTATGGCATTCGGCTAGTTTAGAGCACGTGGAAGGTTTCATGATCGTTTGAAAAAATGGTAAGTTTAATTTTATATTTTCATTGTCAGTACGAACCTGATGAGGTCAATTTCGTTGGGTAAAACCGCGAATAAGTCCGAAACATGTCGTTCGTTAAGGCTTTTTGAATTTAATAATTTTTTTCTTGCTATTTTTTTTTATTCGTTATTGATTCCTAATACGGTCCTGACTACCGATGTCCTACTACGAATTTGTATTTTGAAATGTATCTACTTTGTAGATTATAACGACCTCTATCTCAACTATTTATATTTCTTATATTTAGTTTTTACGGTCGACAATAGGTTTTTGAAATTTTATTTCGTTTACCGTTAATTATTTTAGTTTGATGAGATAACAAACTTGTAAGTTTAGATATCCCTTTGTGGACGCTTACTAACCTTCAAAATACATTTTCTTAGTATGGCATTCGGCTAGTTTAGAGCACGTGGAAGGTTTCATGATCGTTTGAAAAAATGGTAAGTTTAATTTTATATTTTCATTGTCAGTACGAACCTGATGAGGTCAATTTCGTTGGGTAAAACCGCGAATAAGTCCGAAACATGTCGTTCGTTAAGGCTTTTTGAATTTAATAATTTTTTTCTTGCTATTTTTTTTATTCGTTATTGATTCCTAATACGGTCCTGACTACCGATGTCCTACTACGAATTTGTATTTTGAAATGTATCTACTTTGTAGATTATAACGACCTCTATCTCAACTATTTATATTTCTTATATTTAGTTTTTACGGTCGACAATAGGTTTTTGAAATTTTATTTCGTTTACCGTTAATTATTTTAGTTTGATGAGATAACAAACTTGTAAGTTTAGATATCCCTTTGTGGACGCTTACTAACCTTCAAAATACATTTTCTTAGTATGGCATTCGGCTAGTTTAGAGCACGTGGAAGGTTTCATGATCGTTTGAAAAAATGGTAAGTTTAATTTTATATTTTCATTGTCAGTACGAACCTGATGAGGTCAATTTCGTTGGGTAAAACCGCGAATAAGTCCGAAACATGTCGTTCGTTAAGGCTTTTTGAATTTAATAATTTTTTTCTTGCTATTTTTTTTATTCGTTATTGATTCCTAATACGGTCCTGACTACCGATGTCCTACTACGAATTTGTATTTTGAAATGTATCTACTTTGTAGATTATAACGACCTCTATCTCAACTATTTATATTTCTTATATTTAGTTTTTACGGTCGACAATAGGTTTTTGAAATTTTATTTCGTTTACCGTTAATTATTTTAGTTTGATGAGATAACAAACTTGTAAGTTTAGATATCCCTTTGTGGACGCTTACTAACCTTCAAAATACATTTTCTTAGTATGGCATTCGGCTAGTTTAGAGCACGTGGAAGGTTTCATGATCGTTTGAAAAAATGGTAAGTTTAATTTTATATTTTCATTGTCAGTACGAACCTGATGAGGTCAATTTCGTTGGGTAAAACCGCGAATAAGTCCGAAACATGTCGTTCGTTAAGGCTTTTTGAATTTAATAATTTTTTTCTTGCTATTTTTTTTATTCGTTATTGATTCCTAATACGGTCCTGACTACCGATGTCCTACTACGAATTTGTATTTTGAAATGTATCTACTTTGTAGATTATAACGACCTCTATCTCAACTATTTATATTTCTTATATTTAGTTTTTACGGTCGACAATAGGTTTTTGAAATTTTATTTCGTTTACCGTTAATTATTTTAGTTTGATGAGATAACAAACTTGTAAGTTTAGATATCCCTTTGTGGACGCTTACTAACCTTCAAAATGCATTTTCTTAGTATGGCATTCGGCTAGTTTAGAGCACGTGGAAGGTTTCATGATCGTTTGAAAAAATGGTAAGTTTAATTTTATATTTTCATTGTCAGTACGAACCTGATGAGGTCAATTTCGTTGGGTAAAACCGCGAATAAGTCCGAAACATGTCGTTCGTTAAGGCTTTTTGAATTTAATAATTTTTTTCTTGCTATTTTTTTTATTCGTTATTGATTCCTAATACGGTCCTGACTACCGATGTCCTACTACGAATATGTATTTTGAAATGTATCTACTTTGTAGATTATAACGACCTCTATCTCAACTATTTATATTTCTTATATTTAGTTTTTACGGTCGACAATAGGTTTTTGAAATTTTATTTCGTTTACCGTTAATTATTTTAGTTTGATGAGATAACAAACTTGTAAGTTTAGATATCCCTTTGTGGAC
The DNA here is from genome assembly GCA_947369205.1 of Cantharis rufa. NCBI lineage: Eukaryota > Metazoa > Arthropoda > Insecta > Coleoptera > Cantharidae > Cantharis > Cantharis rufa. The sequence continues at coordinate 93,236,960 of OX376303.1, forward strand.
GCTTACTAACCTTCAAAATGCATTTTCTTAGTATGGCATTCGGCTAGTTTAGAGCACGTGGAAGGTTTCATGATCGTTTGAAAAAATGGTAAGTTTAATTTTATATTTTCATTGTCAGTACGAACCTGATGAGGTCAATTTCGTTGGGTAAAACCGCGAATAAGTCCGAAACATGTCGTTCGTTAAGGCTTTTTGAATTTAATAATTTTTTTCTTGCTATTTTTTTTATTCGTTATTGATTCCTAATACGGTCCTGACTACCGATGTCCTACTACGAATATGTATTTTGAAATGTATCTACTTTGTAGATTATAACGACCTCTATCTCAACTATTTATATTTCTTATATTTAGTTTTTACGGTCGACAATAGGTTTTTGAAATTTTATTTCGTTTACCGTTAATTATTTTAGTTTGATGAGATAACAAACTTGTAAGTTTAGATATCCCTTTGTGGACGCTTACTAACCTTCAAAATACATTTTCTTAGTATGGCATTCGGCTAGTTTAGAGCACGTGGAAGGTTTCATGATCGTTTGAAAAAATGGTAAGTTTAATTTTATATTTTCATTGTCAGTACGAACCTGATGAGGTCAATTTCGTTGGGTAAAACCGCGAATAAGTCCGAAACATGTCGTTCGTTAAGGCTTTTTGAATTTAATAATTTTTTTCTTGCTATTTTTTTTATTCGTTATTGATTCCTAATACGGTCCTGACTACCGATGTCCTACTACGAATTTGTATTTTGAAATGTATCTACTTTGTAGATTATAACGACCTCTATCTCAACTATTTATATTTCTTATATTTAGTTTTTACGGTCGACAATAGGTTTTTGAAATTTTATTTCGTTTACCGTTAATTATTTTAAATTTTAAGAAATTTAAAAAATCTTGGGAAATAAGAACTTTTAAAAAAGTTTTTATTAAGCCTAAAAAATCAATAATATTGGAGTTATTAAAAAAATCAAAAAATTGCCATAAAAGAAGGTACCCCCAGGGGTTTGAACTTGGATTAAAATTTTATTTGAAAATGTTTCTTAGAAAGGTGTCTTTTATTACCACCTCAAAGGTTCTCCACGGTCACGGGGACACCCTGTATAGATAATATTTATTTTATACCGGGTGTTTATTTGAAAACTTCCAACACATAATATCTGAAAAACCAAAAGTCGGATGAAAAAGTGTTTCGGACAAAAGTTGTTTATTTTCTTATGCAAAGTATGAACGTGCTAAAACAATGTAAGGTGCTATTTAAAAAAGCAAAGTTGACCTTCAAATGACCTTGAAAAGGTCAATAAATTAAAAAAACAATTATGCAATACTGTTTCCTCCTCGTTATTATACAAATTTTTCGGAAACATTTTTTCATTTGACTTTTGGTTTTTGAGATATTAATAGCTGGAAGTTTTCAAATGAACACCCGATGTATTATATTTATATAATTTGCATTTCTAAAGTATGAGCCGCTGGGGGAGGGGGGGGGGGTGGAAATCACTAAAAAAATCTGGTGTAGTACAAATAAAGGGAAAGCTAAAGAAATCCGAAAAAGTTTGCAAAAACACTAAAAATATTTAGAAAATCTTTCACCTCGTCAAATTAATGAAAAAAATCATAATTTTTGCGTCGATGAACAAAATTCATCATATTGATGAACAAATCCATCAATTCAATGCTTTTTTCATGAATACTATGCATATTATTTGTCAGTTATAATGAATTTTGTTAATCGGCGAAAAAATTATAATTTTTTTATTAACCAAATCTAGAAAACTTTTTGAAAATCTTTGAAATACCAAAGAAATCTCAGGAAATTTAAAAAATTTTGAAAAATAAGAAATGTGAGAAAATGAGAGAACCTTATAAAATCTTAGGAAATTAATGAAAATCTTAGAAAAATAGAAAATCTTAATAATTGTGTACATGACCTATTTTGTTTTTATTGACAGCCTTTACAGAATGTCTAGGTAAAAAAAGAGTTAAAATGTGCTTAATTTTTTTCCCAAAAAATTTTTATCTACACCTTGTTCATTATTTTTAGAATTTATGTGAAAACGGTTGATTTGCCAAAAAAAATTGTTTAACAAAAGTTGTACCCCGTTAAATTCCCTATCCGATTTGAATCATTAGATTTTTTTTAAGATGTTTCGTTTAAGAGATACGGGGTTTGCAAAAAAAAGTAACAGAAAATAAAACCTGAATATGTTAAACATTTTTTCCCTTAGTTTAATTTATAACTCAAAATCCGTTAATTCTTGACGATAAGGGGTTATAACCTAATTTGTAGATAAGCAAATGATTTTTAAAAATGTTCTAATCTATTAAGCTTAAAAAATCAATAATATCGGAGTTATGGCCGATTGAAATCAGAAAGTCAAAAAATTGCTTTAAAGGGAGGTATCCCCCAAAGGGTTCGGGCTTATTGCAATATTGCATAATTGTTTTTTAAAATTTATTGACCTTTTCAAGGTCATTTGAAGGTCAACTTTGTTTTTCTAAATTGACATTAGCTAATGTCAAATAAAAAAATTTTTTCAACAAAAGTTGTTTATTTTCTTATGTAAAATATGAATATACTAAAAAAAATATAAGGTGCCATTTAAAAAAACAAAGTTGACTTTCAAATGACCTTGAAAAGGTCAAAATTCTTTCCCACTCGCCATCATACAACTTTTGTCCGAAACATTTTTTCATTTGATTTTGGTTTTAGAGATAGTAATTGCTGGAAGTTTTCAAATAAACACCCGCTATATTATAATATTTATATAATTTGCATTTCTAAAGTATGAGCCGTTGGGGGGGGGGCAGAAATCACTAAAAAAATCTGATGTAGTACAAATAAGGGGAAATCCAAAGAAATCCGGAAAAGTTTGCAGAAATTCCAAAAAAATTTAGAACATCTCTCATTTCGTCAAATTAATGACAAAAATTATAATTTTTGCGTCGATGAACAAAATTCATCATATTGACAAACAAATCCATCAATTCAATGCTTTTTTCATGAATACTATGAATTATTTGTCAATTATAATGAATTTTGTTTATCGGCGCAAAAATTATGATTTTTTTATTAACCAATATTGTTAGTGCAAGAAATCTTAAAATATCGAGGAAATTTTTTGAAAATCTCTGAAAATCCTAAGAAATCTTAGGAAATTTAAAAAATCTTGGGAAATAAGAAATCTGACTTTCCTAAAAAATCCTGGGAAAGTTTAGTAAATCTCAAGAAATGCAATGGAACCTTTTAAAATCAGAGGAAATTTAAGAAAATCTTAGAAAAATAGAAAAATCTTAATAATTCTGTACATGACCTATTTTGATTTTATTGACAACCTTGACAGAATGTCAAGGTAAAAAAAAGCTTAATTTTTTTACCTCAAAAAGTTTTACCTACACCTTGTTCATTATTTTCAGAATTTATGTGAAAACGGTTGGTTTCCTAAAAAAATTTATTTGACCAAAATTGTAGCCCGTTAAATTCCCTATTCGATTTAGGCTATCATTTTTTTCTAAGGTGTTTCTTTTAAGGCGCTGCTATTCCTATTCTGTAAAATATTGTTGGTGAAAACCGCAAAGTTCAAGAAAAGATAGATGTATATAAAGGTAATTGATGATGTGTTGTACAATTATATTGACGTGTAATAGAAGAAATTTCTTGTGGATAGAGATTTGTTCTATATCTCGTCTAAGTTTATAAACAACATATCAGATTCTATGCTGAGGTATCATTTTTGTATAAACTCAACTTCATTTCTAATATTATAAAATAGGTGTTACTATAAGGTTTAATACTATTGAAAATTTGATGGTCCAGTTATTAATTGGAATCAAAATGCAGAGGAAGAATTATTAAATGTAAATTATTAAGTAGGTAATCAGAAAAAGTAAACACTATAATTGTTACAAAAATATAACATAAAATTGACAAAGAATTGGTGCGTTTAAAATGACTAATGGTACTAACTAAATTTACATAGCAACTACAGCATGTAAATCAACTTTTTCAAGTTTGAATTATTATTAATATTAATATTATTATTATAAATAAAAAAATTAAATTTGCTAAAATTATACATGACAATGTAAAATTAAACAAAAACCATCCATATTATTATCAAGTACAGAGACAACTTAATATTACAAATCGTGAATATTGCGCGTTTGTAATCTGGACTCCTTATGGATTGGAACGGGATATTATATATATAAAGATGAAAACTTTTGGGAAAAAATGGTCGTTTCATTAAAAACATTTTTATTTTAAGTGCGTACTACCCGAATTAATAATTGATCCACAACATCCGAAAAAATTAAAAATTAAGGATTTGAGAATTAAACCTAGTAACCAATCTACGGTTACTGATTGATTGTACTGAATAAACTGAGTAAATACCTTATACATTTAGTAAATACAATCTTTAAACGAAGTAATAATGTAGTTATTATAGTGTATTAATTAAGACGTATGTATATTAGTTGAGTTTTGTGTGTAAAACAGTACAATTTTATGTGTTAGTAATTAGTTAAAATAAAATAATTGACTAATAAGTACAGAAAGAGTATGAGTATTGGCTGCAAAATTAAACTGTACCTAGTTGGATTTGGATCAAAAGCTAGATTTTTTAATGACAAGATTATTTTGTGAATTTTAATGGCGACTCAAAAATAATCAAACTGCGTAAGAATACAATAAATTTTACTTTAATTAACAGGCACGTAACCACGGGGGGGGGGGGGGGCATGGACCACCTAAAAGTTGTGCTGGCCCACCCTGGCAAATGAAGATTTTCGTTCCAATAATTTCGTGATTTATTTCTGACTAATTAAGTTTAAAATGTTTTACATACGCATTTTTAAGATAATCGCATTATTGCATTATTTTTTGTTATTGGTCACGTACATTACCTTTTTTTTCTTGGCCACCTTAAAAATAACTGGGCCCGGCTTCGGCCCACTTAGTCTAACAGGGCTAGTTCCGTGCCTGTTAATTAACCCAATTTAAAATGCAAATTTTTTCTAAAATTATGTAAAAATGGACGTAAAAAGATGTATACGTATGTACCCATCTTTTATTTTTTTAAAGATTTTTAAAAAGTTATCTTTTAGTAAAATGTTACCATCTTTGGCCCAGGTCGTTTTTAACAAACATTCAAATTGGTTTGTGTAAATTTCAAGAAATTATTTTCTAGCAGTTTGTTGTAAGATACCTAATCGTGTGTTATTATAAATGTAATCAACACGCCAGTAACTCAATACCATGTTTACTTTTTCCAACTGGTCTGAACGATGTGCATTTGAAATAAAACTTGCTTTACCCCTACAATATATGCAATTGTATGGAGAAAAATTGTAAAACAGTACATTTCATCGTGCAATTTACTGCTCGATTAATGTCCAAAAAATTTTAATTTTTTTTATAGCAACAGGTAAAGGTTTATTCTATTTCGATAAGTAATTTTTTTGTTGATAACTTATATTAATTATAATACATAAGCGCTGAATGTTGTACATATTTAAAGACGTTATTGCATAAAAAGCCGTTGTATTTTTAAAATTTTAATCTTTTATCGAAACAGTTTAATGATTTACCTAATTAATATTTTTTGAATCATTTAAAAATATTTATTATTAACGGAATAAATGGAACTTTTCCAAAACACTGTGTTAAATGCTGCAATAGTGGCGCCTTAAGAAATACGGGATTCGCAAGAAAAGTAATAGAAAACAAAACTTGAATATTTTAAACACTTTTTCTTTTAATTTAATTTATAACTCAAAATCCGTTGATTCTAGACGATAAGGAGTTATAACTTAATTTTTAGATAAGCGAATGACCTTTAAAAAAGTTCTAATCTATTAAGCTTAAAAAATCAATAATATCGGAGCTATGGCCGTTTTAAATCAGAAATTCAAAAGTACTTTCCCAAGATTTGCAATTGGACACAAATTTTATTTGAAAATGTATCTTAGAAATGTGTCCTTTAGCACCACCTAAAAGGTACTTCACGGTCACGAGGACACCCTGTATAATGCTTAAAATACCAAAACATAGTACTAGGTGTACAAAGTTTCTATAGAGAAAATAAATTGATAAATTTAATTTAATTTAATCACGTATGCTAGTATTTACATGTTGAACATGGACAAACATGTTTTGAGTTACGTACTTTTGTCAATATATCAACATTGATTTTAAATGTTGATTGGCTGTGTCAATAAAAATACTTTAATCATCAATATTGGTCCCAACTAATACCAGCACTACGAAATGTTAAAATTCTTAATATTGTATTCCTGAATGCTACGTTCACTTGTATTTCTTTGAGGATGTCGAATGTTGCAGAAACTAATATACTTTTCTTTCTTTGTTTTAAAATTTTTTCTTATTTTTATATTTAATTGATTTGTATCTAATGGTCTAATTTTATTTCCAATATATTTTCAACTTTTATTTTTTTTACATTTATTTTTTTTTCTTTTCCACTAATTGTTTACTATTTTCTTTAATTTTCGTTTTTTACTTATAACTTAACATAACAAAAACTTCCTGCTTTAAACAAATTACTTATTTTCCCGGCATATACAGACTGTACTACGGCAAATTACCTCTAATTCCAATAATAAAATTAATCTATGCAAAAAATTTATAATTTCCTTGAAATTCTCATTGTACATGAGACGTATTAATAAATAAATAAATCGCCAACTTCTTAAAAATCGATATCTTGAACACGTTTTGCCATAGAATAAAATTAATTTTTATGCGCTGTTAACTAACAAAAAGTGTTTTGCAACAATTGGCACTAATTGTTTATTAACAACTCGCCGATGATGATTTACTACAAAAAATATTGAATTTTAATTTACTTTATTAATTGAAACAATAAAAAAAATTATTATTAAATATAGAATGACAGCTTTTTGTGATAAATAACTGCAACCTGAGAGCTTGAAAATGGCGAGAGTTCCAAATCAAGTACTAACAAAGACTTCTGTAGACATGTTGTGATTTGTTCATGTAATTACTACTTAAATTTAGTAGTAATTACAGCTAAACCAAAGTTACTATATTATTATACACTGGAGAGAAGTCGGAAAAGCAGAAACAGCACAATTTAAATAAGGTAGTCCGTGATAATGTAATTTGTTATCACCAGTTAAATAAACTTGAAGAGGTTAAATAACTTAATTATTTTCTAATTCAATATTAGTTATGAGTTAATTTAATAAAGCGGTGCTTGAAAATTAATTTTAACGCAAATACTGTAATTTTTTTAGAAATTTAATAAATAACTTGGTATTTTATGAAATTAAATTCAAGCTGTTAATCGGGAGATGATAATTTATATATGTATTATCAAATTATCGCTTTTTGTAATACAAAATTTTTAATTAACAAATAAATTAAAAAGGAAATTAAATAGATTAAAATAACTCACACCAAGATTATGCGTTCGAAATACAAAATATATATCTTCTTCTTAAGATTCTGTTCGTGTCACTTTAATAAGCTTTTCAAATAAAAGCCTACATATTTCTGATCGCTCAAGCAACCTACATTTTAAAATTGTTTCTTGTCTAACTTGAAAACATTTATAATAAAGTAAAGTGAAAGCGTATAAAAGATTTTCTACCAAAAAATAAACTACTACTATTTTTCTTTCAAAAGTTGGATAAACGTTAAATAAAACTTTTAGAAAATGAAATTGACAAGACAGACATAACATTTAAGAAGGTAAAGGAGTTTGTAAACATGTTGTCACTTAACAAATGAAAAGAATTAATGGGATCTTGCAGGCAAATTTATTAAGTATCTTGGAAATTGAATAGAACGCAATATAGCATATTACTATGTAGGTATCAAGAAAAGTAAGTGCATTTTATCGGTCGAGGAAGCCGACACAAAAAGTCGAGGTTTCAGATTATAATTACATAAATTGAACAAATATAAAACAGTAATTACAGAAAGCTTTTATTTCCATTTCAGAAGCCTTGTCTAGAAAATGTAAAAAATATTTTTTATATTCATGTAGTACATACCATTATAAAAAATGGTATTTTGATTTTTATTCTTATAGGTAGATGTAATTTGTTTTTAAAAATGTTAAATGTGTTTAAACAAAGTTTGAAATAAAATTATGTAAAACTTTGTAATATAGCCGAAGTGCGTTGCTGAATCTTAAAATATGCATATTTGACATTAATATTCATGGGAAGAGTTTGCTAAAAATTGATAATAAATTTCTTTCTAACTTACATAAGTTTAAAATATCACAATCCACCGTAGTCGAGTAAACTTATTACTACTACAACGTAAATATTGTAAAATTGGTATAATTCTTTTCCAGCTACGATACGTACGAGTTACTCTATTTGAATTGTAATTTAGCATTCCAAAAGCAGTGTTTTAGTTAGTACTGAGCCATTTAAAATTGCTATGACTTTTTTTCAAAAATTTCTCAAAAATAAGTGATTTTAGGAAAATCTAAGTCAAACGTCTATATATTATGTTACGGAAATGGAAATATGATTATTAAATTTTTAAATATATTATTTAGATTAAAGATTTTTATTTTAAATTAATTTTTATTAGATTACGCCACTTCACCAGTGGCGTAGCAATGCAACTATGGGCCTGTGCTCTAGAGTCAAAACTTGGCCCCCCACATTTTTATTATAATAGCAGTCGCACACCTAACATTATATTATGTAGATAATATAATAAAAATTTCTAATTATTTTAATAAAGGTCAACAATAATTTAATATTTAAAATACTTTATATTTTGGTCGTAATAGAACCGGGCCCTTTAACGCCCGGGCCCTTGTCGATCAAGCTCATGGAACACCGGTAGTTACGCTACTGCACTTAATTGTTTAATCCTAAATTTTTGAAATTATTCCAGTAACAGACAAAATTTTATCCAATATAACTATTCAATTTGGGATATTAACATCTAATCTCATATTTAATTTATTCATAAAATTCAAATCTTTTATCTTTGTTTACCTGGGCCCTGTTTCATAATAGTACTAATATTATTAGTTAAAAAGTACAAGTTACAAATTACAAATTATTAGCCCTAATAATTTCTGTTCCATAAATAAATATCTACACTAATAGTATTACCTGGATTATACAAGTGAAAAGTACAAGTTATCAAATCGAGGCGGCTTGTTAAAAGTCGTTAATAATTGTGTGTAAGCGATTATTGATTTAAGTTGATTATTGTTGTTATTGTCGTTGTTTTTGTTATATGTATATTAAGTTTAATTATAAGTTTATAATATTATAAGCCACGATATAATAGCTCATATATATGAGCCAGCATTTTAGAGGATAGCCTGAATCTCCCAAAAGTACTGGATTGGGGAATATGGTATTTACCTCCATTCTTTGGAACAGTGTGCTGTTACGGAAGACACGGGAGTCGTGGACACTTCCTAGCCACCTCGAACTAGCATAATAAAATAAACCTGACGACCGCAAACAAACAAGCAATTTATTGAGTGATTACCATGCCGATCTACAAATGCCGCTTCATTTTCGACTGGTGCATCAATTGGTATCAGTGAACCATCTATTACTCTGCAGACATGAGGAAATCTAGCTACTAAGTAAAATCGATTAACTTCAGTAGCTATGTTTTCCGGCCATGCAATGACTGTATTAAACAATCGTTCGTTAACAGCGTTACCGACGGCCTTTAGAGAACGACAGATAGTCGCTTTGCTAACGCCGTGGATATGTATCGCCCATTGTATGGTACTGGCTGCCACTTCCAAGCCAGTGTAAAGCTCAGGCCCGTAGCCAGAGGGGGCACCTGGGGGCACGTGCCCCCCCCCCCAAATGTTAAAAAAAACAACATTTGTTTGTAACAGGCACGGAACTAGCCCTGTTAGACTAAGTGGGCCGAAGCCGGGCCCAGTTACTTTTAAGGGGGCCAAAGACCTAGAATTTTTTTTAACAAAGCTAAAAAAAATGTAATGTACGTGACTAATAACAAAAAATAATGCAATACTGCGATTATCTTAAAAATGCGTATGTAAAATATTTTAAACTTAATTAGTCAGAAATAAATCACGAAATTATTGGAACGAAATTCTTTATTTGCCAGGGTGGGCACAAGGGTGGGCCAGCACAACTTTTAGGTGGGCCATGGCCCACCCTGCCCCCCCCCCCCCCCCCCGTAGTTACGTGCCTGGTTTGTAATAATAAAAATTCCCGGAAGGGGATCCGCCGAAAATGTTACTTTTTACGAAAGATTTTTATGAGTGCCCCCCCCCCCCCCCCCGAAATGAAATCCTGGCTACGGGCTTGGTAAGGCTACACTAATTTGTTGCTTAGGGGACAATGCTCTACCTTTCTTTGATTGATGTGCAAGTAGAGGCCCTATTTCTAGCAACAACATCTCCAATTTAGTAGCAGACATCCTAAATCGTTCATTGCATTCCAAAGAAGACTCGAAACTAAAATTTATACGAGTTCTAAAAATTTTCCTACGGCGATTATGAGCCACAGCCTCTTCTTTGTCACTGGATGAATTAAAAAGTAAATCTTGTAACATCACTGAACTTCTATCTTACAAAATTCGATGAGAACCTTAATAAAACTACAAAATAATGACGGTTACTTTACTAATATTTTGAAAATATTGGTAAATGAATACTTGTACAAAATATATTAGTGAAAACTAATATTTTTAACAAATTAATATTATTAGTTAATATTATGAAACAGAAACTTGTATTATTTACTAATATTTTTGATTTTACAACTAGTAATTTGTAGAATTGTACTTTCCCATTATGAAACCAAATTTTACAAATTACAAATTACAAGGCTAATAATATTAGTAAATTTTCATTATGAAACAGGGCCCTGTTATCAATAACTGAAACCATTCGCGCAGAACAAAACAAAAAACAATTTTGCTGTTTACAAATTTGACTTTTCAAATCATATTTCACATCCGTACTTTCAAATTCATTAATAAAATTTCAAATATATATTAACTTCAAATGAAGCTGTCAATAAACCATCATTAACTTCTACTTCATAAATCATTGTAATTACTACATTTAATAAAAGTTTTTCATTATACATTTTGCTAAAATTATTATTAATTGTCACCATTATCAAACACTCCTGTATTTTACTTATTTTCAATTTTTAAATGTTTGCCGACTACCTTATAATGTAAAATAACTTTTTTCGAGTTGTAAATTCCAGTATAAGTAATTAATCAAGGAGGAAATCGCTAGTGAAATCTGGTGTACAAGTGAAGGTAAAAACCCGAGAAAGTCCGGGAAAATTTGAAGCAATGTTAAAAAATCCCAGGAAATCCAGGGAAATCTTTAAGAATACTAATTTATACTAATACCTACTAATACTAGGTAATTCAGGAGAACAGCCAAGAAAATCATACGAAATTAAAAAATCTTAAGGATATTAGGGATGAGTTTCAATTTTCCTTGCTCTTTCAACATTTTTAAAAGGAAATCCATATGGCAATAAGGATATATTGTGTAAAGTCCCCTAATGCAGCAGGTAAAATTTTAAAAAATGGCGAACTCCCCTAATTCTAAAGATTATTATAGTAATCATTCCATGTAAAGTCCCCTACAAAAAAACATAAAAAACATACTACACAAATTCAAAGCAGAAGAAGTACTTGAACCGCCTTGTAAATGTTTAAAAGGTGAACTAATGCTGTTTGCTATGCGGAAGCTGAAGCTGGACACGTTTTAGTGCAGCATCTCCACGTTTCTTCACCATTTTGAAGCAGACGTTCAAAATAAAATTTATGATGATCATAAATCACTAGAGACCGGATATATGCAACTTAAAATGGTCGAAATGTGCATGCAAATATGCTTCATAAATGGTCGAAATATGCAACAAAATCGCCAAAAAAGTGACAATATAAATATGCAACATCAAATATCAATAAATACTATACAATAACGTTATTTTTTATTCAAAATCGACAGTATAAATTTTCTCCGTCGTTGTTAAATATATTAGAATACTCACGAATCCAAAACGATACACTTCTTTTCTTTGGAGGTATTTTGTACTATTTTTTTAAATTATTTTGATATAGATCTACTTACATAGCAATTTTAGGGTAGGCAAAATTTAAAATTCAAAATTTAATTTGTTGGCACCGCCAAATTTAAATTCTAAATTATCGTCTTCTGATAAAAAACACTTTTTCTATTTTTTTATAAATTTTATAAAATATGCACGAAAATTTATAAAATATACCTAAATATGACCGATCAGTAGATTTCAGCCGAAATATGCAATATTCTAAAATAATACCCAAAATTATGCAAATGCATATGCAAATATGCAAATGCATATAATTCGGTCTCTACAAATCACCAATTTGTTACCACGCTGACCCATAGTTATCTGTATAATATTGTTCGACATCTTAAAAAGTATAGCACCTGATATATAGACTCCCTTTAAAATAAGTGTTTGTAAAGTTTTAAAAATTTTGTGTATTTTTACAACAAATTAATTCTTGTAATCAGGAAATACTAAACAGAAGAAAGCCCAGGGGGGGGAGTAGGTTCGAACCGCAAAAACCACCTCCGAATATACGACCCTGGTGTGTACTCGGACCCCAAGTGCTCATGTAAATCTGTGAACGAATTAAAACATGCTGAATGTAAGCTATATTAATAGGGAGTTATCGCCACACCACGGTAAATTGTACGCTAACGCTATTCTAATTTTAAACTCAAATGAGCATGCGCAGAAATAGCGTAATGCAAATAACGTTACCGGGTCCCGCTATTTCTCACAAATAGCGTAGGTGTTTAACGGTTACGTTATTTATATATTTTAGGGTATTTAGTTACTTAGGTTTTAGTTTAATGAACCAGGGTAGGTACCTTGTTATAATTAAGCAAGGTTAAAATTTAGTTTATATTTTCTGTGGTTGTATTAAGTAGGTTACAGGTTACAGCAAGTTACAAGCTATGAGTTGTAAAAAAGCACCTTTGCGTTTTAGACCTAAAGACGATTAAGACCTAAAATATAATTTTACTTCTTCGTTTGTCAACCGATCTAAATTAAACTGTCCAAACACATCGACTCTTCTTCTGGCTGAAGTTAAATTAGTTTGCAGAATATTTTCCAAAATTAAATATTCAATTTCATCATCGTTAACAAGACAACAATTTAAAATTTAAGGGTGCACCATCTATAGGAATTTACTATAACTATAAAATAACGTCATAAAAATAGCGGGATTTGCGATAACTCTAAAACTGTATTCCCATTATTGTAAAATACCGTATCTCGTCACGTGATTATCAGCGTTAGCGGAGAGTTTACCGTGGTGTGGCGATAACTTCCTAATAAAGATAACAAATAACTTAACTCGATTTAGGTTCCACCCTATTTAAGCGACTCTCCGCTCCGGGCCGTTTTGACAAACGCCACACTCGCTAACAATTGGTATTAGCGTTGCGATTTATGGGATTAATAAATTAAGCCTCAGGTAGTTTGGAGGGTAGTTTACATTTTATGGTCAAGTATGGAAGGCAATTTACAATTCCCCTTAATATTTATTTAAGAATAATATTAATATTCTTAATATTTAATAATTAAATATTCCTGGACCAATCGTCCGGGGACCTAACGTTCGGAAAACCGTGTCTTTCACCTCAATGAATTACAGTGAAAAACTATGTGTGTTAATTTTTGAGCATAAAATTTAATGGTTTACAATTAATACACCTCGAGTAGAATCCAAAACAATTTTGATTAAAAAAAATCCAAAATGGCGGGGTTAACTTCTACCCAAAAATAAGCAATCTTTATAAAATTAAAAAAAAATAAATAAAAAAGAATACGGCACAACGTGACACACATCGGGCATAGTCCGGCACAATATTCATTTTTAAAATTTTCAAAAATGGCCGAGCTAAGTTCACGCACATAGGGGGTGGATCTTTCTCGATATGGACTCAAGCTGTGATTTTTTTTATTGAACTTTTTATTAATATATAGAGAAAAAAATTAAAATGAAAAATTTCAAAAACTTATCTGTAATTGCCCGTAAAAAAAGAAAATAAACGAAAAAACATTTAAAACCTATGAATAATATTTAAACTATAACCCATGACAACAAACTTCATTATATGGAACTGTTCACTAATTTATCAAAAGTTGGTAACAGTAATAATCAAGTTTTTCTTATTGGTACTTACATTTAGTTAAAAATAAGTATTTGAAAAGATTAATCTAAAATTACTCCTAAATCCTAAATTACTAATTTGATTAAGCTTGATAACCTTAATAATACCTATTAAATCCCTAGACGTTAGGGGAGTTTACTAAAAAATTCTTTACTAAAATCTCCGGAAAACTCGGATTACTGACTTAAAATCTGGGATTTTCGACAGTTCTGACATAGTTTTACCCCCTATGACTCGATTCGAGAAAAGTTCTAGAACCGTGCTAACTTTCGGTAGCACCGCATTATCGTAAAAAATTTTTTTCTAACGGCTTTCGAAAGTTCGCGAAGAGTTCTATAGTTCTAAATAAAATTTTAAAAAAGTTTGGTGTTGGAAATATTTTTTTCAAATTTTTGAAAATTAGGAACCTGCACCGCATCTTCGGAAAACTCGGTGTGCTGACTTAAAACCTGGGATTTTCGACAGTTCTCCACAGTCCTAACATAGTTTTATCTCCTATAACTCGATTCCAAAGTAGTTCTGGCCAGAAAATATTTTTTTTTAATTTCTGAAAACTACAAACCAGCACAGCATTTCGGAAACTCCGGGTGCTGACTGCGGACCTAGTTTTAGGCTTCTATACATCGTATAGAAAAAAGCCTTATGTTCTGGCTCCGTGTCTGTCCGCATGTTTCAAATTTAAGAAAATTCTAGAAAGATGTATAGAAGTCTAAGAACTGTCGCAAAAGCGAGTTCCACCTTGTTTTCGATAGTTCTGGTATAGTTCTACACTCTCTAATGCGACTCGATAATAGTTCTGGCCAGCACATATTTTTTTTGAATTTCTGAAAAATACCACCCAGCACCGCATTTCGGAAACTCCGGGTGCTGACTGCGGACCTAGTTTTCTTGATAGTTCTGGTATAGTTCTACACTCTCTAATGCGACTCGATAATAGTTCTGGCCAGCACATATTTTTTTTGAATTTCTGAAAAATACCAACCAGCACCGCATTTCGGAAACTCCGGGTGCTGACTGCGGATCTAGTTTTCTTGATAGTTCTGGTATAGTTCTACACTCTCTAATGCGACTCGATAATAGTTCTGGCCAGCACATATTTTTTTTGAATTTCTGAAAAATACGGATGGATTTTCTACCTCTTTTCTACCAGGCGCCAAATGTTTATGCAGCCGGAAGGGTTTAATTTAATTTTAAAGTTTGCCAAAAATAAGGCTAGGAACTGTAGAATTTTCTTGGGTGCTAATAGAACTGACCTTAAAATGGTCGATTTAAAAAAGTGAGGTGCCAGGTTCACACACATCTTTATAATCCGCTTAGAATTTAGCGGAGTTTACAAAACCCCGGCAATGTACATAGAAGGAAATTCAAGAAAATCTTAGAAAATACGAGCAAATCTTAAAAAATGATTTGATTAAAAAATTTGATTAAAAAATCAAATATAAAAAATTTGAGGAAATCTTAGAAAATGCCATGAAATGCAAGGAAATCTTAAGAATATAACAGAGTTAATTAGTTTATTATTTAATTAACAAATGTCTAGTCCTGAAAAGGCTCCGTATAAAGTTGAGTGATACCTACACAATATATTATGATAAGTTTTTTGGACAAAAAGACCAAATTCACAAAAAATATAATATGTAATTGAATTAAATTGAATTTTGAAAAGAAATCTTAATGTAATCTAAAAGAAAATCCAAGAAAATCTGAAAAAATCTTAACAAAGGCGGAAATCTAAAAAATACAACTACAGATGAGCTTTTTTGCTTTTTTTTTGGCTTTTCAACTTTTTCGAAAAGAAATTGCAATTCAAAAGAAAATCCAAGAACCTTAAGAAATTCGAGGAAATCTTAAACAAATCGAAATTTATAATATGAGTATTATAATTTATGGTTTTTGCTTTTGCGTTTTTTTTACTTTTTTTTGTAAACTCGAGGAAATTTTAGAAAATGTAAGAAATACTACAGATGAACGTTTTTTGCATTTTAAACCTTTTTTGAAAGCAATCCAGAAGGAAATTTGGGAAAATTCTTCAAAAATTTTACAGAATGAAATTTAGTGTACAAAATTTGCTTTGTGATTCGCCTCTAATAATTAACTTAGTACTTTATTAATATCAAACCAATTTTTATATGGCATTTTCAAATCCTTTCAAAATCCTCTACAACATTATAGTGTTTTTTTTAAAAAGTTACATTTTTTAAAAAGTGACGTATAGGTATTCACAGTGGCATTATGTAAAGGGTGAAAAAGCAACATTCTCTCCTCCTTCCCTCCAAACCTAGTGACATCACGCCACTGGACCAAGCTTTCAGACTTTTTTACTTTCATTTCAAACAGCTATAAATGGTAAGTCAATGAATTGGTTGGAATCTCGTAAAGCTATACATGCGCGTCCACAAATAATTTTTTAAAACTTTTTTATTTTAAATATTGCACTTAACAACTTTATTTACGTTTTGTACCATATTACTTTATTAGTTTGAGGGGTTACAATTTATATTACAAGATAAAAAGCAAAACAAAATGTCGTATACGTTGATGTTATATTTTATATTACACGACCAAAAGATCTTCTCATTTCCTGTCCGATTAATCACTTTCGTTGAGCTGGCACATAAAAAGACAATTGGGAAATATTCTCTAAGGGTGACTGCCATTTACTACTTTTGCTATCCTTAACAACTTTCGAATTATATTTCTAAAAGTAAATAATCTCAAATCATTTTTGATCGAAGTAAGTTTTACAAAATTCAGCTCTAAAAGTATTTCGTGCGATTCTAAATATAGACATGGATATATACCATATTGCTGGTTTTTATTTAAATTTCATATTTGTGAACATTCACAATCGATTCAAGTAGATGCGTAAGTTTTGTTCATTTAATAAAAAAAAATATTGCAATTTTGCGCTCTAAACGCGAAATTTTACAAGTAAAATGTTAAGGGTGAATGCTGGCGGAAAGTTCAATTTATTTTATAGTGAAATCGTTATATTTCTGAAGATGATTCAAATATCTTAACATCAGTTCGTAGAGCTATTTTAGAGCAAAATGCAAGTTACTGCTTACGAAATGTTATAAATGACATTGTTGAACCTTTGTCATTATTTTTTCGGTAGATCTTTTTTATAAAGATTTTAAATGACAGCTTGAAAACTTCACCGATTTAACAAGATTTCTTGTATATCTATCTACTGGGTCTAGATATTTTTGGGTCATATCAAATTCTTGCACGAACCGTCCAGTCAAGTCAGCCAAGCAGCAAAGTTCGAGATCTCCGCGACTTGAAAATGGTACATCTCACAAGATCGAACGAAAGAAAGAATGATGAAGGTTTTAATTTTTCATAAAAATGTTCTTACGTTTTTATGCCGGTTTATTTATGTACCCATAATAACGAAAAGTATTAAGCCATTCTCTTAATGTCGCAGCCGTGTACTTTCTTTCAGAAAAAAGAATAACATCAAAACGTTAATTATTAGAAACTACATTGGAGTGTTTTAGTTGCCAACTTCATGTTTTGGCAGCTCCCCGAGTAATTTTAAAACTTTTTAATTTATATTTATTTTGTATCGGCATTCTCTATCAGTCAATGCTAATGAATAAAAGTTGGCTACAAATAAATTGATATAAGTAAATTAAAACATAGCTAACCGTAATCAAGTTTCAATTATCGTGGGATGACTGACACAACTTTTCAATTATTTAATGAAATTTACAATAAATACGTTAAAAGTAGATATTGTCATTTATATGTGTCACGTTGCTAATATCCAGACAGGATAATAAATATTGATTTCTCAAAATGCCATTGTAATTATAATGGTTGATATCCATTATCTTTAATGGGATATAGTTAATTAAAAGACATGGAAAACAGCTTCTTTCATCGAAGCGTGTTGGTTTTTTTTAAATGAGGTGTTTGTAGGTAATTTAGAATAATTTATAAATATAGTGTGCATTGTGTATTTAATTAATTAAACACTGAATATTGGAAACTCCAGGCATTTTCTTTGGAATTTTCATTTTCAAACAGAAGCTTTGACACAATTTTTAGACAAAAAAATTAATTCTTATATTTATACATTTTTCAACAATAATCATGTTAATTATTAATATTCTTATAGATCATTGTTTAAAATATTATAAAACGTCGATTTTAAAGAGATTGGCAGTTGTTTAACAAAACGGAAACGGAAACAAAGTTAGTAAAGCTGCTGACACGTACATACGTGAATTCAAATCCTACTGACCTAAAATAGAGATTTTTTGCAATCGAAGCACGATATTAGACATCCCCACAGATTTGTTGCTTTTTAAGTTTTGTTTGAATAATAAAATTGTTTATCTTTTATTAGCTTTGCCCAAAGCTAAATAATATAAGAAAATCCGATTTGGCTATAGTTTTCCGAATCTACCTATTTGGCGAATCAACTCAGCGGTGAAAACCAAAATTAGCTGTAGCTGCACCGCAGTGTAGTCGGCATTACTAGGCTTGGCAATGCGGTTTTCCACTTAATTGGCTGCTGATGTTGTTTGCTTAACACCACACTGCTAGTTTTTAAATTTTATTACAATAATTGTAATTACAATACAACATTACTATACATATTTATACTTTTAAAGCAGCGGCGGCTTCTCAGCGGAGGCAAGAGAGGCTTAGCCTCCTATGAAGTTCTAGACTAATAAATTATAAAAATTTATTATTTATTTTATTTACATTTTATTATTTAAATTTAAATGATTATTTAAAAATAAGTAAAAGTAAAAATTTCAGAACAAAAAGTTAAAAACTTGCAAAAACTATTTTTATTTTTACTATTTATATTTTTATAAATTGATAAAAGCTAGAAATGTAAAGTTTTTTCTTCTAAAACTTAAATCTGGACATAAAAAAATATATTGAAATTAGTTCAGGAAACGCTGAAAAATTCTTAAATTCTTAAAAAGTCTTAAATATTTGAATCGAAAAAAAAAAATAGAGAATAAAAACGAACGATTAAATTTGCTAATACCCAGTTTCTTCACTAAAATGATCCTATAGATATCCGATAGATAGGAAATAAGTATAGAGAAATATGACAGAACTACAATAAAACAACAATGCGTTCTGTCATGTTTATCTATACTTATTTCCTATCTATCGGATATCTATAGGATCATTTTAGTGAAGAAACTGGGCATAAGACGATAAAAACGCAACTTATTTGGACAAAAAGAAAAAAATATAGCTATTTGGACTGAAGTTAGAAGTATGATTGAGATGATTGCAGTAATCACAGAGAGAAATATGTGTTACTAATCCACACAATTGTGCAGATAATGTACGCAATTGTGTAATTTTTATGCACAATTGTGTAGATTAGTAACACATATTTCTCTCGGTGATGAAAACTGCAAAGTAGGAAATATTTTTATGATAATCAAAAAGATGAAAATGGATAAACGGTGGGATATCGAAAGAAACTACATATTCGGTTTTGAAATATTTAATTAACTTGAACTTTTTGAAAGATCATAAAATTGACTGATATATGAAAATTGATTTTGAATATTCAGTAGCAGTCTTGGAAATTGCATCAGTAATTATTTCCGAATTAAAATAACAATTCGCAATGAAATTTCACTAAACGCACGTAGTATAAACACAATACGCATATAAAGCTTGGTTTTCAAACCGGGGGGTCTGGGGGGTATGGAATACCCTCCAGTACACCAGATATTGAGCTTAAAAGAAGAGGCAAAACAAAATTTCGAATTTTGGATTCAAAAAGTTTATACTTGTTTGTACCTTCTTTATTTTCGTTTGAACCAATTTTGTTTTCAAAATATTTTAATATTTCTAATAATGACATTTCGGCAAATCCCTTCACCCGAATTTCAACTTTTGATATAAAATAGTTTTAATGGTTTTTGTACCTGTGTGTACCTTTCTTATTTTTAGTTGTACCCAGGGACGTGCCCAAGGGGGGGGAAGCCTTCCCATCCAATATTTTAAGGAGTTGGCAAAATCATTTAATAGTTGACCAAGTTGGCTAAAGCTGCTAAACCAAAAATAGGTTTGAATACATTTTATCAACCCAAATCAATTAAAGTAATAAATAGAGATGAGATTTTTAGGTTTTTACCTTTTTTTTACTTTAGCTTCTATTTTTATGATATGAATATCAAAACTTATTTCACGGAAAACTACGTTATATAAGCCCTATTTGTTTTGACCGTTTTTACCTTTTTTGTCTTTTTATCATTTTTACGACCTATTTTAACATTTTGGAAACTATTTTATAATTTATAGTTGAAATTGAGAAAAAAAGTTTAATTTAGTTCAAATTTATTTGAATTAAAATTTTTTTCATTATTTTAAAACTTAAATTTAAATTTGGTGTCCGGTGTACCAACCTAAGAATGGTTGGTTTGACGGTTTCTTTTGTAAAACTAGTGGTAAAATTTTAAATTGTAAAAAACAAACAAATCTTGTTCAACCCAAAGCATCTAAAACTCTACAATACCAACCTAAAATAGTATTTTTAGTGCCTTTTTAGGTACTTTTTTTTAAAATTTATACGACTTAAAATGACTTTTTTTAGAACCTTTTTAGGTGCCTTTTTTTGAATTTTTACGATCTAAAAAATCTCATCTCTAGTAATAAACAACTTTTTAATGACGGCACTTATAAAAATAAAAACTTCAAAAAGTAATCCACAAAAATATCTACTAGTGGGCAAGATAATAAGGTTTTCCCCAACGGCAACGGTAAACCACGCTTTTGAAAATAAAATTTGTCGATGAATTTAACATTTCTTGAATAATTACATGACTTTTGCTAGTCTTTTTGACAAAAATAACCTTGAAAAAGTTGGCAATTTTTATTTATTCAGTTGGTAAATTGAAGATTGCTCCCTCGTCGAAAAAGGTGGCTGGGCACGTCCCTGGTTGTACCGCGTTTTTCATTTGAGATATACAGGATATTATATTATATTCTCGGCTAATTATGAGATAAAGAGAAAAAGATATTATTCCAAAATCTTAGATAAGATTTGAAAATCTTTCTAGATTCCAAGTTGGGATTCTATCCTAAAATAAATAGTAATTTAAATTTGAATAAATAAATATTACATCTAAAAATAGCCAAACTATGCGAGTAGAATGCAAATATTTTATTTTTGTAATTATTGATAATTTCGGATTAATCGGGGGTTAATCCACAAGAGCTTCATTTTTTATTGGATAAAATTGTTTTTGAACGAAAACATGATAGCCATGGGAATAACTCGAGAATTAAGGGGATTTTAAAAATTGCGAAAGCGTAGTCACTTTTTGTAGATCCCTTAATTCGAGAGTTTTTACCTTAGAGCTATCATATTTGAGTCAATTATAAACAATTTTATCCAAATAAAAAGTGAACCTCGAGTAGATTATAGGGAGATTAATACACTCATTTTGCCTGTCAATGTCATTTTTTTTGCGCGCGATCGATCTGGATTTTTGCATATGTTTTCCTACCATCTGCCTCCGGTAGGAAAATATAAAATAAAAAACATGAAAAATTCACGGAAGGTGAGTACGAGGCGAGGGGGGAGAATTTTTTGATCAGTTTTTTGATATCTAGCGCCGTTTTCGAGTTATTGCTAATTTAAATAATAATTATGGCAAACATTAATTGTGACTTGGGTAATATTTGTTACCAAAGGCTACTACACACAAAAAGCTACATCAAGTTTAATCGAATTTAATCGCATGTTGAGATATATAGAGTTTATTCACTTGCAAAACTTCAAAATGACTTGTGATTGGCCGAAACAAAACACATTTATGAATGTTGATTGGTTGTTGATATAAAAAGTGACAATCGGGGAACCCATAATAAGAATATATGGGTCATTCCACCAAATAAAATCATTTTTATGGGGCGACTCTCGCGGATTATGTTCAAAATTTGTGCAGATGTTCTCTAAAATAAGAAAACAATCCTCTGAAAGTTTTAGCCCTTAATATGCAGCGGTTTCGGATTTATAATTTTTTGAAATTTTAGAAAAAAAATTTTTTTCAACTGTTTTATCAATATTTTTGGCGAGGAAAACTTTTTCATTTAAATTAATGTAAAACTGTATCTTATGGGAAAAATTCTCAGCTTTCGAATAAAAATATCCATTTTATCCTAAACTCATCAATAGACCCTTAAATACCCAATTAAAGTGGAAAAATCGAGTTTTTTCTGTGTGTGGCCCAAGATACTTCAAATTTGACCGTGTTTTCTTAAAGCTGAGAGATTTTTTTCTATAAAATATATTGTTTTTGCGATGTGCATATTTTTTGTTTTATTTTAAATTAAACATCATATCCGGTAAGTGTTATACGATTATCCAGAATAGTAAAGTAATTTTCAAGGGCCAAAACTTTCAGAGAATTTTTTTTTATTATAGAGAACATCTCCACAAATTTTGAACATAATCTTCGAGGGTCGTCCCGTAAAAATGATTTTATTTGGTGGAATGACCCCTATATTATAGTCTAGATATCGTAAAAAAGTTGTTGAATTTCATTAAATTTTAAGAAATTTACAATTAACTGTCTGAGATAGTCTCAATGTTTTTGCTGTAGATGTTAAGGCTTCTCTTATTTTGCATTTCTCTCATTTGTTTTCATATCGGAGGTATAAAACTAATTAAACCTTGCAAATGAAATGTTTGTTCAGCGAAATGTCAATATTAGAAATTTTGAAATATTTAGTACCTAATTTAAATAAAAAAGTAATTAACAGTAAAAAAATTGTCACTTTAGTAAAAGTAAAGGTATAAACAGGTACAAACGAGGTACATACGACTAAAATTATTTTGGATACAAAATTTTAATTGGGGGAAGGCTGGCGAAATGCACCTAAAAAAAGTATTATTAAGCTTACGGGTTTCAAACCCGAAATCTAACTTCTAAAATTCTAAAATCTAGGATTTCTGATTTGAAATTCAATAACACATTTTTTTTTTAAACACAATCATTGCTGTGCTGGGGGGTATTCTAATACCCATTATTCCATACTCTCCAGACCCCCCGGATTTGAAAAGTCTAGCTTTCAAAAGAGAAAATATCTTTTTGAGCTTATGAGTTGCAAACTAAAAAGTTAACTTTTTATCTATTTCTGTTCTATTATCTATTCTTTATTATTAAGAATATAACATATTTAGAAATCTATTTTTGTAATTCGGGAATAATTCCCAATGCAATTTCCATGACCGCTACTGTAGAAAATTCATAAAAAGAAATTTAAATTGTTTATATAACCGATAAATTCTTTAATTTTTTAAATATATGTACATAATATAAGAAGAAAATTATTATGTTTAAACGGATAATTTTAAGATGGTTATACATTTTTCACGCTAGATTTGTAACTTGAACTATAAACCCTTGATTTATCAATTCCTACTAGGGAGAAATGTCGTGGTATATTTCTGCTAAGATTTTAATTTTTTAAAATGATTTTTATTTTATACATTTTTGTAATTTTAATAGTTCTCGTAAGTTAGCTGATATAGCGCCAACTAGCAGAGCACAACATTTAAAGAATCCGATAAATTTAATTAAAATTCTCAATTAATAGAAAATAAATAGTGATTTTGAGAGAAAAGTGTTTGGTATTTGATTTACAAGAATTAAATAAAAGTAATTTGAAAATGATATTTAAACTTAAAATTGGAAGCTATATGCTGGTGTTGATTAGAAGACAAAAGGGAGAGATACATAACAAATCAAATTGTGATTGATCGTTTGGAGTGAATTTGGAAAGTGGTGAGATTTTTTATACAATTTTTAAAGTTGTTATTCAATGTTTCCATTACAATAACATTTGTTTAAACGAAATTTAAAGTTACTTTGAAAACTGATGTAAAATAAATTGTTTTGGACAAAAAAATTCTGAAGTTGGTAATTTTTAAGTAACTTATAATAAAAATAAACTCGAAATTAGAATATCGCCCATTTACCGCTATCTTTCCATAAATTAAGTTATAACAGCATTTTTACAGCTTTTTTTAGTCTTTTGGATATTATAGTGAAAAAAGCAGGTTTAAAATTTGCATATAGGGCAGTTTGAAAATCTTTGCTTCACTATTCAAACATTTTATGCTACGTGTTTTTGAAAAGTTGTAAATGAAGCAATTTTATACATTAAATCGATATGTAGCCTGATTTAAAATGAGCAGGAAAATCTACTAGCTGTTAAGTAAACAAATTGTAAACAATCTTGTTCAAACAATAAAAATTAAATTATACAAGCATATTTTTTAATATTATTTAAATTTTAGAATATAAACGAGCCTGTAGTTATATGGCCAGACACAATGTAAATAAAATTAACTTCAATAAGCTTAATTTTCTTTTAACTTTGTCAAAAAAGTCTTTTTATCTACTGACTAGATTCTACACGTTTATTGTCTAAGATCAACTACTTTCGAGTTACGGATTAAATCAAATAAAAAAATGTGGAAAAACTAGAATTTTTTAAAAAATGAGGTATCTATCTTTTAAAAAATATGAATTTTGTTTACTTTTTCGGACAGCAGATTTAACGGGCTACAACTTTAGCCTAATAAACATTTTTGAAAATTACAATCTTCTTTGGATTTCCCATTCCAAGGTATATCGGTAGAAAAATTTGAAAAATATAGTTATTTACCGTTTTCTCTCTAGCAAAAATAAAAGGTTTTATCACCTTTTCGACGCATTTACTTCATCTATGAACTTTTTGTGCAAACAAAAAGAGGATGCAGAAACTTTCAATAATTCCTGTTCCAATTAATACAACTAACTTACAAAATGGTATATAAATGGTACTATTTTGGCAAAAACAAAATAAAGATCTTATAATATTGTAAAAAAATCGGATGTGGCCATCACATAACTTTCAGAAAAATGAACTCCCAATTTATCTCGGATAGAAAAAACTACAATACTAAATCTAATCAGGGGAGCAATAAATATTGAAAATTTCAAATTTTGTATGTTAAAATTTCGTAACAGTTTAAGTGTGTGAAAAACAATTTTTGAGTGAAAGAAAAAATATGTAAACATTAAGCAGAGCCTCAGAAAGAGACGCTATGCAAATTTGGACCATTTATTTCTTTTGAAACTTCAAATGCTCCTAGCATCCTAGCGCTCCTCTGGATGAACAAACTTTTATAAAATTTCTTGAGAGTGTTCTTGGAACCTAGGGAAAACTTTCCACCAAGTTAGAAGCAAATCGTTAGATCAAAAAATTTCCATAAAATTTTGATAAAAATAATAAAAAAAATTTTAAAAAAAGAATTTAAAAATATTTATAGAACAAAAGTTGTAAGAAATTTGATAGTGATAAGTTTTTGTCATAATAAACTTTTACCTATTTCATTGCGTTTAGAAGTTATGATGGATTATGTCTTATAGCTTCAAGTAAACTCCCCGTTTCGTTACTTAGTTTAGATGCTATCGTGTTCAGAGACGTACATACAGACTTTTTCAAAAATTTTGGATATAGCATAAGGGAACTTCGAAACATAAAAATTTTAAAAAACCATGGGGGTTAAATTTTTTTTTCTATTTCAGATAATACTTTCCTTACTAAGGAGTTCGGAAAGTAATACTAAGGAGTTCGGAAAGTAAAATGACAAACAAAATATTAAATGATTTTGAAGAGTTTGCTGGCACATCATTGGACACTTTTAAAGCCGTCAATATTGCTGCGTTCAAAGTCGAGAAAATTTGTACGAAAAAAAAACACAAGAATGTATAGGGGGTTTTAAACTACTTTTCCGACCTAGGGCGCAAATGTAGTTTATAGCCCGAGAGCATAAAACATACACTTTTCACCCTGCATCTAACGATTGACTTTTACGACCGTCAATGGATGCCAAAAGTGACACTTTCACTTTCTCTAACAAAATAGTTATTTATATACCAAGAGCGTAAAGTGGTCGTTTTTGTCTCGCGGCTTATATGTTTTAGAAACTAGTCAAAGATGAGTTTTGTAAAAAAGAAGTTTGTCAAAAATTCGATAAAAGTTTTTCAAGTTAATTTAAAAAATTTGACATAAAAGTCCGATTTGAAATTTATAATTAATGTATTTGATGCCATTAAAAATAGAAATTTTTTCAGTAACTTTTAAAATTACAACGCGTAATATTAAAAAACCTTTAATTAGTGATTGCTTTTATTTTAAATTTCGAAATTTTTCTGATTATTTCTACGTTCAGTCAGTCTTTCTCTCTCTCTTACAGTTCTTCGTTTTACGTAAAAGCATAGTTACCCCTTCTTTATCAGAAGGGTTCTCTTGGCAGATACCTTGGTGGTTTGACATTGCCTCCCGAGAAAAGACGGTGAGAATAAAGTTTTTTTTAGTTCGCACGAGATCGAATCGGAGATTTCAGCTTAGCAGTCGACGCACATAAGGGCCAGTGTGCGACCGTCTTTTTAAAACTTGATTTTGAATAAGTCTTGAAAATGAAGATATATCATGAAAATTATCAGTATCCAAAAAATTGTAAGCTATCTTTCTCACCCCAGTATTTAATAAAATCAGTGGTGAAGACAACAAGAAGTAGTAAAGCAAAATTTTACTTCCCAAGCGCTTGATCAGTTTACAAGATACTTTATTCGACAATAGTAGTTGACTACCCCTGCTTCGATTCTCCCGGAATCCGAAGAACGACGTGACGATTCCAGCTGCTTGAAGATTGAGATGCTTGTTGGACGCTGACGGAGACAGATCACTCGGCAGATGATGAACCGAGCAAAAGATGCTTGCACAAATCTCAGCATACGATGAACACTAACATTTGGTGTACGTAGAAAGCGCGGTAGCAGGACTCAAGAGCCAATAACTTGCGATTCTTACACTCGCAATTATTGAATCGGATGGAAAAATTCTCGATCGTAAATGTTGGAATATTGACTCAATGGCGCCAACAGGCTAGAAAATCCCAATTAGGCACCTGAAGAAAAATAATCTTCTCCGAATTATAATTTCTCAACTCGGCTTACTTTAACAATAAACGGCTGCGTAGTAGCACTCCCCAGTCGGACTTGCAAATTTTCATCTGCATTCTATCAACTCCAACCCAAGACTGCCTAATTCTAGCGAGCGCCCGCCGCAATAAAAGTGACGCTTCAAAGCGATTCTTTCATTAGCGGCACGGAGTAAAGGGCAAACGGGGCGCAACAAAAATTATTAAAAATAAATTGTTACAAAGATAGTTTCTCCAGATATTGTTTTGGCTATATCATCTAATATTTTTATACAGTTATTTTTTCTAAAACTTTATTCTGTTTTCTAAATGGTAATCCCATAGCCTGTCCTGTCCTAAATAATAAAGCAAAGAATAAAGTTTTAAAAAAATTGAAAAAAAAACAAAAAAAAATATATAACATTTTTTTAATACATTGCTGATCTTTTTAAAATATTTGAGCTGCTTCGAATTTTCAGGACAGGCATTATATCTACAAATCCGGACTCTAGTTATATAATGAACAATATAAAAAGTGATAGAAATATCTTATTACTTGATCGTACGAAGTCTGAGAAAATGTTGTAATCGTGCGGAAAAAAAGTTGAGATTTTGATGAATTTAGACATTTTGGGGTCTCAGCAGCGGAAAATCATCATTTCCAAAAAAAGTGTATGTATGTATGTGGTGAAATTTTGTGTGCGCTCAAAAAGTAATAGAAATTTTTTAACAAAATTTCGTATTATATCGAGACTTAGAGCTGATTTGGTTAAAATCGGTACACGGAAACGCAAAAAAATATTTTGTAAATTAAAAAATTAAATTTTTTTTTATTTTTAAAATTTTATATTTTTATTACATTCTTCTCCTAAAATAATAAGAAAAAAATATTAATCAATAATCGTGTAAGTATCCTATTTTTGTTTATATAATTTTTACAAATTAAATTAAAATTATTATTATTTAAAAGTAAGATAAAGTTATGGGCTGGCCACATCCGACTTTTTATTTTGTGATCTTTATTTAATGATGTTTCACATTATCAACACTAACAAAGTTCAAACATCGAAAAGAGTAGTTGCGAGTTTTTTAAAAATCCTTCACACTAGAATAAATATTATGGTAATTATGAATACATTAGAAATGTTTATGAGAGTATTTTAGTTAAGCGCAAAACTTGGCGAGCAAACCAAATATGAAATATTTCGTAACTGCCTTGTTACTGTTTTTCAAAATTTTTCAAAATTTCGAATTTGTAAGATGCGCGGACCACCAACTATCGATAAAGTTAATCGTATTTATTATGCTGCAGGTTTATTCGCACAACATTAAATTGGAAAATGTGAAAATTTCATACGTTGACACGAAATTAATGGAAATGCAGGCCAGTGTAATTCCATTCAATGAAACTTTCAACTATTACAATCAAACAATCAAATTTAAATTTCCTATGATAGATAATACTGTGGTAAGTTTATAATTTTGCACAGCTTATATATTTTTGCAAAATAAATATTTTCAATAATTTTTGTAGTTTAATATATCAGGTTATCGGGTAACCGGTAATCGGCGGTTTTTATTTTATCATTTTACCCCGAGCTTTAAAAAAGCGATAATAATGCAATATTACGGTATCGACTACATGTGGAGAGAATACACTCGGCCACCCCTATCGTGGCCACCACAAATGAACGTAAGTTTACAAATTTTCATATTGAAATCATAACATCACACATTCTTTAGGTGGAGTATAAAACCGTTGGTTGGGCTCCAGATTACAGCAAAGGCATTAGTTCGTTACCAGCTGGACTATTAGAATTTACAACAACTTTACACTTTCAAAATGGTACCAAGATTCACGATATTGATATTTTTGTAAAAGTTAGTTATTAATAAAAAAAATTATTACTATCTTTCCAAATAAAGAGTATAATAATAACTATTTTATTTTTGAAAATTAATATTTTTACAAATTTAAATTATAATAAAAAATTAACTCAAAAACAAGTCAGCATATAAAGTTCGATTACTCACACTTGGCTTGTGATAATTTATATTGCAAAATTTACTTGAAAGTTACAACGGAAATTCAATGCAACCTAACGAAAATTATCCAAAAGTTCTAATAAATCTTAGAAGGGAAGTTGAAACTGAAGCAAATAAAAAAGTAACATAAACGATAAGAAGAGCGTCCGGATTTGAGTTTAGTACTTTTTAAACTCTTAGCAAATTAGAGAAGATATGACGAAAAACATTGAGGAAAACTATAATCGATTTCAAGCTTTGACACGTAACCACCTTGCATACAGACTCATAAATATTCATTAAGTGTTAATATTATTATTTAGTTGAAATAACATTGTTTTGGATATATTTAATGAAGTAAATATTATTTAAAACCATATTTACAGGCTGTTACATAGGTAAACTCTAATTTGACTAATTTACGACAACAAACAACACGAAAAAAATACAGTGAATAACAAAAGTTTTCGTACAGTCCTATGTAAATTGTACCTTTTGAAAATTTTTTGTCATATAAAAATCGCTTTTACAGAAATACTTATCTGACATTTTCTGTTGCAAATTTCCTTCCCTTCATTTTTGGTTATAAACATTTTTTTATTTTGTCGCACCGTTACCGAGCTACAGTGACTTAATGAAGATCATGTAAAAGTTAAAAAAAAAATCTCACAAGAGCAACAAGTCACTGTAACTCGGAAACGGTGCGACGAAATAAAAAAATATATATAAGAAAAAATGAAGGGAATGAAATTTTCAACCAAAAATGTCTGATAAGTATTGCGGTAAAATCGATTTTTATGTAACAAAAAGTCCTCAAAAGGTACAATTTACACTGACTGTGAGCATTGAGGCAGAAGCACATTGAACAGCATTTATTGAGTTTGATATCAAGCGTTTCGTTAATTTTAGTCTATTTAATTTAGTAGTTTGCTTAGTTATCTATGGTTTGCTTAATCTAATGCAAATTATGGCTAACAAGTAATTCCGTAACTTTAACTTTTAATTGACTTAATTTTATAGGTTTCAGTTTGGTAATTTCGGAAGTTCGCATATACTAATTTGATAATTATTAGATATAATTAAAACGAAGACTTTAAATAATATGTTGCCTAATTCATAACACCATATCTCTGTTTCTTGTATGCCGAAATACCATTATTTCTGAATAGCGCTAGGCGATAAACATTTATCATTTTTATTATTTCTTTTTTTCAATTTTTCCAATAACACTGCATTCGATGATGAGAACGTATTGTGCAAGCCATATTAGAAAGCTTACAATTTTGCATAACTTCCATTTAAAGCATTTTTGATAAAATTGATGACATAACTTTTATTGTCATTGTAAAATAATATTACTGGAAAAATATTCAGGTTTTACATTTTTTTCGTATCTTAAATTATTACTTCGAACAGCATTGTAAAGGTTTCGTACGCTCAGTATTTTTACACAACCATTTTAAATTTCCAAAGCTTTCCAAAATGAAACTCTCAAATCCAAAAAAATAAACCGCATATTGTTGTGCATTTTCTTGGGGTATTATTTTATTTTTGACAAACGATTTATTACCAGTCGCAACAAAAATTTTTCTTTTATAGCAAAAAGTATATCTGCTGAAAAATCTTTCACGGACTCAAATTTAAATTTGTGCAAATGAAAGTTTAAGAAGTAGAAGTTTAAATGTCTTTCTTTGTAACTTTTTGTTTACTAAATTTTTTTAACACAAGAGGTTGAAACAATAATTAGAAAAACTTTGACTGATTGTTTTTAAAGTTATATTGGATTACCGAGCTATAAATCAATGTATCGGCTATATCCAAGTTTTAGACCAGAGTAATTCGTTATTCTGCTTTTATTTTATAAACATGAGAATATTTTCTCAAAATAATTTCTACTTAAATCTATTATTGTGTCATAGAAATTTTTAAATAAAATTGCAATGGAAACCTTTTGTATTTCATATGTAAATTTAATCACAGGTAAACAATTTACATATTCATATAGAATTGATTTTTATTTAAATGAAGTAATTATTTTTGGAAATTTATTATTTGGTATCACTCAAAATATAATATTGCGAACGAAATAACCGATAGATATGTAGATAATACAGGCAAAACAAAAAAAATTTGATGTACTACATTTTAAAAAGAAAAATGAGTAGATCATACGATAGCACAACACGTCAAAGCTTTTTGAATAATGATTTTGATATGCAACGAAGACGGGAATTATGCACGACAGTGGCAAAGATTGGCTTTCAGCAAATCCGCTTAAAACATATTTTTGTTTTTATTCAACACATTGAAATTTTAATTAACAGTTTTACAATCTACAAACAAATACTCATTTTATTTTTCTAAATTGTCTTATACATAGTAGGGGATGGTGGAGCAAAGTTAGATTTTTTCCCAATCTCTATGAGGGTTTTTAAGAATGAAAAATTCCCTAGAAACTTGTTCAAAAATATTTAAGTGCGGTAATGTGTTTTTAATTAATTAAGGCTAATTTAATTAATAAACCTCTCCATTCTATTAACAGAACGCCGAGTCTACACAACTACTGCAATACTATTATTTATTAATTATTGCAAAAATTTACTTAAAAACAGAGATTCCTGCTTTTCTAGACCAGTGCACGTTAATAATCTGTCGTTTCATGGTGTTTCAAGGGTTGTCTTTAACTTTTATTTTTATAAATCTGATATTTTCTGAAAATTTCTTTTAGGAAATGGTCTGTTTTTTTCCTTAATTTACATCTACATTTGTAATTTTTATAGATCTGCCATTTTCGGAATAATTTCTTTAAGACGTGCGTAGAGATTACTGATCTGTTGGTTTTAATTATCGTGGGCTTGCATAACGCTCTATTTCTGTTATAAATTAAAATAAATTTGCATTTACTCACTTCTGTATAATCCACTACATTTTCTAATAGGTGAAGATAAATATATGGAAATTGTAACGTTGTTGGTTTAAAAATTGCAAAAATTCGTTTATGAAATTTTTTAGATTTTAAAAGTGTCTTTGAAGTTTATTTTATTAAATTATTCTCGAAAACCTTTTCGAAATTGCTCGTTTTAAAAGTTTTATAGTCCGGTTCCAATATTCACTTTACATTGGTAGAATAAAAATCCAATGTTATTATTAATTTGTTATTGTTTATTAATGTTACAAATGATTGCATTTTTGAATCGCGATTTTGAAAATTTTTGAATTCAATTAAAAGTCTAACTGCTCAAGCCCTTTTGATACAGATTTCAATTTTTTTAAATATACAGTCGTATATTCCAAAATTATAATGTACGATACATAAAAACCTTTCCATTTTATTTTTGAATTTTTTCTATACTGCTCGTTTGCTGAAAAGTTCCAAGACTTTGCCATAAGTACTGCTGAGACAGTTTACAGCATAATTTTAATGGCTTCTATTACTACAGAATTTTTAAACATACTTTGGGATATATATGTTTCGTTAGTACCGAAAGAGCTAGTGCAGTATTATAGGGATTCGAGGATTGAGAGTAATTTTTTTTAACTTTTGCTCTTATATACTACCCTACGACTGGATTTAAAATTTATACAGTAGCAGTCATAAAACATAACAGTATTAAGAAGTAATTTAGATGAAAAAGTGTTTAGTTGTTGTTTGGAAAATAATAGAAATGTGATTGGAAGAATAGGAAGAGGATATATAGACAGCAAGCTGTAAAATTAAAGGATCAAATTTGGAAAAAAAGGAATTTGTGTTAAATTAAAAAAATTAATCAGCTTTGAATTTATTAAAAAAATACATTTAAAAAAATACATATTTACATGCTAATTATTGATAAAATATAATTTTCCAATTTAATCCTCTAATTTTAATGACATTATACGCCCCGGAAGCTATCGCACCTATCCAAATTTATTCATCCAATTAAAATGTCTCTTAAATTGCCTCATTAACAAATTCACCACCAAAATTTCGCTAAAACTCGTCCAAATCGGAATAAAAATATCAAAAAAATAATTACTCACGCAAATCAAAACTTATTTATTCACATAAAATCAAATTATCTCCAATCAGGTTTGGTGCTTTGGTGCTTGGACACACAAAAAGAATGGACAAAGATAGATAATTCAGAAAAATTTTGGAGTGGATTCAGCCGGAGAAAAGAAAAAGAGGACTACCTAGAAGGAGTTGAAGAGATGACCTGAATGGGGGGATAGCAGCTAGAAATCTCCAAGAAGAAGCATCGTACAATAGAGAGAAATGGAAACTGGGGACGGAGAAGCGGTGCTTACTGTAGACAATCCGTTAAATATATACATATGTTACGGTCAGGGCTGGGCAGTATTTGAAATACTTGTATTTGAAATACGTATTTGAAATACGTATTTGAAATACATTTTGTATTTTGTATTTCAACACATATTTTCAATGTATTTGTATTTTGTATTTTAAATACCCAAAACAAATGTATTTTGTATTTCAAATACAAATCACAAAATGCTGTACAAAATACAAACTACTTTAAAAGTGATAACATAAAATAAACAAGGCCGTATTCAGTAACATTAACGTAAAAAATTTTTGTTTGCGTTTTTTTCATTCGACGATGTTACTGCCGGCGATGTTACCCTGCCGTAGGATTGTAATGGTTATTTGTTTTGTTCCCAAACAACATGTATTTTGTATTTTAAATGCTATATTTTTTATTTGAAATATTGTATTTTGTATTTCGTATTTTAAATACTCGCAACAAAATGTATTTGTATTGTGTATTTCAAATACCCAAAACAAATGTATTTTGAATTTTGTATTTCAAATACATATTTTCATGTATTTTATTTTTAAAATATATTTTAAATTTTATTATATTTTATTTTGCCCACCCCTAGACTTACGGTCAATGAGGACAACTCGGCCATTGACGTCAATGGCCGGACAATGACGTTAATGCCCTCGTTACTAACGTTAATAACGTCACTGACCGTGCATTTTCGGCGATGTTGACATTTAAAATTTCATATGTGGTTTTTACATCATTGTCCGGGCAATGACGACTTTGCCCAATACAGAGTGGGCGATGATAAAACTACTCTTTTCTAAATGTGCGTGTCGCGTCAGCAAACAAATTTGCAATTTGAAATGGCATGGACCACTCTCATGCCAGAATAAAAATGATTAATTTAAAAAATTTAATTTGATTATTTTATAATTTATAATTATTTTTTAAATTTTTGTTAATTATTATTATTTTTGTTAATAAATGATTATAAAATACATTAGAATGCAACGCATGCAACACACGCAAATGTCACTTGCCAGTTGACTATCTAATTCAAATCGCCAATTTGCTGTTCCTTATAGTATTTATTCTATAAATAATCATTGTCCAATCCATTTTGGTCAATAACGTCATTGACCGGCCAAAGACGTGAATATTACAATAAGATGAAAATATTTACATCATTGTCCACGTCTAACTGGCAATCATGTCAATGGCCGGCCAATGACGTTAATGGCCAACATAAATGGGCATTAACGTCATTGTCCGGCCATTGACGTCATCGCCCGATTTACGTCATTGACCGTAACATATGTTTTATTAAGAATATAGGTAATATACTTAAAAATCTCTTTTAATTCGAAAATAATTCTCAATGCAATTTCCATGACCGCTACTGCAACAGAAACTTGAGTTAAAATTTTACTTTGTTAAAGACGACGAAAGAAGAACGTGGTAACAC
Source organism: Cantharis rufa (assembly GCA_947369205.1). Lineage (NCBI taxonomy): Eukaryota > Metazoa > Arthropoda > Insecta > Coleoptera > Cantharidae > Cantharis > Cantharis rufa. The sequence continues at coordinate 93,271,911 of OX376303.1, forward strand.
ATAATGTGTTCTTAGAAAATTTTTAATTTTGTGGATCAAAAAGTGAAAAGTGAGCAAATGCTGAAAATTTCTTGATGAATAGCATATTATGTTGTTGTGTAGACAATTAATGTTACTGGTTAATATGTAATATTCACAAGGGGCATAGAACAACAAACCGAACACTTATCGCGAAGTGACGTCAGCTTCATTAATGTTTTAGTTGGGCATTTTTGTCGATAATGTGTATGAAGCATTTTGTCATGGTGACCACTTTGCCCCATCTTCCGCTATACTTTAAAAATTATTATTGAATTATTTGAAGCATTTAAGTACCTAATAACTGAAAAACTTGTAATTTATGTACAAAATAACTTTTATCGCCCCTTTTCAGTTATCGTAGGGTGTAAAATAATAATTACGGTTTAAAAAACGAAGCAATTTTATGCTATTTTAGTGACACGCAAACCTATTTAGGAAAGAATAATTAAAATTTTAAAATCCCTCATGAAAATTGCTCTATTAAAAGATTCAAAGTATTGCAAAAGCATTGTTCTTATTGTCGAACACCGATAGATTATTTCATTATCAGGAAGATAATAAAATTCCAATATAATAGAAATCCGGAAAATAGATTGCTTTGGAGATCAAATTTTAATGTGCGTTATTGATTTATCATTTAAGCGCTTACTTTTAATGTATAAATAAAGAAAATCAGTTGTTGGCTAAATCGACTTAAACCAACAAAGAAAAATCTTCCACAATTATTTTATTCAACAAACTTGCGACAATATAGGACGTTTAATGAGGGTTCGTAATACCTTTGTAGCAACAAAGCTAATTTAAAATTACTTTTATTTTGTCATGCAGCAAATAATATGTCTTCTTCTTTGTGATTAATTGAAAATACTTTTCTGCGCAGTCATCTAATTAAATACAAAAAAATTAAAATTTTACTCTCGGGTTGTCAAACAAAAGAAAGCTAATCAACAGTCAAGTATTGTCTTCTTCATCTAAATTTTAATAATTTTTAATACAAAATAATAAATAAATTTAATTTATTAAACTTGATGTAAATTGCACTTGCCGCAATTGCCATGTAACCTGACGATTCCGAAAGAGGTTGTCATATTTGAATGTTACCTAATGCACATATCGTTTTGCTAATGAATTTTAAAAGCAATTTAAGTACTTTTGCACAAATTTCAAACCTGCAATTTATCATTTACCGCATTAGTCCAAATAGAAATTATTTAAATATTACATTTCGCTACGACTCGAAGCCAAAACCAAGAAACCACGATTTGTGGATCAATATAATTAATTCTAGATCAACACTTCGCATAAAAATAAGCCAAGAACACACTTTTCAGCTTTTAAAGCAAAATGAATTATTAATTTTTTTATTTGTTTTCCGGATAAAACGATTTTCACAAATGGACGTCTTTAGTTACAACAAACAGCGTTGGCTCTATCAAAATTAAAATATCTCTTAAGTTAGTTTAAAGATTCTCGATTTCAATCAATGTTGACTAAAGTAAGATTTTCATAAATTTTGATGTTTTTACAAAATAAAATGCAGAATACATACAAAATAAGCCGCATTATGAGGTACCTATCAGTTTCCTTTTGCAATTTTAGTAATAAATGTATCGGAAACCATCGCATTTTTTGCTCTTTCATCTTGACAATGTTTCGTCTCTTTGTAAATTATACTTGCGTATTTACATAGGTACATTTTTTATAAAAATATTAAATTGAGTAAAATCAAATGATGTGTGTGAGTGCAACATAAAGAGATTTTAGGTACTTATTTACATTCGAGTACTATAGAGCACACAAATATTTGAAAACAGACTTTAAAGAAGTTCACATTTTCCAGTTTCGTAAACAGCTTTTAGAAAATTCAGAATGCTAATATATTCATATGGGAATATAAATTTCCTAATTTATTAGTAGGTATTGTACACTGTAGGAAAATAAAACATGCCTACACACTTTTTTCTTCTGATGGCACACGAACGTAGGTTTGTTAAAAATTTATAACACTTTTCATTCACGTAATGAGACTTTAAACCACCCGGTTTAGCTCGAAGTTTAAATGTAGGTTTCCATTGTGATATGCGAGGAAAAGTCAAATTAAATAAATTAAAAGTATACTAAAAGTAGATTGCTCTACGCTTACGATGCAATTTAAAAAAAATATTTGTTGCAATGTCGATGTAAAATGGTCAGATTACGTGGATTATTCAATGCAAAGTGCAGTTTGCAGTTAGATGGGTGACCGCTTTGAGACCACCACTGGTTGTAGCTCTTCTTCAATTTGTGGTGGATAAGATCAACTTACTTGGGCGCCATACATAAAACATCTTTAAATTAATTTATTATTAAATAAAATAGCAATGTGTTCGATTGTGTACAAAATGTATACGAAAAATAAAATTTTTTTTAGATTCATTAAGCAATGTAATGTATTATTTCTTTATCTAGGATCAGAAAATCAATTTTCCTGTAGATTATAACAAAATTACAACAAACTGAAAAATTAAGTATCATTAAGAGCTATTAAATTATACAATCGATCAACATTAGAAAACTCATAGAACTTATAAAAAACTGAAATGTTCTCTAAGGAATTGTTAAGAAGTCGCTATACGTCTACACTTTCCACTAAAATGGTATCGGGTAGTTTCAGGTGTGGAGTTTAGAAAGTTTGTATGCTCACAATACTTACATGATACTTTAGTACGATCTTAAAAGAAAACGTTATGACCAAGTAATCATCGTTTATGAAGATTCCGGAAGCAATTATGTATACTTTTTATAGCAAAATAGTACTGTAAACGCTTTCTTTAGTACTGCATTTCTTCATGACCGGATATAAAATTCAGTATAATATGTGACATAAAAACAATGATAGGAACAACACATGTTTTTCGAGCTGGAAGGAAATTCATTTCCATCCCTGGAGAGCGGAATGCACATTTTTCTGCTGTTCACATGTCACGATACGACATTTTCCGACATTTTTGTTGCATAAAATAAAACAAATTATTTGTTCCTATAGTACACTTTGGATAATTTCTTGCTGACGGACGTCACAACTTACGCTTCTACCAATCAACTGATTGGAGCTTAATAAAATTCACCGCAATTACAAGTAATGTAAACAAATTACATATAATTTTAAATAATAACATTAGGTAGGTACCCAAAATTTTAGATTTTAAGTAAAATTCGGTCTTAATTAATAAAAGAAATAAATTCCTTTAAGTTTTCCAAATTGAAGATTTACCCTAATTTTTCAATCAGTTTCAGAAAATGTACATTTTAATCTTTCCTTTTTTCTTCTTCTTCTGTCTGGCTTTACATTCTTTGGGGAATTTTGTCAAATTTTTCAATGTCTTTAAATCTCATTTGTTGGGGTAGATTAGTTCCCCTCTCCTCTTCTCCACTTCATATCATTTCTCAAATTCTCTTGTCGGTCTTCGCAGTCTCTACGACCTCTCCCCATGTCTTTCTATTTAGCATCCCTTTTCTCCAGTCTCCTACACCCATTTGTTTCCGGTCCTCAATCGTGTCATTTCTCCATCTCTCTCTCAGCCTCCTTCTAGGTCTGTCTACCTCTGGTTTCCATTTTATCATTTTTGCAATTGTTCTTTCTTCTTCCGCTTTCTCCATATGTCCCAACCTTTCTGCCTTCACATGTCTGACTATATCTGCTTTTCCATGTGCTAACTCTCTGTTTGTCATAATTCTATATTGTCTTTCGCCCACTTTTATCAGGCCCATTATTCTTCTCAATACTTTCCTCTCAAACAAATTTCTTAGGTCAGCCCTCTGGTGAACATTAAGCTGAGGATCGACATACTTATAACTTTCCTTAACAACTCAATGGAAAAATGGGGTACAATGAGCGTAAAGCTTCAGTGCAAAGTAGATCTCATCGTGCAGCGATAAGAAGATAAGAAGTTTGTAGGAATTCCTCGTAGTCCCGTTCATGTTCTACGTCCATCTGTACATCTCCTTCTGTTATCTCTTCTCTTTTCTTTCTGTGTGTTAACTCGGTATTCAGTAATTCCTTGAAGTGTCCTCTTAATCTATTTTTTATTTTGTGTTCTTCGTATCGTATTTCTCCACCTTTATCTCTTTGTCCTCTTACCTCACATTTTATTAATTTTAATAATTTAATAATTTTCCTAATTAAAATACATAATTTTTAATATAGATTCCATAACTTATTTTGCTTTTCAAAACTCGAATAAAAATTTCCCTGTCCCAAAGTTTGATTTCCCCGACTTTTTATGATGTTAACAACTGCACTCCTTATCGGCAACTGCGGCTTTTAAAAACCTGACTGAAACTATCATTTACAGTAGCAGTCATGGGAATTACTTGGATGAGTATTTTTGAATTAAAAATAACAATTCCCAATGAAATTTCAATAACCGTACACAATATAAACACAATACGTACACAAAGCTAGGGTTTTCAAACCGGGGGGCCTGGGGGGTATGGAATACCCTCCAGTATACCAGAGATATGCGCAAAAAAGTGTTATTGAACTTATAAGTTTCAAACCGGAAATCTAATTTCTAAAAATGTAAGACTTCTGATTTGAAATTCAATAACGCATTTTTTTTTGAACATAATCACTAATGTGCTGGGGGGTATTCTATACCCCCCAGACCCCCCGTTTTTAAGAACCTAGCTTTGTGGTTGTGTTCAAAGAAGAAAATATATTTTTGAGCTAATGAGTTTCATACCAAAAATTTAACTTTTTTTCTATTTCTATTCTATTTTCTATTCTTTATTATTAAGAATATCGGTAATATACTAAGAAATCTATTTTTTTAATTCGGGAATAATTCCCAATACAGTTTCCATTTTTAAAGCAAGATTTTAGCACGAACCCTGCCTGAAAAATGTAAGAAGGAAATAAACAAAGCTGAGAAGTACCCATTACCTCAAGCATCAGAAATTGATGAAATGGAAGAACCGAAAAAATGATTGCGATCCGTGATGAACACGAACGGTCAACGATCAACGATGGATTCTCTGACAATAAGTCCGAAATAAACGATATAATAGCTAAGATAGAGGTTAACAAAAACGAAGTAATGACCATGAAGACCAAGATCGAGGAAGTAGATAAACAATGGAAACGAGAAAGACAGGAAATGATAAGTGTATTGGAGGAAACGAATGAAATAATCTTAAAACAGGAGGAAACAGTAGAAAGGTTGGAAGAAAAAATGAAGAAGTTCGAAAACAAGAAAAGGACAAATAATATTGTCATCAAGGAAGCTTTTGTAAATAAAATAGCATTCAAAGAAAAAGTTGAGAATTTCTTCCAGAATAAACTTACAGTACAAACGGAAGTAATTCAAACGTTTAAAATAGAATAAACTCCAGGAAGAGAAATCATAATAGCTAAACTGCGCAGCTTTGACCAAAAAACAACCGTAATGAAAAACAAATACAAATTTAAAGGCATAAATACATAGTACATATATATGGGTTGGGTACAACTCGCCGCGCACGATTTGCCGAGAGCTTCTAGCGCCATATATCATAATCTAATTACTCGATTTATTCACCTTTTATATTTACATGAGGACACAGGTCAATTAATATGGTTCAAATTTTATCTCTAAAGAAAAAAATAATTTTTTACGGTGGATTATTGCCATGGTTGTCTTTGTCAAAACGGCTCGAAGCGCCCGGAGCGAAGGGGACCGGAGCGCAGGGTAGCGTAGGTAGCGGGTAGTAGCGTATTCGACTCTACGCTACCCTGCGCACCGGTCCCCTCCGCTCCGGGCGCTTCTAGCCGTTTTGATAAAGACAAAACTAATTAAAAATATCCATGAAGACCGAAGGAACTCGGAAAAGGTGGAACTCGAAAAAGGTGAAACTTGTTGAAAACGTGAATATCGTTTTGTAACAGTTTAATTTATTTAATTCATTTTTATGGGTTAAAAATCTATCAAAGATTATCGATAGATGGAGTCACTGAACGGATAAAAATAGATAAAAATAAAAATAAAAAAATCGCGGCGAATCGTGCTCGGCGAATCGTGCTCGGCGAATCGTACCGTTCCCCATATATATTGATATCTCACTCCAAAGGCAGAAGCTGCAAACGGAAAAATGGTGAGAATGAGATACCGAAAATTATTTGTGGACGGAAAATTATACATATGGAACTCAGTTCCAATGTATGGAACTCAGTTAACAGCTATGTACAGAGGTAACAACAACGGACTCAAAAAATTAATAAATAAAGTAGGTGCCACCGCAACGTCTCAAGCGGGGGGGCTCCAAAGAACGAAAATGAGTAAAATACGACAAACAGCGCACACACATGAAAAATCGATATGGAAAATAACAAACTGGTGATAAAGAAAATCAAACAAAAAGTGAAACAAATTCGCACAATTTTAGGTCAAAGAAAAGATGCAAACGATGTCTCCAGGCCCTTAATAAATCATGAGATGGTCAAAGAAAATAATGGCGAGGATATAATAAAACATATAAAGTCTCTGAGAATTAGTTGGCTGGGCCACATTACGAGAAAAGTCGACAACGAGATAACAAAGAAGATAACGTTATGGAAACCAGCAGAAGAAAGAAAGCAAGGGAAACCGAAGATCAGATGGCGAGACCAAGTGATAAATGACCTAACATCGCCATCGATGGGAATATATGAATGGAGAAGAGAAACAGTTAACAGACAGAGATGGAAGGAAGTTGTCAAGACAGCCGCGACTCTTGCAAAACTGTGAACAAGACAGAGGAACTGATACGACGAAGTGAAAACAAATATGTAATAATGAGAATTGATCCACCTCTTAATTTGAATCTGTAAATCCTAAACAGAATAACGATATTCTACTCGAATGTAAAGTTAAAATAATAATTATTAAGAGTATAGGTAATATACTTGGAAATCTATTTATTTAATCCGGGAATAATTCCCAATGCAATTTCCATGACCGCTACTGTACTTCGTGTACATGTACAGTGAACAGAATAGAGTTAAGGGTCGCTAACTTCAAACAGCTGGATGTGTCTTAAGTGTACTTTCTAAATTGGGCAATATCTAAAATTAATCCTTACTTGAATCGCTTCATTTTAGTGTTATCTGCCATATTCATTCGCATTTTTCAGTCACAGAACATGTACAGAAATCTTGAATCTTGAAAACCAAAGAGACAAAAGGTATGAAGTGTTAAATACACTGCGGTATTGGAGAGTATTTGGGCTAATTGGCAAAATGGCTGCTCAAAAGAAATAGTTGGCTTAGTCTTGCCGGATGGGAGCTTTAAATATATTGCAAATAGAAATATTATCAAGGTTTGAATCTCTGTCAGAGCTATTATTTTTGGTGGGTCCCGCGGTAACAGTAATAGAGCCAGCTACTGTGGGTGTTTCTACTAGAGTACTGGTGCGTCAATGAACCCAGAACGAGTGACTCAGTAATAATATCCTAGGAAACGGCCCCAATCGGCGCAACCGTTTTAATGCGAGTCCAGTTTAGCGCGAGTACTGTTCGACGCAGGCCCGATTCGGCGCGTGTACTGTTGGGCGCAAGTACAGTTCGGCACGAATAGTCTAACTTTTTTTTTCTTCCTCTCTAACACTGATGGAGGATTTCTATAACCGCTATATCATCGATTTTTACTCGGATTAGCGCATAATTTTGCTATGCGCCACTAATTTTGTTTTTATTTGGTTTTTTAGGATTATCGTTTTTTTTAAATTATTTCCTTAATAAAATTTATTTTTTTAAAGAATTCTCTTCTAATAAAATTAGAATTAGAACAAGATTAAAAATATAGTAACTGTACCCGCGTCAAACTGGACTCACGCCGAAATGGGTTTGCGCCCAACTGAACTCGCGCCGAATTGGGTCTGCTCGAACAGTACTTGCGTCAAACTGTACTTGCGCCGAACCGGTTTTGCATCGAAACGGTTGCGGCGAAACGGTTCTGTCGAAACGGCTGCGTCGATTGGGGCCGTTTCCTAGGATATTATCACTGAGTCACTCATTCTGGGTTCATTGACGCACCAGTACTCTAGTAGAAACACCCGCAGTAGCTGGCTCTATTGCTGTTACCGCGGGACCCACCAAAAATAATAGCTCTGACAGAGATTCAAACCTTGATAATATTCTGCGATAGTAGTCCCAGTTCCCTGTCTCTGGGTGTGCCAGTCGTTTTTTTCGAGTTTATTTCAGGTTTTGTATTATCAAGCTGCTTAAAGCTGCCTGAAACGTAGAGCTTTCGATAATTTTAATATCATTTAATTATTTTACATTTAAAATATATAATTATTTCACTTGATGTAGATTAAATAAGTTAGAGGTTTAGATTTTTAGGCATTCACCCTTGATATCTTGAAATGTAATGAATGCCTACGAGAGCTTTTCAAAATTAAAATTACTTTTAGGGAGTAAATTGATGCTGACCAGTGTTATTAATTTTCAACAGCTTTTAATAAAGTTTTACTTTTACAAAACCCAATAAATTAAAATATTATTTTTTAAAATTCTATTTTTATTTAGTGAATAGCGTAATGTATATTACTATGTAATCGAATCAATTCTTGAATTGCATGAAATCCTGTATTTTCATTCTGTAACTCGAGCAGCAATCACATCGAACAACTGCTATGATTAGCAGCTACATTTATTTTATATTTTTAAAGAATACGTAAATTGAATTTTTCTTTATTTTTGCTAGATTTGCAAGTTTTTTAAAAATATAAAAAGATGCAATTTACTTTCAGAGCGTGATATCTAAATGCAGCTCTAATATAGCAGCACCTTCGTCTTACTTTTTTTTTAAAGCGTAATAAGTATCTATTTATTTTAAAAAATTAATAAACCGTATTATTGCAAACATTCTCAAAAATAATAAATCAATCATTTTGGTTTCTTTTTGTTTGAATTTGATCAATTTGATGTTACTCACGTTCATCGAATACGTGTGCTCCTACTACATGATATATCAAAGCATCATAAGCAGGATTTGTTACCGTGGGTGACCTAGCAGGAGTCTTTCTTAATTGACTTTTTGGTCGTTTGATAGCCCTTTTATTAACTGAATTTCTCTTTTTATGAACTCTTATCCCTACCCTTATTTAACAAAAATGTACTTCTTGGCGATATTGCATTTGGTCATTTGTTTGCAGAAAAATTTACTCCCCCCCCCTTTGAATTAAAATATACATTAAATTATTTGTATAAAGGCTAAAAATTTACACTAAATTTATATCGTCATTTTTCTTGGTAAATTATATTATGATGTGGAATTATACAAGTTACGAGATTCTGTAAATTTGTATAAAAATTGCAATAGGAAACTTTAACGAAATGAAGATGTAAATCTAATCCGAGAGGGTACCTTGAATTCAATATCTCACCACTTTAAATTAAATGTTTTACTATCGATTGAAACAATACAACCGCACTAAGTGCTTTTAAATGAGCTTTATGTGATCAGATACAAAGCAAGCATGTTATCTTGTTCGTCCAAGTAGAAGAATAGTGTGGGCTATATATTACAAAATGTTTAAATGAAATTTGAGTGCAAAATATTTTTATCATAAATATGGTACTACAACTAAAATAAAAATTTGAGTATGGGATGGGTTTTTGATTTATTAATTAAAACTTTTTGCACAAATTAATTATTCACATTATAAAAACCCTATTCATAAATTACCCTTACACATTTAATAGAGGTAGTCACGAACGTTGTCATATTGTGTATGAAGTTAAACCCTGATTTATGATTACGTTATAGTATAGGGGATATCAGTCAACGATTATCACACAAGATTAGATTAGTCAATTAAATATCGAAAGCAAATAATCATGTATAATAGAGTTTACATAATAAATAATTAACTCACAGATGAAAATTACGCCAAAACTTTAAAATTAATTTGGGTTTTCGTAATCAGCTTTTAAGAGTTTTATAAGTTTTTTTTTGTGCAAATTTTAAACTTTAATTAAAATTTTACTTTTAAAAATATTGGATTTTCTATTTGCAAAGCTCTAGTGGTGAGTCAACATAATCTCAAATGTTGTAGCGGTTTATGTAACAAATACAGTTTACTCTATCTGTACATTAACCGTAAATTTAATTACCCATAAAGAAAATTTAAAAGTTCGATCGTTTTAAATAAAGTAAAATGGTTTATTCATAACTGATAGCACAGGAAGTACCACAACAAAAATAAACTTTTAAGTTACAAAAAATTATCTCATCGAATGGAAAAGTATTTTTTTAAAAGTCAGATATACGGCTTTAAATTAATTAGACTTGTACTTGATAGATCGCTACGATCAAGTATTCTTTCATTGTCCCTCTAATTTCAAACCTTTAGCTCAAGGTAACACGAATTGGTGATAATCTTGATTCTCAGGGTAGTAAAATTGTATGATAGTTATTATGGTATCTTCCCGACTACAATAATATTTGGAATATTCTTCGAGAATTTTTATTATCAATGGAAAATTTAGTCGCATAGTCGTAATTAGCTATTGCTTTTTTAAGATTAATACCCTAAGATCAAACTCCGAAATTAATTCGTTTCCGGACTCTCATTTTATACAAACAACCGAACTCAAGATTGTGCAAATGCGAAATGTCCGAAGTTAAAAGCACACCAGTTACGGTTTTGGGTCGACTATAAATTAACATAAGAGTAAGATCGGCAAAACACGGAAATTTGACAAAACTTAAATGGGTAACTAAATAACTAAATAATATAATAAAATTTCAAAACAAGACAATTTCGTAATAGTAATGTTTGACAATAGTAGTTTACTCAATAAGTGTGATAACAGACAAATTACTGAAAGAGTGGTCAGATTTAAGTTTTTAGTATTTTATTTTATTTTGTGACGATAGAAAAATTAAAAAGGTTTAATTGGCGAAAATACTTAATTTTATAAATTTAAAATGTAATTGAATTTAACAAACAACGAAATTCCTGGAAACTTGGATAATGTCGATGTCTTAAAGTGTGGTTTCGTATTCGCGTAGGCAGGTAATTAATTTCATACTCATATTAATGGAATTACTAGGATTCGATGGTTAGGTAATTAACATTTTTTTTAAGTTTAATGCATTATTGTCAAATTAATTAATTAAATCCGGAAAAGCCGAACAGTCTCGCAACCAGACAAGTAACCGTAAAGCCGCTCTTCATTGACTCGATTGTAAACTAAATTTAATTAACGCATTTTCAGGATTTTCTAAAAGTTACAAAACTAATTTATAAATTATTAAATTTCCACTATTTTACTTCATTTTATTTTAAAATAGACTATGAACTGTACAAAATGAATTTTGTTATTTTATTTCGCTTTACAGTTTCCAATGCGCACTTTTATAACTTCCATTTCATGAACTATGTATTTACCTAATACTTTATTACTATTAAGTCCACATCATTTATTAAAAACTCCTTCAATTTTTTTAGTATCTCACTAAATTATAAATCATGATATTGGAAAATTGAACGCGTGTTGCATATTATTTATCCGTGTAAGCAGATGCCATATCTCAAATTATTGTAAATTTTTTATGTGTTCAGTTTTTCAATCACTTTCTTATAGCATATAAAGTGGAACACAAACTACTTTTATAAACTTTCAGGCGTAAAATAATGATAAATTTATTCTTTCATATTAAGCCTAAACTGAACGATTGTCTGTTAATGCACTATAAATTTACAGCTGTATTCATGAAAATTTAGAATAGACTTAAAACACTCTCTAAACCTATTTTAGCGTAAACGTCAAAAAACACTATTCATAAACGAATTTTAGCTTAACACACCTTCGCTAACAGTATTTTAACTTGACATTATTTAAAAATGGATGGTGCCTTCTGAAAGCCAATTTTAAACCTATTTTAAGGAAAGTTGACACTATATAAAAAATGAAGACACATTTAGTTGTTGCTACAACTTTCTAAATAGAAATATTCAAAATATTCAAATATACAAAATGTAACACCAGGTGGCGTGTCGGCACAAATTTTATACAGGAGTTGCCTACCCGTGCTATACATACAATAAAACAAATTTTTTTTTTATTATTCAGTTAGTAGTTCATATAATTCGAAGACACCAACTCAATTACACCAAATTCACTGGAATCGGTATTTTAACACCATTCTAGTTAAAATAGGTTTAGAAACCGTTTATGAATGAACAAAAGTTAAAACGCTCTCTAAGTCTTAAAACACGTTCTAACTAAAATAGGTTTAGAGAGCGTTTTACAATATTTTTATGAATAGGTACAGCTGTTACACTTTAATACTAGCAAATTTAAAAAATAATAATTGATAATTTTTACAGTGTGTACAAGTTTTATTAAGTGGTCGACATTGCCCGACATTTTCTTTAATATTTTTATCGGTTAATTATAACGCATTGTACATTTCATACGTTGTTAACGTGATTTATGGAAGCTATCCTCATCAGTTACAATGGAATCCGCTTCTACTGTAGTAACTGCAAAAATATTTTAGTGAAATTAATTTTTAATATCAAGTGCTGATTTTTAATTTGACGATCATAATAATTTTGATATAAATTGATTGAATATGCACGTCATGCTTCAGTATTACCTGTCACACACAACGGAAATTTATAATACTGAAATATTTGAAAACTTTCGTTTCAGGTAACTTGTTGACAAAAATACTTTAAAGGAAATTCACTTAAAAAGCAATATTCAAGTAATTACATAAGTTGAAATTTTTAACAGGTATAGCAAACTTAATTAAACGACAAAATATTTAAATCTTAGCTGTAAGTTGATATTTATTTAGTGTTTATTTCTACGTCGGCTCAGGCTTTATAAAATTATAGAGTTTCTCAAATAATTTTTTTGGAAACTTGTTAATAATAATTTTTTAATTAATTAAGAAATGGAATGTTATTTTGATGGAATATGTAAGAAAATTATAAAAAAAAGCAAAAGGTGTATTTCAAATAAAATTTATGTGTGATGTTAATTGACAGGTAAAATTTAAATATTTTAACTTTTTAATTAAGAGATACGTACTTAATATCAAAATATTTAAAATTTTAATGCAAACACAAAGAAATTTTTAATAATACTTGTAACAGAAATGTTATCAAAGTATTAGAAATATATTATTGAAGTAGCGACCATTGTTATACAAGTAAACATCGATTTTCACAATAAACAATACATGGTCAGGGCCGTATCCGGTATCAATGCCAATAGAAAAATTATAAAAAAAAATTAATAAAATTCAATAGCCAGTAGATCGATACTGTTGCGATCTTATTTACAACTTTATGATAATAACAGGAAATTTTTTCTTTACATTTTTACCAAATACGGTCCTGACTGGTTTTTGTTTTCTAATGGTGTGTCATAGAAACCTGCGTCTATTTGTAGATAACAATGATCGCGTCTTAATATTTTTGATATTATAAAAATAATTTTATATTTTCATTAACTAACGAAGTAAAACATCTGATAAATTTTAGGGCAAAACCGAATTTCATGCCGCAAGGCGTGCAAAACAAGCGATCCATAAAAGCGTAACATAGTTTTAATATTATGCAAATGTGTACTTTGTACTGTTTTTAATTATTCAGTTTTTACTTAAAAATTTACAGTTTAAAGGCCATAATAATTTTTAATAACATTGGCAGAAGTATCGAATGTGAAGTATAGTGTGTAACCGTAACAAAATAGAGACACTTCAAGATTTGCATTGAAAAGAGAATTCAAGCTTCGCACCTCCAATCAGTGATTCGGTTTAATCGATAGGTAGGTCGGTTATTTGGGAAGTTATACTCTTATGTTTTATTTTGTTCGAACTTAGGCTATGGAAAGTGCAAAAAAATATTACAGAATTTAAATTGGCATTCAACGTGGGGCATTGTCAAAATAAAATAATTTTAATTGCAGTAGAAAAATTATTCTTTAGATCAGCGTTTTCCAAACTGGGAGGCGCGCCTCCCCAGGGATGCGTGAAGGGGAAGCTCGAATATTAGCCAGGATTGACAAAAAAAGTGTTTTTTGACAAGAAAGTGACAAATTTTTGTTTGTAGTATTTTATAAAATGGAAGAGAGCCGCCATATGATCAAATATTTTTAAGAGAGCCGTGGTAAAATAAAGTTTGGAAACCACTGCTTTAGATTATAGACTATCTGTTTGTTTAAAATATTATAACTAACGTCTCATCTATTAATACAGGTTTTGTACACCGCTAGTTGGCGCTTAATCAAATGGAGAATTAAACGAATTACAAAAATCCATAATTTAAAAAAAGATTTTCAAAATTAAACAAAATAAAAAGTTATACTACCAAAATAAAATTTAAAAATTACCCAAGAATTCCCCCCCCCCACCCCATAAGATAATGACAATATAACTTCCTTCTTTATTTCTAAATTTTCATTTTTGAATTTTGTTTTACCAGGAATCGAACCTGGTATCTTCGCTTGGATAGTTTAGTGCTTTACCACTGAATTAACCGCAGGCGTTCTTTAATAATTAACTAAATTAAACTAAATTAATTTAAAATATAACAGGAAGAGACTAAATAAATAAAACATTCTCGATGTCGAACAAAGAATGCATTGAGAATTCAAATAAAGCGTATTAGGGTGGGCATTTTAGATCTCCAGAGAAAAACAGAATATTATTTTATCATGGTAATTAAATCGTCGTCGATGACAAACCTTCGTGGGAGTAAGACACAACTTGAGGCAGTCGAAAACGAATAAACGAATTTATTGTTTCAAAGAGTTTCTTAAGTCAATATAAACAAAAAAATTAATTTTTTGCATCATTTGGCATTGGCACAGAACTTTAAACTTTTTTTATTGTTAACAACTCGATTATTTTTAGCTTTTCGACAAAAATACATCAGGCATTAAATTACATAAAATTTTTAACAAAAAGATTCCTGTTTATTTTGACATTTTTGGAATAATAACCTGTCAAACTTGGAAAATTTGTAAAAACTGTGTTTTTATTATTTCACAAAGCCTTATTTTAAAAAGCGATTTTTTTGTGTTTATACTTTATGCAATATTCGAACTGAGGTTTGAAGGTTTGACTTCCATCTACAATCAGTTTTCGTTGTTAGATCTGCAGAGATAGAAATTGTTTATTCTGAAACAGTGGCGGTTCATCAAAGGTGGCAAGAAAGGCTAAGCCTCCTATAAAATTCTAAAAAATTAGAAATTGAACTATTAATATAAAAAAGAAATGAAAAAAGGGATTTTCGATTATGAAAACTATCAAAGATAGATACTTCTTCTACAATACTTATCCAAAAAGTAAAGTAAGGCTTCCGCAGACGCATGAGGTCTTTTAGATGAAAATTATGTTTTTTAATTAAAAAAAATTGGGATAGCACCTGGGGAGAATAGTTGAGACAATATGGTGTACATGCGAAGGAAAATCTTAGGATATCTCAGGAAATTTTGAAAAAACTACTTTTTATGATGAATGAAAAGTCACGAGCCGCCACTGGTACTGGAATAACCGAAATAAATCAGGAAGTAATATAAATGCATACAATTTATTTTCTCTGCAGTATTAATTTATGAAACTCGAGTTACTTAAATGATTAAAAAAAAGTCGGGAGTGTGATGAATTTTTTTTTCAAGAGCATGCAATGAAAACAAGTTGAGCATATCTAAACAAAATGTATTTTTAATTCAAAACAAGTAACTACCATTTGTTTTTTGTGTAAACAAATTGAACTTTTTAAGAAGTTTGTCTTTTCTGACATTTTTAATGAAATTCAACTGTTCGTAATTTATACAACAGTGTGAAATTAACAATTATTAAATAAAACATTTTTTATTGAAAATATCGAAATAACAACGAAATATATTTTTACATTGTTGTTACAAATATGTCGATAAAACAAAAATTTTCTTTGATGTTAAAAATGTTTACTTTTGATGAATACGGAGTAATCACCTTATTTATTTCATCGTTAACAAGATTGAGTCTAATAGATGAAAGAAAATTATAAGAAATAATGCTTTTGTCCAATTTTATAGCATAACATTTTTCAAAGTACAAAAATTATTTTCACTTTGGAGTGAAAATTAAACATTCTTATATTCGACTGAAAATCCTGTCTAATTTTTTTTTAATGTCTAGTAATTAATCTAGTAATTAAGTTTACGTTTCGTGCCAAAATTCTCGAAATCAGCTGAATAGTTGCCAAGGGTGACATTATCTTTAATTTTATTTGTTATGGCTTTAAGTCTACAAGAATGAAGTTTACAAAAACATTTATTTAACAAAAAATGTGGGGCATAAAATCGTATGTGACTTGAATAAAAAATATTGTGGGATCGTTTATACAGCATTTTCTTTAAATGCTTACTGAATTCAAGAATAATATTAACATTAGAAAAAACGAATCAGCTAATTACGGTAGGATTTTTTAAGAAACAGCATTGTAGAGGATGGCATGGAAGGGAATATCATGATGAAATTTTCATGAAAATCGTATCTACTTGTTGCTGAAAGGCAGCGACGATACAGTTTCGCGGTATCGAGTGGACCCAATAAAAGAAACTTGTTAGAACTTCGCTTAAATAATCATACGCAGCTTTAAAACTTTAAATTTGATAGCTGGTAAAAGCACAGTTGAGAGTTAATCAAAGAATTTCGCATCGATATTTGCCTGTTGCTTTCACAATTTTTTTGTTTAGTAAAAATAATGGTTTGTTCTATTTAATCTCAACGTGTACTATTTTTAACATTTCGACTTAAACGAATTATTCTGCTCTTATACAACAATTAATTATAAGTTCAAACTTATAATTGACTAATTAGTGAGATAATAAAATTATTTGAGGTTGTTGGTTTCTATCATTTAACAGAAAGCGTTTAATCCGAATAAGGATTTGATAGACAAGAAAACTGAATTAGTTATTAAGAGAACTTGGTTAATTGTGAATTTTAATTTTTTAAGATAATTTAATTATTTTCAGCAAAGTAATTTTTATAAAAATGAAATATTTACGTTTATTAGTGGTTTTTCACGACTTTTCCTGGTACAAAAAAGTAGAATTGCTCAATTAAACAATAATAAATATTTTATAAAAACAATTGAAGTTGAGAGTGGCTAAGCGTTAACCGGGCCCTTACTAAGGGTCGTTAGGTTTCCTTTGTCCTAGCTTTAGCAGCTGGCTTGATTAACTTAACAGCTTCAAATTTCGTACAAGAGAATAGTGGTAACTTAATTCACTTGCCCTTTAAAGTAACTATAATGTAATTTAAAAATATTTCATATAATGAGTGACGTGCGTGAATGGATATAAAACTCAGAAACTTTTGTTTATAAATCAACTGTAATTTTAAATCAAAAGCTAAAAGCTTTTTACACTACCTTTTTTTTGATATTGGTTTATAGATTTTAAAAATTTTAATATTTAAATTGCCGGGGAAATTCTTCTGGTTGCCTTCACTTGTGGCGACTTTTGAGAGGCTGTTTCGTGGCCCTAACAAACTTGGAATTGCTTGAAATAATACTTGTAACAGATCAAAGGCAGAGTGAAAATCAACTATTAGGTAAATTGAAGCAAAGATGTTTTATATAAATTAATTATAATATTATGTTACAATATTGATGAGGTAGTTCATGTTAAGTGGCTGTTGTTGTCGTCACACATGTACAAATGTGTTTAGACAACTTTTTTAGAAAAAAGAGAAAAGAAAAGATCTAAAAAGTTGCACAAACTGATAGATAAGAGTAAACAACTTATAAATAAATCAATCGCACCGCTAGGACCGATAATAGCTTTAAAGTGCAAATATGAAATAATTTTTAATATTTTAATTAGTGAATACCAAGAATTTAAAAATCAATGTTTGAGCATTAAGCATCCTTGAAAATTTCACACGAATTTGCAGAATAGTTATAACATGTCAACAAAAACTTGGTTTAAAGAGTTTTGATAAAATTACTACATTTACAAATATTTTATTTCAGATATTTCAAAATTTAATAACGAAGTAATTCACTGTAAAACTATAATGTGAGTATGGATTGCCTGATGTACTCAATCAAGATATAACACATAGACCCACTCGAGAGAAAGTAAAAACAATTTAAGACTAACTAATGTCTTCAATTTTCAACGACTTGATCCGTTTCCAATTCAGCGATCTCAAAAAATACATGTAATATTTTTACTTAAGAACTGCGAACACGTTTTCACCATTAATAATATTAATATAATTTTATAAATAAACATTGTTTTCAGAATTAACTTCGATTTTTTATAAAGTTAATCATAAACTGAGAACACGTGCTTTTTTTAAGATTAATTTAAATAAATTAAGAGAAATTTAGGAAATTCCTCTTCAGCTATGGGGGGTGTAATACAATTAATTATTTCAACTTCACTGACATATTTTGCTAATAAAATTTAAAAAACAGAAATTAACAATTTTGAGTTTTGCTCGAGTGTATACTAGTGATAACAACTATAACCGATACAATAAGAAATAAATAAACTGACATTGTTAAAAATCTTAAGTCCGTGAAGCACAATGCATAATATAAAATAGTTTTGAAATTTTGAAATTCTACAGTTGTACTTGATTTAAATCTACTTGATTACGTATGGTTCGTTTTGCGCAATTTGAACTGTAGTCGTTCTTAGTTTTGCCATACTAAATTGTATTTTCTATTCGCTTTTACATTTCTCCAAAGAAAATTTAAAATCTTTCAATAAAACTCGAGCTCTAGGTTCTAAGCTTTACAGACAATTCTAGAACCCAGGCATTATAATATTTTAATCTTCCGTGCTTACTCTTATCGTATTAAAATTTTAGATGTTCCCATATAGGCGCTGTTCGAAATTGTTAAGCCTATTATTTTATGTTATGTGAAACGAGGTTTATTGTCAAATGAAGATTTGGATAGCGATTTATTAATATCACTTTTTTTCATATTGAAATATAAAATTTATGTTTTTATATGGAAACCGTGAAAAAGTTATTGAACGAATAATATTATTTAGATAGTTTTGAATGGATCAGAGCTATTCTCGAGAAGAATAATAAATCATTTGCTCAAGAAGGAAATATTCATTAAAGTGAAAAAGTTGGTATCAGTGGGTTTTGGTATAAAACACTTTTTATCAACTGTTTTGCTCAAGCAGGCGCCAGCCTATCTGGCTAAAATGTCTAACTACGTTCTCTGGTGTAAAATTTTAAATAACATTGGAAAATTATCTTGAGCATGCAATAAACACATTCGGTAACTGTTCATGAACAAAACTAAAAATTCTTTGATGTTACAACGTTTGTAGCGCTAGTTGAGGTTTGTCGCAAATATGTAATTAAATATTGTACAACGCGAATAGATAATTAATATTGAAACTATAAATAAAATTTTTTTTTATAAATTGATAAGATGTAATGTACGAAAATTTATTACAATATGAACGGTAGCTTACGCAAAAATTACCTGGCATAAAAAGTTTTACCATCGACAAGGTTTATGTGAAATCCTTATACACAAGTCTGCCCGAAGCTTCACAATTTATTTCTTTCTTAAAGAAACTTATAATAAAATCATAACGTAATACTATTGTATAATTTTTTATGCTCATATTACCGTAATAAATTTTTGTATGTTGCTCCTCGTAATTCCATTTCATTGCCATTCGTTAGATCGTATTAAAAAAATTCTGTTTTCTTTCAAAATAAAAGATTTAATTTTTTCATGATTGATACACAAAGAAACAAATAATAAAAAAAATATCTTAGTAAATGTTTCTAAAATCTAATTATTGCCAAAATAATATATTCTGTTACCATGCTTTAATAATTTTATTTCTACAGCTAATTTATTAAATTATTGCTATATTTATTATGTTGGTTGTTGGATGGAGTTTGAGCTTTTAAAAGTAAAAGCAGTATTAGCAATAGATCATGCACAGAGAGAAAAACGTGTTACCAATACACACAATTATTGTGCAGAAAAATTACACAATTGCGTACTTTGTTTGCACAATAATTGTGCATGTAGTTCCCTCATCAGTGGAAGCAGACCAGTATATTTTTGTTGGAGATTTGGTTAAGGATATAAGGTTGTCTTGAAAAATGGAGGCTCTCCGACTTCCACATTTCTCTTAATAGCTTAGTATTCAATCTAAAGTTTTTTAATATTTTCCTTTCTTTTCATTTTAATTTGTATATTTTAGCTTTGAAAATGGGACAATAAATGAACCCGAAACGTCAGACGATACTATTTGTTTCATTTTGACCGCTAACTCAACTATATCTCCAGCCTAGGACTTTTGAAAATTGATATTGATATTTTTGACGAAAATAATCGAAATTTAAGTAAAACGGATTATGAATTATATATTTTTTCACTCGAAGAATCACTGACATTTCTAAACAAACTTTTGAATAATTATATTGAATGCTATTCACTCATAGAGAAAATTAAATTCCACGTAGGTACTACCAAAACTTAGTAAGTCGTAACGTATGTACGACAGGTATTTTATCTTACTATACTTTATTTCAACTGGAAAGTTATTTCTTATCAATGCTGGCAATGTTAGGAAATTTCACAGATGCTCTTGTTGTTGAATACAACTTACTAATGATTTATATAGGTAGAAATTGTTCATGCGTTATGCGTGGAAATGGCTAAAGTTTCGGTATGTCAATATTGCATATATAGGGATTATGTATTTTCTTATGGTGGTAAGAACATTGTATTTTCTTTTCAGTTTTCTTGTATTGCTGCCATTGTTGTAATATGTAAACTCAACAATAAAATTGAAAATATCGACAATGTTAAGTCTTTCTCCAATATCTGTATACAGCAACACAGTCAATAAATTCCAAGCAAGTATAAGTTCAATCCACTCATTCAAATGATCGTTATTGACATAATACACATACACACAATACGTAGCATAATAATGTTGATACACAATTGCTATTGGAAAGGCAACGAGAAAAGTTTCAGCATTTAAACCACACGTTTGCTTAAATCGGATTGGAGAATGTGGCTGAAGCTTATTTTAAAATAGGTAATTGTGGATTTTATGGACCTCCAAAACATGGAGACTTTTTTAGTTTGTTGTTTCAGGTATCGAATATTGCTTTTGTTTTTCAAAATATTTAAAACTGGTCTGGCATTAGGAAACCAACTATTCGATTGGCTACTCCATAAAGTTATCCCTTAAAATTATAAAATACTTATAAAATTAAGTTTAAAAAAAATTTTTTTTTTCGATCTTCGATATCCGCTACCCTTTATTAAAAGTATCTCCCGAGGCGCAACAGAACTCGAAAATGACGAATCTCTAAAAACCGGAACTCGAAAAATTACAAATTATTCAACGATGTTAATCACCGAGCGGGTGCAAGTCAATTGATGCTAGCCACGCCCCGTACAATTCTTGGTCTCCGTAGACCTACGCGGAGTACACACACCGCCAACAGAAGGAATTGTTAACGTACTTTCTATGCGAAAAATCAAAACTTTAAAATCAATTAATTCCTAAATTAATAAATATTTAGAGTTCATCCATAGGTTCGCTTCATTATAGGCCCTCTAGACCCGGTTAGACTATCTCGGGTTATCAAATTAAAAAGTTATTAAATGAGGTAGTTTTTACTCGCGCTTAGCAGTAATTTTATAATATTTTATAATATTTTTTAAATATAGCAATACTACTGTATAAATAAGAATAAAACGGCGTTTTGAATGAAAATAACTAGAAAATAAATGTAATTAAAGATAATTAAGACAATATTACTAAAGTAGTAGGTACTTCCAGGGGCGGATGGGCCATAAGACGAACCGGGAAATTTCCCGGTGGGTCGGTTGTTCAGAGGTCCGCAGGGCCGGCGGCTGAAAGCTCATCTTACAAAGGAGAGGGTCTGTACTGGGTTATTAATTTCTAAACATAAAAGAATGCTTTTTGGATAGTAAACCCTAATGGAAATATTTCTCTGAAAACTCGGAATTAGACTTTTGCAGAGTTTCTCAGAGTTTATAAGACTTCTGCAGACTTTGTTTTACTTTTTCAGAGAAATATTTCCACCAGGGAATGTAATCTGATTCAAAAATCTGTAATAAACCTATGTTCTATTACATTTTAAAGGAAAAATGCGTAACACCCTGTAAATGTATATTCTAACCACATCCAGAAATGAAATAAGGGCCGACAAATATTATTTCCCGGGCCGCTAAGATGTTGCCCATCCGCCCCTGGGTACATCATAGCCGACAATTATTAGCAAGATTACAAATTTTTGCCTAGTCAGAGATCCTCCTATAATTTTTTTAAATACAATAAACAAATTCACGAATCCAATGAATAAAATTATAAATTCAATAAACAATAATTCATAGAAAAATACAATAAATTTTTTGAAGAAAGGATGAAAGAGACTATTTTAGGTATTTGGCAAAAATACCGAAAAGTTGATAATAAATAAGTCATTTCTTATAAATCACTTACACCAGAAGTCGGCAACCTTTTTTGGCTGCGGGTTAAAATCAACCACAATGTGAATATTAAAGAGACGTTTGGTTCAGTGATATTTTCATTTTAAAACAGTCTTTTAGTGAATAATAATATACATTTTATTAAGAAAATAATTATTGAAGATAAAAGGTTATCGCAATCTTGCCAGTATAACCATCATACGTGGTATGATGGCTTGATAGTCGATGAAGCAGTGTGTGTCTGCCGCTCTTACTTAATTGTGTTTAATTTTTAAATTTTAAAATAATTATTATTATAAAAATTGACTTGCGCGCAAAGCAAAGTATACCTATTTAAAATTTTTTTTTATTCTCAAAATATTCGTTTCGTTTATGTTTTATAATTTATTTTTATATGTTATATTTTTTTTCGGAACTAAAGTGGGTCACTTGAAATTAGTAAATGGGTCACTCGGTGACCCGCGGGTCATAGGTTGCCGACTCCTGACTTACATCATTAAAATCTATTAAGATTTTTGAGATTTTCAAGCAAAAAAAGCATTGGAAAGCAAAAAAATAATATTGTCTGCAAGTGTAAAGATTTTAATTGGTGCATGATCACTGCGGGCTAATGTATGCTTGAAAATGAAAATTCTCTTTGGAGTAATCCCAAGACCGGTAGCACTGGTTAGCCAAATGCATGTATTATACATTCGGAGACCGTAAATTGCGCCAACGGTTGAGGGTTTTTCTAATCCTACCCGTAAATTGCGCCAAACATTTTTAGAGTGGCCGTAAATTCAGTCTAAAGAATGTTGTTATATTATAATCCTTTGCTTGTTTGTTAATAGGATCAGTATTGCCCATAATATATAATACAGGGTTCCAAATTTGCTCATCTGGAATTACATTTACAACAGAAGTGAACGAGGGAGATCCACCCCCTTCCTGGTAGCACATTTTGCCGAGTAGGACCGGTATAGAGCTGTACATCTGAAAGCAAAGTAGCCAGACGCAAATCTTAGTGAAACGCGAAAGGGTGTACAATCACTGGGATATAGAAATAAGGAAGCAAGCAAACAAAATTGATGTATGACGACGTCGTCAGGCTCCCCACTCTACCCGGGGTGAGTATCACCGGCTTTGCGGACGACATCACGGTAGGAGGAAATGGAGCGAGTGGTTAATGCTACATTAGAGGCGGTCGTGGTCTCGGGAAAGGCGCCTGCTTGAGACAACCCAGTGGAAGTACGCGTCCTAAGGATATGCAGAGCCTACTGAACGGTATCCCCTGAGGCGGTACTCGCGTTGGCGTCCCTTCTGCCAATCCACCTCAAGGCGGAGATGCGAGACGCCAAATACAGATCTGGAAACAAAACCCTCTTCAAGAGAAGGTGCATGGATATCCAAGAGCAGTGGCAGGCTACTTGGACAGCATCGGATAAAGGTCAATGGACTCATTGCCTGATTCCAGACATAGCGCCATGGGTTAACAGGAGGTACGGCAAGCTTTCTTACGAAGCCACCCAAGCCCTGAGTGGGCACGGCTGTTTCAGGAGCTACCTACATCACTTCAAGAGAGCAGATACCCCAACTGCCTCTTCTGTGGGGAGATAGACGATGCAGAACACTCCATCTTTTTGTGCATCAAATGGATGGACCATCGACTATCCGCCCAAATGTAGTTGGGACAGAACTTGTCCCCATCGAACATATTGAAACTGATGCTGGGTAGCGAAGAAAGTTGAAAAACTATTGACAAGATGCTGGTGGATATCATCTCTGCCAAAGACAAACTGCAGGATGAATCCTCATAATGAAGAAAGAAATGAAGGTCGGAAGCAAGAGAGTGTACGGAAGTAATGCCTAAGCTATTCCCGACACCTCTAAAGAGGTGTATTTACTTTACCTCTAAAGAAGTGTTTTAGTCGGTAAAAGTCCGACACTACCACCCTACACATCTGGGTAGTGCCTTTTGAAGATTTCCCCACTTCCAACGCTCACAAAAAAAGCAACCAAAATTGCAAATAAAAACCTTTGACATTTTTAGAGAGTCTACCCTGTATCCAAATCTGACAAGGAGAAGAATACAGGGAGGCACCAAGAACAGGGACAAAGTCCCAAAGAGTGTACACCTGAAAGCAAAGTAGCCAAGACGCGAATATTGGTAAACGTGGAAAGGTGTACAACTCAAAATAAGAAAAAAGAGCGAAACAACGTGAGAACAACGTGAACAAACTGGGTGGAAATAAAAAAAAAGACAAGAACGAAACTTAACACCCGGTGAAAAATCTTATTGGACAAAACAGACGAAGCAAACCAAGCTAAAAGATGAAGCAACCAATATGAGAAAGCCATCTAGGCAACAAAGCTTGAAGGACACACAGATCACAGGATGACGAAAGGGTGAAAAGGCCCTTACAAAAAATAGCAAGATAGAATTGAAATTAAAATTTTGAAATTTAATTTGAAACCACACATGATTTTTAATGATTTTTTGAATATTTTTTTAATAACTTCCAAAAAATGCATTTTGCATACTCAAATTTTTCTAGACTTTTAGTATTCAATAAGATACAAACAAGGAACTAAAAAAATCAAACCCCGTCTTTGTGGGAATTAGTTCCACCTAGCATCTATTTTTTGCATATATCTACTGTACTATTAATTACATTTTTGATTTTTAAATTTTATCAATAATTTTTGATAAATTCATCTAAGATAACAATTTGACAATATTTGCAATAAATTTTTCTTAACAAAAAAAAATTTAAAGAAACTCAATTTAAAAAAAATAAAATTTCCTTATCCAATTATTTTGTTGAACTGTTCTGGTAAATTTTCTTTCGCGCACTTTGCTATAAATAATTTCTTTGAATCAACTGGTATGCTGCTTGCCTACGAATTTCCTCATTTTCTCTTTTCGCTATTCTTTCAAACTTTATTGCAAAAACCAAGAAAACACCTGTTAGATTAAAGTTGAAATTTATATTGTTCGGAACATAAATTATGAGCAAATTTTGACGCTTTTTACTATTATTTTTTTCAAAATTTTCTTTAATATACTTTTTACTACCTTACAGGATTTTTCGTAAATTTTAAAACAATTGCTAAAAAGTAGCTTATGAAAATTTAAATTAACTGTGAGCGTGATTAGTCCTTTGTGCGTAAAATTTGATACATTTTTAATAATTAAAATTGAATTTTCTTATTATAACCAGAATTCATTTCTTTACTCGTTACTTTCACATTATTAAACCGGGGTGAAAAACTTCCAACGCCTACGTATACCACGACTTTGAACACAAATTAAATACTTTTAAACTTGACATAACTTGACTTTGAGATTCAACGAAGAATTAGCTATACTAGACATTTTCTCGTGGTTTTCCTTTTAAAGTTAATCCAAATGTATCATGCACGTAGAAAGAGTTTATTTGCTTATTTCTTATGGTAGTTTTTGAAAGCTTTTAGGAGGTGCATTAGCTGGAGTAGCTTATTATTACTTTTTATCACAATTATTGGCCTTAATCTTGAGATATATTAAGTACTTACGGTATACTTATCTACCTTTTATAAGGTTATTTAACATTTTCATTCTGAATGGAAAACACTCGATGACAGGAAAATTGAGAACACTTGGAACAGAAAATTTTATTGTGTGAATGAATATCTTTTGATATATTTCCAATTAATCACGTAATTAGTAAATGCAGGCTTGGCGGCGCTCAGCGCTCAAAAGTTCAGGAGTCACCTCTCTAATTGATTTTTACAACTTTTTTTTTCCGAGTTAAAGTAAACTAGGAAAGTTAATCACGATACAATTTCAGAGTTATTTTAAATTTCAAGTAGGAGTTCAAATATTCCTACACAGAAAAATTTTTTTTTAATTCTTTCAAGAAGCACGAGTAAAGCAATCATCAGGTATGGTTCCGGTTACAGTTTTCGTTATTATTAAATTTTATTAAATTAAATAAAAAAGTAAACAAAAATTTCATTAATTTGGTTTGTTTTTGTTTTAAAAATTAATTGTTTAATAAAATTCAATATTTGCTCGTTCCAATCTTGTTCGAGTTGAAATTGAAATTCAGTATCGTAACTATAGATCACATTCCTTTTTATAATTTAAATGTAATTATTAATATGCAAAGTTTCTTTGTGGCTCATTATTTCATCATAATTACGGCTTTTGTACTCAACTTTTAACAGTCTATTAGAATTTCAATATTTTCCAGTTGTAGAATTGCAGTGTTATCCGGTACTACTTATGACTAAAGACTTCGAAAAGTATAAAGCATGCTTCATTATTAAGCAATATATATTGTTAAGATTTTCTTCAAAAATTACCTGAAGATGGGAGTGTCCCGAAACTAGTTGCAAATGAAAATGGCGTTTTCTTGTTAAAATGTTAAATTTTATTTTTGAGATTTTTACTTTAAATAAAATTAAAAAATTAAAAGAACTTATTTTCGTTTCAATAGACCTGATACGGTTGGTTCACCGTAACGTATCTTTGAATTTCAATCTGTTTCACTATTTTTTTTTGTTGGTTAATTCTGTCTGCTCCTTTTGAGTCTCTCTTAATTTCTTTCATTTCATGTAAAAATACTGCGCCGTATACAAAGTATTTATTATTTTCTTTGTACAAAATTTTATACAATAATGCATTTCAAAAAACATTTGACTTGAAATTTAAAAATTCAAGTGAAATCAATTTCACGCTTGGTGAAGACGTAGTTGATATTGACAATTTATGTAGGAAATTCTGTTTGGAAAGAATTTTGAATTTTATTCTGACGATTTATTGATACTTATAAATTACCAAATTGTGTATGAAATATAACACATTTTTTTACAGTAGTGGGTATCCTTGTTACTTTACCTAGTGGCGGCTCGTTGTAAAGAGCCAATGTGTCATGGCACCATACCTAAGAATCCAGTTTTACGAATTTTTTTTATTTATTTTTGATTATTATTGTAATTTTTCTCTTATTAACACTTGAAAAACCCTTAATAAAATTAAAAACATCTGCGGTTAGTGGTAGTGAAATAAAAACAAAGCTTTTGCAATTTTCGAAAAATTCTTCTATACGAAGCAAATCTTTGGAACGAAGCCATAGTTTACGAAGCTTTATGAGGAAAGTACATTTGAAAGAAATAAAACATTTTGATACAAGTCGCTTTGAGTTTCATAAAATAATGAAAATATTTATATCATAAAAATTAAAAAGCTATTTATGTTCCACTTGTACTTTTAAGTAAAAATATAAAGAACATCATAAGCGCCATATTACATTATAAATATATATGACGAAAATGTAACCTTGTCTGCTTTTGTGAACGCTTGACTCGTTTTTTAAAATTTAATTTCAGTTAAGGTTCATACTTTGCAAGTAATTCTTCATAACGTAAAAGCTAGAAATTGAATTCCATTTACTTCGTGAAAAGGATATCGCACTTGGAGAATATAATATAGAAGTTAAAGAAAAATAATGCAATAAACAATTTAATTTTTTTAAATTTATTTTATTAATTAACTATCAATTAATTTTATTTATTTACCAAAATCGTATAAAGAGGACCTACCGATTAAGGTAGAATCAGAACCACGTTCATTGGAAGCAGAATTCACGGCTAGACGATTTTTTTACACTGTGATTCTCCCCACTTTTATTTATCAAGAATTATTGAGTTTCGAACATTTTCTATATTAAAAACTGATATTGTATTATGATATATTCTTTGCATTATATGATGTATTGTATTATATATTTATAAAAAAATTTAGAAAAACTGAAAGCTTGAGAATCACAATTTTCAATAAAAACTACATTTAATATTACAAAATAAACTACCAACAAACAATTTTTTTAAAGAATTCATATCTTTAGAATTTGTCAATATGAATGTCGAGCAAATAATTTTTTAATAATATTAGTTTAAAAATCGATAAAATATTTTTTATGAAAAACATATTTCAATATAAACCTTATAAAAGCTATATTTTTATTATGTCTATCTGCAAGTTGATCGGAAATCAAAAGCAACAGGCATTACGTTTTCATTTTTGACAGATTCAATTCTACATCAAAAATTATTATGCATGCCAATGCACATAAACTTGAGAAGAAAACTATAAGATTTTGGTCTTATACTGACAACTTGAACCACTCAACAATGTGTAGAAATTTTCTAAATTTTCTCCAAAAAATGTTCTTAATATGCTGCGCGATGTTTAAGTAGGTACAATACAAAAGTAGTAATTCTACAAGTAAACTGTAGAAGTATTAAGAAAAATGACGATAATGACGAAACAAAAAAAAATGAAAAATTGAAGTGACTGATGCTGATATAGTAATCACTACCGAAACATGGTTATCGAACAAAATCTTTGATTATGAATATTTACCGAATAATTTTCATGTTTTCAGGGGAGATCGGGATAACCTAGGAGGTGGAAATTCTCCAAGAAATTCTTGTTTTTGGGGCTTATAGAGCACCGGATGCCAGTGCCAACATTTTTTCCACTATCAGAAATAAACTGGTTGACTTACACTGCTGCAATGTTAACCAGCACAAGAAATTTTTTATTGGCGGAGATTTGAATTTCCCTAACGTTAACTGGATAAGAGGGTTTAGCAATCAATCTGCACAATCCTTGGTGTGTGACTTACTAATTGAATTTGACTGTGTTCAAGCTGTAAAACAACCAACTAGAATGTTAAATGATAAAGTCGGTAATATTCTTGACGTATTTTTAGTTCAACCTTCAAATATAGTTGTAGATTGCGAAGCTGGAGATGGCATTAGCGATCATAAATCAGTTTTATTGACCATTGGTCAGATAGGAAATCTCGTTCACAAAAACGAGATAAAAAAGTGGATTTATAGTAAATCTAATATGCAAGTACTAACTGATTATCAGGACGAACAGTTTTGTGAATGGGCAGCATCTCCAAGGAATTTGGAAACTCGATGGGTTCGCTTTAAAGAAATACTGGTGGAGGCACGGTTGCGATCAACGCTAAATAAGAATATCTCATATCTCAATTTGGAAAGCATTCCAAGTAAAATAATTGAACCGCTACTTATAGCACACTCCGCAAAACTCGCTGCTATAATGGAAGGCAACAAACTCGCTCATCTGATCCATCTTATTTCCCGTCTAGCTCACTCCTCTGTTAATGGAAAGCAAAGACCAGTTTTCTGTGAAACTCTTTTCTTAGTGGAAGACCAAAACTATTTGACTCAGTTCCTCTCAGTTAGTTCCTGCTCATTACCCTTTCGCAGTGAAAGGCGGGCATAAAGCTCTGACCCCCAATCTTTAAATTTTAACCTTTAAGCTTTAAAGCCTTGACCATCAGCTTAGCTTTAAGCAAGCTCTATTCTTCAAACTTTGACTTCCACCCTCTAAGCATTAGCATCTAAGCTTTAAAGCCTTGATCTCCAGCTTCTAAGCTTTAAGCTCTATTCTCTAAGCTTTAAAGCTTTGACCTTTAATCTCCAAGCTTTAAAGCTCCCATCTATAAGCTTTGACTTTCAATCTCTAAGCTTTAACCTCCAAGCTTTAAGCTGTAACCTCTAAGCTTTGACATCCAACCTCCAAGCTTCAAACTCTAACCTCCAAGCTTTAAGCTTTAACCTCTAAGCTTTAAGCTCCAACCTTCAAGCTTTAAAGCTCCCACCTCTAAGCTTTAAAGCTCCTACCTCCAAGCTTTAAAGCTCCTACCTCCAAGCTTTAAAGCTCCTACCTCCAAGCTTTGAAGCTCTCACCTCTAAGCTTTGACCCC
Source organism: Cantharis rufa (assembly GCA_947369205.1). Lineage (NCBI taxonomy): Eukaryota > Metazoa > Arthropoda > Insecta > Coleoptera > Cantharidae > Cantharis > Cantharis rufa. The sequence continues at coordinate 93,302,189 of OX376303.1, forward strand.
CCAACCTCTAAGCTTTAACCTCCAACCTCCAAGCTTCAAACTCTAACCTCCAAGCTTTAAAGCTCCCACCTCCAAGCTTTAAAGCTCTAACCTTCAAGCTTTAAAGCTCCCACCTCCAAGCTTTAAAGCTCCTACCTCCAAGCTTTAAAGCTCCTACCTCCAAGCTTTAAAGCTCCTACCTCCAAGCTTTGAAGCTCTCACCTCCAAGCTTTAAAGCTCCCACCTCTAAGCTTTGACCTCCAACCTCTAAGCTTTAACCTCCAACCTCTAAGATTTAACCTCCGAGCTTTAAGCTCTGACTTCCGAACTTTAAAGCTCCCCACCTCTAAGCTTTTAAACCTCCAAGCTTTATAACCTCCAAGCTTTAAGCTCTAACCTCCAAGGTTTAAAGCTTCCACACTGAAAAAAATGGTTCATCATATTGATAAAAAATTTATAAATATAATAATTTTTTTCATAAATACTATGAATCTTTCATCAATATGATGAATTTTGTTCATGGGTGTAAAAATGATGAATTTTTCATCAATATGATAAACTATTTTTTTCAGTGCACCTCTAAGCTTTGACCTCCAACCTCAAATGTTTAACTTTCAAGCTTTAAAGCTCTCTGAAGTTCATGATAGGAGGTAGCAGTGAATAAATAATTCTTATATCTTATACTAGATACAAATAAAAGTTTAAGTAGTTTTTTATTCAACTCGAAATTTACCATCGGAAACTGCGGAGGTAAATTTTTTTGAACTTTAAACTCGATTGGAAGTAAACATACATATAATAGTAATAAATCTTGCATTTTTCTCGAAAATATTGTTAGGTAACCCTATGATAATTCTATATGCACGTATAGGGAAAAAACTGCAGATTACGAAAATGTTAAAAAAGACATTGAAAAAAATTCATGTTTTCTTCCGGTTGAGTTTGCAGTAGAAAAAAATTTTCTTCCACAGTTTCCGCAGTCACCGATTTGGAATAAAAATTTTCAAATATTTGATTGTAAGAGGCTTTCGAAAGTTATTAGTGATAACTTAATTAATAAAAGATTAACACATGGCAAAGTTAAGACAGGGGTTGTTACCCCCTTGAATATCATTTTTGGGAAAAATCCAAAAACACGTAACTTACAGTTTTCTCTCCTCTGTAACATATGCTTTTTTCGAAAAAATTTGATGACGTTAAGAATGCTTTATGCAGGTTTTAAAATTTTGGGGGATGGTCCATCCCCAAAAATATAATAAATTTTGTTTTTCATTTGCAGGTAAAAATTATTTATTTCGCTGTCCTTTGCAGACGTTACCTTGTATATTTTGTGTTACTTGTAACATAAATAATATAAATGTAAATAAAAAAAACCAATTTCAAACTAATCTGATTACGAGTCTATCTAAAATATTTTCTAAAAATATAAATGTATTAAGATTGTATGTTTACATAGAAATAATAAATTTTTTTAAATCAATAATTAAAGTGGCACAGAAATTGGTAGAATATTGATCAAGCATTTAGCATAATATGTGCATCTGCTCAACCAATACAATATGAACTATCAAGCAAATTATAATTTAAAAATTAAATTATTACATTATTTAAAATAATCACAAATAAGCAATGTTGTTTATAGAAAAATAAATAGGTATGTGCTTTTCACCCAAATTATTTTTTTTCTCCTTTAAAATTAAAATGTTATAATAATACAAAAGTTGGCTTCTAATAAAGTAATTTTTGTGGAATAAAAAATTTTAATTAGTTTTCGAAGTATGAAAACTAAGAGCTATCTGACGCAAACGTAAATATTTACTATAATATACCTGTCTACCTAATGGTCTATATTCTATTACATTTTTGTTTATCATCTATTAAGTGTGTAGGTTACTCTTAACAGATAGAATGGGTGCTACTACTAATATTGGTTTAAAAACTATCATAATAAACTTATAAACTTGATATTTGACTAACGGAGGAAAACTTAAATTCGTTTCAAGTTTGCCTGTCACAGAACGCTTGAATAAGTTAACAGTTGTGAAATTAACTTACCTTCTCATGTACTGGTACTTGATTACAACAGCAATAACCAAGATGTTAGCTGTGAGGGCCAACAGAAATAATGGAACGTATACTGCTATGATATCATATCTTCTGGTTAAAAACGTTTCATATAAATAATCCGAACTATAATTTGATAATATGTTTGGTGCACTGATATTTAGAGAAAGTTGAACATCCGCAGTTGATTCCATTTCAATTTATAAATTCACTATTTAGTTTTCACTTTACCCAATTTTTATAAATAAAATGTTTTGAAATTTTCCATCTAAGAAATATTTCCATGACTGCAGCAAACTCTTCCGTTACGTAAGCACGTAAAATCTCATTGAAAAGACGAGATTGTACACCACTGAATGTTTAATTTCCTCAGAAGATAATTACCGATCTTCCTGTTCTGCTGTAAAATTCTCTGTTATTTCCCATATTTGTCTGGAAAAATAAAAAAATATTTTAAAACATTAATCGATCTAATTTTCATTACAAGTTTTACTAGTTCTTACTTTTATAAATTAAATCTAAATGAAAATTTTTGATTGGAAAATTCATTATTCATTCGGCTAAAATTAAAATTAATTATTATCATTACTCATTTTGCCAGTACAGCAAATAAATAATTATTTGCTAATTAATCTGATATGCTTAATGTTCCCTAATGATGTTAAGAAGATTATAATTTTAACAGATTAAATTATCACAACTGAGCCCCCGAAAGATGATTTGTTTTGAAATAATTTTTGGTTCATTAAAATTCTGAGTTGTCTATTGAATTTTCAGCTGCAACCACGGCTTATTTAAATGAAAGACATTCTTATTTGAATTTTTTTGTTTATTTCATAATAATTAGCGGCCCGAAAAAAGTACTAGGTACCAAAACGGCGCGGATGTTGATAAATCTAGAACTTGAAATCTTAAGACACAAACAAAATTCAATATACAACAGACAAGCACAATATTTCCTTAATCAAGCCAGTGAAAATTCTCGGATCAGCAATAAAATTCCGAAAATCTATCAAGGCAGTTTCCTGCACGAAAGTTTCCTTTCCTTTCTATTGCAGTTTCAAATCTTTGATACGGAAGTTCGCACACACCGACTAAGTAGTACAGCATTGAAGAATTCTGCTAATGGAAATCATGGAATAAGATAATGTTCACAATGATTGCAATTTTTGATTTCAACTTTAAAACTGTTGTGCCTACAAGTAGAGACACTGTTTTAATGAAAACTGAAAAATTTAATAAAAAATTACGAAAACAATGTTAAAATAAAATGTAAATTATCTCGAAGGTTCGTCGTTGTGTTTTGAGAGAAAATCAAATCAGAATCAATTTTACTAACCTCTAGTCTCTATGCTGGAACCGTTATCAATATTTTCGTCTGATAATTCTTTAAATGCATGTATTTACTAATTTTGTAACCAATTTCACTGATCAAATGTTGATTTAAGTTCAAATTATATTGTTTCTTGCTTCGAGAAGTCCTTCAGCATCAAGTTTCATATTAGTTGTCAGTTTATGCTTAACTTTGACACTGCCAATTAAGTTGTAAATGTATCTCTAAGTACATTAATCGAGCATTTAATCGTTAAAAGTTTAGTGGTCATTTATGAATGTCAATTAGTTATCGTTTTATTTCACATACAAAAAATATTCCAGAAAATAAATTTAAAAATATTTTATTTATGAAATTAAGAAAAAATCTTGTAATTCTCAAATAAAAAAGAATTTACGTAATTAAAGATAACATAAAAGAATTTAATTTATAATTTTTTCAATTAGCAAGCAGATATTTCATTTTAAATGTAAAAATGTATTTAATATCTAAGCAAACAACCAAAAAAATGACGCCGGGAAAATTCATAAATTTTTGAAGAAATTTTAAGAAATCGCTAGTCTTTTTACCTAAATGAAATTAATAAAAAATTGAGTTAATTAAATTATTTTAAGAGATATTTTAATTTAATTGAAAATAATTCTATATTGTCTCCAAGGATATATACTATGTATACATACTTATTACATAATATAATATAATTTCAATTAGCAACTTTTAGTAATAAATTGTATTTCCACCAACATTAAGTAGAATCATTATAGTGCAAAGATCATAAAACTGTTTGAACACCTAAACAAATATTTTGATACTTTGTTCGACATAAAAAACATTAAAAAATAAATTAATTTTTTTGTTGTAAATTTAGCAGACTTATTACGTTAGACAAACTTATAATTCTGTACCTACGTATTATGAGCCAGTATCATTAAATTATAATTTATCGATTTTCTTGTAATAAAATAAAAAATTATTAAAAGTGAAAAATTTTAATTTAAAAATTTTTTTGTATACTGGTGTTTGTCTGAACATCATTCCCAGTCAGGATAGACGGGGAATTAAGCAAGGCGAACATCCCATTTCAAGCTGTGTTACATAAGCGAACTCTTACATTTCTTTTAGGCGACACTAACAAAATTGTATAGACAGAGAAATAACAAAGCATTAGACAAGTTGTTAGTAAATAGTCTTACAAATACAAGCAAATGTTTAACAATTTGCAATAATTTGTTTTTTCAACAGTTAATGTTTTGCCCTGGTTGACACATTAGTTTAAATGATTGTCTAAAACGAAAGCGGTTCTGTTTAAATGTATTTTTAATAAGAAATTAAAGTAGTAAGTTTTAGTAGTAAGTCGTAAAAGTAGTAAGTAAGAACTTGGTATCGTGGTTACCAGCGATTGGTTGAGGAGACACATCTCATTTTAGAGTAGTGTCAGAACTCGAGTCTCGAGTCAATAAAAGTTTTGGATGGGCAATGAAGGTAATATCAGTAGATATAAATTGAGAGTGCAGTGCACCCCCCACTCTAACACCACCAAAAGCCACGCCCACTTCCAAGGTCACCCCCCAGGCCACACCCACTGCCAAGGCCAAGGTCACCCCAAGGTCAAGGTCACCTCCAAGGTCAAGGTCAACCCCCGGCCACGCCCACTTCTCAAGGACACGCATCCTATTGGTTGTAAGCCCCTCCTACTTATCAAGGTCGAACACCAACTATATATTGAATACATTGAGTGTGCAACATCACACATATATTTCAATATATACCCAGTAAAACTACTAATAATTTCTATCATTATTATTATTATTTTTATTAATTACCAACCAAGTTAAAAATCTACTTGAACCAAGTAAGTAAAGTTTTTATTAAGTAATTATTTTTATAATAATTGGTAAATACTTTTGTTACAGTGGAATTGTTAAATGAAAAATCTTATCCACTAAACAAATCTCGCTCTAAGAATATATCAATCGGTTTATGTAAATATAATTTACAGCCTAGCATTACAATTACCGGTTTAAAACAGAAAGTGGTTTTAAGTGAGGACAGTTGGAAACGATTTATGTTTTACAAACCCATGCTAACATCGTATTTTAATGAAGATGGTTTAAAATTTTCCACAGTATATGATGTGTTTACGATTGAATTTCATAATTTTAAAAACAAGAAACTTATCAAATTGTATCAAGTTAAAGAAACTTGGGTTTATTTGGGGGGTGAAACTATTACAGGGTTATGGGGGTTAACTGATTTGATAAACGCATATTTTTCAGTATTACATAAACATACGTTTGATATATTTTACTCGGACATTATTAAAAATAATGTAAACCTATTACAAAACCCAGATAATATTATGAAATTTATCAATATGGAAACTGATGGAATCAAAGCATACACACTTATGGAGATAGCACATTTCTTTCCTGAAAAAATTATTGTTGATGTGGAAATTGCTAATGCAGTTAAATTATAGGATGTGGATGGCTTACGCTGAACAATATTATCCAAAAGCTGTAGATTTAAATTCATCCATCGAACGATTGAAGAGTACTTTAACAGATATGGCATTCGATGTTGAACATGGTGCTGTATATATGAAATCAGGGTATCCAAACTTGCAGGAGGCTATAGCTATGACAAAGAAGTATGGAATTCAAGTGGAGTTATGTGATAAATTTTTAAAAAAGTTAATAACATTAGAAGCATTTTGTAGAATATTAAGAAATAAAAATTTTAAAGATATTATAAGTGAAATAATTGATTTTCTACCATATGGTCTTGTAATAGAAAATAAATTAGTTGAATGTATTAATGATGAAATATAACAATAATATTAATAAAAATGATTATTAAACTACGTATGTATTTAATGTTTTACTTATTCGCACTTAGTATCTCCAACAAAGTATATAGATGTGTGTAAAAAAAGCAAGCAAAACACATAAAGTAAAAATGAATTCAACTTTAATTTATTTCATAGCAGCGATATGGAACAACACAATTACATTGACATGCCCAAGAAATCTAAAAAACGCCATGATTTGCACTCAATATCTGGATATTGCCGAACCATTAAAACATTGTGAAAAATTTGATAAAATGTCCATTGATATCATGCAAAGTGATCAATACATTATCACACACCCATTATTAATTCAGAATAACAAACTGGTTTTATATTATGAGACCATCTTCGAATTTCAAGATACAAGTCAAATAAGAAATCCTGGAGAATATTTGGTGCTCAATTTGAACAAACTCAGAAACAACTACAACACTCTTCATATGAATGCAATTGTTTTTGAATCTTTATTTTTTATAAGCATTATATTATATATTTTAACGGCTGCATATATTAGTTTAAGAGTTAAATTGAGACAATGTAAACTTTTCCTGTAAAACAAAATAAAACCAACAATTAATTTTTAATAATTCTTTTTTTATTAATCCATATTCAAAATAAAACAAATAATTAAATAATAATAATACGATAGGTTAGGTATGTATTTACAATAACATCATGCTTGTGAGTACATACCTAACCTATCGTATTATGTAAAAAAAAAAAAAAAAAAAAAATAAGAAAATAATTTTCAATTTTTTATTCAACTCACAAAATCTCGATTTATTTCTTTTTAAAACTATTGTAATATACACGATGGGCAAGATAGTTGATTGTTAGCTTTCCAACAAAATTGATCTTCAGCTTTGTATCCTAGTAGTGGGATAATTTCGGGTAAATTTTCATTCAAATCATTTGAATTCGAAACTCTTGTAGATATCTTAGAGTAATTTTCAGCTATTGAATTAGGTAAAACTTTGTATCTCCCACAAACATCTTCAACTTTGTATCTCCCACAAACATCTTCTCCAAGAAAAGGGCAACGTCGAGACCATCTTTGATGCTCTAGCATAGGATTATCCCCTTTCTTCCAATCACCAATAATGATTGCGCAAAATGCACATTGCACACTATCGCCACTTTTTAAATTGTAAAACCCAGCTTTTGCCAACTCATTCGAATCTACAAAGGGGTACTTCCAATCTCTAAACGAGATAAGACGATCTTTTTCATCTGCATATACACCCATGGTTTTCATGTAACTACTGTTTAGATATTTAATAAACATACTAACACATCATCTATATCAGACTACTCCTTCCATAATACTTTGTAAGTGTTTATATAAACATAATAAAAAATAATATAAAAAAAAATCAATTTATTCATGCATAATAAAATTGTTATATAAATAAAATACATTAGTCAATGCACAAATACAATTTGTTAGCGAATGATAAAAACAATATGGTTCCGCTTTTAATAGCACTGGTTGCTCATCCAATTCTATCACCGGTTTATCAATTACTTTTTGGATGAATAATGTCTTCTCACGTCCTTTCACATATACAACATCAGCAGATGAAGTTATATGTTTCACAATGTCGTTAAATTTATGATTAGGTGTAAACCCACTTTCCCATAATATTCCATGGTGATTATTCATCAAATAGTTTGCTTGTTTTTGGAATTCTATAGACAAACAATTAAATCGAAACGGTGGCTTAAAGATGTAATGAGCTGTTTTAAAACCATTATAAGCGGCTAGCTCCTTAGGTGAAAATACATTCTTGGAAGTAATAAATCCCTGCACATCCAACATTAATATATTACTCATATTTGTTTCACTGAATTTGTAAGTGGATTATAACTAAACACTCGATCATGTAGAATTAAGCAGTATGCGGACGTGTTTTCTTGTATATTATCACTACATTCAAATTCTACTCTTACTTCTATTGGTCCCTTACTAAGACCTTCTTTCTGACGAGTACAATCTACTACTACCATTGGAGCGTTAGCTTTAAATTCTTCAGGTGTAAACATTGGCTCGTTTTCTTTACCGTAATATGTTTGTTGAAAATTTGCAAACATTTCATATAAAATTGAAAATGAATTCTTTTTATAGTTTATATTTAAATTATCGTAAGGATAACGCTCTGAGTTTAAGTAAACATTTAAATTTACCAAATTGCAAAAATCAAATTTACTCATATCATTAATAATTTTGTTTTTTCTATTTGTTGAAAATGCTATTATTATCATTCTAGGTGTTTCTACTTGAGTAGAAGTTTTTACGGTCCACGAATGACGATTTGTTAAAGGTAATTGTGGATATTCGTGAAGTTCCCACGATCTAAACGCTATGGGGATTTCTATGTTTTTATCGATGTATTTTGTTAAACGTAGCTGTTCTTCTAACGAAACCGATATGTGTGGTACCTTCCAAAATATTTTATTAATAGTGACTTGAAGCTTTTCATCGGCCTTCGAAGATTGTAATGCGTTTACATCACTATTACTTCTTATCAATACGAAATTTTTTTCAAAACAATCGGTTAAAAGAAGGACGTCCGATTTTAAATATAAATCGCTGTAATCTCCTAAATTTTTACAATTGAATGAATTCCAAACATTAACAGCGCGTAAATAATCTTCATTTGATATGTGTTCATTTTTTAATCGATTATAAAACATTTGTTTGGGTGGTAATATTGTTTCATTCAATTTTGAAAAGCTGTCAATATATGAATACGGAAAAACTCCTTTTTGCCTAATAAGATCAAATTCATATGGGTTTTTAAAAAATTTTCGAATTTCAAAGCAGTCTTTACTATCCAAATTTTTAGCTAATTTTTCCAACGAAGTCGGCATAAATTTAAATGAGTCAAGAAATCTAAGTTTAATATATTTAGAATATCTTCCATTTGCACTTTTATCTACTAAGATTGATTTAGTAAAGCTAATGTAATTTTCTTTATTTTTAGCAATAACATCCAATTGCTCCCCATTTTGCGCTAAATGTTTTATAAACAAGTGAACATCATATTTTGAAAGATTGTGGAAAAAAATTGGAATAACGTTAGAATTTTGATAATGCAAATTACAAATGGAGTGGGCGACCCCCCTAATATTACCAGTTAAATGACAGTGATCCATAACCCGAGTATCTAAACCTATAAAAGATTCTCGACAGATATGACAAACTTTGCAATTATTAAATTCGTTTAATTGATTTAATGTGGGGGTTTTCATTGGTTTTATAGATTTTAAACAATTTTCATATAAAGATTTTATATCTAATTCTAAATATTGCATAAATGTATCAGCACAATTTTCCCCGCGATAAGACTTATATGATGAGAAAGAGTCATCAAAATTACATTTTATGTAATATCCAAATGAATATGGTATGTGTAGGTCGGTTTTTACAGTGAAAGATTGATTTTTATTCGGTGTTGTAGTGGGAATGCCTACTAACATCGATTCAAAATCAGCATAAACTACAAATGGAGTGTAAAGCTGATCTTGAATTTTTTCAAATTTTAAAATATTTTTAGGTATATCTTTACCAAATTTATTGCGTCGCAATTCATCAGCTGCGGGTAGATTCACTCGCACATGCGCACAATCAAATTCGGTGTGTCTTTCTAATTTAGTTTTATGGTTAAAGAATTGTAAACAACCATCGCAAATATATTTAGCACCGTTATGTTTACTTAATTGATTAGAGACTAGTCGTGATAGATTTTTTATTAAGCAGTAATGAAATTTACCACAGCAGTCATCAATAAGTAGTAAATTGATATGTCGCAAACGTTTTAATTTTGTGTGGTGATAAGGTCCTACTACATTTATTACACCGGTTTTTTCACTCATAGCTAAACCAAAAACATTGATTGATATATCATTTAATTCTTCGAATTTATTGATATCGGTTAATTTAACTGGGAAATCAATTCCGGTAAAATCTAAATTTTGAAAGAAATCTGTGTATGAATTTGGATTAATATCAACCCCAGTTGGTTTATACAATGCTGCCAAAATGGCATATCGAAAACAAAATTGATCGTGAATATTTCGTATATTTAACACCGCCTGTTTAGCTATAATCGATTTTGGTAATTCTAAAAATGTGCTATTTCCACCATGTAATGGGTTAAATTTATTTAAATTTACTTCTATGTATAAAATTTCTTTTAAGCTCCACCCCGAATCCCGTTCCTGAAATTCACTCATCTTACTACTTAAAATATCGGAAAATAACAATACCATTTCATCTAAACTAGATGCAGTAGTAGTTATAAAATTTCTAGTGTTAAAACTTTTTATTTCTGATATATTTTTAGTTTGTTGAATGTACCGACCAAATAATTGGAAATTGATTTTAAGTGAACAAAATTTTTCCAATGTACTTTTTATTACATTTAGTAAATCAATTTGTATGTCTTGTATAAAATCTTTTAAATTAATTCTTTTATGTGGACTAGAGATTCTATATGTTTGAATTCGAGATTGAAACGATGAATTTAAAATAGTAACTCGATCGGAAAAGTATTGTGTGCATTTGTTCTTATGTTGTATTGAGTTGTAATGATTGGATATATTTGTTACATTTACATTGCACGTGGTGCATTCTAAAAATATATACGTAAAGTAAAATATATGAAAAAAGATTTTTTACCTTACCAGTTATTTTAATTTTATTTTTAGTTTGGCTTGATGATGGGTTATTGCCATGTTGGAGATCTGTAATTATACTAATTAGTATAATATGCAATTTATAAAAACTATTAAAACTAACCTTCAATCGGTCGTTTTTTACAGCTTTGTTCTTTGTGTCTTTTTAACGTAAACTTTGTTTTAAAAATTCTATCACATTTATCACAGTTGAATTCCATGATGTTAATTATTTAATACTGACTATTCAAAACGCAACTTGGGGTATTTATAGTAGTTGTATGTCTATAAAAATTTAATTGTAATTGGAATACTAATTTAAATACATGTAAATAAAAACCTGTATTCTTAAATTAGTTGTCTATAAAAATTCAATACTGAATCTTAAAAATGCAACTAGTGATATTTATGGTTATTATACTCGTATATGTATCTATAAAAATTTAATTACAATTGGAATACTAATTTAAAATATATGTAAATAAAAACTATATTTTTAAATTAGGTGTCTATAAAAATTCAATACTGAATATTAATAACGCAACTCGTCGGGTTGACTTTGACCTTGGAGTAACCTGGGTGGGGGTGACCTTGACCTTGGATGACCTTGGAAGTGACCTTGACCTTGGGGTGACCTTGACCTTGGGGGGTGACCTTGACCTTGGCAGTGGGCGTGGCCTGGGGGTGACCTTGGAAGTGGGCGTGGCTTTTGGTGGTGTTAGAGTGGGGGGTGCACTGCACTCTCAATTTATATCTACTAATATCCAAAAGTGTAAATTGCGCCCAAAGCAAAATGATTGACGGTAATCTGAAATTAATATAAATTGCGCAAATGTAGGTACCTACTGTGCTACGATAAGTACGGTATTAATTTTTAATAATATGCTAAAAGTGGTATCGAAATGTCCCTGGCAGCGAAATGTCCGGGAACGAAATGTCCGGTCACCGTAAGTTTTCATTTGATTTTTTTCTAGATTTCTTAAGAATACAGAAATAAACATAATAAATTACGTAAATCCTAATTAAATGATATGTATAACGAGTTGATGTTTAAATATACTAAATCATTAATGCCCGTACTAATATGTAGTCCCGGATTAATTCGAGATTCAAGATTAATTCTCGAAATTGCAGCTGTTGCTACGATACGGTCTAAATTCAAGTAATCTCATTGGTAAATCCTAGGATTATCTTGAATCTCGGATTAATCCGTGACTATTAGTACTGACCTAAAATAAAGAAAATTAAAAATAAACATAAGAATTACCTACAAAAATCTATTTCTCTGTAGGTAACAACATAAAGTATTTTATTTTTGGTAAAAAATAAATGCCAGAATTTTTCCAACCGACAAAAAAATTTAAGCAGGGTTGTCCTTTTCCTTATTTCCATTACATTTTCGCTTTCGCATTTCATGTTTTATCCTGATTGTTTTGGGCCTTTCATCCTAAGTTCTATTTAAAATTTTCAAGTCTACCAGTGGCGTTCCATATCTTGATTTTATACGGTATTTTTGTTTTACCTGTATTCGTGGAAATCGTTGTAGATTGTTTCCAACTTCCATTTTGCTCTTACTTCATGTTCTCATCTTTTGTGACATGCAGATGTGCTTTCCTTTTCCTTCACAATATTTTAAAAATTTGTTTGATTTTACGAGATTTTAAAGATTTTAAAAATTGATTTTCAATTAAAAAAAAATTAAATCAAATAAAAATTCTCTTTTGGGCAACTAATAAACTACAAAAAATTTTTATATTGGGGTTAACAAACACTTTAATTGCGTATTAAAGTCTAACAGAATTTGTTGTTTGAATCAACTAAATTTGCTTGAATCAAACAAACATTTTAAACTATGTTCGCTTTTCACCAAGTTTTGCGTTTTGGTTACTCTTGCGAGGAAGTTCTCTTGCCATTTTTCTTTTGTGTCTGGTAGTCCAGGCAATGGGTAGGTTCTGACTTACAAAAAGTCAGGGAAAGTTCGAATTTGGTAGATTTGTACAATTCGGCGTCCTAATTAATATATCGAGTTTGCGACCTGTAAAAACCAGTTTTTTGAGAGTATCTTCTCTCCAGTGCCACCTAGGTCAAAAATAGTTATTAGAAAGATTATAGAGCATGAAATTTCCGGCAACTTTTGTATAAAATATTTTTCATTCAGATAAATAGTTTACGAGTTACAGCGGAGTCAAACTCAGCAAATTTCTACAATTCGCAAAACCGCTGCATTTTTTCTCGAAATTTCAATAAATACCGAGTACTTCATACGTACTGCCGTTTTTTTACTCTTTTACGCACCACCATGAGGTAGAGTAAGAGGCGCGCTTTTTATGTGATATCCCCAGTAGGTCTAATCCATGATTCGTTGTTTACTGATGTCTTTTTTTCCGTTTCGATGCCCTAGAATCAGCGGTTCCCAATTAGTTTTGGCCACGAAACCCTTGGGCGATGCAAAAACTTTGGCGGAACCCCAAGCAGACTTCGTTATTATCAAAAAAAAAAAAAATAGAACGCGGAACCCTATTTGGGAACTTCTGCCCTGGATGGATCTTTTATTGTTTTCACTGGAGTAAGCCCAATCTTGCTCTTTTCCCTACCGCATTGCTCTGGATTCTCGTGTATATCATTCCAAACCTGAAGTTGGTGGTAGGTCCGAAGGGAATGTTGCCGCAAAGTTTCCCTTGTAAGGGGTAATGCAGCAAGACTGAATTTGCTCTTTGTAACGGATCTTGCAAAATTTTGATAACGTTGGGAGCCCAAAGTAATAGTGTTTTTTTGGAAACGCTGTAAAGAGCCATAAAAAGCTTTCTCCCGCAGCAGCAATGACTTCGGGATCTGTGTTTCGCTCTTTGAAAAGTTGTATAGTTCAGACTTGCTGCATTACCCCCTACAAGAGAAGCTTCACTGCAACATTCCCTTCAGACCTCCCAAGCAGCATTTTGAAGCTGAAAAACAGCAAATTGCTAGCTGTAGCTTTGTTGCGAAGCTGGCACAGCTGCGGTAGCTAGTCAAATAGCACTTAAAATGCAGCATACCTGCTGCAATATTGCTAAAATGGCCCACTTTTTTTTTAGCAGAAAGCCAGCTATTTTTAATGCTTACAGCGAGCTGCGGCAGCTGTCTGACAGCCAGCAATTAGTTTGCTGAAAGCGAAATATTTTTAAGCTAATAGCGCGCTTTGGCAGCTAGCTGACAGCTAGTCTGACAGCTACTAAAATGTAGCGGTTTTGCGCATAGTAGAAATTTGCTGAGTTTGACTCCGCTGTAACTCGTGAACTATTCATCTGATTGAAAAATATTTTATACAAAAGTTGCCGAAAATTTCATGCTATATAATTTTTCTAATAACTATTTTTGACCTAGGTGGCACTGAAGAGAAGATATTCTCGAAAAACTGGGTTTTAGTACCATTTTTCCAATATGGAAAATTGTTACCAAGTTACTACAGTTTCCAATATGCAAACTGTGCAAATCTACCAAATTAGAACTTTCCTTGACCTTTTGTAGCAAAAGCCCCTTTTTATGTCTCCAGTGACTGGTATGGGTGAAAAGGCTATTTTGAAGTGCCTCCTACTATTGGCCGCCACTACTACTCGAACGTCGTTCCCATATGCGTAGACTTCGACTCATTCCTCCTGATGGGAGTACAGGTAGTCGTCAAGCAGGGAGTTCTACAAGTGTGATGTGGAAATTCCTTTGAGCACTGCTTGCTCACAGTGGTGACGCCTGAGTTAAAAGTCACTAACCGCCTACTTAAGTGGCAGGTGACCAAGACAAAGAACAAAACTGTTCATCACTGGGCATAAGATTTAAGTACTGTAGTGATTTTATTGTCGATCTTCTCTCCATAAAACCGATAAACTTCGAAACTTTTGTTTCATGTTTTTTTTTATGATTTTCTCTGAAATTTTACCGAAAACACTAAGAAGAGTGACTAGCTGGTCTGTAGTTTTTAGGACAGCCTGTGTCTCCTGTTGGGTTTTTAACGAATATAATTAGAAAACCTTTTTGTCACAACTCTGGGAAATAGGCTGTTCGGGAGTTCTCCCCCCACCCCCCGATCAGTGATCTATTACAGGCTCTCTTAAGAATTCAATTTGGTGATTCGCCATTGCCTTCCGATGAAAGACGGTCAGAATAAAGTTTTTCTTTTGCACGGAATCGAACCAGGTTTTAAATGACCAACCGAGAAAGTAACCTGTACGATCTCATATGCGAAAATAGAACAGAACTGGAAGGTGGTAGATTCACTAATAGATTTAAAAGAATAAAAAAGTTTTATTTACGTTTTCTTAAAAGGCTTCATTATATTTTACCTTAGTTAAAATATTGTTGAAAACTTTTAGATTTATCTTAAAACAATTCCATCCAAAAGTTTTTTTTTATTATTAACTATGAGGTTTACAAAAGTTTAAAAAAGTTTTGAAAACTTTTCATCTCATTTTATTTTGGGTTTATAACTTTATACCTAACTGCAAAAAGAATTTTTTTTTAAATTCAAAAAATTATAAAACTTTAAAATTGTCCTATGTGCGGAATAGTTCTGGTATATCCTGCATTTCTTTAGTTATAAGTTGGAAAAGTGTTGGTATAGTGGAAAAGCAGCTGGTATTATAAAAGAAATTTCATTTGCATATCTATAGCCGCAGTTTATCTTACAGCAAAGAGAAAACTATTTTAATGTTAACTTTGTTAGTAATTTGATAACTTGAAACTTGTTCATTTCTGTTAGTAAAAAATCAGTGTTCAAAATTGTTACTACTTCAGTTTGTTTTACTATTTGTATTTTTAAATTATTACTGTACATTTGCATTATTTTCTCAATTTTATTATAATGGTCAATATGGTACAGAATGACAAATTTGGGTCGTCAGCCAAAAATTTACTCTATCCTCCTTAAACTGAATACAGAGAAAAAGACAAACGGATAAGTTATAAACACAAAATTTTAATTTTGTTAAACCGGAAATTGCTATAGCTAGAAGTGCGCCTATTTGAGAGGTTCACAAGTTTTGGAAACAGCATTTTGCTGCATTAACATAAAAGTTAAATTTATTTTGTGTAGACAGGAGAATAACGTGCGGGTTTACTAGAAGTGGGTATCTATATCTGCTCTAAGAGAACAAAAATATTCCGTATTCGATGATTTTTTCATCAAAACTTTTTCAAAAAATTTATATTAAGTCCAACCACTAATATTTCCTGAAGATAAAAATAATTCTGGTGTATTCCCTCTCTTAAATGTGTTTAAACCTATTATTAGGTTGTTGATATTGGAATATTAAAAATATTTTAGCGAAACTACAAAACTTATTACTTGCTAATACGATGAGTGCTTCTTTCAGAATTTTGAAATTATAAATATGCTTTAGCAAAAATAATAAACAATGTTAAATTGAGCTAATTTCTTTGTGTAATATAATTTATTAGAATTCGGATTCGTTTTTCAGGTGAAAGGTCTGTTTCATCTTATAATATTTAATACTGTTATTTTCACGCTCACCCTTTTAACATCATATAAGGGTTAAAAATAAGAAAAGACGAACTTATCAGAAGATGCAGCCAAATGCCTTCATAATGATTCCGTTTTATGCAAAGCACACAAAATTGTAGACTTGGCAATTATTTCCAAGTTAGTTAAGCTTGCGATTTATAGTTCAGTTTTTGAAAGCTCGTTCCAAAAAAATTAACACACAACAGTAGTTGCTTTCGTATTTGTTAGAAAATATGTGACAATTTAAGCTTTGAATAACAGCAAAATGTTTTATTTTTATAGAAAATTTTATGAACTTTATCTTCACTGCAAATAAAATTCTTTAACACTAATGTATTTTGAGATATCGTCGAAAAGCTCTACCGGGCAGAATGATATTTTTCATAAAACGTTAGCAACCGTTTGTGAAAATTTGAACGACCTACCCTAGATTCTTCGAAATAATATAATATATCTATAATATTTAATTTAATATTATATAATATAAATAAACTAAAAAAAGACTTTTAGAGAAAACAAAAAAATTTTTTTAGTCGATTTATGAGTAAGTGAATACTTCTGGGTTCTAGGATGGGTACACGTTTTTCCTTTTTATTTTATGACGTTATACCTCTATAATAACGTTACAATCATTCTCATGGTATTTTAAAGCTTATTTGTTTAGTTATTTTATTGTTAGAATTATAAAATAAAAGTTTTAATGAAATGTTTGTTTATCCTTTGACTATGAATATAGTAGAACTTTACTACGTCACAAAGTTCAGAACTTTTGATGGAGGTAAGCTGCTTCATTTAAGTAAACAATCTCAAAGTGTTCGGCTAAATATTTAGGTCCAACTCAAAATTTAAATTTTTCGATTACCTTATACGGGGCGAACAAATAGTGCAAATTTCTTTAATGGCAATTTTATAGCTCAAATATTAAAAAGTTTTTCGATTAAGTGTTATTTTCATAATTTATAATTAACTTCTTGAACCAAAAAGGTTCCATTTTATTCACCATGTCCAAACTAAAATTGACAAATTACGCTAATAATTTACACATAACAAGTTACAAGTCTCAAAATAATTAGCGTGATTAGCTTTTTGATATTTATTATTGAAATAAATAAATAATATAAAGAATTACAGTAATAATATTAATTATACACTTGTAACTTGTACAACTCAAATATTACTTTTAAATATTTTTTTTTAAATAAACCTTTTATTAAAATTGAATTTTTTTTTCTCAAATTTTCTTTTAATCGTGAACTTAGCAATGGATATACATAAATAGTCATTTTAGTCAATCAAATTGATAAAAACTATCTGTTAGTACTAACAAGCCATTAGAAATCATCGATTAGTTTTAATGGCTTGTTAAAAGTGTTGAAGGTTAGAACAGAAAGCTTTGATTTTTAAACAAAAATGCGAAAGTGTGAATGAATACTTTTGTAATATATAACGACGCAGGATCAATGCCAAATTCGAAAGGAAAAGAATAGTAAACAGAAAAATCAAAAAATTCCTCTCTTTAAATACCTCTTGTACCAAGATCGCCCCAGGTCCAGAAGTCCAATTTTTAAGTCTCCAAAATTTATAATTTACAAAAATAAAAATTTGGTTTTCAGAAGAAATGTTGGATTTAATTTGTAAGTGAATTTAATAATTTTAAAAGTAAGATTGGAACGATAATTATAAGTGTTGTTTAAAGATAGGAGAATTATTATAGAAGAATATTAATAAAGAGTAAAATAATAATTAAAATTTAATTAACAATTGAAAAATATAAAATAATTAATTTAAAAGTTATTAAAGGAACGACGAAATTTATTAATAGTAATATAAAATATCTCAATTCAGATTTAAAAACTAATATTGGAAAATTGTATCAATATTAAATAATAAGTTTGTTAATACAAATGTAAACGTAAAGTGTCGATGTCAAAAGTTACTTAAAGCATTATTATGCCAATGAAACGGTGTTCATTAAAATATATATTTGTAATACATTGTCCTGTTTAAAATTTATTAATTTAAATTTAAAAACATAAATTTTCGCGCCAAGAAAGTTAAGGTGGCAGCACGGACGGGTGAAAAACCGGGCATACGGCAAAAAATAAAATTAGTTTTTGATGAGTGAGAAATAAAAGTGATTTTTTTGATAATAGTACATTGTCTTATTCGGATTAAAAGTGAAACTTTGTTTGACAAGCAATTTTTGCATTTGCGAGGAGGAGCGCTAGCGGAGTTACAGATAGGGATTTCAACTAACACGAATGTTCTATTGACGGTACGCGTGGATTAATATACTCTTACTGATAGCCGTAGCGCTTGTATTCAGTTTCTTGAATTCAGGATTCTCGATTGCCTTGGTTGCGCTAAAAACTTCCCACTAGATACCTCCAACTCGCCAAAGGTGCTACTCGAAAGGGGTGAAACTCGTTTTTAATTATTTGCCTTATTTTTATTTTTTTTTTAATATTTTATAAATAATTTATAAGAAATTAGCCTAAAATGCACAAAAACAATTCCCGAGCAGTTTAGCATAATGTTGCGTAATATAATGAGTGCGGTTACAAGCAATGGGTTCAACACGCACGATGTGTACTCGACAGAGTAACAATCCCGTTTGATCACTAACACCAAGACTATATCAAAGCACACGTACGGATAATAGAACACTCGTGTGTGCAATCCTTATGGAGAAATACATGTAAAATTTTGATTTTTAAATGCCGTTTTCTCGAAAAAAAAAAAAGCTTAGAAAATTGTCCTCTTTCCAATAGTGTAAAAGTCAAAGCCCAACTCGTGGGGTCGATTAACTGACAGTAACCACTTTTTTATTGCCCTAGGGCAAAAAAGAGCCACTTTACACCCGCAAATCAAAAAAATTTGTTTTTGATGAGTGAGAAATAAAAGTGATTTTTTTAATAAAATTTCGAATCAAATAATAAGATTTTGGAAAGAGTTTTGCGAATAATTTGGATATTTAAAAATTGGAAACTACGAATTAGAATCGATAAGTAGACACCTGGAAACCGGTATCAATTTTTAACAACTTTTCCATTTTACGTTTGAAATTTTATTGGAATTTTATTTAAAAATTATAGAAGATTGTATTTTCTGAAGAAGTCAATAAAAGAATATTTAGAAGTCATAAAAAAAGATGACAATATACTAAATACATATAATAAAATTGACTTAGCTTAACTTAATAAAGTGATTTATTAGAAGTTGAAATAATATAATTATAATAAAGATGAGCATAAGCATTATAAATAAATAAGAAATATACTTATATACAGATTTTTTAAAATTCTTTTTATTATTCAATTTTCGATTAAGCTTTAATTTGTATTTCTTATGTCTTATGTAGTTCTTATGCTTATGTTCATTGGGAATCCAGACTGAAAAATAAACTTCACTCTCATAGAATAAAATTATTAATTAATTAATTAAATAATAAAATTTTGAATTATTTTTAATATTGCACCTAGAATAAGTTCCTTTATGTTATACAATCGAAAAATACGATCTCATTCAAAGCCTTTTATATACCTGATTTATTTATTGTTATTTTGTGTTATTTTTACAGCCAAACTAGAATCAACAAATATTATTCCCCATGTGGCATATTATCAAGAATTCGAAATTTTTATTTTATAATTCAATATTAATTTTACTGATTAAAATATACTTATTTTACATACTTATTATCTATCATCTACACAGTCAAATTGTCAAAATTTTGTTATAATTTTAAGATTTACGTTTAACAGAGAGAATAAAAAATTTTACTACGTCTATAAGTTCTACATTTAAATTTCTTAATTTTGGGATTTTCTATAAATGAAAATATTTCTTGAGAGTTAAATCATATACCAATTTATATACCTAATATATTGAAAGTTAAAAATAAACAAATTTATTAAGGGCCGGTTGTACAACAGAAGTTCAACACTGGTTCAAAGTTGAACCAGGGTTAACTTGTAATTCAAGCACTCTGATTGGATCAAAACAGAGTTGAACTGCTGTTCAGTTGAACCGGCGTTCAAGCGAAGTTGGTACAACCGGCCCTTTATATCACAATCAATTTAATTTTAATTATTACCCAGAATAAGTACATTTATCATACTCGTGTTTATATTCTGCATGGGGGCACTTTAATTAATATATTACGTAATTTACTTTTCAACCAACCGGTTGAGAAAGTAATTAAAAAATACAAATTAACGTTTTTGTCAATTTATATAATGTAACAAATTATTAATTAATTATATTAGTAATAACCAGCCTTTCTTGTGCCTTTTACTCAGATTTATTTTAAAACTCGTCAAGTTTATGTCAATAAATACAAAAATTTTAATTAGAAATAATAATTATTGCAATTGAACTATTCTTGTTATTATTTCAGAAGATTTATTTATTTTATAAATGTTTTCAGTGTCTTCCTATTAAAGTTAGTAATAAATTAATCGAACATTCCAACACTTTTTGTTGCAGTTTTTTGATTATTACAACAAAAACACTATTTTCCAGATGATTTTAAAGCCGAAAACGTAAATTTGCTAATATCTTTTCAATCTTTACTTTTTTCCAAAAAGGTATTTATGCATTTACTCAAGGCGCTGCTAGCCAGATACTTGCTATGTAAAATTAAAAATAATTCAAGTTAAGAGTTAAATTTTTGACTGTGCATAGGGCTCTAAAATTTTTAAATTTAAACTAAAAAAAATCTCTGTTTTTTCAGCACTTGATGGGTTAAACCCTTTTACCATACAAAATAATAGTACAACATATTGTATAACATAAATACCTACACTTAATCTGATTACAAATTTCATAATTTAATTAATCCATTAATTTTTAAATTCAAATAAAAAAATGTAGAGTTTGCTTGTCGCCTTCCAAAAAAAAAAAAAACTCTGGATGCTTATTTTGATATTAAAAAATTAAATACAAAGTTCTGACGGCGTAACGGCGATGGCGAACTGTTTCAAATTCAATGATTAATCAAATATTAATAAGAGTTTATCGAATTCATTATAATCAAAATATTTGCCAACAAATAATACATTTTGAAAATTTAAATTTTTTTAAAATTCAGCAGACGGTGATTTATTGGTAACTACATAGACGTAAAAAGTTAAGTGCATCGTAAGAAATAATATTTATATAATTATAACTTTATTGTTTATCGTCGCTAATTTTTAATCGAAAATTTTTATTAATTTTTCAATTGGTGTTTTCTTATACCTAGAGGTTTATAACTATTTGCTTTTTCACTTGTTCAAATATTAATGAAACCTTTAACGTTTATTATATATTATAATATAATTTTCTTCAAAAGTAATTGTTATTATGAGGTTTTAACGAACAATGTTAAATATTCTTTGAATTCTTACCGAGAAAATATAATAAATTAATTAAAAAAATTATGCGGAAAATATTTAAAAATAGTCTTATTTTTGTGTTTATCAGTATAAAAAAATAATAAAAAACCTTTTTTTTTATAAAATTAGCGTTGGAAATTAGTAATTGTAAACTAAATATTTTAACATTGTTAATTATAATATTTTTCATGACCGCACTTTGTCTAACAGAATGGAAAATGCATAAAATTTACACATAAAAAAATAAGTGCACAGATTAATTCTAATAAAACTTGTAATTACTTTGCACTAAACATTGTAATAAATTACAATTTTATCTCAATAAATTATTAACATTAATTAATCATCGTTAACAAATTGATTATTATTTATCAATTCAGAGCATAAAATTTGTAAAAAATTGTTGGAGATTATCAAAAATTAATTCATTTCGATATATTGAAATGTCATAATTACCATTCAGCAAGGAAGCATTTTTCTTTTAATGGCATTTCTAGCTTCCTTATCAACGAGGAAAATTATTAATTGTGCTATTATTTATCGGAAAACTTGGAATTAAAAAAAGTTATTAATCTTACTGTACTTTAGCATAAATCCATTCCAATGTCGCACTAATCATATTGTTATAGTACATTTTTAGTTTCACTAACTAAAAATTAATAATCAACAAAATGGAGATGAAATAAAATTAAAAAAAAAACTCAAAAGTTTGTAACTTTTTAACTAAATTTTTTTTGCTTTAAATCGAGATTGAAATTATTTTATTTACGCTAACTAGGCAATATTGAAACCTTTGTTGCCAAAAAACATAAAAAAAATTTTTTCACAATAATTTTTGAACGGACGCAAGTTTTTATCAAATAAGTTAAACGTAACCTCCGTGGAAACGCATATAGCACTGTCGCAAAGACTTCCATGCTACAACTAGCAAGTTATAAAATTGACGCGCTCGCGCGTTTTATGCACAATTTGCTATTAAACAAACTTAATTCCATAGTAAATTTCCTGTAGATGCTAATAATTGATAGTTATTGCACACAAAAATACACACATTAAACTTTTTACCACAAAATTTTTTGAAAATAAAATTCCAAAATTTCTTGAAAAAGATTTCAAAATTTTTTTTTAAAACAAAATAACTGTTTTAATATTTTTGTGCCTTGACTTGTCACTTCAGATTGTCTTGGTTAAATTTAGCACGTAATACCTATAAATGGTTTGAAATTCGCAAATGTACATTTCCTGTTGCTGAAATAATCGCGTGAGTTCACCATCACCAAAGAGTGTTTATGGGTTTATCAGATACACTTTCTGTGCAATCATAATTTAATCGAGCTTAGGCACTCTTGATTTAATTAAATTAATCAGGTTGAATCTGCATAACTGATATGTGAAAATGTGAGGTTTAACAAAATATCAGAACGGCACAAGAGAACTGAAATATCCTAAAATTTAATGATTGTCTGGTGAAAAATGTTGAAGTAACAAACTTTTAATTTTCAATACATTTTCGTCCAAATTTAGACAGAAACTTCAATGTTTTCTAACAATAATTAATCTAATTGATAAATAGTAGATTAGAGAGTTGTGGTGTTACGAAAATTCAGTAATATTATGTTTTATTCCGTTTTTAACAGCTATTATGTCTTATGTCGTTTGACCTTGTTACCGAATTAATATTTTTGGCTTCACGTGAGTTAAATTGCTCGACTTTTGTTGAAAAATCTGATAAGAAATTAGATAAGTAAAAAATTATGACGCGGGGAAAATAAAAACAAATTTAGGTACATATTGACAAAATTTACGTCTGAAGGTTTTTCATTTCGAATTAAAACGGTTTAAAAGTGTTTCTACAAAAAAAAAAGGACTTATGGCTTTGACCAAAACTATTAATGATTAATGGTAACACTAGCAACAAGTTGACATCAACAACAAGTGATCAGTTTACGTGAACCTGATCACAACATCGTCAACAAATTTTGGTTTATTATTAAATATTCCAATTCAAAATTTTAAAATTGTGAGTAGTGTGTAGTGGTGATGTGGGAAAATTAAAAAAAAAACATTAGAAAAACGTGAGCATGTAGAGTAAGTTAACAAGTTAACTTAACTTAACTTAACTAAGTTAACTTTTTTTGTCAAGAAAAACTTTTTTTTTTAGATCAATTGTTTAAATTTTTTGTAACAGCAAAAAACTCTGTTGATACAAAAACTTTCTTAAGGCAGTGTATAGGTATTATGCCCAGATCTAAACCTACCTGTATTACTTCTTATGCTGTCGTTTCCATTTGAGTTTCATTCTAATGTTGATAATTAAAAGGTAAAACTTGTAGTCTCTATTTACTTTACTTGTGTCTCTATAATTTTCACTGTGGACTTTGTTGCTACTTTTAAAGACGAAATAACCTTCGTCTTTAACTTGGCATTAGAATTTCTCCAATGCACATTAATTAATTTTTGTTTCCTATTTCAGCACAGCCATGAAGAATAGGTGAAATGTTAAGGTAAATCTAATTGTTGAATTATTAACATAAATTTTTATTAAAAACGTCGTTTTTCAGTTTTAAAAGATCTGAAGGATCTGAAGGATACGGATGGCTGACCTTTGTCAAGGTGTAAATTGTTTGTTTTGATAGTTTAGTTTCGCATCTCGATCCGGATCGATGAACACTATTATAAAACAAGGGGCTTCCGAAGATTAAAGGTGGCAAACCAGTAACTGATATTACAGTTCGTGATATGAGTACCTTTACAAAGTTTAATCGCATTATTAGCTTAAACAATGTTGTTTGAGATTTTCCTTTAAATTCCTGTCTATTCAACAAATATGTCATAGTTGATAATTTATTATTTTATTGTACTCATCTGAAAAGTAAGGCAATTATTATTGTTATTATTATTAAAACTTTTTCTAAATATTTATTATTTTAACTGCCAGGATATCAAAATAGCTTAAAGACTTGGGACAGACAGTTGCATAGAAAATTTATGAAATAAAATTGAAAAAAATTAAAAATAAAACAAATCTTGATGAATTATTAAATAACCAAAATAAGAATTTAATGTTGTTTGTCTGTATAATATTTTTCCATGTTGAAAATAAAGGGAAAATTCGGAAAATGTGTTATAGCATATTATTTTCTTATTCGGACATGACATTGCACCTCTTGTAGTAGAAAATTCCATCTAGAAATATTTATGAATTGTCTATAACTTCTTACACACATAAAATTTTTATTATTGCAGTCAAGTAATAAATCCAAAAGTCGTTCGGATTCATAATTACGATCTCGTGTTATGTAGATAATAAATTGAAAATTAGAACAATTCAGGTAAGCTGTTCAATTGCACATAGAAATTGATAATCAAATTAAAATTATTGATTTAGATGATTAATTAAAAAATAATTATTTTAAATTGTACAAAACCAGTTAGTAGTAAATAGATAGCTGAATTTTGTGAAAAGATTAGTGTTAGAGTTAGGATTTTTCTCTTTAGTATGTAATTAAAAAAACAGTCTAGTTTCAACTAATTTAACTTTTAATTTAATTATTGAATTCACCCTTTAAAATCCTTTATTCTAAGACAGTAATAATTTTATTCATTAGCTTCAGTTAATATTTATCTCAAACAGCTAAGTAAATCATTAAATTATACTTTTCGCCGACCAAATTTTTACTAAAGCGTTTTCCAATAAAAAACATTATTTAATTAATTGCACAAAATTAAAAATTACACTAAAGTAAATATTATATTTGTAAAATTGCTATCAATTAATAATTAATACCATTACTTGTTTCCGAACATCGATACTGATCCGCGGTCAGAAAAGAGGTGGCTATTTCAGGAATTTTTCATATAAATTTCCTGTTCTTCCATCAGTTCATTCTTTAGGTAATCCGTTCATTTAACCAATTAAAGTCAACTATAAAAATAGTTTAATTTAAAATTGTTTTGTAAGCATATTGAATTATTTTGTTTCAAAACTAGTACTTTATATATTGAAATGACGCGTAATTCTCAAAATATGAAATAATAATTTAACATCGAAGATATTAATTTCTTAAAAATGTAAACTATTTTATGCCTTGTATGTGTCTGTGTTGGCATGCCAAATGTCCGTAGCAACACCACATGCCTCGCACCTATAATATCCTGCTTTCAAATCACCTACTATCCAACTTCGTTCAAAATCATCCAAATTAATAAAACAATTCACTCATAGAAAATCAGAAATTTTATTCACTAACTAGCTGACCCGGCAGACGTTGTCCTGCCAAAATTAGAATAAATTTGTTTGTTCATTTTAAACAGTTAGTTAAAATTAGAATGTAATTTATTGGATTGGAAATCAGTACAGAGCGGTATGATAAACAATGTTTTGAGTTTTATTTTCCGGCGTGTGGTGTGTGGGGGGGGGGGCAATTCTTGCGGCAATCGTTAATGCGCCTTCCTAAATAGCGAAAGAGCTGAAAAAAAAGCTTCGTGGGTTCGTGGAAAAGTTCCAACTATAAAAGTAGGTTCGTGGATCAAAACAGTTGGAAACCACTTAAATAGATCGATTAAGAAAGAATTACAAATACAGGGTAGCTAAAAATTTTTATGGTAATTATCATTTAGATATCATTGGGGAGGTGTGTGGGGGGAGGGCAATTCTTGCGGCAATCGTTAATGCGTCTTCCTAAAAAGCGAAAGAGCTGGAAAAAAAAGCTTCGTGGGTTCGTGGAAAAGTTCTAACTATAAAAGTAGGTCCGTGGACCAAAACAGTTGGAAACCACTTAAATAGATCGATTAAGAAAGAATTAAAAATACAGGGTAGCTAAAAATTTTTGTGGTAATTATTCTGTTGAGTGAGTATGTCCTGTGAAGTATGATCTTATGTATGATCCCGGCAGACTAATAAATTTGTTTGAAATTTGGTATATGAAAACACAACAATTACTCACTTTATATTAAATACTTAAATAGATCGATTAAGAAAGAATTACAAATACAGGGTAGCTAAAAATTTTTATGGTAATTATCATTTAGATATCATTGGGGAGGTGTGTGGGGGGAAGGCAATTCTTGCGGCAATCGTTAATGCGTCTTCCTAAAAAGCGAAAGAGCTGGAAAAAAAAGCTTCGTGGGTTCGTGGAAAAGTTCTAACTATAAAAGTAGGTCCGTGGACCAAAACAGTTGGAAACCACTTAAATAGATCGATTAAGAAAGAATTAAAAATACAGGGTAGCTAAAAATTTTTGTGGTAATTATTCTGTTGAGTGAGTATGTCCTGTGAAGTATGATCTTATGTATGATCCCGGCAGACTAATAAATTTGTTTGAAATTTGGTATATGAAAACACAACAATTACTCACTTTATATTAAATACTTAAATAGATCGATTAAGAAAGAATTACAAATACAGGGTAGCTAAAAATTTTTATGGTAATTATCATTTAGATATCATTGGGGTGGTGTGTGGGGGGGGGGGCAATTCTTGCGGCAATCGTTAATGCGTCTTCCTAATAAGCGAAAGAGCTGGAAAAAAAAGCTTCGTGGGTTCGTGGAAAAGTTCTAACTATAAAAGTAGGTCCGTGGACCAAAACAGTTGGAAACCACTTAAATAGATTGATTAAGAAAGAATTAAAAATACAGGGTAGCTAAAAATTTTTGTGGTAATTATTCTGTTGAGTGAGTAGTATCTGTGAAGTATGATCTTATGTATGATCCCGGCAGACTAATAAATTTGTTTGAAATTTGGTATATGAAAACACAACAATTACTCACTTTATATTTACAACTTTATTAAATAATAATATAAATATAATATAAATAAATAAAAAATTAGTTTAGAACTTCCAACTCCTCTTTTTCCGCCCCTTCGCCTTCCTCTTCTAATAGCATTTGGAAGGCACGCAGCGACGTTGACAAATCCTCCTGCTCTTCTTTTTTCCTTTTTGTATAGTGAGCCGCCATTTCCACTTCCCTTTTTCGCTTTCGAATGCGCTGCGCCGAGACTTTTTTTTTCGCAACCTTCAGATTAAGACGGCAATTGTCCTCGTTTAGTAGCTCTGCCAAACATTGTGCGGTGATATTGGCGTACTCTGATTTGACTTGCCAATCTTCATACTTGGCAAATGATATAGCCTTTGCTAAAGCATCTTGTATGACCTTTTGAAATTGTGACATAACTCTTATTTTATCTTCTAATTCTATTCTTCTAAATCTTCTAATTTATCTTCTAACTTACGGAATGATTGTTTCGCAATGAATGGCCGCAGTCTAACTGGATAACCTCACTTTTTACAACGCAAAGTTATTTTTTGAGGCGATCAATGAACTTTTACAAAAAACTTTTTTATATACATTCTTAGTATTCTTACAGACACATGGGTTTATCTTTACCCCTGGCGATAACTCTGCTAGGTACATAGATAGAGTAGCGCCATCTATCCGTTATTAAATAAATTAGGTAGTGTTCACATCTACCTACCTTAATACATGTTCCCTAAGTTAATACCTGGTACTTAATACCTACCTACCTAATTTAACCCTAAGATAAACCCTTTGTTCTCGGTAATGTTAAATTTTTTTTTCGCGAATTTCAAACTTTTTTTTTCATAAAAACCTTGTCAGCGATATAGACAATAACTCTTCAAAAAATCAGCCAAATCGGCCGAGCCGTTCTCAATTGATGAGGTAACGAAGATTTGCCCTCCATTTTTATATATATAGATTAATTACAAAAATTCTCAACATAAAATTCTAAATTCACAATTACGGAGACCATCCGTAAAAAGCGACCACTCCGGTCAACGCAAACGGCACAAGGCCCTAGTTACAACAAATTTCCGCGTCAACTTAAAACTTTTGGCGCAAACAACCATTCAAAATATTTACAGACCACAGAAACGTTCATGACAAAACAAAATAAAAATTTAAATTCAACAAAATAAATTTTTAAAATGCAAAATTGAAAAAGGGGATTTTTTAACACGACTTATTGTCATGTTCCAAAATCATTTTTTTAATTTTGAATTTTAAATATATTTTTGTATTCAAATTTTGATTTAATTTTGTAAATTTAAAATTTTGTTTTGATTGTTTTTAAAATTTAACTTAATTTGTTGTAAGTCGTTTTGTATAAAATTGTAAATATTTTAAATTTTGTTCGTTCCAATATTTTATTTTGATGTTGGTACGAAAAGTTGTTTTAACTTGGCGTTCGCCGGGTCCGTCAACAGCGGACGCACGCGTTTACGGAGGGTCTCCGTAAATGTTTTAATTTGCGTCTCTAATTGAGATTTTTTATTATAAATTTGTGAAAATAAAGTGTATTAATTGCGTGAGTAATTGTTTATTATTTAATTTTGACAATTTTCGTCAAATTGGGCGATTTATGGAAGTATTTTTGGATGGAATTTTAATAAAAGTAAATTGGAAATTATTTGAAGGGCTACGTTATTCGAATGCAACGTGTGGATATTGGCGCGCCACACAAATTTTAGGGAGTTCTATCATCAATGATTAATCATTACATGAGTAATATGAGAAAGTATAGTAAATTTCACCACAATATTTTATAAGTCATTTAAATAGAATTAGAACAAACATTTTTTAAACCGCTCTCATTCATTAAAAACATTTCCGAAGACGCTCTAATTCTAAAATTACGGATCTCGAAAGGCGGGAATCTTTGAATCGATTCAGATATTTAAAAAATCTCTGGAACCGCGCTAAAATTTGAAATTTATGGAACTAAAAAGCCGAAATCTTTGTTTTTAAGTTAAATTTGGTTATAATTAATGAAATTCTAATTTAAATAAATTTATAATATTATGATATTCACAGTTAAAGACTTGTGTAACCGGGAATATTTACCTCAGTGAAATTTTACCCTCTAATCAATTTTAACTGGGGGTAGAAAAGTAAAATAACCTCGCTGAATTTTTACCCCCTTGAGAAATTTTATAGGTAAATCAGAATTTTTATTACTTTTATTTTCCTCAGATTTTCGAAGAATAAAAATAAATAATTAGAATAAGCAAAAAACTTCTTATGATAAGCGCCGTGCAAATGCAGTGAAATTTAAAGTTGAAGAATTGGTATTGGTACGAAATTGTAAATGATATGATCGCAAAGGTGGTCTGACAAAAGCACCTTATACAGGACCCTACGCCATTGAGAAAATTCTGAGCAATGGCAACTGCATTTTACGGTCGAAAGTGGGAAAATCTTTGAAAAAAGGATATCCTATCAGAAATTTAAAACATTACCACGACAACGGATCTCAAGAAAAAAATGGCGAAAATGAAGAACATGAATCATCAAATTAATTGCATTGCAGAAAAATCAAAATTTTATTTCTGTCCCATAAATAATATTTGTCAAAAACGACTTTGAGAGAAGCTTGGACTTTCATTTGACAAGAATTCCGTCTTTGCAAAACAAAAAATTCGTTGCTCTATTCCAGCGGTTCTCAATTAGTTTTTGCCGCGGAATCCTTGGGCGATCTAAAAAATTTGGCGGAACCCCAAGCCGTTTTTTTATTATTAGCTAAAAAAAAGGTCATCAAATTTTGCATTTAAAGGTTGCTTGTGTATGCACTTTCTCTCCCCCTGTGTGAGAGTTTTTACCTTAAAAAAGTTAAAAACTCTTTTTTAAGCGGCAGAATTTATTTTTACGCCATTTTGAAATTCTTTTTGGCGGAACCCCATTTAGGAACTGCTGCTCTATTCCTCCTCACACTGTTATAGACGTCAAGGCAGACGGTAACTGTTTTTTTAGATGCATATCTTTATGCATTACCGGAAGTGAAAATCAGCACAAGGAAGTACGAAAGCTAATTACTGAATTTATGAAAACTCAAAAACAAGAAGTTGATCTGTTTTCTGGTGTTGAGAATGACATGAATATCACGAAAATAGGCAAAAATGCAATTTAGGCAACAGATGAGGAAATGCTTTTCACTGCAGCACTAATAGGAGCCGATATATTTATATTCGTTTACTAAAATTTAAAAAAATCCTGCATGGCTAATGTTTTCAAGTTCAATACACCTTTTCGATGAACCTAATGAAAAAAATCTGGCAATACATGTATTTGAACCATAAAAATTCAAATCATTTTTAAGTAGAAGTTTCGGTAAAAAGAAATGCATAAGAAAATGTAATTTTTCAATAAATTTTGTGTTAAACTTTTAAATTATTCTATTTTATTCTTCAAATATCTGAGGAAGATATATTTTAGCATTTTGCAGTAAAATATTATGAAATTTGGTACATATACAGATATACAAATTCTTCTTTGCATAAAAAATTTCTTCAAGGGGGTCAAAATTCGCTAAGAATATTTTGAGCTTTTTTACTCCCCGGTAAAAATTCCCTAGTAAAATTTTACCTCCTAATCATTTTTTTACTGGTAAATGGTAAATTTTCGCTAGGGAATTTTTACTAGGGGTAAAATTTCACTAGGGAATTTTTACTGAGAGGTAACAATTCACTAGAAAATTTTTACCCTCGGGGGTAAAATAAAAGGGCGTTAAAATTCCCGGCTACACCTGCTCCGTCCACTAAAACATATTTATGCACCTGTTTATGTCGAGCACAGGTACAGTTAACAGAACAAGCAAATATAAACTTTTATATGAAAAATTGAAACTTTAAAATCGATTATTTCTTACATTAATCGATATTTGAAGTTCAAGTTGTTTGGCTAAAACAATACTCTCTAGGGACTTTTGGCATCTTGAAATGACAATTTGAAATTGATATTGCGTGAAATTGCAAACATTGAGTTTTATTTATACGAAAACTGCATGGAAAATTTTTCCAAAAGAATGATGCCATAACAAATCCGAAAAGGACATTTAAATGATGTTGTGCTTTTTATGTTACAATAAAAAGGTTTTCAATACACAGGCCAACAAAAAATATGCTTGTAAAAAATTACCTAAATCTTATGTATTTTTGGATGCAGAAGCCGTATTTGCTAGCAGTTTTATTTTATCATCCACCAATCTCTCACAGTACGACATCGATTACATATTCCAAAAATAGGGTAATTGATCTATAAAAATTAAAAATTTTCAAAATTAGAATTGAACAGCAATTTACGAATATCAGCCCCAACGAAAATTCCTTCTTTCAGTTTAGCATCTGATAAATGAAGAAATTTACCACACAAATATTGAAAACAGTCACAGTCACAGAAAACAGCTTTTACAAATTGTTTCTTTAGGCCCAACTTTATGTGTAGTGGAGGTAGAAAAATTTTCTTTGGATAAAATATTTGATTTTATTGCCAACCTTATATTATATTGCCAAGTCAAAAATATTTAAATATTGGTTATTGAAAAAGTTTTTTCATTGTTGGCCTGTGATTATTAATGTGGATTTTAATAAATAAAAATAACACCTACTAAAGTGATTCTCAAGGGACTCATTATTTAGCATAATCCTGACGATAAAAACACTTCGTCTATCGTTGTATTTTTAAATTATGTATTAAATTAAACTATTTCTTATTTTAATGACACTTTTTTAAAAATTTATATTAAATTTTTCTAAACTAATATTTTGTTACAATATAATATTTTGTTGTTCCCAACATTTTGTTACACTTATTATATCAAATTTGTTAATTATTGTAACGTCTGATAAGAAATAGTAGTCATAGGGACACTTGGGACGACCTCATTTGACCCCGAATCAATGACCTTGAGGTCAAGGCCGGTATATACCGGTATACCGCACCGTGCCGTACCGGTATATACCGGTATACCGCACCGTACCGTACCGGTACGGTACGGTGCGCAATTCGTGCCGGTCTATACCGGTATACCGTGCCGTACCGTACCGGTATACCGATATATACAGGTACGGTACCGGTATATACCGGTATAGACCGGTATAGACCGGCACGGTACGGTGCGGTATACCGATATATACCGGTACGGTACGGTGCGGTATACCGGTATATACCGGCCTTGACCTCAAGGTCATTGATTCGGGGTCAAATGAGGTCGTCCCAAGTATCCCTATGCCTACTAGAAATATCTATGTTGAAATCCATGCAACAATTTAAGAATTAATTAAATTTTTGTGTAATATTGTCTGATGATTATTAATATAAATTAAATTCACCTTTTTAATAATATGTCAACTTCAGGCCATTTCAAAAGTATTTCATGTTTTAATTACAAATCAAGCGTATTTTACTCGAAGACTTACCCGTTTAATTCGTCTTGAGTTTGATTATACGACGTTTTAAGTCATAAGCAAAGAGATGTTGCATAATATATAGGTACATAATATAGTAGTTAAATTAATAGTAACCTCCAAGTTGTATAAACTTAACATTAGAATTACAAACATTTAATTAATCTACTTCGAGCTATGTTAACGTGCTTACAGACATAATTATAATATGAAGATCCCTTCCTATTTAATATAACGTATCATAATTAAAAAATAATCTTATCCAAATGTATAAGGTGTAAGATTTCATGAAACAGTATTGAAGCTGTTATTAATATTAATTAAAAAAACATTTTTGAGAAAATTATTTGTTCGGGAAATTGTGATGATGAATAAATTATATAGCATTGTATTAAACTTGAAAACATAATCTTGTTGGGACACACATTTTATTAAGCGTTCAGTTAGTGTTAATGTTAACCGCAAATGTTAAAATAATAAATAAAAGAATTATCAACAAAAAAGTTTTAGTGCCAGTCCGTTCCTGGCGACACTGATATATCCGGCTATATCACACGAGAAAATTTAATTTATTATTTTATTGAATTATCTAATTTTTATATAAAATTTTAATAATTTTATTTGAGTAGTAATATTTTGAATTAATATTTTTATTTTCTTATGGCCGTTTTTGTGTTTCGGAGGACATGAAAAGCCATATAAAACTTGAGAAATTAGATATATCGACTAAAAACCAAAATTGATAAAAGGAAAACATCACATTTGGTAAGTTGTCTGGATTTGAATTCAGAAATTGTAATAATCTTATTTCAGTGCTGTAATGATCTTATTACGTATTGCCGTTTGAAAAGTAATTTCTTAACTAGATCTTTACACCAAATACTTGGTAATTTTAGAATTAAAACGTTGATTCGTTATTTATCCATTAAAATTAATATTTAATAATTTTTAAAATTTTGCATGTACTAAAATACAGATTTTTTCAGTCCAGCTGGAAAAATTTCATTTGCTTACACGTGTGGGAAAATACGATCGGTAGTTCAGTCTGTATTATTTTTAACATCTTGACTTTGGCATTGTAGATTTATTAATATGTAAATTTATATTTTATTTTTGCAAAGTTACTGTTTATTTTGCATCCAGCTGTTGATCGTTGAAATACTGGATTCTTAAACTTGGCTTAACCGAGTTGAAATATTGTGCGAGTATTCTTGTCACCTGTGGAATTCTTCTGCAAAAGTCTTGAATTGCATTTGAGAAATGGGTTTCAAAGTAATTTGCAGTAAATATTGCTGAAAAGAATCCGTCTTTTCATTAACTTTTTTATTTATGATTGATCAAATATTCCTGAAAGATTAACAAATAATTTTTTTTATTATTTTTTTTTTATTTGCCTAATAAAATATATTATATCAAAAAAATTCAAATTATTCAAAATATTAATAAAAAACTAGAAAAACTGAATTATTACAAATTTATCTTACTTGTTTACTTGATTTAATGTCACAGGACTTAAAATAACTATTGTTAAGTTTCTTGATAATATACGAATATATTTTTAGTGCTTGCAAGTATTTTAGATAACTTTACCCTCTTGCTAATAAATCATCTGTATGAAGTTACTTGAAGCTTGAAGGAGACGCTGATACATTTAGCAGGAATTACATTAGCATTGCTGATCTAGGACATGCCGTAAGAGTAGATTGCAATGCTGCAGCTGTATTATTATTTTTAGTTCGAAAACTTCCAACACACAATCATATAATTTGTTTACATCTTAAATTTTTTATTTTGTAAATTATTATTACTTTTTTAAATATGTAAAGCATATGATTTATTTCTAAAACATCAGTACGCTTTGTATTACGGTTCAAGTGTAGCCTGGAGGTAAGGGATTAAGCCTTTAGTGATAAACAAAGTAATTTGGCAGCAATGTTTAGAAACAATCAAATTTTTAAATTAGCATCTATGCTTTTTGTTATACCCTGGAGGGAAAGCATCTAGTGCGACATAATATACTTCTTGCAATATTACATAGAGAATACAGTAAAAGAGAAAAAGAGAGTACAGTTGAACTCGGATATAACGAACCATGTAACTAGGTCGGGTATATCACCATTAAATTTTGAATTTGAAAATTTATTGTAAAATAAATATTGCAAAATAACAGTAAAATTAGTAACTGAATTTTCCTATATTCGTTTTCTTTAATCTGCTAAAGAAAGAAATTGAATTTTTAAGAAAATTTAATTATCGACTCACGACTTCGTCGCTCATGAATTAACACTTTCGATCGTCGATTAAATAGAATTTGATCGTCTCGTATAAAAAATAATTATATTTATGTAATTTTTTATTTTACAAATACTAGCATATTTACATTTTCTATTTACTTTCTTTTATAAAGTTCCAAATTACGCCAATGTCAAATTTATATTATTTAACTTTAAAATTAAATAAAAACTGAACCTGCAGTTTAAAAATTCTCTTTTACATTTTATATTGCAATCCGAAACCAATTTTATTACGTTAATCTTGACAAGGTTTAATTAAACATTAATTATGTTTTTACTTTGTTTTTCAAACATATTCTCCAATTTATTAATATCACAAAACATCTCTTCTTATTTATATATTTGTTTAAAAATTTATTTAAAAAATTAGTTTGATGTCAATTTCTGTTTAAAAAAATGTTTAAATTAACAACAAATTCCTAATTACGTATTTGCCTGAAACATGAAAACGTTTATAACTGGTATTCGTGCTAGACTAAAACAAATTTAAAGTTTAAACTAACGTTAACTTCTATTTTTAAATTATTTACCATACCCGAGTTTGGC
Source organism: Cantharis rufa (assembly GCA_947369205.1). Taxonomy (NCBI): domain Eukaryota; kingdom Metazoa; phylum Arthropoda; class Insecta; order Coleoptera; family Cantharidae; genus Cantharis; species Cantharis rufa. Next base: position 93,338,003 of record OX376303.1, read on the forward strand.
TCATATAAAAAACATGTCAATATATTTTTTTCCTTTACTTACCTTTTACTAAGAAAAGTGCTTTTGAACAGTAGACTAAGATAAACAAAAACTTTTTTTCAAGTTTTATTCCAATGCAACTGTTGTGTTCTTTGTAGGGCAGACTTCTTGTATCTTTCTTTTTGCTCAGAGTCAGGTCGTGGTTTAGATCAACATGAAACTTTTCTAGTTCTGTTGTTTCATAAATATTAAGTAAATGTGATTGTAGACATACCTCAGCAATCTTCAACGGCAAATAATTTGCATAACACTATTTGCAGTTATTATTTGTCAAATAATAATACTAAAATATTTGTCTAAAATAAATAATAAAAAAATAAAAGCTTTTCCCGGATTTCAGGATTTCGATTGAAATTCCTCAGACTTCGGGCCCGAGGGGAATCATTCCCGACCCCTCTCTTTCCGAGGTTGTTTAGGCAACAATCTCAACTTTTATTTTTAGAAATAATTATAAAGAGGTTTAATCTCTTAGATAAACATATTTTATGCCGACTGCACTGTTGCGATCTAAAGCCCAAGTTTCACCTATGACTATGCATCTAGCAAGGTTAGCACCCTACTAGAGTATATACGAGTGCTTAAAAAACCATGAATATCAAGGGTAAATTTGGTACGTCAATGGTAATAACAGGATGTAGTCCTAAATAATTAAGAAGAAGTGGAGTCGAATACTTGCTTCTAATAGATTTTATGCTTATTTTATATTTTCTCTTACTGTCGTTTTACAGTGGCGTAGCGTGGACTTATGGTACCCGGGGCAAACCTTAAATTTGCCACCTCCCAATTTTAACAAAAAAAGTTTTTTTTAAATCAATTTATTAATTGATAGTAATTTATTATTAAAATCAATTTATTAAAATTAATATAATTAAATTACAATTTTATTCTGCGTGATTTGTGTAATGCAAACTCTTGATTTGTACATCTTTTTCGATTGCCAAAATACCTAAATTTTAAATAGTTTTTAATTATTTTTAATTTAGAGAATCTTCTCTCACAACTGGCATTACTTATGGCAGCTTTTCTTTTCTTTTTAACTATTTTTCGCCATCTATCTATCATCAGTACGGCCGTTCCCTGCCGCCCCTCAGACGTGTCGCCCGGGGCATTTGCCCACTGCCGCTTTAGTTACCGCGTAATCAACTGTAGTTCTCTACGTAAAATTTTATAAAATTTGTTTTAAAATTTTTCAACTAAAATTAGATTAGCTTAGAATTTTACGTTACCTAACTTGAGGTGAAACTAAGCTAATTTATAAGTAAAATGCAGCAATTGTTAAACAACATACCAAATTCCCAAAGACCTCAAACGCCAGCTTAATCCATTTTAACCATGGAAATATAAATAAAAAGAAATCATGGAGAATAAATTATCTCTACGTTGCTATGAATCAATTATTTTAAGACCTTTACCTTGTGAGCAAATTTCAAAAATAGTGAGTTGAAATTTGACTTTTACAAATAGGCAAAATATAACTAAAAAAATTTAAAATAATTTTTGAATAAATTGAACAAATTTTAATATTCCGCAAGGCTTAAATGTATTTGAGCAAATTTTTAATTTACAATATTTTCGGCTGGGTTTCACCAAAATTATGTAACTTAAGGCAGTGTTCTAGTCTAGAGCCATAGATCTTAGGTGCTTTTTCGAGCTCTGTAAAAAAGAAACAAACAATATTTTTACCATTCATTTTTTTACAACATATTTATTGATATTTTAACAATCTATACAAAAATATTTTGAACAAAAAAAAATTACAATTAAGTGAATTATCAGTTAGTAAAGTTAAGTATAAAATAGGTGTGCTGGTTGACACGATTGCAACCCTTCTGGTTATCTGAAATAAAATTACAAAAAAGATTCATTATTAGTAAGTAGTCGTTATAGCCCTTACCAAAAAAAAAAAAACTAAAAAAAGGGTCCCGAACTATCACCAGCCAAAATCCGGGAGATAACAGCAACGTTGTTCCCTGAACATCAACAGTTCAGGGAACAACGAATGGACTTCCCCCAGGGATCAGAAAGAAAAGCCCGTCCGCTTAACTCCTTTACGGTGCAAGAACTGAGAGTGGCAACGGAAAGAATACCGGCGGATAAGGCCCCAGGATCAGATTGCATACCAGGAATCGTAGTAAGAGAAGCGGTGGCCCAAGCCGGAGAGTGCTTTCTTGGAGTGTTCAATAACTGCCTGGCAAAGGGAGATTTTCCGGGAAGGTGGAAAATAGCCAGGTTAGTATTCATCCGGAAAGGCATGAAACCAGCCGAAAACCCGACGTCCTACAGGCCGATCTGCCTCTTGGATCATGTCGCCAAATTATTCGAAAGGCTTATCTTAAACGGTTTACAGAGAGAGATCGATGTTGGCGGAGGCTTCTCTGATCTACCGTTGGAATATCTACAATCGGAGCCTTAAAAAGATTGTGGAGACGGTCAGAGAAACTAAGAGCGGCACACGACGAACCAGGAGGTACGCCATGCTTATCACCCTGGACGTGCGAAATGTCTTCAACAGCTACCTCAGCGAGAGAAGATTACATCTGATATGTCTGCGGGATGCAGAGGATGAGTATGTCACTGTAACTAGCGGGGTCCCACAAGGATCAGTGTTTGTACGACGGAATTCTACGAATCAAGCTCCCGGACGGTGTCAATCTGGTCGGTTTCGCAGATGACATCAACGTAGCAGTGGAGGATTCTGACGGGGACAGGCTTGCTATAAAAGCAAGCAAGGCTTTGGAACTGATAGTCGCATGGGCAAATTCCAGAGGACTTAGGCTTGTCCCGAAAAAGTCCGAAGCTGTGTTGGTGTGCGGATGAAGGCGGGAGCTCTTGGTTGATCTGAAACTTAATGGTGACAAGATCACTCTCAAGAAGGAGGTCACCATTTTGGGAGTGGTTGAAGATAAATACCCGAGCTTCACGCCACACATCCGCGCGGTATTAGATTTAAGATTACTTGCCCGCCTAATGCCGAACATCGGGGGCTCTAAAACCACCAAGAGAAGACTCTTAGCGTCTATATCACAGTCGATACTGTTATACGCAGCACCGGTGTGGTATCTTGCGGTAGACACCTCAAAGGTAACCGTAAACAACTACAGTGCGTGCAGCGACGAATAACACTAAGGGTAGTGGGCGGCTACCGTACAATATCCGCGGATGCCACTCTGGTTCTTGCTTCCTGGCCTCCTATGGACCTACTGCCGCGGGATAGGGCTGGAAAGTTTGAGGGGCACCCAGCTGACGCCAGTATGAGGATAGCGGAGTGGCAATCCAGGTGGAGTGCATCTGAGAGTGGTAGGTAGACGTACCGGCTCATTCCGGCTATTAAAGAATGGGTCAGTAGAGGCTACGGAGAGTTGACCGAATACACCCCATTTCGCCGCCTTACATTTCGCCGCTTCCCATTTCGCCACCTTGCATTTCGCCGCTTTTGGCTAATGAAGGTCGGGTTCAGCTTATGAGAATTATTAGGAGTATAATATTGGCATTTTATTTTAAAAACCGAAAAATTATTTTTTATAGTGGATCCGTGTATTGCCATGGTTGTCTTTGACAAATCGGCTCGGAGCGCCCGGAGCAAAGGGGACCGGAGTGCAGTTTCAAAATAATACCATAGGACATTTCCAGGTATTGTGCAGAGGTTGACAACGCCTGTCAACCTCTGACAACGTCGTGTGCTGGCGTTGGGAGAGACAGCTCCTTTCTCTGGAACTTGGGGAACTCCCCAGCCCCGATAACATCGTTAAGCATATGCTAATAGATGAAAGGAGCTGGTCGAGGATCGGGAACTACATTCAAGCGATCTTCTTGGTTAAAGAACTGGTCGGAAGGCAAGAGGAGGCCAAAGCCAGTTTGCCAATCTGAATTCCTCCGATGGAGAAATAATGGAGCAGGGCTGCGGTCGGCAGGCTGCTAACTCGACAGACACCTCGAGGCAGTGGCGTATTCAAGGGGGAGGCTTGGGGGCCCGAGTTCCCCCCCCCCCGAAATTTTCTTTGTATTGTAATTTTCAAACTTTCTATTAAGCGTTTGACCTTAAAAATTTGAAAAAATTTTGTCTGCGACGCTATTACGAGACTCGCTTTGCTCGAGAGCCCCCACCCCCGAACTAAATTCCTGGCTACGCCACTGCCTCGAGGTTACCCGAAGTAATGCCAAAAAGCGAATCCAGGTCCCTCGAGGAGGGGGGTGAGTTTAGTGAGTGAAACCTCACACTCCGGATTAGATTAATCTGGAGTCTTTATCGAGATTCTCACCTCCCTGCTCAAATGACAAAAAAAAGCTGTTATTAAATTAAAAAACAATAACGCCGACGGTGGAAGTCTTAGGAATTTTAGTATTTCGTTCAGTAACGCTTGAGAAGCTTTAAAGTCAATTTTCAGACTTATAATATTTTTTATTTATTTTTTTAAAATATTTTAATTTTTTATGTTATTTCGTATTCGCGCTGTTTGTTTTTTTCAAAAGTTTCTCATAATCAATTATTCTCAGACTGCTATTAAAACTGGGTGACAAATTTTAATCCTTTACCTCACTGGAAAGTACGAAAAATTTTCTAAAAGGAAAAACACACATTTTATCGATTTCGCAATGAATTTGCTCATAACATTTAAAGGTTACTACATTACTACGCGCATTATTATGTTATAATTTATTAGGCTTCTATAATATTTGAAAGTAAAAAAGGTTTAAACAGATACATTTCAATTTCGAGTTATTTTCGTATTTTAAAGTACATAATAAATAGACTATTAATAAATTAACTTAAATTTAATAAATCAGAACTTTCATTTTCATTTTCGTTTCGCGCTATTTACTTCAAGTTGAATTCGCGGATTCCAGATGGCCCTACGCGGAATGATCGAACGTCGAACTTTAACAAATGTCATGCGTACACGACGTTTCTCGTAAATAGTTTGACGTTTCAAGTTGGTTAGTGATAACCACCCCTTCAGGTGTTTTTCTATTTTTTGATTATATTGTATAGTTTATTGTATAAAAATGAGTACAAAGAGTGAAAAAGATAAAGCCAAGCAAATACAGGAAAAATGTCAGACAGTACTGAACGGCTTATTAAAAGACGAGGACAACAAATATTGTGTAGATTGTGATTCAAAAGGTGAGAATTGATTTTTTCAACACGTCGGCTTTTACCTATTTTAAATGTTTAATAAATCAATGTGCTGGTTATTTTTAATTTTCTTTAATTTTTAGGACCCAGATGGGCTTCGTGGAACTTGGGTGTATTTTTGTGTATACGTTGTGCAGGCATTCACAGAAATTTAGGAGTTCACATTTCCAAAGTTAAATCTGTTAATTTGGATACATGGACTCCAGAACAAGTCGTTTCTTTACAACAGATGGGGAATTCCCGCGCGAGAGCTGTGTACGAAGCCAATTTGCCTGATAACTTTCGCAGACCTCAAAGCGATTCCAACTTGGAATCCTTCGTAAGAGCCAAGTACGAACATAAAAAGTATATCGCAAGAGAATGGGTTTCACAACCTTTACCGAAAGTTGATTGGGAGAAAGAAATTGACGAAGCAAATGAACGTCAAAAGCGTAAAAAGCAGGCTGCATTAGAGAGCAAAAAACAAATTAACAATGTCGAAGTTCCACAATTGCCTAAACCTAAAAGTGCAAGTCCTAAACCTGTTCGAATTTTGCAACCACCCGCAGCGCCGACAAATAATGAAACTAAACAGAGCACAGATCTCTTAGGTTTACAAAACGGTGAAGATAGCTTTAGTAATTTTGTATCGGCTGCAGTTCCTCCACCCGAAGAGAAAAAGAAGGTCGAAGAAGAATCCCTGAAAAACGAGGAGGAAAACTTTTTCAATCAAACTGCACCGACCGAAAAGGAAAAAGTTAAATTAACAAAGGACAACATTATGGCTTTATACGGTAATGCTCCTCCAATTAACAATTTCAGTTCGAATTATCAGGCACCAACAAATTTTGTAAATCAGCAACCGTTTCAAAATTTTGCCCCCTTTCCTCCACAAAACGTTTCCACACAAAATAGTTCGGCACAATTTAACATTGCAAATCAATTTCAACAATTTTCTAACAGTCAGTTTCCATATCAGCAACCGGCAGTGGCAGGTCAATTTCCTCCAAGTAATCAGTTTCAATTGCAACAACAACCACAGCAACAAATAAACATGCAATATACGTCACAGCCGAACGGCTTTCAGTCAAACGGTGCTGTTCCAAATGGTAGCAATTTTTATCCCAATACACAATTTCAATCGGCCGGGAATAGTTTAGGACAACCTAATCAAATGCAGCAAACGTCCTCCTTTCAAAATCAAACTCCTTTAGCTAATCCGTTCTTTAATCCAAGTATAAATGTTCAGCAGCAATTTGCCAATTTGACTTTAAGTAATCAAACTAATGCCGGCCCCTCTTTAGCTGGCAATATGTGGCAGTAACTTTTTGGTTAGAGAGTGCATTATTTTGGTCTCACCAATCTGATTAAATGATATTATAAAAAAATTAATGTGTATATTTTACTATTTTAAAATATTTATTCCAGCATGTAAATGTGACTCCAAACAATTTGAAAATTTAAGATTTATGCGAAATTAATGTTTGCAATGAAATATTAGTTGGAAATTGTAAAAATATAAATTTGAGCGAGTGAGGAGAAATAAATTAGTTTCTATGAAACTAACGAATGTGCGTGTGGCCAGTTTTGTATTTAATTGTTTTTTTGGTTATACAAAATGCATTACCTAATTTATGGTAAGCGATGATTTGGCTCGATGAATGACTAACTCAGTAAAATCGTATTATTATAAAACTTATCAACAATTGACACCTCGTATATCCTGTTACAAATTGATAAGGCGAAAGCATCACTACTATGCAAATTTGTGTATACACATTTCAATTATTTACCAGCTATTATATCAGTGAGTTTTATAATAAAAGAGTGAGATTTTACAATTTTTAACCACAACTTATGTCGCTTTTTCTTTTAAGTTGCTCAATGAAGAAATTCATAAAACAGACTGAAAAAAATTTTTTGTATTAGCTTTAATTTTCAATTTGCTTTTAAACTGAACATTCTATCGCAATTTATAAAATTATCTTTAGTAATTGGTGTATTTTGTATCATCAAAGTTTCTACAACAACTCTTACGTTTCCATCCAATCTAACTTGAGTTGTTTAATATTTGACCAACTATAATTAATTCATCTTACAATGTTCCAATATTGTTAACTAGAGAATAAGCGGGACTGTATTCACTTGGTCCTACAATTTAAAAAAAAATAAGGGTATTGCAATATGTGGTTCGTGTAAAATACAAAGTAGTAAAATTGATTTTTGTTAAAAGTATTTGTTAATTTAAAGAAATTGTATTGTACTAATTTAGTTTATTATATTGAAGTTATACATCGACAAGTTTAGTTAAATTTTATTAAGGTACTTTAGCTCTGTAATTTTAAATTAATTGTTCCTGCAGGCATCGAATTATAAAAAATATTGTTTCATTCTTTTAACGCAAACAATAATTTCTGGTTTGCTTTAAAAATTTGTATGTGGATTTTTTCAAAACGTGAAATTTTGCATATTTTGTTACACACTAAATTATAAAGCTATTTGGAAAAAATTACAATTGAAACAATAAATCGCATGTCTATACAATATATTTTAATTATTTCCTTTCTGTTGACTACACTATTTTAATAAACCTATATTTACACAATAATTGAATAGGTTTTTTGCTGTCGTTTTTAATTAATTTATATTTTCAGATATAAACTTGTAGAATTAAATTTACATTTTCATTCGATTACATATTTTACTTTATCAACAAACAGCAATTCGTGTCTCAAGTGAAGCAATAAATGTATGGTATTTTTTCCAGTTACATTCCTTAGTTGGAATTTTAAATTGTAATGCATAGTTATTGTTTTTGGTATCATATCAAATAGCTTGGTATATGACTCGACACAGTAAATAGTTACCGCTGTTAACTCGATAGTGAAAATGTTGACCCTTCTTAAGTTGATTCTTCACTTCTGGCCTATGCATTGCTTGAATTGTATTACGGCTCTCATCTAAATTTTAACTTTTTATTTGAAAAGTGTAGGCTATGATTTTTATGAAGGATGGAAAATGACAAGAAAACCCCCAAACGATACTTCAAAATGTATAAATTGTTAATTTTTAAAATCACATTGAATATTTTGGGCCTATCAGGCCCATAGCTCTAAATCTAAGAATGCATAATACTTCAGGAAAATTTAATAGTTTTTAAATTCCATATAATTTATTAAACTTTTTAATGGAAAAATTGTTTAAAAAATAAAGAAATTACTTAGGAAATATTCAAAACATCATCTGAAGTCTCTGCCACTAAAGCCTAGTGTCCACTTGAGACAGAGTCTCGAGACTTCTCATATAAAACCATGCTAATACCTAAGTTTCTGAGACTAGTATTTGCTTGGGTTTATATACGAGTCTCGAGACTTTTTGTCTCAAGTGGACATTAGCCTTAAGCAGGCAGGGATATATGCTTTTGTCTAGCGGAGGGCACTTTCTGTTCAATCTTCCAGAAAATGTGTTCTAAATAAAAAAATATTCTTTTGCAAATATTGCACTAAAATGCATTCTAAATTCCAAATTCTTTCGTTAAAATTGAAAAAACAAATTATTTTTAGATGGTAACTACTTAGTTAAGTATCCTTCAATATGCTACAGGACTAATAGTCCAGTCAATGAGGGCAAAAATAGGGTATTACCTCCGAATTCTTTCCTAAAGCATCGATTTTGATGAAATTTTGGGAATAGTCTCTACTTACCTCCCACTTCAAAGTCTAACCTATGCCGATATATGCTTATAGTTTTTTAGGGGTGAAAACTACCCCTTATTACCAAAATTGAATAAAACTTAACGTAAATCAAAGTAATTTTTAGGTTTTAATAACGTTTGATTGTTAAATAAAGGTCTTCTTATACTTTAAGGCTTTATTATTGGATGGCTGAATAATTTAACCCTTATAAATCAACCCCTTTTATAATAAAATGTGTAAAAAACGTATAATTTATTAATCTAATTTAAATTAATTTTATATCAGTATTTTTGGGTCAATATTATTATTATTTTTTTCTATTTTTCAACCCTTACATAACACTAAAATAAAAGGTACTGTAGAAGGAAAACGATGTATTTCAATTCTGGTGAACGTGGGGTTAATTATACTGCTCATTTTTTCTTTAAAAATTTGAGAGGTCAATCTTTTTTGAATTGTATCTCTTTTGGTTTAAACGCAATCGACTTTTAGCAGTGCTCATTTTTAAGGTTTTTTCAAGTACTACAAAAAATGTTGTTAGCATTATATTCGTAAAATCCGTCCTTTTTCCATTATTTTAAGTTGAATGCATCGATTTGAGCTTTCACAAAAAACAAAGTCTCCTTTCGTCAACCATATCTCGCTTTGTATTGTAGTACCTAGGATATTCCTAAAAAAAAACAAATCTCTTTATTTTTTTATAAGCTACAATTATGTTTCTATAACACTTTTTTTCATTAGACGCATAGTTTTTGAGTTATTCGTAAAAAACAGTTCAAAAAAGTGTAATTTTTCAATGAAAATGGCAAGTTTTCAATCTTGAATAACTCAAACAGTGTTGAGTTTTCGAAAAACCTGTATACAACATTTTTTGCTTAAAATTAGATCTTTTATTGACTCCCAGACTATTTCGACCAAAACATTTTCCACCCCCAGAACGGGTGGGAACCACCCCAAAATAAAAACATACTTCCGCATAGGGTAGACTTTGCTTCTTGAGCTATTTCCTACCTACTGTGAAAATTTCAAGTAAATCAATGCTTTAGGACAGAATTCGGAGCTATAAATACCCTCATTAACTGGGACTATAATGGAAGATTTGAATGAGTTTTGTGATGTGATAAATATTTACAGGATTTGCTTTTTGTAGTTTATACATCTAATCAATAATAAAAAATTCTTCAGCTAACAAACAGAAATTTTTTTAGCTGTATATTAATCGTGTAATTTTCATTTAGTCCAGTGAAGAGTCTGCATGGAACTAATTTGAAAATTAAATTTTTTTTCTTACATTTTAAGTTTTCTACAAGAGATTTAAACAAAATTAAAGTACAGAAAATTCTGAGTGAAGCTACTAGCCATTCATAAAACTTCGGTTTTAGTAAAAAAAACACGAGTTTTCTTTGTGTTCATCTGGCCAGTGGGAGCAAAAGTTGATTTTGCCTCCTAAGGCCCCAAGCAAAGCATGTATTAATTTTAATTAAAATTTAATTTAAAAAAGAAAAACTTTTTTTAAAGTTTGGTGAGCTAAACAGACTTGTAAGTTTAGACATCTCCTAGTGGACGCTTACAAATCCTTTTGAATATATTATTGTAGTATGGACATTTGGCTAGTCAAGTGCACGTGGACAGTTTCATGATCGTTTGACACAATGGTAAGTTTAACTTTATATTTTCAATTGCCAGTACGAATCTGATGAGATCTATGTTGCAGTTAAAACGATAAATAGCCGAAGAAGTCGCAAGAGATCAAATCAGAAAGCTTACAGCTAGGATCCTAAAATAGTTACAAATTGGTTCTATACCTAGATTGAGTCTAGTTTCACTTAGCTGTAGACTACTTCTGCATCAAGTAAACAAAAAAAACTACATTGAAAACTACTGTTTTTTGGGCAAAACTTGAATTTCTATAAAGGGCTATACATCGGAAACTAAATAGACTTGATAACATTTTTTTACAGAGAATTTTATCCATTTTAATTTTGGGTGTAGGATGTACAGCAAACGATCAATTTAAGATTTTATGAATTTTCTCGACCGATTTGCTTCTGTTCCAGTTTGAATCTGTTGTAGAAAACTTAGGTATTAAAAAAAAAGTTAGTTTTATTTCCAAATTGTTAAATGAAAATTATGTATTTGTTTTATTTACCGGTCAACCACCACTGGTCACTTTTCAATTCTTCGGTCACATCACAATCCCAAAACAATTATATTTTTTTTCTTGGCAGTGAACCTGTACCTGCATTCGGTAACCATCATTCAATATTGTTACAAATGCTATCAATCGATTCCATTCCAGATAAATAATTCTACTACGATTTCAAGAAATTCCAGGTATTATCCTAGTTTCTTAATAAGCAGAGAAAACCTTCAGTGAGTTATATAAAAGTTAGTCAGAATAGTGAAACTAAAAACATCTTTAAATATTTTATTGAATTTATTATATTACATTACTTAAAGAAAACATAAATAATTTGTATTTTTGCTTTATAATAAAACAAAACCATGATATATTCACTTTATACTTGATAACATTCTTCCCAACATAGCAGAAATAGTAAAACAATGCCGGTTAAATTCTACGTCTTTTTGTAGATGTTGGTGGAACTGTAACAGGACTAGCTTTACCACTTCCGGTATCATCAGGTTTTAAACTAGCTCTAGTTGGTCGTTTTGCAGTTCTGGGTGTTGTATCTTCAGTTTTATTTTTATTCGCTTTAGGTGTGTCTTCTTTAGATGTATTTGAAGATCGTCTGCTTTTAATTGATTTTACTTGTTTTTCGGGTTCCTTTTTAATTTCTTTTTTAACCGATACGGAATTTTTATTGTCTTTACTATCTCTACGTTGTACGTCTTTGGTATTGCGAACGGGAGTTTTCTCCTCTTTCTTTGCAACCTCCTTGGTCAACTTGGGAGTTTCTCTGCCTTTTTGAATATTTTTCTTCTCTTCCACCTTCAATTCTTTTAACGATGCAAAGTCTAAATCGGGCAACTCAAAATCGCTTTCATTGTTGGGAAACGGTATAGATTCGCTTTCGTCAAGAGCTTCCAAATTGTACATAGTTTCTAAATGTTTCCATATTAATTTCGATAATAACTCTTTGTCGACACGTTCGATAAACTTGTCATAAATTAGAAACATTTGAAACCATTTGTTAATACCTACGATAAAAGTAATCCTCTTTATTATAAATATTTTATAACCGATTTGAAATCAAACTTTCAAATTTAAGGTTAAGATTTTTTAAATTGTACTACCTATTGGTTTATGACCCATCATCGATTCCAATAAATGGCATTCATGTTGAACGCTCCACTCAAAATCCTCCATCTAAAGGAATTTTCAACCAACGATAAAATAAAGCGCAATAAACATTACCGCCAAGTTTGTTTATCACAATTTATACTGATAAAACCGGCGTTTAGTACCAATAGTTGTCATTGAAAGTGTTTACGGTATCTAATTCTCATAATTTCCAAATGTTAACAAACAAATTATGTGCACAAAGTGGATCAAAATATTTGTTCAAATTTTTTGAATGCTGTAATAAATGAGCTTTCATTGCAACTTATTGAGAATTTTTAATAACTAATAATAAACAATGTTGATGCTTAAGCCAAACAATAGGTTTGTTCGTGCTAGTTACACCTTTTACACTTTAAGTGTAAAAAGTGTAATTTACACTTTAACTTTTTCCCGAAAGTGTAAGTTTAGCGCGAACACAAAAAGTGTAACTTGAGTATAACTCCACCCCTTGAAATCAAATTTGCGTTGGTAGGTTATGTTGGTACCTAACCTAATTTGTCATTAAATATAAAAATCTATAAAAGACCAATATTTAGCAAAAAAATACCAAGTTAAATGATTTTCTCCTTCCGCATTCCGAATCATCCACGCCGTTTTAATCATTTTTAAATAAGAACAAAGTAAAAATAGTAACTAAAAATAGTAAATCGTAAATTGTTAGTAATTAATAGTAAATAAAAAAAATAAAGACAAAGACTTGATATAAAAATATATTGTTAACGTTTTATTTTTAGCAACCATTACTTTTAGTTTTTAAGTATGCATTTTTAAATTTCATTTTTAAAAATCTAAGAGCCAATCAAAATTAAGTGTAAACGGTGTAAACTTTTACACCTGCTCCAGAGCTGGTGTAAAAAGTGTAAGAAAAGTGTAAGAAAAGTGTAAAAAGTGTAATTACACTTTCTAGCACGAACAGAGCGCTCGGCTAGCACGAACAGAAAAGTGTACACTTTACACTAAAGTGTAAAAAGTGTAGCTAGCACGAACAAACCTAATGCTTCAAAGTAGATCTCTGGGTATATAAACAATCATTGAAAACATGTTATTTTTATTATGTAAATTATTGATTTTCAAAATCAGTACAAAATGAATGTTCTTTTTAGTCCGGTCAAATTACACCAAAAAATAGGGGTGATGTTACAAATATTCACACTAGGCTGAAAATTGGTAGAATTGTTCAAAACACTATTATAAATGAAATGTGAAAAGTCCTCAGGGAGTGTTCATAAACTACGTGGTTTGGCCAAGGGGGGGGGGGAGGGGTTAGGTAGAAAGCTACGCGGGGCTACGTGAGGGTACGGGGGGATTATAGTCAAGCTACGTAGTTTTCTTCATTTATTATGAAAGCAATTTTCAGAATATAAGCGACAACATAATATGGATATTTATTTCCGTATTTGGATTTTTTTAATTTATATTTTATATATGGCGCTATTTGTTTTAAAAACAAATATCGGTGTTATTCATTTTTTATACCAAATAATTTTTAAATAGTTTTGTTAACAGAAAACATAACATGTCTTTTGGAAAAAAAACTACGTTCCATCTAGGGGGGGGGGTAAGGTTATCATGGTAAAAGCTACGTTAAGCTACATGATGGGAGGGAGGGGTTCTAAAGAGGTCAAAATCAAACTACGTGGTTTATGAACGCTCCCTCATCGATCCGACACCTGGAAAAAAATTTACTCGGGGTCAAAAGTCACAAAAACGGGTTTTTCGAGATTTTCAGCAAAACGGTAAGTTTTATCATAAAATTAGTTCAGACAAAAATTGTAGATCAGATAATTATCTATAAAAAATGTCTAAATACTTTTTTTTCTAAGAGCCACCGTTTTTGAGATATAACGATTCAAAAAGTTGAAAGAGTTGTAATCTACTACAAAAAAATAATTCAAAATTTTTAAAAACGATTTTAAAAACGATCGATAGTCATCGATGGTCTAAACGTTGCCTATCGATAATTATCGATAGTGCCGCCTATCGATTATTCTCGGCCTCTACTGCTGTGTACTAGTTCCAGTTCTTTTTACGTCATCCAACCGTTAACTTGTCGTATTGCTGAGTTGGCCTTCTTCACGAGCTCGGCCTTTGTCTTCGCCTCCACCATCATGTTAAGGTCATCTGTAAACCCAATCGCAGTACTCTGTCATATTTAACGTTCCACAATTTTGTGCCGAGTATCAATCCTTGGGGAACTCCGCTTGTGGTCTTTAGTTTTTTTGTTAGGCTTTGCTCATCTATCAGGAGCGTCCTGTCTGAGAAATAGTCTTTTATGACGTATGGCGATATTTTTCCTGCTCCCCAATAACCCCTCTACCCGGCCGAATTAAAGGCATTCCTGACATCAAGGGTAATTAATGCCACCATTTTCCTGGTGCGCCAGGTGCCGGATCTCGCCGCGCTCGCCACCTTGATAATCCTCCGAACTGCATCTATCGTGGAGCGGCCCTTGCAGAATCCGAATTGATTCGGGCTCAGATCTTCTTTCTCTCCGAGTTCTTTTGTTAATCTGGCCAGCAGGAGGCGCTCGTATAGCTTAGCCAGGTTGTTCATAAGACATATGGGTCTATACGAGCTGGGCTCCTCCAGCGGCTTCTCGGCTTTTCTTAATAATACCAGTCTGGCCATCTTCCATTCACTTCTCCCTCTTTTTCCCATTGGATGGCCGGGTGGGTGGGAAATAAAATAGAGATTGCCAACTCTAATCTCTTTCTCGTAAGGGCAGGGATATTTCGTTTGGCCAACTTGCCCGCGACTATTCCGTAACCTTTACCGTAAACGTCCGCATCGAGCTCTTTGAAGAGGTTCTTCCATGCCTTTTTTTCGCTGGCCTCGATGGCTCTGGCCAGCTTCTTTTTGGCCGCTTTAAGTATTAGCGGATTTCTTCGGCTTCCTCGCTCTCTCTTCGTCTTCTTCTCTGGAACCTCTTTCTGATGGTCCGCCGCTCTCTACGGAGGTCCGCTATTTCTATGTTCTACCAATGCACTACCCTTGTGTGATTGTGGGCCCTTACTGGCATTGACGCCTTGCAGATAAACCGAAGAGCTAATTTGCTGGTGTGTCATATTGTCCGCCGCCTTTTGTGCTTTTTTCTTGTCAAACCTTGATTGTATACCTATGGTGTGCGGGTTTCCGCTGGTTGTCGTTGACCACAAAATGCAGATAATTGTGGTCGCTGCCGGTCTCGTCGTGGAGGACCTTCCAGTTTTGGATGTGTTGCTGGAGGTCCGTGGAGGCGAATGTGATGTCCACGATCGATGTGGAGTGCCCCTTTGTGAATGTTGGTTTATTACCGACGTTAACAACGTCCAGGTCTAGCGACGCCATGTCGTCCCTGTTGTCCCCTAGCTCGCTGCTCCATTCTGGGCTCTTGGCGTTAAAATCTCCCTCCACTGTGGTAGGGGGGCCTCGTGATGTGACACACTGCGCCAGCTCCTCTAGTGTATCTTCGAACTCGGTCTGGGTCTTGTTTGGAGAGATAATACCTAACTTAATTTACCATAAATCACATTTTGTAAAAATGGCTGAATAATAAAAATGGTGCATAATACTATGACCAAAAACAGTTTTTGATTTTCTTCAATAATGATTTATTACAAAAATAATAATTGAAGAAAAAAAAAAGTATAGAATGTATTCGAAAAAACAAACAAGTATCCTTGCATTGCAGATGTTGCAAAACAAAGAAAATGAAAAAATAAGAGACAATGATTAAAACTACATAAATTAGAAATAACAACTAAAGAAGAGATAAGATAAATGCCAAAGATAGATAAGCAAGAGGTGAAAAGAACCCCAAAGGCAATGAAAATATATAAAATACCTGGCAAAGATAAAGTTCTGGTGCAGATGATTAACGAAGCGATGAGAGTACCTATCGAAGTCAAGATATCCAAAAGCACTAAACCCATCGTACTCCATCAATGAAATGATCAATGAGATGATGCGAGCAAAAAAAGATGAAGAGAGGAAGATACGCTGAAGACAGGGAACTATAGCCTTACGGCAATTCTTATTGCACCACGAAGAAATTCGTGAGCTATTCCATGTGCAATTGTGAATCAGTGCGAAACACCACCCAGGGAAGTTTTTTTTTATTAAGTAATAATCTCACAATACCACCCCACCCACAGTATAAAAGAAAATTATAGATTCCAAAAATAAGTTCTTGCACAGGGCATACGAAAGGGTTAATCACCTTTTTGGTACTGTTTTCATAAAATCTATTATGCATTCATATTGATGTGATTCACTAAAAATGTTTTTTGCTATAAAAAAAGTTTCAGTTTTAAACAGCAAATCATGACCATTACCAACTTCCTCTCCTGTTTTCGAAAAAATATTTAAATGAATTTTCTCTACATTTTCAGTTTAATTCATCGCGGAATTTACAATTTTACAAGATTTTATTTGTGAAAACTTTGTTTTAGTTCTAAAAAGTGAATAGTGCATTTTTTGGTTTTTTTAACCTACGTCAAATAATGACGTAATTTTCACGTCGATTGTTTATTTTTATAATGTGACGTATTGATGAAAAAGTAATTAATTAATAATTTATGAGTTGAATTTATCACACATTCAGGCCTATTATGTATCACAAACGCTATTATAACAGTGGCAGTTATGAAATAAAAAATTGATGAACCGCGTTTTGATCCGAAAATAGAAATATTACTTTCTCTTTCTGACACATGTTAGCTATAATAATGTTTCTCGCTATTTTGAAACTTGATTATAACATAAAGGTTGACTGTTATTTTTAAAGGTTGTGATACATAATAGACCTGAATATTAGTTGCAAAAATTAAAAATTAAGTTTAATATTCTAAATTACAAATAAATATAGGAAAAAAGATATCGATACTATTTGGTCACCTTTAAGCGAAATACCAATACATAATATTAGTTGCCTTTATTATCAAAGTTGGATAGTCATGTTGTCATGATTAGATATACATAATTACATTACTTGTTTGAAATAATGGAAGAATTACTCAATTGTTTAATTTGATTATTGAAAAATAATCATGACTTTGCATAATATTTTACCACATGCCATCTCAAGCTCAAAAATGCATAAAAGGACGAATCATTACATTAATTAATATAAACAACTTAATTTTAGTTTACATTAAATTGCTTAAGATATTATTATTTACGATCAGTGGCGTGTCGCCGTGGGGGCTAGGGGGGGCTCGAGCCCCCCCCGCCCCTGTCTATAGTGCCGCCCTGGCGCCCCAAACAAAGCACATTTTGTAAAACTTCGGTAATAAACTATCAAGTTTTCACTGTCATTTATTTACTCACCATAAATTTTTTAATTGTTATCACCAGTATTATTAAATCCTTTCCTAAAACTTGCCACATGCCAAATCAAAATAAAAATAATTTTGGTAAAACCAAATTCTATTGTATTCAAAACCGTTATCTTTACAAATTTTATAAGCCCGGAAGTTTTGGGAAACCCCAAAAATGATATTGTTTGCACCTGCCTGTTTCAGGTAGGTAATTAAATTAGGTAGGCACCTATCGTAAATCGGCTTATTGCAAACGAATATAATTTGTAATATTTTGTCTTCAAAAGTATAAGAATTGAAAAAAAAGCACAAAAAGCATGATAATTCAAATTAAATCACAAAAACCCAAAAAAGCATATAAAACAGTGCCAAATAAATTTTTTTTGATAAATCGCTTAGATTATTTAAAAATTTTGAGCTGCTTCGAATTTTCAGGAAAAGCATTTTGGCTACAAATCTGCACTCCACAATATATCACTATACTGTGCAATTTCCGGTATATTACCGGTAATATACGATAGAAGCATACGTCGCACAGTGGGGTATTTGACACTAAAAACTAGCCAAAATTGGAATTTTCAAAAACAGGGTTTTTGAGTTGAAACTCAAAAACCTGAAACTGAAAAATAAAATGTTTAATTTGAAATTCATACATATTTGCGCCCCTAAGAATGGTTTGCCCCCCCCGCCCTGAAAGGCACGACACGCCACTGTTTACGATATCGTCATCATCGTAAAACTGCGCTTCCAGATTTGAAAAGGCAATTTATTGCAAAATTTTATTTTTCATTACTTGTCGACCATTTTTATATTTAATATAAAAAATTTGGATCTTTTCACAAAGTAAAGAAAAATTGATTTTCGAAGTTTCTCAAATACATTTTTTCGCAAAAAACTTCAACTAGGCTAATGTAAAGAAAGCTATGCTCATGACACTGAATTTCAGGATTTTCAAGAATTATACCTGAAATTTACGAGGTTGAAGTAATAAAAGTAAATAATGATCAATGCATTCTTTTCTAAAACAAGGTTAATCTATTTGTAAATTTAAATTCAGTAAATTGTCATTTTGTCATTGCTTGGAGCAAGTGCACGATCGCGTGACTACTTCAGCTCCATGCCGAGAAGCAGCTTTATCATTTTCATCAAGTGGTGGTGCAAGCTAGTAATTATTGCAGGAATCAGAAATTATAGAAGTTTGATACTTTGAACAAAATTTTTCCGAAGTCATCACCTTAACTGATGCTGGGTTAATTAAACCGCAACCACTTTTTCTCACATGATGAGCAATGTCTTCCTTATCAGTTGCCTATTTCATAATTTATTTATTCCTATGCATAACAGAATACAAAACTTGGTGAGTTTAATTATCCATTCTTTGTAATCCAAAACGTCGCTTACTCACATAGTTATTCTGTCCATATAAAATTAATATAAATAATTTGGACTTCAATTCTCATTTTGATGAATGTTTACTGTCAATATTAATTTTTTTAATGACTTGAGATAAAAATTTCAGATAAGATTTACTTTAAATATTTATTATTAATGCTTTTATTAAAATTTAGTTTTTTACGACTGACCATATTCAAGTTGTTAATAGTTTTGCTAAGAAGTAGCTGTTGGTTAGTTTATTAATGGAATAATATGTAACTGTTCGTTACTCACGTATATACATTTTAACTTTGACAAATATTACGCCATTAAGAAATATTAATTTTGCTATGATTATAGTACGAATTTTTATAATGGAGATAATTCTAGATTTTCATTCATATATGTGCAAATTTACCATACCTGCCTATTTTATCTACTAGCATGGGTACTAATTAAAAGGCTGCCTGCAAAAATAAGTGTAATAATTATTAATGTCCGAACTGCAAGTTATTAAAAGGCGATTGTAATTTTGAAAAAGGAATAAACAATAAATGTATCCCGGAACTGAGTTGTCCGCTCCGATGAAATAGAGTTTTTGGTTCAATGTACTCATAGGTCCGGTCAATGCCTAGTGGTATCTTGTCAGTCGGCTCTTCGACTGTTCTTCATTCTTTGCTTTGCCATATCAAGTTATGTAAAGTCGAGCCTCTTTACAAAACGAACACCAAAATTTTACTTATTGCAACGGTATATCGCCAAATTGTAATTTAATTCGCCTGTATTATTATAAAATGCAAATTGGATACTTTTTTCGAAAAATTATTGCTATAATAACATAATTATTGCAAAATTTAATATTTTTCATCTGAATATTAATTTTCGGTAATTTTCCCAAGAAAACTTAATCTGCTAAAAAAATTTTACCTTCGTCACTAGCAAGAATAAAATAGGAATATAAGCAAAAAATTTGAAAATCAGTTTTCAAAGTGCTGCTGAAAGCCAGACAGCTATTTTAATAGCCGACTGTAACATCGAGACGGCCTGATGCCGCTAGATAACCTTCTAGTGATTATATAAAGGAAATAGTCTGGGTGTTTCATTACTTTTTTGTTATGCACATCTACAGTTTAACGTATAGCCATTTGAAATTTTGCAAAGTAGGACAATTTTTCAGAGTAATTATTATTAGATCTCTTTTTAAGGGGTTTTTTAATGTTCATGTTTTGGTTAATACCCCCAGTATGTAGTATTTTTTTATGTTGTTTGTAAATATTTTAAATTTTCTAGAATTTATGCTGAATGGTTGATGTTGCAGCAACTAGGTGGCGAAACGAGGTCTTTTGTTGCTAAGTTAAAAATTTATCTCTTACTTTTCGATTGTTATTATTTTTGAGTTTTGAATTTTTACCAATAAAACAAGTTTAATTTTTAAGTGAGTAATTTTGATTTTGAAATTGTCCAACATCCTCCTCCTTTCAGTCTACCCGTCTTAAGATTGAAAACCTTCAAAAGGTATAAACGAATAAAAATAATAAAATATGGTAATTTATATTAAAAATTCTCGACAATACTGTTAACCGTATCACCACACATGATTAAAAATACGACTTCAACGTTTTTTGGCCCGTTTGCCAAAATATTAACGATATTAACGATGCCAGTCGTAATGTGATGCTGCACACTCACATTTTACCGCAAGCGGATGAATTTATTCGTTGATATATTATACTGACGCTAATATTGAATATAAACTTTTTTGTTGAAAATTTGACGAGCTTCAATTGTTATACTAAGTATTTTTCCGTAAAGTTAATAGTTTTGGAGATATTATTGAAAAACTGTAAACAGTCACTTAAAATCCAAGATGGATCCAAGATGGTCCACTTCCGGACCTCGGAGGGATGGCGATTTTTTTTTGGTTAACCAGTGCTCCAAAACGAAACTTTTTGCCAAGTTTCAAAACGGTCGGATTTATTGCAAGTAGACATCATTTTTTGATCCGTATTGACTGGACTAATAATTATAATTATTTAAATAATTAAATAAAAAAAATAAACATTCTGACGAAGGCGATTACCATCGCTGAAAGCTCAATTGAATTACCAATTATTGAAGTTTATTTAACTTGTTCTATATTTTAAAGTTTTATCTTATTATTATTCTCACAAGTTAATAATTTATATTTATATAATTATATTAAGCAAATTTTTGAAATAGAAATTATTTTAATTAGTTAGCCGAACCTAGGAAGATTTCATAACTGAAATTTCTGTAAAATTAGGAACCTTCTAGTTCTGGGTCCTAAGTACCTAAGGTACCTAAGTAGGTACCTTCTTAAGATTATTGAGAGCTATTTTAGCAACAGACCCAGGTTGTAGATAATAAGCTCTTAATTCCTAGTCCACGATAAAATGTTTCATAACTTTTTCACCGTTTTGACCGTTGGACAGGTCAAAATAGAACCGACAAAGGTTATAACGACAAAACGTTTTGAAAATATTGATCATGGGAGCAGGCCACAATAATTATACAATTATTATGAAAAATAAATAAATGTTTATATTATAATTTATAAACAATGCTATCAGGGACAGGTACATAGGTGGATAAAAACATGTTTTATTGTTTACAACATGGTGTTTTGCAACCCTGGCTCTGGGAGAGTAACAGACCAGTTACCAGCAAAGTCACAGGAATTTATACTGGCCCCACTGCCTTGGGGCACTATGTACGATGAAGTCTGTACACTACTCACTCCACCAGGAGTATATATTTTTGGATTCACGGACGATATCACCATAATGGTTTCAAACAAGAGGTTTCAAGCTGGTTCCCGAAAATATAAAGGCCGTCAGTCATGGGAAAAAGAGTCATGACTCCAATATCCTTTCTAGTAAATAAACGAGTGATTGAAACGCGTTGCTCTGCCAGGGTGCTTGGTGTTGATATAGTCAAGAATCCGACTTTAGAATTCCACCTTACGGAAATGTCAACGCGGGCGGTAGCTTCAGTCGCAGCGGTTGCTTCTGAACAGCGCTTCTGATTTGGTCTTCTGACTTGGTATCAGCTGATACTCACCGTAAAACGGTGGTTCCTGCAAAGCCACGGAGAGTTAAGTTATGAAACTACCCAGTTTTACGATTTAGGGTCAAAAGAGCAAATTCACCAATTTGCAGGTACTGTGAAGAAATGAACAACCCTGAGCACACAATCGTCTTGTGCGCAAGATGAGCAAGCATCCGTGAGGTCACTCTTGGTGCTTCCATAGACCCAGATAATATAATGGGCTATTCGATGAGGCATGCTGAGTAATCATCGATCATATGTTGGTGACCACATGTCAACCAAGGTAGTTAAATGGGGATCAAAGCCCTACTCGCACCTCCTCGTGGTGGTCCCTGGTAACTTGTGGAGGACTCTCTGAGATCGGGTAACCAACCCCGGTGGAGGAGGGAAGTCTGCAAGGCCAACGCGAGAGGCCGACATGCCCTGCAAAGGCCACGCAAGAGGCAGTGGAAATGTGGAAATTGTGTCGTGGACACCGCCAAGAATACCCCGATCGAGCGCAAGGTAAGGGAACCGGTCAGGAGCCCCGCAGTAGGGCCAAGCTCGCAACTTGCGCCCCTGGTGGACACTGCCGAGATACCCTGCCCGAATGCAAGGGATGGGAACCGGGCTGGGGGTCCCGCACAGTTCATCCACACACCAGAAGCGGAAACAGCAGATGCATGATGACCCAACGGATACAGCTGGAACTTTCCCGAAAGATGGAGAAAGAAGAGTATTGAGCGGGCAGCCGAAGCCAAGGACGTCTCTCCGACCAAGTTCGAGACATTGCAGGAACAACTGCAGAAGCATCCATAAGGCCAGCAGGCATGGCAACATCCCCCAAAGCACCGAGGAGCCTGTGTCACGGACACTGTAGGGACACCTGAACGGGCGGACGAAGCATGGGCGTACCAAGGCCACATAAGAGCCGGGCCGAGCATGTGGAAACACTTCGGCCCCCATGGAAGCCTGCCGTGCCCTATTCGGATGCCAGGGATGGGAAACCAACCAAGACCAAAGCACAACTCCCAATCACCAGATGCGAAAATAACGGACGAACAACATCTACAAACGGCGACAGCAGGAACATCACTAAGAAGATACCACCCGCACGACACGAAAGTAATGCCTCACGGCGGATTCTCGTGATCGGTAAGTCGGGAAAAGGGGGGAGGTTTTAGTCAGTGAAAGTCTGACACTACTATCGTAGATGGCGATGGTGTCTCGTACGAGATGTTCTCCTCCTAAAAAAAGGTAGTAAAATAATTTAAATTGCAACGCCCAACAAGAATAGAGACATCAAAGTAGGAAATAAGCGAAAAAGTACCCAGAAGAGGTAAATAGAGTGGGATTTTAGTTGGTCGAAACACCAGATAGTAGATTCCTAATTCCACACTAACACGAAATCAATCGGTAGTATCTTGAAAAGACTCCAATCAGAGGAAGATTTCGCCACTCCCAAAGCACACAAAAGAAAAGACGTTACCAGAAAGTAAATTCTAAGACCAGTTTCTTTTGATCTTCATTTTTTGTTTTCGTTTTTCATATAGCGCATCTTCATTGTTTTCTATTTCTTCAGGCTGTGATGGTGAATGTTTTTGAAAAATTTGCAGGAGCGGTACCGGAGGTGCCATTTTCATCGTAGTTCCTTGATATTTTTGGATTAGTGGAGATGCCACTAGAAGTAAACTAGATATTATATTTTTCCGCTTGGTAATGTAGTTTATTGAATTTGGTATCTCGACAACTTGACACCTCGGTAACTGCAGTATAGTTGAGGGTTTGTATTAATTGTTTTGGCATATTTTATCTTCTCATTTTTTCCAGCTGTTATCAAATTGTCTTGCATTCTTTTGACTACTTGCAATAAATTGCTTTTGCATCAGGTCGAGTAGATGTGTGTGCTTTTGGGTTTTGCACTGGGTTTGTCCTAAAACATAAAATTCTGAACTTGAAAAAATGATAAGAAATGAAATTGGAAGATTGTAGGTAATAATTTAATCATAAAGATAAAATAAAATCAATAATAATTATTATTGTTGTTGGAATATTATTTATTAGGTATCTTTTTTAAAATCATAAAAAAATTATAATTATATTAGCGCGTAACTTCAAATTAACAACTTTGGATCTTAAAGTAATTTATTTCAAAAATAGTATTAACTTGGTAACTTACGATAATTCAAAAAATCTAATTATATTAATTTTTGTGATAGGTACCTAATCTTTTAGTAGATACCTATACCTACTCGTTACGTATTCTAATGCATATAATTTACAAAATCACTTTTGTAATTTATAACTATTGCTTTTATAAAATTACAGAAACTGATTTCCTGCAAATTTATTATAATGTACTACGTATAAAATAATTTATTGTAAAAGAATCTACAATAAATCAAAAAACATACATATCTTTATAAAAAATTTTGTAATTTTTTAGTACCCAATTACCTGCAATGCATAAAATTTACAAAATCACTTTTGTAGCAATATCGAAACGCATTGTATATATTTTGCAAATATTAATAAATTTACTTATGTGTTCCACTAGATAATCTATTTAATTTTTTGCATTAACAATATGTAGTTTCTAAAATGAAAAATTAATTTGAATTAAATTTATTTTTACAATACAACAGTGTGTCATTGGCTAATAAATATAATTAAAAACTAATGTTTTCCTCTTGAATTATTTTATTACTGCAATAAGGAAAAACAAACAAGCTTTAAAATATTATATTAAAATTATATTTGCCTATTAATTTATTAGACAATAGAAAAGTAATTGACGAAAGTATTTGACAATAATTTTATTTTAAAATATTTTATTTTAAGTATATAATTATACTAATGCCATTTATTTATACGCTCAGATGGTACGTACGCTTTCATCGTGCTTTACAAATTTACACTTGAAAAAATTTATATACCGTTATATGAAATAGTAGTTTGTTATGCCAAGTACAACTTTTTCTGCAAGTTTATAATTAAATTCATATAATAGAAGATAAACTATCGTCTGCTCTTAGTGCTGTTCATCTAGTGAAAGCGCCATCTATCCTATTCACTCATAGAAATTTATTTATTTATTTTTAAATCTGTGAAAAATAAATTTTAATGTTGTATTATTTTAGTTATAGTATACAAAATACATATTTTGTCCGCATTAACAGTAATTTTCAAATAATCATTCAATAATTTACTTTAACACCCATGTTCGTAATTGTAATTGTCGGTGACGCCAGGAAGTTAAAAATATATCATTGAAAATGCAAATTACTATTTTGACGTCAAGACAATTAATGGAATAAAAAAGTAACTTGACTAGTTTCTAGTGCGTAAATCGTAAACAAATTTTAAAAATGTGGATCATAAAATCCACTACGAGTTGTTACTCATACAGCAACAGTGAAACAAAAAAGGGGTAAAGGGGTCCTGTAAATTGACCAATCGAATGATAAGCTCGATATTCCAAATAAATTATTGTGTTTCACTTGTATTTTCATCAGGAATAAAATATTTTACATCTTAATATTTTTCAGCGGTTTCCAGTAGGCTTGAAGAAGATAAAACTGTTATCATTGAAATAATCTAGGTATATAAATCTACATATTATTATGTTTATGGAGGCAATTCGGAAAGTTTTCTGTAATATAACTAAATTACCTCTGGGAAATTAAGTAACTCACTTCTACGGTTAACAAAAGTAAAAAAAGTTAATCAAAATGTAGTACCGAATTTACTGCCAGGGTAAAGTAACTAAAAGTAAAATGTCAAGAAATGTAACTGATTACAAGTACATAAATATACCTATATATTTGAAAAAAAGTTAACAAAAATTAAAATAAAGAAATTGAAAAAATTGTAAAAATGTAAAAAAACACATACATAGAAACCATGAAACCGTAGAAAATAAATAAATACTGCAAATAAACTTTCTTGAAATTGAAATAAAAATTTGAAAACTCGAACAGAAAAGTGCATGATATATCTACGAAAAAAATTTTAAAATATAATAAATAAAAAAAATTGTTGAAAGAAAATAAATAGACAAAGAATAAATAAATTACCAAAATAATGTGCATTTATTTTCGGACTGCTTTTTAAAGTTTTGAATTATTACAGTAATTACACAAAATAAAGAACTATGCATTCATTTTATTTCAAATTGTCTTGACATATCTTTTCAAATTTTATAAAATCGCAATGCAATACTGAAATATTCTGATCTTTCGGCGATCCTTGAGGAAGTTAGTTTTTTCATATTCATTCGCAATCATAGTTTGTAAATTAACGAATCCGAATGTAATTAACTTATTGCACTTTCTAAAGTATTTAAATTAATTTATTAAAAATAAATTAGATTAGTGTGGTGCATTTCTAAATTAACATATAATAAACTGAATAAACTTTGATTTCATAAATAATTAATTAATGTGTTAATTATAAATTTAAATATGAAGCTACTTATTTTTTAAGTATTAATGAAGATTTTCGTAATCAAAGTGCAACATACATATTACAGGATTATTATTTTTACATAATATTTTCAAATTAACATGTAAAGTTAAAAATTTGGTAACCGATCAAATTAGGCTCACCAGACAGTGTAAATTAAACAATAATAAAAAATATGTTTTTTTTAAACAAAATTTAGTGAAAATGACACACAAAATTATTATAATTGAAATTTGCTGTATGTGATTCCTAGAAAATTTCATCAAAACGCCAGTAGGAATAATTTTGTAGTTTTAAATAAAATGCAGAAAGCTAATCGCCCATTGTGCACATAATTAATCGCAACAATATAATATTATTATCTATTTAAGAAGGACAATGTACGATTAGTATTTTGGGTTTCCTTAATTATAAAAGTAGATTGGTGATTTTTAGTAGACGAAGAAAATTATTTTTCAGGTATAGAACTGAAATTATGTAATCTGGACGACTACAGGAAAATTTATTTCGATTCGTGGTTTCATCAAATTACGTTAAAAATAATTCTTATGTAGAAAGCTTAAGATAAAATATCTAATCATAAGCAATTATGGCTAAATAATTAGTGCATTTGATTAGGTAGACTAATAATTATGATATAAATAAGGATAATTATAAAAATGTTATGAACAACGTCAGTAATAAAGTTTCATTAAAATAATCCTAGAAGCATAATCGAACTTTATTATTCTCGAATCGGTCAAGAGCTTTAATAAGCTTTTTCTTACAGGAAAGCGATTGAATCATCGAATAGTTAGGTGGAGAAAAGTATTTAAAAAAATCAAAATATAAAAAATGCTTAACTATAAAAAGTAAAATATGATAAATTTAGACAAGATTTGATATTTTAAAAACGACGTTGTAATTTATTTCTTACATAATTTTATTAATAATTACAGATATGTGATACTATTTGTATATGGCTACGTCGCACATACCACAAGAAAACAATGGGGTAAAAACGTAGATGAGAAACTAGAAATTGCGTTACATAATAATTCTATACAAAAATTAAATTTAATTAAACATTATAGACGAATATTTAATTTATGTGTACTTAAAAACTTTTTGTTTATTGTTCATTATCTGTAATTAAATTTTTCAACTTCAAATTTATTAATAACCTTCGTTTTCTTCAAAAAATCTTTCATTATGTGTTGGATACCGTAAAAAAAATATTTTTAAACGTCTCATTTTGTTATGTATGAATAGTTCAAGATGTCCCCTTTCATTAAATTTAAGACCGATTCTATAATTAAATTTAATCCAGCATTAAAATTTAACATGAGAAAATTCGAACAAATATGTTCTAATATTTGTTTAAAATTTTTATTAAATTTTTAAAATTTCTAAAGAATCTGTTAATCTGTAGATTTAAAATTTTATTGCACAGACAGTGAATTCAGTTAAAATAAAGTTAAGTTTGCGGGTGCGTCATAGTTTGTGAGAGCATGCAGGAGAAACCTACCCGAAGTTTTAAAATATTACATTTTATTTATTTAAATGTACATTTTTATTTTCAAAGGACACATTAGTCGTACTAATTTAGTACATTTTTTTAGCTTAAATTTTTCATTTTTCCAATAACAGATTTAATTTTATCGACGTCCTATTAATTAATTTCTGTGTTCCTTTTGAGAAAAATCAATATCTTAAAGTGCCAGAAGAATTTTCAATTATAGTTTTCTAATTGATGATGTGAGTAATGAAAAGTTCACAAAGATAAGAGTTTTATGTAGACGACACATCAATTCGAAGATTCAACCAATATCTTTGTCGATAACTATACATATCTTGAATACTCCATTCAAAGTATTCTAAAAGACATGGTGTAGCACTTTCAATAGTATTCAGCGTATTCTAGAATAATTATACTTGAAGATTGTATCAACTACATAATATAATTGAGATCATAAAATTTCAAATCAAATTATATCATTATGGATTCACCAAGGTGAATCAATTAACAGAGTCTCAATTAATGTGCGTACCTACTAACTATGGTTTGTTATAATTGCAGTTAATAAACACCAACGTAAATTTAACAAAAATTTGACATATTAAGTGATAAAATCTTGAAAAGATATTTCTTAAATTACACCTAAGAACAATTATTAAATTAACACCAGATGAACAGAAGAGTGAAACCTTGATTTATTTCAATACATAATAAAATCATTGTTGTGCATTTATTACAATAATTATTTGTTTACGTTTTAAATTACGTGGTAACATTTATTGAGAAATATTTTCATAACCTATAGTGGTTGACAGTGACATTTTAATTAATGTCATTTCTATGCATGTAATTTTTTATACATACGATGCGATATTTGAACCTCCAGCAGGGAATATAATATACTTAACAATTATTTTTCCTAGAAAATAACCAAAAGATAATTCCTTAATCAATGCCGAAAGTAAGCTGCTTCAGTACCAATTCCAAAGAAGAAAGTCAATGTTTTCCATACTAATATAAATATAACACGTGGCGCAAAGTAATATTCAAATTTTACTTTACAGTGAAAGGTAATAAATAAATTTGATTAATTTTGGTATCTCTATCTTTTCTGGTTTATTTACCACTTCAAATATGTATTTTGCAGGCCACAATTAAAAAGTTAAATGGATATAAACATTGCCGTTGACATTTAAATAACCTACAATCCTTAAATATTACCAACTATACCAAAGTTATAAAATATATTGAACATTCGAAGCCAAATACAACAAATATATTGAGATTGAAAAGCTGGAGACGACGCACAGTGGGACGAAACCTCGAATTCGTGGACAAAAATCGGAAAAATGAATTCTGGATTCGGGAAATTTTGACCCTTGGGTTGGGTAGAGAAATCATTGGTGCATTCAAACCTCGAAGGGTAGGGTCGTCCCTTCGATACCTGGCTCGATACGTTAGCTCAAAGTCAGGTAAGAGTACACGCGTCACGCCAGAAAGTAAAGCATAAACAGTGATTTTTAAAATTCCATAACTCTAAAGTGAATTGACCTATTTCAATTTTTAAAAATGAATTCTACTCCCTGAGACATGTAGAACATATTCATGTATAGTTACATTGAAAATTTACGTTTATCTGCTTGAAATACGGCCATGTTCGTTACTCTCGCGAAAACAAGAAAATTTTCGAAACTTTTACTTTCAAATAGACAAAAAGTATAATATACCACCATATTCCACAACTTTTCAAAATGGAGGCTTTAGATGAGTTTATTAGCTATTGAAAACTACTTAAAATGTCTGCGGAATCCTGCGGAAACGTGTAATTTTAGCTGTTTAATTATATACTGATTACGTCTTTTTAACTCAAGATTTTTTAAACTATTTTTACAGAAATATTTAGATTTGCTTCAATACGAATTCAAGATTTTATAATTTTCCTTAATTATTTTAATTTTCACCCTCTGAAAACTACCCTATTTAATTAAAATAAATTTTTTATATATTTTTCCCGCAATATTCTGAATTACTTCTATACGAATTCAAGATTTTATAATTTTTCTATGTTATTTTAATATTCACCCTTAAAAACTACCCTATTCTACCATCTAAATTTTTAAAAATATTTTTCCTTCGATTGCGACCTTGTTGTAAATCTATTGCGTAACTTTCAGAATTTTGTTCACAATTTTGAGGTTTCGTCCCACTGTGCGACGCGACGCACATACAGGTATTTGACACTAAAACCTGGCCAAAATTCTAAACTACCCCAAATGAATTCAAAATATGCTTTGATTTAAAAAAAATAGTAAAAAAAATTAAATTGATAAATAGGGTGGGTCTTTGGGGGTGCAAATCAAAATAACGGAATCAAGTTATGAAATTTTCGATATTTGGAGATTATATCGATGTATTCGGGTTATTTTCGAAGGGTTGAAATCAAAATAACTTAGTAAAATTCTAAAACTCTGAAATCTCTGTAAATATAATCTATAAATTTACAGAAAATAATCGAAAAAAATTGTAGCTTAATAATCGGAATTTTTTTGTAGATTTTTATTTCTAAATTTTATAGAAAATGTGTATCAAAGTAGCCTGGAACTCAAAGTTTATTAAACAAATCATTTTAAGGGGTAGGGTGACAGACAGGTATTTTAAAATAAGAAAAAATAAAAAATAATTTTACTGGTTTATTGCGTCATTACTAAAGACCAGATTATATGCATTTGCATATTTTGGTTATTATTTTAGAATATTGCATATTTCGACTGAAATATACTGATCGTGCATATTTAGGTATATTTTATAAAATTTCGTGCATATTTTATAAATTTTATAAAAAAAAAAGAAAAAGTTTCTTTATCAGATAATGCTTTGATAATTTAGAATTTAAATTTGGCGGTGCCAACAAATTAAATTTTGAATTGGCAATGCCGACACTAAAATTGCTATGTAAGTAGATCTATGATTTATATCAAAATAATAAACAAAATAGTAGAAAATACCTCCAGAGAAAAAAAGTGTATCGTCGTGGATTCGTGAATATTCTAATATATTTAACAACGACGGAGAAATTTTATACTGTCGATTTTGAATAAAAAAATAATGTAGTGATTATTGATATTTTGATGTAGCATATATTGGCACTTTTTAGGCGATTTTGTTGCATATTCCTACCATTTATGAAGCATATTTTCATGCATATTTCGACCATTTTAAGTTGCATATAATCCGGTCTCTAGTCATTACAAATAATTTTATAATAAAATAAAATAAAATTTTTTAAATTTAGGTAGTGTAACTCTTAACTCACAATACAAAAAATCCGCCGATTCAATAACTGTTACTCTTGTTCAGTTGTTCAAAACCTTCATGAAAGTTAAACGGAAGGGCCAAAAATTTTATGACCAATTAAAATTTTTATTTTTACATTTTTTACATAATAGTAATATTATGAAATGTAAATAAAAATATTGTTCTGAAAAAATATTAATTCGATTTCATTAAATTTAAAGTATAAAGTGACCCTTTTTTTCTGGAACAGTTTTTACAACAAGCAAAAGAAAAAAAATCATTAAAATTAAATGTGAATATTCGGGAGAAGTTTTTCTATTTAGAATTGTTAAAAAAAGGTTTAGGGTTTAATACTATATTTTGATTGTTTAGTACATAGGTGTACAACACCTTTGAAATCACTAAAGCGAAATCACTGTTTTTTGTAAAAAAAATTTGTAAACATTTTTTTTTACTTTTTTTTACTTTAAATAAAAGGCATTAATTCGGTAAATGAACACTTAAAAATGACTTCTACATAATCTAATATGTACCTTCTTCAATATCCATGGTAGTTTTCCCACTAAACTCACTCGTAAAGTAAATTTTACTATCAACAAAGTGCAAAGAACAAATACGTGTATATTAGGCGAAAGGAACGTTTCGAAGCAGCAAGGGTAGTTTATATGTTTTTAAGAGAGATCATTATCTACCTCTTCTGAGAACAATTCTCGGTAACATTCTAAAATTTCGATTAGGGCCAGGTTTTAGTGTCAAATAGTCAAATACCTCTATGTGCTACGGTTCCAATACTGGTTGCGTTGCATATACCGTCGTAATCTTAAGCCCAATAACGAACTGGAAGAGAAAGAAAATAGAAATCACCCTGTTAATTATATTCCTTAGTAAGTCATCTTGGCTTCTACCAAATGAATGATTTACTTCCTGATACCCTATACAAAACTATAATTATATTGATTTTCGTTAATCCACGATTGACTGCTATTAAGCGATTAGTTGTTTAAACATAAAAGTTTAATTAAATTTTAAAGTCTATCTTTAACTGGCGTTGTTGATTGTCTAGCCATAGAAGCTATGCAGGTACCTGTACGTTCAAAATACACAGGTGTGTCCAAATTGTCTGATACACAAAATGCTTTCATTACGTGTGTTAGAAATATAAGAGTCATTTGGAAGAAGTAAACAAAAAACTAAAATTATATCATTACAGTTGTTGTACAAGGTATACCTATTAGGTAGACACAAATTTTTTAAAAACGCAAAATTGTTGTACTACCTAAATTTGATCCAAAGTACATCGAAAATCATAATGTAGGTACTTAATGACCCGATTTTTACATCTAATTCAACTTCATGACAAGAAGACGCAGTAAATTGCACAAATAAACCGCAAGAATATGAGCGAACTATAATTAGCGCCTTTGTTAGAAACAGGAAAAGTAAAAACAATTTAACTGTCTTTTGAACTGCTGAAGAAAATTACGATATGAAATTATTATTAACAACAATTTTACCGTTTAATGCTAAAATGTATTCTAAAGATAGGCATTCATAGAGTTTTAAAAATCGTTAAGTAATTTTGCAGCATGGTAAATTTAAATTGTTGTTAATTGTTAACAAGAATCATAAATTTTATAGACTACAAATGTCCGTATAATTGTAACAAATTTAATCTTTTGATTAAAATACAATTTCTAAGTGGAATGCTAAATAAGTTCCGAGTTTCTTCATTTCTAAGTGAGTGAGCCCCATGTATGGCCGTAGAAAAAATTGAAAGATAAAAACCAGGGGTAAACCGGGTGAAAAGCTAGTTATATAATGACTTCATTTGAATTAATCGAGGCAAAAACTATATACACTATTTTTTGGAAACCGGTGGGTTATTTATATAATAAATAGAATTATTTTAAAGTTTATTTAGTGCTTTAAATTTTAAATTTGTTTATTGACCATTTATATCACCAAAACACAGTCAGAAATTCGACCATTCCA
Source organism: Cantharis rufa (assembly GCA_947369205.1). NCBI lineage: Eukaryota > Metazoa > Arthropoda > Insecta > Coleoptera > Cantharidae > Cantharis > Cantharis rufa. The sequence goes on from OX376303.1 coordinate 93,371,124, forward strand.
TGCACTTCTGTATGCACATGTGTATGAGCTCGACCAGCTCTCCATTAGTGATTTCTTCAAATGTGGCAATTCATGAAAATTCAGTATCCTCTATTCAAAATTTTTAATAATTAAAAAATAGTTACAACCAAAAATTATTTCTTATGATAAATTTGATAGTATTGCAAACAGCTTAGGAAGCTATAAAAGCTAATTAAAATAATAAAAAATTCAGCTTGGGTAAAAATTAAAATGTAATTGGATGACTATAGAAATTTATGTATGTGTATGTTAATAAATTTAAATAATTATGTTTATTTTTACTAAATAATTTTGAAACTGGCATTGTTTTCTAAAATCAAAATAATATGATTAATTGTTTAATTATTCTGTAAGTAAAACTATACATTGTAGAGTATAATTTTAAAAAATTCCATTTTCATAACTGTAGTTTTAGTCATGGAATCATATTATAATGTTAATATTTTTTTCCTATCAGATATTTTACCATCGAAATACGCTCATTAAACCAGCATTCACTTATGGTTCCAAGTGCCACATTTTGGGTGACTGGCTTTGACCAGAAGACAAAACTACATGAGTGTGGTCAAAAAAACCCTGATGGAGAGCAATATTTATACCAACATATGACACTTATACGCTTTTTGCATAACATTGAAATCACCAATTGTGATGCTGCGATAGGAAAGATAACGAACCCCCCCCCCCTCCGCTAATTAATATTAACTCAGAAAAAATTGGTTTAGAAACTACGAGGTACTTTATTGATGTGCACAAAGTGATTTTCTATAAGCAAATAACTCTTTTGCAGTCTCAGTTAACTAAAATATTTCAATTATACTCCTAATACTTTTGTAGATTTCAAAGTTTGAAATCCACAAAATAAAACAGTTTTAGGTCGTTATTCAGAATTTTAAAATAAGCTTCTCGGTTGGTGATGAAACCATTTTAAACTCCAAACCATGTCAAGCTGTGATAAACTGGTTTGTATCTATTTGTAACTCTTCGACATAAATCCTGTGGTAGTTCATAAATAACGCATCAAATCTAGTCCTTTAACTCTGAAATCCTGCGGGGGTTACTGACATATACAGTAGCGGTCATGGAAATTGCATTGGGAATTATTCCCTAATTAAAAAAATAGATTTATAAGTATATTACCTATATTCTTAATAATGAAGAATAAAAATAGTTAAATGTTTGGTTTTAAACTCATAAGCTCAAAAATGCATTTTCTTTTTTGAATACAATCGCAAAGCTAGGTTTTACAAACCGGGGGGTCTGGGGGTCCCCCCTGCACATCAGTGATTTTGTTCAAAAAAAGAAAATGTTTTATTGAATTTGAAATCAGAAATCTTAGATTTTAAAATTTTAGCAGTTAAATTTCTGGTTTGCAACTCTCCGTTGTACTGGAAGGCATTCCATGCCCCCCAGACCCCCCGGTTTGAAAAACCGAGCTTTGTGTGCATATTATGTTTATATTGTGTGCGGTTATTGAAATTTCATTGGGAATTGTTATTTTAATTCGGAAGTAATCACCGATGCACTTTCCATGATTGCTACTGTATTTTAAAAACATAATATTTTAAATTGAAAGTTGAAAGTTTTTTTAACTTAAAATTTCGTAACTCTATCAGTGCCGGATTAAACATTTGTGGGCCCCTAGGCAGTTACATTTTCGGGGCCCTCTAGGAAATTATTACTTGCATAATAATGTCTTGAATTTTATTACTAAATTGTAATAATGCTTTATTTAAGGGCAAGTTACCGTTCACGACAGTGAAAAATTCGAATTTTCCTTTTTTACATAATTTTCATCCTTAAGCTGTTTAGAACACGTGGGTAAAAAGATATTTTAATATCTATTGTATTTTAGAATTTATAGCCTGCCATATTATAAATATTACATATGAATCTTATTTAATTATAAACTTCAAATGCGTTTATCTAGAAACTACATTTTTTACTACGCGGGGCGCTTTACAGCTGTAACGGATTAACAGATTCGCATGAATCTGTGTTTATTTGAAAGAAAACATAATTTGTGGGGCCCTGACGAAGCGATTTTTGTCAAAAATTAAATTAGAAAAAGAATTTTCCGCCGGTTTAAGCAAAAAAAAACAGTCCATAAATATTGTTTTTTTATCAAACGGCTGCCATTTTGATATTCAGAGGTTTTTTAAAAAACGAAAACCGATAAGGCCCCCTAAATTTAGTCTAGTTTAATAATTTTTAAACCGTTTACTTTTTTAATAAATAGGAAAGACTGTGGAACGCCCCGCGCAAATTATTTCACTTTGTGGACGGCTTTATTTTAATTCCGCTAAAGCCGCCATTTTTGATTTTTTTTTTATAGAAAAAATTGGAGTATACTCTTCATTAATGAAAGAATATTCTACAATAAACCCCATTACCAAAAATATTTGTATTATATCAAAAAAAAATTCCAGAAATTCGTTCATTTTTCACGCATCTGAACGGTAACCTTCCCTTAAAAAGTAACTTAAAAATTTATTTTTTTAAATTTTTTTGCAGTAAACTCTTTAAGGATATCCTTAGAATCTATTTTTTGCGAAACGTCGTTCTTGGTAGTGGCGATGGCAAAGGGCAATCAAATGAAATTTATAATCAAAAAAACATTTTTTTCTTCTGTTTTAACGGGGCCCCTAAAACAAGTAGGGCTCCTAGGCAGCTGCCTTTTCTGCCTTATGGTTAATCCGGCACTGGACTCTATCTACACTTTGAAACATAAAATTCACAGAAACGAAATTAATGTTGTTCAAAATTATTGGTGTCATCAGCTGATTGACTCAACACACTCTACCTCTTCTCTAAAACCCAACTCTGGATACGCGCTTCTTTATAATAAGTCCAGCATCACTCTTTCAGTGGCACCACAATATTTGGATCCAGTGACGTACCCAGGGGGGAAGGCTGGGTAGCCCGGGTCCTCCCCGAAATTATTTTTGTATTATAATTTTCTAACTTTCTATTAAGCGTTTGACCACGAAAATGTTCAAAAATTTTCGGCTGCGACACTATTACAGGACTTGCTTTGCCCGAACTAAATTCCTGGCTACGCCACTGTTTAGATGCTATGGTTTACCATCCAGCACATTAGTGGTTGTGTTAAAAAAGAGGAAATGTGTTATTGAATTTCAAATCAGAAATCAGGGTATTTCATACCCCTCAAACCCCCCGGTTTAAAAAATCTAGCTTTCTGTGTGTATTGTGTTTATATTATGTATGATAATATAAGAAAGGTAAGATTTTAAAATACTGAATATTTTGAATAATATTTAGATGCACCTTAGGATTTGTATCAAATATCACAACAATGGAGGAGGTGGAATTTACTCCATGCCGCTCGTGAATGGATTAATGAGATTTACATAACAAACTTATAACTTCTAGTATTTTCATTATTATTTATGATACCTGTGTCTTCTATTAAATTAAGACTTTCATTTTTCTTTGTTTGGTTCTAAAATTTTGACCTCCTCCCCCCAGCCAGATCAGCAATATTTTAGAACAACGTGCACTTCTGCACAAACGGTCCATTTACTATTTCTCATAAGAAATTTTAATTAAAATTTATAGTCAATAGAGAAAAGTTTAGAGCAATGTCAGAATAAATTTGACTCAAGGTTTAAAAGCTTTATGTTTACTTGTACGGAAATAATCGCAAATATTTAGAATAGAATAATTTCCCATGAGAGTGATAAATTGCAGTTATAATTAACGAAATCAAAAACCGCGAGTCCATAATTATATTAATCAAAATCGCGAAACGATAATTTGATAAAAATGTTAATGTTCATTAACGAAATTTATTAAGACCTTCAATCTTATGGATTATTTAAAAATGTATCTTCTTTCCATTTCATATTTCTTCTATTTTCCAATTTGATTAAAAAATGTTCTGTAATTTTCACTCGTTTGGTGGAAAAGTTCTACTAACTATACTATTATTTTAATGCATTAATTTTTCTATTTGCTTTATCATCAATTTTACAAAATAATTTTATGATTGTCTTATTATAAATAAAAGCTTTATCCAAAAAACTCGTTTTTGTAGTACTTGCTTAAGCTTTAAATTTTATAGAATGTGGTTCAACTCGCCGTAAGAATGAAAAAAAGTTATATTAAACATGTGCCCGGAAATGTTTCCCTAAAGAGTTAGAGTTGTATTATTTTTTATAACTTTACGTGCAAAACTGCAGTAACATTAAAGAAATTACCTATTGAAAATGTCCACAGTTAGCTTGAATAGATGTGCTTCTGTACATCAGACCATATTGATTGTCAAACACGTTCTATTACTCGAAGGATATTTTTCATAATTTTAAACCTATTTATTAATCATTTTATTCACAAATGCTATGCATTGTAATTTGTAATTGTTTACAGATGCTTCTATAGCAAAAGATCCAGAAGTGTTCAGGCCAACCAATTAACCATCTTTAGCGAATCCACTTATGTATAGCGATGTTGAATTCCATTTATACATTTTGCACATACAATGCACTGACAATTATGCAAAAAATTAATTATCCTTTCATCACCTGTTACCTATTAAAATTTAAAATAACACATTTTTATAAATTACTTTAAAAAAATTATTAAATCTATTTATACAGATGAAATTTTCCATAGCCTCTCTTAACTCCATAAAAGTGTTTAAGATAATTTTGTTAATCCAACATGCGCATCACTGCCAGTTGTTATTTCTGCAAATCTAAAAAACTAAATCGATACAAACAAAATAAAGAACAAACTAGATTTTTGAGGTCTATCGGTCGTCCTGACCTCCTAATGAATTATTTGAAAATTTCTATCAGCGCAGAAGATGATATATTTACCAAAAAATTCAATAATTTAATTAATAAATGCTACTTAATTGTTTTTAGTGCTAATGCAATTAATTACTTTGCTGTAAAAAATATTATTTTTTAAAACAAATAATAACTGTAAGAGAACTACAGCGCCATACAAGTTAATAATAATTGCAGTAAAAATTTAAGTTAAATAAATATAGTCTTACCTAACCATCGGCAGCCGATATTTGATAATTTTTTTAAATATAAAATAATAATTACAGACGTTCAAAATTTAAATTTAAGAATGTTTAAATTAAATAACATTTTATTTAAATTTGACAAGCGCAACTGATGACAGAGGCTCTTTGTATTCACCAAACATGGACACAGTTGCGCAAAAAATTAAAAAGATATAAAAAATAATACAAGACTTAAAATAAATCGCAATAAATACTAGGAGCATGGGCGTCCATTAAGTTTTAAGAAATTACAAACATTTTAAATATTGAACTAAAAATTTATAAATTTTTAAGCAAATCTTAAAGAGGTTATATGTTACTATAAATAAGTATATAATTATATTTTTATAGTTATTATTATTTATTTAAATTCAATTTAAGTAAAAAGAAATTTTTGAATTTCAAAAAATTCGAAAATTTTTTAAATACCTTTGTAGTTGACCTTTAAAATAGAAAGAAAAAATTATTGTCGAGATTGGGGCTATCTTTTAATAATTTTTTTTATGGTTTTGTCCTTCCCTGAACTAGTTCTTATGGACGCCCATGACTAGGCGACACACTGTTACTCAATCATGGCCTTAGGAGGAGAGGACTGGTAATTATATCTGCCAGCTCATCAGCTGCCATTTAGGCTATAATAAAATTATTATTTTGTGGTTTTTATTTATTTGATATATACAAAATATAGAAAATCACTGGTCTCATCCGTTGAAGCTGCCATCTTAGTTGGCGCTACGTTAACTACCTAGATATGATATGAATTTATTAAATAATTACAAAATATTAGTAAATTATCGAATTTACAAAATAAATTTGTTTTTATTTATTAATATTAATTTGAAAAAAAAAACAAACAAAATAGGCAAAATAAATAGATGATTTTGGAACCCAATGTATAAAACTTTTACATATTTCAAAATGTTTTTTTGTTTAATTAAAAATTGAAATAATCTTATACATACATGCAGAGCCGGAACTAGGGTATGATGCACCAGTGGCGACTTTGAAACTTGCGCCCCTACCAGGGAGTCTGGGGGTAACCCCCAGCATATAGCGCCGCAGACAAAAATTTTTAAAATTTTTAAGGTCAAGCGCTCTACTGCACTGAAAAAAATGGTTCATCACATTGATGAAAAATTCACCATTTTTACACCGATGAACAAAATTCATCATATTGATGAAAGAAAAAATCATTATGTTTATAAATTTTTCATCAATATGATGAATTTTGTTCATGGGTGTAAAAATAATGAATTTTTCATCAATATGATTAACCATTTTTTTCAGTGTGTAAAGTTAGAAAATCGCGATACAGAAATATTTTCTCAAAAAAATGGGTTTAATGAATCAAATTTATTTAAAAAATACAGTAAAACCTTTATTTCTCGACAATTCTGAGAATTTTCCTAGATAGTCGACAGATTGTTGTAGACCTTATTCACGGCAACTCGGAGGTGAAACATTATAATATGCAGATATATTAATTACCTAGTACGTGCTTCAAGGCACGTAAGGACGTAAGCACGTTTTGTTATGTTATTTAAACCGGACTTTATACTCAACAGATTCTATACCTCGACATAAAATGGGTCCAGGAATAGAGGTTTTAAGCACGCAGCGGCAGGTAGTTGATTTACGCGTGGTATAGGCCACATGTATCCTGCTAACCTTTCATTAGATTTCATATTCTCGGATTTTATCTAATGGTTTATTTCGGAGGGGATTTAGACCCCCAAAACCTCCCCTCAGATACGGCTCTGGCCACTAGGACCGTAAATCGCGGGGAGAATTTATTAAAACTGAAAAAATAATGTTTCATAGATTTTTTTTCTTTTTTTGAACTAAAAGGTACACTCTAAAAAACAATTGGGGAAAATTACCCAGAAAAAAGGAGGCAACTATATGACCTCCTATTGTCAAGGTAAATTCGCATACCAGGGGTAATTTTATAAGAGTGAATTTACCTTGAAAATAGTGGAACAAAACAAAAGTTGACAATTTTTAAGGTAAATTCATCCTTATAAACCGGGTAATTTTCACAAGAATGTTGTAAATGATATTTACTAATAACTTATTAGTAAATTTCCCCTATTAAATGGAGGCAACTTTATTACCACCATTTTTCAGGGTAAATTTACCCTATTTTCAGGGTAACATTACATTGTTTTAGAGTAAAAAATAAAATTACCTTAATTTTAGGGCAAACTTACTATTTTTAACAGGGTAATTTTCAGATCTAAAATTAATTTTGCTCTTTTTAAGTGGTTAAAATTCCACCGGTAAAATTACCCCCATTTTTTAGAGTGTAAGTAGGTAGAAGATATTTATAAAAAAACATTAAACAAAAAATTTTTTCTTCTAATAACAAATAAATAAAATAAAATAGAACCTAATAATAAAATCTTTTGTAATAATTATTATATTATTATTAATAATTCGTTTTTACATATAAAATTAAAATTTTGTTATTAAACCTTTCGAGAAAATTTATAAATTAGGAAAGTGTTTTTTATTTTGTATATTTTTTAAATATTTTTTTAATTGTAAATTTGACGCCCCCTAACTAGCTCATGGCCGTAGCAGGCGCCTCTCTCGCCATGCCCTAGTTCCGGCCCTGCATACATACACCATAGCGGTGTATGTAGCGGTGCAACCCAGGGTGCGTTTTGGCTGACCACATCATTTTAAGAAAGGCTTTCAAGTCAGATTATCCCGGTTGTTCAGTGTTGACAGATCGTGGGCAATTACCCACGCCATTGGCAAATTTGAGATTTATTTGGAAAAAGGGCTAAAAGGGCGAAAGAGTCCCCAAACAGTTAAAATATGGGCAATTTTGACCAGATGCCTATGTTCGGCTAACTCATTCAGCACCCGGTATAAAAAACATTTTTCAGCATTAAAATATAAGTAATTTTTGCATACATCCTATATTTTTTGAAATTTTTGAAAAAAAACACGTATTAAAATAGCAATAAGTTTTTATTTTATTAAAAATATGAAAATGGGCAATTTTGTGCCAGAAAGGGCAATTTTAACAATCTCTGTGGGCCAAAGCTCGGATCTGATCTGGCAACACTGCGGTTGTTAGCCATTGCCTGCCCAGGGAAGATGGTTAGCATCATGGTCCTATTATACAGGTATGTTCTTACGCAGAGAGAGATAGCAAGCTTGGGTAATCTCTCTCGCACCATTATTCCAAACGCCGCCATTTTGGTAATTTGTTCCACGGTCCAGGGATGGCGTTGCTTTCAATAACACTGCTATTTTCCATGCGCAAATAAATTTGAAATTAATTTGTCAAATGTCAAGTCTTCAGCTGGTGTTTTATTAGATCGGCATTATCGTAAAACGTAAACAAACTAACTTATAGCAGTGGCGGATCCAGGGGGGGGGGGTCATGGGGGTCATGACCCCCCCCTTGAAGCCACAATTTTGGCTAAATAAAAGCTTCTGTAAAGTGTAAAAAGTGTTTATATTTAATTTAATATTTAAATTTTAAAAAAAATTGATAATATCCATGAAAATCCTAACTTTTCACATATGTGCTTCTAGGACAATAAAAAAAATCGCCTGCGGCGCATTTTGCTGACGCGGTCTGACGACCGCGCATGTTTATTTAGGCTTAATGAATATCCTGTGACCCCCCCGTTGCCAAAAGTCTAGATCCGCGCCTGACTTATAGTTGCTTGTTTTAAATCTACGTGTAAATGCCGTACCTGTACAAAATTCTACTTGTTTTCAAATTAAAATGCTTTCTTGTTTGTGGCAATGGAAAACAACATCGTAATACCGGAGGAAGTTCTTTTGTGCATGGCACGGTGCATGACATGGTTTAGGATCAGACGATTTAATACCAAGTTAAAGGAAGAAGTCTACCTTCGAAAGCAAAATAAAAAACTTGCAAAAGATGCGCAAAAAAAATTATTTTAATTTAACGGCAATTAATCATTTTTAATAAAGTTATTTTTATTTTAATGTTTAATTATTTATTTATTTTATTTTAATCAAAATAAATTTTTTCTGAACTTTCAAAATCTACAGAAGTATCGTTCAAATAACTATATTTACGGATTTTACATTTGAATAGAAGGCGGGATATATCTAAGATGGCGTCGTTTGGAATAATGCGCAAAGGAAACCAAAACTCGTCTACAAAAGGAACATACCTTGTATGCATATGCACCATGGTTAGCATAAAATTGTGCTCTACTTGGGTTTGAACCAGAGATCTCTGCTTACTAGTCAATGCTTACTAGTCTGCTGCACTTAAGCAGCAGATCGTTAGCGTCCTCGAAATAATCATAAATAATCTTTATTATTTTTAATTGTATTTCATTGGCTTAATTAACTTGTTATTTTGAAGTTTTAATATTATTAATTTTCACAAGTTAAGAATTTATATAATTAAATAATCTTTAATAATAATATTAACAAATAAAATTAAAAATTTTATGATTGTTGTTTCATAGGTTTTTGCAATGACGAATTTGGGTCTAAGCAAAGGGGGGTTGAGCTATGATTTGAAGGTGTGAGAAATTTTTATTGTTGAAATTATGTTAGTGGTTCGCAGGCATTGAAAATGTGAGTTTATTGGTTTGAAAGGTCCAAAAAATTGGCGACCGTTGGTTTTCACTATTGCTAATTTTACTTATTTTGAAAGAAAACAATCAGCGGCGTAGCGAGGAGTTTAGTCGCCCGAGCCGGTCCCTGAATTTGGCGCCCCCTACTTGGCGAAAGTCAATTATTCTACCAAAATTTTGCTCATAACACATTTATTGTGTTCATTAACACAACACTCAATTCATCAAATTATTTAGTACAAAAAAATAATGAAAACTTCTAATAATAATAGAAAAGAAGAAATAATTATTTGTTTTGCATTTTGCAATCACAGTCAAAATTCAAACCTACTTGAATACTTTGCAATGAGGGACTTAAAAAAGAGATGTGAATTGAGTTTAATAGCAAAAATCAAAATTTTAGAACAAAATAAGTTACCAAAATTGAAATTAAAAGTGCGCTTGGAACCTGGATGGATCGCTTCTTCCCCCCCCTTGCTTTGCCACTGAGGGTAGGACTTACCTGCCTTTTCATTACTTTTTTAAAAACCTTTTTATGGGGGATACATAGAGATAAAAATTAAAAAGGATCTAGATTTCTATGACTGTATTTTAAAAAGGCATTTCATACAGGGGGGGGGGGTAGAAAAAAAAAACGTTTGAGAATTTTCAAATAATTATAATGAAATTACACAACATGACAAATTCGGGCTAAACTTTTTGTTTTATTTTTTTTTAAATTATTGTTTTCGTTATGAAATTTACCATAATATATTATTTTACTGAATAAAAACTGTTTTATGGTGAAGAGTTTTTCCTTTGCGTTCATTACTAGGTTCTAAAATATTATCTATCATGATGTGTCAGCCTTAATATTTATGACTCTATATGTATATATTTATGAGGTCCGTGGAATCACTTCTTTGTTGTTCTATCTGTAGAATTTCTCAATTAAGTTTTAATTAACTTGGGACTATGGAAACCTGAAAATATTTTCAGTAAATTCTTCGATAAATTACTATTTCTTGTTTAGCATTAAGCGGTAACGTCAGCGTCATCGTCAACGTTACGGAACAAACTATAAATCTAAATTAACGCCTAATAGGTGGAGGTGGTCAAAAAGTTAAACTACGGCTAAATATTTATTTTAATTTTGAAAATCACTCAAAAAAGTTTCCGTTTTTCAATTTCTCATATATGGTAAGTTGACCAAGTGCCTGATGGCGAAGTAGCCAATTTTTGTGTGATAATGTCAACTTAATAAAAGTCGTTGAAACGATTTATCGACTTCGGGTACATTAAAGATTAATTTAAGTACCCGATTACCTACCTTAGAGTTAACGAGAGGCTTAGAAACCATTATTTCCATATAAACGAATTAATATCTTGAATCTTTTTATTCTAAAGGTGACAATTTTAAGCTATAAATTAAGTATTCTATTTGCGTTTATTGTATCTTAATTACTTTTAAAAACCATGTGAGTTAAAAGTCTTAATAATTTATTAGGGACATAAAGTACTTAGTTCCTCTTGGTACTTACAATTCCCTGTGAAGATACCGTTTCAGATAACGTCTCGATTGCCGATAAATAAGGGAGTGGCAGTATGGAAAGAATTATTTAAAACAAGTAAAGTAGTTTTTTTCTGGCACAAAATTATAAGTTTTCATAACGCCAGTTAACCAGATTAACTGTTCCTGTTATCTTTACCGAAAACTAGAAGGTTGTGACGAAGAAGTTTACATCGAATTAAATTATAACTTAACTCACCGTAAATATACTTAATTTAAAATTAAATACTTATTTTTTGTAAGGTAATTGTGACAATTTACTCGTGAAGCTTAAAGCTTAGAAGACGCTTAGAAGTTATCCTGAAGCGGAAATGCTTTTTGCTGGTGTGACGCTACACGTCTCAAATGATCTTCCAAAATAGAAAAATAATTTTTTTGTCGCTTACCCAAAGTTTTGTGCACACGTTTTGTGCATAAAAGTGTTTCCATCTTTTTTCACATATAAAATTTAGCTCACAAGACGTGCGGATGTTTTCATGATGTAGAATATAAATTGAACGTATGGCTCACTATGATCAAGTTTGCTACCAATAAGATGCGATCATTAAACAGGTGTTTAACCAATAGAAAGCTGTGGGTTCCCATTTTTTCTTTTTATATACCGCAATGCCAAAATGTTAAAGTAATTTATAAACATATAAAAGTACCGTTTCTTAAGAATGAAACGTCGATCGATATGAATGAAATTAGAAAAATGATTTACAATTTTTAAAACATAAAAATTTATCTCGTAATGTTGAACAAACACAGATTAGATTTTATTACTCCTTATTAATTTTAATATAAAGTCATAACTTAAGTTACCTGCCGAAGCGAAATTATTGAATCGGCCGATTATTTTCCAATGTTGACTTTTCACGCTCAATGCTCAAAATTCTGACAGTTGATTTTGAAAGATGAACTTTTATAGATAGTACGGATGAGTATTTTTTATTACCAAGGTCATAGCTTACCTGTTGAAATGCTCCCTCTATTGACAATTTAAAAATTTTTTTTAAATTCGAACCTGGATTTTCACGAATTGCTAGTTTTTCTTCCGTTTTCTACTGAAATTTATGGGTCAGTTTTGAAAAATCGCATGCAGGTACAATAAAGAATAAAAATTGCGAGCAATATAGCAAAGTTGTTTGTAATTATATAATTAAGAATATGCGCGATGATTACAGTTACCTTGCGTTAGACTGTACGTATTTGCCTTCTCCGGATTGGTTTGTACCTTTCAGGTAGAAAGGTAGAAAACCAGTCGTCTATACGCGGCCCCTCGTACGAGTGTACGGTAAAGATTGAGGCTATCTAACAGCTTTTATTTAAAATGAAATAGTTTTTGAAACTTTATCGACTATCACGTGTATTTTAAATAATTTATAATAGCCCAGGCAAAGTTTCGTTTGCCAAAAGTGATCGAGAAAATTACGGTTTGAAAAGCTAGGAGGCAACCTGTTGAAATTTGCGCATAATTTTGTGGGAAAGTGGATGTCTGTTGGTGGTGCAAGAACTCAAAAAAGTTTTAAATTCCCAAAGTGATAGTGAGCGGTTTTGCAAAATTTTCGAGTGCCACGTTAGAAAATGTCCAGGAAGATTTTGATAATTAGCAGTACCTGAAAAAGTCAATTGAAATTTATGTATATAGATCGTATCGGTTGTTTTGGAAAATATTTTACGTAGCAGGACAATAATTTTACGCATTTTGGTTTTAATATTTTGTAATCGAAACTTTTCCGAAGTTTTTCGCTATTTTTACAAGTTTACAAATGTGATATGGAACTTTTTGAAATTTGCTATATGTGTTACAAAAGTTTTTAATTTTAAACTTGTACATTGTGTTGATATACATCTGCCTGTGATTATATATTTTAAAAGTGATAAGGTACTTTTACTTGAAGCTAGATAAGAAAAATCCTATTTTCGAGCACTTGCTAGAAAAATATAGATGTTGTTAAGAAAACGAATAGAAAAATTACAATTGGTATTATATTAATACTCCCGAAAGCATCGATAGGTTAATTGGAAGAAAATTAACGACAAATCGACATTTCAAACACATTTCCATAAAATATCAACAAGTGGTCGCGTGGCAGCATGGCGGATTGTATATAAATGATATACATTTTTGGAAGTTGACACGATTGAGGATTTTCCTCGATTTTCGAACCAAATGAGTATAAAAGGCATCAACATGATAGGACCTCATCAAATATGTATATTGTATGTAGCAACAGCTGGTCTACAAGGACCACTTATGGGATCTGACGAACAAGAAATCGTTCTTCTTATTTATGTTATTGTTGATGTTATTCAAAATAAGGTAAGATTTCTTAAATTTTATACCGTGACACGATTAATTTTTATATGTTGACGAATGTTACAAAAATTCGTGTGCAATAGTTGAGAAATAATAATTAAAATTTTGCTGAACTGCTATTATTTTTAAATATAACTAGGTAATTTCAAAGTACACTGTACACCTAAAAGATAAGCACCAGCATATAAACTCTAATCAACAGCTATTTAGTATTCTAAAAAAGAGATTAACCATAACATAACGGTTTTACCCATGCAAACAGGTAGTTACTTTCTTTAGACATATTTTACTGTTTTCGAAAGTCACTTTATAACTTAAAAACTGCAAATTACAGAAAAAGCAAAATAAATGGACCATTGTCAGTTAAAAAGTAATTAAAGAAATATAATGGATTTATAAATAAACAGAAACTGTTGAAAAATTTTCAAAATATATACCCAAACATAAACATAATTTTAAAATTTACATATTTTAGCAACTAACAGTACAAAATCAGTTTTTTTTGCACGAAGAGCTACATTAATTTAACAACTTCTCCTAGATTTCCGATAAACCAACATAGGCTTACACGGTTTCTACATTTTTTGAATAATTTTTATGATTCAGCTACTTACGGTTGCTTCATCTTTTGCATCAACCTTTTTGAAATTCCTGTTTGTTTCATAAATATAATTATTGAAGTAGAACGAAAATGTTCATTCCACATAGTTGCAGAACTTGGAAATGTTAGCAGCCTTCAAATTGGGATTAGGAAAAGGTGAAAAATTCAATTCTAACGAGACTAGTTTTGGAAGTATACATATTCCGATATGAAGCAAGGTTATTGCTCATAAAAAAGACATGAAGTATATGTTGGAAACCATATTTATTCACTCATTTATCAGATTTAATTATTTGGATGTGATCCATAACTTTATAATCGTTTTAGAATCCATTAACTGTTTTTGGGTGTTAGGTAATATCAATGGACTAAATGCCGTTGCTTGTGAAACTTGATTTTATTAATCAAAGCAAAAAGGTTCAGGTTATTTTTTTCTTAATTACTTGTATTACTCGTATTTTACAAGGAGTACCTAGCATAAATTACGGAAAGCGCTTCTGGCCAAATCAATAATATCAATATATTACTTAATTTTTTCTATAAGCTGCTAATGTAGCAAATGAAGCTTGATCCCATCGCCATTGCTAGTATATAGTACCAGGTGCCTAACCTGGGGCATACAACACAGCAAATAAATCAACAATGAAAATGGTACCTGAAACTAATATTTCATTTTCATACAACAAACATTGATTTTATTTTTGCAATTGAGCAATATTTAATTATTTTACTTAGTTTTAGAGAAACTTATTAATAAGTTTTTTTATTGTTCTGATGTAAAACCGGCCACCCGGTAAAGATAGATAGTTAAAAAAGTACTCATTAGGTACTTTATAGCCGTTTTTACAATCATTGGATTAAGTTAACTAAGGTCCAGCTTTTTATCTCAGTTTTGTTAAAAGTAACAAAGACTTGCTTGTAATTTATACCTAATATAATCCACTTATACCATGGATCAACAATGTTGGTGTAAGCTATTCCCGGTATGAGAATCTCGCTTTACGGTCGTAATATTATAATTTATAACTAACTTAAACTAAAATTTATTAATATGACATTGAATGATACATTTTGCACCCTAAACTATTTTATAATCGTAGTTTATTACAATATCCTGAAATAACATAGCAATTGGTAAAGGTATTACTATGAACTGCATTGGCTTTAAAATGAAAGAAAAATTTATAGGATAAAACACAATGTACATATTACACAAAAATTAATTAAATATTTGAAAAATTTCTGCGAAATTAAGACAATTTTCAAAATCAATATCTGCATGTATTTTAAAATTTTTATATGTATATTTAAATAATATTTTATACGTGGTATATTTTGCACATTTAAAAATATCTTTCATTTTAAATATCAATAATATAATATGTTCCTATCCCACGGTCAAAATTTCAATTACTGCGTTTATCAAAATTTTGATCAATATGTTGATGTGACGTCATAACAATAGAAACAATATAAAAACGTTTTTAACAAAACGACTTGTCGTTTGAACAACACCACAAAATTTTGACCGTGGGACACGGGCATTAAAATTGAATTGGCCTGTTTATGTAAAACTAGACATGTTTTTTAGTATTTAAATAGTAAATTTCCAAATTTATTTGAGTCCTGTAAGTTGCATTTTTCCGTCACTGCACTGTAATAATTAAGTACCGCAATTCCGATTTTATTAGATGATAATTTGATCTTTCATGTACTTTACCAGACTATCATGGTATCAGATGTTATTTCGACATATTTTTTATGGCAGGGCTTGGAATGAGTTACTTTTATTACTAAAAATTACGTATTTTGTAAAATAATTTTTAAAGTTAAATTTTTTAATTTCTTTACTAAAATTAAAAACTTAAATTTAAAAATGTATCTATAGATTAAATAGTACTAGATTTTCCAGATTGTGCGGCTTGAAACCCGCAGTAATCCGTCACTTTTCCGTAATTTAATTTTAAGCCACGTTCATTTCACTTTTAAAGGCGAGAATTAGAGGCAATAGGAATTATGGAAGAAATAGGCATTTGTACGCGATTCTTTATTATACTAATATTCATCGTTTTCTAGATTTTCTTAATTTTCCGCACAACTACTGAGCAGGCCCGATTTACAATACTTCAACCGATCAGGAGATCGGAAGCTAATCGGGATCAATCTAAATAAGCGGTTCCCAATTAGTTTTGGCCGTGGAACCCTTGGGCGATGTAAAAAATTATTAAATATATAAATTGGCAGAACCCCAAGCCGATTTTTTCTTATTATTATACTGTTAAATTATTTTGTAAAATTACAAAAAAACGTTGGAAGTTTTTACGCACAACAGTAGAGTAATAATAAAATTCAGTTTTGTAAATTTACTACACGATTTATTCCAACGCAATTAAGAAAAATTACAAAACATTTATATTTACTATAATCGATCGTAAATTTGCTTAGCAAAATTACAATACAAATATTGTAATTTTACAATTTTACAATACAAATATTGTAATTTTATCAAACAAATTCTGTTGAAAATAATTTCAGTATGTTGTTTTGTAAATTTACTAAACAACTCATTTCAACCAAGTTTTAAAAATTACAATATTTGTATTGTAATTTTGCTAAGCAAATTTACGATCGATTATAGTAAATTTCAATAAATGTTTTGCAATTTTTCTCAATTGCGTTGGAATAAATCGTGTAGTAAATTTACAAAACTGAATTTTATTAGTACTCTACTGTTGTGCGTAAAAACTTCCAAAGTTTTTTTGTAAAATTACTAAAGAATTTTTTAACAGTGTAGCTAAAGAAAAAGTCATCAAGTTTTGCATTTAAAGGTTGTTTGTGTATGGACTCTCCCCCCCCCTCCTTGTGGGAGAGTTTTTACCTTAAAAAAGTTAAAAACTATGTTTTAAGCGGCAAAATTTATTTTTACGTCATTTTTAAATTCTTTTTGGCGGAACCCTTGGATTTTTTCACAGAACCCCAAGGGTTCCGCGGAACCCCATTTGGGAACCGCTGCTCTAAATGTAGTGTTAAAAGTTTTATCTCTCTATTTACATAATAAATAATTAGCACTATATTGTTTTATGCGGATTTAAATAGCCCACTTTTCGACGAGGAAATTTTGCAATAGCGTAGTGTTGTCAAAAAAAAAAGAAACAAATTAAATTTTGTTAAAATAAACTTTTTTTCTGAAAATATCAAAAATTATAAATTGAAATCTTTCAATAATTGAACTTAATTTTTTTCCTCTTGCGAAAGTAGTAATTACTTGACTTGAATACCGACGATACGGCGCTAGGCGAAATAGTCCCCGACAAATTGGTCCCTGGCAAATTGGTCCGGAAAAGGAAAATTGACCCCCGGTTATTTTATCCTCGGTAATTTTACTGCTCGGTAATATGATCACATGGTAAATTGATCGTCGGTATGGCCCCTGGTAATTTCGCCACCGGTATTTCCACCTCCGGTAATTTTACCACCAGAATATTTGATCTCCTGGTAAATAGATCCCCTGAAAGTTGACCCCCGGTAATTTCGCCCCTTGGTAATTAGATCCTCTTGTAAATTGATCCCCGGTAATTTGACCCTCAATAATTTCGGCTTTGGCTCTTGACAATATGTTCGAGCAGATAGCCACTCGCTTTCCAGTGTAGACTGAAAAATAATGATCCCTAAAAGAGCAACGCTGAATTATTTTTAAGGGCGAATCAGAGATATGCCGTGGTTGTCTTCGTTCCAAGCGACGGACGCTAAACTCGTTAAAAACATCCTCCAGGATAGCACAAACTCGTCTGGGAAGCCCAATCGTGACTGGGATGCCCCACCGTGATGGTAGCCAGATCGATGTGTATCTGACACTATATTTTTGTACTATAGAACTGTAAGACTCAAGGGTAAGACTCAAAACCCTAAGTTTTTGTAATAGTTAATTAAAAACAGTGAAACAATAAATCGTAATTTTGTGAAATTATCGGGGGTGAAGTTACCGGAGGCAAAATTACCTGAGACCATATTACCTAGAGATGAAATTACCTGGTGATCAAATCACTGGAAGTGAAATTACCAGAAGATCGAATTACCACAGAGTAAAATTAGCGGGGGTAAAATTACCGGAGACGAAATTACCAGGGGATTTTTTTACCGGGGACCAAATTACTGAGGATCAAATCACCAACTATGTGATTATACACCGTAAATTTTTGCACACCTCACCATGAGTCACTGAGGTGTTAAACTTTTAATAGCGAGAATGTTTTTCTTTTTTCCCTCAAAAAGTAAAGTTTGATTTTGGCTTGTGGTATCGGCAACGAGCGGCACTAAATTGCTATTAGCTACGCCGACGCTAAAGTATTGTTTTATTATTGACCGTCGCTGGCAGCACTAGCGGATTTAGGGGGGAAGCTAAGAGACTCTCGCACCGCCTCCCGGAAAGTGATCGAAAGTATTTTTTGGTTATTCTGACTTTTTTTAACCTTAGCCCCCCCCCCCCCTTCAAACAGTAATCCTGTTAATCCAAAAGCGATGTTAATTAATTTTAATAATTATTTTTTACATTTTGTGAAAAATAACATTATTTTTTTGAAGCAAATGTAAATATTAGAGCTTGTCTGTAGTTGTCAATCTTAGAAAAAGTCCAAAATTTGCTCTTAGTGCAATTAAAATTATTCAAGATACTTTTTAGTTAGATTTAGATAGATGCCAAAAGATAGATAGATAGATTCTTTTTCTTATTTTTGATATATTTGTCTGAACCCTGTAACGCTCATTTGATTGGTTGAATAATAATAATAAACAAACCAATTAGAGCTGCGTTAAAAAAACAGTAACAAAAAGAATCAGAAATAAAATTTTACACAAATTATCTAGATTAACAGCGGCGTTACAGCTGAATTTTATATAATACAGAATTATGCTTAGATCCTGCTGTAATATAGATAATCCCTATTTGAATTATGTTAGGCAGAACAGTTTCTTTGGTCGAAATTTTGATCAAACAAAAGTTTCAAAAATGTTCGATCGATGCATTGCGTATTTATAAACATATAATAATAATCTGTGACATAATAATGTTACGCCGGCTTTACTATAGAATGCAGACAACTGCATGCAACTACTTATCGAACCTGTAATGCGTTTCTAATCTCATGTTTACTTAATGTGTACTTTTCCCTGTAATTGAGGTCACCTGTTGGAAAATAACGATTATTATTATTATAATTAAAAATCATCTTTCAATGGTAACAATTTCCTTCTTCGTCTAAATTTTTTATCTTGAAACTCAAATAAAAATCAATACAGTCAGACTTGTGTGGACTAAATTAATTTCAAAAATATTGAAGTTTTCTTTTTTCAGTTTTTCACAACATTAGTTTAATACTATTTTAAACCATTTACTGAAAAACTGAAAACTTCGATTAAATAAAATTAAACTTAAATATTATTCACTAAAAGTGTCATTTTGATAATTTACAAATTTATTTATTGCTTTGTCAATATTTTCAGTTTTTCTGGATAATATGTTGGCTAATACCGCTTCATTTTATGAATGGTTTTCATGACAGATTGCCTCGATGGTTTGTCATTCCTTGTCGAGGAAGATAAAGGTCTTGCTCTACCCGGGCTTGAATCTGCGATCATAGTACTGACTGATATTATATTATTTATTTATAAATTTTAAATTTAAAATTTAGAAATAATTAGATAAAAACTAAATCACTCAGGCTGTGCGGTTTAAAGGCTGCACTGTCCATGCTCAGTTTTGAAATCTGTTTCTAATGTTTTTAACTTGTCAGTGAAAACGTACCAACTACAGATGCGTTATGGAAAAAATGTATTTATTTATTATAAATTTCGTTTTCGATATAGTTTATGCTGATAAATCTGTAGTGCTAATAAATTATGTCCGAAATTGAACTTAAATAATGATAAAAAATTTACTTGTAAATATAACCAAATTTATGGTCATTTGCTCAACTTTTATGTGTATTATAAATTCAAAATCCGGATACGCTTAATAAAACACCCTTTATAATTATATAAATTAATATAGAAATAATTAAAATCTAAATGCCCCTGTTTAAATCAAACTGCAAAGTAGAAATTGTTGGTAGATAAGAACTGGATGATAACCAGGTATCATTACAGTTTGAACAGACATTTATGAGTAATTTACCAGTTTGATATAATTTTGAAGTGATTTATAAAAGTAAATAATTATTTAATTATTACTTTGATATTTTTGATAATTTTAAAGCTCTTGATACATCAAAATATAATATACAATTTCTTATGGGTGGCGGCGACGCCCAGAAGTCCTGCTTTGATTTTTTTTCGCCTTTTATTTTATTAATCCTACTAAACAATTGATAAAATGGAGCCGGATGTAATAAAAAATTTAGCAAAATTCAAAAAAAATTAAGGGTCACGAAACGGCACCTAAAACCAAAAATTCTATAAATTAAAATATTCAAATTTGATTTTGAGATTCACCGATTTCAAATTGTACTTAATAATATAAAACTTATTATTATTATATTAACCAGATAAAAGATTTCAAATAAAGGAAATCAATTCCGTAGGCGATTTTTTTATAAAAGTCCGTAAATTACATTTTAATATATAAAATTGTATAAGTTTAGTGTAGGACAGTAATTTCAATGCTTCCTCGCGATAGTAAAATACTTATTATCGTAAAAGTTAGATGTTGCACGTTGCATACTAATCTAAGCAAATAGCTGTATTTATCTATAGGCACATAAAATAGTTAGAAAAAGAAGTCACTCATCCATGGTGGCTAATCTTGCCCTAATTACTATCTATACAGTTTAACCACATTGAAAAATAGAAACAAAGGATATAAAAAGAATGAAAACATTATTTTACAGATTAATTATTGGGCGCGATTTGTTGTGTGTATATAACCTGTTCATGTAAACATCGTAATAATCTAATTATGTATAAATTGTAGGATTTTTTGATGACTTCATTCCTCGATATTAAATTTAAAAATAGCGAAAATTGATTGAGTCTTGCAAAACTTGTAATAACAGCTGTAGGAGTCGCATAGGTTTTATAATATTCTTTTTCTATACCTGAAAAGAAAACAGTTTTAAATAATAAAAATAATATCAAGAAAACTTGATAAAATCTTTCGAACGTTCAAGTTCTGGAACAGCACACTTGGGTATTACTAAGCAACGAATATAAGAGAAAACATGTGTCGATTGAACTTTTTTTTAATTTTTCTCGTGGTTCATCTAATCTTAGAGACAATCAAATTTATTTTATAAAATAATATTTCAAAAATATCAGCTCCCCATTTTCTCCCACTTTTTTTCTGTATTTCAGAAGGTTAAGTTATCTGTGGTTAATTCTAAATTTGTGATACAAAACAATAAAATAAATTATAATATATAATTACGTTTTTCAATAATTCAATTTTTTGAATTCAACCATGTGTTACATATTTGAATTTCTTAAGAGAAGAAAACAAGTTTTTATAAGGGGACTTTTCTCCTTTTATACTGTTTTTTTTTTGCCTATCAGTGTCTGTAATCGCCACCCCACACTTCGCAATTTTGATTGTTTTATTTATTTAATTGCAATGTTGAACTTGAAGATAATGTCCCTTTTTTTTAACGAATTTGTTTCATACGAGCGATAAGTGCACGGTAAATATAATCTCTGTAAATTGTACTTAGAGTAAATAATTATAGCTAATCGGAAAAATTAAATTCAAATTAAAGCTAATTTTAACTTTTTGAAAGTTGTATTATGTGAAGTACCTACGATATATATGTATAAAAAAAAACTATTCAGGGACAATTATTGTAGCATTTTGCTTTTTACATTAGTTTTCTATTTATAACAGGTTTATTGTGATTTTAAATTATACAAAATATTTATTAAGCATAATAGACTTGCAAAGAAGATATTTCGTATTACTTGGCAAATAGAACGGATAATATTTCTATTGCGGATGTCAATACATACATATATCGTCGAAATCTTTCAATACGAGTTTAACCAGATTTCAACTTTATTCAAATTATGTGAATTATCCGTCCTTCTGCGCTAATGAAAGTTTTAAATCCAAATTAAAAATCTAAAACGCTTAAAAATTCACCGGAAAAGTTTCAAAGCCGGAACTCTCACGAACTATCAACCCCATAGCAACAATAGAATACGATTATCATACATGAATATTATAACCCTTATGTGGTGTAACATCATACGCTGATAAAATTAAGCAGCACAAAATGATAATTATCAAATCGCTAATCGGTAAAAATGCTCTTTTCTACTTTTTATCGTCACACAATTTAGAAAAGCATTTTTAACTAGACTATGCACTGTGCCGCTTCGTTGATTATTTGAAGAAGAGCATTCACCCTATAAAAATACTAGACGAACAGGTATTTAATCTCTTCACCGTAGAAGAGACTCGAATGCATAGTTAAATTTAAAAATTTTGAATTAACCAAATCCTTTGATTTCTTCCTCTCCGCATATTAATTAAAAATTCTTTTCAAGTTTCCATTATTTAGAGAATTTAATGTACACATTGGTTAACGTTGGATTATGCATATTTTACATATTCACATATTTTGGATATAATGTTCCATTGTAATTTTTTTATAAATTAATTTTATTTTTGAATTTTAAACTACCAGAAAAACATTTTTGCATACAATACCTTTTTAATTAATTATATAAGAATTAACCATAAAAATGAGCAAGAATTTAAATACAAAAAAGAAATACGTAGGCATACCAAGAACCCAAAAATTTCGGTTTCAATCTTGCCGATGCTTCAAAATAATTACATTTTTAAAAATAATAAAACTTAACTTGCGCATTAAGTAGATAAGATGTTCCCGTTCTGGCTTATCTTAATTACCATATGTGGAAGGTGCAAACTGGCAGTTATATGTTATTTTTAATTCTGGGTTTTCAGAGACTCATTTTAAACATTTTGTTCTTCACGATTATGCAAAGTACGTCAACAATATTCTTATCGAGATGAACAAACTGCGTGTTGGGAAAAACTAATTGAATTGAACATTTTATGCTACTGAAAATGTTTTGCATCAAACTTAATTTTTTAAAACAATTAATTTGTAATTACAATTACCTACTAACGTATTAACAGTACAGGTTTGTTCAAGTTCTTCATTAACATTTCAGGTTCTGAATATTGCAATTGTCTCTAATTAGTTTGAAAATTATCATTAAAATTTCACTTAAAGGAAATTTAAAATGTAGATATTCCGTTGGGTAATAACGCAGTGACAGTTATGAATAAAAATCATTAAAAAGGATATTGCAACACTATGGGTGTAATTAATTCGTTCACACAATTTTTTTTTACCTTTAATTTGGCAAAATTACTTTCTCGACCCAACAAGTGTTTTCATAAAATTTTCAAAAGGACTGTAAAATATTGCAATTTAGTAGACATTTTTATATTTTCCGCCAAAATTTTTGTTTACTATAATTTGTCTGTCATGGTCATTTGAAATGCGTGCAAGACCTATGGCTAACTTTGTTTGCGGTGTAACAGGTTCTTCTCATACGAAACGAATGCCGTGGTCTGGCCACCACCTAGAAATAACAATCACGCAAACACGACATAATTTCACGTGCTGTCTGCAAATCAAATTTGACTAAATTTGAATTGACCAATAGCATCCACGCAAAATATTTTAGGCTCCACGATGGTATGCTTTCAATATATTATTGTTATTTAAGAGATTTAATAAATAAACAAATAAATAAATATTTATTTATAGTTTGTTATAATATTACCACGCAAGTTATGCTTGGTATACGGTAAACCTAATAATAGTTAACTTATTTCTTTAATTGAATAATTTACCATAATTTTACAGCTTTTTTAACCATAAATTTTCTATCAATCTGCCGAGTGTTTCGTAAGTAATAATTTGGTTCGTGGCATGCAAATAAAAGTACACAAGTTTTGTGATATCCAACATAAAATCATCAAAATTGCCAACTTCCTTTTCGTTGTATGTTCAACGAAAATGCTGTTTCTTATTAATTCTATTGTCAATTTTATTTTATACGATTATTATTATTATTATTACAAAAACTTTGTTTACTTGAAACGTTTCTATAATTTAATTTTATTTGATTTAAAAATGCCTCCTTGATGGGACAGGTTTCTCAGTTGCTAGAAAAGCTCGAGAGATTTAAACGAGAGGTCAAGACAGAAACTTCTGTTTTTAATTTTCTTTCAGGTTTTATAATTTTTAAAACTGAAATTATAATTAAAAAAATAATTTTTTAAATTTATTTTATCCATTTTAATTACAATGTTAAAAGTGTGGAACGGCGAAACAATATAAGCACTGTGTTCTGCGTGTGCTTTCGAGTATGTAGAGTGTAAATCATTTTCTTACAACATTAAAATTATAGCAATCTTAATATTTTTAAGAAACATGTTTCGCAAATTAAAAAAAATTATTTAAAGAAAGTTTTTTAAAACAGTTAAGTTATAAAACACAAAATTAATCAAAATTCAGTACTAAATATAAGAAACCGCAAATGTACCTGAAGTTATGTAGGTGCGAGATTGTAGCTTGAATTTCTATTAATTTACAATTTCAACCACACAACTGACTCAGTATGACTAACTTTAAGTTACATAAAAATGGAGGTATGCAGACAACAAACACATAATATTAAAGTTGTTTGCATAGCTATTAACTTACATTTTCCAAAATTACATTTGTCAGGTCAATTAAAATTTTATTAGATTAATTTCCAAGTACTATTAGGGACAGATTAAGCGTACCCATTGGGCCCCCTAAAGCAAAGGCTTTCGACCTCCCAAACAGAAGTTTGTTTTTTTGAAAACACCGTCAAGTAGTACATGTGTATAATCGAACATTCTTGTGTAAACAAAATTAATAAACAATCAAATAATATTTTTCTGGTTGGTTTTTCAAACAGTTCGCGACCAGTAAAGTGACACTTTGCTGCCTAGGCTCAAATAGTAAAAAAATTCGTTAACGTCATATTTATTGATTAAATCAGAGATTATCACAATCTTTTATATGTAAATGTGCGAGAAAATATGATTATTAAAATAAAAATGTAACAGCGGCGGCTCGTGAATATTTTAAAAACAAATATTATTTTTTTAACAAAATACTTTCGGTGTCAGGCGCCACTGACACTTTCAGGCTGCACAATCTAAAAAATAATATTATTGTTTCTACTACCTACCGTTATAAATTTTACATCGAATGAAAATAGCGCGGCTGTGTGCTAATTCTCATAATTATACTAATATTAAATAATCGAATACCGGGCAGTTTTAAACTAAAATCAATGAGTTTTGCTCAAAAACTCGCTGATGCGCAATCGAATATTATGTTAATGACTTTAGTGTTCATTTTTTTAAATAAACTAATATTAGCAATTATTGCTTTTTATATTTTTTTAACAAAACATTACATATTATTATGTTAAAAATTCACAAGATTTCTGTTTGCTACATAATTTGTATAATCTTTCCAGTAGTTAAATGAATTTATTGGTGTAATATAATCGTATTTTGCACTTAAATTCTATAAAGTCATTAAATTATTAATTAATTAGATAATTGATATACATTAAAAAAGTTTATTTCTATTTTTTCTACCATTTCCAGTGGTCAGAAGTCAAGGGTATACCAATTAGGTGTATCGGTGCAATTAAATGTAACTAAATGCATACATGCAATTAATTATTGATTGATTGACAATTATAAAAAAATCAGTTTTATGCAATAGCAATATATATCTATGAATATGAAAGTATATTTTATATATATAGCTAAGTGTATGTTATTTAGTCAATTGACTGTCTCTAAAATATGCACATGAATTAACCTAATGGAACGACCTATAACATCAGCAAATCAATTTTTATTAAAATGTGAGGATATTATTCAACGTGCATACTGAATATTAATTTATTGAGAGTAACGAACCTTTTTATTATTTTCCTTTACAATTTTTTAATTTACCTAAATTATATTTAGACACTTCAAGGCAGACTCCACGTACAGATTTTGTAATAGTTTCTCACCAAAATCAATTTTTGTAATTCTCCAAAGTAGTCGCTTTTCAACTACTATTTTTTTAAATGGTAACCACTTCTTTTAATAATGCCATTTAAACTAACAATTAAAACTATTTAGTTATTTAGTATTGATTTCGTTAAAAAGATTGTTTATGTAATATGCTAGGTATTATTTATGATTTTATGGTGTTATACGTTTAGAAAAGTGTTCTTTTCCAAGTGGCATAATAAAAAATTCCGGTTGCCATTTAAAAAATCACCAACTTTTGCAATGTACAAACGATCATTTTTGGTGTAAGCACTGTATGTTAAAAATAATATCTGTTTGTTTATTTGCTATTGGCAAATAATAGAAACAGGTAATCAATGAGCAGCCTACAGCCCACCTTCACACACTAAAAAGATTCAACCAATTAGTGTAGGAAACTAACAATTAAGGAAATTATATCTTTGGTAAATTTTGAGTTCTATAACCATATAGGGAAGGCTCCACCCCAGGAAATTTTATTACTAACGCAAGTTTTTATTTTATAAAAATTATCTACCGAATTACACAATATCGGTGAATCCAAACTTATTGCTTAACGATTTATGAAACTAGGCGTGTTTACATCATTAATTTTATACGTTTAAAAATGTTATTGCTTATTCGTACTTTAATTTGTTCAGCTTAGCCCAGCTTGGTGATAATTATAAAACTTCAATAATTGTTGTATTTAGATCGTATTTTTTTAAATTAAATGTCAATTTTTAAAAAAGTTCTAGAAATACCTGTTTGTGATTATGTTTCTGTGAAAGTAATAGTTGCATTAAACAGAACATTTTACGTGAAAGTAATTTGGTGAGTAAATAAATTGCACAATATAAAAGCAGTTAAACCATAAACAAAATTTTTCGTTTTGGAATTCAACATTTTTTCGGTCATACTCCCATCTAAATTAGATCTTCGAGAGAGAAAGAATATACTTTTTATCTGACTTGTTCAGATTATTTTGAAACCAACTTATTTTTATATAAGGACCGCTTCCTATCTTGGGTATTTCAATGGAATCATTTATTGACCTTTAATTTGGCATTGCGCGAAGAAATTTTGTCGAGGAAGAGGTGAGTGACTTCTTCAGTACGTGATAGCTTTTAATTTTTTTATTATTTTGCAACATTTAAAATTTTATTAGTCACAAAATGAAGATCCACAATTTGGGTTCATTGGTACTCATCGGCACTGAATTCATTCATGATGGGTTTATGTTGTTCGACCTTTTATTTTCTTAAATTAGACAAATATTTTACGTTCTGAATTCACAGACACTCTCCATTGCAACTCGACTGTTCATGAATGTAATTTTATTTTAAGCCTTAAAAAAAACCAGTGGACTTTGTTGTTACAAAGTTTTGCCACCAGAAAGTAAATTATTTTGCTTAATGAGCCATTAAACTGCCTGAAAATGTAAGAATACGGTAAGTGTTTGTCTCGACGAATAAAAGTAATCCGGCGTGAAGTGAGTTACAAAACGTTGAACTCGCATGGCGTAAGACATTTAACTAAATAAAATGGCACCGCGATATTTGATACTCCATCTTCGGGTTTGATCAAAAATGAGTAATTTAATGTTTTTAAGCAATAAATTTTTGAAGAAAATCAATTTTTCTGTAGCTAAATTGTATGCTGGTCGGAAGATTTGAAGTGTCTTCATTAGTTAAAAATTGTAATTAGTGCATTTTGATTAGTAGTTGCCTAATACATCCTCTTAAATTCATTAATTAACCAAATGCTAACAAGTTGAATTAATTTCAATTTAAGTTTTTAAAAAATATGAATGTCTGCTGGAGATGTTTTTTATGTTATTTATTAGCAACGGTTCTTGATCAGGTGCTAGTCAAACTTACGCTATGCAGGTAGGACACAGATGTCATTAACTTTATAACTATCTCTTTTTACAGACAAGAGTTATGCAAGACTGGTAATTATGGTCGAACCAAGTATTAATGTGTTTTTGTAACCGCTTATAGCTTATACATTTTCCATTCCGTTTTTTATTGCTTTCATCAAAATATTTATTTCTAAAATTGATTACAAAAATATGGTGATATATGGAGATATACCTACACGTTTCATGTACAAACTTCTTAGGGATTTTATTTCATAAATCATAATTATTATTATGCAATGTCATTGCTTCAATAATTCTGGTTTTTAGTTTAGACATGGTTAAAGGGCTTGAAACTACGAAATTATTCTTGGGAAACTTTTCCATTAATAGAAAAACTTGTGCAAAGGTTTTAGTTCCACTCACAAGGATATTTGGTCCTTTAGATGCAAATTTTTAAATTTTTAATTTTTGTCTGGAATTTGGCAAAAATCTATGTAATAGCCATTGATTGTTGAGAAATCCTGTAGCAAACAGGTATAAGTGCTTCATGTAGAATGGGGTGGTATCAAAACGCACTTCACTGCTTGCTAGCCAAACAAAAATCGTTTTGTTGACATAAAAACGTTTTCAAAAAACCGTTACAAAATGGAACAGAGCACTCGTTAATTCGTTAATTTTAGTAATTATTCTGACCGTCGAGTGTCACTTATAAAACGCATTTAAATTGCCTACAATGAAAACAATTTGGTTTACAAGTTCGGATTTTTAAAAGCTTGCTTAAGTGGGCGTAAAATCTTCTGGAGTTCAGTTATATAATTTTATAATGTCCTATGCCGCATAAATGCGTTTAGAACAGTGGGATGTAAAATCTGTTTGTATGCCTCCTAAAAATTCTTCCATAGTAATATTTTCGACTTTATACCAAAAACACGTTTAAAACAAGTTTTTAAATTGGTTTCCCAAAAGCTAAGCAAAGTAAAAGTGGAAAATTTACAATTACATAATTTTTGAACATGCGTTCGTGATTACATTGTTCAATAAATTGCAGTAATTGTTTTTAATAAGTACTTATTGTCTTTGCGACTATAAATTAAATAAATAATTTACAATTTTTTAAAAATACCATGCATTATTTGCTACTTAATGATATTCAAACAGGGAAAAGGTTTAGCTACTTATTAACTTCTTATGTCATTTAACAGTAATCTACTTTGAATCTTGCTCTGAATACTAGTAACATTTTGCAGATAAGGATTTTCTGTAGTTCTATCTGCTCTATTTTAAAATAGAACTGAATTATGTTTTAATAAATTTAAATTTTTAAACATTTAGACTATGGTAATCAATAGGTTCGTTTACTTTTAAGTGCGTTTGTTTACGTAAAATGTAAATTTCTATCAGATTGATTTCCATTAACAACAATGTTACCAGTTCTTCAAAAGAATTGCTTACGGAAATGCAGTTAAAAATCTACTCAAATTTAAGTACTCGTAGTATTATCGGTAAAAAAATTTCAACACTGAGGCTATTAAATTATTGCAAAAATATAAATAATTTTATAACCAAGGTTGATTTTGAACCATCCTGCTATTATAATCATAATGTACCATCTATTCAACTTCCTACATTTAGATATTGAATATTATAATTTATAATAATTCAGAATAATTATTATTATTGTTATGTCAGTCTAACTGCAACAGAAATGGGGTTAATTAAGTAAGGCACTTCCAATAGGTAATATATTTTTTTATAACATGAAAACGCAATTTCTGCGTAAATAACTTACCTCCCGTGGCATACTTATAAAATTATTTATTATTAAAGTTAATTAGAAGTATATACATAATACTACTATATGTAGTACTATAATAAGTTTTTTTTATCTAATAAGTAAATTGCATATACCTGTTGTTTTAATTGCTTTATACTTACTATAATTTTTATATCTGCGTTCTTGAACTGATAAAAGCAAAAGTCTAAAGTTATGTTTAGAAAATGGAACAATTTACATTTTTACATAATATTACAAAAATTTGGATATTACATGCAAACATATCTAATCATGCCCTTACCTTACACTACGCAACAAACACATTTTTGAAAATATATAATCAATGATTCAATTGAAAACTAAGTTTCTTCTCTTTTTTTTAAATTTTTAAATTTTCTGTTTTCTCTTTATTTTAATTAAATTTATTTAAAGTATTTCATATTAATAAAGTCTTCAAAATTATCTAAAAATTAAAATTTTGTGAAAGCCACGTCAACTAAGTGTACCATTTGCAAAAATCACCTAGCCAATATGTTCCTAAATAAATTAAAGATTGATATTGAAAATCTATTTTCAATTTTCTATATTTACATACATTTCTCTTTGGTCTAATAAATAGAATAATGTACCTACACATAGCTAGACATAATGTATTTTATATATCGCCAATTTTTAATAAATTAACCACAATATTATTATGTTAAATAAATTGTAATTTATTTCCAACTGGCTCTCGTACCCGGTTTTGCCCTGTTTAAATGTATATCTGAGAATTTCGTAACTATTGTCTCTAGGTTCAAACGTGAAGAGTAAGAGTAAATCCACTGACTACAATTGATGATATTGGATTGTAATATCAAAGGTCAAAGTGACAAAACTGTTCTACACTAAAAAAAAAAAATTAAAAATAAAAATTTTCTGATTGATTTTAACAAAGTTCTTAACAAAAACGTCCGTTGCATATTATAATTATGTGAATATTGTTACTAAATTAGAAGAAATAAAAAATGTGATTAAACTAAACTGTCTTTTAATGTGGTGTAGCATGAACCCTTTATATATTTTTGGAACTAAAACCCAATTTTTACTTTAAGGGACATGGAAAATCTTAATCTTATTGTACTTAGCTAAGCTAAATGTATAAAAAATGGAAATAACGGTACTTACTCCGTAAAAGTGAACATTTAAATAGATATTAGCAAATTTGCATTTCCGGCTTTAGAAATATCTTGAAAATAGCCGTCTCGTAATTAAAACACAAATGCAACAAAAATATTAATATGTGCGTCTAAATAAATTTGTTAAAATAGTTTTTTTTACAAAATTACTAATAATTAAATTTCAAATTGATAATTGGTAATTGTATTTTTAATTAGTTCTCGAACGATTGGTTGGAAAATTAAATTTTTATTTTTAGTAAATTATCTACTCTTTTAACTTCGGGGTTTTTATTTTTATTAATTAAAATTAAATTTTTAAATTAGTTACTTGCAAGTTACACTTACACAGTAGTTTTATTAACCTGTAGTTGTCCAATACTCCTAAAAAAGCTTATCAGTTATTATTTTAATTTAGTGTTGTCTAATTGTCTAATTAGACTAATTAATAATGAACATTCTTGCTTCCAAAATAATGAAGGCGAAATTAATTAAATTAAATTAGATTTATTAAACAATATCATAAAAAATTTATTAATTATCCTGATATCTACATAGACTCAAAATTTATCCAAGTATTATCAGCAAACACCTTAGACTTAGAGATTAATTATAATTACCAGGGCCGGAACTAGGGCGCGGCGAGAGAGCCGCCCGACACGGGCGTGAACTACTTAGGAGGCGTCAAATTTTCAATCTTAAAATTAAATTTAAAAAATATATATATAATTAAAAGGCACTTTCCTAATTTATAAATTACTTCGAGGGGCTTAATGACAAAATTTCAATTTCATGTTTAAAAAACGAATTATTAATAATAACATAATAATTATTACAAAAGATCTTATTAATGCTTGTTAACAATACGATTTCAAAAAAAGAAAAAAATATAAAACATCTTCTTTTCAGTTTTAATAAATTCTCCCCGCGATTTACGGTATTTTTTAAATAAATTTGCTCTATTAAACCTATTTTTTTGATAAAATATTTTTGTATCGCGATTTTCTAACTTGACAATAAAGCACTTAACCTTGAAAATTTCAAAAATTTTCGCCTGCGGTGCTATATGCTGGGGGGTACCCCCCAGTAGGGGCGCTAGTTCCGGATCTGATAATTACATAAATTTTGTTTTGGGGTAACCGATGATTTTCTGTGCCTGAAAATTCTCATTAGCGGTCTAGAACATTTTGAATTCGCCGTCGCCATTTTGCCATCCACCAACAATTATGACTTGTGACGACGGCACTAGAATATTCAGGTAATCTAATACGTAATACAATAGCCGCCCCCCCCTCCCAAACAAATCTAAATATTATAAACATTTCGTCTTCATCATTTGAGCAATCAAACGCCATCTATATTATACCATAATTAAATGTATTTGTATAAAATATACATAATTATAATATACATATAATAATATAAGATTACCAACTTCATTTTAAATTTTTATTATTATGTCTAACTTACGACGTACACTTTGATAAATTCAACCGATAATTGGAAATGATTTAGAGAGTTTCAAGCAAACTCACCGACGAAGAAAACATTTTTCATTAGAAGCATCGCCGGTTTTTAAACAATAGCGAAGCTTTACGTACCATTAGAGTCAATTGCACAACCAGCTGTAATACTTTCTTATGTAATTTGTAAGATAATATTCAATGGCGCCTAGACTTCCAAAATGGAATTTTAAGTTCATCCATAATTCAAATATAAATTAAAAGTTTTAAAACAACAGTTTACTGTATCTCGTAGAGATAGATCAAATTAGTAACTTTTGTCTTATGTAATCTTTTCTAATATTTTTATTGTTTACAATAAATTATTACTATTATAATATATTTTCTATTTTTTCTATAATAATAACATGGATTTTAAATTCAAGGTTGCATACATTTATGTAAATAAATAATTTACTTTAAAATATATTACTATGTGCACATTGATATAGGCTAATGAGTTTTCACGTTCAATAGCACTTACGTTTAACAACGTCAATTCGTCAATTTTATGATTACATTAACATCAACTGCAGCTTAGAGTTGATAGTTTTGTTCAAGACAGAAAAGGAATAATTGCATTTCAAATCGTTAATTTTTATTATAAATATGTATTTTACATGCTAACATGCTAAACTTATTGAAAATAATATAAATAACGTATATTTAACGTTATAATAACGTTATTTATTTTTTGTAATTCACACAGTATTTTTATTATATTTATATAATTCTGAGAAACTGAAAGGCAGCCATACCTTCGTTCGGAACTGTATCATAAAAAGCCGGTTGCAATATTATATCACACGTTATCAAGCAATCAATCTTGCAGGTACCCATTCAATAAATCTCGTTATCTAATTTTTTCATCACATGAGCAAGTCTCATCGTCTCTTTGAATATTTGAACTGTTATTAAAAATTAATGTAATATTTTAACAAGCTTTTTACAATATTTTTTATTTTTTCCAGATTATTGGAATCCAGCAGTATCCAATACGACCACTAACTGCCGATGTAAATGAAAATATTTTATCAGATCAATTGACATCAGAATCGGTATTGACTGACGAATTAATTAAATCTGCTGGAAGACTGTTGGAAAATGCATTACACGAATTTGATGCATACTGTCGTAGTATACACGTCGATCCTCATCATCCTGGTTTTAAATTTGTAACGGACGGTCAGTTACCTTTAAGACAATGTTTGAATCCAGAAGCATGCCGAAAAGATATAGATCTGCCCTATTATTATTCCGCATTCCATGACTTACGAAAAGAAGTTGCGAGGTTTACCGGAAAATTGGACGAAATACCTCAAAGTGTTCCTGATATGCTGACTTGTATCCTTTTATTTAAAAAAAATCAAACGAAGCGTATTTCGTTCGAAAAAATCATGGTTTCAACTTTCCTTTGACATTGGCTCCAAATGGTCCTATTGGAACAGAAAAATTAAATTAATGAAGTAGAATTAAAAATTATAGCTAATTTTTCTAGATTAATCAAAATCAAAATTTGCTAAATCACAAACTTCCTTGCTTTAATCGGCATCGAAAAAAAAACTCTTAAATTATATGTTGATTTTTATTCTATGGTTTTATCGTAATTAGCATGCATTTATTCTACCTATTTTTGCTTTATTATGAAAGGTATAATAAATCTCATCACCTATAAACAGCGTAGATAAATTGTCTGTTTCTATCTAGGGCATGGCACAGAATTGTATAAAAGTTTTTCAAAATTACCAATTTAGTAGCAAACTTTTTTCCATGATGTGGCAATATTACATAAATTACAACCAACGTATAACTAGGGTTACCAGATGATAGAACATAAAAAGAATATTCCTTACTAATTTTTGCCCAAATAAGAGCGCCGTAGACGATTTTTTGTTTTAATAAAAAATTTGTATTGGATATTATTCCTACAGGATTAGGTAACAATAATAATAATTACGGAGCCGGACAAAACGCAGAGACGTTTAAACGCAAGGACGTTTGAATGCGAGAAATTAGAGGCAATTGCATCCCGTCCCCCTGAAAAAAATCACAGTTTTGAGTTTACATCGAAGGAGATCCGCCTCCTTTCTGGTACAACACTTTATGGAGTAGTATCGGTCTGGAGGGACATTTTTAGCGAGTATGTTGTTTGTTAAAACGGCCCGGAGCGTCCGAAGCAGAGGGGACCGAAGCGCAGGGTGCGGAGGGTGAGTTTTGACAAATGCAACCACAGCAAATCTCGGATCCACCTTAAAATCTAGACATCTATTATAAACTATCAGTTACAAGTAGTTCAAATTATCGCCCCTCCCCCAATAACAAATTTTAAATATCAATTTTGAGGTCAGGACTCAGGGATAATGGGGAATTGTTGCACTTACTAACCTGTTTAAGCAGTCCATATTAATCCAACAACATTATTATTTTATTAAAATATAATAAGGGGGAGGAGGTGCAATTGCATCTAATTTTTAGCTTTCAAACGTCCCATTTTCAAACGTCCCTAGGTTCAAAAGTCCCTGCGTTCAAACATCTCTGCGTTCAAACGTCTCTGCGTTCAACCGGCCGCATTCAACCGGCCGCATTCAACCGGCCGCGTTCAAATGTTTATCCGCTTAAGTGCAGCATAAATTTTTGAGGGCAGTTGCTTTTTTATCTATTTATCTGGTCAATTACTCATTGGGGCATTTTTGTGTTTTAAAATTGAAGTATAATTCAATTTAATACCACTTGTATAACATAAAGCTACGTCATGGGCGGAGCTAGCCTTAGGGAAACAACCAATACTGTAAACGCATTCTATTTTTCCGTTTTTTCTGTTTTCTACCAAAATTCTACCAAAACTTCATTAGAACATTTTTTAAATACGGGTAAATGCTATTATACTTTCTTCGAAAATATCAGTCAAGCCAACTTCTGCATACGTCTGGTAACTCTACGTTGAACTGATCACTTATTTGGACGAATCAGAGAGCGGGATTCTGGGCTGTCTCAGTAGGGGTGACACATCTCGTGCTTTATATCACTTTAGTAATATAAATCGACACGTGTGTTAGATAATATCTGTGTTATGTCTTTTTTGAGCTGCTCTTTCCGAGTATAAAATCTCATTGGTATCACAGTAAAGTCCTAATATGTATATTATCTAAATAGGCAATCTCATCATTAATAATCTCAGGTCTTCAAATTAATCGACACTGATTGCAGTGAGGTATCTACCTGGGAATTTGTTATTATACATTAATTAGAATTTTTATTGAGTTTGAATTTCAAGTTATCCGTTGATTGATTGAAGTGTTAGGTATAAATTGTACTGATAATGACTATTTTTAATTGGTAATTACTTTAGCCATAGAATAAAATCGCATTCAACTAGGCAAGCCATCTGTTTGACGTTGAATGTAGTAAAACGCTATAAGTAGATTTCTATGCGATGGCATTGTGATTCGTTTGTTGAAAGCGTCAGATGGTGCATACGTAGCTATAAAACATAAATAATTTGCAACAAGTTCGCACATTTTTGAATAGCAATATCATATTACGTTTTACAACTTCTGAAAAATATCCCCATAATAATCGCGCGTTATGTAACGTTTCTCTTGGGATTTTATAATAACTCATTCGTACAAGATTTTTCATTATGATTAAATTAAACGACTTCGCTTTAATTGCACCCTAATTGGATTCTAAAGCAAATTCATCCGAAGTTAACTCACTTAACACAATAACGCACGCCAAGCATAAGGCAGTGAATTTTTAATTGTCGTACCTGTAAGTCGGTGATTTAAAGTTGCCGTGTTATGTCTATGCCGAAGACTTTAGCCAACTGCGATGCAGGTAATACAAAATCAAATAATTCACTATTTTTCATTTCTTTAATCAAATCTTATTTTGTACAGCAGCTTATTGTGCTTCTTCATAAATTTTCTATTAAGCGTTAAGCGTGGCAATTAGTATGTTTTCCAATACTACTACTCTTGTATTACGCATTCCATTGCTACATTCCAGCAACCTGTTGCTATTCTCTTCATATTTTTGATTAGATTACGATTTCGGTACGCAAATACACAGCCCCAAATATTTTAAATAAAAATTAGATATTAAATAAGCACATTACGTAGTTTATTAGGTA
This sequence comes from Cantharis rufa, assembly GCA_947369205.1. NCBI lineage: Eukaryota > Metazoa > Arthropoda > Insecta > Coleoptera > Cantharidae > Cantharis > Cantharis rufa. The sequence goes on from OX376303.1 coordinate 93,407,738, forward strand.
AATTTTTCTAATTCAGGTGATAAAATTTTAAACCAGATTTTAATGGCCATTGCTGCAGTTGAATTTAATTTTAAGTTGTAACATTTTTTATTTAAAATTTTTCCTATCGTAACATCAGATTTAGATTTAAAGCCCGAATCCGAAAATGAATTTTACAAAAAAGATGCGAAAGATATGGTCAATATAGTTCTTAGGCTAATTAGAGATGGTAAGTGATATTTTTATTTTATAATACAATTTCTCTTATTTCGAAAGGCATGAAAACTGCAACGTGTTTCCTGTAATATTGACAAATTCTTCAATTCAGCAAGTTTAATAAACTCGAATGAAATTAATAAATTGTAAATTGGTAGATAAGTAATATAATTTATTATTTTTATATACTGTAATATAAGTAATTAATTAATAATAATTATAATTTGTTATACAAAAAGCCATTTAAATGTTGCAGATTAACTTTTCTTGTAGTACAGCAATTTTACTTATCATCTTTACATATAGATATTTTACTAAAGGTTAAGGTCTTAGTAACCGATGTTAAACATATTATATTATATACACGGCGTAACAAAATTATAATTAAACAGTTTTATCACGAACTTATTTAATTTTTAATTAAAGTTATCAAAATATCGTCGGGCGTTTTTTTAATATTAAATTTTTTAGTAGAACTTAACTTTTTAGTTAGTTTTGAAATTATCTGTGTGCGCGAAATAAATACCGTGTAGGGACGTGGGGGGGGGGTAAATTTATTTTGCAATAATTCTTGTACACGTTTTTTCTCTTAGAATTTGTGAAAACACTACTTTTAAGTCTTCTATTACTTGGTTTCACGATCTCATTCAGGCCTTCCTCCGGTTCGAGTTCCTACAACTTTCACTAAGACTAACAGCCTTATTACTATATTCCATCCAAATCTAATTTGATTTTATTGTTATTTTTTTGTTTGATTAAAAGGCAAAATATTAAGAAAGGATTCTCAGTCGTTACAATGGGAAGCAAAATATTCTCTGAACTTTTTCATTCTTTTAAACTATGAAGTCAGTAAAAACAGTAATTTATTCATCAATTGACTGTTACGTGACGAAAAAACAATTATATTGTTAATACAATTCATATTAGGTATTATGACGAATATTGAAAAAAAAAATAAGAACTCATTATAACAGGTTTTTTACCAATAAGATCTTCTCTTGTTTATCTTAATTTAGATTATTTTTATTATACCATTATTGTACCAACCAAGTTTACAGTTGGAACTCATGGTTCCGTGAGCATTTGAATAATATTCTACATAGTAGAGTGCTAATCTGATTGGTGCAAAGCCAATAGATTGAAATTGGACCTTAGATCACAGCAGTGTAGTCGGCGCCACCAGCCATTGAACCGCGGGTTCACTATTACCAATAAGATAATAGTAATAATTATATTTAATTAATATAATTTTTGTTGTTGTTGATGGTAGGCACTAAACGTTAAGCAAAATGAGGGCAGGCGGCAGTAAACTAAAACAATTGTTTTCATAAAACATTTAAGTTACCATTTTAGTCTTTTCAAATTATGCAGGCCAAGTGGAGCCCATTTCCCAATTCGGAAATTGTGTAACATTTGATTTTTTGATTTTTAACAATATCGTACTTGATTTCTTAAAATATAAAAATGCAAAGTATTTTCAAAAAGACCAAAAATATTGAAACTTGTTTGACAAAATTAAAAGTAGATATCTAATAACGATTTTTTTCCTAAAAATTTAATGTATTTCTTATCCTGTATGCCTCCATTAAGTTCGATTTAATATTACTTCTAGAGATATTAATTTTTGAAATTTTATAGTCATGTAGCTGACCGAATGCCGATCAAATCACGTAAGCCGGTCAGAGACATATTTTAAAATTTGGCACACTCGGCCCAAAAGGTTTGCCGCCCCATAAATTAATTTAAAAAAAGCAAAAATTATTTTTTTTAATTCATTTTGATTATAAAAGGCGTCCCAAGCCTTCCGCCTCGTATTAGGTAAATACGTCACTGAAGCTGGTGGGGTTCATGTTCAAGCATTTGTTTTGTCATATTTGTGAAATAGGCTATTGTTTATATAAATTGAAGAGTCCCGTTTTTTTTTCACTTTAAAAGGAGTTTAGACGAATTTTCAAAATTCGAAATAAATATCGTTATTTAAAAAATTCGGTTCAAGAACTTTCTCGTCGAATTTGGTAGTTTTGTAGCTTTTGGGAAGCTTTTTTTAAATACGAAAACCATAAATTGATATTGAAAATTGGAGCGCATATAGGCTAAGTTTCTCTTAAAACACATTAAATTGAAAAAATCTGGGTTTTCTGAAAAAAACATATTTCAATTTTTTCATAAAAAAATGTTTTTGGGTTTTTATTAATTAAAAAAAAAAAAAAGACCAGCAGGAAGTGGATTAGAATACGCTGCTGTGGTTTAAAGACTGTGATCTGCTGTGATCTGTGGGCTGTGGGGAAGGCAACGGGAAACCACCCCATTAATTAAATTCCCTAGTATACTTATTTCAGTCTTCAGTCAACTATGATCGCCAACGTCCATTGAAGGTATGGCACATTATGAAGAAGATTAATTTTTTGGATTTTTATATTTTAACCCGAAAATTTCGAAAAGTCGAAATACTTCGGGAAACGCTGTGAAAATCAAACTATAAACTGCATAAGTGAAAATATGAAAAAGGAATATTTTCAATCCTGCTATAGTTTGTTTCTAAAGTATTTAATCAGGTTTCAGGAATTTTTTTATTATCAAAGCTTGATAAAATGATAGTCTTTTTGATTTCTGGAATGGGACAATGTTTCCACTTGACCCAAATTCTGTTTATATTAAACATAATGATGATATCCCAGTTATTTAATATTCAGAATTTCTTTAAAAGGTATTGGTTCCAAGTGACATTGAGGGATTGCATACCATTGGTGTAACCAAAATGGTCTTCATTTAAATTTTGGAAAGGCAAAATAAATAATTTCATTCATAAATGGAATAATGTACACGTTTCGCTTACAAATTATTTAGCTACCGCATAATAATGTCGAACCTTCTATTTTGACTGGATTACTTCCAGATGTAATAAATTAAATTCGTGTAATGTTGAGGGTCTGATCTTCTGGTTACGTTACACTTTTTCTACGTGCGATCTATTCGGGAGCATTGCTCTACAATCTGGTGTTCTTCGAATGCACTCACACTGATATAATCGAGAGGACCCAGTGGATATTAATTTATGAAAATATATAATAATGTATGATATTGTCAATCAAAACATTTATTTTTTATTTTATTTCATGGCTATTAATGTTTTGTTTCATTGTTTATTTTTATTACAGGACATAGATTTGATGCTCCCGAATCGATAAATTTGGTATTAGAACCTGGAATTTGGTAAGTGTATTTACTTTTTTTATTATTGTTTTTAAATTAAAAACCATAAAACGTCGAAAACAGTAGATAAGCATTATTTAAATGTTAAAATTCGAAATATTCGAAGTTTACTAAAATTAAATTTTTGTAATTACTAAACACCATAAAATACCCAAGTAATTTTATAGCTAATAAAAAGCAATTAAAAAAAATAATATAAAACTACATAATATATTAATATTGCTAACTTTTTATAATTACCGTTACATAGCAGTTCGGTGTGTTTGGTACGGGTGAGAATATTGTAATCTGGTAGTACTCAGAGTTCGAGTTTTGCTTTATCAAATTTATAGTTTGATTTTAATTCCACGTTATTCTGTAGGTTCCATTTACATAACATTTCGATTGTATTATTAAGGTTAACCTGTGATGGTAAATAAATTATGAGGTAGCAGTTACAGAAATTATGGTAATTTTTATAATATAACCGTAGGCGATTTTTCAGAACAGGTTCAAGTTTCAATGATGAACACTCCCTCGAATTTAAAATTTACCGTTGTCCTTTATCAGGATAATTTCCTCTATTTTTTGATTTTTATTTAGACTATTTGTCATATTCTAAGCTATGTACATATTTGTATTAATTAAAGAAACTAATTCTACATAATCTTATCTTTAAGTTACGACGGCATGATTTTGTACATTAGCAATTCATTGATTAATATTCAAGTTGGTCTTTTTATACAGCGTGGTCAGAATGTACCAAACCAGTTTTCGACTTAACTCCACTTGGTTAAATTTAAATTTTTGAGGTAGGACAGCATATACACTGGAATAAACTTTAACTGACAGAAAAACTGATGCATCTAATCAAGATACAATAACCTTGTCGAATCTCTTATCGCAAGTTGGAGAACGTTGTCCCTATCTATGAATAATATGGACTCTGTTATGTAAACTTTTTTTAAATTATATAAAAAATATTTTTTTATTTTAATATTTTAATAATAAAAAATATTATCAGAAATAATATATTCAATAGATAATAACGCAAACCTGTAAGTAGGTAACAGTGGAAGTAAACGTGTAAGTTGCGATAAAATGTTCAGGTGACTATGGGTAATAATGGGTACCTATGCTACGTGGTTATCAAAACGTTGTCCTCGTATGTAACTTGAAAAGGTAACCATTTTAAAATTACATTCAAACTATGAATTTACGATGCTTTACTTTTTACATTTACTAACTTGCAATACGGTTTCGTTATCTTAGAATGCAGTAGCAAATCTTAAATCAATTCTCAAACTAATTTTATTTTATCGTCTTTCATTTCATAACTATAGACCTTATTATTTCTTATCAGTTATTGCCGTTATTGGTCATAACCAATCGTCTTTCGATACATCCCCACTCAAAATACAAAATTGTATCAAGTGAAATATTGCCGTCTTTATTTAAATGTAGAGAAAATGCTAAATTCGAAAAGGATATGATAGTAAACGCTTAGTTGTCAAGTTGTACTTACAGCTCATGGTGTTTTCTATAATTTTCTCAAAGTCGAAGTGCGGTAATAATTATTATATTACTAGTAACTTTTATGACTCGGTTGTTACGAATTACAATTACCTTTTTTATTTCTCGAATGAATTTTTTTTTCAAATATAGTGATTGGAGTGTTTGATTATTACTGCTGATAACGAAGCAACAGGTGAGATTTTTCACTAATTCCAATTTATTAATTTAACATTGCTCCGATATAAATCATTAAATAACCATGTACCTGATATTTTTTACCATGTGGTTTGCAAAACTTAATGATGTTTCACTATCGCACTATTACAGTTATCTATTCAAAGTACAAAGTATTTCATTTTATTCCGATTCTCATGGTTAATTATAACTGTTACAATATAAATATATTTTTATTTGTTATTAAATTTGTCTATAATATTAAAAACGTTATATTCTGTTGTGCACAGTTTTGATAGAAACTTATAGATAACCATAGGTCAAAAAGTTGAAACATAATCACCACTTTGTTGGCTCAAAAAAAAAGTAATGCACGTTTTTTAAATAATATGTTTAAGATTTGTCCATAAAATAATTTTTTATCTGGAACATCCAAATTTTTTAAAATCTTGCACATGGGAAAAATTGTCGACAAGAAAATTTTGAATCAATTTTATCTTGACAAAAATTAAATATAGTTTTCTTAAGAACCTTATCTTATTTGGTTACAGATTTCGTTTAAGAATACACAAATATGTTCAGAATAGATAAATATCGAAAACTTCGAATTTTAATTGTATTGGTGTTCGATAAGAAAATTTCCTTCAGAAACGTAAAAATTTTATGGCTCATATTATTTTTTTTATTGAAGATTGTTTTAAAAATAAAATGTTGATGTAAGGTTTTCAAAAGCGTATTTTTTAAATTCAATTTTGCGTGTTTTTCTGATTACTTGTGTTGATAATAATGCTATAGGAGCGGTGCTTTCCAACCTTCATTATTCAGGGCCAAATATTAATTTTTTAAATATAAAGTTCAACTATTTTCATAATGGAAAAACTGCTTTTCATTTGGCGGAAATTCTTTGAACTTGTTGGCGGAAAATCTAATTTATATCAGAAAAGTACTACATGTAATCAAAAAAAAGTCGACTCCGTTACTATATTATTTCGTATAACGCGAGGTGAAAATAAATTTTCCTGCTGGAAACTCTTGCAACCTGTTGATAGACGTTGTCGTATTATTTCATAATATTATGCCACAAGAAAAAAATCCTGCACTGAATTGCGGTATTTAGAACTTAGAACAAAAAGCTGCTTTCAACTTGATGCTCGAGTGATTTTTCTTTAAAAAATTTACGTTTATTCAAAAACTGCTACCTCAATTTTCACCGGCTTTTGTTTAATTTTGTACAAGAATTAAGCTTTCAATCAAATATCTGACCGATAAAATGTTGTTTTACTTTTTTGTTTAATATTTTATGTCCATAAATATAAGCTGAAGTAAACTGTTTATAGACATAAAAGCGGTAAGAATAAAACTAAAAAAAACATGTCGGTTGTTCTTTTAACTCGATTACTTGTATTGAGTAACATTTTTGAATTTTTCATATTATTTTCAAATAAATTAAATGGTTTCTTTTCGATCCAAAATTTTAATAATTTTATATTATACATTTTATATTACCTACTATTGTATTATATCAGTGCACAATAGCGGTTTGTTTTCACATTTGGACGCGGTGGTTTGAACACCAGACGTGTGAATGCGAGGTCGTTTGGACGTAGAAGAAGTTAGTTATAAGTTCTTTTTAGAAATATATCGGGCTTGCACCATGCCTTTCTATGCCCGTGGTAGTATCTCAAAACATAAAAAGTCGACAGTTTATACTGATTAATAATCAGAATATTGTAAAATTTTACCTCAATCAAAAATTTAATTTATTTCAATTAAATTAAAAAAATATTTCCATATATTTCATATATTCCATAATATGTAGGTAATGCTGATAGTACACATTATCATGTTCCAAAATTCTGTTTTCGATTTTTGATTTATTTTATAAAATTAATACTATTGTTTTTATATAAATTAATTATTTTTGAAATTCGTAAATATTTTTAAATTTACTGGTTTTCCCGTGGTGAGCGGTGAAAACCAGGCTTTTTGCCTTGATGGCCGCAGGTAGCGGGACGTAGAAATTTCTGTCCGGAAAATTTTTGAAATAATGTTTTGAATTTTTGTATTTTGGAATTAAATTGATTATTGAGTTTGGAATTTTGATTGTTTTAAAGTGGATGAAATTTCGATAATTTGAACTATTGATATTTTGAAAGTGAATAAATTGGAGATTGGAAAGATTTAAATTTGGAAATATTAATTGGAATTGGTTTGACTGGGGAAGTAATAATTTTTGGTATTTTGAAGCTTCAAAATTAATTAAATTGATTAAGTCTCACCATTTTTATTCAAAATGTTAATAAATAGAATCTTCAAGTGTATGCACAGAATTCATTTAATAATAAGTAATCTATAATAAATAATATATAAAAATATATTGCAATTCCTGTAAGTAAGTAATTCTCTTGCAATTTCTGCAGATTGTACACCAAATACTTCTATGATTTACTTTTAGATATTACCCGAGATATTATATTATTAAAAATTTTTAATTTGCAATTTACGGTATAGGCATTATATTTCCTTCTTTATGTATGTAAATACTAGCATTTACTGTATAATATTGCCATTTACTGCCTAACGCTGTTACTTACTGCTAGTACTGCTAGGTAATACCCAATACTGCTATTATTGCTTAACACTACACGTACTAACTGGTACTACCAATACTTCTAAATACTGTCGATACTGCGACTTATTGCTTGATACTATTTTCTAGAAAAAAAATTTTTTTTTAATTAGAAATATTTTTGTGACTTCTGTGAATGGAATAAGTGTTTAATTACAGACAGTAGAACGATAACGATAATAACTAAAAATTATTTTCGTCTAATCACTACTGACTACATATACAGTAGCGGTCTTGGAAATTGCATTGGGAATTATTCCCGATCTAAAAATACAGAATTCTACGTATATTATATTTTTAATAACAAAAAATAGAAAAAAAGAAAACAAAATTACATTTTCTGTGAACACAATAAATTACAAAACTAGGATTTTCAAACCGGGGGGCTGGGGGGTATGGAATACCCCCCAGCACATCTGTGATTATGTTCAAAGGACGATGCATTTCAAATCAGAAATCTTAGATTTTAGATTTTTGGAAGTTAGATTTATAGTTTGAAACGCATAAGTTTTTGCACTTTTTGAGTATTTCAGTTCTGTTTAACGTTAAGCGATAGCATAACTATCTTAACTAAGCTATCGCTTACTCAAAAAATACAAAGAAATATTCAAAAAATGCAAAAACTTTCGCTTAAACTTGAGATTAGCTAAGCTATAGCTTAACTGCCCACTGAAATACTGGCCCTAACACTTTTTTTGCTCACAATTTTTGGTGTACAGGAGGGTATTCCATACCCCCCAAACCCCCCGGTTTGAAAAACTTAGCTATTTGTGCGTATTGTGTTTATATTGCGTGCGATTATTGAAATTTCATTGGGAATTGTCATATTAATGCGGAACTAATCACCGAAGCAATTTCCATGACTCTTACTGTAATTGGCGATTACTGTATACTACGATTCCATGTCAAAACGTCAAAAAACTAAAACGTCGAAATCTCAGGAGTTAGCAGAGGCATGAGGTTTTTGAAAATATCAAGAACTTTACCGTATGTCTTGATTTTCGACGTTTTTGTTTTTGAGCTTGTTTGGCGTGCTACCCATACTACTGCTACTTACGGCCGATACTATTAGATAATACTTAACACTGTCCGATACTCATTGCAACCAAGTAGCAAATGAAGTACTACTCCTACTCCCGTACAAGTAGCAAGAAGCGGGGCGGACCCATGGGGGTAAAGGGGAGAACTTCCCCTTCAATATTTACAACATTTTGCAAATTTACATAAAAGTTAGCAAACCGTCACAAATAACTTGCATTGCTAGAAATCAATATAATGATCTTTTAAAAAAGACTGTACTACGGCTGTACTAAAAGCTGTCTACGGCTGTATGTACAAGTAGATGCATAAAAACCATCCTTCAGAAGAAGCTATACCGCCTGCAAATCGTTGATACTTAAGGAGATTATTTCAAGTGCGAAAAATACTAATCTTAATCGATGTACAGGTGGTTTAAGTAGTGTAACTCGATTTTAACAATCAAAATGTTTTTTACAAACTCACAATCACAATCACAATCGATTTTTTGAATTTCCTAGGATGTTCTACATTTGTAAATTTCCCCTGATTTCCTCAAATTTCTTTTTATTTGTACACTCATATTGTCTTGTCCTGGTACAGAGAGAAATATGTGTTACTACTAATCCACACAATTGTACAGAAAAACTATACAATAATTGTGTAATTTTTCTGCACAATTGTGTGTTAAGTGGCAATTTCCACTAAAATTTTGAGATTTTCATTATTCTTATCAGTTGAAAAAAGCTTTTCGCAAGGAAGCTTATAAATATTGCCATTCGTGTTTTTATAATTTTATTAATAAATTTGGAATAGTCCAACTGAAGTTTCGATGATATTATTATCTATATAATACGGATGTATAATTAAATGTACCACTGTGTATTAAATTGTATAATATTATGTTGTCTGATAAATTTATCTACTAGAATCATTTTTTCTGCCGATTTTAAACTGTAATTTATCAAAGTGTGATCCAGTAACGACTAGAAAGTTTTCAGTGATTGATAAATTCAAGCAGGAAATTTTAAATTACCGCTATAACCTTTTATATTCGCAAGATGCTTTATAGCTTATAGTAATAAAAATGATTAAATATTTATTTTAAATATGTAATAATATCTTGCGGTAGACAAATCAAATATTTTTTAAATCATAGACGTATCTATCATTTTAATTTAAAAACAAAAAAAATTAATTCCTATTAGATATTGAACCCAGATGATCGTAACTACCGAAACTAGTCGATGCTAATATTTGTTTTATTTGTAAGAATATACCAATTTCTTAAATATGTATTATCTGTCATTGCTTAGAAAGGCACAAAGTTTTTTGTTTGTTAAATTTTTAATGATTTTCAAATGTATCTGAACATTTAAATTTATTTCTTTTTTAAATAAGTTTAACAAATCTGATTAAATAGTCTCGATACTTCTGGTATACGGGACCCTTGCCACCCTAAGGTCGGCTCTGTCTATCGGCACTGTACCTCCGACGGACGTTTCATCGTTATCGATTAGAAATCAAGGGTAGTTAATTAAAGGGGAGATAACATTTCCATAATTACTCTTTCTGGATAGCAATCTTGTAGTTGTATCCTATTACTATCACAACGTGAGCACTTAGAATAAAAACGATAGGTTTAATATTTAATACACTGGAAATAAAATGAATAAGTACCTTGAATGTTTGTTGTATAAATTACAAATTAACGATATAAGAAATTGTTGTTTTTAAACATGTAAAATGTATTTTAAAATTTAAAGCTTCCTTTATAATAATTATTCTTTATACGTATATTTATAATTCTCTTTGAGATAACAAATGTTATTTCTAATTTCGTTATCATTTATTATTTTTGTTTTATGATAATTGACCTAAAGGAAATATAATATTATGTAAACCAATAAATTTTATGCTTATTTATTGTTTGTTGCAGTTCCAAAGACGATGAAATAGATGGTAACTGTGTGGTGAGAGCGAGAGGTTTGCCGTGGCAAAGTAGTGACCAAGATATAGCAAAATTTTTCAGAGGACTTAATGTTGCCAAGTAAGTAAAGTTTAGCAATAATTATATTTGCCATAGTTACTTTAAGGTCTCTTACTTAAACTTTGCATTACATAGCATTTTGCCCAAGTCGGGCCGCCAAAAATAGTAAATCAGGGATTAAAATTATTGTTGCAAACTTGAAAACTAATGGTCCCATAAAATGTGAACTACATTTATATCAACAGGATATACGTAAATCTTAAAATATATAAACTTTTTATAAGTTACACAATATAATCATTTCGTAAATTTCGAATAATTGTAAATAAATAATAATAATAATAATAATAATAATAATAATAATTTATTGGGCCATTATAAAACTAAAACAATTATAGGACAAGTCACGAATAGATAAAAACACATAAAAATTCAAAGATACATAAATGCACAAATACAAAAATACAAAAGTACAAAAAATACAAAAATCACGATAGAAGCAGCCGAAACTGACTTCAAACATAATTTACAATTTTCACGACAAACTCATCAATACTGTAAACACAGTGCTCCAGCAAAAAGCGCTTCAGATTTCCTCTGAACAACCTAAGCGACCCGCAATCAGTGAGAATTGCAGGAAGTGCATTAAATAGCCTGGTCCCCATCGCCTCAGGAGACCCCCTCGTTACTTTAAGAGAGGTTAGAGTTGGACAAAAATTAAACTTGTGACGAGTGTCGTGGTCATGAACCTCAAAATGTTGTTTAAATTTACCTCTGTTTCTATAGGTGTAACTCAAGATCTCCAATACGTAGATACTGGGCAAGGAAAGCACCTTTAACCTCACAAATATCGGTCTACACGAGTCACGACCACCAGCGCCCGCAATACATCTAATAATTCTTTTCTGCGCAATGAAAACATCTTTAGCCATCGCGGAAGAACCCCAAAAACAGACTCCGTACAATAATCTCGAAAAAACCTGCCCATAGTAAAACATTAGAAGTGCATCGATGTCAACAACACTTTTCAAGCTTCGCATCTGGTAACATAGCGAGTTCAGGCGACCAATAAGAAAAACAGAATGACTCCTCCAGCTAAGTCTATCGTCAATATTAAGGCCTAAGAATTTGACATCAGATTTCCTCTCAATCTCCCCGGAATCTAATCGGAGTTCAAGGTCTAGATTATCACGATTTTGCGGGCTATGAAATACCATATAGTGAGTCTTTGCACGATTTAAATGTAGCTTATTATGGCCAAACCACCAACTCAGCTGAACCAGAAGTCGATCAGCACAACTCTTCACTAATTGTAGGGATTTAGATGACACGACACTCGAAGTGTCGTCGGCATACATTAATGTGAGAAAGTCAATAAACGCCAAAAGATCATTCACAAAAATCAGGAAGAGCACCGGACCCAAGATGGAACCCTGCGGCACTCCCATGATCACGGGCAAAAATGAGGACTTATAGATACGTCGAATGCCATCCGAGCCAGTATACGCAACGTTAACAAATTGTGCTCTTTCAGACAAATACGAGTGGAACCAGTCAATATTACATATTATAATCGGCATTTAATAGTTATTTTAACAATTTCCTTTGAGCTGACCAAATTTAAAGCAACAATTAAAAAATTGTTTTACAACGTCTTAAAATAATATGTACTTAGTATGAAATAATCTAAATGTATATGATAACATTTTATGTAGTAAAATGTTTTTGTATTTAAATTGGTTTACTTTGGTCGAAGTAATCGATTGGATGGACTTGCAGGAATGAAAATTAGAATAAAAGTATGCTAATGGAGTAAAAATTCTTTGTTAAAAATTTTAATGGCTATTTAATAATCTACCGCAAATTATTAACATATTTCCTTAGAATGATTTTCCTGATTTTTCGAAAATTTTTTGACTAATAATGAGGAATAGTAAACAAATTCTTATAAATTTTATAAAAGGGATAATAAAACTGTTATGCCCTCAAATGATGCAAATACATCTCCCGATCTATTTTCGTCTCGAAAATTGTCACTTAATCAGAAAATCGTTGGTCATTTGTTGATGTTTCCAGTTCATAGGGTTTTCAACTTTACTTGCGAAGCTGAAAAGCGTTTACAAAATTTTATCTTTTCTACTTCATTATCGAAGCTTTCAAATGATTATAGTATGACATCCATGCATGCAAGACGGGAATTATTGAAAATAATTTTAATCCAATCAATTTTAAAATAATTGTTTTTGGTTTGTGGGTGCAATCTTGATGGTATTTGTTAATAATTGATGATTTATGTTCTTATGTGTCATATAGGCGTATTTTGATACCATAATTTAAATATTCATTATAGAAGATATGTGTACTTCCTACGGTACATTTCGGGATTTAATTGTATGGTTTTCTTTGTAGGTTTTCGATACAATTGTGTACATCCTTGTTAAATTATTTATGTTTCTTTTCATTTGCTCGTAATTGAATCGAAATTTTTATAATCGATTGTCATTATTAACTATTGATATGATTATCACGGGACTTATAAAACTTTGAACTTAGTTTTTCCATTTTTGTGTACACATATGTACATCATTTATCATCATAGTAGTCTATCGTGCAATGTATTAATCATTTCTGTAAGTATAAATGTTTTGTATGCGAATCATGAAAAACGTGAAAAACGACTCCCGATTGACCCATAAATTAATATTTTTCAAAAATAATAATTTAAATTTTTATTCAATAGACATCAAATGTAAATAAACACAAAAAATGGGTAGGTGAAAATAATTTACCGTTTGTTATTGCAAATCTATTTTGTTTTTTTTATTTTGTTAAAGAGGTTAACAACCTGCGTTCTCTAATGATTAATCACTTTTATTTATTATCAATTTTCTGAACAATTTTGGTTGACAAGCCATCTATCGCAAACTTTGATTTGCCAAACATTGATTTATTTGTAATTTAAGATTACTTTTGCATTATTTCTTACTAAATTTTATGCCCGTGTTATTTTTTTTTGTGTGTAATTTTACATTTCTTTATTACAGAGGCGGTGTAGCGTTGTGTTTATCTCAGCAAGGCAGGCGGAACGGTGAAGCTTTAATCCGATTTATCAATCAAGAACACAGAGATATGGCGTTAAAGCGACATAAACATCATATTGGTCAGAGATATATCGAAGTGTACAGGGCTTCAGGGGAAGACTTTCTAGCTGTCGCTGGAGGTTCAAATGGAGAAGCTCAAGCTTTCTTGTCGAGAGGGGCTGCCGTGATTGTACGTATGCGGGGGTTACCCTACGACTGCACTGCTAAACAAGTTGTAAGTAAATTGGAGTAGCATTTACGATACGTAAGTTATTGATTATTTTTTTTAGCTTGACTTTTTTTCTGCCGGTGAACAATCCTGTACGGTGCTAGATGGAACTGACGGTGTTTTATTTGTTAAGAAACCAGATGGACGTGCCACTGGAGACGCTTTTGTATTATTTGCTCAAGAATGTGATGCTCCCAAAGCTCTTTCTAAACATAGGGAATCGATAGGATCGAGATATATAGAACTTTTTAGATCTACCACTGCCGAAGTACAACAGGTGCGTAATTAATTTTCTATCGCTTATTATTGTATTGCTTGGGAATTAAAATTTAATTTTTAATTTGAGATATTAAATTTTAATTGTAAAATAATAAAACTTTGTAATTACTTTAATGGCCGCATTTGTTGCCCGGTAATAGAGTACAGTTTGAATTGTATGTACAAAGAATTTAGTTTAATCAGCATATTAATTTAATTGACCGATCGTAGTTGATCAACCAAAGTTGAATGAAAACTATAGTGAGAACTTTTGTTTCAATAGAGTGGATCTACTAAAAGTTGATCTATTATTGATCCAAAGTTCATCAAATCTATTGAAACTAAGGTTTTCACTATTCAACTTTTGTTGATCAACTATAAACGGTCGATTCAACTTGATTCATCCATCAGATGTTTTCAATTTTTTTTTCAAGTTGAGTGCTCAGAGTAGTCAGAGTCTTGGCACATAGTTGAAAATAATCTAATTCTTATTTTTTTAATAATACCATTAATTTGTCGATCTAACAACATCAAAGTCAAATTTTAAATACTATTAAATCGAATTGCCTGGGGGGTATTCCATACCCCCCAGACCCCCCGGTCAGTGATCCGATGATTTAATATTACTCTGTATTGAGCCAGTCAGACTGAAATCACCACAGTCCAGATTCTACACGATGCTTCCGTTCTTTGGGACTTGTGGGGCAACCCCATGTAAAGCAGTTTTTATAATTTTTTTAAAATTCGAAAATTTTTAGTTCACATTTCATATATTTAAATAATTAACATGTGTTTGGTCCTGAAAATTGTTAATCCCAGTATGGCATTATTATTAAATTTTAAATATGAAAGAATACCTCGTTATTTTCTCTCAATGTTGTTTACAATAACAAAACTTCGAATTTTTCAACATTACACAGAAAAATCAATGATTTCGGTGTAGAAGGCAGAAATTTTAAAAATTTACAAATTTTAGTAAACTTTTTCTGTTTTGTTTTCCTTCTTTATTTTTATTTTTTTCTAAAATTTACAATTTGTTATCGAATCAAGCTTATATTTTGATTTCGCATTGTTGGCTTTTAATTTAGACTTGGAACCTCTGTGTAACTCTTGCGTCGGAATTATTGACGCACACAAATTAATATTAAATCACGGAATTTAAAATTGGGAATAAAATTTACTCAATACAGAGTAAATACTAAATCATGGGAGTCCTGACCGGGAAGTCTATAACCCCCAGACCAGACGATTTAATAATAATTCAAGATTAGATTCACATATTCAATTTCAACCTTTCTAAGATAACAGATTAGTCTGAGAATGGGATATTTCGCCGTCGCCATTTCGCCATCAGAAATTTAGTGTTTAATTTTTTATACCTAAAATAGCATCCTTAGAATTTTTTTAAGAAGTGAGAAGCACTTTTTACATTATTTAAAATAAATTACAATATTCTAGTTATATTGCACCTAGAATAAGGCTGCTTATTTTGTACACTAGAGAAAAGTTAAATCTCATTTAAAGCTTTTTATTTGCTTTATTTATTATTGTTTTGCATTATATTTACCGCCGAACTAGAACTAACATTTATTTCTTACATTGCTTATTTTTTAAATCAAGAATTCATAATATCAATTGGGTAATTCTTGTTTCTCATTTTTTAAAAGCTATATGCACAATTCTAATTTTTAATTAATTCGTTAAGGATACTCATGTTCACGGGTAAATGGGTCGACGGCAAAATGGCGAGGGCGATATGCCCTAGACCGCTTCAGTGCACGCGTATTATACGTCAACGATCACTGCTTGAAAAATTTCCAAACTTATTGCATGTAAATTTAGAGAGATATCAATTTAATTTTGCATATAGTAAATATTTAGCGATAACATAAAACGAGAAGCATTTAAAATTAACAATAGATTCATCTACAATATAATTTTAATAGTTTTTCACATTCACTTCGTCTGTCTTTTTCTAAATATTCATTTGTAAAATTAATAATCCAAAATAAGAAAACCGCTGCTACGTATGTAGGTAATTAAAAGAATTTCAATTATTACGAATTTAGTATTGAGTTTTGTTTTCGCTATTCTCTTCGTTCGGAGAAGTGGGCAGTAAGTGACCCACCTACATTTGCCGATAATTTTTGCCCACCAACATGCTTGTTATTTTCTTGATAAACAAAATGTTTTTGTTAGGTTTTAAATCGCTGTTTGGATCCTAAAACGTACGAACAACCTGCAGCCTTAATTCCTCAAATACCTCCGCCTATATTGCCCCAACATATCATTACTTCCGGTACGAGAAAAGATTGTGTTCGTTTGAGGGGGCTTCCGTATGAAGCTCAAGTAGAACATATTTTGGAGTTTTTAGGCGAACAAGCTAAAAATATTGTATTCCAAGGGGTCCACATGGTTTATAATTCACAGGTAACGAATAGTTATAATTTCAAAATTTCAAATGTAAATTGTTGAATTGTTTTAGGGTCAGCCAAGTGGCGAAGCATTTATTCAAATGGATTCCGAACAATCTGCTTTTGCTTCGGCTCAAAATAAACACCATCGTTACATGATATTTGGTAAAAAGCAGCGTTATATAGAAGTGTTTCAGTGTTCAGGAGAAGATATGAATCAAGTTTTGACAGGAATTCCAACGTCGGTTTCGCCCGCAAAAGCAGCTCCAGCTTTATTAAGCCCCGGTATGTTACCCCCATTAGCTCCTTTACCGCCGACTAATATACCTCCACCTCCTCCACCTTCGGTTGCGCAGATATCTCAGGGTGTAGTTCATCAGGGTTGGGATACGTCCACACTTTTAGCCCAGCAACAAGCTCAAATGATTGCTCAACAAAATTTACTTGTACGCCAAACTCAAGCTCAGGCCCAAGCTCATGCCCAAGCTCACGCACAAGCCCACGCACACAATGAACACATACTTTTGATGAATCAAATTGCTCAACATAATTTTGCAATGTTAAATCAAAACGTTTCGGGTGCTAATACCAGTTCAACTTTACACCAAAATGCCATGTTGAAATCTCCCCAAGGAGTACCCATGATGCCACATTTATTACCCCAACACCAGCAGCTTTTATTTTTACAACCTCGCGTTAATCCCTTAAGCATGCAGCGACCTCAGATTAGTTATCATCCTTCGCATTTATTACCGGGTCAAGGTATGATCCCCCTCGTTCCCCATGCAGCTGTTAAGAGATCCTACGGCGAAGCATTTACCGATCAAGGTACTCCAGCCAAACGCGCGTATCAACCCGGAGTAATGCAACTACCCTATCAATCGTTTTACCCCAACGTGTAAATATTTCTATGTAACAGCCTTTGTAGATTTTTTGACTTGTTATTTACAATACTCTTCCAAAATATCTAGAATACTTTTTTGATATTTTTTTAAAAAGCATGTAATTATTGAAATCTTGTAAATATTTATATAATATAAATCGTTTGATACGAGTTTTTACCTGATATTTACTTATAAATAACTTGAATACTTGAACATTCCAATTAAATTAGTATTTTATTGATACTACTACTAATAAGTGCCTTAACGAGATCAAAATAAAGAAGAGAAAGCTTCTTTTGAATGATAATTTATTATTAATATTTTTGATATTGAAATTTTGAGAAGCCTGAGATATCCAATCGATTCCTGACTTTATGGATGGTTTTGGTGTAGTTTATTTGCAGTGCCTTATATTATTGACTATAATAATTTTACAAATAATTAATTTTGAGACATTTTAAATCACGTTAACATTTTTATTAATGTTAGATAATTAATTATTATTTTTATTCATAATTACCTTTATCATGTAATTGTTTGTTTAATTGGTGATGCATTTTTGCTCACGTTTACTGACCGGCCGAAGGAATTAAATAATAATAAGTATGTTTTATTATACATGGTAAAGTATGTTGACCATAATAACTATGCAATTGTTTGTTTATTCAGGCTTATGTTGTAACAAATTGTCTGCCACTAATATGGTTGGATTGGGTTAATTTATTGTAAAAAATTTAAATATCATTTCCATTATTCAAAGACAACTGGGCAAAATATGGTATATCTTGTTTTTTTTTTATAACTTGTTATTATATTATGTACTAATTATTTGATAGATTTATTATGTAAATGTAGTTATTATCGCTTAGTATGTCTTTGAATAAGATTGTTATATTATTGAAAGACAATAATTATTAATTCTTATTAAAAAGTGGGTTGCAATATAACTCGAACCCCGTTCAGCAGCTTAACACAAAATACTGTTGTGGTTTAAAATTTGATATTTAGGTTACGTTTTTTTTATTGGGTTAAGTTGTTTTAGATAGACGAGTGAAATAAGATTTTGGGCGTGAAAAGTTGAAATGTGAAAAACTTTTTTTCATATTTCAAGTGTTTCACAAATATTATTGGTTGTAGGTTTAGTTTAAGCCTTCCGCATTTTTCTTGGGCCTTCGCTAGATTTTGATGTATGTTTGAATGTTTTTAATCAGTGCTTTGGTTTCTAAACTTACCGAAATAATTAAATCATCTTTTTCTTTTCATGGCCGAAATATAAACGCTGGCTGATTATTGACATGAATGAATTTGTAGGTTTTGACTGAAGGATATTACTTACCGTTCGTGATATTATCAACTCGATATTAATTTCTAGTCAATTAGAAAAAGTTATTCAACATCTAGTGAAAGTGTTAAGAAAATGAATATCTTCACTTGTTTATTTCTGTTACTATATGCAGCTCTTACTTCATACAATATGTTTCTAATTAATTTACACTTTAATAAATGTTTTTTGTCACAATAATGCTTTTTGGGTTTAATGTTAGATCTCCTTTGCTGACCTGTTTTTGCCCACTTCACGATTCGACGCGAGACCGTGATCGCCGATCACTATTTTTAAAAATTTGCTTTTTGAAATATTAACGATAATTTCGAATCGTGAATTGAACAAATCAGGATATTATGTGGGCTAGATTGTTAGTTATCCGGGACATGGCAACGTTCGTGGTGTGCGCTGGCGCCACATGGTGAAATGGTAATTTCTGCTACATTGTGGTGAGTCTATTTTACTTATTATCCCTAACATTAACACACACTTCTATCATATACAGTAAAAAATTAAAGTATTCATCGTAGCTTATTTTATATTATGTGGGTATTGGAACCGAACGATGGTCCAGAAGTCATTTTATTGGTAATTGGAACATCGGTGCATATTCATTAGTTACGGCATGTTAGAATAAATTAATCATTTTTAGCTAATGAATACGCAATCTTTTAATTTAGAGTAGAATTACTAACTTTTTTTAATTCTTGATTTCACATTTGTATCATGCATCAATAAATTTACCACTAGGTACAATATAAATATGTCATAATTTAATCTAAAACAATATGTAAAATATTCACTGTAATAGCGTGCCATGGAATTAGCTAGTAAGTCAAGTTACTAAAAGTTGTTTGGGTGGTTTCTATTTTGTAAATCTAACGATTAATGATCGAGTCAGCTTGAATAATCGTGAAGATCAATCTAAAACAACTTTACATTAGTACCTTAACGGAGAGTTTTCAATAGCACGCTAGAGTAGCATGAGGCATGAATTTTAAATATGTAGTAATTATTTTGCGTAAAGAAATTATACGAAAACTAAATTTTATGTTAAATGTTTAGGTGGAAATATAATTCCGACAGCGTTTCATCCGGGAGCCAACTTTTCAGGATACGCTCCCGTACAGCTTGCCGCACCTGCGTTGGCACCGAGGCAATTCTTTCCGCCACCAATTTTTTATTGGCCGTATCCTAGTCCACCAGTATCTCCTACTAATTATTACGCTCCAACTATGGCACCTCCACCTGCTACTATTGCTCAACAGCAACAACACCAAGCCATGGTGAGTTTTAGAGATGAAAAATATATTTTGCGGGTGTAAAGTGGCTCTTTTTTGCACTAGGGCAATAAAAAAGTTACTGCCGGATAATAAAAAAGTCACTAGGAGTAAAAATGCAAGTAAAAAAGCTGTCATGTATTTTCAATCATTTTTTTTTACATTTACATGAATATTTAATTGTCCGTAATTAGTGATGCCGAACATCTTGAACACCTTGGCTAACGCCTCGTGCAAACAATCCTTTACCATCAGGACAAAAAAAGGTCACTTTATTCTTTTGGTGCATAATGTACTATTGTTGGGTGCCAGGTGAATTTAATAAACTTACTGAGATGAAGAAAGCTGCTTTATTGCACAACACGAAAATAATACAAAAGGTTTAAAAAAGGTTAAACGCAAAGGCAAACAACAAATTTAACGTTTGGACTGTTCTGCATGAACAGCAAAATAAAGCAATCACGATTTAAAATAATAAATTATTCTAAACTTCGGATCCAAATTTTACGCTATATTGGCACCTAATACGAGAGCCTAGTGTCGGTTAACGTTTTTTTAAAATGACACCAGAACCTACTTTTGAACCCTGCGATGAGGTTAACAAAAATTTAACATGGATGATAAAGAATTTGATTGAAAATAAATCAAGGGTTAGTAATCAGGAAATTAAAGAATTAAATATTCTTTCCCCACGTTGGGAGGCAGAATGCCGTGTAATTTGGGTGAATGTTAAAAAAATAAATTATTCTAAAATTCGATAACCAAATTACCTTCACGGTCACGGAAGGTGACCCTTAATAAGACCCTTAATAATCAAACTTTTAAAGAAATTCTAAAATTAAATAATTATAATGTAAAAAAAAAGAAAAAGTTAAATTTAAAAGTTACTTTTGTTCACATGCAGCCATATCAGTTCTACTTTACGATACCTTAAAATTTTAATTTACCATTCAAAATCAATTTTATTGACATTTCTAAATCCAAATTTTATAATTTCATTTCTGCTACCCTCAATTTATTCATTCAAATATTCAAATCAATCACCAAATCTAAAATAATTAAATCATTTACTCAATATACATTTTATTATTCTCAAAATACAAAACTGAAGTGAAAATGGTAAATTAAATTCGTTTATCAACAGTTGATCTAACATCAACTAGTTAGCGGGAAAACCGGATTATTCAAATATGTTGACAAATTTACAAAAGTAAAAATAAAAAGTTCCATTGAGGATTTTGGAACACGACAATATTGAGATGACCTGGCTGTCTCAAATTATAAAATAACTAATTCTCAATGAAAAACCTAATTTTTCTGCGGGTCACCCATTTTTCCGAACACGAGACTTTTCTTCCACGTTTATAATAAAAAATTTTTCTCTTTAACTTTATTCTCACAAATTATAATCAAAAAATTTCAAATAGAGACGCAAATTAAAAACTTTTACGGAGATCGTCCGTAAACGCGTCCATCCGCTTTGACGGACCTGGGAACGCTCCCTCTAAATACATTCTCGTACCAACATAAAAAATAGTTCGCGCGAACAGCAATGGGAGGGTTTCCTAGGAAATATTTTTTTGAAATAACATATTGACATGAAGCTATAATAAAAATACTGCATAATGGTTGGTCTTAAAACTCAACGTAGAATTAAAAAAAAAAAATTTGAATTTAAAAGAAATATTTAATCTACCCGCCCATAGCTGACCAATCAGAATTAAACATGGCCGTCCTATGTTGTCAATATTATGCATATAATGCAATAATACAATATAAGTTTTGTTCACAAAATAAAAATTTGTAATCCAATGTCAATAACATACGACCGCCATACTTATATAATAATTTTCTGCGTTACCAACATTTAAACGAAAGAAACATAGGCAACAAAATTGAAGAGTCTAAAATCTTATTGGTTTATGCGTTCCCGCTCAAGGTGGGGTTATGACGTCATAACCATGCAGATTTAAAATTTCAATAATTTTTTTCTTATACTAAACGCACTCAACAAAATCTGAAAAAAAATCGAAGACTCCGTTTGATCTCTAGTTTCAAATAAAAAAAGAAAAAATGAAATGTTAACATTAAAATTTAAATAAATTAATTTTGGAACACGACAATATATGTATAAATGTCCTCCAGACCCCCTCCCCAGGCCCAATAATTGTATTCGATATATTTTAAGGCAAGGAGGTGGGACATTAATATTGCAATTTTTCTCTTCAAAGATTAAAAGCAAAATATTAAATTTAGGTAGAATTACACTTTGACCCCCACATATGTATGTAGTTGTCGTTCTCTATTATAGGAATGTACGAGCCACCGCTATATATTCTATTATAAATAAAAACATTTATACACTGTACAAAATGCAAAACGGGCATATTCTTCATAATTAAATTAATTTTCTAAATTAATTAACTTTATAATTAAAATAAGTCGATTTTTTATATTTCTAGTTCAGACTCTTAAAAGCACATTTTTTCAAATAGTGGACAGAATATCTCAAGTTCTATTTGACCGATTAACTTCAAATTTAGTGTTTATTTTTAGATTTATGTTGCTTTATATCCTTAACCTTGCAAATCGCAAAATTATTACTATTAGGTATTTTTGCGGATATCTGAAAAAAGTTACTGTTTTTTATTTAAAAAAATAGTAATAGTAGTAATAATTGCAAAGGTACGGACTATAAAGCAACATGGAACTGGAGATATTATGTTAATCACTTTAAAAAATGTATTTTCAACATTTGAGAAAAAATGCAAATAAGTTGTTGTAGCAGCACATTGCTGCTAAACTAATCTTTTTTTCAAAATTTTGAAAGAAATTTGAGAAATTTAAAGAACAATTTTAAAAATATTGCAAATTAATTGAATTATAAAAAGATAAAGAGGTAAAGTTAATGAATATATTAACAGAGAGTAATGAGATTTTTAATTCGGGTCTTGACCAATATTCATCATTTTGACTTACCTGTTGACTTACCTATAAAAAAGTAAACATAATTTACATGAAAATCCTCATTCTATTTTGCTTACCGTTTGCCGATGACACTTCAAAATCTATTGGATGGCAAAAATACACACTGTATACAGAAGTATGAAGGTTAAGGTTTTCAGCGAAATTATTTTCAGGAATCGATCAAAGAGTAATGTGGGTTCGAGGTGTGGGAAAAAGAATACAAAATTCAGGCAACTTATACGTCTGAAACAGAAATGATTTGCTAGACGTAAAAATAGTTTAACAAAGAACGCCAAGAATATCCATTATATTGTGTTTACGTTTACAACTTTTTATAGAGCTTTACATTTTTATCGCGACACTTGTGTTGCGATCCTACATAGCGTTTGTTTGCTCTTTCAGATGTTGAGTTTTATTTACATTTAATTCAAAGCCCATTTCTTGCACCATTGCATCTAAATTTTTATCCCGGTGTATATTAAGGCCAAAAAAACACAATTTTATTTTGAAAGGAAATTATAATGAAATTAAACCGGTGTGAATTTTTTGACCCAGATTGTACTTTTTTAATTGGCATTGTGAGATAATTAACACGTAGGTAGGGAATTGTTTGACAAAGAAGGCTTCCCTTGATTGTATTATTGAAAATGTAAGTTTATTATTCGCTCTCTATAATATGCCAATTGTGTATTGAATAAAATTGAATTTTTTCTGAATGGAAATTTATTAAAAGTAAACGTGCTTGTATTTCTTCTTTATTGAAAAGTTTATTTTTCAGTTACCTCCCGAGTGTTTGCCTATGCCACCTATGGCAGCACCTATAGCAACGATCGATGCTCGAATTATACCTGAAGCTATGGCTAGACAAGAACACGAAAAAGTTAGACAAAATTTTGCACCGAGTCAGTATGTCGAATTAATTATTTAAGCAAATACAAAAATTTCGATACCTTTAATCCGAGGGCACCGATTTTCTTCACTTATTTGCATCAAAGAAGCTACTAGTAAATAATAATATAAAATATATTATATTATTAAACGATAGATAATTAATATATAGAAGAGAAATATATCGATAGTTTGAATTATTTAAATTAATATATAATATACATTTCAGATGTAATATATTTTATTTGAGAGTTTAAATAATGTGTAATTATTTACTTATAATATATTTTACCTAAATTATCAAAGATTAATTTAGGTATTTAGTTTTATGAAGTAAATTGTAAGTGTGATTCGCATTTATTTTTTTTGTAGTCATTTTTTCATAAACTTCATAGATGGTCTCATTTTTGAAAAATCAATATGACGTTTTCATTTAAACCAGAATTTGGATATGTTTTGCACAAATTTAATATTTATTTTAGATGATTAATTAACAACAAATATTACTGAGTCTTCCATGAGTTAGATTTATGATGAACCTCTACTACCATAGGTTTCCTCGCTTAGTTGCTTAGTTTCATGTGATTTTTAAGTCTTAAGACCTTAGTCAAAATGTGCAAATCATTCATAATGTAATACTTTGCGTCCTGTTTGCAATAATAATGAATACAAATTGTTATTTTTATTAATTTGTTAATCGTATTTTCTTAGACTTCAAAATTTAAACAAAAATGTGCAATAACGTTTTTTTTTACTTTTACAATTTTATAAAAAATTTTTTTTATTTTTTTAAATAAATATTTTATAAACTGTTGATTCTCTACGCATAACGTCAATTATTGTAATTAAACCTAAAGTAATGATTGTTTTATTTTAATTAAATATCGAGAAATTACTTAATTAGTTAATTTATAAGTAAAGAATAGTCATACAAAATATAAATGAAAGTTATATTCGAAATATTTACTATATTATCTGTTTTTATTAAGTAATTAGTTAAACAATTTTAGTACTTACTTTTACAATTTTTAATTTTAATTCAGATCGGAAGCAATGATATTCTCCATCAGTTATATTATTAAAAAACGTTACTTAAATTATATTATCGTCTACTGATTGATTGTATGTTGTACGTATGTTTGAATTACATGTTGACATTAAAAAAAACCTATTGAAATGTAAACTGTTAAGAAATTATGAATTTTGTTTTGTTTTGATAATAAATCCTAATTGTAAATTTTCATCTTTTATTTCCTTTCCTATGATCCTAAAATGCCGAGCGCTTTTCACTGGTGGACCAATGGCAATTACCAATAATAATTAGCCCCTTGACTCGAACTTTGGAAAAGCCGGTCATATTTTTATTGGCAGTATAAATCCTGCAGGAAATATTTCATAAACTAAATACATATATCTAAAACAAAATATCGGTACAGGCATATGAACCAAGTTTTAATAAATCAAAAAACTCGAAAGTGATATTAAGATATAAATCGTCGGTATAAACCTATTCAATTGGATAAATTCTATCCAATAACCGTAAGTTGAAGCGAAGATTATGTAAGCACGGAATTATAAATTTGCATAATTAATGTATGGAATAACATAATTTACGGTAAGATATATGTATTGTCTAGCATTTAATTTATCAAAGCAATGTAATTTGGTATTAAATCTTTGTGTACCACAAAGTTGACAATATGTTGACAATTAATCTAGGAGACACCTGGGTGGAGACGGGTTCAAGTGCTTCATTCAAACTAAATTACTTTCGTAGAGTAAGAGATGTTCAGTAAGTAATTTATTACACTCGGGACCAATCTTGCACAGTTTTCAATTGCTTTTATAGTATTGTTAATTGTTAAATCTCAAAGAAATTGGATTACAATAAATTTGAGCAGGAAAAGCCTCGAGAGATTTTCTTTTAACTAATGTGGTTCATTTTTTAACGGGCCAGGTGTATAAATTACCTCTAAAATACTACATTAAAAAAATAATAATTATTAATTTAATTACGCACATTTTTATTCTTAAAATTTGCAGACCTCCCGGGCGGAGTAAAAAATGGCAAACCACCGAAGCAATCTGTCATGAATTAGAACGAAATAAAGAGAAGCAGCAGGGAGATAAATTACGAAGATTACTAATTAATTGTTCTGTAAGTAATTTCGTTAAGCAAAGCATAAGAACATTGAAAAAATATGAACATTACTTTAAAAATTAAATACTTATTTTTTTTTTCGTACACAGTAAGTACATTATTAAAGCTCTTTATATTTTTAAACCGTGTAGTTAAACGAGTTGAACGAATACTGAATTATGGGTATCAAATTTATTAGATCTAAAGAGCAAATAATTCGATCAACATTAAACTTTTACACTTTTAATGAAGTTTCTAAATGCCATTAAAAGTTCATACCTCAAATATTGATATCGAAATTTACGTTTTCACCTTTATCTTCATGGCAATATTTGAAATTTGGTAAATTTGCGAATTTACTATACTATGGGGACAGAACTGCGCAATTTTAGATGAAATAGTATATCAGTACAAAATAAAATAATTTTCCATAATAATTGCGTTTTATGCAAATATGCATTCTAAAATTTACAATGCTGTGACGAATGAGCTTATATTTTAAAAAATATTTTAAGAGGAAGTATATCTTCAAAACCACTCCCAAATAATAAAATTTTCTGATAAAAAATAGAATATTTCATTGTTAATATCCTCATTAAAAAGCTTCAAAATGTTTTTTTGATGAATTTTTGACTTTTTTAAGTAAAGTACCTATTCAGTTTTATTTTAAATTTCAACCTATATTATTTTTATATTTACATAATATAGTAGTTTATAATTTACTGTTAAAATTTTTTTATAGAACAGTACATAACAAAAGAGTGAATTAATATTCTACTCTCTGTTCCTCATTAAATAAATACTCGTAATTTTGCAAATAAAGTTTAAGTTTAGATATTTATTTCAATTCTCTGATTTTCCATTTATACTTTGAATTTAAACTTTGGACAAGTCCGGTCATAAGTTCGATTTCCAGTTGCTGCCAAATTATTTTGTGCAGTGTTTTGGATGTAATTTCTTGTTTAGGTTTAGTTAGTAAGTAACAATTACCGACTTGTAATAGGGTTTATCGCGATTTCAAAATATCTTATTCCTGAATTTAATTGAATTTATACCAGGTTCATTTTGTCGTATCTCGTATATATTACTGTTATTATATTAATATTTGATAAAATTTCTCAGGGTGCATCGTATAAAATATTTAAATTTTTTGCGAAAGAAATATTTAAAAAAATCCAAAATTAAACAATTACTTTTTTAATAAATGTTATCTTATCATTAACCAATTTTCATTTCCGTAAATTGTTTTTTTAATATTTTAAAAAGTCAAACTTTCCTCACTTCATTTAATACTGCTGTAACCTGTAACGTAGGGCGTTATAAAAGATGCTGTGATATTTAATAATTAATCCCACGGTGCATTTAAATTACAAAATAACTTATAAAATGTTTAAATATTTTTAAATATAATTTTTCAACAAAATCCAATAATAAACGTTTATCTAAACTTAAATCATACCTGCTTATCACCCAGTCCTTATCTACCAAAAATTTAGACCTTGTAATGAGTAAATTTTCAATTTAAATTAATTAACTTTTCCAAAATACAAAATTTGACTTGACTTCTTCTTAAACGTAATTTTCAATTATTTCTAGATGTAACAAAACCAACCTTTAAAATAATTTGATTATTAATTAATTGGTTGATTGATTAGCAGGTAAATTGATGACTTTTTTTTTAGCTCTTTACTCTATCCTACCATTCAGCTCCTTTTACAATTTAGTGTCCTTAAATAAATTTAAAATTGTGGCAAAACCGGGCTTCTTCGGAGTTGCCGGACTCCTTCGAATCGCCGGAAACACTAGCACCAGTTATAGATAGCTTTGTAAATATTTTCAATAATTTACAGTAAAGTAAATTACTGTAACCTAATCCTATTAATTCGGGCGGAGGTCACTGATAATTTGATTATACGGTATAACTAAAAAGAAGTTATCAAGCTCAGTGGCGGATTTCCGAACAGGCGCAAAAGGCGCGCGCCTGGGGCCTCTTAAATCCAGGGGGCCTCAAAATTCAGCTCTCAAAATAAAATAAAGTAATTTAATCTAACTTTCTTTATAATGATAATAATTAATAATTATCACAGGGTATATGTCATAATTCATAAATTTTGCTCTCATAGTAATTTGATGTCAAATCATTTCATAACTTCTTTACTACTAGAATCCACCTAAAAGCACGTAATGCATTGTTAACAAACTGCATCGCCTTCCCATAAAATATTAAAAGCACAATACATGCGTGATAAGTATATCACGGACTCGGACATCTGGGCGACGTATAACTGGGCGACGCCGACGTACAACTGGGCGACGGACAACTGGGCGAAAAATTATAAATTTTATTATTTTTATTTTTATTATTTTATCGAGATTCGAGAATGCATAAAACTTTTTCAGGAACTCTACATTAAAGAATGCAACAAACATATCCTAAAAACCTCTACCCCGAGAGAATCTAACTCTCAAGACACTCCCAACCTCCCCATATCAGCCAGGGATTTTATTTCTCAAGAGAATTTCCAACCCCCCAGCGGTAACCACAGCCGTGGATTGGTGTGATCACTGGTTAAAGTTACAGATGGGAATTTCTGGGTTCGAATCTTGGACTTGACAGGCGTTCTTAGCTCGGCCTTCCGGTGTGCGTTGTGGCCACAACATCGGAGGTAGCATAATGGGCCCGATATGTGGCCTGAGTGCATGCAAGCTTTGGCCTGCTCTCCACTTTCAATCCTAATCCTAATTCCCCCAGCGGCAAAAGAGCCGCAAATCAAAACCAGAAGCCCGATCTCCTAGTTAACAGGAGAATAAAACTTCTCTTCCAAAAACAACCAATCCAAACCCGTCAAAACCCTTCCTCTTCAGGTCACTCCAATATCTGCTACTTATTCAAACAATGCTGCAGATTTCCCCACTATTCCTGTATCAGGGATAATCCAATCCGAGGTTTTTGATACCCCTGTATCAGAAACCTAAAATCTTCCTAATTTCCCCGGCGAAGTTCCAGAGACCTTTTTCCTCCCCCACACCCCTCATTGCGTCACAGCTTTTCATCGCCCCACAACCAACTCTCCGACCAGCATCCCCTTCCATCAGAATAATCGTTCAACCAAATATTCTTTAATCAAACGATTATTCTTCCTATTTGATGGATATTTGCACTTGGTTGGTTGATTGTCATTGATTTTATAGGTAATTATCAGTACCTATTACAGAAATATATCATAGTCATTTTCTTTTTTGAATGCCCTGAATGACCGTCTCCCAGTTTACTCGTCGCCCAGTTGACCATCACTCAGTTTATCCATCGCTCAGTTGTCCGTCGCCTAGTTTACCAATCGTCCAGTTATACGTCGCCCAGTTGTCGCGTACCGCTGTTTGTACTTGGGAGTTAAAAGCTGGTACTTATTTTAATCCTTCCTTAAATGAATCATGAATTCGTCCTGTCCAGGGGGTGTAAGGAGAAAATTGCAAAAATTACCCCAAAAACAAGTTGACTTTATAAAATGACAACTTGACAACTGATTTGAGCAGTGAAAATATTTAGAGGGGGCCTCAAAATTTAATTGCGCCTGGGGCCTCTCAAGTTCTAAATCCGCCACTGATCAAGCTCTAACATTCAACCACGGTTTTTGACTGATGTGAGTAAAAAATGTTGACAACATAATCAACCACATAAAAATATTTTAACGCCGAAACACAATAATAATTAGAATAATAAAATAATAAAATAATAATTAGATTAAATAAATTAGTTTAAACTTAATTTGTAGCTTAAAAGTTTCTACGAACTTAATTTATATATGTAGGTAACTAAACAAGTTAAATAAAACATTTTTCTGCAGAAGTCATTTATTGAACCACACTAGTTTCGTAGTGTAGTTCAGTATGCATAACGTGACCCAGGCCCGTAGCCAGGGGGGTACCTGGAGGCACGTGCCCCTCCCCGAAATGTTAAAAAAACCGACATTTGTTGTAATAATAAAAATTCCCGGAAGGGAATCGGCGGAAAATGTTACTTTTTACGTAAGGTTTTTATGAGTGCCCTTCCCCCGAAATGAAATCCTGGCTACGGGCCTAACGTGACCACACGTCCCGCTTTGAACGGGACTGTTCCTATTTTTGGAACTTTGTCCTGGTGTTCCCGACGAAAGCTTGCGGATACAGAATTGTTCCGTTTTCAGTTAAAGGTCAACGATATACTTTTGAATTGATTTTAATGCATGTAAAATTCAAATATTTACGAATTTTTAATATTTTTTTATGTTTAAAAATTATATATAGTAGCATACCAAGCTAGGTTTTCAAACCGGGGCTCTGGACCCTCCAGTACACCAGAGATTGCGCCCAAAAAAAATGTGTCATTGAACTTATGGGTTTTAAACCAGAAATCAAACTTCAAAAATTCTAAAATCACTGAAGAATTTCCCAATCAATTGGTGTACAGAAGATTGAAGATTAAAGATTAACCCTTTAATGCATGATTTTTTTAAAACTAATAAAAAAAATATGTAATGTATAAATTTATACCCTTTATTCATAAAAAATAAGAAAAAGTTTTTTTTTAAAGTCGGTGGCACTCAAACTTCCAAAAAAGTGATGTGCAATATTATGCAGTGCGAAGGTAATTTTTCTGTTACGCTTCTGTGTAAAATTTTTTGAAGCACTTGTTTTTCTTATTAAAACATAAGTAAACAACATTTTTCACAAAATGTTTCAGAATATCCACTACAACCTGGAAATTTAACCCACATGAAAATAAATTAAAAACACCAGAAAATTTTATGTTGCGCTGTTTTTGTTAATCAAATAAATGCAAGAAAGGCTTGCATTTGTCCAAAACAGCAATATCAATTTATCATGGAAAAAAGTGAAAGGGTAATGTTGTAGGAATGTGCTACTATGGATGTAAGCCTTTTAATGATTACCTTAACAGAACTACAACGTCAAGAACGCAATGTTGCATTACTGCAACAGTATGCATTAAAGGGTTAAAGATTGAAGATTAAAGATTAGAGATTGAAGATTAAAGATTGAAGATTGAAGATTAAAGATTAAAGATTAAAGATTAAAGATTAAAGATTAAAGATTAAAGATTAAAGATTAAAGATTAAAGATTAAAGATTAAAGATTAAAGATTAAAGATTAAAGATTAAAGATTAAAGATTAAAGATTAAAGATTAAAGATTAAAGATTAAAGATTAAAGATTAAAGATTAAAGATTAAAGATTGAAGATTAGAGTTTAGAGTTTAGAGATTAGAGATTGAAGATTAGAGATTGAAGATTAAAAATTAAAGATTAAAGATTAAAGATTAAAGATTAAAGATTAAAGATTAAAGATTAAAGATTAAAGATTAAAGATTAATGATTAAAGATTAAAGATTAATGATTAAAGATTAAAGATTAAAGATTAAAGATTAAAGATTAAAGATTAATGATTAAAGATTAAAGATTAATGATTAAAGATTAAAGATTAAAGATTAAAGATAAAGATTAAAGATTAAAGATTAAAGATTGAAGATTAGAGTTTAGAGATTGAAGATTAAAGATTAAAGATTAAAGATTAAAGATTAAAGATTAAAGATTAAAGATTAAAGATTAAAGATTAAAGATTAAAGATTAAAGATTAAAGATTAGAGAATTAGAGATTAGCGAATTAGAGATTAAAGAATTAGAGATTAAAGATTTGGGTATTAGAGATTAAAGTAATTTTATTTCAATTACGGACGGTTACGGGTTGATGCTTAAGTGCATTGACTACTAAGCAGAGAACCCTGGTTCGAGCCTGAGTAAAGTAAGAACTTTATTCTAACCGTCCTCCCTCGGCGGGCAATGACAAACCACCGAGGTAATCTGCCTTGAAAACCCTTCATAAAAATGAAGTGGTTAGCCAAAACCCACCCTGGGTTGTAGTGTTACTGTGTGTGTATTTTAATTGACTCCAATATTCCTTAATTTTTATCAGATCGAGTCCCGTTTCGAATAAAAATAAAAATGATCAAGTTAAGTATGCATATCTTCAGGATCTAGGCTATTTTAAAAATATTATAGATATTTGAAAGGCACAGAGGAAGAATGTGATAAGTCAGTAAAAATAATAAAATTTGACGATTTTTGTGCTATCTTGCAGCTAAAGGTGAATAATTTAGTATATTTATTTTAAGCAAAATTATGTCCAGTCAGGAATCCAGTTTGAAAATAAACCGCACAAAGCAAAAGGGAATTATGTCCATGCGATACAATTCAAGAATGCATAATGTCAACTGTAGCAATTAATGTAATTTTGCACATTAGTATATGCAGTTATTGTTTATAATGTCGATGTAAATTCTACATTTATTTTATGTTATTTATTTTATTAACATTGCGTTATATTGACGAGGGGAAGGAGAGTCGGGGGTGATTTACCGATGTCAACGTGAATTCTTACCCCTAAAAATTTTACCCCCTGTAAAAATTCTTTAAGGGGTAAAAATTCCCTAGTGAAATTTCACTAACGAATTAGTAGTTTCTAATTAGTAATTTTGTAAAACATAAAATTGGAAAGATATCTAATCTTCGAAAGAAATAGCGCTTAGAAGATGAAGATAAACATTTCAGAAAGTACTTTAGAAGACTAGGGAAGTCATCCGACGGACTGCCAAATATACAGGCAGGAGCGGAAATTGATGGAAGACTCCTTCAAGCAAAACCCTGTCTGAACAGATAAACACTTCAAGACTTTACAAAAACTCTCGTCTCGTTGGTCTCATGGGCATCACTATTAAACCATAAAAATGGAAATCATTTTGAGGTCATAGTTAAGGTAAAAAACTTAGCAAAGATAAAGGACCACATGAAAAAACGCAAAAAAAGAGAGTTGATCTTCCATTTATTGATATGAACAATTTTTTTTAATTTAATAAAAAATATTATTCTTAATAGCCCACTTAATTTAAGTTTTTGCCTTGGTTTTTGATTCAGAATAATTTTTACCGCTGGTGAAATTTTACCTCATAGATAAAATATACCCTAGTGAAAATTTCCAAAAAATTCTGCAAGGGTAAAATATCCCTAGTAAAATTTTACCCCGGGGTAAAATATCACGGTTTACTCGAAGATATGGTCTGCAGTAAGCCCCGTAAAAATATCGAGCTGCTAAAACACGATTTAGTGAAGATAACAGCATCGATACCGATAGAAGCCGTGCGTGTCGTTATTGATGACTCACAGCGTCGTTGATAAGAATTTGGCAAGTCAAATGGGGGAAATTTTGAGGGAATATAATTTTAATTACTTAGCTGTTTATGTAAAAAATTTGGAATTCTTTAATTTTCAATTTAAATACAGTGTCATTAACCGGTAACAGAACTTATGCCCCTACTAGGTATATAGTGTGAAGCTCAGAACATAATGGAGCAAATGGCACAGGTTTGTATTCTTTAGAACGCTCTCCTGAACATTTTACAAAATGTGACACTAATCACATTCTCTTCCTGTGCTTTTCATTTACAAAAATGCAATGAGATAATATGGTACATCACAATAAATCTATTAAACTGATATTTTTGGGATATAATCGATATTTAAGTTTAGATGTTTCACGCAAGAACCAGCCAGTTGTTAAAAGTGGGCGAAGCTTAGCTACATTCTCTTAACGGTACGTGTTTTTTAAACTCCATACCATAAATTTCATTGATTATAACAGAATTTAACTTATTCGTAATTACATTCTCGTCTACTAATTAATCAGATAAAACTCAAATTTCTTGTAGACGTTTTGAACTGATATTTTGTTCATCAAGACTCAAATTCAATTTTCGGCAAAAAATTAACATCAAATTAACATCAAAATAAGCAAAGCCGACAAAGAACTTTAATACTATTTAAAACTTCAATACAAGTTGCTGAACGAAATTGTGTTGTAGTTTTAAAAAGTATTATTGCTGATGTTAGTTAATTTTTTAAACCTGGTTCAAATTTTGAAAATAATCTTTTAATTTACCGAATTGCACTTAAAATCAGAATTCTGATAATGTGACCCAAATAAATCTTTCTAGATTTATTATTTTCAAGTTTCGGAGTCATTCAGGGATGTTATTATCAAGACAGAGATCCCTGTCTTTCCAGATCCATGATTTTCGAGTTCGGGAGTTATTCAGGGATAATTTTACTAATTACATGCACCCAAAGGTTCCTACCTTCCTACTCTTCTAAATCCACGTCTTTCAAATGTGGCTAGTGGCTATATTATAATATAGCCACTAGCCACATCGACTCAAAAATGATAAATATTTCGTAAATTTGACGAACCATTTTTTTTCAGTGTAAATAAATGTTCTAAAGGTTTTGCGTCTCGGTCAATTATAAGCTCGTGGCTGTAATAAACCATTTTGCTATTAAATGTGCAGTGCCTATCACAGTTAAATTAGAAAAAAAAATTGCTATAAATTTTGTGATAATTTACATTTTAGCATCAACAGATACATATTTTAAAGTAGAAAAAGAATTAAATGAATTTACACAAATTACGGTTGTAATTAATTTATTAATTTTGTTTCATAATTTACTTGGGTGCAACGGAACAATTTTGTTGTTCTGATGTTGATTTTAGGTGCAAATAAGTAATTTTAATCTATAATATCCAAGCTGAGTTTTCATGATATTTACTCTAAAGCTTTAATTAACATCATATATACACATATTGTTTTCGTTTGTTGAAGTAAGTTAATTAAGTAATATATATCTGTGAAACTGTAAGAAAGGAAGAAAAACATGCACGAGGACATTTTTGGTATAGTTTTTTAATGGTATTCCGGTTTTGTCAGTTCATTTTTGTTACATTATTACTTTTAGTAGATTAAGAAATATTATAGTGGATCTATAATAATATGTCACATTATTTTCTTGAATAATATGTTATAAATATCCGTTGTTCGTATAACACGTCGATCCTGCATATTATCCTACATATATGGATAATGTATTCTATTTAATATCCTGTTTACAGTTTTCACGTTACTTTTAGTAAAATCAGAATAAATTATAAAGTTTTACCTATTGAATTGCAGGTAATACGGTACATTTGTAAAAGTTCTTTATATATTTCTTCGACTACTAATTTTTCATCCTTTACTCACATTTCGTAACAAAAGATCTTCTATTTTATGAAAAACTATTTCGCTCTTTTTAAATAAAAGGCATTTGAACAGAAATAATATTTTATTGAGTTATAACTTTTGAAAAACTAATGCGGTGCGAAATATGTTGTAGATATATTAGATTGAAAATTTTCCCTGCGAAAAATATTGTTGTGCTTCAATACTTTTTCAACAGGTTTTCACACCGATAACATACATATTATTTACAGTACAATACGAATACACAAAGAATTCCGGTGTTAATTTACAATAATTCATAATAAAACGAAAATTTTACATTTACTTTTTCAAGCGTTCAGGATTCTAAATGCTTTTCATTGTTGGAAACTGTAAATTTTTAATTAAGCGGTACAAATAGTAAAAAGTAAAGTTTTTAAAAATCGAAAACAAGCATAGATTATTTAGCCAATTTCAAAAATTGTGCCGTAGGAAATCGTATACTGTCGTAATATCCGGCTTAATTAAAATCCTTAGCAATTTTAATTTTGAAATAATGTAGGGTGAATTTTACATGAAATGGCTGGATTTACCAGAAAAAAATGGACACAAATTTAAGCTTCATTAGCTAACGTAATATTTTATATGCCTAATTTTTTCATAACAAAAGTTGAACCAGAAAAAATATTAACTGCGATCTATTGATTTCTTCTTTGTTGAGAAATAAACGAAAATCTTAATTGAATTTATTTCAACTCGATTTTCGTATCATCTAATCCTATTTCGACAAGTGGAAAAACTTTTCATATTTTATAATTCAAGCAAATATAATTTAATTATTACACTTTAAACTCTTTAGCTTTCCATACCAATAAATTATTTAAAGGTGGTTGAAATCGTTAGGTATTACCTACAATTTATTACTAATGCCTTTTAAAAGCTTTTGTTGAATTCACGGCACTTATTTTATAAATCAATTTATTTCTGACAGTCATATTTTTATGGTATAATTTTATATTCAGAAAGCTAAAAGTTCTTTCTTCAAATTTTTTAATAAAAAAAATTATAGGTATATTAGGCAGTTTATTCACACCGAAACTTCCGAAGTGAATTCAAAACTAGGTCGGTCGACGAGGAAGATTCCGCCTAAAAGTGTTTTCTGACAAAACAAAAATATTTGTTTACACATAAAGATTTGTGTGTAAGAAGAATAAGTAAAAAGAAATAAAATAAACGAGAAGCTGCTTTTCAGAAGCGACCCACTTTATTGGAGCCGAAACATCACTCGGGCAAAATTGAGATTCACCTTACAACGCAACGATAGAAATATTAATAAACTCACATTTAGGCCTGAAAAATAAAATTTTATATTCAATTTGGCATTAACTTTCAAGTAAATTGCGAACACGAATAAGCACCTATTTGAGTTGTGTCACCTGTTTGACGATTTTCATATACATGTACTACCTGTTGCCCAAATTAAAAGCGCAAACTCTGTTGGCGTTATTGTAGAAGTTCAAGTTTGGATTGTGAATCGTCGGTAATATTCGTTTCTAATAATTTTGATTTCAAAATTAAAATTATTTTCTTCTATTTGTCGTAAAAAATCGTTCGTGGGGCTTAAAAGTTTTTCCATACAAATAAAAGTTTGTGTCGATAAATGCCGGGAACTGTAAAATTTTCTTTGTAGGCAAAATACTATGAACGTTCACTTGATTGCCTACGAATTTCCGTATAAAAGTTTTTCAAATTAAATATTGATTAATAATGTGTCAAACCATTAACTTCATTTGGTGTACGAAAGTTGTGTTTTATCGTGAAGGAAATACAATTTCCCGGGTTGCCCAGTCTATTCTAACAGGCTATTAACTGAAACGTTCCCTAAGTTTTCCTTCTCTCTCGTTCGTATTGGTTTGGTAAACGGATGAAGCGTTTTATCACTTCGCATCGGAAAACTCCAGGCAGGATGAAACGAAAATATCATTCGTGTGGCGGTGACTGTGAAAGAAGGTTCGTACGGAGGTGAGTGTTGTTTTTTTTTTATATTTCATCAAAAACAAAATCGAAACTGGATTAATTTCATCTTGATTCATTATTGCAGAAATTTTGGAAATAAAATAGAGATGCATCATATCCATTCAATAAATTTGAATTACACTTAAACTTGACTTGACATAAAACTTGAGTTGACATAAACGAAAATGGAAATTAATAGTCCTGGAACCATTTCAAGAACGTCTTCTATAAGATCGTCTAAAAAATCCAGCGCGACGTTTGAGAAAGTATCATTTTCATCCGAACGGTCTAGTCCGGTATTTTCTTTAAAAAATTCGGCTGTCAGCTTCCACTATAGTCAAAATCTTCCATTAACCAACACCGACTCGTTCAACTTACAAAAATCTCCAAACACCGCAAAATCGCCGGTTTTTATTCACAGCGCACCTAGGTCCCCTTTATCCCCGAAATCTCCTAGTTTAGGACATAGTGGTAAAAAATCTCCAAATTTCCAGAAAAGTTATTCTATGCAATCAGATAAAGTGTTTAATTTCCCTCAAAGCAACAAATTGTGCGAGAGTCCGACCATACTAAAAAACGACAAAGTTTTCGATTTTTCCACGACTTTAGATCAAAAACCTTCAAATTCTTCGTGCATCATGCGTACTTCCCCCAGTGTTCCACCAAAATCGCCCAAGTCACCGCGAACTGTTAATTATTCCAACGATTCTCCCACATCACCCGACATGTTTTCGGAAAACTTCAACGCTTCTATAAATCATGTAAACTTTAACATTCAGCAGCCACCCAAACCGAAAGTTAACCGCGTTCTTACAAGACAACAATACCAGGCGTCTCGAAACGGCTCTAGTAGCTCTAAATCTAGTTTAGAATACGTGTCAACCACAAAACATCCAACCGGAGATTATGAAAATGTAGAGTATAAAATTTGTAACTCGATAGAATCCGATTCCATAACAAGTTCTGATTTTCAAGTAAATCCGGTTTACGCGCTAAATTCGGAAATTAGAAAACGCACAAAGCATTCGTCTATTAAAGAAAAGAAGCCAAAGAAGCCGCCGTGCAATATTCGAACAAATCCGGGTTACGACGACAGATATGGTTCTAGTAAATCTATAAATGATTCCGAAAAAGATTGTAAGTCAATCCATAGATGTAGAAAATCGACTTCAGATTTAACGGACTTAACTGACGACGTCGCAAATACCACTATGACATCTCTTAGTCGACCAAGTTCTCCGAGAAGAAATGGTTCCATTAAAGGCGGATTAGCTTACTTAGCATCGAGAAGAGGTTCTCGTGATTCCGTGGCTTCGAATATGTCAAATATTTCTAACGAAGACATCGGACCACTCAACTTCCAAAATACTGCTCGAGGGCGGCAACGGCGGACGTCGAATTTTCTCGAATTACCAGGTATGTTAATTATGTATAACATGTTAACCGTTGGCACATTTTTGCCATCAAAGTTTCCTCAAATTTTCTATATTTAAACGTTATTTTTAATTATCTTTATGTATCTTTTGAAT
Organism: Cantharis rufa; assembly: GCA_947369205.1. NCBI lineage: Eukaryota > Metazoa > Arthropoda > Insecta > Coleoptera > Cantharidae > Cantharis > Cantharis rufa. The sequence continues at coordinate 93,446,537 of OX376303.1, forward strand.
AATTAATGTTGTAAATATTTAAATAGGGTGAATTGCGTTTCAAGTCCTCCGATATCCTTTAAAATGTAGGGTGCATGCACAATTTCAAACAACATTGCTTCTTCTGAATATCAATAAGCATTTTTTTTACATAATTAAATGAAAAAAGTTACAGTATAATGAAAAATACATAATTGAAATTTTTTTAATTAAATTACCAAGCTTGGTTTATTAAAGATAGCGTTGCGATTTTATCTATTGATATTCTCTATAAATGAGGTTTGAAAACTTTCTGTTTGCATAAAATATTACGTTTGGGTTGAGCTTTACAATATTTTCGTCTAACTAATATTTTCTAATGACGAATTTAAATTTTGTCATCCTATTGGAAAAATTCAAGCAAAAGGATACATAATTTATATTAAGCAAAGCAAATGTTTGCAATTTTGTTACGTGATGTGAATAAAATTTGAACAAATTAGGTTGATTGAACAATTTAATTATAATAATTATACCTAAGTCGTTGCACGGTATTCGTTTTAATTTTGTCGGGAAGTGACAGTTAAAATCCTCAAAACCGAATTTCTGAGGTGGAAAATTTGTCTGAAATGCCATCCAAATTGCATTGCATTTTCTTTTCGCATTGACATTATTAAGTTTAAACAATATTGAATCAATTAGATTTGTAACATTTCGAAATATTTTGGTTAATTTGTTTTCATTAATTCTGGATGTTTGGTAATGGGAATTGTTTTAGATGTCTGCAGTACTTAATGTACTTCAAAATAGTTGAGAGAAACTTTATAATAATGTTATACGATGTTGGTTTAGGTTCAATAGCTTTTTGAACACTTAAAAGTTAGTCACAAGACAATCAAAATTTTTATGCAAAATTATAGCAAATACTTGCATAAATAAGTTACTTTAAACTATAAGTTTATACGCATCCAGTCGAAAGATTAAAAAATTGCAATACAAGGCATCTATCCAATCAACAAGTTGATTTATTTTTTATACCACGAACATACCCATATACCATAATGTACGTGGAAGCGATCGAACACCGCCAAAACATTAAATTTTAATTCGAATACAATTTCGAATAATATTTTATCTACTTTGATTTTGTAATGTACCACATTTCATAATTTTTTTTTAGTATCGTAATGATAGTTTTTACCGCACTAGTGCGGAAATAAAGCAGTAGTGCCGTAATTTTGTAAAAGAAGTGAATTTTGCAAAAAAATGTTTATAACTATTTATTAATATAAATTACACAGTTTGAAACATTTCCAAATTAAACTCCAGACGCTGTTTCCAAGTTGAAGCTGGGTTGTTAGACTGTTAATTTACTTGTTGAAGCCACAGTAACTAAAAAGCCCATTATTTTCGTCGCAATTATTTTTTTAATTTCTATTGACGTTCCAACATATCCTTCTGCAACACTATCAGACTTCCAGCTTCCATGGCGCTTGAGAGTATGCATATCTGTCCCTGCATCGGCTAACAATTATGCCGAGGATCTCCGGAAACAATGTCCTGTATAGTTTACCGGTTCAGATAATCCTAATGCAGTAGCGATTTTCTTTGGAATTCCTCCGATTGTATTAACTCCAACAGGCTGCTGGGTACATTTGCCTCCCCTACAGGTAAGAAAAAGAAAACGATCGTGTTTGGTATGGCTGGGACGTAAATCTTTATATTTTCTAAATAAACCCAAACAACTTATTCCCAGGATATTTCCTTCTGTAATGGCAAATTCCCACATAATTTTAGTTTTTGAATTTGTCAAAGTGATCTTGATATATTCTTCTTCGTTTTGAACGTCTCGTGTCATAAAATTTGCAATCTTCTCGCGTCGGCAAGCACCAAAAACTCCAATGATCAAAATCATCTAAAAGCATAATAAGTTTGAGATTGTATTTTTATTATTTAAGCTCTAAAGCTCTAATTCTGATCAAGAGAAGTAAATTAAAGTTTAGCGGATTCTGCAAAATCGTGGAAGCTTATATAAAATTTTACTTTTTGCACAAAATGCATGCTATGGAGACTCGGAATTGACTTATTTGCTTATTCACACCCAAGATATTGCCTCTTTGAATATGGAAGTGAAGATTTCTAGTTTTTCACAAAAATGGTCATTCACGGCTGGTACAGAATTTACCTTCATAAATAAGAAATCCTTATCATTAATTTCCTTAAGAAATTGATATATTTCTACATTTCTTACGTCGGTATCCGTCTGATTTCCTCTTCAAGAAAGCCACAACCTGATAATATTGACTAATATCAATTTTTTTCTTAATCGAGACTAAGGTTCGCAATATAGAATACCGGTGTAACCGGGAATATTTACCCCAGTGAAATTTTACCCCCTAATCATTTTTTACTGGAGGTAAAATTTCCCTAGAGAATTTTTACTGGGGGGTAAAAAAGTTCAAAATAACTTCAGTGAATTTTTACCCCCTTAAGAAATTTTATAGGTAAATCAGAATTTTTATTAGTGTTTATGTAACAAATTCGATTATATTTTATTCTGAGATGCTAAAATATCTTCCTCAGATTTTGGAAGAATAAAAATAAATAAAATGGGGTAATTTATTATTTAAATAGTAAAAGTAATACAGGGTGGAGCGGGAAATCTCCCATATTTCAAAAAATCGCAGTGAAGGAATGGGGGGTTCCAGAGCGGCGGGGTGGTGTTGTTTGGAAGAGTGTGTGATGTAGTTTTCACACGCCACCATGCCCTGGTCAAGGAAGCAAGGTGCGTTTGTGTTCGAAACTTTTATTAAAAATTCAAAAGTGTATATTACAGAAGACCGCTGAAAATATAAAGGAAAGTCAAAAAAAGCAAAAAACTTCTTATGATAAGCGTCGTGCACATGCAGTGAGAATCGGTACTGGTACGAAATTGCAGACGAGATGATTGCAAAGGTGGTTGGACAAAAGCACCTTATACAGGACCGTACGCCATAGAGAAAATTCTGAGCAATGGCAACTGCATTTTACGATCGAAAGTGGGAATTATCGGTAGGAAGGCATATGCAAAAATTTAGATCGATCGCGCACAAAAAATACTAAAAAATAAAATCACTTTTAAGTCATGCACAAAAAAGTCTTTTTAGTGCACGTAAAAAAAAGTGTTGCTTAGCAATTTTCGCATTTTTACATTAATAACGAAAACGTCAACTTTTAGTTGAGGTAATGCTACTAAAAATGTACTGCTTTTAATACGGTTGGAGAAAAATAAAATTTTATGATTTACGGCACACGACGGCACACGTCGGGTAGAATCCAATACAATTTTGATTTGTAAAAAAATCAAAAATGGGGCGAACTTCAACCACAAAATAAGCAATCTCTATCAAATCCAAAATAAATTAAAAATTTTTTTAAAAAAGTATGGTACAACATGGCGCACATCGAGCACAGCCCGGCACAATATTCAGTTTTTAAATTTCCAAAAATGGCGGGGCTAACTTCACGCATATGCGAAATGTGATGAACTGAAAATTATCCGAAGCCTTAACCTCTCGGTTACTGATTGCTATATTATTTAAGATGCAATCTGCCATTGAGACAATTCTCTTTATGGTAAGAAAAAACCGGGCAAAAAAATGTTGGCAACATGTTGATGGATTATATTTTGATATGGATGTTGATGGATGGAGCATATTTGTTGGACACAGGAACTTGTATCCGCATACATGTTTTCAACAGTATTGCGCGTCTGAACCAAAACCAAAAATCAAAAAAAAAAGTATTGACTGAGCAATGTTTTCCATGTGAAATGGAAAACACGGATACAAGCAACATGCAACAAATTTCTGCATGTCATGCCGACCGATGTTGACGAGTATCCATCAACTAGTTGCTAGTTACCGGGATACAAGTTGACAACACCAATATCAACATGTTGCCAACATTTTTTTGCCCGGTTTGTTCTTACCTTTAGAATTTTCAAACGCAATAACAAAAAATATTCTTCAATTCCATAGTCCTATTTACATTAGGTTTGTATTATATTGGGCAAAATTGGGCAGAAACTTTTCTGATTCATATTCAACATCTGACCATTTAAATTAAAGGTGGGAAAAGTGTTTCGAGATAATAAGAATTTTTTTTATTAAAATGTTAAATTAGTAGAATTACCAATTTTAAAAATTGCAAATACAAAATTTAATGAACTAAATAGGAATCGTTTTGTTATTGTTACAAAACCATTAATGTGAGATATTGAATCTGGAATGCTTTTGCCTCACCACCTAAATTCCTCACAAACCACCACTGCTAATAACACATAATAGCATTGTGCATTTTAATTATTTATACTTTTTCAAAAATTACATTTAATAATTTTTTGATTAAAAATGTTCGTTTTTTTTCAGATATTTTACTCCCCCTTCCCAGTTTCTATGCAAAATTTCGTTTTATCTCTTTTGAATTTTATTATCCATAGTTAAAATAAAATTCAAAACTATGTAATTCCAGTTGAAAACAGTCACGCGTAAGTCAAGCCGAAATACGCGCTTCAATTCCGGGCCGAGTTAAAACTGTATCAGACCCTATTCTCTCAGAAAGTAATGAAAAACACGGAGGTAATTTGCCAAGAACACCTATAAAAAGATTGTTTAATCAATTTTTTGAATTTTTTTTTAAATATAAACGTTTTATAAGAATTCTATTAATTTTTGAAAATTTATGACATGTGTCTGCTTTTTTGGATCTTTTTCAGGCGTTCAAACAGATTATTTTCTAATTTTAATTTTTTGCTGAAATTATAGTCACCAGTTTTTTTATTTAATAACTTTCAAGGAAAGGTGGATGGATCGAATTTTTAGTTTTTAAGGTCAGTTATCCCGACATCCAAACGAGAAAGATGGATATATCGGCATTTTAATTTGATTACATTACATTTTGATTATTTTTGGTCATTTAAAAAACCATCCGATTTCTTGCATACAAATGCTGACATATCGACAATATCTAAACCGGATTTACAAAACTGTTCATCTCGACGTTCATTGATAATATAATCGAAATTAAAATTAATAGGTTTGATACTAAATTTTTCTCGAGCAAAACAGCAACCATTTTTTGCTTGTCTTCCAATCTAGATTATTATCTTGCGTAATTTTTATTATGATCATAGAGGCTTCCCTTTGTTGTTTAAAAAACTACCCAGAAATGCACCATAGTAAAATGTACGTTTTTATTGACTTATTAGAATTCTGAGACACTTCCTCAATAAAATTAGGTTTATGGTTTGAAAACCATATATTTTATAGTTTCTTTGAATTTAGAACTGCTTAGCAATATAACACTTTAAAGAAAAACATGAAAATCATAATTTACAATACTTGATCAAAATTTAAATAATTTTAACAATTCAGTTTCTTTTGTGAATTTTAAAGTGTATACAAAATGCCACTTTGTTATGTCCAAGTTCTGTTTTAAATTTGAATACCTACTCGCAGACGCTACTTCAAAATATAATGTGGTCTCTGATTAAAAACTTCGTTCAAACGAATTTAACACAAATAAAGAAAAAAGCAAAAATAAGAATAATATAGTAAGGAACTTCTCTATAAATTTTGTAGACATAGCTGAAAGCTTTAGAAAACAGGATCGATTGGAACTAAAATAAATGCCAATAATATTTTCTGCTTCTATTCTTGCAATTTCTACAGCCCCGTCGAATAAGGGTCCGTTGAATTAGTAAGCATAGTCGATATATTTAACTGAAAAAACAGACGTTAGACATTTTTCAACGGTAAAGAAACATCGATGGCGCTGAAAAAATAGATTGAGAGAACGCTCTGCCTCCAAATCAGCTAATACACTGTAGATTTACCAATATTCACTATTTTTGTCAATTCATATTTAGTGAAATCGAATTTTCTGTAATATGCTGTCAATTTGATTTTGATATGCTGTCAGCACTAGGTAGTGATCGCAATCACGATATCGTCTGTTGGAGCGTATAGGTATAATAAAAGCACAACAGTGAAAGATACAATAAAAATTACAAAAGTGCGATAAAAAAGAAATATAAAATAAAATACAAATAAAAATAGTACGAATTTATTATTATTTCCTTTTCTCCATAAAATGCTCATATGAGATATGATTAAATTGAAACTGCACTATTGCAGCTAGTAATATTTAATATGAAAGGATCAAGCACCTCGGTTATATTTTCTAGACTAATTTTTACGAGGGTTGGATCAATTTATAGAATAAATTACTAAATTCTCCCAAGTGTTATTTACACCTAAATTACTTATGCCGGTACTTGTAGTCGACTCAAGTTTGAATTCGACCAATCAAAATAGTAGTCAATTTCATACTTGATTTGTTTTAAAGCATCGATCGAACGAGGTGTATAGGCTTAGAGACTACTAAATCTTATGTTAAAAAAATATTAATAAAATTATTTGCATTCGACTGTTTGATAATATTATTTTAGTCCTTTGGCCAAGGTTAATTATGTATCGAATAAAATATATCATTATCCTCATTATAATCAACCTTACCCAAGCGCAGAATAATTTATTGAAAATCGGTTGACTAAATGCAGAATGTTATGCGGTTGGTACAATTATATACTTTAAACTTTATTATGTGTCTGATTTTGGTTGGATTGTGTAAACTACATTATTTTATTGGGTTAGGGAACAAATTTGCAAAAATATTTTTTTTTGGTTGTGCTTGACCTTTACAAGTGAATGTATTTGGTTACAAATATTGTAAGTTTGCGTGTTGTTATATCTTGACGTTTTTTTTGCATTAGTTACATATTATATTGAGGTTAATTTTATTTAATTAAATATATTGATTTATTCTACTAATTTACTTTTTTTCTTCACTTTCTGGTCTGTTACTGATTGTTTTCTGATTCCATTCATACTGCCACACTAATTATCGTTATCAGTGAGACCTGACTTACTCTGCTTAAATTTAATTAGCTTATAAACGTTCTTGGACACAAAATTTATTGTTACTGTAATTATTGGGAACATTTGCATTTATCTTCACATCTGCTATTTAAAATATTAAAATCCAATTGGAAGTCTTGTCATATCGCAACATAATATTATCTAAGATACAACTAAGTTGTATTGCATCCATCATTTTTTACGTTTATAAACCTCTTTAAAGATCCATACATTTTGTCATTTTTGTCGAGAACTATAAAAAAGTCTAAAAGAGAAACACAATTTGTCTGTGGGTTGTATCTGCAAATGTTGTCTGTTGTTCTACTTATCAAATATAATGCTGTTCATATCATATTACATTATAATATATTGTATCCAAGACAAACAGACGCAGACGGTGTTATACTAAACCCAAAATCAATATTTTTTCAAATCAAATTTAAAAAAAATTTTCTTGACGAGCTAAGAGCTTTTTTGGAAGTGGGCAAAAAGACTTAACAGACACTTAAATACAGACTTACTAATTGTGGAAAAGGAATAAACAACAATACGTGACTCACGTTCGTGATTTACTAACAATGTAAATTTGGTTTAACGCCCATTAAAAATGCTATTAATTACAATTTACACATTTCAGTTTAACGAAATTATTTACAATTACGGTTTAATGCACGATCGAAATCTCCCTAGTGGTCTCAATTATTTTATTTTTATTTAAATTGGTATTTAAAGTGTCTGGAAAATTTGACTTTTACTACTGAAGGTTAAAGAAATGTTTTTTTGAAAATTTAACGCAGCTTTTGTTAGTTTCAGCTTATTGAAGTTTGTAATAAAATCGATTACTTATTTTATTACAATACTTTATTACTAGCTAAGTACGTACCTACGCAGGTTTGAAAATAATTGTTGAGAATTACAATCAAATTTTTTTCAAACATAATTGGATATTAAGTTAGAAATATTAGATTATTTATATCAGACGAGCCACAGAAGGTACATTAGCTCCAAATAAAATATGTTATTTTTTCCAAAAATTAAAAAAAAATTACGATTTTAAAATTTTTTTGTTTTTTTGCATAAAATTTATGTTGCATGGAAATTTGTGCTTTTGGACAGAATTTTTAAATTAAATTAATTCTAATTTCACACTTAACAGCCACGCTTACAAATTAGAATATTATGAGGTTTATAAAATCCAAGACAAGAATATTTTTTCATAATTAGAATGTTGAAACTGGGAAATGAGTTAATCAAAAGAGTATTAAAATAGTAGTTTACGGGACAAGCGAGGAAAGGAATAGTTTACTGAAAGAGTAGATACGTTTTTCACAAAACAAAACAAAACGTTAAATACGACTTTTTAACCTAATATCGCAAAGAGCAGAGATTATTAAAAATTAGTAAAATTTCGACAAGAGTGAATATTTCAGAACGGTCTGACATTTTTGTCAAAATCATGTAGTAAAAAAAAACTTTCAGCACAATTTTTGATGTCATTACAAATATTACCGCTTTTCATTTAGTTACATTATTGTTTAAAAATTCTGCTGATGCTTGTAATATAGGGATTAAAATTTAAAATACCGAATGCCTTGAGCGGCAGTTTGTTTATTATAAAGAACATCGTAACAATGCTCAATTTTTGTTATAATTTAAAAAAAAATTTCGAATTGAATTTTAAATATCATTAGAAAAGCTAGAAATTTAATGATTAAAAATTTAAAGATTGTCATGTAATTAAACTCGAAGCGACTTTTTCCGGTAAACTTATTCCGAACAAAATATATTGAATTTTGTCCTTTTAACTCGGGTAGCAATTAAAATAATTGCAATCGAGTTATATACAATTCTGGCCGGAAATCTGTATCAAATCAATTGCTGGATTGATTTGGAAGCTTTGTTATAATTTGTTTTCAATGTGTTCTTGTTCTGAGATTGGTGACTTTTTCACAATATAAAAGTACCCTCGTTAAAAATTAACGTTGAAAAGGTTGAGGATTATTCGAACAAATTTTAAATTTTATTTATACAGATCTGTTCTAAATACGACTAAAAGTTAACCGACTGGCTAAATTAGCTGATTATACGTATATTGATACAATAGCTTACCTTCCGATCCAAGCTTGAATAGATGGGGCTGGTATTTAATAGTATAACATAAGGGTACTTCAAAATTTTGGTTATTTGTCGAAAGAAATCTTTGTTGTATAAAATAAAGGGAGAGATTATAAGCTATCCAATATTATAATGGAAATTCTACCATCGGGTATGTTTAACAACATTACAATTTACGTCTTCAACTAAATTATTACATTAAACATCACAAGCAGTATAATAGTCGATAGCTTAATATGTAATATTATTAATTAATATGAAGGTGCAATAAATTTGTTTCTACATTTCTGTGCTAGATATGATAACAGGTAAAAGTTAAGAGGTAGTATTTTAAAAAGTGGAGGTGTAATTAAGATTTAGAAAACTCTTCATCAAATTAAGATTTTAATTACTGCAATCTAAAAGTTTCTGCATTTCATTTAAAATCTAATGATTAAGCTTGAAAACTCACGAGGATGAAGCTGATAAGTTTTATTTTGAAAATAAGGAAAACTTGTATTAAACACAAGTTCAATGACTTATGTTTTCTGGATTTGTGGAAACTTGAATTTACTTACTTTAGTTTTTACGAGTGTATTTTTCTTCAAAGCAGTGACATGTTTCCACACCATAGCTTTTGAGTTGATTTAACTTGTAATTTATGTTTAAAATGTAATTCAATTAAAGTATTATTTACTTTCTCAACTACACACTATTCATAATTCTGTTTTAGACTTGCATTTGCGTTGACATTATTACAGCCTATACAAATATCTTCGGCAAGCTAAATTTGATCCATTCCTTCAGGTTGTTTATTATGTCAACGTCTGAAATACTAGATTTCAAATCCACACACATAATATATATTTGTATATCTCAGTTTACATATTATACATGGTTTAATAGTTTAAATAATTTGTAAAAAGAATAGATTCGAAAAAACATTCTGAAAAAAACAGTTTCAGTTAACAGTTATGCAAAAGATTTAAAAAATGATATCAAGCAGACCTTTAATAATTTCCCAATGATATTTTGTGTTGATATTAGTACTTACAAATGATATCAATATTTCATGTAACGAAAGCCATAAATGTAGTAATGTAGTTGAAATATTGGAATTTACTTATCGGAAAAACTTGAATAATGCGAAAATTAGTTTTCAATTTCAATTTTTTGTCAAATTTTGGTGTTTCATATGTTTTTAGAATAAAATTATATACCGAGTAATAACCAGTACAGTAAGCAGCAAAGAAGCATTTTATATATTATTAAAATAAAATAAAAATACTTGTCGGTTTAAATAACGAACAAATCATTCACAGATTACAGGAAAAATGTAATTTTTCAATAAAATTCTTTGAATGTTCAACCAGTTACAAAGCAGGCATTTAATTCAGAACAAATAGTATCATTCACTTATATAAAATCCAAAATTTGTAACATTAGCTTCCGTAAAACTACGATAAAATTAGTCAAAAATTCATATTTATTATTTATTTTTTATTCTAATATATTAACTGCTAAAAGATACAAATTAATTATAACATTATAATGGATCCGGACCAAACTTTGTAGACATTTCATGTAGGACCTTTTTTCATTTTCCAAATGTTCCAAAATTATTTTTTTTTATTTTGAATTTTCTTCTTCTTTGTCACTTCAGGGATTAGGATCATATCGTAGGTCCCATGCCAAAGTCATCAATGAGCAAAATTTTAATTTTTGAGTTATTGATTTCACCTATCTAAAATTGTATCAATCTATCATTTGGCAAAACAGCGAATGTAATCGCCCAATAGAATTCTTTGTAATAGTTTTAAAAAATAGTTTTCACAACTTGAAACTCCGATTTTTACTGAGAAATTAAAAATTCAAATTGCTTTACCTGAAAACTACAAATTTGCACATTGGTAAGTTTGGCATGGGACCGACGATATGTCCTGTTCCGGCGTCCATCTTTTCCTCGGCCTTCAAATATCCCTAATTTCTTTCGGCTTGTAATGCCATGCTTTTTAAAATTTCAAAATTTTAATTTTGTTTATCGGACAACAGCGAAAGCGATGCTTTCCGAGTGTTCGTTCGGCAACCAAAGCAAAGCATTCCTAGTCAGCTCACAAATCGACTAGTAATGTAAAATCGACTGGAAATGTGTTTTTATTAATGGTCGATTCTGTTACTTCTGCATGTCAAATCATTTATATTATAAAAAAATGCTATTATAAAGATTTGACCGACGTGGGGTTCCAACTCACGATCTCCAAACGATCAATTATGATTCAAGCACTTAATACATTTCGCTGTGGAGGGTTGCGGCAATTACATTGTTTTAATTTGTCTTATCTGTCACGATTTGTAATTTAAACAATATTTTTTATATTTGATATAATAGATAATTTTATGTTTTCCGATAGAAAACTATACTCACCTTTTCTCGAAATATGATCCGCTACTGGGCTTACAGCTTTAAAGAGCTCGCTCACTTTAAAACAACATAACTGTTATCCTGTCGCTCCGATTTTTTTGAGCTTTGGTGACATCTCTACAAAACAGGTTCTCTGTACGCAAAAAAAATGTAATTTATGAATATAAAAAATCTGTTTAAACAGTGATCGTCACCTGAATTACATATAAATATATTGCGATGATCTTTTTTATAAATTATAATTTTAAAACTTTAATTAAATAAAACCACTTTTTAAAAACTTAAACTCAAAACTTTAATTAAATTAACTTAGAAACTTAAATTCAATTGGAACGGACAAACACACGTCCGCTCGCTTGGCTGTCGGCCATTAAAAAGCATACATGCACATTTTCCAATTTATAAATTTAACAAAATAATACCAACTTAAAATTATTAACAATTAAAAATATAATACAGGACGATTAAAATTATTTACAACACAAAATTTATTTACAAAAATTAAACAATTATTTTTATCAACCAATTAAACTAATTTTGAACATGACAATATGGTAGTACCCGGATACTACGTATGGCAGATATAAGGTGTAAATTTGTATGGCCCCATAAGGGTTAATATAACTACGCGCCCAGTAACGAATCATTTTCGATACTGGGCCAGTAATATACTATTAATTTGAAATTTTGTTTTATTTATTTTTAAATTTAAATTTAATTTTATGTAAATATTTGAATTGTTATTCCCGCCAACTATTTTGTGTTGCCACCAAAATTTGTTAATAACTTTTAACTATACAAAGCCATTTTGATATTTTGTGATATCTGATATTTTGTGTTGAAGTTTGAAAATTTGAGAAGTTTTTGCAAATAAATAAGTTCATTTGATGTAGGTAAGTGGAATTTTAATTAATTGATTTTCCATATTTGGATGATTTTGGAAGTTTTTAAAGATTTTGATGGTTTTATTAAGTATTTCTGGAGGTAGTTAATTAATTAGATGATTAGTAATGGTAATTTGGAGATATGGAAATTTATTTAGATTAGAGAATGTTTAAAATACATTAAATTGAAAAGCAAATATTGAAAGAAAAATTTTGAAATAATATTTGGATTATTAAAAAATAAAAGTCTCGTTTAAAAGAAATGGGTGGCTCGAAGAAAAATTAATATTTTCTTTGAAAATCCATTATTTTTACTCCCTTTCACCTTTTTTCATGGTATTTCCAATCTAAAATTGATTTTCAAGTAAATGTCACACTTTAAAATTTGAGCAATTCTCATAACATCGTTTTAACGATCTCCGTGAATCTCAAAAACAATCTTAAATAATGACTCAAAAATATTATGTAAAATCGTGATAACAGCATCAGGTAACTTAAGGCAGTGTTCTAGTCTAGAGCCATAAATTTTAGGTCTTCTTTCGAGCTTGATAGAAAAGGAACAAACCATATTTTTACCATCCATTTTATTACGACATATTTATTGATATTTTATCAATCTACAAAAAATTTTTTGAACAAAGAATATTAAAATTAAGCGACTTATCACCTAGTAAAGTTGAGCATGAAATAAAAATGGGGTGTGCTGGTTGACACGATTGCAACCCTTCTGGTAATCTGAAACAAAATTACAAAAAAATTCATTATTAGTAAGAATCTCGTTATAGCCCTACCAAAAAGAAAACTGAAAAATTGTTTTTTGCGAAACGGCACTGCAGCTGTCTGAGAACAAAAAACAGTTTTTAGCCCGTTTTTTTCTCATAATTTTTAATTTTTTAAAATAGTTAGCAAATTAATTTTGGTGCAAAAGTGGTAGGAGCGATAGGCAGATATACATTGAAGGTTGTTACAAAATTTGAAGTACCACGGTAAAACAAAACTTAAGATATCGTGTCAACCAAGTCGAAAAATGCAATTGTGTAATAAACGCGTTTAAAGTTTTGAGTAAGAGCTTCAAATAGCTACAAAAATAATTTTGCTATAAAAGTGGTAGGGGCGATAGATAGATATACCCTGAAAATCGACTCCAAATTTGAGGTAAATCGGGTAAATAGAACTTGAGATATCATGTCAACCATGTTGAAAAATGTAGTTTTGTATAATAAACTTGTACCTTAATAATAGACTTTTAAAAGCTAGACTGAGCTGAAATGAAAAGTAAACACTAAAATATTTACGATTTTTAAGTGTTTTGGGTTGACCTAATATATTTGTACATTTATAGAATTTATAGCTGAAATGGTCACCTGTCAGGCATTGTCCCATATGCTCCAGCTTGAAGGAACTACTAGAATTTAAAAATTTTCTCTCGAATACATATATATTTCAATGTCTAAACTTGAAGAATATGCAGAAAACAGAAAATAGATTTTTTCAAAATTCTAGATTACAACACTGCCTTAATTGATTTTTCCACATTTGGATGATTTTGATGGTTTTATTAAGATTTTTTGCTATTTTGGATGACTTAGTAATGGTAATTTGGAGATATGGAAACTTATTTATTATATTATTATTAGAGAAGATTTAAATTACGTAAAATAAAAAATTGAAAAGCAAAAATTGAAAGAAAAGTGAGCACAAAATTTTTAAATAATATTTGGATTATTAAAAAATAAAAGTTTTGTGTTAAAAAAAATGGGTGGTCCGAAGAAAAATTAATATTTTCTTTGAAAATCAATTATTTTATATTTTAAGGTCGTCGGGTCATTTCGGTATATTTTGGTACCCCGTACCCCGTACCCCCTTTGTCTCTTTTTATATTGTTTATGCACTTGTATTTCCAACTTAAAATTGATTTTCAAGTCAAAATCACACTTTAAAATCTGAGCAATTCTACTCATAAAATCGTTTCAACGATCTCCGTGAATCTCAAATGATGGCTCAAAAATATTATGTAAAATAGTGATAATAGCATCAGGTAACTTAACCGAGTCGATGGACTCCGCAGTGTGTTATATTCTATAGTTTAAATATGTAGAATTATCGGTTGCGGTTCAACATGAAGTAAATATCGAATTTCCATTTATCGGGTAATTTTGAATAAAATATGACTATTTATGCATCTCACCAACAGTCTTCCCAATAAACTCTAACATATAACATATAAACTCTAACATATTGAGTTTATTCAGGCAGTAATATTTTAAGACGAGTAAAATATTTCTCTTTTTGCATTATATACAACAATAATGGATATTACCACCTGTGCATTATTAAGAAGAAAATAACCGAGAGGTCGTAGAAAACAACCAACAATATAATTATTGTACATATTATTATTGTAGTAGTACTTGTAGATATTACACCAAACCATTACATTTTTCATAATCCAAAAATATTATGCGATGTTAGAGTAAATAATCATAGGTATGTTCTAAAAATGGATTACTCTGTGTAAATTTGATTTTAACTACTTTTGTTGAAAATTTTTTTATATTTAGACACATATTCAATATTGTTTTTGCGGTCAGTATTATTAACTCGATAAGTATTGACTATAATCGCTTATTAGTATCGGTTAAGTTATTTGTTTAATTTTTTAATTTTAATTATTAAATTAATATAATTAAAAAATATTTTAATAAAAATTAAAAAGTCTACATTATTGATTCACTCTCGTATATATCGATTTGTATTATACAGAAAATACACTTTGTATTTTCTCAAGCACTAAATTAACTATTAAAACTTAAGACATGAGTTTGCGGTTGTTTATTATTTACAGAGGAGCTTTAAGCTGAAAAAGCTAAAACAAGTTTCTTAGATAATTATTTCACAGTATAATACGCTGAAGATTTACATTGTTATTAATAATATATTATTAAAAACTGTAATTTATAATAGTCGACATTGTATAACTGGGATTATCAAACTTTGACTTAAAGCTAAACTTAAAAAGTACACAATTTTTGTTTTTCAGTTCAGTCTAACTTTCAGTCAAACTTCAGTTTATATCTTTTAGATTTGGAAGCATTTATGTATATATACGAAAATAATAATAAACACAAAAGCGTTTGAAGCTAATTTATTTTCATTTTAACCGTTAGTTTTCCAATAAACTTTTGGTTATTTTACAAATTAATTCAAAATGTAAATTTAGCGAAATTAAACTAAGGATTCCTAGGAAGGGTGGGTACCTAGTATATAATAATGCATTAATTGCAATTTGCAGCTTAGATCATGCGACTATACTTAGTTTACATTATCTTAATTGAAGCTATACAAGTTAGTTAATTAAACTTGTTTACCTGCAGGAATATTAGTTTAGTTTGTAGGTATATCAAATTAAAATTTTTGAAACCACATTATTTGTACTGAAATAAATAGTATATTACTAATTTATTGTTATGTATTTTCTTATTCAAATACACATAGTACATAATTTAGTTGTTGGAAGAATAAACTTTGTATACGAAAAGTTTATACTTCTGTATGTGATATGTGTTATTATGAAATAAAAGTACAGGATGGTGTTTAACTAACATTTCAGCTGTATTTAATATTACTATTTATGTGAAAATTCAAGAATTGTAGTCACTGCTCCTGAGCATTTTTAGAATTAAAATTTCGAAAAAAAAATTTTTCACAAGTTTTCTAGACCTGTTAACTTATACGGTGAACAAACATGAAGAAAACAAATAGAAAATTAAAAACAAATTGACGGCAATAAAAATTTAAAACCACTTTAGTTTACAATTTTAAACGTAAACTATTTTTGTGGCAGCTTATGGCATAATTTAAATTTTAATAATAAATTAAGGCTAATATGTATTTAGTTGGTATATAAATATTAATTTACATTATTTTTATTAATTTTTAATTAAAAGAAAAATTTGTAAACAAATTTCATAAATAAATGCAGTTAATTTAAATAGGAGAAAGCGGAGTTAAATGTAACAACATGCCGATAGTTGTTGATGATGAATGTGTGCTGCCGACTCGATCCCGATTTCAAAAATTCAAGATAAACGAATTATTATATAAAGTAAATTCAAATTGAATTTTTTGGTTCCCGTAACAATACGTCGATAAAACTAATTTAAGAGTTCACAACCCTATAAGGAGAAACAAAAACTCGAACAAAACATGTCTCTTTTTATTAACATTGCTTGGAAATTTAAAAGTACATGTTGTATTTTTTTGTACATCTACACTTTCAAAATTTGATACAAAATATTAATTAATTTAAAAAATTCCATTTAAAATCAACAACTTTTCAATTACCGTGCAAGTGAAAATAACAAAATAATATATTAAAAGCAATTTTTAAATGTTTGTTAATCAGCATAAAATTAATAAATTACGAAATAAAAACATTAAGCATTAAGTGTATTCTATAGCTAGAGTTCTTAAATTTTTAAAACTCAATTTTCTCGAGTTTTTGTGAAAAATAATTAACATTGGTTAGCCAAATTTAACTAATTACCTGCCAGGTGCCGCTTTCAGGCAATTTACAGGCACAGAAAAATGCCAGGCTCCAATTTCGATACAGCCAGGCAATTGCCAGGCAAATATTAAACATGCAGACTCAATTTTTTTGCTTGTTTTGATTTCATATTATTATAATTTTGTTTTGATAATATTTGGGACCCAAGTAAAGACGAGCTGGTATTATAATCCTTGAATTCTAATTAGTCAGTATTACGAAGAGATCATTATTTAATTGCATAATATTTTCTGAAAGTAATTTGTTTCATCTAATCACATTAAAATTCGATGTTTTAACAAATATATATTTGAACCAAGATTAAATTGGCTAATTTTTGTATTTTTTTATAATTTAACGGAATCTACCCTTCGTGTAGATGTCCGGTTGTTAATATTACAATTTTGTGTTTGTTTACTGTCATATAAATTTTTAACTTGACTTGATAGTAATGAGAGCGTTTTATGTTTATTTCTTGATTAATGAAAATTAAACAGTTAAGTTTAATTTTATGAAAAATGTACTATCACGTTCTTAATACAATAGGTAGGGTAAGGTTGCCAAAGTCGTACCACCGCTTAAGTCGTACCTCTTAAATATTAGGCGTAATATCACACCAACTGCGCCCCTTCCGGCAAAACGAGTTACTCCCTGGTCAACCATATTGTTTTAGGGTCTAGAACGAGTAACTCGTTTTGCCGTGATATTACGCCTAATATTTAAGAGGTAAGACTTAAGCGGTGGTACGACTGTGGCAACCATACCCTACTTCGAGTAAACTCGAGTAAAAGTTGCCTGTCAACTTAAACTTTATAACAATATAGCTTTTGTAATTTTTTTTGCAAGAGTTTTTGCAAGAAAAAAAACTTTATTTTGTATTGAAATGCTAAAAAAGAGAGGAAGAGAACTAATTTAAAAAAAAAAGCAAGTATGCTGTCTTATCGACCATGCCATTATAGGGTACCTTATTCCTCTATGCGCTGAAAACGAATGATCAATGAATCAACTAACATTGTTAATGCTTTATTTTTTAAATTTGTTTTGAATTTAATAATTTATTTGCTTTTAGTTTCCTATATCAACAATTTTATGTAGGTGTGGAATTTTGATATAATATAATAATTAAATATTTAATATCACGTAGTAGGTACAAAATTTAATAGGGTTTTAACCTAAATTTTCCAATTATATTACAATTTTGCAAGCTTTCTCAGAAAGATTATATAAACCATATTAAATCATTTGTTTTAGAAGTATTTTGGATAAGGGATTTTACAAGAAGGTAACTGTATTTACTTGTCTGGTAAATTGTATTTCAGTAGTACGCAATTTATTAAATAATTGATATTTGTAATAATTTTGCTCTGCCATTTTTGGAGTAAAAATAAACAAGTTTCGTTTATATTTCTACGATAATTGACAACATTCAATAACAATATACGCGATAATTTTATTGACTTGTGGTTTTTGCTCCATTAGTTAATTGAGCGGAAATTGTACCTGTATTTTATTTTAACAACGACAATTAAATTTATGAAATTCTGTAATTATTCAATTATCTGGGTAAAATTGAATTATCGTATCGCAACTTTTACGGGAGGCAACAGGTGTATTAACTTCAGTGTTACTTAAACCAAATAATAATTATCTGCTTACGTTTAGAAGCTTTCGTTTTATGTACCTACTCAACTATTTGAAAAAAGTAAAACAATTTAAGCGTAAAATAGCATCGTGAAATTTGATGTTTTCAAAATGCTATCGTAAAAGCACAATAAAAATAAATTAGACGATATTCTTGATTTCATTCATAAAAACATTTTAACGATGAATTTTTTTGTAAAAAAATTTTTTGCTTTTATTACTTTATACTCAAGAACTTTTGTAATTACATAGTACTTAAAAAATTTGCCCAAAGAATTATCTACTTTTTATATTAATTTTTGCAGGAATCTTTTTTATAAAACAGAAAACATCAAAGAAGTTTTAAATTGAAAACAATTTTTACAAAAATGTTTGAGAATATTTAAATATTTGTATAATTTGATAAATTTAGTAGATACAATTTACAATAGATAACTTAAAAGATAAATTTTTTAGAAAGTACATTTTTCATATTTTCATAAGAGAAAATCAACATTTTTTTATGTAAAAGGATTATTTACTTAATAAAAACTTGTTCATGCCTGAAATACATTTTTTTAGAATTTTGATTATGTTATCATTTGGGTGAATTTTAAGTTTCCTATCCAGAATTTCAAATAAAACAAATCTTTAAGTTTTTATTTATTTTTTATAATAAATTTAAATTTAACATATTCTCCACATTATTGGGTCAGTTGAGGCCTGGTTACCGAGATACTTCTGCAAATTTTTAATTTTACAGCAATCGTTGAAATAATAAATCAAGTATAAACACTACTGAAAGATTTTTAAATAGTCGCTTTAGTTGGATGAAGCTGAATAATTAATAGATTGGGTTAAATTACTCTCATTATATAAGTAAATTAATCTGTTTAGAATTCAAATGATTATAATAGCAGTACAGTAATTATTGTGGTTATTTCTATTACTATTTGGAAATAATTTCATGAGAATTCAGTTTCATGTGATTAAATTTATGAAAAGACCCAATTATATGAATAACGCAAGCTTATTAGACTTTCAGATATTTTATTTCTATTTTATTAATAAGCGTTCTACAGGTTAAATTCAAACAAGGTATGGTAAATCAATATCATGTACATACAATATTGCTGTTGATGTTCGTTTAAAAATGTTCTACACCAAATTATTTTTTTATTTTTTCTTTAATATATTTAAGAAACAAAAAGTATTTAATAAAATTAAATTCTCTGGTTTCAATCGTTCAGTTAATCTTGGACATGAAAGCTTTAGAAAAATTTATATATTTCTAATTACAGAAATCGGAATTAAAGCTGCTTTTAAATAAATAAACGTGTTAGAGTAAATTTACAGTACCAATTTAGCTGTACATTTACATTAAATTACAATAATTTTACATTGCGGAATAAGCATTACATTATTATTATACGAAAAAATTGTTTTAAAATTCATAAATTCAAACAACGAAATATGAGAAATAACAAAAATATTCCTTTTGGAAACTACTCGGTCAAGGAAAGATAGGTAAAAAGCTCGAGGGCTTTCAATATCTCGATGATTGTTAAATTTTAATCTCATATTGCTTTGGTAAAAAATTCATTTCTTGTTATATTGTTTAAAATTTTTTAAATTAGCAAATATTTATTAAAGTCACATATGTATTGCATTTATATTACTAACGAGTAACTGCCGAGGACGACAGTTGAGCAGTACAGTTCAAAGTGTAGCAGTGACATCTATTCATCAAAATTAATATTAACTCAATTAAGCTGACGATCGAAACCTCGTGAGTGATTAGTTCTCGGAATTTTATGCCCATCAATCACAAGTCCGTTACCACTGTATTTTCCCTCGCCGGAAAACTTTATTGCTTCTCTCCGAAGGTAGATTGGCAATTCAAATTAAAATGCGAAGGAGAAATACACACAAAAGGTTATTATGATTAAAGCGAGAGATGAAAAATTAGATTTTTAAGAGAAATAATCGAATATTTTAAAATGTCGTCAGCAATTACTGGAAAATTTATACTTTTTACGTTTGAATGCTGTGGAATAATAGAATATTCTGTAAAATCATTCCAGCACTACAATGTACCACATAACATACAAAAACGACAAGTAATGTCGTATTCTCTTTCGATATCGATTCAGATTCGAAGTGCACTTAGTCATAAAAGTATCTATAAAAGCAAAAGCATTTTCTTCCAAATATGAATTTCCTTCTCGGTAACAGGAAACGTCTCTTTAATTAACATATGTAGGTACTTAATTACCACTAACTAATTATATGTACTTAAAATTTGCATAAAGGGTGAAGCATACATTAGCTTTAATAATATTTATGTGCAATAAAATAAATTTAGATATTTTCTCTTTCTGAAATATAAGTTATGTAAAATTCAAAGTTAGTATTTTTGAAAATATTTAGAAATGAAATACACGAAAATTCCTACGCACTGCGAGGTTTATTAGCTTTTCGTACGCTGCCTTGGCAACTAGACAAATAACTTGAAACGGTAATTTTACACATCACAGAGAGCGCAATTCTGATATTAATTTTATTGGTGGTAACAGAATAACTAATTTATTCTTTCTTAGTAGACTGAGAAAAAGCGAAAAGCTGCTTTAAAGCGTATGAATAATTTAACACAGATTTTGTGGAAACTACTACTTGTTGAATGAAAGTAGTTATAAAGAAAGTAGTTTGCATTTTAAATTGTGCACACACTTAATATCCGAGAATTAAAAATATTCCACATGTGTAAAATTTTAATCAATTTCCACCGCGGTGTGTTTAAAATTATTTAGGAAAACCGGATATTACGTGGAGGTTTACAGAATAATAACATTTGGAAAAGTTTTGTAAACTTTTCTATTCGCTGATCCTACGGATGTTTTCACTTGTATGCGAGAACACCCAGTTTGATAATAATCTTCCCCTATCTAATGCTTTTAGATAAAGTATAATAGCTTGATACACATTTCGCTATTTTTGTACAAAAGTGCTTCTGGCGACGTGCAAATGTAAATTATACGAAATAAATATTTTCCAAAATGAAAACATTTCGGCTTCATAAAAATAATATTTTTTGTATTTATATGATTGATTGGCATCATCAAGAATTAAGTATCGTATTGATCTTTTAAGAAAAGTTATCTGCAGCAATTTATTTTTTTATCCATAGAACGTGTAAGAAAGAAATATTATTGGTTACCGCATTTACTACTTTTGTCCTGTATCGATTTAATAAAAGTAATGTAATTGTTTTTTATTAATAAAGTATACTTTGGGTAATACAGGATATTAATTAAAATCAATAATTATTAACATAAAAATAAACGTTCAAGTTGGGTCCTATGCTTATCACTGCATTATAATCTTCAAAAATTAAATTGATTTTAACCCTTAGATACCCTACGTAAAAAATTCTTTGATTTTAGCCTTGAAATTTTAATGAACGCCAAGGATGCTTTGCAAATCCTTAACATTTTTTAAACAGTTTCTAAAATACTGTTAATAATTTTAAACATAAATAAGATTATGCTTTACTAAAAAGTTAACGAATACAAAAGCAATTTAAGTTTATTATGCGAACATTTTAATAAGCTTTTTGCTGATAATGAAAACTTTTTATGATAAAATATAATAAGAATCTTTGTGTAAAAAAGAAAAAGTGAAAAACAATAGTTTCGGCCTCATATTAACAAGACAATTTTCAGTGCTCATAGGTGGAAATTTTGGATAATTGGAAAATTGAAATGTTTTTCCTGGCATGTCATGTCATGTTCGAAAATTAATATAATGAAAATTCTGTTTTCTTTGGTTGAGAAGAAAATTCGAGAATCTAAGTGGAATATCGCTGATACGTGCATTTTACGATTGAAAATTAATGCAATTCTTAATGTAACGCTTACGTGTACTTTTAATTTTGTAAACAAATAAATTTCCGCACCCTTAATTTTTGTAAATTTTTATTTAGCTCCAATAAAGGTTTGTAATGCAAATTTTCTATAAAATTATAATTTTAACTATATACTTTGTTTATAATATGGTAATATTGCAAAAAGTGTGTTTAATTTTAAAATTTAAATTATTTTAATGGCTTTGAGTAATTAACATAACCACTCATCACACTAAAATAGTTCGTTGCTGTTAATCTTATCACCTATATACCAATAAAGCTAACACGCAATATTTATTTATTGCGGTTTTCCGCAAAATTCCACTCTTGAATGTTTTGCATGACTTCAAAACAGCAATGTCACGCATAAAAACTTTTGCAAAACTCTTTAATTTCACGCTTTAGTCAAACATTTAAAATATCAAAACATTTAAAATGGTGTCGGGAAATGTATCTATATTGTTGACACGGGTTTCCACAAAGCTTCATTACAAAAATAATCAATAATGTGACCTACTGGTCAACTGATAAATTAGCAAGATAATTCATAATATAAAACTCTCGCTTTAATAGATTAGTTTTGTACTTATTCACGATCTTATTTGATTTGACATTAGTCCGACTTGATAGACCAAAGTGAACAAATTTAATTTGTAATTTCATGGTGGAAGCAATTCATATTATTCTAAAGTGTTCACTTGAGTGACTTACTAAAGTCACTTGATCTAGAAGGAAAATACCGGCAAGTTTTTGAGTAAAACATAGCATATAAATCTATGATGATAAGTTGAAATTTATTAATTAATACTAAGTGAAGTAAAATACGAGAATATTTTAGTAAAAGTGAAGATTGAAAAAGAGAATAAGAAATAATAATCAAAAGTTAAATTTAACCAAAAATAGAAAATATAAAAAAAAATTAAGTTAAAATTAAAGTTTAACAATCAAAATATTCTAGTTCATAGCAGTATATTGTTATAATTTTTTATTTATTTTAAATATTGATACAGCATAAGAAAAAAATTTAAGTTAAAGGTTTTTCACTTCAGTCATGAGGTAGAAATGTTTCTTGCCCCATCGCCGCGCGCCGGTAGGCTGAGGATAGTTGATATGTTTGCTTAAAATAAAATATTTGGAATTAGTAAAGAAATAACTTCTTCTTCTTCTTCTTACTATAGGACGTGTCCTGTGAAAATCCATTTTTTGTTTCCTGGAACTGTTTCTCCGGTCTTTTTTGGGATACTGATGTCCAACTCTCATACCACCTCTTTGGTGGTTGTCCTGGTAGTCTTTTAGAGTCAGGTTTGTTTAGCATTGCTATTTTTGCTAATCGATCATGATTCATACTCTCCACATGGTCCCTCCATAACCATGATACTATAACTTTACAAGATATGATATTGCGCAGGTAGACGCCCATATTTGTGACGTCACTGGATGGTTCTGGTACGTTAACAAATTCAGCACGTGATGTTTGAAATTTGGTTAAGAAATTCATAATGTATTTCTTATGGAGAACAACCAGTGACGTCATGCGCGGAGACGGACGAATTTGAGAACAAATAGTATCATATCTTTCAAAGTTATAGCGTTTATAGTATCATGCTCCATAACCTTCGTCTTGATCTTATCTATCTCACGATGTCGTCTATCGCGCATGTTTGACGGATAGCAGCGCTACTCACTCCATCTCTGAGGGTAACTCCGGCAATTGTACGCAATGAGCTCATTTCTGTGCTTCGGAGTATTTACTTCGTCTTGGCGGTTTCGGCAGGGTACCTTAATATGGGCCTAACGCAAGCCTTATATATATACTGTCATGTTCCAAAATCACATTTTAATTTAAAATTTAAAATTTATTTTTGTATTTAGATTTTATTTTAATTTTGTAAATTTGAAAATTTTATTTAATTGTTTTGTGAATTTAAATTTAATTTGTGTAAATAATTTTTTTATAAAAATTGTAAATATTTTAAATTTTGTTCGTGCCAATATTTTTTTTTATTTTGAAGTTGGTACGAAAATGTATTATAACTGGGCATTTTGGCCAGGTCCGTCAGATAGACGCGTTACGGAGGGTCTCCGTTAAACGTTTTGATTTTGCGTTTCTAATTGAGATTTTTAAAATTTTTTTTAATGAGAATAAAGTTTGTTGATTGTGTGAGTGAGTTTTTATTATAAATGTGGAAAAAGAGTCTCGTGTTCGGAAAAATGGGTGACCCGCGGAAAAATTAGGTTTTCATATGGAAATTGGTTTATTTTATAAATTAGATACAACCGGGTCATTTCAATACGTACTTTGCAGTCTACTGATGTATATTTATTTTTTCATATTATGTTGCGTAGGCAGCCTGATATAGCGGAGGACTTAGCAGCTTAGGCGCTAGACACACAGAAAAGACGTAAGACGCAGACGGGGCGCAGACATGTCTTTTCCGCGTCTTTTTATGCAAAATGTATAGAAGCGTCGCAATGCAAAATATGTAGAAAAAACAGGGCACGGACACGTCTTCTATACGTTTTGTATGAATAGGACGCGGAAAAAAACATACGTCCGCGCCCCCGGTCTAGGACAAAATCCCGCGGCCACAATCCAGCGGCCAAAATCCCCCCGCCAAAATCCCGCCTGACCATAATCCCGCAGAGCTAAAATCCCGCCGAACCACAATCCCGCCAAGCCAAAATCCCGCTGGACCACAATCCTGCCGAACTAAAATCCCGCTGGACCACAATCCTGCCGAACCAAAATCACGCCGCACTAAAATCCAACGATTAATGCTTTTAAATATGCTTTTCCCACTGCAAACATAGATGGATGTTTGTTTCACCTTACGAAAAATGTTAAGAAGCACCTGGGTCAACTTCATTTACTCCGCCGTTATAACAACAAGCCAGATTTTGCAAATTGTAACGAAATATACTACAACGCGTAATTTTGTAGAATATTTAAAAGCAATTTCTTATAATTACGAAATGGCGCCGTAAAAAAATTTTAACAATAGTAAAAGTTTTAATTATATATTTTTAATAATTAAGTAATCAAATTATTTTTAATTTTATTAATTTTTTTTTTATTGTCTATATAAATATAATGTTAGTTTTGAGTTTTAACCATAATACATTTTAAGCTTGCGATAAAAATTAATATAATTTTAGTTGGTAAGTTTGGTTCGGCGAGGGAGGGGAGGGGGTTGGCGGCTGGAATTGGGATTTTAGTGCGGCGGGATTTTTGTTTGGTTGGATTTTGGTGCGACGGAATTGTGGTCCGGCGGGATTGTAGTCTGGCGGGAATATCGGTTGGCGGGATTTTGGTTTGGCGGGATTGTGGTCCGGCGGGATTGTGGTCTGGCGGGAATATCGGTTGGCAGGATTTTGGCGGCGGGATTCTGACGGCGGGATTGTGGTCGCGGGATTTTGTCCCATCCCGCCGCGCCCCGTCTTTTCTGTGTGTCCAGCGCCTTAGATACCCACTTCTTGTTGACAGGACCGGATTTACCAGAAGGCACAACAGGCAATCGCCTGCGGCGTCAAAATATAAAAGGCGCAAGCCGCCAGGCATTTCCGCGTTTATGTTCATAAAAAATAAAATATATTCCGTTTTCGGCTGTACTAATAGTCACGGATCAATCCGAGACTCAAGTTAGTCCTAGAATTTGCCAATGAAATTACTGGAATTTAGACCGTATCGTAGCAACAGCAGCTATTTCGAGAATTGATTTTGAATCTCGGATCAATCCATGACTATTATGCAATAGTCACGGATCAATCCAAGACTCAAAATGATCCTAGAATTTACCAATGAGATTACTGGAATTTAGACCGTATCTTAGCAACAGCTGTTATTTCGAGAATTGATCTCGATTCTCGGTTCAATCCATGACTATAAGTACGGGCATAAGTATGGGAAAATCTCGGATGAATCCATGACTATTAGTATGGGCATAACAGTTATGAATTGATCCGAGATTCGAGATCAATTCTCGAAATAGCAGCTGTTGCTACAATACGGTCTAAATTCCAGTAATCTCATTGGTAAATTCTAGGATTATCTTGAGTTTCGGATTGATCCGTGATTATTAGTAGGGGCATAAGTACCTAATTATTGTGCTATGCTCGAGAGTAGGTCTTTCGAAAAAATGTAATATAATGTAATATTTGGTGCAGTCGATTACATTCACGTAGGTTGTGTCTTCATTAAGACGGCTTTTGCCGACTTAGTGGGGACGTATGAAAAGGAATGTTGCAGTATCGTATAACATGCCGCACGACATAAGTTACGTATGAGACCTTTACACAAACAAGTCTGGCCGTTGGGTTGGAACGCGGTCCAGCACGCGGGTCAAACCTGTGTTTGTAAAGGCACCCATTAGCCTGGCGCGCTAGACTAGCTAAATCCGGCCCTGTTTGTTGAATATTTCTACTACTTGAGATATGGGCACCACGGTAATTGAAACTCACCACCTGACTGATCATCTGATCCTCCACTACCAGTTTGCATCGGCTAGGTTCTCTAGTTATTGTCAAGGATTGGGTTTTGTTGGTTGATATTTCCATATTATATTTGAAGGCTACAGGAATAAAACGAGGAATGTCACAAAAGAAAGATATTGAGAAATCTCGATTTTTAATGTTAATTCTTTTAAAGCAATTAAATGGCTTAAATTTTATGAAAACTATTTAATAAGAAGATTTTAAAAAACACTTTTTATTGCAAATACACAATAATAATCTAAAAAATACTTTTATACTTGATGAAAATAATAATTAATAATAACATAGGTTACATTCTCAGGAATATAACAAGGAATGTCCATGAAGAAAACAGTTATTTTTTCTTGCTCTGCTTGACTTCGTGTGCCAAGTTGGTGTAAAATTCAGTCGCATTTGGATTTTCGCAATAAGCTTGTAGTTTCATCAAATTTAAATATTTTTCTTCATTTATTGGAATATTATCCGAAACAATTTAAAATTATTAATCTTAAGTTGATATAAACCAAAATAAAATTTTATTACCTGAATACTTGACAGCTGGAAGTTTAAATTCGTTCTCCGCTAACTAAATCTTTTTTGACTTCTTTTTGGAAGGTTTTCCGATTGTCTTTTTGTCTTTTTTTCGAATTAACTACACTTTTTGAACTCATTTTCAAAAGAAATTTATTTTTACACTGGAACGATGCTCGCACTTCAAATAAAATTTAGAAACTAAAAGTGGATATTGAAAAACAGCCCTATTTACAAAAATATTCTTCCCACACAAACTAAACATTATACATAAAATTTCAAAATTATGTGTTTCTTTAAATTATGCATAACAGAATAATTGTTATTATTGTAACTTATGTGACGCGTCTACAATTTTAACAAAACTAATATTTCATAGTTTTAATAGGTTTCTTAAAATCAGGCCGTGACTTAATTTGGTGTAACATATTCTTTTACTTATACTAATAATAAATTTTGCTATTTTATTACTTCTTATACTTAACCTCGTCTTAAATGGGCATTCATGGAATTATGAGGGTATAGCACAAAAAATCAACCTGTAAACAGATGTCAATCATAATAAGAATTTGTCAAAGTGGACATTCCAAGTTTTATTCCGGCAGCGCATGGACATACCTTGTTTTATTCCAGTATAATGAAATTTAAACCTTAAATTTTATGGACATTCATAGTTTTTTTTACAAACATATTTTACCAATCTAAAGTGTCAAAATAAGGTAAGAAATTGGTTTAACGGTTTCATTTTTCAAAATAATGGACATTCCTCGTTTTATTCCTGTAGCCTTCATTTATATGCTGTTGTTTTAATAGCAGGCATAATGTAAGTAATCTTCATTTCCAGCAATAATCACTGCATCGTCTGCATAGCAGACTTCACATAGCATACCATAACATAGCACGTTCACGGTTTTATTGCCTAACTTGTATCCAGCATTTTGCTCTTTAACCCTTCCTATGATTTTGTCCATTATTAGATTAAATAGTGTAGGACTGATGCTATCGCCTTGCCTTATCCCGGAGGACACCTCAACTTCTTCAGTCAGTTCTCCATTTGTCCTTATTATGGTCTTACAGTTTGTCTTCAGCGCTGTGATAAGCTTTATAATGTTTGGGTGGAAGTAGTTCTCTTTCAGTATGTTTAGTGCATCTTCTTTCAGGTTTACACGATCAAATGCTTGAGTCAGGTCAATGAAGCACAAGAAGGTCGGTTTGTCATACTTGATGGCTTTTTCTATTGTAAACCTGTTCTTGCGAAATCCCTGCTGTTCCTCGCTTATTATACCACCCTACTCGTTACCTCATCTGATAAGATTTTTGTCAATAATTTTAAAATCGGAATTGTAATACTTGTTCGCCATTAATCAGTTATAGTTTCCGTGTCAATTATCTTCTTATATAGGGTGGTTATCTCTCGGGTCAACATTTCGCCACCTTGTTTTATCATTCCGTTTACGATTCCATCAGGTCCTACAGATTTTCTATTTTTTAGTTGCTTTATAGTGGATGTGACGCTGTCTTCTATAATTTCTATTGTGTGACACCGGTCATTCTCTTCGGTGTGTCCATTATTCTGAGTATCCTCTGTTGTCTCCGTTGGTTGCGCTTTGTACAAAGTCTTAAAGTACTCTACCTATTTATGGGTTCCATACCAATTTTTGTCCTCCATGCAGATCGTGTTCCATGCTTTTTTAAAAGCTTTCCCAGAATTCTTCCTTTATTTCTCGCATTCTGGCATTTATCAGGTTTCTTTTCGGGACGTATTTTCGATATTCTTCTGGGATTTTGTTAGTTCTATATGTCAGGTATAGGCTTTCTTTTTATCCGCCGCCAGCGCCTTTACCTCTACCGTAAACCATGGTTTATTGTTTAATCTTGCATTTATATTGACTCTTCTTGTACCAAACGCCTCTTCCGCACTGCCGATTATATTTGAGCGTAGTGTTTCCCTGTAGTTTTGTAGTTGATTCAACATTAAATTTTGTGATATATATGGGCTGTTTTCTCTATGGCATCATTGTAATGGCAACGCAACGGTGCGATATTTGCATAGTAACATGTTGTGATCTGTGCCCACATTGGCTGAACCAAAAGCACTAACATCTAATATTTGCTAGGGGTGTACACTCTTGTTTGTTAGGATGTAGTCTATGGTCGATTACTGTCCCCTTGAGTATGACCATGTGTATTTATGTTGTTGTTGGTGTGGGTAGAAGGTGTTGTTTATATCTTCGCTGTATTTTTGTTTTATACCATCGATGACGCTATTACCGACCTTAGCGTTCATGGGTCATCTGTTGTTTAGTTGGTATACTGTTGA
Source organism: Cantharis rufa (assembly GCA_947369205.1). Classification (NCBI taxonomy): domain Eukaryota; kingdom Metazoa; phylum Arthropoda; class Insecta; order Coleoptera; family Cantharidae; genus Cantharis; species Cantharis rufa. The sequence goes on from OX376303.1 coordinate 93,476,245, forward strand.
ATGTTTCCTGTAGTTTGGTGTAGAAATCTTCCATTTCCTCTCTGGGCTTGTTGGTATCAGGCGCGCGTATATAGACACTGACAATATGCCATTTTTCGTTTCCTGCTGTAGTAGTCTATCACTAATGTATTGTATATCATCGATGTTATGCTCGTATGACTGAGCTCTCTTAGTTTTCTCTTTCCCACTGTAGACGAGAATGTTATTCTGATATTTGATATTTCCTTCTCATTTTGTTTCCGAGAAGGAACACTATCCATTTTGTGTTTATTCATTTCTATCACTATTTCCTGATCTCTATTTGTCCATGATGTTATGTTCCAGCATCTCATACGTATAATCATCGTTTTCCAAGCTCGGTTTTTCCTTAATCTCGCAGTGTAATTGATTCGTATCCATCCAGTATCCGAGGCTTCATCATTGCTTCTGTGAGCAATTTGGTTGCTTTACATCAGTAGGTAGGGTGTTAACCTTGCCTACAGATGCCCCTCGCTCAGAGGGGGAATCTTTCTCTCTCTCGTTAGTCCCAAGGTCAGACTTTCTACCGGGGTTGGTTACCCGATCTCCAGTCCGGTTACTCAGGTTCCCGGGGTTCACCAGCTTGGAGGTGAGAGTCGATATTGAGTAGGAGAGGCTTTGTGGTACTATGTCGTACCATATATTACGCTTTCACTATCCTTTTGAACCCCAAGAAATAATTGTGTCATCAAAATTTGGTAAGTTAGTTAGTCTGGATACAGCTGTTATAACCTCAACCAGAATAGATAAAGTATTTACAAATTTACATAATTTTTTCAAAAAATTCAAAATTTATAAATTAAATACAAAAATTGAAATGGAGAATTTTGAAACACGGCAATATAGTTTGATAACAATTTGGCATCTACTAATACTGTTATTAAATTCCAACTTTTCAAATATTCGATTTTTGAATTACCTACCTACTTTATATTATGTTTGAAATTTGAAATTGTTTTCTTGTCTATTAATAGAAATATTCAATCAAGTTTTTCTAACAGAAAAACTTTGTACGGAGAGTTTATAAAAGAAAGCTTTTTAATTTTAAAGGAAAATTTACTTCAGTTGGACCGTGTCCATCCTGCCGGTTAAATCCCATTTAAAACTTAAAAATTAAACACTGTATGTAGTTAGTAACTCGCAGATGCGATATAAAATATAAAAAGTTTCTTACGATTTCATGAAAAATAAAAGCTTTCTTAGCTCACAAATCGTCTTTCCGATGCTGGAAGCTAAGGAAAGACGATTTGTATGTTCAAAGTGCTTTTATTTATTGGAAAACACCGAAAGAACTTTTTACGTTTTCTGGGCATTCAGATGATTTAAATACAGTTATAATTTTTAAAAACCAAAATGTAGAAAATAAAAGTAATATGTAGGTCGTAATAAACCGATCGTAAAAATTCGATTGAGATTAATTGATATTATAATAATTATACTTAAAAGACTTATAGTGCATATTATGTTACATATTGTATATAATACTTATAAGGTCAAGGTGCAGATTTTCAGGAAAATATGTAAATTTTGTTATTTGAAATAACCTTTGCAAAAGTTTGTTATATAATGTTATGATTATAAACTACATTTTCGAGATATAATCAATTTTACACACGTTTCCGATTCAATCACTCCCATCACCAATAAAGCCTTGTTTGTTTTAAGATTAAACCTGTAAGTTATTGATTGTAGCAATTTAGTGGTACTTATAACCTCTCGACTTTTTTAAATACATCTGTGCTTGTGTTTTATTCTACAGTCCTAATCTGTTTCAAAGCGGAAGTCAAACTCAATAATATCGTTTTCATCCACTCAACGCAAAGCACAAAAAGCAATTTTCAGTGAAATCAGAAGTTAAGCTTCTTGATTTTTAACCAAATGTGAACGAGCACATATAATACTCAACGATAGCTAGCCTTAGATATTTAGCTCACAGTCCCGAGAGCATATATGTAGGAAGTTGAACAGTCAAATAGAATTATAGATGTGGTTTTTATTGCTTAATAAATTTACCACTCAAGAAATGAACAGATAAGGATCAAATAATGCTTTACAAGTAAATATCAATAGTACGATTATTATAATTGAAATTAACTAATTTCCCTAATAAATCTGACGAATTATTGTTGATTAGGGCGATAAATTCAAAAAAGCACAACAAAGTAGTATTATAAAGCTTTGACTATTTTAATTTTATTGATTTATTTACTTATAGGTGAAACAAAGTTTTGAAGTAGGCATCTCAAAAACTATGTAGGCGATTCAATTTTCTTCAAATCTTCAATCATATTGCAGCAACACACTTTAATATTAACCCAAGTGGCCATCAATCATTTACGTCGTGTAAGAATTACAAGCAATATTTTTCAACTTCGAAAAGTACCTAAGTAATTATTTAGTCTTAATGGGAAAAACAAACATTAACTTTTATTAACTTTAATTTTACAATATTTCTTATTGTGACACAATGTGAAGTCTAAAATAAATTTTATTCTATTAAAATTGTTTAAATTAATTTTAATCCAATATAAATGGCAGAACGTATTAAATTATTCGGAGCTTTTCATTTTTGTTATAAATGAGAAAATTTGGTTATTAGTTTTATGAATAGGTAACTGATATTGTGGCTACGATTTTAATTTAAATAGATATTTCGCGTTGATTACGTGCGAGCTTTGAAACCATAATATTCAAAGCAATATATACTATGTACTTACTACCTACATACATACCTAAGTACTACAAAATATAAAATTTTATGTACTTTATTTAATTAAAATGTTGGATATCTGTTTATTATATTTAGAGAAACTTTTGTAAGCTTAAATTTCATTAATACATTTAATTTAATTTAATTTCATTAAGAGCTAAAATATGTTCACATATAAAGTTAGCAACAATAGAACTATGAATATACTAAAATTTACACTAATATCAAAGCGGTTAACAATAAGTTTGTATTTATTTATAAACTAAGTCACGTATCTATATATCTAACAGTTTGTGTCATAATATGAGTCCTCATGTATTAGTAATCGCGTATGAGTCATTACGAATGAGTCATCAATTGCAATTAACATGTATTGTTCCGTAACAATATTTTTGCATTAATATGCAATATTAATCTTATGGTATCGGCTGTAATTTAGAGTGTTTTGGGCTTGTACTCCCAACGTTGTAATCAACAATCAACATTTTTAAATTTAAAGAAATTATTGCAAAGGTTTTAATTATTAATTGCAGTTTAATCAAATGCAAGGTATAAAAACAGATTCCATGTTTGTAATGTAATAAAATACACTAAAAAATGTGACTACATTTGTGTTCTCGCAATTGATCGTTATCCATTAGTTCACATACGAGTAGTTACTGTATTAGAACTTTTGTTTCAATTCTTAAATAAAACAGATGTACCCACTTTAGAAACTTTTACATATTACAAACAATTAATTCTCAAAGTTACAATGAGACATTCCTAAATGCAAGTCTCTTCTTTAAAAAAAAAAATAAAGTTCTTACAGGTAAGAGGTAGCGGCAAGTGTTTCACAATATCATGGTCGATAAGACAACAAATTTGCTTTCGTTAAAAAATTAGTGGGTAAATTTAAATTTTAATGGAAATACTAACTCACAAGCTTTTTCGCTAATGACTCACATATTTTACAGTAATTGACAAATTCATTGGGTTACATAATTTTGGTGATTATGTTTTTACCTCCTGTTGTCGAGTGTGCCCTTCAAATTATTTATTGCATTGTTATGTAATGTAGCCCTGGTGGTTGCCCAAAAACTCCAATATTGCGAAAGACCTTCAATAATTATTGTTTCTCCCCTGCCATTCAGGTCTGGTAATTAATTATTATGAACGATTACACAATTTTTTACTACGCCTCATTTTGCACTGTAAAATTACAGAGTTCATTGAATCCTATTTAAATTTGCGAGTTTATATTAGTTTATTAATTTTTAGGTTTCTCAGAGATCCCACAAGCTTCCCAGAGAATAAACTATGCTGTAATTGAAATTTTACACGATTAGTCTAACTCGGTTAATTTTTACCTAAAGAACTGCAAGAATGACCAAAGCCTATAGTTACCAAAGCTTGGGTCTAATATCCGATCTTGTTACATGTATCATCCTAGCTAAGACCCTATTGTTCTACTGTCGAGTATTTAGTAGCCAATATTGCCAATGTAATTTCCGATATTAAGGACTTTCCATAGAATAAAATGGTTCTCTATTGTAATCATCGATATATAAAGGAGGAAAACCGCGGTTTAATTAAATTAAAATTATTGGTCGACAAAATACTGGTGAATCACATAAATTTTGCAAGAGTCGACTATTAAAGTAGACGATTCTTCGTTTAAAAGTGATTTTTAATCTGATGGTTTGATATCACAAGCACCCTGATGTGGTAAAACGCCTTCGTGTGTCACAACACGTAAACTGACAATCAATAGGTGAAATCTTGAGAAAATTAATACTTGTCAACCAAATATCTAAATGAGATCTGTAAAAATAAATGTTGGCTCTCGGGCGATATTCAAAGTTTAACATTGCGTCAATTAACACGAATTATATTAAAATATAAACTTGTCTGCAATGAAAGACACTTTAGAATGAAACTGACAATGCTGGCTTAGGAATGCCAAGTATGCCAGCAAAAATTAATTTTCAAATACAAGGTTGTGTAAACATTAAAAAATCACGATTTTCCTGAAAATTATACTTACAGTTTACCGATAACTTTCATGGAAACATCACTCCAGCAATGTGCTTTCAGTCATAAATCAAATTCTACATTCCAGGGGCAGTGAGTTGGAAAAAAAATGTTTTTCTGCAATTTTTTTTTGTTAAACTAGAAGATATTTATAAAAAAAAATTCAAAAAAAAACAAGAAAACAAGGAGCGGCGCTGCAGTAGTTTTCCCGAAACCCATTTTTTTATCGAGTTCCGCGATAAGTTAAGATTCTCAAGTAACATTTTTCCCTGGCAAAAGCCTGGTACTTACCTGTCAGGTACCTGGCGTTGTTAAAAGCTGGATCACCCAAAATCAAAATTTTGTAAAAATATTAGTTTTATGTAAATAAAACGAAGGAAAAATTAATATTAAATTTTTTCAATTTTTTTTCTTGTCTGCAAATGTATTGTCAATTGTAATTGTAATACGCTTCCTAAGTTGCACATCTTCGAAATAAATTTTATTTCAGCGAAAATCAGAGTAGATGACCTAATAGACAAATTATTTCCCACATCACTATAACTTCTCAATACCTTCACAGATTCCTCGATAACCGATTCTGTCAAGCTGTAGTCAACCGTTCATTATTAGGAATCCATTTCATGCCAACAAGAGTCTTCAATTTTCTCCTGCGACATCAACGACATTTGAAAATAAAATAATATTTTATTTCTCATGGGAATTCCAATCACAAAAAATACGAAATGGTTAATGCAATTTATTCATCAATCATCGTTTGCTTCATGTACTATATCGTAAAAATGTAATTATAAAACATACAATTTTCTTTAATTGCTTATTACATGTAATAATATAAACAAATTCTTCTAAAGCCAAAACTTTTTATAATATCGACTATGTAAGTTTAATTAAAGTGCGTTACTGTAATTTAATATTAGATAATTATCAAAAAACAAAAACTCACATTTTTTTATCAAACTTTAAATTTAATTTTGATTAAAAATTTACATTAACAAAAAACAAAATATATTTAAATAAAGTACTACTCCAACGGTAGTACTCAAACGGTTGTATAACTACGGAGTTAAAAGTAAACAAAACTAAAAGTAAGAAGACCAAGCTTGTTCGTCTTAATTATAACGTTACTACGAGAAAGTATAAACAAAAACTTTTAAATTTTCCAAGATTGAATAACTCTCTATAATTACAAGCAGCTTTTAATGATGTATTAAACGCCGTAGTACGTAGACATAATTGAGAAGAACAACAATAACGCTTTACGTATTTAAACCAACATTCAACAAGTGCAAATACAGATAAGAACACAAAATTCAAAAATGCTTTTGCTGGCGTTTAAAATTATTTTAAAGATCAAAGGTCGAGTTAGATTTTGTGATTTATAAACAAAGCCAATTCTATATTAAAAGTTCTTTTAGATGACTTTCCATTTAAAATTTTCTTTTGTTTATTTTTGTCTGTTAGCTTTATTTTCAATAAAATTAAGTGTATTCCTGGTGTATAACTCTGTATCCTTTATTTTTTTTATTTCGAAAGTTGGGTTTTTTAAGGGAAACTGTGGTGTACCATTGAGAAGAATATTATTTATTACCATTTGTTTTTTTTGGTTTTTTAATAATAAACGTGGTTAGCTTCAGTTTAAAAACTCTCTAAGGTACTGCTTGTAGAGTGTAGACGAATATAAAAACTATCACCACATAACCACTTTTAATTACCTTCTACTAAGCTATTTTGTTAAATTGACTGAATAAATTGAAATTACTTACGCTAAAGAGATCAAAATCGTTCTAAATATATTCATAAATGAGTTTCTGTATCAAAATTGCGTTTCAAATTGCACAGCTTAATTGAAGATCAAATTAACCTAATTACACAAGAAATTCCAACTATAGTATTTTTAACTTTACCGTTTAACATTTAGTTAACTTTTACAAAATAGAAATTCGGTAAAACGAGAGCTTAAATTATTAAAATTGCCGAAACGTTTCGCCTAGCTTCATATTATGAAAATACTAATTTATTGATGTTGGATTTGGAACTAAATTTGACGGTCCTGCTTATGATACTCTCAATTAAAATTCATATTGCGTGATCGATACAATTTACTACTGTCATTTGTAATTATTAATAATTACTGGTGCTTAATCATTTTTATATAAATGTGATTAGTACGGATTACCTTTTTTAAATAATCTACAACATACAAAAATTTAATGGATTAAAATGGTATTTAACGGAGAAGTTCATATACAGCAATTTTTTGTTACAACGAATTGTTTTAATATGATTAATAATTTTAATGATATTTCTCTTAACCGAAATAGCCATTACTTTATTATTGATTCCGTTCGCATTTATAATTTTATCATTCGGAACGATAAAATGTACAGTTTCACATGTACGAAATATATATATTTTATCTGTTGCCAGTCTGTTGCTGTACCACTACTGCATTATTTTAATATAAAAAAAAAATTGTGACAATACCCCAAAGGAACAAAGCAAAATTTTTGCTACCACATACTTGAAAGATAGGGCGAAAAGTTTTAGAATAGCAGTAGTACCAGCAATATTGTCTGGCGCCGTAATAAAACCTTAACCGAGGGAGTGAGGTTTGCGAAAGTAGTGTCTTAGGACAATATAGGATGTCGAAGGAAGTTATTAAGAAAAGCCAATCAATCAACTTTTTATTTCATTGTAGTTCAAATCAGAAGAAGGCTGCTTAATGTGGTGACATCGACATCGCCGTCGCCTATTTTTGTCGAGATGATTTTCAAATACAATATTGTAATATATACTGCAATATATTCTAATAATTAATAATTCAAATTTGAAGTGAACATTATTTATATATGGATTACTCGTTCTATTGTTTGAATTTTAATGTATTCAAAGTCAGCATTTACAGCGAAACAATATAATTGAAAGCTGCGGGATCACTATTATTATATTTATGACGGTTTCTGCTATAGATAACCATTTATAAAAATTAGTATTGTAAATTACCCTTTCATATTTTACAATTTACTAAAGTTTTCAAACCAAAATTTATATAATATTAATTTGAATTTCCATGAATAGTATACAATGAAAGATGAGAAGAAACCAAAAAATATTACTGCAAATTTCTCGACCGCTCTGAGGGTTGGTTAGGTGCATACTTAAACATTAATTTGAATTAACCCAAGATGCAGCCATCGTTAAAATTTGAATAAAACGTAATGAGTATTAAATTGTAATAAAGAGTTTAAGTTTGAAATATGTAATAAAATTTCTGTGAAAGTTTGTGATTTAATATTCATGGTATGGAAGTAGCGGATGTAATTATCAAGATCAAATTGCTAGACGGCTATCAAGCTACTCATGATGTTATCTGTAAATCGCTTAAGTAGTTAATATTTCATATGAAAGATTACATTGTGATAATTATTAATAAATAATAAATAAATATTAGTTACTCTATTCAACAATAGTTTTTACAACCAATCCTTTTACAATACTACCGAAAGAGAATAATATCTACTGAAATTTCCGATTTCTTTCTTTTCCGTTAAAAACTCTCCCGAATTTGTCTTTTTTTGATCATCTCATCTAATTCGCTAAAGAACCGTATTCCTTTATAAAATATTACTTTCCGTGTAGACGCTTTTAAACTTTTTTTAATTAAGAAATCAACTTAAGTTTTGTAATAGATACTTACTTTTCTCACGTAATATTATTACAGATGAAATTAAAATTAAAAACAAGCTACAGTGAAGTAATGCTTATCCTAATATTATTTTAGTTATTCAAAATTTTCACAAAATAATTTATGCTTAAATAAGCATTCTTAGAAATATTTAATTTGAAAAGAAAAATATAAAATTATATGTAAATGAATTTTTGGCGACTCCCTATGGCACTCTCCGTGCCAGCCGCCACTAGCATACTGGCAAAATAATATAGATTATAATTTGAAAAGCAAGTCAACCTTTTGTACTCTAGATTTCTTTTACAAGATTTTTGACCTTTCTCGGATATCCTCAAGTTTTCGACAGTTTCCTTTTATTGGAACGCTAAATTTTCCCTGCAAGTTCCTCTCCTTGTAATTAAAATTTTTAAACACTGGGCGGCTTTCCATGCTGTTAGGTTCAACAATTATTGCATACATAAAAATTTAAACCTGGAAACTGTAATACAAAATTGAAAATAAGTAAAAGAAAAATGTAAGTGAAAATGAATTCAGTTTTAATTTAATGCTTTTATATTTATGAAAGTGTTATATTTATTTATTTATTATAAGTTAGCTAAAGGGGAAAATCTTTTCATTAATTTATTATTATTGTATAAATAAATGTTAGAATAAGATTGAATAAGAATAAGATAAGATAAGAAGAATTGTTAAAATGTTGTTGTTTTCTTAACAAATTAATGATAATTGAGGACAAAAATTATAAATATAAATATAAAATTTTATGAATAATTAAAAATTTCGAGTGAAAAAGGTCAAAATGCATTTATTCGATCGACTGTTTTCATGAGGTTTTATTGTATAAGTGGTTTTGGCGTAATTTGGCAATTTGTACGCTGCAATTGAAGCTGTTATGACCAAAATCATCATAAAATTATGTTTTACATTATTTTTTGTAAAAACATTTTCTCTAAACGCGAAATTTAATTCGGTGATAAAAAGGCTTGCTTTTAAGATTTCTTTCGGGCGATACAAATAGTGTAAATTTATTCAGTCAAATTTCATATAATAATGCAACATTTGAACAATATTTTCCTAAATTTTCATTGTAAAGTATTTAAAATTAAGCAAACAAGAGTGGATCTCCGAAGGCAGCTCGAAAAAAAATTGTTTTGCGGTGTACATCATAACTCACAACAGAATCATCTGAAGCACAAAAATCAAAATTCATTTGTTAAAAGAAATATTTCTTGAGCTAACCACGGGAAGATTTGTTTTTTTTTTTTTGATTTATCAATTTTTCGTAGCTCTTGGAAGCAAAGAAAACCGATTTTCGCTAAAAAAAGATCATCTAATTTGTTGTTGTAAAATTAATAATTATTTAAAAAAAAAATCTCTCGACAGTACCTGGTGAATTATGTGAAGAAGAACTGTGTTAAATTTCGAAACAATTAGTCCAATAGATTTTGAGTTATGGCGTACACGGACTTCAAATATGACAACTTTCAGAAAAACACTTTCAAGTTTTGCACACTATAAAATCTGGCACGGAGCATCGGAGCTCATTTTTTCAGAGAAAATCAGAGAAATTATGTATTAGGTGTAAAAAATAAAGAAAAAATACAAAAAGAAATTTTTAATACCTTACTCCGCTCTTAACAAAATAACAAACGGTGAAATGAATTGGTCTCTGAGCCCAAAAACCGACTGACTTTGAAAAACATGGATCTCCAAAGCTTGAAGTTGCCAGAACAGAACTCGAAGATTATGGATCTAGACCAGGCCTTTTTAAACTATGAGTCGCTACTCCGAATGGGGTCGCGTAGCAAAATTCTGGGGTCGCGAGAGATTTTAATGTCAAATAATATTATCATCAAAATATATTTATTTATCTTTCTTTTATATTTAATTGGGGGGGGGGTAATAAATGGGGTCGTGAATTAAAACAGTTTAAGAAGCCCTGATCTAAACAAATGTAGATTTTTTAACTTTGTATAATTGCTAAAAAGATCCCTGAAACTGCAAAACTTTAACATTACGAGTCTAAAATAGCAGGAATGTGTTTTTCAGATACGTTAGGCTATAATAATTAACAAAATCTTATTTTAAAATAAATTTATAATATGATGGTTAGCAGTTTCACGACTGAAAGACAACTGAAAAGACAACAAAAATACATTGCTGTACTTATTTAAGTCGAGCACTTGTGCCGTCAATACAATTGGCTAAACACCAGCTTTGAAAAAATAGCCACTTTACGTGCTACACCAGCGATTTTCAACCTGCGGGTCGCAACCCCCTTGGGGGTTGCGGATCTATTTTAATGGGTCGCAGAAAATTTAGCAATTTCTTTCTAAAATTAGTTTTAAATTTCAATTGGAAATTAGTAACCCAAATTAAAATTCTTAAATTAAACAAAGTTAGTGAAACTGCAGACGCCCCCACTCTTTTGATTTATGTTAGATAATGTGGACTGTAGCCTGAAAACCATTAGCAAAGAGTTACTTTGTTGTTTGGTATTAGAAACACGAGCTACAGCGCAAGAAATTTTTACAGACATTAAATAATTTCTTTGTGGAAAAAGCGTTTGTGCTGGAAAAATTGTGACGCTGCTATGACGGACTTGTGAGCCGTTTAAAAAAAAATTGCCAATAAAAACATAATTACAACACAGTGTTTCATCTATCGACAACAACTTGCTGCTAAAGATATGGGCGAGAATTTGATTGAAATTTTAGATCAGTGTGTGAAAGTCTTCAACTAAATTTCTGCAAGTGCTCTTCACAATCGACTTTTTTCTATTTTTTGTAGTGAGGTAGATGCCGCCCATACTCATTTATTGTTACATTCAAGTATGTTGGCTTTCTCGAGGAAAAGTGCTTTCCACATTAATTGAGCTAAAAACTGAAATTGAAATTTTTTTGAAAGATCAAAATCCACCGTTAGCTCACTATTTTGAACATGACATGTGGGTGGCAAAAGTGGCGTATCTTTGCCGATATATTTGGACTACTCATGCCCGTACTAATAGTCATGGATTGATCCGAGATTCAAGATCTATTCTCGAAATAGCAGCAGTTGCTACGATACGGTATCAATTTCAGTAATCTCATTGGTGAATTCTAGGATTATCTTAAGTCTCGGATTGATCCGTGGCTATTAGTACGGGCATAATAGTCACGGATCAATCCAAGACTCAAGATAATCCTAGAATTTACCAATGAGATTACTGGAATTTAGACCGTACTAATAGTCATGGATTGATCCAAGTATCGAGATCAATTCTAGAAATTACAGCTGTCGCTACGATATGGTCTAAATTCTAGTAATCTCATTGGTAAATTCTAGGATTATTTGAGTCTCGAATTGATCCGTGACTATTAGTATTAGTACGGGTATCAATGATTTAAATCTAAGCTTCCAAGGATTTGAAAACAATTTATTTTCGTTAACAAGCAAAATAGAAGCTTTTTAAAAAAAGATACATTTTTGGATAGTACATGTAGAGAAGAAGGAACTGATTATGTTTCCATCGCCTTTTAATTTAACGGAAGAAAATAAATTGACGGAAACCCAACATGATATAATGTGTTTAGACGTGAGAAAACATTTAGAGAAACTAAGAACAAACTTTTACGGTTATTTTCAAATAATAATGATATTCCAACAGATAGCATGCAGGTTGACAACCCCTTCCTTAAAAACAATTCGAAAATTTTCAGTTTTATGTTTAACTAAAAACAAGGCAAGAAATCGACTTGAAGTGGAACCTGCAACTAAGATTTCCCATCCTTAAGCAATTGAATATAGGATTGATAAACTCGTATCAAAACATCAAAATCAAGGAAGTCATTAATAAGTAAAAAGAAATAAGTAAAAACAAAATAGTATAAGTTGAGTATTTGTGTTTTTTTAGATATGTATCTTTTTTAATATAAATTTTAAACAAAGTAATTAATGACTATCTTTGATTACTGACAAAGTTGGGGTCGTAGAAAATAAACAAGAAAATTTAGAGGTTGCGTGGTAAAAAGGTTGAGAACCGCTGGTATAGTATAGATCAGAAACAAAAAAAAAAGATAAAAAACGTCGCACTTCGCCGATTTATTTTTGACAAGTACCGTGCACTTTTTTAATAAAGTTACCTCTCGCCATTAGCAGAAGGTTATTACGATAAGAAAAGTGCTGAGGGGGCTATTTTGACCCAATTGAAGATTAACTAAAACAAAATTTGTGAATAAACCTATATCGGTAAATTTATCTCGAGATCGATTCAAAAAGCACTCGCGATCGACCGGTCGATCATAGATAACTCGAGGATAGATAACTCTGAAATGGATTACTTTTTAACGCTCATACGTTAATAGTTATATCATAACCAAGCGTTGGAGAAATAGATGAATTACAATCCTGGTAGAGTGGTAACTGTGCTGCAAATAATAAAATTTTTTACAGTGAGTTTCCCAGAGATCGTTTTATATTGAACTTTTAGAAAATGTGACGCAACTAATAAACCACATGTAAGCATGTCGTTACAAAGATAAGTAATTTCAGTATTCTTAACAATTTAAATCTTGAGTTTGTGTCTTAAACTTTGAGCGCAGTAAAGTTTTTCCCTTAAGGGGATCATTTTACATCCATCTCCCCTACATTCGGCTATAATTAACAAAATATTGTTATGATGGTAGCAGTTTCACGACTGAAAGACAACTACGATTGACTTCGCCCACTAAAACACTTTGCTGCACCTATTCAAGTCGAGCACCTGTACCGTCAACAGAATTGGCAAAACGCTAACTTTTCAAAAATCAACAACAGTTTGAAAAATACCTCTTTGCCTGCTATACCATTTTTGTCAATTTGTAACCAAAATTTTGAATTTGCCCCATTGCAAAAATTTAACCAAGAATCGGAATAACAAAAATTTTAAAACGGCTTTTTATATAAAAATACATTAATCCAATTTGGTTAAAAATAAAGAATGTTAGTTTTATATCTTCATTTAATATTTAAATAATGTTGATTAAATTCTTAAATATAGTACAACCGGCTTTTAGTCGCTTTAATATTTCATTTTAGTCTGTTTATTCTCGTTATAAATGTTAAATGATACTTTTGGATTTGTAATTGAGAAATATAATATTTAGTATTATTTGTAATAAGTTATTAATGTACAAAGTACTGCAAGTGCCGTTTTTCAGTTCATCATATATGGAATATGGAGAAAACTCTGTATAATCTATTAAATTAATTATTTTATAATTTCTTTGAGGTGCAAAATAAACGAGGAAAAATATTATATTGTTCTTAGTGCAAATTCAAAATCTATTACTTTATTATTTATTTTAATTATAAGTGTAATTAAGGTTTTTTAAATAATGGGGGATTTCTGTAACCCCCCTGATGCTCAGTTTGTACTATCGCCACATATATAGATGTATTTGTTCTAAAAGAGTAATCGATTTCCATTTAATAAAATCAATTTAAAAAATACCCAATCCTGGGTCGGCAGGAAATTTAAAAAAGAGTATCATACAAATTAAGAAAAAGTGACTTTTAGATTTTGACTGCAAGAAATCTGTCTCCTTAAATATTTCAAAAATAATAACATTATTATGAAAGACAAAAAGTTTAGAATATAATATTTGAATTTCCGAAATCTTTAAATAATACGATTTTTAATTATATTTTTGGCGCAAGTAACCAATCAATTTACTTACTGCTGCTTATCTGACTATCTATTTACTACCAACATTAAGCCAATAATAGTGTACGTCCTTTTTTATAAATGATGCTGGTAGTAAATTTGTGCAAAAAATACAACTACTTCATCCATGCGGGAGTAGATTTGATCTTATCCAGTTACGACTTTCATTATAAAGGAACAGGGTCTTGGTGAATGTATCTGAAGTAGTGGCACTATAAAGTTTTATTGAGTTTGCTTTAATTCTAATTAAATTTTGATGAAAGGAATTAGTTAACTTGCAAATAAATAAAATTAGTTTGGTATGAATGCGCCACCTTAAGTGAATCTATTGGGTGCAATGATTTGAATTTATTTGTGAGAATGACTATTAAAGGACATCGTAAAATGTCGAAATAATTTATACAGTACCACATAAATAATGTAAATTTTATTAAAGTAATGTAAAGTTTTTTTTATATTGCACCTGACAGAATACAGAAAATTGTGCTTTCATGCATTTTTGTTTGTCTTTTGGTCTTTTATTGGTAGGCACCTGTATTATGCAGAACAGAGCAATTAATTCCAATATTGACACAGTTTATCTAAACTTTATTTCACATACATGTTCAGGTATTGTGCATCTAGTGTAAAGTTTAAATTGCAATTACAATATTAAATTGGAATTTAAAAAACGTAACTAATTGAAATACATTGTAATAAAATTATGATTTATTAATTTTTATTTCAAACATAAACATAAAGCTGTCTGGAAATGAGCAATAAATTAAACCACTTGTTCGATATATCATTAACATTTCACTCACAAACATTGTAGGAAGGTGGAACAAAATGGGGTAACGGCCAAGACGGTTACCTTCAATATATCACAATCGCAATTTAGCTTTCATCAAAATAGCACAACTTTTCTATGTCTCCATCTTGACCCACCTTCCCGATATAATGTAAAAAGATCGCGTTACTGAAATATTAGGTATATTTGCTTTTTTTTGTATCAACAAAATTTACAAACTGAAAAACCGAAGTTGGAAAAATTAAAATCATTAAAAGTTCTGCTTTTACAGTTTTTTGTTAAGAATTTCACTGAAAATACACAATTATAATAGTTTCGTCCGATTCCCCATAATAAAATTTCAGAATAAATCCTAATTAAACCTTACTGCAAGAAATTTTATTGTTACATGAAAAACAAAATACCAAATAAATTATTGTTAGTAACTCTGGCCGTAGTGGAAATTCAGTAATTATAAACTTTATCGTCAGATTCCACACGTCATTATTTAGCGTGGCCCACGATTTTTATCAAAAATAACGATTCTTATAAAAGCGTAAATATATTTTTCAATATCTTGCATCCTATGAGAAGTTGTGAGACTTCCGTTGGTTAAGAGCTAATATCAAAAACAATAATATAAAATATTATCCAAGATATAACGATTTTCAAAAATTAAACGTTATTTATATTACCGACATTAATAAATGGATTACCTTGCGTAATTTTAAATATGATTAATCGATTCCAATAAATTTCATTTTAGCTTATAAATCAATTTTTGGTAATAAGAAATATTTTTCAGACGCAATTTCTTTGAGCAGAAAATTTTTAAATCCTCAATATTGCGAGTATTATTGAAGTGAAATATTCCTTTGTGATGTTTAACGAAGTCAAATCGGAACGAAATTTCATTAAGGGATTTATTTAAAAAATGTTTTTGTTTTATTTGAATTGGTTTTAATTCCACAAAGCGTCACAATTTTTATTCGAAATAAATAATTTAGTTCCTTTTTTAGGCTCCAGAGTAACTTTTTTTAGTTTTCAAAATTTTGATTGTAATTTTATTGAAAAAAACACCAGTCATGTGGAACGTCCCAAGTGGAGAGTTTTTAGAATTTTCTTTTATAAGAGAGGGGAGAGGGGTAGTTAGCTGGATGACCAAAAAGTAGTGGTGCGGAAGTTAGTTCCGGGCCAGACTGGTTTTTATTTAGTATTTTAGTTTAGATTGCTACAAATTACCAAATGACCAAATAAAATTAAACGTTTACGTATAGTTTTTGCATGTGCGTTCGTTCATGACTGCGTGAAAATTTATTAATTTATTTATTTATATAAAATTTAACATCGGTATGAGAATTTACATTTTATCGAAATAAATATTTTAAAACATTTGTTAAATGTCTGTTCGATAAAGTCGTGAAAAAGTAGAAGCAAGATTTTGCAATGTCAAGATTAATTCAGTAAAAACCAAAGATTTGTAAAACTGCTGAACATTTAATATTACGTCGAAAACGATTTTCAAATTATATCACAAAATGACGTAATAGGTAACTTTGGAGTTCATGAAAATTTGCATATCATCAGCCAATCAGTAAATAATGAGTAGTAGCATTAATTAGAATTTTAGCTACTGTCAATATTGCAGAACAGCGAATAAAAGTGTAATACAGCAAGGTTACCAATCGATTTTATGATTTTAAACCTACAACTTTTGTTATAAAAATTTTATGTAAAGCGATAACAACATAAATTGCTTTATTTTACAATAAGTAATATTTATTTTCAGGAAAAAAATTATATTGAAAGTAAACTCAATTTTCTTGTTTCAGTTCCAGACCACATACGGCCTAGGGTGTGTTCACTGCCGGAAAAAGCTTATAACCCTAGGTTAAGCGACGACTTATATCGCCTACGTACATTTAGTATAACGAATAAAGGCGGAGTTGTTAACTGTGGAGATTCCATCATTAATCGTCGTTCACGATCAAATACAAGTGTCAATTCTACAACCAGCAAGTAAGTTTAAGATACATTAAAGATCGATTAAGAAGCTAATATGTAATTTTACATAAAGTTATTTTTTCATCGACATTCAAATACGAAGAAATATTTTGGTACAATAGCCGTTAATCAAATTTCAATCTATTGATCAACCTAAATTCTCTTTTTATATCCAACTAAAATGCTTTTAACGTAACATGTAACCAAATATCACCTCTCTCAATGGTTTTAACTTAAAGAGATTTGTTCCAGTAAAATATCAGAAATTGGACTTACAAGATAGCTTTACGTTTTCCTTTCTTGATATTTACGGAGAAGCGCTAACCGTAGTATTACAAATAGGATTACTTCAAGAAAATACAAATAAGGTTTCACTAAAGCATTTTACAACGTTTCCGAACATACACTTAAATCTAACGCGAAAGTTATTTCACATATTACATTAAAAATGTAGTATGTAAATATTATGTAATAATTTAGGAGGAATTTTAAAAATCCCTTTTACTTTTCGCTACACTATCCATCACAATGACTACTTCGGAAGTTATTCATTACGTTGTCAGTAAAGCTGGTATCAAATTAAGGCATTTCATGAAAAATCATGATATCCCAACATCATATTTAAAATTTCAAAACGTTTCGAAGCATATCGGTTTAGATTAAATCCGCCCAGCCCCAAACAAATAAAAGGCATTACAAAGGCACGAATTTGTTATTATATTTCCATTTGATGAATTTATTTTATCTTTTGGCTACGGATTCTTACTCATTTAACCAAGCCGAGATATAATTTAACAAATTATATGTATGTATAATAACTATACAACATGAACATCTTAACAATACATAATGGCATTTAATTAATTATTATTTAGAACAAAGAATTTTTTTTTAAATCAATACTTGCGAGATGAATATATTATGAAACATTCTCAGAACAAAACGCTCGACTTTTAAGTTTCTATTTATTGCTAGTGCCAGGGACGAAGCCATAATGTCTCTAACCGCCATGCCAATGCCTTGAAGTGAAATAGTTCGAATTTCCAAAATAAATAGTAGATATTAACATTTGTTCAATATTAAGACAAAGTAAATGTTGAAATTGGAGTAATACAATTTATTATTTGTTTTGAAAGTAAAATTTTGGCCAATGCAAATTAAGTAAACGTAAAACTTATATGAAGCCCCCAATTCGAACCCGAAATTTTCGCTATAACTAAACCAGTAATCACGCCATCCTTTTCCATAAATAAAATTAAAATTTAAAAGAAAACCTTAAAGGTCGTCAAAAAAGCCCAAAAAGTTTAATATTTGGTATATTTATTTGTTTATAAAACACTTTCTGTGGTTATGCCCCGTCGGCAGCGAAAGTATTGGTTCTCTCAGAATGTCATGCAAACTAAATTAAAACACAAACATGATACAAATATGACACTTTATTCCCTTACGATATTAAAAAGCTTGACGTATTATTTAAACTCCAGAATGTAATCAAAATAAAAAAATTTATCAAAATTTTTGTTATCTTCCCTTGAAGATTTAATATAAAAATTTCCAAAGAATCATTTAGTACCAGCAAACTTTTTCTTATTGGTCCTTTTTTTGCTGATGGTTACTGCTGACTATTTTTAATTAATTACACGTAAACGAATCGGGATTTAAATCCTGATTTCTTTGAATCGAAATAAAAATTGAGATTAGGTGAAGGAAGTTAATCTTGTTTCGATTTGAAACGATTCAAGTGATTCCTTATAATTTAATCCTTTTACTGCAAGTTTAAAATCAAATAGTGCAGTTTGAAACTTTCTATAATACTTTTACAAAAATTGTTTTCATTCTTCGATTTAGAGCGGTTAGTAGTAATGAAAATTTATATTTACGTGAAATAACAAATTAATTAATTAATTTTAATATTTTATGCAAAGATAATAAAATTATGATCGTGGATGTTATGCTATACATTTATATGAGTCAATTTTGTAATTCCAAAAAGGTTTATGGTAGATCGACAGCATAAACATTTATTTGAAAAGTTTGAAATACTTTTCGAAGATGTTGCTTGGCCTAGAATTTCTAGTTCCAGTTTTGTGGAGGTTTTATTTTCAAAGAATATTGCTGACAACTTTTTTCATATTTCTCTATTTTGCATATTTAATCTAGAAACGACTTTGTAAAGTTGTTTGTAATTTTCTATTGGCTGTAAAGCGCTTAAATATAACATTATAGCAAAGAAAAATTTTAAAAATAAAGCAAATTGAAATTCGTGGTAAATAATAAAACTTTTCTAATTAGATTAAAATAAAAAATATTGGTATTTCAAAACCTATTTACTTAGATTTTTAGTGGTAGTAAAACTTACCTGCTATCACCACTAATAAAATCTAATATATTAGTGGATTTTCTTTTGTAAACCACGCCACGTTTTAAAATTTCTCTTCTGAGAAATTAAGTTGATTTTACGCCGCGTCGTTTTGCTAAAATGTTTTCACTTTTATTTCCGATTTTCTATTCTATTTACTCTTCTAATGTGATTAGGTACTTTGTTTTTGTTTAAACTTGTTGCTTCTTTTATATCTTTTCCACCTCGAATTAGGTGAAGGTTTTTTCTTTTAAAAAATACTAAGAAAATCCGTATAGCACGATAACTTGGGAAATGTCGCCAATAAAATATTAATTTTTTCTAAAAGGAAATACACGCAAATTTGTGTATAATTTAAATATTTTTAGTTATTGGAATTTTTGCACCTTAATTATGTAGATATTAATTTTAATCCGAAATTATAAATAATTTTTTTTATTTTGCAAAATATATTTTTTACAAGATTAATTTGAGAATAGCATGGATAGCGTAATTACTTACAAGTAGAAAAAATATTTTAAGTTTTTTAATACTTCACAATCATAAATGTAATCTATTGATTTAATAATAATCATTCTATAATCTAACGTATTGCTGCTTTTACAAAACTAGGTTAACAATCTGCCAAATGTCGATTAAATCGATTTACCACTATTGAGTTTGATAAAAATTGTTTACGTTTGTGATTATTGTTATGTGGGTATATTTGATCAGATACCCGATTTTGTAAACGGTGCAAGTGTATGCATTAATTTGCATTACTTGTTTTAATTTTACTTTGTTGCACTTCAGGTTACAAATAAAAATTAATATTATTTATCATAAGTCATATGACCTAACCAGCCACCAATGGACATTGGGAAACTGTAGTCGTGCTGCGGTTGCTTATATTTATATACATATAAATATATTGAAAACTTTCCTTTTACCAACTATAAAATACATCCATACAATAGCTGAGTTAACAATTCTGATCCTATCCACTGGAAGAGAATCCTTCTTTTTTGCCCAAAGTATTGTTTAATAGTTTATTAGAAACTCCTACCTGCTGCTGGAAATTTCTTATTGGCGGTTTCCTTTTCACCTAAAACTTCCTCAGTAAAACTAAGCTTAAAGTTTAAGATTATACAATTTATTGTTTCTTTGAGCTCTCCGAATGATCGCTTAAGTTTCATTAAACTCAAGTTCAGGTTTAAATAGAAAGGTCACAATTTATCAATTTGATAGTTCTAGTAATATGAAATTAAACAAATAACACAGACCTGCAAAAAAAAATTGTATTAAACTGTTTTAGTTTTAATAACTGACTATTGTGTAGTTTTTAGTGCCGATTTCAAAAATAATTTTGATTTTTTTCGTTCACGTAAGGTTTGTCTACAGAATGAGATGAAACATTAATTTTTTAAATTAATTTTTTATTTCTAAACTTGGAAATATGTTACTTTGTGCCTGTTTATCAACATAAGCGGTTATAAATGTTTGTAAAAATGTTTTTCAATGTAAGTCCTAAACTATGCGTTTTAAAAAAAATATATTTTCTATACATTTTTAAAGTAGACTAAAATTTCTATAATTTGAGATAAGAACCAGCTCCGTAAGTTTAATACTTATCGAGATACAGCCCTCCAAAAATTGACAATTTTTTCCAAAAAAGTTAAATTTTAAGATTTGGTCAATTATCGACCCCGATGTCGGGTAAAATACTCGTTTTACTGGTAAAATTATAGGAAAAGATGTTGTAGAAAATGTAATTAGCTTAAATTTAAGCACAGAACAACGTCTGTAGGCCATATAATAAGTAGTTTACTTACAAATCCTAAAAATGCAAAAAATGGGAAAACTGTAGTTTTCGCAAATTTGCTCGGTTTAGTTCCTACGATGGTTTAAGGGTAGTTTGAAAGGAAAAACCATGTACATTTGCAAAAAATGTATATTTCAACTATTAATATTAAAAAAAATGTATTTCTTTATTGATGTTTTTTATAAAGCATAATATTTACTAAGGCATTACAAGGACATTATTTTTGGTTAGAATTGTTCATTTTGAACACTTCGTGGGTGTTCCAAAATTGTCTGATTTATCCTGAAAAATCGGCACATGACTATCGACCTCGTCTTCTCCTTCTCCGGAAATTTTAAGCTCGGCGATGTTCTAGCAACAGCCACCGGAGCAAAATTTGTAGAGACCCGAACATTTAAGGCCTGCTTTTACAAAATAAAAAAAAAAATGATAAAAAATTTTAGAAGGTAGTGAGGGGCTCCACTTTGCTCATTATTGTTGTTGGAATGATCCTTGTTCGGTCTTTTTAAATCCCCATTGAATGGGCACTATCTTCCGTTGGAGGTAAATGGGTGAGATCAACCTTAGCAAAAGCGACTGTTTTACAAATTTTTGTAGCGCAGGCTGTGGAGGGTATCTTCAATGTAGTCTCCTCCATACAGAGCTACTAGGCATTCGATAGGCTGAATTGAGTTGGAGGAACACTTCAGCTGTTGCGGATGAGTTCAACGTTTTTCTGAATGGCGCTCCACAGGTTGTTCTTTCCATGCCAGAAAAGGACAGAGGTGATGTCGCACCCAGTGAAGACTTGGAGTAAAATCTTGAACGATTTGAACAAACGATTGAACAAGGTTAAAGAATATTGTAAGAAGCCAGAGTCACTTCTGTCACTTTTCTGGAAATAAACATTCTTCACAGCCGATTCTAAATAATTGAGAACGACAAGGAGGTCCACATCCTCTCCAATGATTAGCACTGACTGAAAAGAGGTGCTCTTGTCAAATGCCACCTTGACGATGTCGCAATCTACATCCTCGACTGCCTGCTTTGTTTCAATTCTCTGGTTTTGGAAGACGGAGCATATCAGAGAAATCAATCGTCAGTTGCTGTCGTTGGCCAATAACTTTCCCTGGGCTCTTTTTATTATGGTTGACTCTTCAAGGATGACTTGAAGATGACTTTCTCTCCCTTATATTCAGGATATCCGTCAAAGACCACAGCAACGTTCCGTCCGAAACGATTAAAGGTGTAGCTGACGTACTCTGCGACGATATCCCTCACGGAGGCGTTACGATGCTATATCACCTTGTGGAGTAAGTAACCCCCATCTACCACATAAACGTGTTGGCTCCTACTGAGATGTTTTGAGGGAGCGGAGTGAAAGCTGAGAATACGTTGAAGTATTTTGACTGGACTCATGATGGTTTTTCTGTCTGTAAGCGGGGCAAAAAGGAATGAGAGGAATCTTGGAACGATTGAATTCAAGGTTTTCTGTAACCTGCTCAATGAACCCCTTCCAACCGGGTACTTGTGGAGTACTTGTAGAGTATGAGATTTCACCAGCAACTTGAAGCATTTCGTGGACATCAATGATTGATATATGTAGCTGGCAAACCAACATTCTTTCTTACGTTGCATTATTTCACCTCTGACAGATTATATGAAGCAATTGTGTTAACAAACAACAGAGCCTAGGGTGATTACCATATGATGCCGCCCATCTCATGAAAAGTTTTTTCCCCGTCCAACGTGTTGACATTAACGTCGTCATTGTCAAATGTGAACTGCATGAAGGATCGTTTTTCAATGGGGTAGTGGATTTGCCTCGTACAATGGCTGAGCTTTTCATAAGCACCACCTCACTGTGAGTGCATGAAATCCCCATTGCAGAGCAGAAGTTTATGAGATGTTTTGAACTAAACTTCCTGCATCAGGTTGTACCAAAGCTGGTCTTCCATGACGAAACGAAAGAATTTGGCCTGACTGCAGATATCAGTAAGGAAGCAAATCCCACCCATGTCTTTCTGTGCTCAGAAACAGCTTCAGGAAACCCCAAGTCGGAATTCTGTGAGAAAGTATCGGATGGAAGATACTCACTGACGTTATATACCATTGAACGAATGTTTTGCAAAAGTATCTCTGCACCAGCCTTGACCACCCGCAGTGTGGGATCTTCTTCAGGATTGCTACTTCTCTCATTGTACCAGTTGTCGTACAGAATTTTATTTCCAACATCGCGAAAACAAGGAATTGTTTGGACTTTTGATATACTTGAATATTGATTTGGCTTATTTCGTCTTATTTATAATACATATGCAGCTAATAAATGCGATCTCACCAATATTAATTTATATAATATTATGTAGTTAGTAATAAATAATATAAAAGTATCCATTTTGTGCCACTTGCTTTAATTAGTTCTTAACACTCTGTAGTTATTTCCACCACCATTATAATTAATTATCTTACGATGTATTTCTATAACTAATTAATTTCGTTCTCGGTGCTCTTTTAATCGACTGAGTGATAATCGACTGAGATGATAAATGATTAAAATTACATTATCGGAATTCAGAAACTTCCAAAAAGATTCAGTTTTCAATTAATCAAATCATTTTCAGCTGTCTGAATACAATAATTTTTTGGTACTGCAAAAGCAATTTTCTCGCAAACTTGATGAAGATTTCATAAACAGTTGTGAAAAGAAGCGGGTAAATATATTCGCTTATTGTATAATAAATGTGTAAAGATTTCTTAAAATCATATTAAACAACTTTTTTCATAATAAAAATTTAAGTATTCCAACAAAGCCACAAAAACTTTTTTAATTAGTGGCTTTTGGATATGAAATTTCGACGTAACAAGAACTTTTAATAACGAATATCTATTGCGGATCATTTATATTAACCGGATTTCCCGCAAACTTTTAAAATACACTAATTGGCTTTTCCTACAATCCAGTCATTAAAAGTTGTAATTTGTTTCAATAATTTATTTTTTTAATTTTATATAACAACTTTGTAACCACAGCACTATATGCAATTTTTCTGCGCGATTTTCCACTTAGTCCGAATGAAATTTAGCACAGTATGAAATTAATTTTATTAAATTAACTTGCAGCTTAGTAATTTAAAAAAATATTTTTTGTTAATAAATTTCCCACAGAATCGAGCGTAAAAAATGTTGGTCTCCAGCTATGGCTTTTATAAACCTCGGAAGCTATAGAATAAAAGAAAAAGTTGGACGAACTATTTTCAAAAGAGATTAATGGCAGTTCAGTAAGTAAACAACTAGGGAAGTATACATACACACATATAGTTAAAAACATACAAAAAATTAAAAACTAATTTTGAAAATGCATAGTAAATTTTCTCAAAGTAGTGAAAAAAACACTTATCGATAATATTTTGGCGTAAAAACTAAATAAATTCAAATTTTCTTTGTAAATTTCCAACAATACATTTTTATTTCCAAGGTTTCCAGCTTTGAGAACGTGGTAATGTAGACTTCAGACTCGTTATGATAATTCTAAAAGCGTGTTTTAGTTGCAACAATAACAAAAGCTCTTGCTAGAGGGCTAGATAATCAATGAATCCTATTACCATTATTTTCCTACGATACTGTTTTGGTTGTGTTCGTTCAACGACCCTGCAGACTATCTAACGCTGTTTTTATCAGGCTTCCATAATAAAATATTATTTGAAATTTAAAAATAATATACCTACCAGCATACCTGTAAATAATAAATAGTGAACAATAATACTATTAAAACATCAATGTGTTTTCGGTTTTTATTATTTTCCGAATATTAAGGGATGGAAAGGTTTCAATTATCAATACAATTACATAACACATGTATTACAATATCATCGTCCACTGGAACGAATAGGTAAAAATAAAGTACATCAAAGTATCTCATCAGTAGATTGGCTAATGAAATTAGCATCTACACGCTAACATGTAACGAATCCATTAAAATACGTTTTCCCTGCATATTGGATGGCAGATGATAGACGTGGATGATAACAGAAAGTGCATTGCATATATTCAATATAGAAGAAGAGAAGAAGAATAAAGGAAAAATATTCAGACAACAATCCGTATCATTTCATGGGTGCGGAATGAATTCATTTGTGCTATCTATCTTGTCATTAAATTTTACTGTCAAGCACATAGTAGTACGAAATTATCGATCTTCCTTGTACACAAAAACGCTTAAGTATAATTATTCTGTGAATTAATATTCCGAATTTCAAGGCAGCCCACGCTTGGAACCGCTAACAAAGTGGAAAATCGCGTCAATCAAATAATTACCTATACAAATTTTAAGAATAATCTGATCTTTAAACTCAATAGCAAATAAAGAGCTTAATTGGTAAGAAGGAATACTAAACCGTAGAACTGGGAAGGAAATTATGTAGATCACTACACAGTTAATCACTAGGAGATATTAATTAATTTTACAGTGGAAGAACTTTTATTACGTAAATATTATGATTTTTTTTATTTTGCCAAAAAGAAGTTTCATGATTTCTAGCTACGTCACTGATTATAATATAAATTGCTCGGTTTTAGTTTACATTTTCTTTATTTTTTTCATGACATTTTCAGAAGTGCTAGTAAATTTAAGGCAAAACAGAAAAAATAAATCAACGCGATTAATGAAATAGCAGTGCCTACATATACGACAACTCTTGGTGCTTTGCCAAGATAAAGAAATATACTTGGATATAACTCGTTATAATCTTTTATAAAAAATTATTCCAAAATCTAAGTTCAATAACTTTGTAGTCGAGAACATTTTCACCCAAAAACTTTATTTAAAAATCAGACAGACAAAGTCTGAGAAAAATGCAACTCTTCAACAGAAAAATATGAAATTTAACATTGAAGTTAGCTGAAAATGTCTCATAGATATTAAATTAAAGTAAATTGGAATATACTTACTTCCACTGATATCGCAGGTTAATAAATATCAATTTTATTTTAAAAAACAAATACAATTTATAAGAGCAATGTTTCAATTTGAGATTGTTAGCGTTTGTTGGGGATTACCCTAAATTTTACAAACCAAACTTTAGGCTTTTATAAACGTAGATAACACATGGGAAAGCAAAAATAAATTTTAATAAAAAATAAATGCCATTTTAAGTTTAATATAAGTTTAGTAAGTAGGTATAGGGCTTTTTAGAAAACCAGTTAGGGTTGTCGCGTAAGCGAAAACATATACAAAGGGAAATATTTTATAATAGCTAAGAAGATTTACATCTGATTTACATGAGGATTTCTATTCACGGCGAATGGAAAAGTAGAGTTGTAAAATAAAATATGAAAAATTACACTTCGGGTGTTTTAACCTTTAAGTAAAAAATTTAATGAAAGTACCTAAATGTTCAAGGGTGAACCATTCAGACGAGACTGCTCTCTAATTAGCTACATATTTTGTGAAACCAAATGTTAACGTAATAAAATATAAAATTTATTAATTAAAGTATTTTTTTAAATATTTTTACAGTAAATATCATTTAATTGAATTAAATTTTAATGAATCATACTAACTACCCTCTCAAACGTGACTAAACGCATTCTTGAAATAATATATGATGGTTTACAGGAATTTATAAGGAATTTAAATGTTACAAAATTTATATCAAACTGAATTCCTCGTATAATCGATGAAATTTAAAATGTACATAATTTTCTATAACACAAATTTAAATAACCTAGAACCTAGACATTTTTTTGGTATATTTTTGATTTTTTAATATGGGATTATAAATTCAACTTTACTTATGTACAACATGATAACTGCTATACATCTCTGTGACGTACGTTCCTATTTGTTACATTTCTTCATTATTAAAAAATGATGCCTCAGGTGAATTTCTTTAAAGTAAAACTCAGGTAGGCACTTTTTTCAATTTATTCCTGCCTACACATTATATTATAGTATTCAGTATATTATAAAATACAAATTTAAATTTTATTGCGTAAAATGTTAATCAAGGCTCAAATTAAAGCGAATGAAAAGTTGTTGGGTAATGGATTTACTTATAAATAATTAAAAATAATATAATTTTTTTTAATATAGGCACTTAAGTAATTCATTAATATCTAAATTTAAGCGTCACCTTATCATATTAAACATTCTTCAAATTTAAATTTTTTAAATTTAAATTACTGAGAGATCTTAACCGTTCGCTTAAAATGCAATTTAAATATTCTCGCTGAGATAAATTCAAGTAATATTGACGTAAGTGAGAAACACCACAGAAATTAATTTAAAAAAGAGCAGGATTTATATTTTACCACAGGAATCCATTTCAGCATCTTTGAGGATCAAAAACATATTCTTGTATTCTTTCGCGAACTAGCATATTACTCATAACGAATTGTATTCATTTTTCAAAAGAAGACATTTGAACGCATGTTTATGTGTTTGCATTTTTCAAATTTTAATAGAATATTACATATTAAGAAACAGACAAGCAGATATTTATAAGAACAATCATAGCAATATATTGAGCTGTACTTTCTCGGGTTCCTGAAATCCAAATAATCTTTTCAGGAAAAAATAACTTCTTAAAAATTAACTTTATTTTTAATTATTAATTTACAAATTAAAATTAAAACAAATAAATTAAACATTCACTTCCTCCAATTGAATAATTTTATTTGCCAAAATCGCAAACAATAAGTGCAAACAAATTCGGGGGACGGCTTTCTCCCTAGCTTTGGCAAAAGCCTCGTCTTCCCACCAAACAATTCAAAATTGTTTACAAAAATCAAAATAAATAAAATATTTACAAAATTAAATATTCAAAATTAAAGGGGAGATTTTGAATCACGACAACATGGAGTTATGCTAAAATTTTTGCATAAAATCGATATTATTCTGAAAACCATTTTTAAATTAGTATCTATTACAAATCATGAATATTTGTTTTCGTAATTCCAAAAATTCCATTTTTTCGAAGGTAAATAATTCGTTAAAATTTTTGTTTACTATTTAATTGAAAACAAACAAATTTGTAACACTTACAATATTGATTTGGTGATTAGACAATACATAATCAACATTTATTAAGTGGAAAATCTTGAGGGAGCTAATTACAATACAAAATTATCACGTGAAGCCGTCGTTCATTCTGTTGACACTAAAATAATTACGTGTAAATTTGTGGCACCCTTATCTTTGGTTACACCTCGCCTGCTAGTCAATGAGTTTGATAGATGACTATAGATTACTTTTTAATTTTATTTTCAAACTATATATTATTTATATTTAGCTGCACCAATAAATATTATCCTTAATCTGCTAAATAAACGACGACGCAATATAGGTTGTTGATTTTTTTAAAGAAGGAAACCTTACCTATATTTAAAATCAAATTTAAAATAAAAGATCCTTATAAAACCATTATAAACTTATACTTAATTTAAATTGTATTTAAAATAAACAAATGTACCATAATTGTATAAAATTGCAGTCGAATAACTGTTAGTCAAACGAAATTCTTAGAATCTCAACAAAATTATACTACATCATTTTGATATTCACGATATATTTAACAAAATTTAAACGTAGGATATTTTCCCTATGCTCATTAATATTAACTTGTTTTATGGGCCTTGAGACTTTTTCCTGATTTACTATACCTAGGTATGTTTTTCCAGATTATTTAGTCGTTGTTTGCTGAGACAGTGTAATGGATCTTTAAAGTTTTGATTTATGTTTTTCTAGATACTGACTAATTTAAGCAATACACTTAATATTAATTTTGTCACCCGAAGCACAGATATCCATTGTAATAATTCAACCAGATTATTATTAATAATAATATATATTTAACGCATAGCAAATTTATGTATCATTAGTAAATGTATTTGCAAATGGTAGATAAACCAACTACTTAACTCGAATGTATTTGATTATCTAAAATTCATCTTTATTTTCAAAGTTTGTTTCAAATAATATTATGAAATTGAAATATTTTTATTTAAACTATTATGTATATCTAGAAGCACAAGATTTATTACATTTTATCTTATTTTCAAAATATTTATTTTTATTTAAACAAATTAGAAACGTTTCTTAACATAAATTTTTTTCATATTTTCATCACTCAACATTCTTAGGTGGGAGGGTAACTTTCATATTGATTTATTAACCAACGCATTGACTCAGGGACTGAGTCTACTTTTGTCAGTTGAATTTATTTCTGTTAGCAATCAGTCCAACCTTGCGTAAAAATTGTTAAATATAACAGTTCTGTTAAACCGACGTGGCATGGTATTCCGAGTAGGTATTGTATAAATTAACATTTAACGTAGTTCATACAAAGTTAAGCTTTGTTAAGTTAAGCAAAGTTATCTTCTGCATGAGAGAAAAGATGAAATGCTGGAAAGTCATCAAAAATTTTATTTTTGCAGGCCTTGTGTCGAAACTTGCTTCAAAGGAAAATTATTTATGATAAAAATCTTTAACTCAAGGTAATATTAAATAATGTAATAAGTACGTGACAACAAAATAAAAATTATTTAATCAGATGGCACACACTTCTATCTTCTACTTCTATCCTGAATACAAAAAAAACGTGTATTTTGGAATGAAAATAAATCTAAATTATAGCAACAACAAAGTCAGTGCCTAAATTAAAAAAATATTACGGATAAAAATCCAGGTTTGATTAATCCAAAAATCATAGAAAAAAAGAAGAGAAAATTTTGAAAATCCAATTTTAGTTCGTGGATGTTAAGAGAGGGTCAATTTTTCAGTATTGAAGTCGGATGGAAAAAAAATGATAAATATAGCTTAAATAGTATTTTAAAACTCAATTGATTCTTCATTACAAAAGAAACTGAATTGTAATCCTCCAAAAGATTGTTATGTTCAGGAATATGGTAATCGATAAAAATCTCGAACGCTAAGTGCAGTGAACATAAAACTAAGATGAACTTATAACTACTAGCTACAAATTCAAGAAAATATTTGAAAATTTCGGTGAAATTAATTTGATATCAAATAGTCAACTTATGCCCGTATTAATAGTCACGGATTAATCCGAAATTCGAGATTAATAAATTCTCGAAATACATAGCAGCTGTTGCTACGATACGCTCTAAATTCCAGTAATCTCATTAGTAAATCCTAGGATTATCTTAAATCTCGGATTAATCCGTGACTATAAATACGGGCATTAGAGCATTCAACATAATTTTTATTCTTTTCAAAATATATTTTTTAAATGTTTGCTTAAATTCAAATTTTCAGTTTAAATAACAGCGAAAAACCATAAAAATGATTGTTTTGAGAATTTCAAAAAATGTCTTCTTATCAGGCCAAATATCCAAACCACATTTGACTCATCAATCCACTATTTTCAATCCACCAATTTCGAACCGTTACACCAGGTTTACGAAATTAAATATTGTCTAATAAAATTTTGATTTTCAGCTGCTAAATTACAAATATAAACATAAGATTGTCAGGTTTATTTATAACTTTTGGTGAAAAAAGATCAAAAACCGTACAATGTAATGCAAATACTTCGTTAGCAGTTTTTATACATACAGTAGCAGTCATGGAAATTGCATCGGTGATTACTTCCGAATTAAAATAACAATTCCCAATAAAATTTCAATAACCGCACGCAATATAAACACAATACGCACACAAAGCTAGATTTTTCAACCCGGCGGGTCTGGGGGGTATGGAATACCCTCCAGTTCACCGAAGATTGTGCGCAAAAAAAGTGTTATTCAAAACCAAAATTCTAACTTCGAAAAATCTAAAATCGAAGAGTTCTGATTTGAAATTCAATAACATATTGCGATGCACCCCCGTATTCAACTTTATAATCCAACCTAAATGTTAATCTTTCTTGGGGCTATCCATTCCCTATCAGCAAGAGACTCTTTGATTAAATCGAAATTATTAACTCTTCCAAACTCCTACCACGCAAACTCATTCAAATATCCAAATAATAAAATAAAAATGCTCGTAATAACTTAAACTTCATTTCGCATAAAAAAACACACAAATTTAATTTTAAAATAAAAACGCAAATTACAAATTAACGGAAGGTGTCCGCAATGCTACCACTCCGGTCGACGCAAACGGCAAAATTCTTAGTTTCAACAGATTTCCGCGCCAACATAAAACTTTTGGCGCTAACAACAATATTCTCAATATGTACAATATAAAAACAATAAATTATTAACCAATTAATTTAATTTAAAAACAATTAAAATAATTATTCAAATTTACAATAAAATGGAAATTAAATTAAATTCATGATTATAACAAATAAATTAGAATTAAAATTTAAGAAATACAGCATTTTAAAATTTAGAACAAGATTTTGAAACATGACAATATTTTCTTCTTTTTTGCAAAAAAAAGACCCCAGACCCCCAGGTTTGAAAATCCTAGCTTGGTAATTGTGTGTAAAAAAATGTAATTTTGAGCTGATGAGTTTCAAACCAAATATTAAATTTTTTTAAGAAAAATATTGGAATTTGTACTAAAACGATGACCTTGAAATGTTAACCAATGAAATTGCTTTGAATTTAAACGGTTTTACAATTTCGAAATTTTCGCGATTGAAGTGTTATGTAAGTATGTTGCCTAAACTGAACCGGACAGAGTCATAAATAAGGGAGATGTGGACAGAGTTAAGTGTAAAATCGAATACGGCATAGTTACTTCGTTATAATATTTCGCTTTTTGTGGTGAATATTTAATAGTACTACAAGATCAAGTACTATTTCTCTTGAGAGTAAATTTAATTCGATTTACTTTAAATTATCTGAAGTTTCCCGGTGTAAGTTAGACTTTGCAAACCATGCGCCACCTAAATCAATTTTTTGAATTCGGGAATAATTTCCAATGCAATTTCCATGACCGCTACTGTATGTATGCTTAGCTCAATCGAAGAGAATGTATTTAAATTTGAATTTTTATTACTTTTAGTAAAAACAAATTTTTATAAATTTCTCATAAATTTTGAATTTGTATTGTTAAATAAATTTTGTTATTTTTGTGAAAATTAGTTATTTTTGAATTTTTGTAAGAATTTGTATTTGCTAGTTTTCCCGCCAACTAGTTAAGGTGGTAGTAGTGAGGGGTGAAAACAAGGCTGTTTGTAAAGATGGCCGCTGGAAGCGGCAAGTAAAATTTCTGTCTGCTCCGTTTTGATTAGAAAATTTGTTAAGAATTTGTAATTTGGAAAATAAATAGTATTTATTTTTGAGCAAGTGATTTTTTAATTATTTGGAATTTGGTTGTCCCAGTTTTGGACAAAGTTTGGATAACTTCGAGAAATAATGATATTTTTGGAGATTGAAGATTGAATTTGGAAATAAATAAAAAATAATTTGGACAATTAAAATTAAAAATTAATATTGGTAATTGATGGTGAAATTGGAAAAATTAAAAATTAAATTTGAAGGCAGCGCAAATCAAATTGATATCGTTCGCTTAGTCAAATTATCTTTCGATTTGTGTTTCCATCTTAATATCGAAAATTTTATTGTAAATAATGTTGAATAATTTGGATTTTGAAGAAGAGTGTTGAATTTTGGTGTTCAAAAATTATTATATTATATTTGGAAAATTTTGGAAATAAAAAATAATATTACAATATATTGAAGTGATATCTTTCATGTTTCAAAATTTTATAGTGTCTCCAAAAAAATTAAAATCTCCAAAAAATTCTTAAAAAGTTCTGCTGCGCCATCATTTTATTCTTGATTACCAATAATAAATTTTCTTCTTCCAATCTTCAATTTAAATCCAAATTATTTAAAAAAAAATCCAATTCTCTCAGAAATTTAAGACAATTACCAAATATTAAATACTAAACATCGCTTAGTTTAAGAGATTTAACATTTTAACATCTTAACTTAACATCTTGGCAAAAAGCCTGGTTTTCGCAGCTCACCATTGCCACCTTGGCTAGTTGGCGGGTAAACCAGCAAATACAAATTTATTAAAATTAAGTAAAATAAAATATTAACAAAATTATAAAATTTCCCAAAACTGAAAATTAAAATATATATTCACAAAAAATGAAAAAAATTTTGTAACACGACAATATGTATAAATAACTGAATATGAACTCAATAGGTTTTTGAAACAATCAATTCACTTTTTAAAAATAATCCTGCAAAAACGACAGATTGTTACGGTACGGGTTTAGAAGGGTGGGACTCTCTAATTTTAAGTAAAATTCGGCTATATTTAACGAAATCCAATTTAAAATAAAATTATGTTACAATATTAATTATTAATATTATAATATTAATTTATCACTATTAATAGTACTCGTAGGCTTCCACTTTGTCCTGCTCAAGTTTCTTAATAATGAAACTTCGTACAAATTCGTACAAATATTAATATAAAATTTATATGTCTTGAAAATTCGCACCGTAAAGTTTGGCACTGACTGCGACGAATCGCACTTTGATTTGAAAATTTTCGCATATAAAAAGTCGCTTTAATCCAAATAAATAAAAAAATTTTATATAGAAATCGTCAAAATATTTTTTTTTAATTTTTGATTTTAAATGAATTTCAAGAGTTTACGTATAGGCTAAGTTGCCTTGGTATTTCAGTGACAAAAACTATGTTAAAATTTATATACCTTTTATAACTTGTATGTCCCAAAGTAGTATGCATATTAATAAAGACAAGTTAACTAAATAAATGCTACAAAATTTAGCATAGTTGGTAAAATTTCACACAAACAAAATTTAACAACTGCATTGTAGCGCCAGACAATAGGCTAATGTGTTAATGTTGTTAGTGATGAATATAAACCAAATTTGTCCTATATTATTTCATTTTAATAATTGTACTTCAGATGACTATTATTTTTGGCTAGCATACACTAATTAAATACCGCAGGCTAAGACTTGCGAGTCTAAAGCAAAAACTAATGTTTATATAGTAAGTTTATGTTTAACAAAACTTGAACTTTTGAATGAAGTATATTGTTAAGCTTTCATTCCATTCAAAGGAAAGAAACAATTTTATTTCAAAATTAATTATTACCTTTTCAGATGTTAAATCGTGGATTATTGAAATCCCTCACTTTTTGTCCTAAAACCCAAAGTATTATACGTTGCAAATAAAAAATTTTTTTTTCGGGTCAAGCTAACTTATCTGATTATGTGGCCGCATAAATCGCTTTAAAATTTCCTAAAACTCAAACTGGGAAGTCTCTAAATTTGTTGAAAAATATTTCTAAATTTTAGCTTTCCCATCTGCAACATAATAAAAGAATGAGAGGAGGAGATCACCCAGCAGCGGGAAAAAAATGTACAGGGACCCGAATACTTTGCGGTTTGAAGATTAATTTTTTTAAATGCTTAGTATTTTTTCAGTTTATACGAATTTGATCAGTTGTGAAATTTATTCAAGAATCAACGTAACACCTCCATATTTACACCATCATCAATTCGTCTTAGGTTGGAAAAATACGAAAAATAGAAATTTGACAATAAAAGATTATCAAATGAGAGCGTCAAATTCGTGAAATGAAATGTCAAGAGCACAAATTAATACATAAAATATTAACAACATTTAAGTTTGACAGCAAAATATGTTCATTTCAGTTAGGTACCTATTAACTTGGCGGACACGGCAAATAGAGAAATGATGAAATTGAAACATTCTGACATCTAAAAGCCGTGATTTATTGGATTATCGGTTCATGCACCATATTATAATAATACGTAAGAAGATTTTGAATTGAATTTTAATTTTTAATTTTAAGGGTGTTTGCGAAGGGAAGTTTAAGCTTTGGATATGTCAAATTGAATATTAATTAATTAATGTTATGAATGAATAAAATTTAAAACTAATTTTAAAATAATAAAGTTGATATTAAATTTACCAATGAATTGTCTGTTCGTATAATGGGAAAATCGAAAGCCGAATTAATAATGTAGTAATATTCCATATCGCAATTAGTTCATTTAAAGCCGTAATTACGTAACCGAGTTATTAATCAAAAATTGGTCTATTCATTCTATATTTTTGACTTTGATTATTTGTGTCGGTTTTTTTATATACGTAATGGTTGTAAACTACGTTATTATAGTCTAGAGAAAACGTTAACTGAGAACGTAAAACGTTAATGGTGAGTTATGCAACCCCATTAGCATGCGTTTATGGAGGTTGTCTTATTTGCTTTACTTTTAAGATTTGTAAAATTTGCTCCAATTATAAGTGGGAACATTTTACAGTAGGTGCTACTACAGGGTAGTATAGGGTGCTGGTTGCGCAGTAGCCGTTACTCATTGAAAAATGTACTGCGAAAGTAGTATCTAATAGGCATTTTTTGATTTGCCAATTTCATAAGTTTGATTTAGAATATTCTCAGTATCATTTCAATTAAATTGAAATTTATACAAAAGCATACCCCTGGCTGTGGTTGAAATTTTATTACTACTGACGTGGTTGTTGCCCATATATGTATTCACGTGATTTTAACGTAGTCTTATTAGCTAAAAAGTCTTGGTTCAAATTGCGGACAAAATCACATAATTTCTTGACTATTTATTATCTTTAGTGAATATTGGCATGCTGTCAATATCAGTACTTTCCATAAAACAAATAATTTTTTTAAAATTCGATAACTTGAAATGCTCCGACTAGATAGGTTTAACGTTTTCTAAAATTCAACGTTAACGCGTGCTAAATCTGTCATCCTGCTCATTTACATAAAAAATACATTTTTAATTTCAGTTTCACACGACAGGGGTGTGAACTGCTCATAATAAATTCATACTGTACACTTTTTTTAAATTATATTCAAGGTTAAGTATTAATTTATTGATGAATTTACTAATAGATTGCTTTCTGAAAACAAATAAGAATAAAATTAAGTGTTCCAAGATCAATAAAAAAAATATTACGAATATTTTTGAAAATATATTTTATTTAATTTTGAGACTTGATTAAAATGCTGCTATTAATAAATAGCATTCAAGTTTCCACCTCTGGAAACTTATTTCAGGGGTTTTCAGGCAGCTTAGCGGGAGATTTCTTGTAGCTGTGGAAAAAAATTAAAAAGTACGAAAATGTTTAATAAGCAACGTTTTTTACACGTTAAAATTTAAATCTAGTAGTTTAATTATATTTCGCTTTATAAATTACGCTAGCGATAAAAAGTTGACAAAACATGAAATTCATTTAATTTGATAACATTTTCATTATATGTAAACTTAAAGTCAAATAAAAATGTTTTGCCTTCAAAGTTTTAAATATTTCAATGTAATATCAAAAATGTTATAAAACAATTGGACGAGTTTTTTCTGTCTGAAAAATTTTAATATATTAAAATTCTGGTAAAAATATTAAATTATGCTGAATGCTTTTGGCGATGTTTAGGTAGATTCCCTTTTATCAAATAAATAACTTTTTACACTTTTCGTAGTTTATAAAAATCAAAATGTATTATTTATTCGCTTTTATGGAATATGACACAACAGCAATCACTCGAAGATTTTACCATGAATAATGGTTATCTTTTCTTCTTCTATTACGTGATTTTATGCAGAAACGTTGTTATATTTGAAAAAGAATTGCGAACATCCGATTTATAGCAACATTTTTATATCACTTTTAGTTTGAAAATAAAATGTAGATCAATATCAGACGTTGGCGTGAGTAAAGTTTGGATTATAAAGTGGTTTTCGGCTCTTCAATGTGCAGTTTTCCTACTACACATTTTAACTCCATTTTAATAATTAAAAACTTAAATATTTAGTAGTTCCAGTTTAACTTCTCACTTGTTGAATATTTAAAAAAAATATTACAAACTATAGTTTGGCCGCTGTGGTACTACAATAAGAAGCCACTGCGGAGTTATAAATTCATTATGTACCTACTTTTAACAAAATGCAAACCTATGGGGATGCATTTATAAAATTTATTAAGTTTCTCAATAAACTTCGAGATAAAAACTCGACAATGGCTAAAAAGGTACACCAACATAAAAATTTATTTTGTTAAAAGAAATTAAATATTTACTCGAAATTCTTATAATTCAAATTCAATACAATACTTAGATCATTAATCGTAAACTTTTGTAATATCGGAACGCCACATACCCGAGTTTTTAACGCACAGTTGGTCCATTAAGTTGCGCTTACCAATCGCTTAGTTGCACATGGATCCTTAGGAGGTCGCAGAGGGAAACTTAAGTGGTTACTAATCAATCAAAATTTGTTATTGTTTTGAACTCGAAAATAAACTTTTCAATTAATTACGCAAAATTGATTTTTGTTTCAGAGCCAGTAACGTGTCTGGCGAGAGGTCTCCATTTGATGGTTCTTGTTGTGGTTCAGGTTACCATACTGTCGATTCCACACCTTTGGGCTCTCCCGAAGAAGTAGAAGTTCCTAAGTACAGGGTTATCATGCTTGGTGATTCAGGAGTGGGAAAAACTGCGTTAGTTTCTCAGTTTATGACGTCAGAGTATATGAATACTTACGATGCCAGTTTAGGTAAGCCACAAAATATTTTGTATTAAATTTATAATGAAAAATATTCGTTCAGAAAAGAAAATCCATTTCATTTTATAACTAAGGCAGCTTAGATGAGAATAATTACATTTTTATAATCCTTTGTCAGTGGGCTATTCAGACGTATTTTATGGACGAGAACAAACTTCGTCTTGGGAAATTTTACAATTTTTTATGGATAATTTATTAACAATGGACGTTACTTTGTTAGCCACTTAATTATCAGGTTACTATATTCTTTTTTTAAATCTGCAGATAATTATATTTTATTTGTGAAAACTTGAAACCATTTTAGTTCTAAAAAGTGTTAAGTTTTCTAAAATATTGGTATGGTTAGTATAGAGTTTCACTATCTAAACCAAGTATTCATCGATTATTTAAAAATGTATTCCCAATTTATACCAAATTTCATCAGGACGTTTTACATTATAGCATCGCAAAAGTTTTATGTTACCTCATTAAAAGTTTTTTTAAGTATTCATACATTTTAAATTTTATTGAATTTTCTTTAGATGATGAGTTTGGAGAGCGTACCGTTTCAATACTATTAGACGGAGAAGAATCTGAAATGATTTTTATCGATCATCCAGCATCAGAAATGTCGGTGAGTGATTAGCAAAATTTTGATTTTAAAAATTTTTATTTCGTAAGTTACTACTTTTGCTTTATAAATTTTAAAAAGGTTAAAAACACTTTAAATTGAGATCCAGTTCAGAAAATCAACTTTATTTCGAATTTTTCCCAAGCTGTTATTTAAGTTTTCAGTAGCGAAAAACTTTTATCAATTATTTATATTGATCTATTCTTAAGAGACACTATCGAAACTTAAGAAACTTAGAAACTCGTAAAATAATTTATCAAGTTACTAATTCGATTAGTCTTCAAAACTTGCAAGTATCAAATAGATCAAGCAATCTTGTCATTTGATTTTTGTGTTAACTATCAAACTATAAACTTATTGATCTTCAAGTTTTAAAATTAACTTAAACTTATATTAAATTAACTTTGTAAGATGCTGTACTTAAACTGAAAATAAAAAAGCTGGGAAAAATTCTGAAATAAATAATCAAAATTCTACTCTACAAAATAAAATATTAAAAATAATAAAATATTTTCAAAAAATAAAATTATCAAATTAAATATTCCAAAAACTAATTTGTATATGATTTTATATGTTTTGACGTGAGAATTTCGAAAAAGTAGTTTTGAATACCCGCACTAATCGAGTTACCCATTAATACTAATCACTTTCCACACCAATTTAATCCCGTTGTATCCATCATTTCTAAAATAAAGAAGTCCACGCTACACCCCGACTTAATAAAATTGAAAATATTAGAAAGTAAATTACTTTTATAATTTATTCAATAATTGCAACAGTAAATTTTGTTGTTTTCACTGAAAACCAAGCTAAAAAATTCCCGAAGCCACTTCCGTCAAGCTGCTGTTTGGATTAGTAAATATTTAAATACTTACAAAGTAAAATGGCATTAAATCAATAAGTGACGTATATTTATAAAAAAAGCAGGGTGTCGTAATTACTTAAATTTAAAATAAAAGTAAAAACCAATTTTACTTTTATTAAAAACTCACGGTAAAAAGTGCATCGCCGAAGAAAAATGAGCGCACATTCTCCCTATTCATTCCGAAAAGTTAATCGATAAATTCTGCAGCTAAATAAGTTTTTGTTAATGAAAGCTCTTTTCAAAATAAAATTTATGAACAAACCGACTCTTTTCACTTTAAAGTTTATTTCATTAAATTTAATTATTAGGACCATTAAAGGGTGTGTTTTGCGCAGTATACGTAAATTTCCTCTTAGATTAGCCAAATCTAATTAGTTATGCAGTCGTAAAATTTACGTAGTATCGTAGTATTACATTTTTGGTTTTATATTAACTGCAAGATTGTTCTTATTTTTTTTATTCTTTCAAATTACGCGTAATTCAAGTTTTGGGTTGTATAAAGTGCTACTCACTTATATCAGCGACCTATAGTTTAATATAACAACTCTACATTGAGATGATTTTTTTTGCGGTTTGTTTATTTTCTCCTGGGATGAAACCGTACGTATTTTCAAATCTAGAAAAATGTGATGCAAGATTGATGTTGAATAAATAAAATTATATCGAGATGGAACATTTCGGCGTGAAGAAATTCATATCCAAATATAAATTTTATAAGCATTAACAAGAGAGATCTGTACAAAGGTTATAAATTGGGAACTGCTTTTTAATTAAAATATTTTGATTAAAACGCAAAATCTGTATGTAGGTTATAAATTAGCAACCGCTTTTTTATTAAAATATTTAACTCAAAAAGCGATATTAATCCCTCTTATTGCGTTGCATATTTATAATGCGGTTTCGATATAACGCGATTTTGCACAACATTCAAACAACTTTACATTAACATGCTATGTTTTGACAATGTACTCTAAAGTCCCAATGGCCATAATCCATTTGCAAAACGATTACGATTACAATTTCCAAAACGAGCTTTTGATGGTATTAGTGAATGCGGTTTACAAGCATATATATTTTTGACAGATGTTAAAAACGAGTTTACCGAGGCGCGGATTCATTTGTCCAGTCATTGGTTTCCGAAGTAAACTTTTTTTTTTGCTGAAACAAAATGTAAGCTGGAAACATACTCCATTTTAGTAAGTCAGTGTATTTTTACGTTACTTTATTTTGGAACCTGTCGAACGACATTTTTGTCTCAGGATTTGTTTAAAGGCTGTGGAAAATTTTAACTCAGCAAACGAAATCTAAACGTTGAAGTCAATAAATTAGAAGCTCAAATATCACTTGTTTTATTTTAATAAACATACAGGTTTATATACAAAACTAAAAAAAAAGATTGATTTTCTAGAAAGTAGAACAGCAAAGTTATAAAAATGTTGCGTTTTAGATAATTATATTATTCGATTAATATAATTAAATTATATTTGTTGATATTATTAACCTCACCTAGTTGCATTCAAACAATTAATTTTTCTAAGTTATTAAAATTGGATTGATCATTGGGGTATTCTTCTAAATAATTAATAAATTTTTGTTTAATTTTGAAATTAAACAAATACAAAAAAAAGGTACAGTAGCAGTAATGGAAATTGCATCTCTGAATATTTCAGAATTAAAATAACAATTCCCAATGAACGGTACGTGACATTTGGGCGCCGGATTCTTGGGCCCGGATTTTTGGGGTCCGCCGTTTGGGCGCTGGGACTTTTAAATGCCAGATATTATATTAAAAGATATGTATCATATCAATAACTCCTATAGGTTAAGTAAGGGGGAGTATTTTTTTCAATATTGCAAAATAAGGCGGGTTAATAATTATTGAAGATGTTTAATAAAGGAGAATTGTTAAGGTCAGATTGAAAAAATTTTAGCCCCCCCCCCCTCTCTCCATCTCTTATTTTTATAAAATATGAGTTATAATAATATATAGGTAAATAAATTTAAAAAAATAATAATACAGGGTTCCCACTTGTATGGAATACCTGGAAAAGTCTTAAAACTTAAAACTTATTAAGAAAAGTCATGGAAAGTCAGAGAATTTAAAATTTTATTTTTTATTGTTTTTATTCTCAGGAAAATACAAAAAGTTTGTCAAGGAAATATTTTTAATTGAAATATTTTTAAATTTGAAATAATATTTTTTACCGGCGCCCAAAAGTCCAGTGCCCAAACGACAAGCAATAATAGTAAG
The DNA here is from genome assembly GCA_947369205.1 of Cantharis rufa. NCBI lineage: Eukaryota > Metazoa > Arthropoda > Insecta > Coleoptera > Cantharidae > Cantharis > Cantharis rufa. The sequence continues at coordinate 93,517,528 of OX376303.1, forward strand.
GATTTTCAGGTTGGCTGGGGTTTTTTAAATCAAACGGTTACCTCAATCTGTCGACGTTTCGGACCATTTATTGGTCCATTCTCAAGACTAAAGATGGAAAATGCATGATAACAATCAATGTATGTAAATTCATGGTAAATGACTAACTCACCGAAAGACTAAGTGGTGGTGTTTTGTCTGACATAAAAAATTATTACAATGGTTCCAGAACGCAGGCCATAAACTCGATTACAATCAACGAAGTCAAAATTTAAAAAACTTAACAATACAAATAATAAATAACGTAAATATAAAAAATCTGTGCAAAACATTAACATTTAAAAATTGTTCATTAATAAAACACAATGTAAAATTTCTGTTCCTACAAACGACAAGCGCCCAAACGTCCTTTAAAAAATCCGGCTCTTAAAATTCCAATGCCAAAACGGCAGCGGCCAATTGGCGGCGCCCAAATGTCCCAACCCGCCCAACGAAATATCAATAACCGTATGCAATATAAACGCAATACACATGCAATCCAAGGTTTTTCAAACCGGGGGGTCTGGGGGGTATGGAATATTTGGGAATAATTCCCAATGCAATTTCCATGACCGCTACTGTATAGTAATCCAAGTATATTAAATATTCCAGTAAGAAATTAATTCCTACAAGTTTCCGTGATAACAGACGGGATCATCCTTAGTCCTAGGGTACCTTATAGAGGTCGAGAACAATCGATAGCGCTATCGATTATTATCGATAGTTTTCGATAGTCGTGACTAGAGGGGGGGGCTCGCCCTCTCCCAGAAATTATTTTTGTATTGTAATTGTCTAACTTTCTATTAAGCGTTTGACTTTGAAAATTTGAAAAATTTTTGTCTGCGACGACGCTTTTACAAGACTCAATTCCTGGCTACGCCACTGGTCGTGACACGTGACAGGTTCTTTTATACCAGCAATTTACCTTTATCATTACTAACATAACTTTGATTTTTATGAATGAAAATGCAATGTTAGTTATTTGAGCATTTTGCACTTTCAACAGATGCTAGTTTTTTGCTAAAAAAATTTTTTCCTACATTTAATATCCACTATCGAAAACTATCGATATTTATCGATGGTCTAAACGTTGCCTATCGATAATTATCGATAGTGCCGCCTATCAATTATTCTCGACCTCTAGTACCTTACCTAATGTCAGATACTTTTCTTGTGCTTGAAAAGTTATTAACAATAATAGCAAAAGAAGATTAATATTCTTGTTGTTCTTAATATTATTATTGTTATTATTATCATTGTTACGGTTCATTATTTTTTGTTATATTTTACTTTAATTATTGTTCTATTCTTATTATGTTATTTATTTAGTATATATGTGACGGTCAATGATGTAAATCGGGCGTTGACGTCAATGGCCGAACGTAAATGGGCATTAACGTCATTGACCGGCCATTGACGAAATTGCCAGTTAGCGGTGGACAATGATGGAAATATTTTCATATGATTGTAATATTTACGTCTTTGGCCGGTCAATACCGTTATTGACCAAAACGAAATAGTCAAATTAATTTTTTATAAATTAATCATTTTTATTCTGGCATGAGAGTGATCCATGGCATTTCGAATTTCAAATTTGTTTGCTGGCGCGACATGCACGTTTAGAAATGAGTATAGTTTCATCATCGCCCACTCTGTTTTGGTCAATGACGTTATTGCCCGGACAATGATGTAAAAACCACATATAAAATTTTAAATGTTAACATCGCCCAAAATGCACGACCAGTGACGTTATCGGCCGGACTTTAACGTCAATGTCCAGTTAAGCAGGGCATTAACGTCATTGTCCGGCCATTGACGTTAATGGCCTAGTTGTCATCATTGACCGTAACAATATACATTGTTATTATGCTATTATTGTTTAAATATCTATTATTAATTTTTATGGGTAAATAAATATTATAAAAAAATGAAAAACAGAACATTCCTTCTCGAAAGCTCGAATAATTTTGTGTTTTATTATCGTTTTACTTACCTTATTTATAATAATTATCTACCTATATTCTAAAAGCTAATAATTTAATTATTTAATATTAATTTTTAAGTTTCTGTATCATACAAATTAGCAGAGTATACATCCTGTTTGCACAGATAGTGCAATCGGGAAAAGAGGAAAACTATAGGAAAAGAAGTAGAAACTTTTATGTTGTTTTGTCAGTATAGTGAAAACTAAGCAAGATTAATTTATACTTTGTACAATCAGTGTAAATATAAAAAAAATTAAATTTAAAATTTTTTAATTTAAGAATTAATGCAATAAATAAAAAAACTCCATGTGATAAGTTTGCCTGGTGTGGATTGCGTTGATGATTTTGCCACAAGATTTATACTACGGTGGAGATTAAACAATGTAGAGCAAAGTTTCAAGTGATGTATCTGGGTGTTCCTTAGGGAAGTATTTTAGGGTCATGGCTGTTTCTGTGCATCAACAATTCCCCCTTCTGTTTAGGGATTTCTTATTATCATTGTAAACGATATTCTAAGTTTGCACCAGTTTTGAAAGCACAAAAAGTTATAGATCAATTTCAAAATTGGTAAGCTTGGCCTTTTGTTTCACGTTACTGAAACCTTCTTATGGTTTATGGAAAGTTTTTGCCTGTTACATTAATAGTTAAAACACCACTAACGACAAAAATCGTTAAACAGTATTAAAATTTCACGAATTACTAAAATGTTTTTTATATCTTAGAATTCAGTTTTTTTCGTATCAATTTTATATTTATTCTGGTCGTTGGGTAAATACCGATTTGTTAACACAATGTTAAAATGACTCCACAAAAGCGCACTCGAACCTTTATTCAGACATTCAACGACCTTTGGAAAATTTATTTTGTCTCGTAAATATTACTCGTAGGTGAAATATTTAATTTTTTGTACATATGCACTCGAATGTCCTTAAATAACTGTATAAACGTCCCTGTTTTACTTTAATTCAATTATGGAAACTAAAATTAAAGAACTAAACAAATAAATGTTTATTCTAGATTTATATTCAGTTTATATAATTTACTTTATACTATTACGTTTGTTCTGCTTGCAAATTATTAATTTTGTTCCATGTAATTAAACAACAATTTAATTAAAACTTTTGAGTAAATTCGCATCACTCAAATTTAAATTTAATTGTTTACAATTTCTTTTTGTTTATAAAGCAAAGTGAACATTTTTACTTACTTATTTAATTGTATAAGCGGCAACTCTACGAAAATTTACGATTTTTTTTCTAATGGTAATAATTGTTTTCAGGTAGAAAATTCGCTTAGCACTTACGAACCCCACGCTTGTATCGTCATTTATTCAATAGTGGCAAAGACGAGCTTTCAGCACGCAGAAGAAACTTTAAATTATCTTTGGAGAGAAGGCTACACTCACGAAAAGAGCGTTATTGTAGTGGGAAACAAAGCTGATCTTGCAAGATCGAGGGTTATTTCTACTGCAGGTATGTACATTTAACATTGAACAAAAGCTGCCAGTCAAAAGATTTATTTTAAAATTTTTAATGAAACTCCAAAATTTATCATCCAGTTATTGAACTATACGTATTTAATATTATTTTATAAATGACCAAAGGATAGAAAAACGTTAAATACTTGAGAATCTCATTGTTAAGACCAGCTACGGACTTGGATAACCGACATGCAAGGCAACGTTAAAATTAATGATGGAAAGTTTTAGTCGTGATAAATTACATAGTTTCTAGAAGGAAAATTAAAGTTGTGAATATATTTCAGGAAAAATTAATCGCGTTAAAAATTAATTTAGCACAAAGGGTTGGAGAAACTCTGCTTTTAGTATTGCGAAGTGGTAAATACAAGTACTTATACAAGTTCAATCAATTATGAAAGAGCTTTTGATCGAATTTGATATTGTAGTATTATTGAAAATCTTGTTTGAGATAAACTTTGGCTTTCAAGTTGTAGGACTATTGATAATCTATATCGAAAACGTCAAGCGGAAGAAAATTATGGGGTTACAGAAGAAATTGAAAATTTACCTTTTATGTTACCAATATTTTCAGAATTACGTTGCAAATCAAACAAACATAATATTTAAATAAAAGACCTACAATCTAAACCTTTTATAATTTCGTTTCCTATTAAAAAAAAAGTTTTTGCCGTTATTTCAAGTTTATAAATAAAAATAAAATTAAAAGTAAACTAAAAATGTGGATCACTTATTCTGTATGAAATTAATTGAATGCAAGCCATCTTCTTCAAAAATAACTGGAAGAAGGCGACTTTAAAATTACCAATTAAGGATTTATGAAAGGATACGTCATCCAAAGCGAGAGCCACCAAAGACAATCGACAACTCCAATTATTAAAAATAAATTTAGCTCACCCGATTTACCCGAAATCCCAAAGGACATTTATATAGGACAGATTTTTTAAGGTTCCGTGATAAAACTACAGTTTTTTTATTTATTTGTCAAGAACATCCCAATAGTAACCAATCCAACACAGCCTTGTACGCAGACGACACTATAATTGGTTTTTATTCGAAAGATTAATTAATTTGATTTGTGTGATTAATTAGTAAGCTGCGGTCGTAAAGAAATAATTGAGAGAACAAAAAATATATCTTAACTTTTTATAACCCAGATAATATTTTCAAAACCGAACTGGATTCTGTCGATGACAACAAACCATTGTCTCTTAAAATTACTTCACAATTTTGTGGTGTCGTAGTAGATTATTTAATTGCTGCAGGCTCGGTTTTTGCCAAAACCATCTGCTAAGCTAGACTTCTTTATGAAATGGAAGAATATCTGACGTTCGGCTAAGCTGTACTCGCCTTGAAAGTATAGACAGACTAAATAGAAGAAGTAAATGTAGCTAGAATAACGATTAGCATAAAGCCAACAAAATTGGATTTTTGAGATAAAAATCCGGTGTTTTTCAATTCATAAGAGGCACAACTTCAGACTGGATACTACTTTACACGGTCTTTTATGAATTATTAGCGATATGACTTTTAAATTATATGCAAATACTATAAATAATTTTGGATAAGAATAAATTTAGCTGACAATCATTGCAAATTAATTATTTTTTTTAATTAATTAACAAATTAACCAATCAATTAATTATTAATTTTTTTTTTAATGTTTCAAAATATTATAATAAAAATTATGTAATTAATTTTAACTCATGTTCGCCATAACTGGCGTTAAAAGCGTGGAGTTAGCAGCCAACATCTCGGAATGTCGAACAGTGAATGATTACAACATAATATTGCTTGATACAAGGCCCAATTCATCGTGGGGAAAATAGGAATAAGAATGGCGAAGGCGCGATTGAGAGTAAAATAAAAATTTAAATATACTGAAAAATTAAAATACCTGAGCCACCTTTGTGAGGCGTCAATTTCCAAGTTATTGCTCAGCCAGGATCGATTAAAAAATAGATGTAAACATAACTGTCGAAATAAATTTTTCGGGCTTTTTTCAAAATTTAACGAATACTTTGAACAATTAGATGATGATGTAGTTATGATGCCAAACGTATAAAGTTGAATTAAAAATTTAGTATAACAAAATTAACAGGTTCGGTTACTTAGTTTTTACTAAATTAATAATATTTTAAATTGGTGGAAAAGCAGCAGTGCCGCTTTAGGAAGCATATTACGATAAATTTGTCTAGTGATAATCTAATAACCGACAGCAATTTGCTCGCCGTTTCCCGTGGGTAACGTAAAACCCTTAATATTCATAAAAATGACGATAATTTAAATTATTTCAGTAGTACATCAATTTAAAATTTCCATTAATACATTTTTCAATCAAGAACTTTTAATTTAATAACTTGATGATTTTATTAAATTTTAAACTTTTTTACTTAAAAAATTGTTCATTTCCAATAAATTAAAAAAAAATTAATGAAAAATTTATAAAATGAAATTTAATTTACACCATTTTCTTTTCCGGATCAATATCATTCAAAAAGAACTTTTTTAATTTTATAATGCTGTTTACATTTTCCTTTCACCAATAAGTTCAGGCGGCTATAAAAATAAATAACGTAAGAAAATGGTTGGGGTGTTTTTCCTAAAAAATACAATAAAGTGAAATTCTTGAAGTTTTACATACCATAGCCTGATATTAGAAAAAAATTAAATTGTAATGGTTAATACAGGCGATCCCTTTAAATTATACGACACGTAGATAATACGTAAATTTTGTAATTTTATAGAGACGAAGCAAGTTAGTGTCGCATTTCTTCTTCGTAATGTTGACGATTAGCACAAGTCGCGCGTAGCTGAAGCAGTAAAAAAAACAAAGATTGCTATTTTCTAACAATAAAATTGAATGGAAATCTTTAACAGACAAAGGATATTTCATAAACCAATCCCGTCCTCCCTATATTAACTGACTCTGTAAACTGAACTAGTTTTTAGCTTTCCTACAAAATTTATTCAGCCTACATTAGGAAAGGTTAATAAACTTATAAATCTTTAAACATATCGCGTATTTTGTCTTTGTTCTTTATTTTTGTAAAAGTGATGTTGTGTCTTCATTTTTAAATCAATATTTGCACTTGTACGATTTGTAAATGGGGCTGCCTCTTTGAGTATACTATTGAAAATAGTAGTAGTGGAATGTTATAAATACATTCACTAAAAATATATTTATTCCATTCAATATTATTGAATCTCAAATATTGTGCGCCTGAATATGTACCTACGTGTGAGTATATTTAAAATATTTAAAAAATTGCTCGTTACATTACAAATTTTTGTATTCGGTAGTTAATCTAATTTTAAATGTATTCGCTCATATTTTTACTCAATTTAATAATATCTAATCTGTAAACGACACACAATAACAATAAAGCGGTTCCAACTCAAAAATTACGGATGTGCAAAGACTGTTTTTTTTTTAGTAGCTCAAAAGTTAAAAACAGCCCCGAAATAGCTGTAATCGGAAAATTACGTATCTAGAAGGACGTAAATCTTTGTATTTGAATAAATACATTTGTTTAATAAAGAAAAGTAAACAAAATGTAATTTAAAATAAGTTAGTATTAAACGTTGTTATACGGCTAACAGTCAACTGCGGCCGGCTCCGCCCACTAAAACACATTGGTACCTCTATTTATGTGGAGAGCAGTCAATGTCAACAGAATGATCAATTCACCGATTTTTATGTGAAAAATGTATGTTGGTGGATATTTAATCGAGATTTGGAGTTCGCCCATAGTTTATCAGTCTTTTGCACCATTATTATTTTTTATTTTCTTTTTCCCATTCTCAAGATCGTACAGAGAGTCAGAAAGAACTAAAGTGTGATAATCCATGCTCGAACATAATTGTGATTTACAATATCGCGCTACAGCCAAGAACAGCTCATATTTTCATCTAATTTTCCAATATCATCCAAGAGAAATAAAAATATGCATAATTCAAGCTCTTAGCGGTTTAATATAGACTAGCGGGAAAGCTCGTCCACACAGTGGCGGATCCAGTGGGAGCGTCAAGGACCATAATTGTGACTAAATAAAAGCTTCCGTAAAGTGTAAAAAGTGTTTATATTTAATTTTTAATATTTAAATTAAAAAAGAACTGATAATATCCAAGAAAATCCTAACTTTTCGCTGACGCTGACTATCCACTACCTGTGACCCCCGTTGCCAAAAGACTAGATCCGGCCCTGCGTCCACGGACAACCATCTAGACCCGATTGGTTGGAAACTCTATTGATGTGCAACTTGTCCCAGGGGGAATTTTTTTTTACCGGCGGTGGTTTAATATATTTTTTGGTTGGTAAAAAAATTTGGCCAATCAGAGTGATTTTTTTTTTGCCAAAAAATAACATGCCGTAGGAGGAGCAGCATGCTGTGATTCAATAAAGCAGTTCTTCATGAAATTCATAAGCTATCAGAGATACAAATCAGGTTTTTATAGATCCGTGACTAATCCGGCCTTTGGGAAGGGTCTTTTTGGCGCAGCTGATCTGGCGTAGCCAGTTTGGCGCACAAACTAACTCACGCCGCCCACCCTAACTCACGCCGCCCCTTCGATGCAGAGGAGATTTAGTGCAAATACGATTCACCGTATTCCATTTCGACGTAAAGACGATTGGGCGAAAAAAAGATTCGGTGCAAAGACGATTCGGCGTTCGAGGGAACGTTTAAATTTTCGAAAACTATTATATGAGTGTCACAACGAGGTCACACACTGCTAGACGTTCTGTATTGTACAAAGAATTTCACGAAATTTTATCTAAAATCAAGGACCTGAAAGAGATCCATTTTTTTCTGGGACGGTGTTTAATTACTTTTAATACAAACAAATTATTTTAAAAACCTATACTTCATACAGGATGTTAACTACCAACTAGTACAAAACGAAGGAGATCATTCTACGACTTATTTTAAGAAAAAAAGTTCCTATTAACATGGGTCCGCAAACGCACCGTTTTCAAGATACAGGGTGTTCAAAGAAATTGTTTTTTCTTACTTTTTTGGCGATATCTCAAGAACTGTTAAGGCTACAGGCTCCAGCTTTTGTGTAGATTTCTACATTAATAATAGCTACTTTTATGGCTCTAAAGCAATGTTTTCAGATATGCCAGTGGTGGAGATGGTAGGGTTGCGTAAGGGTTTCAGCCCCGTAATTTTTACGTCACTCGAAAAATTGGCGTTTTGACAGTAAATTCCAAAGCGTCAGAGGTTTTTACATAAAAAAAGTACTGTTGATCAAAAGCTGTAGGAGCCACAGTTTTCCAGAAAAACCGCATTTTATGATCAGAAACGTACAAGATTCAATAATGAACAAACATTTTTTTTTTCAAAAGTAATTGATAAAAACTGTAACAAAGCCATCTCGAAAGCAATCATTCTTTCAGCCTTAACGGTTCTTGAGATATCGCAAAAAGGTAAGAGAAAACAATTTCTTTGAACACCCTGTATCTCAAAAACGGTGCGTTTGCGGACCCATGTTAACCTTTCCTCTGCAAACGTTTTTCCGCACCTTCCGTCTGCAAACCTGGGTCATTCGCGTCCGGCCGTTACTACGCTATGTTAATGGCTCAAAAAATTCCGAAAAAATTCATGTTGATGTTTGAAACATTCTAGTTGACATATCGAACATAAAATTTTGGAAAATTAAATTTTTTCATATACTTATTTTTAAATAATTGGGGAAAGTTGTCAGAAAATCAATATTAAAAAAAAATTTTTTTAGATAGGGGTAGTAGCGCTCACCCTCCCCCCCCCCCTTCTCAGAAAGTTATTAACACAAGTTACTTTCGCTCGGACACGAAATAGCCACGTTTGCAGACGAAGAGTTAATATGAACTTCTTTTCTTAAAATAAGTCGTAGAATCGCCTCCTTAGTTTTGTACTAGTTGGTAGTTAACACCCTGTATAATATGTTGTTTTACACCTATTCTACCCTCGTGTAAGGAAGAAAGCAGCAAATGCAATTCGGTGTAACCCAATTCGGCGCAGAAACTGCTTTTACTCCGGAGTGCTACGCCGAATCGGCTACGTCTAACTGGCACCGAAAAGACTCTGTGCCGAATTGGGATACGTCGAATCGTCCTTGCACCGAATTCACTCTGCGCCAAATTTCCGTTGCGCCGGACTGGTTACGTTGAACCGGCTGCGTCTAACTGGCTGCGCCGAACCGGCAGACCCGAAAAGTCTCATTCTCTTTGGGAATGCTTTTAGCAAGTGCGTGGGTCCAAAAATTTCATCTTTATAGATCCGTAACCGTCTAATTTGTGGGGCCTTTAGAGATGTTTTTAACAAATGTGTTGGTCCAGAGATTCCATCTTTATAGATCCGTGACTTTCGAATTTGGGCAGTTTTCGGGGACGTTTTTAGCAAGTTTTAAATTCATTCACTTAAACTTTTGCTATTTTTATATATCATCCGTTTAAGGTGAATGTTTATACTAAAAATGAACTAAACAAACTGAGAATTAATGCTAAAATAAAGTATCTCAATGAGAGGAACTTACCTTTGAAAATAGTAATATAGTTCCCAGTAGCACTACAACCCAGAGTGGGTTTTGGGTGAACTTTCATTTTATGAAGTGTCTACAAAGCAGATTAGCTTGGTGGTTAACCATTGCCTGTCCAGAGAAAATGATTAGATTAAAGTTCTTACTCCACTCGGGTTCGAATCAGGGATCTGCATTTAAGCATCAGATCGTAACCGTCCGTTTATAGTAAACGTCAATATAGTAAACATAATATGTAAAACCTGCAATTGTAAGATAATTATTATATTGCAAATTGATTGTTTACGAAAACGTTAATTTCTCTATACCTACGCCGACGGTGAGCGAGAATCGTGGTCCATTCAGAAATCCAGTGAATCCATTTCAACGAGATACTTAGATTAATCTTCGACCAAATTAGCTGCGTGTTATATTTGAATTCGTAAAACAATACAAGCATCGAACAATAAATAATTATAAAATTATATTAGAAGCGGATATACAGAAAATTCAGGTCACAGCATTATGCAAGGACTCTATATACAGGAGAAATTTTAGGAAAACTATTCTGTTCATCTAAATGAGCTCATAACGAACAATTCAACGCTGCTGGACACTAGAGTTTAAATCCATTGATAATAACGCCATATTCCTGTAACGGTAATAGTATATTGTGTTATTAGGTTGGAAAGATTAAAAATAAAGTTTTGAATTGGTAATATTTAAAAGTTGATGTTACCATATTTACGGCGTAAGGTTTTCTTTACTGTTGAAAACTAGTGTAAATTTAAAAATTTTAAAGAATAATTTTAGTAAAAAAAGTTTTTTGGGGATGTAGGTTTTCAGTGTATTTACTAAGTTAATTTTTCTTTGCGGAAAAATAGCCTTAATGGTATGGATTCTCGATTTAATACAAAAGAAACGCAAAAAGGAATTGTTATTAATACTACAAAACAAACCGTTTACCACAAATAAAATTTTAGTAGACCTGTTGGAAAGAGAACCAACAATATCAGTACAGAATCAAAACAATAACCAGTAGTCACTAGATTTTTACAATATTACTAAACATTTCCAAATAAATAAATTTAAAAAAAAAACTTAACCGGGCGTTAGCGATTTTTTATTGCTTGTGTATTGAATTTTGCACAGTTTCAATAATAATAATAATAAAAAATAGCTATTTACGCAACTAGTGCGGTAATGTATTTTTATTCGTTTTGTTTCTTTTAACCGTGGAATAACTATTATTTATTGAAGTTTATTAATAATTTTATTAATATTTACAATTATTGATCAAAATTTCAGTCAATACTTATTTTTAATACAGGTTTTTCAAAAATTCAAATTTTAAACTACCCGATTCTATAATATTGTTAAAAATTCACTACGTCGCCTTTTTTATATCCTTACTTTCAAACACCCTTGCAAATTGTTTCAGGGTATAAACTCAGTGTAACATAGAAATCATATTTGATGAAATAAAATTGGCGCGTGTTCTGGAACGTCGCCCATATTATTTGCAACAAGCCCTCCAGTATTCCTGTCTGTGATCTCACAAACAAGTTGGCAAAGGCCATGTTAATTGACTGACTTAATAAAAAACGCGTTCCTATTGATTATTACAAATAATCAAATAAACAATATGTTATTGTAAAAACTAAAAAGCTCTTGCTTTATCTTTGTAAACTCATCAATTTAGATACAAATTTAAAGCTGGAATTATAATTTTTGTTTTTCTGTTCTGCTTTATTGTACTTTATTAAAACCGAAGCGTAGCACAGGTTGTCTCTCAAGTTACATCAAAGTACAAACGGTTCGGGTGAATTAATCAATAGTCTGTATTATTCAATTTTATTTAAATTTTGCACTTTTATTAAATTTGAATATCTAAATAAAATAATTTCAATTAAATATCAAAATTTTGTTTTACTTGTGTATTCTATCATGAAAATAACAAAAAATAATGTTTGCCTAGATCCTACTCATGCATTGAAATATTTCAGATGGGAAAGCACTGGCGGTTTCAAGAGATTGCAAATTCATAGAAACATCTAGTGGAATCCAGCACAATGTTGACGAGCTTCTAGTTGGAGTATTAAAGCAAATTAGATTGAGAGAATCGAGAGAGAAGAAACGTGCAACAACGAAAAACAAGTTGCATGGATCCAAAACGAGTTTAAGTTTAAATATCGCTAGAGAAATTTTACAAAAAATTTGCATGAATGATATCAGCAAATCTAAGTCTTGTGAAAATTTACACGTTCTGTAACATACTCGGAAAACGCGACACTTCTGAAGGGATGATGTACGTTTATAGCAAAAATATGTAAAATGAACCGTTTTGAAATATCGTAATAGTTTTTTTCTAAAAATTATATTCTTACTAAGTATATCGTTCATAATATTAAAATGTTTCGAGAAAAAAATACACTTTTACTAAAAGTAGTATAAAGCCTCTACTATGTGTACTTTTTAGACTGCTGCGTAAGTAGTATTTCGTCAAATAAAGGACAGCCTCCTTGTAGTTGTTAATTAAAGCAAAATTCAGGACAAGTAATTCAATTTTGTTTGGGATTAACCAAGTGTTCTGTGGTTAAATAATAAAACTCCGTTAAGATTATCATAATTTGTTTACATTGCTCATTATCGTCCTTACTTAAAGTCAAATTTGCATAAATTATGTTTCGCTCATTTTTGATCGGCGCAACAACCTCCAACCAATATAATGCATTAATTGGAGAACGTAATTGTATAATATTAATTTTCAATGGACTTTCCACCTAAATCAATAAAAGCTATTGCCTAAAGCTAATTTGACTATTTGTTCCATTATGCACATTATAAAAACACAACATAATAAGTGGATATTAAAGGTATACACTTAATTAAATTTCGTCATACAATTTTGAATAATTTTCAAAGCTTGTTTATTAAATTATCCCACGAAAATCATAATAGGAATTTTCATAATGTGTGTAGGCAAAGTTATCTTTCGTGGAAGATAGATGATTTTCAGTTGAAATTTAAGTACCTAACTGGCTTTAAATAATTTCTAAACAAATCCAAGAGATTTTCCAAATAAATTAAATAAACAGCACAATTACTTAAGAACAAAACGGCAGTTAATTCTCTACAAATTTAAAACAAACAAAGGAACATTTACAATGTTTTCGCAATTTTCATTCAACTGCACTCGAAACTTCCACTATTCCACTTTTATTTTTTCCATGTTAATCACACAACACTTCGTGGATGGGCTTTATTTTTTGCAATACTAACTTACATCTGAGATTCCATGTGATATTTAAAAGTATTTGTAGTATATTTTCTAATCAATTCTAAAATTTTATATAACTAGAGATTTAAGAAATTCGAATAAGTACAAGATTTAAAAAAAATCTAAAATTGTTTCCTCCATTATTGTAAACCATCTTATACTGTTATATATGATACGCATATTATAGTTATTATAAAATGTATATTAGTTATATATTATACAAATTTGTTCATTAATTATTTAGAAATAAAAAGGGATTTTCCTTAAGGTAGTTAAGGCCTAAGTAAATATTAAATCTAATGTTTAATAAATGTGGTATAACAATTACTAATTAAGTATTTAAATATTATAACTGACGTACATCTAATATTTATTAACCGACTGCTCTAAGACATACTTTTTTTTACTCTTTTTTTTAATTTTAATATTTAATTATAACTTAATCAGATTATAATAACTTGACTTGTTATGTAGTTGTAACTGTTAGTCTTGTAATAAAATGTCTAGTAACGTGCGAATGATAAATATGAATTTTTTTTATTTTAAATTTTTTGTTGACTTAGTATGCTTCACTGCCTATGCCTTGTGTACTATACCATATTAATGCTTCTGCTAGTGTTCTTCATGCAAAGTCTAACAAAAAATATTAATTATAGGTAGAAAGAAAATATATATTTATAAAGAAACCTAGTCAATATTGTCGTGTATGTATTTTAGTAGAAATTTAGTTCCTAGTTAATACCTGATATACAAATTCTTTCACAAAGTCCTTAACATGACTTGACTGCAATCGCCCCTTGATGGTCTACTCGCATAGACGCAATTACACCGTTTACATCTTAACTCTTGGGATTGGACATAAGTGGGCCATCCCGACAAAATTTTTGTTAGACTCCAAATTGAAATTTCAAGAATATAATTTTTTACTGAGACTTATTTTTTATATTTACTTTGACAGAGGCTGTGAGCTGTTTGTAACGATTCGCTAACACCGAAAAAAAAATGTTTTCAGGTTTGGACTAGGGTTTATTATTTTCGAATTAGAAAAAATATATTATATGTGTGACTTTCAAATAATATACCGATAATAACATTTCAAAACCTACCTATTGTTGCAAACTTTTGAACATTAAATAAAAATAAATTAAAGGAGAACTGAGCTGTTAGACAAGATGACTTTGTTTTTCTAGATGTAGTAAGGTTAAAACAATAAAAAATGTAATTTCAAGTAACATATCTATTTTCTACTTTATATCTTTATAATAAAATATTTTTCAATATATTTTACATACTACTAACTTTTAAGACAATCAAAGTGTTAGTTATTTCTTTAACTTATGTTAAGTATACCTACATTTGTAAGTTGTAACCTATGACTGTTTAATGTAAATTGTAAGTATAGCAATAAACTATCTTCCCAAAGTTTACAGCTTTTTATATGTATCTACTCTGTAAGTCATTTAGATAATTAATGTAAAACTGTAAAATTATGTAAATGTTGTCCTAATCTTACTGAAAATAAGGAGCGATTGCGAGGTGTTTGTATTGATTAACCAAAAATCAAGGACAGTTGACCAAATTATATCGTTAAATTTAACGTTGTCGTTAATTTACAACAAAAGTCTCATTCAATAGCTTAAAAGTCTAGTTTTATGAAGCCTGTAAGATAAATAGGACCGGAAATACGATCGACCTAAGTGGATCACATTTTCGATTCTTTTTATCAAATTCCAACCCTGATTAACTTTTAAGTAAGAGACATTAAAAAAATCAAATTTTATATGGTTAGTTTATTTGTTACATAAAATCTGTAATATAGCTATTTATTTAACCCAGCAGTGAAAAGTAACATTTTGATCAACGAGTAAATAACAAGCTCAAGAGAAGCTTATGCAACTAATTTAGTGAATTTAAATTTTTTAGATTTTGAATATCATATAAAAAATTTGATTTTGTTTGTAATTGAAATTTTCTTTACCTAACTGATTTTGCATAATGTAATAATTTCTTTACGTAACTAGCTACACAAAGTGCAACGTTGTCTAACATAAAAAGTCACAATAAAGTGATAATTGGTTACCATAATCAGATTAATTTTTTTTTTAATAATCGAAAATTTCGGGAGCCATTCATCCTTCTGTATTTCTTTTATTATAACCTATCTTAGCCTGTTACAGGTGTAAAAGTTGAATTTTTAAGGAAGAAATTTGTAATGTTTTTTTTTTCTATTATTTAAATGTGGAATTAAAAGTATCAGCTTGAAGGGGTAAATGTTAGCTGGCAGCTCTATTGCTGTACAAAGAAATCTTTTATTTTGGTCAAGATGAGCATTGAGTTCACACTCAGTAAATCAAAGTTGATAATGAATTGTTGAGCAAGACGTAAAAACTGATTTATTGAAAATAAATTTGCATTAGTTTAATTAGGAAGAAAAATACAAATTGAGTTACCTTTAAAGTGGGGGGAGAAGGCGTCCTTTCCAGAATTCAACAATCACCCTACCTTACCTTATCATACCATACCTTTATCATAAGGATGCCCCTTGAGCATCCAACAACATCCAAGCAACTTTTTGAGGTTTTTGTGGTTTTTTGGATTTTCAGGGGAAAACAAGTTGTTCAATATTTTTTTCCATTCAGCTCTATTTTGACATTTCACTTTCCACCCAACAACTACCATTTTATTGAGATCGTCTCACACTCCGTCCATTCACCTCATTAGCCGTCTTCCTCTAATTATTCTACTTTCTCCACTGAATCATTTCTCTTGTGATTTCTGTCCCTTCTCTCCTCATTACATAGCCTACTATCTATCGTAGTCTCTGGGTAAATCTGGCGAGATGGAGGCAAAATTGAACTTTTTCCTATAGACCACTGGAAAGAGAAAATTATTCATTAGTTTTCGAGAAAACGAAACTTAAAAATCGTAAATTTACGTGCATTTTAGATAGGGATTATACCATGATTTCTACACGGATATTCTGTTACCGACATTGCTTGCTTTGTTTCTCTGCTGTGTTCCTAGCAGCCTGGTGGTATAATGGTTTCTGTGCGTTGTTGTGGGCTTCACACGCGTTTTATGGTTTCAATGCGCATGCAAGTTCAACATAAAAAACTCGACATTTCTCGGTAGCATTCGTGTATGTTAACACGGCGCGACATTGCCATTGGTTACTCACAGGAACAAGCAAGCAGGCCAGCAGTGACGTCATTTTCCATCAGCACATCCAACAGTTCAGCACTGCAGCTATCAAACAATCCATCAGCAAAATAAGCGTCGTGTGAGGTAGGCTTTAGTATTTGCAGTTTTTATTTAGACAAACGCAGAACTAGATTTTAGGGTGGATCCGTGATTTGTCGTGATTCCTTTCGTCAAAACGGCGGGAAATAGCTTAGAAAATTGTCCTCTTTCCAATAGTCTACAGGAAAAAATTTAATTCGTGGGAACGATTACGTAACAGTAACCATGAATGTTATTAAATACCGACCACTATTTGTTTTATAATTTATTTACTATTAGAGTAAATTTACTTACGTAATTTCACACAATGTTGTACAATTACTACCGAATTCTGTAAAATTTAACATCCCAGCTGACATATGGTTACGTCATATGACCAAAGAAATGACGTACTAATGACGTAAAAGTTACATGTTAATGTCACAGCCCAGAGACGTCATTTTTCGACGATTATAACGTCACCAAAGACGTCCCCTGAACGTCCCACAGAACATCTAAGAACGTCATAAAGGCCCAGTTTTTCTATTGTTAGTTAACCCAAATTCAATGGTTAACTTAGATTTCTGACCAATCGAGTAGTCATAAACGTAGGTTAACCATTGAATTTGAGTTAACTAACGATTGAAAAACTGGGCCTTAAACACACAATTAATTACCTAATTATTAGATTATAATTAGATAGTACCACAAATCACCAGAGAGCAAACTATACCGTGTACGACTTCACGAATGACTACAATCATCTGCATACTGCATGACTGCATGGTGCATGCTGTAACCAGCTGTAACTGTAATCAACAAGTAAAGGCGCGTTCTCATGGTTCAACTTTAGTTCACCGATTTTAGTTGATCAACAAAAGTTGAATGAGACTTGAACAAGTTTTAGTTCACACGTTTCAATAAAAACTGATCGACCGTTTCAGTTTTAAAATGGCGTCTAATGCAGATTTGCGTGAATTTGCACAGATGGTTACAGAATATATAGCAAGACCAGAAATTTCCATTTCCTTTACAATAGAACCCAAAGCATTTTCTCGTGTATCTTTTTTTATATTTATCTATTCGGTGGTTCCAAAGACACTAATGCTTATGATAAAGTTCCAAAAATTTCATCATAACCCTTTCAGACCACTCAAAAGATGAATAAACTAAAACGTCTTCCACGCGTGTAAAAACAATTCGTTTTAAATACGAAAATAAATTAAATTGACAACGGATATTAAAATCTGGAATCGGACAATTCGGTGCGGTTTCATTGCATTCGGCGCAAGCCCTATTTTGTGAAGGAGTACTACATATGTGACGAAAGTGATGGGGTAATCGCATTTTTCAAAAGTTTCATATAAAACATTAAGATCGGGGGTCATTATATCAGTATTCTGGAATAACAGAGCCAGATATTTAGACAAACTCAAGAAAATTGAGTTGAAAAATATCTAAGTTATCTACATTTTACACAGGTCAAGCATTTTACAACTCCCGTTTATAGCTGAGTTAATAACGCTGTCGACTAGAAATCAGATGATTTTCACACGCCTTTAATTTTCTATCTTCTTCATAAATAAGCGATGCAGTCAATGAGAATTGGCGATCAAACCAGAGCTGTAGCTAGAGTTGAATTTAAGGTAGGGCAAAGGTGGTTACAGATAGGGCGGAATTAAAATTTTTACTTGATCTGGATCTGGTTAGTCGCTTTTCGTCGTACTTGACTTGTGAGTGTGATTGAGAGAGAGGTAGTACTTAATTCTCGGGAGGGGGTGATAGATAGATAGGGGCAAAAAATTCATTTATTCAGGTTTATATTATTTCTCTAAACATATTCAAAGAAATTAATTCAGATTAACTGATTTCCTTCTTTTTTTTAACATAACGTATTGCTATTGCAATATTTTCGCAGTTATTTTTATCTGTCGTCCCATTTTTCATTAGAGTAAACCAGTTCACGTCAGATTTCTTAATATCTGTAACACGGACCGCCACTGCTTATACGCCATATTAGTGCAGCGTCAGATTCTACGAATCCAGTTCCAAACAAAACAATCGACATAACCTCGTTTTTTGCACTTTGACATTTGGTTTGATTTTTGAACGATTTGGGTGCTTCTGTGCATTAAAACGACTGAAAAATGCGCAATTATATATTAGGTAATCGTTCTTGAAGTTGTGGCGGATATTGTTAACAAAATGTAGGTACTCGATTTATGCAATGTTTGAATTGTGTTTTGAACTTAACTGTTCGTTTTAGCAATAACAATGAGCTAAACGAACATTTGTTACAGTAGGCACGTTTTTTGAAGATTGGAAAAATGCAAAAATCCTCTAGTAGAAATGGTTTTAATGTTAAGTTTGATAACCTGGCTCTCGGTACACAGTCCTGTCTTTAAATGTGGTAAAATTTGTCCACAAATGAATATAAACCACTGTAGAGGTAATAGATTTTTAAAATTTGACTGGATAATGTTATAAACGTTTCAGATGCAAATAAAGGTAAATAAATATGGGAAGTGACACCGGAACAGGTGCAGTAAAAGGATTCCATAGCTGGGACTTGAATTCATGTTGCAAGGGCTATCCGACGCATGGAGTGATACAAAATTCTTGATTTTACACCTCACACTCTTAAGACTTATGGAATAATAGTTTGATTGATTGGAATGCTCACAAATTTACACCCACCACATGTACGACAAGTGCAGGAACGTTTTTCTTCGGAAATTGAGAACGAGTAGGATTTTAACTTGATTTATGAACTATATAAAGGCCTTGGCATGAATATTTTTGACTATTGCAATTTTTTGTTTTCTTGATTTTGTTCAATTATT
Organism: Cantharis rufa; assembly: GCA_947369205.1. Lineage (NCBI taxonomy): Eukaryota > Metazoa > Arthropoda > Insecta > Coleoptera > Cantharidae > Cantharis > Cantharis rufa. Next base: position 93,536,851 of record OX376303.1, read on the forward strand.
ATTACAGAACATAAATAAGCAGGTTTCGTAGTACGGTTTTCAAAATAAAATAAATTTAAAAACAACCGATTTTCTCCTATTAATTTAAAACCTCGTCCTGTTATTATTATTATATCACATAATCACTTTAGATCTTCGTTGGGTACAAATGAAAGGATTTATATTTAAAACTTTTTTATTTATCAAGTCTCCTTTCAGCTGAATATATTTATTCCAGCGATGTAAATAGTCCATCGATCAAACAAATTGGATGACCACGGCAGTGATGTAATAGTATTTAAACATTGTACCACAATACGCACAGTTTATCGATTATGGAAATGTTATGATGTGCATCAATGTAACCATGTGATAGCAAATTACTTGACCTCTCTTCGAGAATTCCAAATCAACAAGTAACTGTAAGAATTTATAAGTAATTTAGAAACAATAAAATTATTGTAAACACAATCAATACCTTTATAGAATGTCCGTTTCTTCATTCTCACATAAACATTTGGAAATAATTAAATATGAAGTCACTAATGCATGTATGTACCTTATTTTATACAAAAATTTGTATCATTTACGAATCCACCAACTACCAACCGAGGAATTAAACTTATATTAAAACCATTTCTACTAGAGGCTTTTCGCATTTTTCCAATCTTCAAAAAACGTGCCTACTGTAATAAATGTTCGTTTGGGTCATTGTTATTGCTGAAACGAACAGTTAAGTTCAAAACATAATTCAAACATTGCATAAATCGAGTACCTAAATTTTGTTAACAATATCCACCACAACTTCAAGAACGATTACCTAATATATAATTGCGCATTTTTCAGTCGTTTTAATGCACAGAAGCACCCAAATCGTTCAAAAATCAAACCAAATGTCAAAGTGCAAAAAACGAGGTTATGTCGGTTGTTTTGTTTGGAACTGGATTCGCAGAATCTGATGCTGCACTAATATGGCGTATTTGATGGTATTTTTAAAGGTAGGGCACTGGTATGTTAAGGTCAGAGATGTTACCCTATAACCTAGATGGCTAACTACAAATTCAAAAGTGAAGCAGTGCGCCATTTGTAGTTGGGTCAAACGGCCCAATCAAATTGCGAGAAAGAAAATATTCTATCTAATCCCAGAGATAGTACCCTATCACGGGTAGAGAGTTGACCCAACTACAAATGGCGACGATCACGTGACCAGGCTTCACTTTTTGGTATACAAAATATACACAGTTAGCTATCTAGGTTATAGGGTAACATCTCTGGTTAAGGTAGAGCATTGGCCCACAATGCCCTCCCCTATAGCTATAGCTCTGGATCAAACTTGGCTGAATCCAAGATGATGTACTAAGAAATTTAATTAATGGGATGGTTTCCCCGTTGCCTTCCCCATAACCCACAGATTTATCTTGGGCTTTAGATCACACCAGTGTATTCAATGCGACCAAGATTTGAACCGCAAGCACCCGCTTCCCAATCGGCTAGTGTAGGCTGGTCTAATCTATGCTAATGAACAAAATATTTAAAATTTGTTGTTAATAATTAAATATTATTAGGACCAATTTTATAATAAAAGTTAACAGGGCATTAAAATTTAAAAGGCGACTTAAAACAACACTGATGATTTTTAATGGTCTGCTTATATAGTCTCAAGTCGCCTTTTAAATTTTAATGCCCTGGTAACTTTCATTATGAAATTGGCCCTAAGCGCACGTTTAGTAATTTTTCACTTTATATGGCGTTTGAAAATTTGTTATTTTATTAATAGCGGTTTTAAAAAATAAATTTACATTTTTGTACACCATATTTTTGTAAGATTTTTGAAAACCGTGGTAAATGTTACAGGAGAGGGCCATCTAATCAATATCAAAAAAGATTACAATTGGTAGGGAATACAAGGAATCTTATGCAAATTATAAAAACGTAATTGAATGAAAAGTGTTTTTGCAGTATTTTTCGATTTAGTGATTTTAACAAATTTTAAGCCTTGTCTCATAACGGCCATACAATGGGATCTACTTTTTTTTCAAATTTTTAATGTTTAGTTATCTGTCTAGAAAATGAATACTAATTATTTTTTCATGCTGAACAGCAACAATAATTATTTTTTTAAATAAAATAGATATGGTTTAATTATTCAATGAACGACGACCGATAATTTTTATTTGAAGATACCAAAATATATCATTAATGCATTAATTATTATCCGATAACTTTTCAGTCGATTTCCGATGGAAAACATTTTATTTTAAAGAAATATTGTTATATTATTAATTTCTAAAAACTAAAAATTTTATCTATTCCTACTCTAGGGTGTTCAAAAGCATCAATCCCTGTTTCAGAATTCAAGAATCAAAATTATTAAAAAGAAGACTTTGGGATAAATGCCAAATGGCATTATTTTGCAACAGCTAGAGATGGAGTAGGGGCAATCGACAGAACAGTAGCATGAGCAAGTCTTTAACTTCATCATCATCGTCTTCTCGTGTAAGACCGCGGTCCATTACATCACTCAAACTGATCTCGCCATCTTTTTCTGGGGCAACCTAACTTCTGCTTGATAAACAAATTTCAACTTTTGAACTATATCGTGGGGCGGTCCAACCAAATGGTTTGCCAAATATTAATTTTCAATACTTATCTAACTAAGGTACATTAGAGCTAAGGATCCTTAAAAACGAGATATACAGAACAAAGGAATCTCAAATCTATGAAATATTTCAAAGTGTAAAAAAATAAATGCTTCTTGATAAAAATAAATTTACCGAGTAAAATAAGTATTTTATTTTGTTCATATCTTTTTCTTTAGTCAATCTGTAAAATACTAATAATCACTAGTATAAACATATAAAAATTGTTTTTCAGATATTTTTCAACACAGATAACTAAAAATATGAAAATTTGAAAAGAAATAGATCCCATCATGAGACTAGGTTTAAAACTTGTTAAATGGATAACAGTTTTTTACAAAATATTTTGAAACACTATCAGTAGTACATACATTGTTAAAAGTTACGACTTATTTCTGAAATTTGAAAATTTAATAGCAATATCATTTTAGATATAAACTTTATAAGTATGATATAATATCAGTAATGAGCTAAAATAAACTATAAATCAATAAACTAATATTTTCGAGCTTTCGAGAGTGGATACTCTCTTTTTCAAGATATATTAATAATCTCGAAAGCTCGAAAATATTAGTTTATTGATTTATAGTTTATTTTAGCTCATTACTGATATTATATTTATATAAATTTTCAAGAGCTAATAATTCTAATTATTTAATATAATTTTAGAACTTGTTCTCATATTTTTTATGGAAAGTACGTCTAAACATAAAAATTTAAATAGAAAAGTTTTATTTGGCCAATTACCTATGCAAAGTAAAGACCATTTTTAAAAAAATATAATTTTCTAAGAATTTATCTTTTTAAATGACTTCATACAAAAAATTGAAAACCATCAATGAAGCTAGTCTCAACTAGTACTAAAAGAAAAAAATTTCAGAAAGATCAGAGCTGCAAAAGCAAAATGGTGTCCGATTTGGCGTGGAATGTCCCCAATATTTAATATGCTCATCTCATTGAAGTTAATACTTAAAACTCACATTATTTACCTGTAGATATTCAAAGTATTACAATTTTTGCAATCAAATATTTCAGTTTGGAAATGAACAATTGTTCTAAAAATTTCACCGCGAACAAGAATACACCATTCAAATTAGACACATAATGGTGATATGTATCTACTAGTTTGACTTAAAAGTTATTAAAATAAATATAATAATTACTATCGAAATCTCATTCATAAACACAAATTAAAAATGTCAATTTACTTCAACAGTTTTATTACAATTAGAAATACCTATGAAAAATTACCAATAAAGCTGCAAAATATAGTAATTTTAAAAATTTCACTACACCTGTTATTAATTCAAAAAGTACAAAAAAATTGCGTAAGTGGTAACAATTATGGTAAAAATTATCAAATCATTAAGTAATTAATACAAAACATAATATAAAACTCTGTCACTTAAAACTATACCAATGAAAAATAAAGGTCCCAGACAACATTGGTAAATTTTACGATCAATCATTAGCAAAATGTACTAGCATCTAATTAACATCATTGTAAAAGAACGGAAAAAACACATTCAATGGATGAGCCAAGTTCAAAGTGGTGTGTAAATCAATTTAAAAAAGAGAAACGCTTCAAATAATTCTAACCATTTTAAAAAATCCCTAAATACTTATTTACAATTGTTATTTTACTATTTTCTAAGCTCTGCTGTTGCAAAGGGATTTTTTAAAGCTCTTTCAATATGAAAATATACAATTCTTTTATATCTTTAAAAAAACATAATAAAATCTAACTAAAAATGAAACAAATTGTAAAGAACTTGTCGTCACAAATTTAATCGTGACAAATATTGCAGTGTCTTCTTTTATAATTAAATTATCTAGTATGAGAAAATTAAAACAATATTACAATAATTGGTGCAAAGGATACTTTTTCTTATGAATTATTCTCGTTTAATAGTTTGCGGTGCCTCTGCAAGACCTTTCACTTTTAATCTATCAGCAGTCTTAAGGAAAGCCGGTAACTGTTCTTGACTTACGTTCACTTCGCCGGCGTACATAAATTCTAAAATTGCTTGAAGGTGACTGTACGCCACATCCTTCAGAATAATAATCGGATGTTTCGAAGGATTTTCCTTAAAACAAATATATAAAATATTAACAATGATTAAAGTTAATGTTGACAGTCAAGTTTTTCAAGAGTGACTCAAGTGAAGATTTAATTTGAGATAAATGCAATTTATTTACATAATAAATTTTCAGCTTCTTGGTCCTTGACTTTTGAACACAGATAAAGTAAGTAAAATCAAAAGTCAAAACTACACTGAAAGACCAACAATGCAATCATCTTAAAAATTTAGCCATCTTAAATTAAGACTTCCGAGACTATTCACTCGATGCATTGCATCATGACTTACAAAAGGAACATTGAAATGCAGGTATAAAAAACATTCATTTGAAACAATTAAAGTCAGCACATTTACTCAAAGTGAGGTTAACGAATGATATTAAATAAAATATTTCCAAGTGGTTACCTCTAGTAAACTTTTGAAATAAGGACTGCATGCGGAGAGGACCATTTTGTGAGCTTTACACGTTTGTCCTTCGCAAGCCAAAGTTACATCGGTAAAGCTTTTTTCATCTCGAAGATGTCGAAACGATGTTACCATATTGCTTTGAAAATCGTTCCATTTTAAAAAAAACTGCTGTTGATCTGCCATTTTCTCGCTAGAAAAGATCTGCACGTTTCAATTTATGTAACTATTTCACAACTTTTTATTATAATTAAATGTTGTTTTACATAACCCCATTTGAAATTAATAATGTATGTGCATAAATGTGAAAATTAAAATATTTAGTAACTGAAATTAGGTATGGTTAATAACAGTATAATCGTACCTGTTAGAATTGAATAAATAAATTGTGGTATATCTATTTAGTAAATGAGAAATTTATACAACCATTAGAGTGTATTATGTATTTCACACACAACACATTACGCAAGCGCCTTATAAAAATGCATTGTTGTACGTTTGTTTTTGTTCCGTTGACAAGTGCACCCTATGAACGTAAAAAGCGCGCAGTTTAAATGTTGGGTTGTATTATTTTTTCTTCGGTTTCTTTTTAAACTACCTAACGAAATAGATAGAACCATTTTATACTAATTCTTCGTAATAACTATAAGAAAATCTTACTTATTTATTACAGGTGGTAAACTTTTTACTTTTTAAACAGAACCGAATCAAGGTCTTATTAGTTGCGGATCATATCAATTTAAGGAGCCCACTTAAAATAAACACAAGATTTTGAATTTTTATTGCAGGTTTTATTTTTTCTTAAAAATTATGTTCATTTTAATAATGTTATTACTATACTTTTATTTAATAATGTTTTTGTTTCCAACGTTTGTTTTGTTGGAAACTTCAGTATTTTACTGCCAATATATCTTCAAAAGATGTTATGTTTTATTATAATTTATAACTGACAAGTATTAAAATTAATTTTTCAACCAAGTCTTTTTCCTTAATACGAAGACCACCTATTAAGTTTTTACAAACGACCACTAGATGACGCTATTGAAAGCTGTCATTATTATTTTCGTAAAATTTGACATTTGTAATAGTGGCAACAGTGATAGGTTAGAAATTGACCAAGTAGTTTGTTTATAGTGAGCGTTTAAAATACGATTTTGTGAAAAAAATGGAAATTTCACATGAAGGTTTTCGTTGGATGATTTTTTACGATTTTAGTAAAGGCCTAACTCAACAGTAATGCATAGAATTGCTTCGTTCCACTTTTAGTAATGAAGCGCCATGAGAAAAGATAGTTTATAATTGGTTTGCAGAATTTCGTCGTGGTTGTGCGTCTGCCAGTGATGAATCTCGTGAAAGTCGGCTAAAATTGGTTGTTATTCCAGATAACATCGATGCTGTGCGCAACATGATTGTAGAAGATCGACATGTGACATATTATGGTGAAATAGAAAAATCTTAAGGCATATCGAAGATTGCAATACATTCAATTTGCATTAACATTTACAGGTAAAAATATCTGTTCTCGATGGATTCCTCATAACTTAACTGAAGCTCAAAAAGGGCTTGTGTTATTTGATGTTGATGTTAGGAAATGCTCCAAAAATTTGACCGACGAACTTCAAAATCAGAAACAGGTGACGAAACTTGGATATATTTGTATGAACCAGAAACCAAACAGCAATCCACTGTATGGGTGTTTCAAGACGAACCGAATCCTACAAAAGTTGTTCGTTCACGAAGCACTGCCAAAAGAAATGATCGCTTTCTTCTTTAGTTTTACTGGACATGTCGCAGCCATTCCTTTGGAGGATCAAAGAACAGTAAATGCTGAATGGTATACAAGAATTTCTTTGCCAAAATTCATCGACGAAATCAGGAAAAACAACCAAAACCGTTCTTCATCATGACAATGCCAGCTCTCCCACAGCACGTCAAACGATTGCTTATTTGAAGGAGAAAAACATCGAATTAATGTCTCATTGCCCGTATTCACCTGATTTATCTCCTAACGACTCGTTTTGTTCCCCAATGACAAACAAAAAATGCGTGGACGAAGATTTTTATCATATCAAACAGCAGTTGAAGTTTTCAGAAACCTGGTTTCTGAAATGACATCTTCAGATCGGAAAAAATGTTACGAAACTTGGTTTTCACGTATGCAAAAGTGTATAAATCTCAAAGGCGAATATTTTGAAAAACAATAAAACAGTTTGATCAAAAAAAAATCTGTTCTTTCCTAGTTTTTGTAAAAACTTAAAAGGTAAAGGGTATAGGTGCAATATTGCCGACCATTATTTCCTGCTGATCTTCATACAATATTGGTTGAAGCTTGGTGCAATATTGCGGCAATATTAGTGACCAATATTTCCTGCCGATCTACAAATCATGCAATATCGGTTCAATTTTGTTTTTTGATATGGGGGCAATATTGTCTTTAATGTTGCACCGAGTTTGGTATTCAACATTGTCTGCCGATAGATAATATTGCGACCTTAGACTATGGTCTAAGATTGTGACAATAAAGAAACCAATATTGAACCAATAATAGTGCAATATTATTAGGCCCTAATATTACATACAGTACCCAGGCAGGACATATTGATAATATTGGGAGACTTCAATGCGAAAATAGAAAAGAAAGACCATATAAGCTCAGTGGCGGAGAAGCAGACATTTCATGAAGAAAAAAACGACAATGGAGATAGGCTATGAAACATGGCAGCAGCAACGAATACCATGATATGCAGTACCAAATTTAAGCACAAAAAGATACATAAAGTCACATGGGTTTGGCCGGGTGGAAGCAATCAAGATGGGAATCAGATTGACCATATATTAATAGCGAAAGATGGAAAAAATATAGTAAAAGATGCACAAACGTTTAGAGGGGCAAACGCAGACTCCGACCATTATCTGGTGGTGGCGACAATGAGACAAAAAACGACAGAGTATAAGCAGAGGACAAGAGTATCTAACAGAACAATAGCAATCGAAGAACTTAAAAATAGTGAAAAAAGAGAACAATACGAGGAAAGTTTGAGAGAGAAACTACTTTGTGACAGGAAGAGTAATGATATAGAAGAGGAGATGAACTGCATCATAATAAGTATACACAAAACAGCAAGTGAAACACTGGGACACAGAACAAAAAAGAGAGACAAGGAATGGTTTGGCGGCGAGTGCATGGAATGCAGCAAAGCAAAAATACAGAGACGAAACAAATTTTTGAAAACAGAAGCACAGGAAGACTTGGACAGCTAGAAAGATTACACTAGAGAGGCAAATAAAATATATAAACAAAAAAAGAACACATGGTTTGTAAAAAAAGATGGAAGAAATCGAAACTAGTAACAAGTTTGATAACGCAAAGATTTTTTATCAAATGTTAAGAAAGCAAAAACCACTGAACAGAGTAAAGCCAAGAGGTATGAAAGATGAGAAAGGAAGAGTACCAACACACAAAGAAATAATGGACGTAATACTGAGAATGAAAAATGGAAAAGCCTCCGGAGGAGACGAAATAGGTATAGAACTTGTCAAGTGTGGAGGAAAAAAGCTTCAGGAAAGGTTATGAGAGATGAGCGATTCGTTTAAAAGATACGAGGTTTGCAAGAAAAGTAAAAAAAAATAAAACCTGAATTTTTTTAACATTTTTTTCCTTAATTTAATATATAACTCGAAATCCGTTGATTCTAGACAATAAAGGGTTATAACCTAATTTGTACATAAGCGAATGATCTTTAAAAAAGTTCTAATCTATTAAGCTTAAAAAATCAATAATATCGGAGCTATGATCGTTTGAAATCATAAATTCCAAAAATTGGACAAAAATTTTATATGAAAATTTGTTTTAGAAAAGTGTCCTTTATCACCACCTCAAAGGTTCTCAGCAGTCACGGAGACACTCTGTATACATACATAACTGAAGATTTATTTACAAAATATACCAACTGGGCTATGGAAGCAAGAAAAATCCCAAAAGCAAACCAGTTGTGGTGATAATAATACGATTTACTGTTGGTAAAAAGGAACAAATAGAGAAAATCAAAATGGTGCTGTTATTTTTGGCGAAAATAGGATACATTGCACAGAATTCCATCCTTGACAATTTTTATATTCATGATTTTTTCATAGAAAAATGATTACTTGTGGAAACTACATTATAGAATAGACAACAACTTTGTTTTTTCAAAATCTCAAACTTGGAGATGCTTTTAACTTTAAAATAACCCAGATAACACTCAATATCTACTGGATATCCAGTTCCAGTTCAAATAGCGTATGTATTCAAGACATTATCTGAATATCTATTATATACGTTGAACAAGATTTATCGACAGACGTCCACTAAATATCCACTATATTTAGCAGTATATCATAAATATCTTCTAGCTACAGGATTATCTGTTAACAGTCAGTGGAATGTAAATACATCAAAAATAAAATTTTTAACAAACTTAAGTTTCTTAAGTTTTACTCGTAGTCTGCATTTCGACATTGGACTTTATATCAGAGCAGTGTATAACATTCCGCAGTCTTCCGCTTCCTCTCCTATTATTGGAGTCTTCAAATTAGTATGTAAAGTAAACCAAATTCTGCTTTCTTAATCATATGTATTATTAAAGTAATTTTTCTTTCTTTTTTCCCATCATCAACTAATAGTCAACATTGCTACCTCATAGCTGCTCAATTAATTTTTAGTCGCATTCTAAAAAGTTTTGGCAACAATGTGTCTTCTCGGCATACATACGTCTTAATAAATTATACAGATTTTAGTTCAAATCCCATCCATTTTGATTGCAAGAGTTATGTAAGTCCTGCTTGGCTTAGTCTTGTATGCAAGTAGGTACTAAAATTTTGTAAACTTTAGTATTAATCCATCTTAGTCTTTATACTACTTTCTTTGAAATCTATCAATTTAGCAAATGGTAATGTATGAGTGCAGCCGGTAAGTTGCTCTATTTGCACTAGCTTCATGAACGTCTGCTTTAAAATTAAGCGTTGCAGGGAGTGCATAAATTTTATCAGTTCAAAGTGTGGTTACTGAGCATCATTCTCGTCTTAAGTAAATAATTACTAAATGATAATTCTAAATTTTTGTCAGCTTTACGAAGGTGAAGTTCATAAGAATTTAAAAATCTATAGAATATACAATAAGTTGGTACTCAGCTTATCTTCATTTTATTTTTGGTTTTCCAGAATACTTCACTCCTTCGTTAAATATTAATGGAGAAGGCGAGAGGGCATCGTCTTCTGAAATTCACTTACTTTAAAAGCCAGTAATTCAATGCTATTTGACTTTGTTGTTAACTTTTTGTTTTTTACAGAATTACTAGGGTACCTATAATACTGGAATGATGGAAGATTTGCATACATGTTCTGTGATTGGTTTTATTAAATTAAAATCTTTCTATCTTTCAGAACACAACACATTTCTAGATTGCGAAAGGAAGCACCCTGGGAAGCGATTGTATGGACACATTATAGATTCAAATTGCAAGGTTTAAATGCAAGTTCATAAGTAAGCACCTAATATAAACGTTAATTAAACGTCGAAATGACGTCGTTCTGCTATTATATCAAACTACGAACCACTACCATTAAATTGTATAGCAATCATTGTTTTCATTATTATTTTAAATTTCTACTACAAAATGAAGGATTTATACATTTAATAGTTCCAATTCTATTGTTTTTAGAATAAAAACAAATTGCCATAAGCCGCTTTCAATATTTGCTCAGAAATCAATGGTTTGCAGTTTTGAAATTATTAGTTAAGTAAGACCTAATTGCTGTTTAATTATCCCGACTTTTTCAAGTAGGTCTAATGCCTTATTCAGCCAGCGAGTTTTTCTGTTTACCGGAGAACCCAGCTTAAAATTTACACATTTTAGAATTCAGATGTTCAAACATTTCCAAATAAGCATTTTTGTATAATATTGATCTTACTCAAATATAAAATTGAGATTCACATCGAGTAATGGTATAGATTTGGCGATGTAGAATAATTAAGTTTCATACTAGACGCAATGAAATTAACTTATAAGAAGAAAAACATTACTAAGTTATAAAAATAAATTATTAATTATTAATAGCTTTCTTGACTCGAACTAAAGGGTATTAGGTAGAAACTATCCAAATTGAAGCCTATTGCCTGTGCCGGATTTATCTTAAATAAGCTCTTAGACTTGAATAGTAAGGGGACCTTTTGTATTCGATACCTTCATTAATTTATTCACATTTTTTAAACAATTAAAGTAACTCTAAAGCTTTTCAGAACTAAAGTCATTCAGTTTTTAGTATCACAACTCTTGGAAAAATAATGCTTCATATTATGTTCAATTTTCAAGGAAGGAGGATTGCTTTCGTCAGCGAAATATCTTAAATATCATATCAGAATGATCATGACAATTATTTAATTCGACAAGACAAGAATTCATACCCCTAGTGTCAAATATTCCAAAGATATTTTTTTACCAAGACCCTGTACTACACTTTTTTATACCTCGGCTGCCAGTAGGTTCGGAAGCATGGGTTACACTCCAACAGTAGTCGGTTCCAGTAGAAATAATTTGGTTGCTCTTGGAGCAAATAAAAACTCTTACTTTTTTGAATAACGTAAAATTGTGTTTATTCAAAGGAAAATTTTTGTAGCGACAAATCTCGCTGTTAGGCTTTGAAATGTAATAGTGTTCGGCCACTGATTTTGAAATTGTATTTACTTTACCACAAACTTTTCTAAATTTCAAACTCATTTGCCAGTATGTTAAATGTGTAGCAATTAATAATTTTACAGTGTAAAACAAATTTTTTGTTGTTTTTATTAATAAAAATGTTTTTAATAAGGTGTTTATTTTTAATTTGGAAATACCTTGTAAGATTCTTGTTTGGGTTACATAAGCAGATCGGCTGATCAGTTCGTCTTGGCTCCCGTTACTATAAGTTGACACGTGTGTGTTGGTTAGCGAATTTTTGAACATCTGGTGTAGATTCGAATATCCAAACTGCGTTAGATTGAAATTTTTCAATCTTACTTCCGTTGATCCAACTTTAGTAAATATCCAAATTAAAACTAACTTTAAATTTATTGCAGGTAAGTAAATTTTCATTTGCATTAAAAATTTTTTATCCACAATTCGCATATTATGAGCCCATAATGATACTGTTTCTAATTGAATTATGACCCCTATAAAACACTAGTGTTTTATTAATTTAAATCGTAAATAAAAATTGGAACCAGAACTTTATTTGTTAATATTTAAATTTACATTGATATTGATGGATATTGTCTTCTTTGCCTCGTCGCTATTGTAAAGATTGATTGTGCTTGTAGATGGATGTACGTCAGTACCATCAACAGTGGGTTTCACAGCTAAAATTTCGGAAACGGATTCAGAAACAGCGCCTTGAATTTTTTTCGCTATATCAATTTTATTCGACACTGAGTCTTCAATGTAGCCCTCCGCAACACTAGAAGATTTCCATCCTCCGTGACGTTTGATGGTGGTGAGATCGCCACCGGCGTTCGCTAGTAGAGTTGCGGATGAGCGTCTCATGCTATGCCCAGTATATGACTCTGCGTCCGGAAGATTTAGGAAGGCAGCAACCTTTGAAGGAATTTTGGACATCGTGTTGATTCCAACCGATTGCACTGTGCATTTCTCGTTTTTATATTGCAAAAAGAATCTGACGTTGGAAACGTTTTCTAGACGTAAATGTATGTACTTTCTACAGATTTCAAGGGCGTTGATAGAAAATCCTTCCTCCATGATTGTAAAACTGCGTGGAACGTTCGTCTTAGTATTCGGCAATGAAATAAACAAGTACGACCCTTTATCCTGAACATTTTCGAATTTCAAATTCGTCAACTCATTGCATCGACAAGCTCCAGCAATGCCAAATAACAATGCAACCTATCAAAAATCAAAATAAATATGAAACATATTAAGGAAATTAAGTTTTAGGTACCTTCATCATCAAATATTTGTCATTAGGGGCCTTATCGAAAAATTCCTCAATATGTTCTCTTTCAAGAACCTTTGATTTTTTCGGTTTGTATGTTCTAGATTCGCTCTTCAGATATGAGGTTAGCTTAGCATATTTAGAAATATCTATGTTTTCATGCACTTTTAAAGTGGTCTTCAACATTGAATACTTCGTCCACATCGAAGACGCGGCAAACTTTTTCTTAACGTTCAAAAAATAAGCTAGCAGAACCTCTTCGTTTATCACGTGCACAGATCTTCTTATTTTCCACTCGGAAAAATTTGTTAATTCTTTTTCGTAAGCTGCTCTAGACTTCGTTGGCAACAAATGCAAAGTCGCTTCTTGGGCTTCTTTGAGAATATCTTCAGGAATAATCTAGTTTTCGTTCATTTTCAGACCGCGAAATTATTTTTTCACAAATTTGACGCGATTCGAAAAATAATGAGGGAATCAACAACTGTCATAGAAACCATTACATGGCCCACCTTACCTGCTTTTATCGATGAATTCGTTTTGGCCCAAATCTAAATTTATAACGCCTTCATAATATGCGAATTGTGGATAAAACGTTGTATTACACACGTGTCTTATTGGCCTCCAAAACACTCAAGAAATTAAACACTCGACCTGCGGTCTCGTGTTTAAACTTTTCTTTCGTGTTTTAGGGGCCTAATAAGACACTTGTATAATAAATAACTATAATCTTCCCAAAATGGCGTCTTCCTCTAATTTTTAACCTTTATAAATTTTTAACCACGTTGCCTTCAAATATTAATATTTTTCAGCTATTCTTTACTGAACTTCACGATTCTTCTCAAATTTCCACTTTATGGATCCAGAACCAATTTTTACTTTGTTTTAAAGTAAAAATTATACAAATTTTCAATTTAATAACGCACTACGTAAATCAAGCGTACCGCTTGACTTCAAACGCTCATCCAGAAGACCTGGTTTCAACCTGAAGAAAATTCATACCACGTAAGTCCTTCAACTACGTATATGATGTTGCACAAATTAATATTCTTTTCCTATATCGTAGGTCGTTTTCGAAGCACATCACAAATATCACTCAAATTAACGTTTATAAAATTACAAATAAAAATATGTGTTCAGTATGTGTTGAAGTATTAAATTTAGCCTTTTTTTAATTTTTCTCTGAATAAATTATAACTCATTTGCAGGACTTAAAACAAATAAACTGACCACGATCTTAGCATTTTAAATTATCTCACGTGGGAGCCGCTACCTGATGGAAATATCACCACAACTTACTCCCCTTGTTTCACAATTAGTGCATTTTATGTAAAATAATACAACAATATATATATAAGACTATATCAGAACGCACGCACCGTCAATAGAACTCAGGAGCGAATCAATTCCCTATCTAAAATGCATGTAAAATTTTTATTTTCAAATGCCGTTTTCCAGAAAACTAATAGATAATCCTCATCAATGTGCGTTCTTAAAATGCTCAGAAAATTGTCCTCTTTCCATTAGAAAAAAAATTGCGGCCCGATTCGTGGTATTAATTAACTGATAGTAACCAAACTTTTTCTTCGTCCAAGTGCTTAAAATGACGACTTTGCAAAGTATAATTTTGCTAAAATTTGGACCGGACCCTTCTCTTCCCCGGAGGTATTCCATACCCCCAAACCCATTAACCATTGTTAAAAAAGGCCTCGCAAAAATGTTTTACTCCAGGCCTCGCATTTGCTAAGGCCGGCTCTGATCGGGACGAGTTAACGTCTGCCGTCAGTGTACTTACAAGTACGGATCTGTACGATACGTCATCACCTGAGCAAGGGTCGGTAAAGCCCGCTAATTACGAGGGAGCGACCACTGTTTAGTCGGCTTCTACCTACCTCATTACCGTTCCGTTGCAGCTACCGATAACAGCGATCAACTCTGCCGTTGCCGTACTACTACCAACTACACCTCTTAAAGTGACTAACTATTTCTTTGTTAAGTGCTCCGATTTGCCGCTACTTGCATCTGCATTCTTCCGTGCAAACTATCAACGACAGTACGAAGGGCTTTTTACACTCTTGGAGTGGCTCTTCCATTATATTTATTGTAAGTTGTTGTATAATCTTATTTATAAGTTCATGCATGCCGAGGGCGCCCCCTTTTATTAATATTAAGAACCTGCGTTTGTACCGCATAACGTTTCAATCATTAAATTACATTATCGTTGATTATCAAGATCTTGTTTTGTGTTACAATTTATTTCAGTGGTAAATTTTGTAAAGTACTGGTGGTGCAAGCAAATAGCAAAGGCAGTTGCATGGGCAACTCTCGTAGACGTTGCCCATCAGTCAAGAAATTTCGCAACACGGCTCTGGAGATCCCGTTGAGCTATCTTGGGTATTCCGCCAGCTCTTTAATTAATATCGACGCGTTAGAGCGTATCATGGTCAAAAGCTGTAGGAGCCACCGTTTTCCAGAAAAAGACACCTACTTTGAACACCCTGTATCTCAAAAACGATGAAACGAAATCGGACCCATGTTAATAGGAACTTTTTTTCTTTAAATAAGTCGTAGAATCACCTTATTTGTTTTGTACTAGTTGGTAGTTAACACCCTGTAAGTATCTCAACCTTTTAAATTAAACTGTTTAAAAAAACATGGTGTATTTTTCAAATTTGAAACAATTTATTGCATTTTAAAGATAAATTTTTAGATTTTTGACGAGAGGTATCCCTTTTTTTAAAATAATTATGTATTACCTTGCAAGCGAAGGTACTATATACAGGATGTTCCTTGACAGTGGAGAACCTTTGAGGTGGTGATAATAGGACACTTTTCTAAGACAAATTTTCAAATAAATGTTTGTATTGTACAAGTTATTGTACAATTATTGCCCTTTAAAGCAATTTTTTGAATTTTTGATTTCAAACCGCCATAGCCCCGATATTATTAATTTTTTAAGCTTAGTGAATTAAAACTTTTTTGAAGATCATTCGCTCATCTACAAATTAGGTATCACTCTTTATTGTCTAGAATCAACGGATTTCTAGTTATAAATTAAATTAAGAGAAAAACTGTTAAAAAAATTCAGGTTTTATTTTTTTGTACTTTTCTTGCGAACCCCGTATCTCTTAAACGAAACGTCTTAGAAAAAAACGAATGACCTAAACCCGATAGGGAATTTAATAGGCTACAACTTTGGTCAAATAAATTTTTTTGGGAAACCAACCGTTTTCACATAAATTCTGAAATTAATGAACTAGGTGTAGGTAAAAAAAATCAGTGAACATATCACTGATTTGAATCTTTATGCTTCCTAGTTCTGAAGATGGATCAGTAAATGCCCGAAACGTTGACTAACAGATTGTAGTTTATAACTGTAGTTTATAGTAATTTATAACTCGAAATCCGTTTAGGCTTTAGGGGGATACCTAATTTGTAGATAAGCGAATGATCTTTCTAATCCACTAAGTTCAAAAAATCAATAATATTGGAGCTATGGCCGTTTGAAATCAGAAATTCAAAAAATTGCATTAAATTTATTTGAAAATTTTTCTTAGAAAAGTGTCCTTTATCACCACCTCAAAGGTTCTCCACGGTCACGGGGACACCATGTATAAACTTTTCACTTTAGGAATATTGTTTATTTTATTAATTCTTTTACATTATTTTAAATTTCATGAAATCTATATATATAAAAATGGATGTATGTATGTATGTATGTATGTATGTTCCTTATAGACTCCTAGACCGCTTGACCAATCTTTATGAAATTTGGTGTATAAGCTAATTACGATGCTGCGAAGAAGATAGGCTACTTTAGAACGGCTTTCAACAAACTTTAATAAAATATGTGGCAAATAGTGCCTATTCATCGGATCAACAGATCGACGGATCAACGGATAATTGGATTAATTTCCCTATATAGGACATTACCCTTTCAGTACAAATGTAAAAGTTTCTGTGAACATAGAGACTACTTTGTTAGATTGTTAAACTCATCTTAGATAAAATACATTCAATGCCACCAAAAAAAGCAGCTGTTGGAAATAAATCATCAAAGGCTAAGAAACTCAGGGAAAAAAGAGCTGCTGAAACGGAGGAAGAACGTGAAGCTCGGCTTTCACAAAACCGCAATAGAGCTTCAACGTCTAGAGCTGCTGAAATGGAGGAAGAACGTGAAGTATATAAAAGAGCTTGTGTGTATGTTTGTTCGCTATACACTTCTAGACCCTTCGACCGATTTCAACCAAATTTGGAACACATACTCAGTAGGACTTGAAAAATGTTTTAGTGCAAGAAAATGTTAAAAAAGTTGAAGGAAAAGTGACCGATTAACGAGATTCCCGTAATTTCCCCCCCCCCCCCAAAAAGGTGCATTTCGCCAGTCTACCCCCAAATTTCGAATTTTGGATCCAAAATAGTCTAAATCGTTTGTACCTGTTTGTACCTTCATTATTTTTGTTTGTACCCATTTTGTTTTTCAGACAAATATTTTTGTTTTATTTCAATTTAAAATCCGGGGGGAGGGGCTAAGGACATTTAGCAGAATGTCATTATTAGAAAATTTGAAATATTTCAAAATCAAAACTGGTACAAACGAAAATAAGGAAGGTACAAACGATTTAGACTATTTTGGATCCAAAATTCGAAATGGGGGGGGGCGAAATGCACCTAAAAAGGTATTTTGAGCTTCACAAATAAATCAGCAGCGGAAAGCAAGACTGGAAATCATTGGAGTACTCAGACTAAAGCAAAGCATTATATTTATAATGAGACCCCGGGCGAAGCCGGGTATCCAGCTATAATTTATATGGCAGAACGTTCGCCGAGTCACTTGGTATATTAATTCTGAGGCGGTACGATGTTCTAGAATTTTACAAATAATTTATATGGTTCAAGTTCTGAGGCGATACGAAGTTCGCCGGGTCAGCTAGTTTAATATATTTTACATTTAACACAAAATATTTTGAGTTAGAAAGTGCTCTTAATAACAATTTTCAATTAGTACTCGTTTATTTTTTCATTATAGTCGAGCGTTCTTCTTGAAAATAATTACTAGCAATAAAAATTTAAAATAAGAATAGAAAAATATTTAAAAAAAACTAATTTACGTTTTTATAAATATCCAACAAGATTCAATCAAAACAAGTATGTGATGTAGTGGATAATGAGTTGGATTATTACGGGCCTTTCTGTCATGGGTAACATGATTAAGGTTTGTGCATTTAATTATGTAATTCTACTTGTAATTCGGTCTTGTGGATTCATCCCGAGAAATGTTTGGACTTTAAATATAGCAAATGCGTCCTTAGAAACAGTTTGCAAGTGAAATTATTTGGATTATATCACCAATAATAAAGTTATAGTTCTCCTTACGGAAAACTGTCTTATAATGCCATACTTTTCTTTTATAAATTAATACCTACTTTTAGATTGTCTTGAAAAAAATTAAATAAATTTTGATTTTTGAAATACTTTGCCTGTAGTATGATACTGTTCTTTTTTTTTCTAGAAGACGGATATGATGGAAGCCGGAGATGATCAGTATGCCTGTCCTGTTCTATGACTAGAACAATCTTTGCTGATAAAATATTACTCAGAAACAAAATTAGTAGGATTTAACAGTCCCTCAAGTTTGACAGACAGAATGAAACAATCCTATGTCATAAAGTTCCATTTTACTCCCTTTGTAATCGGTACGTGACCCTCCAACAAAAATAATAAGCTATCATGACTGTAGACCCGAGAAGAAATTACCGTAAAGGCTTTCTCCAAAGTGTACTGATACTTTTAATGCTTGAAATATGGCAGCAGCAGCTCCAGAATATTAGCACGCAATTTTAAAACAGTAATTTTTTGTTTGTTTTTCTCTAAAATAAAGAATAATTTATGTTAAATATTGCATTTGTGCTTTGAAATTAAAAAAAAAATAAAGCAGGTAATCAGAAATTGATTTACTGCAAGGACTCTACATAATTTAAGAAAGCATCTTTAGTTGCACTTAAATTATTTTTAAATAAAGAGCATTGGATAATAAGTAGAAACTACTTCTACTATGCGAATAAAAATTTCACTTTTCCAGTTTCATTTTGATATTTTTTAGAGAAGTAATAAATTACAAGAAAATTTTCTGGAAGATAGGTATATAGTCTTAAGAATCTATCATAAGAAAATTAAAAATATTTTATAAATCAGATCTTCCATAAAATCTGCGGTCCCGAAATTATACGATTTAAACCGAGTAAGATATCCCGCAGGATAGTGACAGATGCTACTGCAGGGCTGCAGGAATAACTGCCAGTTGTTATTCGACGGCACGCGATTATACAACGTGCGATTTTAGCGATCATATGGATTACGTTGAATATAAACAATTAAAATTTTCTTTAAATAAATTACAGCAACATTTTATTTTTTGTAAAAAAAATTTAAGTTGTGTCATTGTTGATGTTTTAAAACCAAGTTGTACTTTAGGAAATTAAAAAACTATTTCCAACTGCGATGTGAAAGTTAAAAATTTAAATTTTAATTAATCGCAATAATATTTTAAACATTGTTTCTCGATTTTAATTTTTAATTTTTTTAATTATGTAATGCTACTAGGAGAAGTTGATAAAAAATCTGGAAGAATTTTAGTAGGTCAATATTTAAATAAACTTTGTTTTATACATTCTTAAAACTGTCTGGAACAAAAAAAGTCTTGGAATACTAAAATAACCTCAATAATTCAGTGATTATTTTAGTCTAATTAATACCTTCACGCGGATCATATTTATAACTTGTATATTCTGTGCTAAAAGTTAAATGTAGTGAACAGTGAGTGTACTTATCCCTAATGTTATCAAGAGGATGTGCCGCTCGATTTTTATTGTGTATGTAATTTTCATTACTAACATAGTGAGTTTGGCTACTTTTAGTTTTTCTTTAAACTTAAAATATTTTATTTCCGAAATGGTATCATTGACATCTACCGATCTTGGATATTTTCCCGTAATGGATGATCACTCAATAGGCCATCATCGGCATCGGAAACACTTTCTTTGTTATAAAAATACCGATAATATTTCTCTTTTATTGACCAATTTCAAATACATTAATAATCAGATTTAAATTTTCATAACGCAATATTTTTTAATGGGCAAGGGAAAAATCGTATTACATTCCTGTTCTCATAAACTTTTTATGATAACAACTGCTTTGTAAGAAATAAAAATTGGTATTTCGCCGGTACCGAAATAAATTTTTAAAAACTCAGATATGCAGAATCTAACTTGAAACATCATCAGCATCTGAAGATCTGTCACGTGGAGAGATGTATAATTATTATCCTGAATATAATTGCATAATTAAATTTTTAATTGCTTCATTATCGCTATACTTTGATGTTAACATCCATCAGAATAAAAAGATGAAAATAAAAAGAAAAATTCGTTAATTCTACAGCATAGCCGTAAAGGATTTAAATCTTCCAAAAAGGATAACGCATCAATTATTGCTAAAGTTTTGGCAACAGTTTAACCTAACAAATTAATACCAAGTATCGATGCGCTTTACTTGGAGTTTTTAAGTCCTTTGAACTTCTGTAATCTTCTGGTAATCCACATTGGTGCATAATACGACGAGTCGTAATCGTTTTCTATTTTCGCGATATAAAATTTATTTTTTTAAATTGCTCATATTCTAGAAAGAAAAGTCCAACTTACAATTTTTCAAATTAGAAAAATTTATTATTCTACAATCATTTTTTTTTAAATTAGAAAATGAAATAATAAGCGCAGTATGGAAATTTGAAGTATTCGCAAGATTAAATTATGCTTTCACAAAAGAATATTCTGAAATCATAAAAAACTTGTCACATCGAGACTTTGTTAAAATTAAATTAGACAAATCTATAGTCGACACGCTCAAACATATAAATGTCACGATACGTTCTGGAAAATATATTTGAATTGCCTTCAACTAAAGAAGTTATTGTTTGTTTATGCGTTTTCGGAACAATTTACTAGTTAAATAAAGAAGCATCTTTGAAACATGAAAATATTTCACGAGAATCTCTTTGTATCGGGCAAGAATAATTTTTCTTTTTCATATTAAATTTAAAGGTAATAAATGGAAATATTTGCCCTCGCAATCGATTACAAAAGTAAACTTAAATTTAATAACATTTTCTTTAACACAATGCCATTGAATTCTGTTGAATTTTAAAGGGTGCGAAAAGAAAATTTTAATTTTCTTTAAAATAATTTCACTGTAATTTGAAATTTAAAAGAAAATTTAATCAAATTGACATTACAAAGAAGATTTTGTAAATGAACACGAACTGTAATATGATGAAAAGAAAGGGAGACAGTTTAATTTTGAAAATAGAACAGGAAAATTGAAGAATTATATTTTGTTACAAGTGCTTCAGTCTTATTAGACTATATCAGATGAAAATAATCGGGTTAAATTAGTAAAAACAGATCGATTTATCAAATTTTAACATAATATGATCATAACGCCCTGGGAGGACGAAACCCTCCCCCAATGACCATTTTTTGAGTTCTTAACTTCTCAAAATTTTTATTTCTCAATTCCGGCTAATTACTGCAGTAATTTACAAATATTTCAAACAAAATAACTTCACCATCGGCCATAGGACCCAGGTAATTTTACTTGCCAACCGGTAATTCTATTGATAACTCGACAACTGACTGTAACTGATTGCTCATTCGCTCGTGTCTTTTTGTTTTAATTAAAAATATAACATTTTAAATATCTATGTTGTTCATTGGTCAATTAATAACAGCTACCGATAAATTTCGATGATACAGTTTTCTTTGTAATAATAAGTGGCACTTCCTCAATAAAATTATTTTTTAATTTATCAGTCCATAAATTTATGGTTTCTTAAGAACTCAATATCGAATAAAACATTGAAATTTATTTACTCTTCGTTAAACCAACTATTTTTGTCTTTTTGACGAGTCAAACTATTTTAAATATTTTATGCGAATGACTGGTACAATATATTATTAAATTCACAGCGAGGTATTGTACTGATCCTCGAAAGATAGGAAGTACTATGAATTTTCTTGCATTTTCCAGATGAAACTTTTCAAAGCACTTTTGAATAATTTCACTTTATTTGTATTGCTTCAACAGCAAAAATATAAGAAACTGTAAAAAAAAGTGAAATTAATGGAAATTTTTTAGCAGCTCTGAATCATTTATAAAAAATTCGACAAGTGACATACATAAGAAATAAATCTAGTGGAAGTTAAATCTGGTTTTCTCATGACTGTTTTAATCTTAAGGGAATAAATAATTGGCAATGTCTAAAAATTCTTAAATGTTTAATCTCGAAATAGTTCAATGTCATAATTTTAGAGAAATATTATTACATATAACATGACAGGTTGCACATTTAAAAATAAAAAAATACCAATATAATTTTTCTATTTTGATGTTATGTTTCTACTACCCAAAACTAAACATGCAGTTTGTGCATTAGATTGAAATTGCACAGTTTATTGGAATAATTATACGGTTCGATACAATTCAGCGCCGCCGACTCGGCGTTAAGACAACTTGGCGCCAAGTTAATCTTTTTTAAAGTTTTAAAATATTTTTGGATTTTTAAAACGTTTATTTACAAAAATTGCTCACGATTCTAAATTATTTCAGTTTGGTAATGGATAGTATTTTATTTTGTTTCTTCAGTTGACCAAAAATAGAAGAGATGTAGAAATATGAAAGCAATAATAAGTGAGATAAATTTATTATTTAATTGAAATATAAGTACTTAATATAAAAATTTCAACTTTTATAGAGTAATATAATATTATTTTGTTACTTTATCGCCAACATTAAATTATGCTATCATTTCACAGTTTGTTTACCCACAACCCTGTGTTTGTTGTAATTAAGTTAGTACATTGTAAATTGAAATAATTGAAAATTATTAATGAATGCTCCTAAACGTGAATGCCTCGTTAAATGTATAATATGTGATAAGTCGCATCAACTTTGCTCACCATTTTACAGAAGAAAAAATTAGGATATTTTTGAAATTATATTTGCATACAAGGATTGCAATGCTATTATCCTATTTCCCGAGATATAGCTTATATCGGGTCAGGACATTTGGGCGCCGCCCTTTTGGCGCCGGACTTTTAGGCGCCGGATTTTTGGGTGCCAAGATTTTTGGGTGCCAGGACTTTTGGGCGCTCGCGGTTTGAGCACTGAACTCTTCGGCGACCGTAAAAAATATTATTTGAAATTTAACAATATTTCAATTAAAAATATTTCCTTGACAAAATTTTTGTTTTTTCCTGACATTGACGCTAAAAATTTTAAATTCCCTGACTTTTCTTAATAAGTTTTAAGTTCCCTGGCTTTTCGAGGTATTTCATACAAGTGGGAACCCTGTATTATCATTATACATACAGGGTATAGTAAATACAGGGTGTCCCCGGATACACTTTACATACCTTGGGTGGTGATAGAGGACACTTTTCTAAAAACAATATTTAACAAAATTTTTTTTCTAAATTGAAACCCTCGAGAGTTACGCCTCTTTAAAGCATTTTTTTCAATTCCACCTTCACGTGGCCATATCCCCGAAAATATTGAATTTCAGTAAAAATGGTTTAGTGATTTTTTAAAGAGCGTGAAATAATCTACAAACTGCATTTAAACCTTTTCCGCCTAAAATCAACGAATTTCGAGCTATGAATTAAAATAAGTTTAAAATGTTGGAAAATTCAAACTTTTTTATTTTTTGTTTTTTTCAAGACCCTGTATCTTTTAAACGAAACACTTTACAAGAAATCTGACGCCCCATTCCGGATAGGAAATTTAATGGACTACAACTTTTGTTTAGTAAATTTTTTTTAAAAGCCAGCCCATTTCACAGAAAGTCAGAAAATAATAAACAAGGCAGCTACAAAAGAAAAAAAAATTATCTTAAATAAAAAACATTAAAAAAGGAATATGAAATATATGGTTGAATGGGGAGGGGGGTTAAAGTAAAATGGCAGTTTAAAAACATATTTTTTGAAAATATGAGTAAAAATGGGCCGAAAGAAAACGATAAAAATGGAAGGTAAAATAAAAGTCGCAAAGTTATGTTGTATGATGTGCAGTATATTTTATTTTCAAGCACCACATTAATACTATTACAATTTTTGAATTACAGCATAGCATATTGTAATATTAATCAATATAAATATAAATTTTTGCAAATTTTAATTTGGTTCCTCAATCAAAAAAAAAAGAAACTATGTAACTGAAGAGAATCCAAAGAAAACTTTAAGAAAGATATAATACCTGTCATTCATCAATCAGCTGAATGAGGAAGAAGGAAATAAATATCAATTTAGATTAGGTTAAATGAATAATAAAACAATAAACTGTTATTACTTCACTTATTTAATTTGTGGTGTCGGCAAAGTTTAACTCTAATAAAAATAATTATTTAGAAAACTTGAGTTTATTATTATGATATACATCAGGGTGTCTCCGGATATACTTTACATAACTTAGGTGATGATAGAAGTCACGTTTTTAAGAAAAGTTTTTTTTTAAATTTACTCTTAAGAGTTAGGACTCTTGTAATATTAGGACTCTTAAGAGTTAGGCCTAAATAA
Organism: Cantharis rufa; assembly: GCA_947369205.1. Classification (NCBI taxonomy): domain Eukaryota; kingdom Metazoa; phylum Arthropoda; class Insecta; order Coleoptera; family Cantharidae; genus Cantharis; species Cantharis rufa. The sequence goes on from OX376303.1 coordinate 93,561,544, forward strand.
AGCATATTTTTAAATAAAAAGAAGAATCTCAGGTTTAATGGGATGCAAATCAAACACAAAATTGTGATTGTCGACGTTTCGGAGTTTTATATCACTCCGTCATCAGGACGATAATCAAATAAGATGGAATTTTTTAAATACCGTTGAAATTTTACAAGTTTATATGTTTTACAAATTTTACAATTTTTTAAAAGTTTTTAATTTTTTAACTTCGTTGAGAGTAACTGTTGCATCAAACTTTTTTTGGGAGAGAATTTTGGTTTATTCTATTTTTCTAAATTTCCACTTTCACTTGGCCATAGCCCAGAATAGTATATTCTGAAACAAGTTTAGAATTAGGCATATTCCGCACGAGGGAAAAGTTTGTCACCCGAGCCAATAGGCGAGGGTGACGGTTCACGAGTGCGGAATAGCCATTCCAAACGTGTTTCAGACTATACTTTCTATACGACTATTAAAATAATAAGCTGTATAAGTTTTGACCGTAATTAGAATTTGTAAAAATGAGAAAATTTTTTTGTGCGCGATCGATCTGAATTTTTACACATGCTTTCCTACCGTTAATTCACAGAGGGGGAGTTTTTCGATATCTAACGCCGTTTTCGAGTTATTGCTAATTCAAGTTTGTGTGGCGGAAACGCAGCAATAACTCAAGAACATTGCTAGATATCGAAAAACTGAGCAAAAAATTGTCCCCCCTCGTACACATCCCTTGTGAATTATCGGTAGGAAAATATGTGCAAAAATTCAGATCGATCGCACGCAAAAAAGTTTACTCATTTGACAAACTTGATTTTTGTTGATGTGTAAATAAATTGAGTTCAAAAATTTGGTAAAAGATGTCACTTCAAATAGTAGTTATTCTTTGCTCTAATTGGTCTAATCCGTGTGAGAATAATTATTCTCGTACCGATATCGGTGTGAGAATAAAAAAAAGAAAGAATGTAGATATTATGTATTTAAAAATAGAATCAGAATGCCCACATCTATGATAGTCGTATAGACTTGGAGCAAGGGGGTGGAGCCAAATAAAAAAGTACTACTAGCGCTCGTAGTGGACAAATCGTTAAAAAAGTGTTGAATACATTTCCATATAATCAAATGCAATATTAATAAAAATCGGTGTTTAAAACTTTTTCGAGCACTGAAATGCGTTAGAAAAATTTTCTATATATCATTGCATTAGAAGTAATCGATTTATTTTTATATGATAAAGATTTACCTACGAAAAGTTCTGAAAAAACTGCAAAAAACATTGAAATCATAACCCCAAACTGTGCAAGAAAGATTTATATTATTTTTCGGTAAAAATCAATTAATGCATTTTAAACTTTGGAGTTATAAATTACAGTAAAAAAATATTGAAAACTTCGAGATTTTTTTATTTTGTTTTTTTTTTCAAAACCCTGTAGCTTTTAAACGAAATATTTTACAAACATTTTGACGCCCCATTCCGGATAGGAAATTTAACGGACTACAACTTCTGCAAAGTAAACATTTTTGAAAAACCAATCCCTTTCACAGAAAGTCAGAAAATAATGCAAGAAGCTGCTATAAAACCAAAAATTAAATTCACAAAATTCTTATTTTTATTAAAAATTTATTTTATTACTCAAGGTTAAAGTAGTACAACCAGTGATCACACTAAGCCACTGGTATAAAAGATATACTTTAAACAACATTTGATTTTTTGTTATTAAATTTAACGTCTTTTACAGATTAGTAGAACTAGACTTTAGTGAAACTAAAGTTTTACAGATTAAAACTTAATTACTGACTGGTTTTGTGTAATAAGCATAGCTTTAGAGTACTTCAATTACAGGAAAATTACCATTAATTCATTATAGGTTTACATTAGCCTTTGTATGTACGTAGTGCACTAGAAACACCTAAGAGTAACATAGAGAAGAAATATGTAGGCACTTAGAATCTCCGAACAGATAGCAGACACTATAGAATGAAATAATCAACAAGATTATACACAGAATAAATAGAAAACCATACCATAGACAAATCAACCACACTTTTATTAAAAAAATGTTGAATGCATTAAGATATATAACAGGATTTGCTAAACGAAAATGTTGCGTTGACCTAGAAATTCTTACCAGAACGTTCTGTAAGGATTTTACAATGTTGTTGTTTCATTATGCATAGGACAAACTTTGTGATTTATATACGAGATTAAAGTATTAATAACAATTGAAAAGCCCAAGACAAATATTTGAAAAACTTGAATTTTGCACTAATATTTTATTATCTTTTTGCTATAGGTTTTGTGCACATTTTGATAATGTAATTTATAACCATCTCGTGTTATGTGTATGAACAAAGTTGCAACAAGTAAAGCGGGTAAAGCAAAATCGATTTTGCACAAAAAAAAAAGATGAAAATTTAACAGGTTTTTCAACAAACAATTTTGTTGTGAGGAAACTTTTTGTTTTAAATTTACGTTTTAAGTTACAAAACAGTTGAGTATTCAATTACCTAACCTACTCTACAATTTTTGACGTAAATCTACGTTCTATCAAGAAAAGTGCTAAAAGTTTTCAAGTAAAATTTGATATCTAAAATCGATGTCTACTTAAAAAGATTAAAGACTCTATTTATTGTGAGCTAAGCAATTAAATAAAGTTCTAATTTTTAAGTTCCTACATTCTGAAACAATTAATTCCTGTTCTTTATTATCAGTGGAATTTATTTGCAGTAAGGCCTAACGGTTAGATTTTAGATTAGATCCTGATAAGATTACCTAATACAAGTAACCCTAATCAATTAAAGATTAACATTTAAAATTTAATTATGTAATAAACGTTCAACGTGATACAACTACATTTTCCTTGACGTGAACTTTCACAAAATTCAATTTTGTATGAATTTTTTTATTTTTATTAACGTATCGTTTAGTAATCCAATCTTTTATACCTTGAAGGAACATAAAACAAGAGATGCGTAAAGAATTAATGAATAACTAGAGTGTTCTCCTTTTTAAAGAATAATCAACGTCAAAGTAGCTTTTCTTGGTTTAGTAGTATCGAACCAAAAATTTAAATTAACCTAAAGAGCCTTCCTCTTTTAGCTCCCAGTTAAGTTTTTAAGTGTAGCACCAATAGCAGTTCTACCTTAAAATATAAAAATTAAGGATACACTGCTAATTTTTATAGAATTTATCTTGGTACTTGGCGGCACTTAAAACTTTAATCCCTATTTAGTATTAGCTCTCTGCCCAACAATGCCTCTAAAACTAGACATAGAATTGCTTTACAAATTGGAGGTATTGTTTAGTTGTGCATAGACTATAACATAAATTATAAAAAGCAGCGAAATTCGAAACGCATCAAAATCCCATGTTTAATGCGCTATCCTTTCTCGGTTGGTTAACCACTTGTGTATTTTTTAACTTGTTACGTATACAAAATACTATCTTTAATAGAAAATCTATTGAGTTCCTTTTTGTAGTCGTTTAATAATGCAGTTTACTGAAATGGGGTATTAAATCACGGCTGCTTCTTCAGTTTGGATAGTTGTGCCACTAATAAAAGTTCAGTAAATCGAAATTGGCTCAAGAAGGGTGAGCAATAGCTTAATTTGATGGGTCTATATATTTAACACTGCAGCTAATCATCTTAAGGGTAAAAGTTTTTCATCAAACTATTTTTAATAAATCGACGCTCTTTTTGCGTTTTAGATTTAAAAAGGTTTTACGCAAGAGGTAATATAAAAACGTAAACATTCGTTTAATTTTTTGCACGTAAATTTAAAGGGTTGTTTATATCACTAATTAAACATCAATGTTGATGTACGTGCTTAAATTTTGCAAGTACATCAAACAGATGTATAAAACCCATTTTAAATTATTTATCTTATTTTTTAAAATATATCTAAACAGTTTATGGTAAGATTGTGGAAAGCCGCAATAAAATTTAAAATCAAATAAAAGATATTACAATTTTTAATAATTTATTAAATCAGTTATTTTTTCTTTAAGAATATTTCTGTTCTTGAGTTCGAAAGATAAGTTTTTAAGTCAATTTTAATATATTTAAACAAAAGCATATAGAATGTAAATTGTATTTATATTTATTAAGAATTAATAAGAAAGTTGAAGAAATGGAAAAGTTAAGAATAATAAAAAATATATGTGAAAAAAAAAAGAACTTTTATAAATCCAACCAACGCGAAATATCACAAATAAGAAAATGAAAATGAATTTAGTAGGTATTTCCTACAATTAAAACAGTTTCAAAATACTTAAAATGTCGAAAAATGAACAATTCCACTGCCCGGAAGAAACTTTTAAAAATTCATTATTAGAAAAGTACATTATAAAACTTGGAAAAGTTATATAGAATTTAATACGCGTACATTATTAATAAAAATAGGTAAACAACTTTCTTTTTTAATTAAAGTATGTAAAAAAAATACATTTTATTTACTGCAATTTTATTTGAATATTTATTTGTTTGTTTTGCTAGGGTAAACAAATCGTTTTGCTGTCACTCTACTAATACCAGTTAATAGATTTTTCTTTCTTTATTGTCTTCTTTTGATATTTGCTGTAGGAAATGGTCTCTGCAGTTTTAGTTTTTCCGAAAATGTTACGAGTAATGCTATTATTGTGTCGAAATATTGATTTTGCAATGGTAATTCTTTGCCGGGTTCCTAAAATAACATATCGTAAACTAATACATTAACTTTGTCTAAACCAGCACTCTTCGATTCCTCTATGACCGCGGGTCAACTGTTTTGTTGTAAATATTTTCCGGACCCCAAGCAATTTTCCAACAATTAACCTGCGAATTTGGTCATGTCTAAGAATAGGACGACAGCTACAAATATTTTAAATATAAGTTGTTGAAATATTAAAATAAACATGTAAAATAAAGAAACATAGTTCTCATCTGAAATAAATAAATAAAACCTATAATTAAAATATTTTCAAATAAACAAGTGTTACATACACGTCTAGGTTACAAATGACTAGCATCTAGTCTAGCAACGCCATCTACTAGCAATAATTAAATTTTCTTCTTATATTGCAAAATTTACAAGTTTTATTCTTTTTTATTTTTTTAACTCCGTCAATCATCGATGAAAGCTTCGACTTCCGATCGAAAATTACGATTATTACGGGCGAAATAAGTTTGATTGGCTGCTTTGACGGTTACTCGGGAAAGTGGCTAACGTATCACATATTAATTGCGCTATGACGGCTTCAGTAAAAATCTTATTTGAGCAGGCAATTTTATTGTGCATAAATTAAAAACAAAATGTTGTGTTGCATTTAATATTACCCCAAGACCTTAAAAGTTCTCTCCTGACTAATCTTAATATTCTTAAAGCTTTGTTTGTTTGAGACAATTAATTTAAAGTCAAATAAACTTTAGCGAACAATATACATAAGTCTTATTGTAAAATTATACTATTATTAAATTTAAAACCTTGTTTTTACTGGATATCCTTTGCTATAAAACGCAAAAGTTGTAAGGTATCTATAGAAAAAGTTATAAAGTTACTTTTTAATATATCTGAAAACTTTTTACAAAGGATTGAAAAATAAGCTTATTTTTTTAATTTAAAGCTTCTTTAGTTTCACAGAAACTCAATAAGTGATTCTATATCTCAGTGCTGGTGAAATTAAAGGTATCTACTCCGTTAACAGCCTGATTATAATTGAAACAAAAGTGGGCTGTTTTAGTATCAATTTTAAATAATACTTTTATTATTCTAAAATATTTTTAAAGATTTTCCACCGCTTTCAAGGTAATCATTGACATTGACATTTACATCACCTACAATTTTTCGCACTTTACAGTTACAAATAAACTGAAATATTATTATTAGCTTAAAATTAATGGATCCATTAAATCATGTCATTTTACTTTTGTTGTATATCCAAAATGGATTCGGATGGAAAATGAACAGTTCCTGTCCTGCTAGCTTTCTATCCTCACGACTCGTTGCATCTGTAAAAAAAAGATAATCTTTTCATTTCAATATAAAAATATGCATGTACCCTGTGTTAATATAACATCTACATTAGTGTCAATCTTATATCGTAGTGACTTTGAGTAGCTACTACCTCAAACAACTCTAATTTAACCAATATGCTTTAATGAAGATTAACTCTCTAACATAAGATTAGTACGCAGTTTCAACTAACTTGATGGTGATAAATTAGTTACCATAGATATGAAAATTTAATGAAATCAGAGATCATATTAGTCTACCTGTATGTTTGAACCGAAGTAGATATTTACTAAAAAAGTAATCAATTAACAGCTCAACTGAGTTTTCAGCAAGAAAATTGTATTAATTTACTAATAATTCGTATTTTTGTAGCTACGTATAAAGTGTTACGTAGGAAAACAATGTTCTGGGCTAATGATAACATCATTTTCTTAAGTGGCTTGTTAAAATACAATTAAGTTTTTCTTTGTGTAAATTAATAGTTTTGTTCTCGCTTGTTACAAATCTTATTTTAATTAAAAGTTTGTTTAATTATTCCTTCAGTACAGCGTAGGATTCAAAGCAATTGTGTTCGTCTAATATAATATAATTACTGTTTGCTTCTCCTGCAAGCCAGACTGAAAATTTCTTTTTTTTTTGTTTGTTTCGAAACCTACAGATTTGTTTTTGCCAGATCAAGAAAAATAAATCAATTTGAACTGAAAGAGCGATGGAAGATTACTTAACTTCACCATCACGCTGAAACATGAGCATTTGAGGTAGCAAGTTTAAATAAATGAAACTCGATACCATAAAGAATTACATAATATTTTTATAATGAAAAAGCTTTTACATTTTTTACCAGTTTTGGTTTTTGGTGTAGGGTTTATGAATAACTTAGAATATAAAGTGGATACATCTGACGAGTGAGGTTTTTATATTTAAAATTGAAGGGTTACTTTAAAGTTTATTGTTTGATGTTAACGTATAATTAAAATTTTAGTTGGTTAATTCAAAAATATATATGTATGTAAGTTGAGCTTTTACGAATATAAAATACCTTATAATGTAGACTATTGCAAAAAAACATATTATACTACATTATTTTTTTGTAGAAATCGACATTATTTTCTAACCTTTCGAGTTTATTGAAAGGTCGAGAAAAATAAAGTTGGAAAAACAATCACAGAAGAAGGAACATAAACAGAATCAGTAATGACTAAAATCCGCTTAAAATTAAACAAACATGTTTGGCATAGTTATTTTAAAAGTTTTTCTTGAATTTTTTATTTAAAATCAAAAGTAATGCGGCAGCTAAATTTTTGCATACATTCGTCGGATTCGCAACTTAAGAAAAGTGACTTTGCGTACTTAATTAAATTTTTTTTTGCTTCACACAATGGTGATGGAATGTGATCTCGGTTTTGACAATTCGTAATGGAAATGACGGTATTTAAAGTTCCCTGGATAAAATCAGAATTTTAAAATTTTCCAAAAATTATTAAAATTTTCATCGAAGTTGATTCAAGGATGATTACCTACACTTAAATGTTTTTCTTTTTCTAATCATATTCGTTTTTGATAAATCCAAATTTACATTTGAAATGCGTTCGTTACAAAAATCATTCCAAGAATAAGCACAATTTCACACGTTTGTCGTTTTATCATATTATATTTTACAGACATTAATTTTTTATGGACGACTGGGATACACATGTGGATATGTCCTTTTCGTTAAATAACCCAGGAGAATCGATACACATAAGAGCATTCACCCCTTTGTGTTTATTTACAATTTACTTGTGGATATAAGCATCATCTACATACTTAGTTCTGTTTTATCATCGAGTGAAAGCTGAAAAACGGTTCGTTTTCGCATTTTCACATTTTAGTTTGTTTTAATCAAACCTGTTGATCATGGTTAATTGCATCCAAGTGATCAAGTCTTAGGATACAACCAAAGTTCCCGAGGAACTCTGCTCTAAGTAGCCGTTACGGCAAGCCAGTACTGCGGTTTAAATTTAATTTATAAGGAGCAGGATACCGTAACGATAACACTGCTGCTTGTGTATCACTGAAGTTTATATGCATTACCACTTTATATGGAAAACCGAATAAGGGCAATTCGCACATATCATAAGTTTTTGATGGAAATTAGTAGAATATTCAGTTCTTTAATTCCTAATCTTATCAAAAATTGAAAACAACTTGCCTTTGAGGAAAACAGTTTTATAGTGGATACTGGATATCGAACACGCAATCTTTCTACTGCGTCCAATTTAACTTTTTATTTACAATGTCAACATGTTCATACCACCTGAGGTTTTGTTTAACTTCCAAAATTTTGCTTTTTGCTAATAAAACATTGTGCAAATATTTTTAAATTACCACCACAAAATTATTTAATTCTTGTTTTTGTTTAGTTTGCGTAATTTTGCCCTATGAGAGGTTATAAGTTAGATAGTGACACTTCAACACGTCCAAAAATAATGTTATTTTCTGGTGGGCTTGGAAAAGTGTCCTCTGGGAAAATAAGTCACAGACGATGAGGTTATACGCCTAAAGTACAAACCTACTTATAGCTTATACGATTTTTTTTTAAATTTCAAGAAATATATTGAAATGTGAGGAAGATGTTCAAATGACTTAATTAATTTCTTTTTGTTTAAAATTTTTTGGTAATCAGCACTCAACCGTTGAAAAGAACACTTAACTTGTAGGGCGTGAAAAGCCCTAAAAGATGGAACAGCCAGATAGATGTTAGCGGTGTGCGATATTAAAAAGAATTCGTTGGCACAATGTCAAATTGAATTGACCGGAAGTTTCCCCTGTCATAGGCGTATTAATCTTGCAGTGTTTGCAATAATTTATGTTGTTAACAAGAAATAAATAATAAATAAAAAATTAATAAATTCGAAAAAACCGGAATTAAGTCCTACAGCCCCTTGCACTCGAAGGAATTTTAACAAAAGAACCTGGTGGATACATAGTACTATACTTCAAGCATTAAATTGCTGTCCGGTACCATAACATGTTATCAAAGTTAGTTTTAACTGTTTAAACTTGTCGTAGTATAACTAAAAACCCATTGTATTATTCAACTTGTGATTTGTTATTAAAATTTGTAGAATTTCAAACCCTTAATTTGGCTAATTTACTTTTTCAATCACCTTCATGAAGTGTACTCCCTGGTTTCCCTCTGTGGGTGGGTGTCTGGGTATCCCTTACGGTTCTTAAAACAAGTCAATTAATTACTAGGATGAGTGGTTTTTTCTGGCCTACCTTTGATGGGAGGAACTGAAAGAGAAATTCCTTTATAAATAAAGCTACATTGTAAATTTACTAGTAATTAATTTATAAATGTTAATGTTATTAAGCATTTTTAATTTAATTAGTATAAAGGTTTACAAACACAAATTAATAAAAAAGTAAATTATGTTGTGATTTAGCATTGTTTTTTCAAAATTTTAATTTATGTCTTAATTATTTAACTCTCCTAAGCCGATAAGTAATAATAAACGTTTATAGAAGTGAATCCAGATGATGGTTATATATAGTAGCAGTCATGGAAATTGCATCGGTAATTATTTCCGAATTAAAATTAGAATTACCAATAAAATTTCAATAACCGCACACAATATAAACATAATACTCACACAAAGCTAGGCTTTTAAACCGGGGGTTTGGGGGTATGGAATACCCCCCAGTACACTAGAGATTTTGTGCAAAAAAATTTGTTATTGCGCTTATTGGTTTCAAACCTGAAATCTAACTTCTAAAATTCTGAAATCTAAGATTTCTGATTTGAAATTCAATAAACATTTCGCCGTCGACGTTTCGACATTTTTTTTACTTTAATTTATAACTCAAAAGTTATAAAAGAGACTATAAGATTTTGACTGCAAAAATTAATATTTTCGATTATGGAAAATAAGAAGTTAGAAAAGCAAAAATAAAAAAAAACCTTCGAGGGTTTGAATTTAGAATAAATAATTCCTTAAATATTTTTCTTAGAAAAGTGTGACACTCTGTATATAAGCTATAGAATCAATTAAATTATTGATTGGGCATGTTAAAGTAATCTATAACTCAAAAGTTATAAAAAAATTATAACATATTGACTGCAAAAATTAATATTTTCGGGGCTATGGAAAATTAGAAATTAGAAAAGCACAAATAAAAAAAAACCTCGATATTTTTATATTTATTTATTTACTTTGTATCCTTCTTAATTTTTTTATTTAATTTTATATATAATTTAATGAAACTTTAATTTTAACTTTGGATTTATATTTTTTAATTAACGACGGCGAAAAGGGCGACGGCGAAACGGCCACGGCGAGACGTCCGCCCCCCAGACCCCCCGGTTTCAAAAACCTAGCTTAATAAAAATAAATGTATATTTGAGCTTATGAGTTTCAAACCAAAGATTTAATTTTTTATCTATTTCTGTTCTATTTTCATTTCTTTATTATTAAGAATATAATATATTAATAAAATTATCAAAAGGGAGCTAAGGTAAATAAATAAAATACTTTAAATTCGAGATTTCGAGAATGTAATTTTCTCTTTTTCAAGAAACTTCATTTCTTTTAGTTTAGTTTAGAAACTTTATTTCTTGAAAAAGAGAAAATTGCATTCTCAAAAGCTCTAATTTAAAGTGTTTTATTTATTTACCTTAGCTCCCTTTTGATAATTTTATTAATATATAATTTCAAGGGCTAATAATTGAATTATTTAAGAATATAATATACTTAAAAGTCTATTTTGTAATTCGGGAATAATTCCCAATGCAATTTTCATGACCACTTCTGTATAACGAAACTTACGAAGGCGTTCTGAGGCCACAAAGTAAAAAAATAAATTTTAAGTGTCAATTGCGACTTACAATAATTGTCAATTTACACTTAGAAGTCGCAATAGACACTTTGAAGTTGCAATTAACGCCTGCGCAATCGTACTTAATTATTACTATATTATTGTAGTATTATAAGTATTATTGCGCAGGCGTTAATTGCGACTTCAAAGTGTCAATTGCGACTTTTAAGTGTCAATTGCGACTTCGAAGTGTAAATTGACAATTGTAAGTTGCAATTGCCACTTAAAATTTATTTTTTACTTTGTGGCCTCAGGACGCCTTCGTAGAAGCTAGTAGAATCTAAATTGATTTATTTTTAAGAGTAGGTATACATTTTAAATATTTAGTTCTATACGGATTACCTACACTTTACTGAAATAAATATATATATTTATGACACAACCTGCTAGTAAGATGTGCAATTAAAATCTGTTTTGTTTCCTCTTAAGTGAAATCAATAGTTTCGTAGAAAATAAATCGTCAACAGGGTAATTAAGAACATTGAGCAGCTTATTTGATTACAATAATATTATTACCTGAATATCCTATTTCACGCTTTACAATAATTATTCCACTAAATTATTGAAATTAATTCAAGTATAGAGTAACCTATAACAAGAAATCAAAACAATAAATTTAATTTAGACATCAAGCTATATTTTTCACCTTGAAACAAAAAACATTAATAATTGTATATTTAAAACAGTGAGAAATATTTCATTTTTATTTAATAATAATAATAATATTTATTTATTGATTTCATAAAATAAGTCGATTACAAAATCAAAAAAAAAATACAAAAAAGAAATAGGACAGTGCAGAAACTCAAACGACAGTGTAAAAACAAAACATCCAAACATAAAGTCAATCAAAGTTCGACACAAACAAAAACAAAACAAAATCGGCAGCCTCACTTGGACTTCATATATTCAAAGTATTCCACCAGACTGTTACGGCTCTACTTCCATCAAAAAACCTCTAACCGGGGTCTCGAAAATCTTGCAATTGACTTCAGACATTCCGGCAGTACATTGAATATTCTTATCGTCGAATAGTAGGGACCTTCTGGATACATTTAAATTGTACTTTGGAAAATTATAATTTTTATGTCGGGTACAGTGAGAATGCATATCACAACTACAAAATTTTTTCTTCATTTTGAAGTTGAACATGAGACACTCAAGAATATATAGTGCTGCTACCGTTAACACATTGCACATTCGATAAACTCCTCTACAGCTTTCTCTATTTTTCATGCCCAACATCAATCTCAGAGCTCGCTTTTGACTCACAAACACACGGACTACAGCCGAAGAAATCCCCCAGAAAATAATACCGTATCGTAAATGAGATTTAAAGTTTGAAAAATACACCATTCTCAGCACGCAGCATGTACACCGCTCTACTCAACTTCCATAACAGATGCTCCACGTACGGCAACCAACTCAAAGTGGCATCCAAACAAAAACCCAGACATCGCCTCCGAGGTCACCGCAACGACACCACCATCAAGGCCCATCACATCCGGCATTACCGGAGCGATTCGTAGTAAAAACCACAGCCTGGGTTTTGCCCATATTCAAAAGCAATCCATTCGCGGAAAGCCATCGTTTTATCACTTTAATGCAAAAATCTTCCTCAGCATCGCCGTGGCATCGTCAGCATAACCAACAAGTCCGTGACGTGTATTCTTCAGCTAATTCAATAAGTCATTGATAAAAATTATAAACAGAAGCGGCGCCAATATGTTGCCCTGTGGAACGCCCATAAGAACACGCTTTAACTCAGACCAGAAGCGTTTTCCATCCTCATCGATAACCACACACTGTCTCTAATCAACAAGGTAGGATTCAAACCAACTGTAGGCAACTCCTCTAACACCGTACCTGTATAACTTTCTCAGCAGCAGCCGATGATCCACATAGTCAAACGCCTTAGACAAATTCAAAAACAAACCACATGAAACACCTCCAAACTCCAGCGCCTCATAAGCCTCATAAGCGCCAGACCCCCCCCCCATAAAGCCGTGCTGTGACTCATGGAGCAGCTTGTTCTTAACAAAGAAATTCATAATTCGATTTGCAATCAACTTCTCGAATAGTTTACTGAAAGATGTTAATATACTTGTTGGACGATAATTCTCCATGGAATTTTGATCATTCTTCTTAAACAAATGCCTGACCACAGAGCTGTCTTCAGCAAATCCGGAGAAACTCCCTGCTCAAAAGAACAGTTCACAATATCCAGTAACGGATCGACCACAACACACATTAAATGTTTCATCACATGAACGGGGATGCCGTCACACCCAGAACTCATCTTATTTTTCAGCAGCGCACATGTCGCTATGAGTTCCTCCCGATCAACTGGAGACGCAAACATTGTCCGAGGACAGCCCGAAAACCCAAGTGCGGAAGACACAGAAAGTCTCGACACTAACCGCGGTGCCGCAGACTCAAAATGCAAATTGAAATCATCCGCCAATCAAGCTTTATTTTCCACATCTGGCAACCTATGCGCGATCAGTGACCCCGCACCCGGGGGGTCACTGATTTCTCTCTCAGTTCTGACTGATCTCTGACAAATCTCTGACAACAGACCAAGTCATTTTCATTCCAATTCGTCAAACTTTGACAAAAACAAGTCAATACCACTACCTTTACTTTTATTAACTTTGATTATTGTGGGTGTCAGGTTTCCAAGGTGGACAATGTGTTTTCGAAGCGGTCACCCATCTAAAATTTATGTTGCTTACTACTTATGAAACATTTAAATTTTTATTTTATGTTTATTAAAACATATTTAATCATGCAATATGATTCGCATATTATTATTACACCTAAACTAAAAAAAAAATAAAACAGAAAATGGAAAATAAATATTTTTCAAAACACAATATTTAATATTAATTTTTAAAAACTTTGCATTGCTTTGAAGTTAAATAAGCTGTATTGTTTGCTTAGCATTTGGGAGAATTGTGGTTTTGAATTCCGCATCATATGTGGAGTTTCGAAAACAATAGATAATACTGCATGTCGGTTAAGGCATTAATTTAAAAACAACAAAAGTAATGTTTTATTTTTCAACACTACTGTGAATTTTATTTACTTTTATACTATTTAACTAAACTGTAAAAGAAACTAAAAACCAAAGAAATTTATTGGTAGCACAAACTAATCCAAATCATTATCGAGAACATCCCATCTCTATGTTGTGGCTGCTTACATCTAATCCCTTGAAAATGTATCGACCTTATAAAAGATTTGCTGTATACAATATATTGCCTACCTTATGTAGCTGTTCCAAATGTTAACAAATACAAACTTAAATTATCGATAATCTGTTAAATATTTTAATTGGTAATTTAATGTTGTAAACAAATATATGTATTATTTTACGAAAACTAATACATAATTTTGTTTAACGGCCTTAAAGTTTTTGCTCATATTACTGTTACTTCTGTTACTGCCACTAACTGCCGTGGAATAGTTTAAAAATAATTTTTTGGGGAATTTTGAGTTATAAGGTCCATCGACGTACAATTTTTCTCGCAGCAACATTATTTGCAGGGCAAGGATTAAATTTACTTTCTACAGAACTTATTGTATTACGAAGTTATGAGTCAGATCTCATTAAAAGCATCTTCTTCTTTTTGTTTTTGAATTTTTGTTGAAATACCAGACTTGTGTTATAATAAACCCTATTTTTAAACATGTCTGCTAACCACCAGGGTTCAATAACCAGCATTAATAATTGCAAACTACCCTGGTGGGTGCCGTTTTCAGCCGTTATAATAGTGCAGATATTCGAAAAGTAAATAATTAATTTATACCCTTCTTCGGTCTATTATTAGAGATATTTCAGTTAAAATTATATAGTAACAGTAAATGTTTTACATTTTAGACACTCTTTCCAAACTGTACTTCAAAAAAGTCAGTATATTATTAATCCTTGTTAGTAAAAGTTGCCAACCTAATGAAGTATTACATAAGGAAACTTTTAACAAACTTGTAGAACTTGCCGTTATGTTACACTAAGTTTATAAATATAACTTAAATAGTAAAGCATTTTGGTAACATGAAGGAGGAGAACCTGAAGTTTATATAGCTTCACTTTTAAAGGGTTATAAAGTTTGGAAACAAAAGCACCGTAACCTTTTAAGTAGTTATTATTATTAATATCATCCAACGGTAAATTATGCCATGAATATTTTATGGATTCTGATAAAAAAATAATTTGCTTCTTATTTTAGTTCATAAACTTTGTATTTCATTTATCTAAGTTTCTTAATGAATTTCAAATAAATCAAGAACCTATTTCACCTGTAGTATATACCTATAAAAAAATAAAAGTTGCTAAGCTAAGTTATTAACTAAAAGACATCAATTATACCATGCCAAACTTTAGCACCGATATTATTTCGAAATTTATTACACTTAAGTAAATAATTAAAAAAAATTAACTCGTTATGTTTTATCGTGAAAAGTATAAGCCAAACTTAAAATTTAAATATTTTGAATAGGTTTTTTGTAATCTAATACAAAAGGGATACATAAACCGCAAGTGTATAAATAAAAAATGATAAAACAAGAGAGTTGTTTTGTCAATCCGTAACTTAAATCTTTTAAATCGTATAGAAGAAGGAAAGTTTCAATGCTTTTCCACATAGTAAAGTTCTCAATAATTCAAAGAAGCGTGACTGAAAATTTGCCCCTGAATGTTTACTCTATAATTTTTACAAAATGTGTTTTTTAATATAAAGCTTGCTTTACCGCTTTGTGCACAAAATAATTTTGTTGGTTCTTTTAAATTACATTTAATATTATACATTAAAATCCAAGTTTGCCAATAATTCAATAATTATTGTATATTTAAAATAGCTGCATTAGCCTACAACTTTGCAGCAGACCGTTCTGCTGCAGAAAACTATTATTTTAATTCGACGATTTTCTTAATTATTATTTTTATTTGAATTATATTTTTTATAGTTTTTTTTTTTAATTAAACACTTAATTTATTTAATTATCATAAATTAAACTGCTACTCTTTACTTTTAACGATTTAATTTTTATATGTAATTAAACATAATTTCCTGATTATAAAAATTTTACGACGTTGCGTTGTGTAAACACAAAAGTAAATAAATTCGATAGCCGCACGCTTTATAACCATCGTCATTTGAATCAGCGGCGTACCGAATATATTATTTTTTTAAATTATTTCCACAAATGTAATTATCCTGAAGTTTGCAAATAATATATAAAATTTTCTCTTGAAGCTTAACACTGTCAAGTTTGGGCTTTCAGTCATTATTATGATAAACTTGAACATTTAAAATAAAATTCCAACAAAATATATAGCATATTTTCAGAGTATGTTCTTGACATCATAATCTCAGTTTAATAAACTAAATAAATTTTAATGAATAAATTATTAAAAAATTGAAATAAACAAATTTAAAAGTTTGGTGTTGAATATTAAATTTTATTATAAAAAGCAAAATTAAATATTTTTTATATTTTTAAAAAATTTGTGAAACTTTGAAAATACAAAATTTTTAAAATAATGCAAAAAAGATGAGGTAGGTAATTTTCAATCTTCTATGTAAACAATCTTTGGTTCATGCTTTTACTTTATGTAAACAACATAATACATCATTTTAATATACATATTTGCCCGGTTAACCTACTTTGTAATCGTTTATTATTTACTCTCAGGTTTAAAAAGTTTTCAGAACAATTTCTGAAAAGTTAGAAAACATATTACCGAAGGAGTGGTGTGAATTTGTACATAATATGAAACTATAGCTCTTTCTCTAGCAGAGCTCACTGTAGTCGCGGTTAAACAAAATCAATAGAATTGTCATCTAAAATTTAGAAATCAGTGGATTCCTGTAGCAACAAACTTTCCGACAGTGAAAGTTTGAACTTCAGCAGGCAATAAGATACTAATACCTGATATTTAAACATGAAAGAGCTTTTGAACGGTTAAAATTCCCGCTTGCAAATCGATATTCGCTTTTAAATATGCATTAGAAATTTTTGAATCATATTTACAATATAGAAGACGAATGTAATCTCATCGATGAAAATTGACTCTTACTTTTAATAATGTACCGAACTATCTTGGTATAGTATTTTTCTCAATATTTACCGAGACTCAATTTTAGAAAAGGTTTTGTTTGACAAAGAAAATTAGTATTGTGACAAATTGTATTTACTTAAAACAAAAAATATTTTTTTTATTTGTGGTAGATATTAATTATGATCAACAACTTTTTCCAATATATTCCATCAAGGTTTACTATTTCGTTATTGTTACACCGACAAGTGAAATTTGTTAAGTTAATAAACACCCCCGCATTAAATACCATGCAAAGCATACACGTCAAGAAATTTTAATTTTGTTTTTACTTACATAATGTCAAACGCAGCAGTATAATTTTGATTAATTTTTTGTACTACCTTACAAATTACCATCATTTTCCCTTGTATAATTGAAAATTATAGTGAGAAGTAATTGCATCATGAGTAATATATTTATAATGAAATTGCTCTCAACATCGATTGTTTTAAAACCCTCAACAGAAACGAAACTCTCATTATTTATTCCAGATAAAAAAAAAAAGTCTCAAGCCTGCCTACCTTTGTTTATGATTTTTATTTTTTAACGATAAATGAGGCAGGTCAATTTTTCAAACCTCAGCTATTGATTTGAACAGCCGGGAGAATTGTTGTTGACTTCGCTGCGGTAGGACCATAATTCTTAACGTCTTCTCATCAATTTATTAATATTTTTAATTTCTTCTTTTCTATAAAAATAACAAGTTTTAGATAAAGAAATTGTTACTATTTAGATCTAAAAGAATTTTTAATGGCAGCAGCTCTAAGGACGCTCTTCTCATAAAAATTCGAGCGATTATTCTTCTCGACGAAAAATTTTGACACAACTTTGCGTAATCTACTGTCAATCCCACTTCTGATTGATTATAATTTTAAATTCAAGTATGGCTGTCCAGCTTTTCGAACCCTAGTTAAAATAAAAAAGTTATAACATCGTGGAGAGGAACTAAATTTGTCGTCACTTTTTTGCATTAAAAATTTACTTCTGCTTGTTTTATTTATGGATACAAAAAAACTTTGATATGTATAACTTTACATAGCTTCCAGACTACAGAGTACAAGGCTCTACGTTTTATTAACATAAATTATGATGAATCGGTTTTCGGAAAGTCAATATTATCTCAAAAAGTTTTAAAATATGGAGTAAAGAAAGTTTTATTAAAATCAATATTAAAACTAATCGGAAAGAGAGTAAATAATTACGACATGATACAAATTCTTCCTCAACATATTAAAAAATTTTTGAAAAGACTTTTCGATTTAAGTTGACAAATTGTTTTATTATTCAAAACAAACAAACAATATCGCAATATTCGTAACTTCTCAATGCTGTAATTATCATTTTTTTATGTAAAACTGAAGCGGACCTTTTATTCGAAAAACAAATATAAAATATTCTCAATATAATAATTTCTAAAGCAGAAATGTAAGTTAAAATTTGTGGGAAAATTATTTGTGATCATAGCTAACATAATAAGGCAATTTATTTTCCGAATAAGCGAGAGGAGTTGGCTGTAATAAAAACGATTAAAGCAAAATAATTGCAACGTAAAAGGAAACTCGATTTTGGATTCTACGAAAATTTGCACATTATAGTATAAATTTGAATTTTTTAGTTTCACTCTCAAAATGAACGTTGTTAATTTTATTGCTATAATTTAATTGCTGCACATAACGAATGGAAAAACAGGAGAAGGAAAGTCCTTGTTTTTAGTTTCACAGCTGCGGTTGTTGCCTACACATATACACACACAAACATATTACATTTCTGCAATCTTGTGTTTGCAAAATATCAAAACTATATAATTTAGCTCAACTTTCTTCATAATTTTAAAACTTGTTAATTATGCATTTAAGCACGCTAAAGTTTAATCACACGTCCTTTTGCATAAATTACAAACTTAGTCAAGTTGGCTGTAGTCTTTAGTCATTTAAGTGTAAAACAAAATTAATTACTATTTGGCGTTGACGAAATTTTTCAAAAGAAAATCTTCAGTTTTCTTAACTTATGTATAATATGTATTGATCGGGAATGTTCTGATAAAATCCGTGCTTTATTTAATAATTAAATTA
This sequence comes from Cantharis rufa, assembly GCA_947369205.1. Lineage (NCBI taxonomy): Eukaryota > Metazoa > Arthropoda > Insecta > Coleoptera > Cantharidae > Cantharis > Cantharis rufa. Next base: position 93,580,546 of record OX376303.1, read on the forward strand.
GGGGTAATTAATCATTTAAATAAATGATAAGCCAGGACTCGAAAGGACTAAAGAAATAAGCATTATATTAACACATAATTTTATCAACTGTTTTTTAGGTTGTACCAAACTAAAGAATAACAAAGTTAACTCTTCAAAGTTTTTATAACTTTCTGGTACTAAAAGATGAATGTCTAAAATAAAAACCTTAAATAGGAAACTTAGAGTAAACATATCTGAGTTCTGGAAGATAATGATCTTTACTCAAACTAGTTCAAAGTCTAGACGTAGCCATACTAATTTGTTGCCTTTGACTATTTGAACAAAAAATGATAATAATATGATATTATTGAGTAATAAAATTATAATTTAATATATTACGAGGTTGCTAAAGCTATAACTCTCATCGCCAGGATAGTCCAGTTTCAATTTATGCCATTTGCTTTTCGTTTTTCCATGAGGTAGCAGAGTCCTTGCACGGTAACTCCAATTTCAGATATAATAAATTACTGAAAGTTTCATTATAATTTACCAAAATGCAATTTTCAATTGCCCTTTTGCTATCAGTAACACTGCTTTTCAATCTTTAACCGACTATTTATGTTTATATATTGGGTGTTATAAAATATTTGCAGATGCTGAAGTTTAATAATGAAAACCAGGCTAAACCGGGTACCGAAACTAGTCTGAATTAAATAATGAAAATAATTAAATACGAGTATATTGGATTTTATTCCATTAATAAATTAAAAAAATCTTTGATGAAAATTACTTTAAGACTTTCTAATCTTCATGTTTATAGCTTCACTGAGCTATCCGGTTACTGTTCTGTTCTTTATATTATCTCTCTATCTTCTTCTATTATGTCTAAGAAGTACTGATGCATTTTATAACAATTCCAGCTTTTGATTCTATTAATTTTCTGGTTCACCTATTGCTTTTGTCATTGAGTCTTGCTACATTGCCTGTCTAATTCCATTTTAATCTCAAGACTGTTTGTGAGCTATTTTGTTGTTTTAAATTCACCCATTAAACCTCTTTGTTTTCAACGACATACCTATATTATATTTAACGTGTTTTTGAGTCTTCCAAATTTTTTCTTGCTGTTACTAAATTTAAGATGCTGTGAAGTGTAATGCGGATTGCATTCTTAGCGATGCGATGCAATCCAAAGATATCTTCCGTTGTAGTTATAAACAGTTTTGGCGAGATAGTGTTTTCTTGTCGTATTTTATTTTTATTTCGTTACATTGTATTGGAGTATTGAGTTTATATACACAGTTTTAATTAAACTATTGGATTTAGTATTTTCCACTCATTAATAATTTTATTATGACTGCGCCACAATGAATCCAAGATATAGAAAATAATATGTACTATGTGCATTTATCTAATAATAGATATTATAATGTCTACTGGCAATTGCAATAAATTACACTCTGCAATACATTCAAAAGCAGATTTGTTCCATGTATTGATAGACATTAATTTTTGAAGTTAATTCATTTATGATAGTGAACTAATTGGCTTCTACCTACATGGTTCTCTAACCTCGATATGTAATGCCGTATGCGTGTACTAATGTAATATTAATTCTGCTTTGTGCCATTGAGTCGAAGTTGTTTGCTTCACTAAACGTAAATTTAATAATGTTTGTAAGTCATTCAACACAATTTGTCCACCTTCCTGAAGCATTTCCACAGTTTTCCTGGCGATATATTATATTATTTTTAGAATCTCACCTTTTCTAATGTCGGCATGTTCTGTGATTTTATTCAAATTTAGTTATTCATTCAAAAACTTAATCAAATGATAAAAACATTCCTTCTTAATGTAATAAAGATGCAAGTCATATGTTGATCAGCATTAGCATTAAATATAATTATTATAAAAAAAGGCGAAGACGGTCACGACCTGGCGCTTATGTGTGCCGATTGCTATGCCGGAATCCCCGATTCGATTCCGGGCGAAGTAAAAATTGGCAACGGCAAACCACAGAGGTATCTGCCAAGAGAACTCTTCTAAAAAAAAGAAGTATGGTCACTATGCTCTTACGTAGAGCAAAGGACTCTGGAGAGAGGAGAGAGATAAAATACGAGGGACAATCATATGTTAGCTGAGTAGCTGCTGGTACTAAAGTATCCAGTCTAAAAAAATTTATGATCGCTTCCATGCTTCGCATGGTGCGTAAAGCCGATGGTCTCCCTGGGTTGATGATTTGCCCTCATCGACATAAATCCAGGGTTATCCCAACTTCTGAGACGAGCCCAACAAGCTTTTTTAGAAGACATCCCGTGGCGAAGGCAAACCGAAGATAAAATATGATATAAAAAGTCGCCCGCTAGAAGATTCGAATCACGAATTCTTAGTTCATGTATGGAGCTCTGTGTACATAGACCAAATAACCGTCGAGGGACAAACTGATATTAATGTTCTAATTCATTTTGTCCGTCGCACTATTTATCTGGAGGTAAGCCCGTTTACTCTTTTTCTATTAAAATTCTGTAATTTAAATAGTTAACATTGTGGTTTTCATAATTACATAAACTTTTTGCCATCGAACTTGAGTGCAGTATACAGTTACTCACTAAATAAATTTTTAAATTTTAAAAAATTCAATAAAAAAACCAAAATGATTCACAACAGACAGATAACTGTGCAAAACTGCAATAAAAGTTAAATTAATGAAATCTAAAAGTAAATTAAATTAAATATTTTATTAAATTTGAAATTAAAAGTTTTGAGATATGTATACATATAACAACTCATGGTTGTTACATATAAACTTTCATGACCTCCAGGTATTGTTATTAAACCTTATTGCACACCTGTTAGACTGCGTACATATACAGGCCTGTTTCGAGAGGTGAACAGCCATCATGTAATTTAATTTAAGCCGCCTTCTCACCCTATAATATCTCCACTCACTTTCTAAACCAGTTTATTTTCTTGAGCCCCGAGGCTGCCCTCTATGAACTACCTAGAACCGGTCCTGCCCTAGTTTAATAAGAAAAGTTCACTTTTGCAAAGTATTTTTAAGCAATAAACGTTGTCAATTAAATAATACTTCGACCATTTGTGCTTGTGCAAAAATTTGTGTTGGGTTACTTTAATGTGTATTTTGCCTTTTGTGAGATAAAACCAGAGTTTCATAAATATTATTTTTACAGTTTCTCTGCCAGTTTAGTCTTTCTACTGTCAAACAGAGTGACACTGATCAGACGGGGTGAAACAGATCAAAAGCAAAATTTTTAAATATTCTCACTGAGAACCTAATCGCAAGATCTGAAAATCATAAATATATTGTCGTGTTCCAAAATTAATTTATTTTATTTTGAATTTTAAAATTTTATTTTGTATTTGAATTTAATTTAATTTTGTATTTGAATTTAATTTAATTTTGTATTTGTATTTAATTTTATTGTATTGTAAATTTGAAAATTTGTTTTTTTTTGTTTTTAAAAAAAGTTGTATTTGATTTTTTGTAAATAATTTATTGTTTAAGTTTTGTAAATAATTTTATTGAATTGTAAATATTTGAATTGCTGTTCGCGCCAATAAATTTTGTGTTGGTGCGGGAATTATTTACGTATTTACGGAGGGTCTCCGTAGAATTTATAATTTGCGTCTCAGGTTTGAGAAGTTTTGATTGTTTTGTGAATATATGTTTTTGATTTGCTGTGAGCGAGTTTTATTATTAATTTGGATGTCTTTTATACAAAGTTGGATGGTGGTAATTTGAAGGCAGGAAAGTGTAAGTAGTGCGAGACATCTGGTATTAATGTTGCGCACATTTGGACAGCTGGACGCGCACCTTTATCAAGGTGCATTTCGCCAGTCCCCCCCATTTCGAATTTTAGATCCAAAATAGTCTAAATCGTTTGTACCTCGTTTATACCTGTTTGTACCTTCCTTATTTTCGTTTGTACCCATTTTGTTTTTCAGATATTTCGAAATATCTTAAATAGGCATTTTGTCAGCCCCCCCCCCATTTTGAATTTTGGATCCAAAATAGTCTAAATCGTTTGTACCTCGTTTGTACCTGTTTGTACTTTCCTTAGTTTCGTTTCTACATAACAGGTACAAACGAGGCACAAACGATTTAGACTATTTTGGATCAAAAATTCGAAATGAGAGGGGAGCTGACGAAATGCACCTTATTTAACGTTCCGTTGCATTGGGTTGGTAAATTTGTTGGATTTTTAAAACTTAATTTGGATTTGTTTTAAAACTAGTTAAGAGTCTCGTGTTTTAAAAATGGGTGGCTCGAGGAAAGTAAGATTTTCTTGAAGTTTAATTATTTTACATTTTGAATACTCCGGGTCTTCTCAATATGGATGTATTAACTTTCAACAAATAGCCTTAGTTGTTATTCTACAAGAATTTTTTACGATTTTTTTTTTTAATTTTCAGAACAACAAGCCTAAAAGCAAACTAGTACACAAAAAGCATATTTACATAAACAAAACATAAACATGTAAACATATTTACCATGAACTCGTAAGCTAGAGTTACCAGACTACAGGCAATATTGCTGCAATATTCATTTTTTATATTGGCACAATATTGGGCCAATAAACTGTTACGAAAATTTAAACTCACTTTAGTGTATTTCATTTTATGATTTTATGATATTTAATGATAATAATTTGAAATAATTCGAAAATTAAGTTTTTTGTTTAAAAGTAAATTGATAAATGAAGAAGCCTGAAATTTATTTAATTGTGCATTTCCTATGCACAATTAAAGTAAGTTAGATGAAATTCTGTGTAAATTAAAACTTTTTTTTTTATAGATTTCAAAACTCCACTTTTTTAATTTCACGTCTTACCTATTAATTGGCATCAGGTATTAAGTAGTGTCTAATATTTGCTGAAGTGAATGTTAAATTTTTTGCGGCTTAAAAAAAATTTATAAAAATAACAAAAGCTAAAAATAAATTTCTCTACAATCCAAAATAACGAATCGGAGGACTACTTTATTCGTTCCTTGCAAATGTCATCTAAACTCAATGATTTGCCAAAATTCTTTTCTTTTTTATATTTTTTATAATAATTTGGAAAGTAAGAATACTTTTTCTATGAATGAAATGATAAAATAAACAAAATTGTATTATGCTATAATATTTTTATTCGTGAAAATTAAATGTAGAAATCTTAAATTTACATTTTACTTTTTTTTATTTTAGCGTTGAGATATGTTATCAACATACACGTACGGTATTACAGAAGCAACAAGTACTGTATGCACGATACATTTTTTTATAATCACTTTAAACTTGATGGCTTGTTTACAAATTTAGTAAATTGGTTTCTATTTAATTTTGTCGCTTTACTTAATAAATAAAATCACTTTCTATTATCTTTGTGTAAATGTATGTAAATATTTAATGAAAGGCTGTTAATGCAAACAATTAAGTTAAGTGAACATCAGGTATTTATTTATTTAATATTTATGTTTCATCTTATTTAAAAGTAAAATATTTACGTTAATGCAAATTACCATTTTCTGCGTTATCAAAATTTGACAAAAAATAATTTTGTTATTTGCATAATACGTCAAGTACTACTCAAGATGTTGTTGTTTATTTTTGGGATGATCCTTCACTCTTAATCATTTACATTTAGGAATATCTACTATATTTAACTTAAAGAACCATAGAAATAATGATGTTTCAAGCCAGAGGATCTACACTCAAAATTCTATTTTTAAATAATGTATTAAAACATTGACACAGCTATCAATTAAAGCTAGTACTAAGTTGAATACTTAAGTACTCTTTTTTTTCTTCAAGTCCCATACACTGTGCGTGCGTAAGCGATTACTTGGTATAGGCTTTACTCCATTACTACTGGTACTTAATTATATTTACTTATATTAAATTACAAAATTAATTATTAGTAAACAAAAATAAAACTTCAAAGTAATTAACTGAAAACCTTTGAAATCTTAGTTAAATTATTAAGTTTGTACCACATGCTAAAATTTAATAACCCTGTACATCAAATTTTAATACTTAAATATTAAAAATAATAATAATAAACCTATATTTAAATCACTAATGTTGAACCACTGTTTCTACATATTCATCCATAAAATTCATCATTTAAATCGCGAAAACAGCGGATGAAAATCTAAATATAGAAAATGCACCCAAATTATAATCACAACAAAAGTTTAAAAGTATTAAATCAGCAACCATCCCTCGTTCAAAACCACCCCAATTTACTTTAAAGCTTAAATCATTGATTAATTTAAAAATAAAAGAAAAAATTTCATACCGGCATTTTAAATAAAAATTGACGAAGAAGCTGGAAGACATCTTCATTCGACAAATTTTAGTATCAGACACGGCGCTGTCACAAACAGGCAAGTTCCTGCTTACCCAGAAAGGCCTGAGGCGCAACATAGAGAGTTTGTTGCAATGATTATTGATTATTGGTTTTATTAATTAGGAATCAAGTATTTAAAGTAAAAGAGAGACTATAGTATTGCCTATCGATGGGTCGAGGTGTATAAGTACGTTAACATTTTTAACTAAAAAATAAAATTGAAAACAATGAAAATTAAGATTAAATAGAAGAAAAAATAGGAAACCTGAAAAAATAAAAAAATTTGCGGTAAATTTAGTGGTAAACCACCTCAATCGCGGGCTTTACGTTTTAGGTAAAATCAAACTACAAAAGAATAATTCAATATTTATACAAAAAAATATTAATAATATCTCTATTTATTTTTTTCGATTTCTACTAATTTCACTAAAAATTGCATCAGTTATTTTTGCCCCCTTTAACATATGCCGTCGCCGCCGCCAGCAACGTCAAGAGCTTGTCGGCGTTGGTTGCACAAAAACTCAACTATTCACCAGGTTCATACTCGCGCTTTGATGTTCTTTGTTGTTATAATACCGACGATAACACTTATCCCTTATAAAAACTTACCGTAATGAACGTAATGACCACGCAATTAAAAACATTTAGTATTTAAAACAAAACATACCTACAAAATTTTATTTTATTATTTTTTTTAGAAATTTTGAAATTAAATAATTAACAAAATACTTTCTATTATCCTTCGGCAAAATATGAAACCTATTAACCGAAAGCTTTTCAATTAATTTCAGTTAAAAAAAGCTTTTACCTGGATTTGAACTTTAGCTCTCATGGGAATAAATAAATTAGCGATTTTATTTTGAACATTGAACATGCATTTTGTTAAGCATGTTTAAGAGGTAACTTTCGATTTCAATAGGTACTACCTATTCATTTTATTTAAAAACTTCAGTCGAAATTACAAAAAAATAGAATTGTATTAGCCGCAATTGAACATAATGCTTAAAAATTTATTTTGAAATGGGTATTTATAAGCTGAAAGCGTCTGTAAAATTTATAGACAAATATTTACATAATTACAGCAGGGGAGGAACATCGCCTTACAGTGGAATTGCTAGGATATCCCTTGGTTACATATTTGTAAATTCATGTTGTAAATACAGTAATTATAATTTTCCTTGAAATTTTAGTGTTATTTTCGAAGGGCCATTAATTTTCACGTTGCGTTATCGTTAGTACGTTTCAACCGAATACAATTAAAATTATGAAATTTTGCATTTGAATTTTTGTAGTTCTGATTATAATTTTAATCGTAGATTAAATTTTAAATCACCTTCGGGAAACCCATTATTAATGAATTCGCTTTTCAATAAACTACGCTTTTAGCATATCATCTAAATTTATCTACTAGATTAAGGTATTATAAGACCCAAATTTACGACGATTGTTCAATTTGCTTAAATGATTATTAATATAAATTCTGTACCATCTCGGGCACTTTAAATTAAATATTCGTGTAGTTGTGATAAAATTAAGAATAAGATATCGAAAAATGTTTTCCATTATAATTTCATAAATATCAAGGATAATTTATCAAACGAAAATTTTGTAAACTCTGCACTCAAAGTTACAAAGTCTGGTTTCACGTTAAAACTCCTTTTACGATGAAATGTGCCATTTTAGAAAACAAGTGCTTTTGGGCGTTCAAATTATTATTATTGAAAGTTTTAAGCGAAAAACTGAATAACAACGGAGAACTTCCGGGTAACTTAATTCTTGCTTTACGAAACTAACTTTGTGACTCGAAGTTTAGTAACTTAGCCATGTTTCAAAGAAATTTTGAATTCAAACAAAGATATTTTTTACCACAACAGATTAAACGCACAAAAGTATTTACAATTAAATGAAATTTAATTATTATAATTTTTGGATAGTAAATAGGTAAACTAAAAGTTATAAGATTTATTACATCAAAATATAATTAAAAGTCAATATAATATAACATAGTAGTTTATTTAAGGATAATTATAAATAAATAAAAAAAATGTTTTCAAAATATATCGATGTAAAATATTTTAGATATTTTAGAATTTAAATAAATATAAACCACATATAGGTATATAGGTAAAAACTGGTACTGATAAATACTGATAAGTAAGGATAAAAAAAAGTTTAAATATTACTTGTCCTACTGATTTTTGTAAATCAACAAGTTTTACTCTATAACAAAAAAAGCTTTTAAATATTATGCTTTTTTCTACATGTTGATTTTAATAAGCTTTAACTCTTTTTATTAAAATTAATTCTGTTATTAAAATTATTTAACTGAGTTCTTAATGCTTCGAGTCGGATAACGAATGGCAACAAAAGCTTTTTATTTAGCACGGGCGCGTATAAAGGATAACGAAATGTCACAGTTGAAATCCCATTTTGAACACCTCTTCTAGTTTTTGTTATGCAAAATCTTGTACGTTTAGAAATAAAGAAGACAAGCGATCTTCACGAGTGGAATTTAAAATTAAGTAAATTATTTTTAAATTAAATATAAAAACGTTTTATTAACTGTTGTGTAAAGATACGAATAAGAAAATTTTATATTTCGTTCAATATCCTATTTTTTATAATAATTTGTTTGGTAGTTTTATCCTATTTTTAGAGAATTTTCCAAGCAGAAAAGTTAATTATTAGAATTTTTTACAGGAATAAAATGCTATGAATAATACAGCATTTCTAAATCGCTAGTAATGTAATAAATATATTATATCGGAACCAAAATCAATTTGATAATCGTATTTCAATAATTGTAAATAATCTCTCTTTTCCATTATAATGACTAAAATAATATTACACAGCAGGTATGTTTTTGTTGAAGTTGCATCAAATTTCGTAAATAAAAGAACTTTTTGATATACTATAATTATTTGTATTTCCAAATTACTGCTTTTGTTGTGTTTGTTAATGTTCTAGAAAGTTTACCTTTGCAATCACGAAGTCGAGTCTTTAAAAATTTATAATATAATTTAAGCAAGCTATGTATAATCCCGAAACTGGATTACAATCAAAAATTACAATTAGAAAGCAATCTAAAGTTTGAAAAGTTCGCTTTGTTTCACCATAATAAACAAAACCAACAGGGGTGTTCAATAATCCCTGCTTATACAGAATATGGAATTTTCAAGATTTATCTAATACTGTATTATGTCTCTGTATATTATCCTTGAGATTTTTACTGATAAAATTATTATTATTTCAGGGTCTACAATATTTACATGAACATGGATTGACGATGAGAATTATATAATCTCATGTTCCAAAATGTCCCGTTTAATTTTTGATTTATTTTGTTTTTTTTTGTGTAAATTCCTTATTTTGCGATTTGTGAATATTTTTGAATTTGCTGGTTTTCCCGTCAATTAGTTAAGGTAAATATGGCCGTGACTATCGGACGTAGAAATTTGTGTCTTAAACATTGTTGAAATAATGATTTGAATTTTTATATGTATTTTGAAATTAAATTGATTATTGAGTGAGTAATATTCGATTGTTTGATTTGGAAATTGTTAACGAAAAATGTTGATAATATTAAGATTGAAATTGAAGATTGAGGAGATTAAGTTAAACTGGATATGAAAAATTACAATTGCTAGATTCAAAACAAAAATTGATAGGAAGGCGGATAGTAAAGTTTATTATAGTTTTTATTGTTTTAAATTTTTTATTTAATATTATTTATTAATTTATAATTGGGAGTTGGATTTACTTAATTTAAATTTAAAATGATAACTCGACCACACACGTTCATTATCACTCCAATTTGCGTCGTCTTCCAATTTTCAACTTTATTATTAATTTAAATAATCCATCCGAACATTATAATATTTTAATAAATCCAAATCAATTATTCCACTTTATTTTACTAATCCAATTAATTTTGCTTTCATAATTACCTTCATCAAAATTTCCAAAAATCTTCCAACGGTCATCCAAAATACGGACGAAAATACTCCAAATCAATAACAAATATGCTACTTACGCTTGTAAATTATTCATTTTCAAAATATTAAAATATCTCAAAATTTCGAGGCAAAATACAATATTTACAGAGACGCGTAAACGCGTCCGTCCACTCCTACGGACCCGGCAAAAAGCAAATTTAACAGTTCTATATACCAATTCAATCAAGTTTTCACTTTTTTCGACATTACCTTCTCTACCTTGCACTACCCTAAATGATGTTTTCAAACCATCTTCCATCGACTCCAACCTCATGTTAATCTTCTTTTCCATTTCTTTATTTTCTTTTCTCATTCAAACCAGCAATTTCATTATTTTGTCCATCTTGTTGTTTTTTATTTTTCTTGAATCCAATTTTCATATACTTTCTTCCAGCATTAGACTGAATTACTAAAAGTAATATTACCTGGGGGCAAACTCGAGGTATCCCTGGTTTCGGCACCAAAATGCAATGAATTTCTTTAGCAAATCTTAATTTTTAAACATTCAAAATAAATTTGTAAATCGCCGTCCACTATTGAAATTGTGATAAAATATCCGAGATAACACCACCCGTTGCACCAGATTTGATTTTAAATATACAATTTCAAGTTTAAATTTTAATAAAATTCCAAAAAATCCAAATTTATTCATCTAATTAAAATGTCTCCAAAATCGCCCCATTAACAAATTTACCACCAAAAATTCTCCAAAACGTCCAAATCGGAACAAAAATATCCAAAATATCAAAAAAATTAATTACTCACGCAAATCAAAACCATTTATGTATTTTTATAAAATAAAATAATCTCCAATCAGTGACGCAAACTACAGCAAAATTAGCGGAGACTTCCGCAAAACGCGTCGGTCCACCTTGACGGACCCTTGCAAATAACAAATTTAACAATTCAACCAATTCAATCAAACAAAATATTGGCGCCAACAATTATTCAAATATTTACATAAAATTAAGTTTAAACCAAAATTTTTAAACAAACAAAATTCCAAATTAAACAAAAATTTAAATTTCAAAATTCAAAAAATGGATTTTTAAACACTACAATAATATACTATTGATTATAAATTCGTAAAAGATACCCAACTATATTTGTCTGGTTATACTGAAAGAATAATTTAGTTAATAATTTAATACAATTCATTAATAAAAGTAATTAAAATATTAGAGTTAAGGAACAAATCAAACAACAATCTTCGAGCTTTTGGGAATGTGGTGTTCCCTTTATCAAAAAGGAAAGCTTGAAGACTACTGTTTGATTTGTTCCTTTAACTCTAATATTTTAATTAATTTTATATATTTTCAAGAGTTAATATTACTAATAATTTTTCACTAGGTTTATGTAAAAATTAATAAGTACACTTTATTTGATTGACGCCTTTTATAAACAATAATGCATCGCCTCAAAAAAAATTTTGTTAATAATAAATATACAGTTTAATTATAAAATATAAAGATCCTGTCGAATTTTTGTTAGGCCTTGAATGTTAGTTGTTAACAGTCAACTAAATTAGCTCACGGTCTTCTACCTTGGTATGCAAAATACTATTACACTTTTACTACAGTTACAGAAAAGTAAAAGTGAATGTAATATTTTTATATGTAATATTATGCAACAGAATTTAATTTTTTCCAATAAATATTAGAATAATTAATTACATTTTACAATACTCTGGTTCAAAATTATCTGTGTATTTTAATTATTAAATTAAAAATTTAAATTTAATTTAATTTAATTTGGCGGCGCCAAAAAGACGCCGCCGTATAGGCGCCGACCCATTTAGACGCCCACAATTTAGGCAACTAACCATATAGGCGCCAAATCATTTTTTATATATTGTATCCTCTTTCGAGATTCCTAATATTATTTTATCCTCTCCTCCCCCACTAAAAAGTTTAAACATTAATTTTGAAGTCGGGGGAAACGGAGATTTGCTCCACTTACGAAACCTGTTTATATATTCCATATTAAAAATTCTCCGTTTCCCCTGACTTCAAAATTAATGTTTAAACTTTGTAGTGGGGGGGGAGAGGATAAGTTAATTTTTCGAGTTAAGTGTTCGAGAATTTATGTTGTTAAATGAAGAAGAAAAAATTATTTTTTTCTTTTTGAAGGAAACAGTATAGTTTTAAAGTAAGGTGCTTTTATTTATTAATTTTTAGTTTTGGAATTATTTTACAGTAACGGTTTTTAAAATTTTTAATTTTTATTTTTTTCACTCTTTTCATAGTATATTTAAAAAGTTAAATTTCTGGGTCCATAGTAGTACATAGTAATTTTATAATTTTTAGATTATTGTTGACCTTTTATTTAATACTTTTTCAAAAATTGTTTTTTAAACTTTGAAAATGTGTTATTAAAAAAACACGAAACGTCAGGCAATTTAATTGTTTATAGACCTTAAACTCAACAATTTTTAAAAAAGTACATAGTAATACACATTTTACATGAAACTTTAAACATGAAATTGAACCATTCAATTGAAATTGAAAATAAAAATGAAAAACAACGAAAAACTTTCGAAAAATATTAATTTGTTATTTTTAGAAGCCGTATTGAAGCATAAGGTTACAACCACTTACTTTTTTAGGTAAAACAAAATACACTTTTAATATTACCCCTTGTTGAAAAACGTGATGGGTACAATATTTTTTTAAATTGAACTTGATGACATCATTTTTGGCGACTAAATTAATTTGTTCTTTACCAGAGCTGTTAATTATTGAAATTTTATTGCGGTGCTAGAACAATAAAAAGCAATTTCAAAAACCAAAAATATGCATTCGTTTATCAGTCATCAGATGTTTGAATTCATGCTCACAGAAGCGCCTACGAATGAAATTATTTTAAGACATTATTTGCTTAATATTATCTAAATTAAATACCAAATTCAATTTAAATTAATGTTTTGTCAAACATTTCTAACGGATTTATACCTGATATCAGAAATAATATAACTTTAAAAGTAAAACCGTTCTAATTTATCAAAAATGTTAAATTATCACTATTGAAAATTACAGAAAAGTATTGCTATAAATATTACAATTTTATCAAATTTATTAGCCCAGCAGTACACCTTATACTTTATAAAATTTCCTTTCTAAATGAATAAAAGGAAAATACAAAGTCGGTCAACTAACAATCAGAATTCAAAATATTTATTTACAACAAAAAAAGTAAAATGTAAATTTTATTTTATATTTCCACAATTGGGTAGATCTTCAGACATTTTGCTTTTAAGAAAATTATTTGTGTGCGTAAAAATGTGAATAACAAGCAACATTTAATTTAAAATATAAATTACAATAATGTTACAATAATGAAATTTAAATTCAATAAATTAAAAATAATTTATAAACCAGAATATACAAAATTATTGCTTTAAAACCATATGTATATATTATTTATAATATATTGTCCTGTTTAAAAGTTGTTCATTTCAATTTAAAACATAAATTTTGTAAATATTTAAATTTGATGGTTTTCGCACCAATAAAGTTGTGGTGGCAGCAGTGAGAGGTGGAAATGAGAGAATTTTCGTTATTTTTAAAAAGTTTTAATTTGAATTAAATTGATTACTGAGTGAGTAATTTTTAATTTTTTGATTTGGATGATATTAAATTAATAAATTTGGATAATTAAGATTGGATTAATTAATAAAATATGATTGAAGTTGGATATTGAGGAGATTGAAGAGATAAAGTTTAGTTGGATTTGGAAAATCATAATTGCTAGATTAAAAATTTTTATAATAATAAAGATTAAATTAGTCGTGAAGTCTATAGATGGTATAGTTATCAATTGCATTTATCGTTTCCATTTGGGTACATCGAGAATTTTATATTGGAAAGTTTGTTTTGGATTTAAAATTAATTTAAACATAAATTTTGAATTTGGATTTTTGTTTTAGATTTTTATAGAGAAGTCAATTTGGGAATTGTAGAAAAAAACGTAACAATATATATAATATTTCAATTTTAACTGTAGAAAATGTAAAACTGTAAAATATAATAAGAAAAAATAAAACTGTGGCGTTGACAATACAACATGACACTATTTCATTGCTATGCAGAAAGATCAGTGCCCGTAATCAAAATTTAAAGCAAATATTTCATAAATAAAAGTATATTTTTAAAAAATGAAGTTTAAGACCAATTAACTACTTTTGTAAAACAGATATGTTATTCTGTTTTAACCTGCAGCTCGCCTACGGCTCGTATTATAGATTTTTTCAAAAAAGAAGTGGTGCAGTTACCTATTTTCGACTTATACGCATGTGAAAATTACCAAAAACAATTTTAAATTTAAAGTAAAAATATGAAATTTCTATACGACTTTCCCGAGTTGCAGTAATTATGCAAACTTTAAATGGCTCTCCTGAGGAAGTACAGAAATGTGCTTGTCGCTGTGTTTCTGAGTAACAAAACTGTATAAATGTACTAGATTATTCAAATGCTCAAATGTAAGCTGCATGTAGAGCTAAAAGTGGTCAAAAAGACAGTAATCGATTATCTAAATAATTCAGTGAAACTATCGCAATATTATCAATCCGAGATTCAGTAAATAAAGGCAAACACAAATAGGACAATATTAAATTAAATGATTGAATTACATGGAATTTTGTGGTTGTGCTTATGTACTTAGTAATTACATCGTAGCTCAGCAATTTAACGAGTCAAAATTGACTCAATTATTTTTCTATAAATTTTATGCCTTTAAATATGTAAAATAAATAAAAATAAAATAAACAGATTGAAACCGAAACTTATTTTGAAAATGCAATCTTCTGCGGAAATATTTTTAGCACATTTTCAAAACTTTGTATTATTCGGTAATGTAGTTTCCTTAAATAAAATTTGCGTTTTCGTATAAAATCCTTTCAACATTTATGAAGCCATTGAAAACTGCTGTTATAACTTATTGGCGTATTTACGATATTCGATAATATACTAACCTAAAAATTTAGTGCTGTGTTTTATATCGGCATAAAGGCAAGTTTTATAGTTGATCAAATAGTGCATTTCTCATAATCGAAAAATAATGGATTCTTCGTATTCTTCAAAGCAATGCAATATATTAATCTAAAATGAAGATTTTCGAAATAATTTTTACAAAGTTAAACTTTTATTAAAATAATGAAATCCTCGAAGTCAACTAACAGAAATTAATTTATCCAAATTTCAATGCCAGGTGGAAAAATTGTTTTCAAATTAATATTTTCCAGATAAGAATTAATATGATATTCACAACAAATTTTTAATTAATTCGAATAAAATTTTTTTGTTTATTCTCATAGTTTTAAATCGGCATGAAAATTTATGTACGCTAAATTTAGCTCGGATTATTCTAAAATTAAAATTTATATCGAACTTAATTATACGGATATATAATTAATCATCGTTTTAATCTGCAACTGTGTTGTTAATTGAATTTTCAAGTTTGTTTTCATAAATTGGCCGATTTTTTTTTATTTTAGCAGTTAATTTACTTTGGGCCATTGTACAGCTTTAGTTGTAATATCGTGCACAAATCTTGGCAAAAAGTTAAAGCTGCAAACATAAAAAGCTTGCGAGAATAGTAATTTTCTAAGTTTGCATTTGATTTACTTTTATTATGTTCATTAAAGTGGATAAGTTTTAATCGATAAATTAATTATCTCAAAGTTATAGCACTTTTCGCTAATGCATCCATCGTTTTAAATTACGTTATACTTTAAAAGTGAAGTTTTTCAGGAAACATGCGAAGATTTTTGTTGTAAACAGGTATAAGAGTATTAAGTGAAAACTGATGGCACGATTTGCTTTTTGTTCCCGAGAGTGCAGATTTATTGTAGGTGCTCTATGCTTGAGGACCTACTTGAGAAAATGTGCACGCTTGTGATACGATCTATCTGTGATGTGGCTAGGTTGAAAGTAAGATGAATATTTACAATGTACGTGGGGTAAAATTGACAATGGGAACGTGAAAAGCGCACTTAATGAATTCAATGATTAGTTTTATTGTTGAATTTTTAGTTATTTTTTTCGTATTATTCAAAATGTATTCGAAATGTTAGGATTTTCAATACGTTCTGATGATGAAGCTAAGTCGAAACTGGTTCAATAAACCAAATATATATTTGATAGTTATGCTTAACATAAGTAAATACTACAATTAGAAGGTAATTAAATGTAACCAAGTCTACTAAGTTCAATTACACCAACTTTAATGTAATTATGCGGCTTGGTTACTAAAACTAAGTTTTGTTAATTACTAACGAGTTCCTTATTTAACTTGTGTATGTCAGTGAAACAGTTTTTGAATTTAGCGACAAATTTATCAGAACGAGATTGCCTAACCTTTCCGAAAAAGTAAATTTTAAAGATAAATTGTCCGTATACAAACAGGGAGACAAAATGTCTAAGTAAGATGAAAGATTGGTACTTTAAAACAAATCGTAAAACTATAGACTATCGTAAAAGTGAATTATAAGAAAATTTAGAAAGAAATGGAAAATTTGCAGTAGACTACAGCATAAAATATTTATTTCTGGATCGTAAGATAAAAATACTAGTAAATTAGTGTTTATTGCAATAACTGCAATAATGTACGTACATATTACATAATATCCCTTTTTGCAATTTTTACGCTGGGTAGGGAGGAATATTTTCCGGTTTTCCCAATTTGCGATCCAATTAATAGTTTTCCAATTAGTTTGAATTAATTGCGACTGTTGATTCGTAAATTTCAATATTTAATTAAAAATAAAATAAAAGTTTCCAATGGCCGATAATAATGTTGAGGTTACAAAATTCATTTTTATGCTATTATTAGAAAAGCAATAATATAAATAATTGCATTTTATGAGTTAGCCCCTTTTTCTAGCTTTTTAAAACGGTCCAGATCTGATCTTGCGAGATTTATACTCCGTATTAAAAACTGTAATATAATATCGCATTGGCACCGGCACCCTCTGTGTATTTGTAATATTTTTAGTAATAGCATATATATTCTTCCCGAGTTAACACAATCTATAAATCAGGTATACGAAATATGAACCAATTACTCTAAAGGAAGCGATACCTTTTCAAACGCATACTCCTTTTCCGTTATTGATTTACGCACGGCTGAGTTTGTTGATGTGAGCTGCCATACTGCGTATTGCTTTTTTAATCTACAAATTTTATTAAATTTCACTTGTTTTAGGAATTCCAAAATGTAAAGATTACATGCATTACGTAGGTATATTGCGTGGGTTACGACGTATATTTCTCCAAATAGTTTTCTTTATTAAGCTCTTCTTGAGACTAAACATTTAATTTGATTTACAA
Source organism: Cantharis rufa (assembly GCA_947369205.1). Lineage (NCBI taxonomy): Eukaryota > Metazoa > Arthropoda > Insecta > Coleoptera > Cantharidae > Cantharis > Cantharis rufa. The sequence goes on from OX376303.1 coordinate 93,598,177, forward strand.
AGTTCAGAAAAATTATTAAATTTTACTCTGTGATACGATTTTACAAAACATGCAGTTTTTTTTAACTTAAAATTAAATACTTTTTATCGTTAGCTGTTATTTTTGTAAAATTACGTTTACAATTAATTTAAATAGGCCCAGGTATCCAATGAATAATTTTGGTTTTATAAAGGTTCTCGAAATATTGCAATCACCTAATTTAGGTTTACACAACCTATATAAAACAAAGATTGTTTATTGGGTAATTTAGTCACAAATGCGTTCGTTCAAATTAAAAAAAAATAATAGTAAATTTTTTGTATAATATCCTTTTATAAGGATCCTTATGGGCATAAACACCGGAAGCTATTTATATATCGTTAAAACAAAAATTGTGTTTTGGTCATTTAAGCAAATTAAAATAAACTAAAACTGATGTAAAGTAAATATGAAAAGCGCTTAGGACAACATAACATGGAAGAAGCTGTATAATATTATAACACCTATGAATTTATAAGGAGTCCATATCATTACTTTTTAACTTATTGTAGTAGTAGTTAAATTATTACTTAACATTAATCAAGTCGACAACTAATACCATTTGGTTCAAAAAGCTACATTAGTAATGTGTTTTTCGTATCTCAAAAAGGTTTTTGGTTAATTTGAAACACTACTTCCACTTGCTTTTACTATACGGATACGGTTCTACCGTTATAACACAAATTTGTCTGATGTTTTGTACTTGGGCATGTTAAATGTATACCACTTCCTAACTTTTAAGGGTTAATACCTAATTCGGTCATCTACTTTAAAAATAAATCGAGATACAGTCAAAAGGTTCTTTCGCAACATATTATGTACATATCTTGCAATGAATGTACTACGTACAATTACAAAAATCAATAAAAAAGATTAAATTGCCAGTATTTAGGTAGAACTTAATCAAGAAAAATCGGTTTTTCTATTTAAGTGCCTCTGGTGTTATATGCGAACAAAAAAAGATATTAGCGCTATTCTACCTTACGTTGTATACCGCTTCCATTGTTATATCGGGGGCGCACATTTTGGTATGAAATGACTATTCATGTGAGCTTTTATAAGGGGATTTTTAATTAAACCTATTTTAGAACACTATGCAACGGTGACACGAAAACACATTCACCAAGTCACGCTCACAAATTTTATTCCATATTTTATTAATATTCTAAATTCTTTTCCTAATTTCAGGTAAAGTGCAAAATTTCCGTGTTATTTTAATAATAAAAAGATACCCCCTGAAATAAATAACTCTGATGTTACGTTAAAGTTTAGAAAATTAAATGGGTTTCTTTGATTTACAATTTTATTAATCGAAAATAAAATATAAAGTTCTTTTGATAACAAATTGGGGGTATTGCCGAATTAATTAAAATTTTGTTTTAATGAACGCTTTATTTTGATGTTCTAATTAAAAGACTTTGCCTTTGGTTTTACTTTTCAATTATCACTTTATCAATCAATTTCGTAAATTTCCATTTATTTATAATTTACTACTTTTTAATTTATGCTATTAAATTTTGCTTTTAGTATAAATATTTAAGCTTAATTTTTTTAAAACAATGAAGTACGAGATCACTTTCTATACCAACTAACATTGTTGAAAACCTTCAGTACTGGTCAAAATATATAAATTATTAACAAGTGAAATTAATACTTAATTAAAATTTTTATTATGTTTTTGATATAATTTTGAGATATCCAAATTTTGGAATTTTTAATTACCATACAGGACACGAAGCATCCACCCTGATTGGTACAGGTGGTAAATGGATTAACGAGATTTTCACGGTAAACTGATAAAATTAAAAATTATGCGAAGAACGGGTTTAACCTCTCGTCAAAGTCAACATTTAGATTTGTTTAATCTTGAATAATAATAATATGTTCGTTCTACTTCTTGATAATTTATTATCTACTCTTCTCTCTTATATTATTCATGTAATATTATACATTTACATTATTTCTCTTACGTATTATTTAATTAAGTTATTATATCGCTGGAGGTTTCGTTATCTTGTTCCACTATTTCAAGATATTTTTAAATCTCATGTTAATGTCACTTGGATAATATTTAACTTTATTTGGTAAATACATATTATTTATCTCTGGTTTAGCAAAATAATGAGATATAAAGTAAAAAATTTACTGATTATAAAATTTAAAGCAAATTATCGCTTTATATTTATTATTCCAATTATAATCATTTTCTGGGTGTTAGCAGTTTATTTCATTTTATTTAAATAGTATTTTCTCTAAAGGTTGATTTTGCCGGTGGCTTTTCGCATGCATGTTATTGTACGCATGCGCACAACGTTTAAACAAAATTGAAGGGTCGCAGTACCTTGGGGGCGTGGATCTATTTTTTATTTTTCTGCAAAAATATCTTTGTTTAAACTGATTTTTCCTAGTGTACAATTTTTTATTTCGACTCTTTTCTCCATCGAATGAACTTTCTCTGTTCTATTCCAAAGTATTTTTAGAATGTTTAGTTAGAATTTATAAGTAGTTTGGTGGATGAGTATGGATTAATTGAGCTTGGAATATTCTCATGTTGATATAACTTACATTAGTTTCTCTAGCACATCTTCTATTATCAAATCTTTTTTCTGGAATGAAGTTTGTGTACTTCCGTTTAACTAATTCTCAACTACACAACACAACTCAACTCAATATTTGAGTACTTCATTGGAGCTTAACCAAGGCAGCATGTAGGGGTTTGGAGTGCAAAGTTAGGCTATTTAAAAGCAAAAGTCTCAAAGCATAACATTTCATGCTAAATGCACCTATTATTATTGACCATTGAAATTATTATATCGATTGCGTTTTACAAAACTGTTATTGTTTATAATTTTAAACCACTTATTCTAAAGCTCAGGATTAGTTTTAAAACTAAGTTAAAGGAATTGATGAATTTTTTTAAAACATTACCTATCTACTTTATTTAATATATTCTTTACATTGTACCGTATTGTCGTAATATCTTTTAAAATAAAGAATGGAAATGCTGCTCATTTACCAGAACGGAAGTTTCTTAAGTTGCTATTTTTAAATTCATTGCGGGAGAGTGCATTAGTAAGTAATAACGTCTATTTTACATTATTGAGAGCTAATTAAATTTTAAAAGTAAATATAAAATAATAAATATATTAAATTGCGGTTACATAATGTATAAATTAATGTAAAATAAAATTAGTAAAGTAATACTTTCCATTTCGGAAAGTTATAAACTTTTGCATTTAATATAACATTTCTTATAAAATATATTATATTGTACCATTAACTTAAAAGGGGAAAGGATTCATACCTCCCAGACCCACCAAGTGCGTATTGCCAGGATATACAGTAGCGGTCATGGAAATTTCATTGGGAATTATTCCCGAATTAAAATAATATATTTCTGTATTATATTCTTAATTATAAAGAATAGAAAATAGAAGCGAAATAGGTACAAGGTTAAATTTTTGGTTTGGAACTCATAAGCTTAAAAATACATTTTCTTTTTTTAACATAATCACAAAGCTAGGTTTTTCAAACCAGGGGGTCAATACTCCCCAGCAAAAAAAAAGAAACTGTGTTATTGAATTTTAAATCAAGAATCTTAGATTTAAAAAATTCTAGTTTGAAACCCACAAGCTTAATAAAATACTTTTTTTTTTCTTTGGTTTACTGGAGGGTATTCCATACCCCCCAGACCCCCCGGTTTGAAATACCTACCTTTGTATGCGGTTATTGAAATTTCATTGAGAATTGTTATTTTAATTCGAAAGAATTAAATTCATTTTTTTTTTCATTTCTCATTCAAAGAATTTATTTTGGTACCCCAAGCAAGAGCTTTTTTTATATTTTTATTTTGTTATTGACAATTAATTTAATACTTCAAAGATACTAGTAGCACTTTGTAAATGAGACACGGTGGGAAGAATCCAATATACTTAGCAGAGAATCAATCCAACGACTACAGTATATCAATTCAACATTCGAACTGCTAACATCGACTTCATGATAAATATAATATAAAAATTGTTATTACAAAGAGAACTTTTAAATAGCAAAAAAGCTTATTTTAAATCCTATTCGATCGATTAGAATAGATATAGTAAAACTTTGTCTCCATTTTTGCTAGTTGTAATTCAGAAAAAAAAAATGTTTTTTGAACAATTAAATAAGAAAATAATAGTAATGATAATTCTGTGTTGAACCACAGCCATGGATTGGGGGTGATCGCTGGTTGAGTTACAGAGCGGAAATTCTGGTTTTGAATTTCGGATTTGACAGAATTTCTTGGCTCGGCTTTCCGGTGTGCATCAACACGTTGTGGCCTTAACATCGGAGGTAGTACAATGGGCCCAATTTAGTGGATTAATTGTATGTGAGTTTATACCTTCACTCCAAAACTCAAAAAAAAAATTATTAACAATGAATTAATTTAAATAAGTTTATTTGTGCAAGTACCCCATTTATTCACGGTCTAGGGCATTTGAACGCGGCCGTTTGAAAGCAGAGACGTTTGAACGCAGAGAAGTTTGAACGCAGGGACGTTTGAACGCAAGAAATTAGATGCAATTGTATCTATTTTTTGAGAATCCCCCCAATTGAGAATGGAGAGATTTCCCTGAAATCAGAGTAGCCCGATCGACTAAGTTTCATAAAATTCTGAAATTTTCAGAAATATTTTTATGGGTGAATCCGTGATTTGCCTATCGGTGCAGTCTACAATCGCCCACATTTATTATTTATTTATTATTAATAATAATTATTTTAAACATTATATTTAAACATAATAAAGGGGGAGGTCAATAGCATCTAATTTCTCACATTGAAACGTCCTTGCGTTCAAACGGCCCAGCGTTCAAACGTCTCTGCGTTCAACGTCTCTGGGTTCAAACCGCCGCGTTCAAACGGCCGCGTTGAAATGTCCGGCTCCGATTTATTCAGTAGCATATCCACGTCAAGCATTGTAACAAATAACATAATGCGTATGTTTGTAGTTTCTTACAGCTTTAACATTAACTTTAATATCGTAATTATGTTTAGAAAATTTATATATTCTACAAAATGACGTAAATGGAGCTTATTTGTCATATTTTCCGTACCTGTTACATACGCCAGAACAAATTTAAAAGTTTTATTTTAATTTACCATCGTAATATTGCAAGATAAATAATAAAGTTATATCTCTAATGAAATTTTTAAGTACTATCAGACTTACTACTTTCTGGAGTTTCCTAAAAGTTTTCTTGGTGCATCCTGTATTTTACAAACAGTTTATTGCACGAGCTTTAAAGGTAAGCACAGCAGTGTCAATTTTAATTTCAATTTGTTTTGATGTCATCAAATACTCGTTAGACACTTCACCTGGTGAATTTCACTTCAGATTTTGATTGCTTTTTTTATGCTGCTAGTATTTCGATCCTCGTTAGACACGTCAATTTTGATAATTGATCGACTTATCGATCTCGATTTTGGTTTAATCACTTCTATTGAAAATGTTATTTGGAAGATTGTTTATTTACTAGAATTTCTATTTTTCTGATTTACTATTTCTAACACAACGCTCAGCGTAAAACATGTTTCAACCTGCCATGGACATTTTAAAAATTCGATATAATCGACAAATAGCAACTAAATCGTTTTCAATCAAATACCTCGATAGACGACAAGTTGCAATATTATTTACGATTTATTTCTAACTTTTTACATTTTCCACATATTTGCAAAAAATCAACTCTTGAGATTTGGTCCACAAAGTAGTTTTACCAACATGTTTTTTCTAATAACTAAGAATCATAACATTTCTTAGATGTGGAATAAAAATTATTATAGAATATCAACAAGGCAATCTTTAAGGCACACTTCGATTCAATTATTTGCAAATTTATCACCATTTGCTATCAAGATATACTATAAAGATGTAAAGTGGTCTGGCACCAAGCATTCAGTATTAACTGCAAGGAAATAAAAACCTGATTTATTTATTAGAGCAAATTTAATTTGTTGGCACACTCACCGATTGCTAGAGAAATATTTTTGATTTATTCAATTGCTATTAGTTATGCAATCTATCGTCTACTTTACCAGCGTCGATGGTTATTATCCTGCAATTAATTGTCAATTAAATTATTATGGAATGGATGGGCGCTTGGTGAAATTAATAAAACACTAGAAGAAGAAAGCTACTTAATATGACGTGAGAAATAAATTTGTCTGACGTCACAACTTGAAACTTGTACTCTTTACCGCCAACTTTACAGTCTATCAATTTGCGGGAAATTTTAGAAATGCCGGGATACCAACTTAGTTTTAAATTTGAAGTACAGAGTATTTAGTGAAGTCTAAGTTATATTACATTGTTTTCTGGTTGTAAACCAAAATAGAGACAGCAAATGGGAGATATACATTCCTTGAAAATCACTCTTGAAGAACATGATTAATTATTTTAAATAAGAACTATTGTAACTTAAATAATAAATTACTACATGATCAATAAACCACATATTTATTATAAATAAACGTAGACTTTGTTCAAAGCAAATAAATGTATATAGGATAAGCTCGAATTCGTATTTACTGACTTTATTTGAACAGATTCAATACTCTTATTAATTGAGCTTGTATAAATTTAATTTCAAAATTTAATAACAATGCCAAAAATTGTTTCGGTTATGTATGTATAACGTGGCAAACCAGAACGCATGCTAACCTAAAGTTTTTTCAGACTTGAAGTTGGGTACATAACTTGTTTCTAATCTCACATATCTCGCAAGATAATATGTCAACTACATTTTCATCTATATGGCCTATTACATGTTTCTTTTCATCATGAAACTTCCATTTTACAAGCACTTTGTTTACGTTATTCCACTCATTCTTTACACTTTCTGTCACCTATTTTACTTTATCTGTCAAATAATATTTTGTTATGATTTTAAAAAATGAAAACACATATTATGTGGCCGCTATAATAATAATTCCAACAATAAATTGATAAAATTTGAATTTTTATCGAATATTTTGACAAAATATCCTTTTTACTACGATATGTATGGGTGTTATTCACTTATTATATAGATAATGTATTAAAAACTAAAACGTTTTATTTGATTACTACGAGCATCGTTCACAAACACGGTCATAAACTTGTAAAAGGAATATTATCGTGGGTGTGTTAACCCCTTAGCGGAGACTTTGAACTCAAATTGCTGTTCGGGCTCTGTATTCAGGGTTGATAGTGCTCGTGTTTTTATTAGTTTGTCTCTCTTACTACTTGAGAGATTTTGTCTTGGAGAAAATATCATCAGTTATGTGGTTGGGTATTTTAGATTTATTTACGCTTACGTACGTGACTTTTGAGCACTCGAAAAAAACCATAGAATAAATAAGATCGTCGTTTGAGATTTAGGGCGTGCTGGTTTTTCTCTTAGGCGTTCTCTAAAATAATGTCTGTAAAACATTTTCATTTTAAACATTTTTAGCTGTTAGAATACATGCAAGAGTTTCTAATTTTGTAAATTTAGTTAAATATTTATTTGAAATTACTACGCAAATTGTATGTCAAACCTTGAAATACATTTTAGCATATTATAAAATTTCCGATATGAAGTCGATTAAAAGTGTTATTTCGTTTTCACAATAAGCGGATCAATAATTAATTTCGAAAGCTTAATTAACCCTTTCGTTTCTAGTGATTTCACTATAAAGCCACCTTTTTAATATTTTATTTCTTGAAACCTAATGGTAAATGCTTATTTTAATGTAAAACTGCAGATTATACGAAATTTATGTCTGTAAATAACGAAAAGTAAAAAACTCGTTCCCCCCTCTTAAATATTTTACAATATAAGGCTCTAATGAAGCTCATTGAGACTCAAATAGAGCTCAAACGTTTCTCATCAAATTTACCCAAAAATTCTACTTTGGAAGACAATCGTGTCTACAATAGCAGATTAGAAAGCCATATTAGTGCAATATTGATTTTCTAAATTGCGCCACAATATTAGTAATCAATACTGGATTAACATTGAAGCTTGTAATTTGAGCCAATAAATTCTAAAAATATCCTAAAATATTGACGCAATATTTGGGCAACACCGCGCCACACTCTGGCGTTACTACATACTATGTTATACCCGATGGGGGGGGGGAGCCTAATCTTTGTTTGTTAATTTGTGGTTAATATTTTTGTGAGGTGCCTCATAGTCCAGGTGCCAGAGCACCAAAAATGGTGCTGCAAAACATAAAATCCTAGTAAGGGATTAATTAATTGAGTCAGCCGCCACCTTGAAAAACGCGTTCTTATTATTATCTAGTAAACGGTGCGCCGGAAGATAAAAATGATAATAACCTTTTTTTCAGGAAATTAAACTTCCTATCACTTTTGTTTGAAGATTTTTTCTCAAAAGTCAATATTTTTCAAGATATAGTCAGTTAAAAAATTTAAAATGTAGTTTTTGTTAAATTTTTCGTTGACAGTTGCAGATACAAAATAAAATATAACAATTGAACTTATAGAACACATTTTGAATTTTTCAACTGACTATATATTAAAAAATATTATTATCATAAATAATATTATTAATATAAGATATTTCAAAATTTATTATTTAAAATTTTATTTATCAAATTTTATGTTCAAAACGGTCATAGCAATAAAACCGCAGTTTTTCAGCATAAATACTTCAGTACTTGTTTAAAGAAGGTGAAATAACCGACAAACTCGATTCTAACTCTTTTTATCTAAAATCAACAAATTTTAAGTTATGGATTAAATTAAGTCAAAAAATGTTGATATTTCAAAATTTATTATTTAAAATTTTATTTATCAAATTTTACGTTCAAAACGGCCATAACAACAAAACCGTCAATTTTTCAGTACAAATAGTTCAGTACTTTTTTAAAGCACAAAAAATTACCTACAAACTCGATTCTAACTCTTTTTATCTAAAATTAAAGAATTTGAAGTTATGGATTAAATTAAGTCAAAAAATATTGAGTTTTTAAAATTTATTATTTAAAATTTTATTTATCAAATTTTACGTTCAAAACGGTCATAGCAACAAAACCGTCAATTTTTCAGTGCAAATAGTTCAGTACTTTTTTAAAGCACGAAAAATTACCTACAAACTCGATTCTAACTCTTTTTATCTAAAATCAACGAATTTGAAGTTATAGATTAAATTAAGTGAAAAGTGGTTGAAAATATTCGAAAATTAATATTTTTATATTTCTTTTACTAATTCCTATGTTTAAATGGCTATTATATCAACAAAACTGTAGATTTTTCAGTAGAAATACATTTAGTGCTGTTTTAAAGTATACGCGAGATTATCTACAAATTAGATTCTAACAATTTTTAATTTAAAATCAATGCCTTAAAAGTTATGGATAATTAAGTAAAAATTTGTTAAAAATTCAAGATTTATTTTATAAAATTTTGTTTCACTAATTTTTAAGTTCAAATGGCCGTAGCGACAAAATTGTTTATATTTCTAGAGCGGTTATATCACTACTTTATAGAAGGGCCACTTTTGAAAAATAACCAAAATAGATTTTTTACGGATTTTATTAGTTATCTGTCTATCACTAACGCGCATAAATGAATTAAAGAGATTCTTACTACAATAATTCATAATTTTTACTAAGATAAATTTTTTTAAGTGAAAACAGTGACGGACCTCATCTACTACCCCTTTTTTCCACGGACCATCAAAATTTTCTCGTGAACTGCTCCAGTGGTTCAGTAGTTTAGCGACTGCTGATATAAACAATTAATAATTAGGTGTGGAACAGAGAACATTTAAATTAATTTCAAAATTTTGAATTTTTGAATTCAAAAATGAATTTTGAATTTTTCAACTGACTATATCTTGAAAAATATTGACTTTCGAGAAAAAATCTTCAAACAAAATTAATAGAAAGTTTAATTTCCTACAAAAAAAGTTATTATCATTTTTATATGCTGACGAAGTGCTATCTGATGCCGAAAACTTGGTTTTACACTTAGGGGCCATCCACTAACATAATCCAATTGAAAAATCCCTTATCAGGATTTTAAGTTTTGCAGCACCATTTTTGGTGCTCTGGCGCCTGAACTATTAGTAATAATCAGAATTCAATAATAAAAATATTATTTTCTGCAGAACAGACAATTGTTGAGGTTCTGCAATCTTGGGTTCTTTCGGCGATTTTTGTTAGATCACGACTCACGAAAGCACTAAAATAATATTTAGTTTAGTTTTACGGTAGGTTACATTTTAACCACATAATATGATTAGACTTTTAACATTTCGTTGAAAGCATTTAAAAGCCTATTGGAAACTATCTCGAGAAAATAATTTCTCTATCCAAGAAGGTTCTTAAATGTTTTATAAAATATATGACTAAATTTTAAGTGCTTTCCGTTTTAAAATTTTAATTCTCTTTCTTATTTTTGCGCACATTTAATTTCTGTTCATTACTTTTAGTACTCGGTTACTTTAAACACTAACTTATACTGTTTTTTCTTTATACATTATAAATCAAGAACCGTCGCTACTACAGGATTAATAGTCCTCTCTACCTTTACGCTTCAGTGAAACCCAGAAATTTCGAGTTTGATTTCAAAAGCTTCGACGAGAAGCAACTGCTTCACACAACTTCTATTGGTTTTGTAGTTTCAATTATACAACAATCAACCTGATAGTTTTCCGCAACGTAACAGCTTTAAGACTTTCTCAGTAGATTTTATTATTTTCTTTACACAAGTGAAAATTAATTTAAAACTTTCCTTACAACGTTATTAATGTTACATTGCAGTTTTCGTTATAATATTTATGACTTTTGCAATATCAAATTGTTTTATTTTATAAATAATTAATTTCTTCGTGGACCAATAAAAATTGTTCGATATAGAAAATTGAGAAAATTAAATAATAAAAATTCAAATGTACTAAAGGCCGTAAAAGGATCAATAGCTACCGTCATTCGTGAGGTAAACTTATACATTTTGAACTAAGTAATGGATCACCACTAAACCATGTTTTATTTTGTTTTAAAAATTTATTTAATTTTTCTTTCAACCTGCTTTGTAGTTGCCGTCACTCACGAGAATTTTATATATGTATTATATTATCATAAAAAGATAATTCCACAAATAACTTCGTCTGGGTTATATTAAGCCGAATAAAAAATTTTATTCGGTAATTTTAAAAATTAAAATTGTAACCATATCAAATGAAAGTGCTTTTAACGCACCGTAAAATTTAGGTAGATCGACATTCAAGTTTATAGACTCATTATAGTAAAGTGTATCTTAAAATTGTCAATCTACTATAAAAAGGAATTTTGAAGGCACTTTCAACAGCTTCGTGTTAAATGAAAATTAGAATTTATAAAAGAGCGCTTAAGTTGAAATTGCATTCAATTTTCTTCAGTTTTAATGTTTTTCAGACTTTTTGTTATAGTTTTCTTTTTTTATTATGTGCGGTTTATTTATTAACCGAAAGATAAATTTTAATTTGTAAACCTCTGTATAATTTGCGATATTTATAAATTAATTGATGGTGCCAACTCGTAAATATCTGGAATTTAAAGTTATATTTACAATTAACACAACACTGGAAAGCTTGTTTGCAAGCCACATTTTATCTATTGGAAATGCATTAGCCTCATTAAATAAGCCACTTCTATCGGTAGCTTTATCAAGCATTGCAATTTGATACAATTCTATGTATAATTTATGCAACAGTACAAATATAATTATTTCTTTTCAAAAAAATGCACTTTACACAAATTATCGAAATAACTTAATGGCGTAACGCTTGATCAGGAATGCGAAGAAATTCATTTCATCTTGGAGAACAATTTTTTAAGTGTAATGAGAAACTTAGTAATTAATAACAATAAAGTCGAGTGGCAAACCGCAGCTACAAGATTATTTGATTTTGTAATTAGAAAACTTTTTAACAAAATTAATAATTTAAAATCTTGCAAGACTTTATTTTTTTAAACAACTTTGTGGATACTAATAATAATAAACTTTATTAAGTTATTTGATGAAACTTTTTTAATCAAATTTACAGTAGGGGTAGCAAGAGTGCAACAAATAAAAAGTTCAATTTTTACGATACTTCAACAGGTTTCCCAAACAACGCCAGCGTTTGATGCTTTCAAATTATAATTTAAGTATTATAAACATGAAAGTGAATAATATACGTAAGTTATTCAACGTTCATCACTTACAAACATTATTTTAATATAAAAATTGGACAATTCAATTGAAGAGAAAGTTAAAATTTACATTGAATAAATCATTAAAAATTTTTAATAAAATAAATTAAAATCTTTGAACTTTTAAAAATATTAATTTATGTTCACATTGTTAACCGTTTAACTGTAAAAGTTTATTAAAAATTAATAAGGTATTCAAGTTTTAGAGAAAATATAAATAGAAATGTTTACGACAAAATAAGAAATTTCGCTTGTTACAAAATGAGAAAATAAGAATATTGCTTTAAGTTAAAAAAAATTATATGCTGAGAGCCGAAGATCGATATTAAAAAAATGTATTAAATTGTAATGAAGAAAATATTTTCATTTCGTTTTCTCAACATCTTCTAAAAATAAATCAGGCTTAAATAACTTCCCGATTAACTTTCTAACCATGATGTACGTGAAAATTGTCTAGAAATATTTTTATAAGACTATCGACCGTCGCGACGCGTAAATGTAATTACGTGCTTATTTACACTTGGCTGAATTTTTCTCTTTTAACTGATATTCTTTATAGCCACCTTGTATTTGCATCAAATATGTTATTGCTGATTAAACTTTATTACTAAATTTTATAACCTGGAGCGTTGGATATAATAATATGTAAAAGACAAGAGTTGTCAAGTGCCAACTGCAGAAAATTAAATTTTACCATCAGAATTCAGAAGGAAATTTATTAGCATGTTACTTTCAAATTTTAATCAATATTATATCTTATTATTTATCTGTAATTATCCTTTTATTTCTTTAATCGAATAATTACAATAACTATCATCGTCAAAGCAAATCACATCGAAGTCTGCACTCAACTAAACAAAACTTTTATCAAGCCATGGTAGGCTCATAAAAAAAATATTAATGTTTCGTATGCATGATACTATGATAAATTCAAAATTCTGATTTGATAATAACCGTATCTGAAATTAATTATTACAGTTTAAACAATATTCAGATTTTCGTGAAGGTTTGGCTAAAGCCAAATACATAACTCCTAAAACTAAACCTAAACTTGTGTAAGTTTTGTACAACTGGAGACTGAGAAAATACACAAAATTATAAATATGTTGGTAATAAATAGTTAAGCAATTAATATTGCTACTATAATACAGATGCAGGAGTTCATGCCACGCTTTATGTGCTATGCGAAATGCAACAGTTTGCCAGGAAGATTATATATGTTGCATTATCATGATTGTATATAAATTGTTTACAATTGATTTTATCCAATTGTCTGCATAAACGTATTCTTTATGTTTAGTTTGTCAGTTGTGGCTTGCAATAAGCTGCTCTCAAAGCAACTCGCTTGTATGATGAATTTTCTCAAAAGTTAGTGTCAATAAATTTTCAAATTACTGGATTATCCGTCGCCAATTTCGTCTGTAACCGTATATGTGCTCTCTGTATGATTATCGGTTCTGTGTATGCTATTCAAAAGCCTTTATAAGCAGACCAATTCCGTCGATTCTAAGAGTAAAATTAGAGATGTTCTATAGCTTTGTAAGTCATATTTGAGCAAAATTTGTTTACAATAAATTAATTATTCTATTAACGATCTAATTGGTAGAGGTTTTAAAGGCATAAGTTCATCATTATTAAATTTTAAAAATATTATTATTATTGCTAAGTTAGAATAATATTTTTGATACGCCCCTGACGGCATACGTTACTACTTCACTACTTCACATCATGGGGTAAAGTGGATAGTTATCTACAACATATTCCTTTGTTAGATACCAAGTCCAAATTAAAAAATTTTACTTTGTTATAGCCGTCGTCACAGAACTTTACGTCTCGTCATAATGGTTGTCAATTATGACGAAACTTGAAGTTCCGTGATGACTACTATACTTTGTACTTCAAGCAGGGGTGCTCAAACGGTCGATCGAGAGTGCTTTTTGAGTCGATCTCGAGAAAAATTTTCCGGTTTAGGTTTATTCACAAATGTTGTTTTAGTTGATCTTCAATTGAGCCAGAATAACCCCCTCATCACTTTTTTCATCGTAATAACCCCCCGCTAGCGGCGAAAGGTGGCTTTATGAAAGAAATGCGCGGTACTTGTCAAAGAACATCGGCGAGGTGCGACGTGTAGGTACTTGTCAATCAATGATCAATGATAAAATTTCGTATAAATCAGAATAACAAATCAAAAATAAATCCTCATAAGTAATGAGCGTTCAAGTAAATTTCATCTCCAGTTACCTCTCGAAATTAAACGGAGGGTGTTAGGGAAGGCTTAATTAAGGGTTCGGTAGTTCCTTGAATCAATGTTCCCACCGTGATGTAGTCACGACGTTTGTGATGACTATTTGAACTGCTACTTGAATCGTAGCGAAAAGGAAAGAAACGATACACAAATTCACTTTTATGTTACTTTATTGTAATAGACGGTAATAATTAAACTTGATTGCAGTTTAATGAGCAACTTTAAAACCTTAAGCTAAATAGCGTGCAGCTGCTTCGGCGTTTAACAGAGTACTGAAGTTGGAGCGGTAAAGGTTGACATGCGTATACTATAAAAATGCAAGGGATGAACAAAATATATTGATAGGGGTATACAAAATATTCGAAATACAATGAAAAATTAGCGGAAATTTTGACTAACAGAAAGGAAACAAATAACACATATTACAATTCTAAACAGAGGGCTTTGATGTTCACAATAAGGACGTAACAGAATCATTAGGATTTCATTCTGAGTTATTTCGGAAATGCCGTCGTTTAATTCCCACTTCAATTTAAAGCAGGTAGCAGTGGTAACACAATAGTAATTATATTCTAAAATAAGATGAGCACACCCCTTTTTCCGAAAAAATTTTGTTTTCGCTGACATCTCTTTTAGCCCTCCCCATAACAAAATCCTGGCTGCGCCGCTGCTCTCAGAATCAATCGATCGGAATCTAACAATATTGAGGTAAATCGCCAGCAGTTAAGTTTGAGCATCCCTGACTTAAAGGCTTATCAAGACTTTAAAAAAAGTCTTGAACAGGAAAACAAAAAAATAATTTATAAAAAAAAAAAATAATTATCGCCAAGTTGACCGGTCGCCGAGTTAACAGGTTCCGTATTTTTAATTTATTGCTTTTAAAGGCAAATGAAGTTGTACATTGTCCAATTTTTACCCTAATTGACTCTAAATTGCTAAATTAAAAAGTTAAGAATTTAAGACTCTGAAAGGACATACGAAAAATATGTTATCATTTCAAAAAAACTTGGAGGACTATATAACTTGACGACAGGACTTTGACTTCACTATAATCATATTTTAGGTGGTGCATTAATATTTGGTAAGATTTAAAAAATTGTTTTTCATAATTATTCACGTTTAGACCCTCACGCAATTTTAAGTTAAAATGAAATTGATGTAATATTCGGTGAGAAAGTAATAAAGTTTGTACGTGTATTCCTGGAATACAACTAGAAACAGGTTATGAACCATTTAAATGCTGAAATATAATAATGTTTATTATGTGAAAACATATACCAACACTAATTACCTTTTTGTTAATTGAATACGTACCTTAATTAAAACATAATAACCAGTGTAAATATGTAATTAATTTTAAACATCAATGTAAAAGTTATTAGGTAATGAAATTACCTATTAAAAATTATAAAAAAATATTCCACTCGAATAGATTTAACATTTACACAGTTATATCATTTTCGAATAATTATTTCTGGTAAACAGCAATGTTTGACCATAAACCAAACATTTCATCTGTCGGCTGCAAAACGCCAGCAAAAACTGCTTGTATCTATGTTGGTGATATTTTGAAAACAAACTTTACGTAAATTCAGAAAGCACTTGCAATTTTATATATAATTGAAATAAAAACCAATGTCACATTTAGGAAAACTGAAAAAAAATTTTCAGAGCGTTTTTCCCTGAAATTACGTTATAAAAATGTATTGAGAAGAAAATGCGTGACGGATTACGAATATGTCTACGAATCTCTTCAGCAAAAAAATGAAGGTGCTCAGCCTCGATATTGCAAGACAATATAAAGCTTTTATTGATTGTAACAAAAAAAGTGTAATTTAAAAGAAAGATTTTTTTTATTATTTGAAGTGGAAATATCAATAATCAATTAACAGATTCCATACCCAACCACTGATGCTGTTATACAATCTTATAGTAGTATTTATATTATGAAGTTAATTTAACAATAAGCAATTATTTTTAAAAAGTAATTTTTACAATATCTCCGCTACACAAACAGAATATGTTAATTTAAAAAATTCAGTACAAATATTTGGCTTATGATGTACGTAAAACCTTCATATTTCGGCTTATATGATACTTATCGAGATACACATATCCTGTTTTACATATTATTAACTTACGGATTGCTCTTTACATAAATGTTAGTAAATATAAAGTAAAAAAGGGGAACAAGTCGGATATTAATGAAGCTGTAAAAGTCAAGTAAAAGTTTTCGCCTATTACAACTACAACATTTTTAATTATTTTCGGTCAAATTAAATTAAGAAGTTTTAGAAATAAAAACGAAACAGTGTTAATATACGTGACAGTACAAAGTTGGGATTTAACTTCTTATTGTTAATCTAAGATTTCATTTATTTTTCCCAACTTTCAAATATTCTATTTTCTATCATAAGTTTTCCGAATTCTTTTGTTTGCAATAAAAAAAATTTATCACCTAATGGTATAGACAAAGTTTCATTCGTAAATTACATTTTCACACATTTTCTTTCACTATTCACGTTTTATTGTTAACTTTTAACAATTAATTTTGCAGGGTTTGCAATGCTTGAAAATTTGTCAAAATTTTTTCAGTTGTAGAATGACCCGTTTCGTATAAGCAAACTTTATGAAACTAAGCACGCGAATATAAGCAGAAACAGAAAAAAGTTGCTCTATTTTTACAAGCAACGATGCATGGAACACCTGTCGCCACCATTGATATTATAAAACAGGAAAATTTATAAATTTAAAACTTTTTCAGCTATGTATCAAAATTCAGATATTATTTTTGCTCTATAGTGCTTACCATCGGCGGTGTACACTTTAAAGTGTATCCATGAAAGGAAAAGAGTGCATTGGTTAATGAGATCATGAATTTTAATTTTACCCATTACCCTGTAGTACCATATGTAAATATCTTCACTAATGTACCTTCAGATTACGTTCATGATATTCGCATAAATTCATGCTGTACGTCCAATATCGTCCTTCTTAAAGCTGTTTAATGCGCTTGGCGGAAATGAAATTATAGATGGCCTTTTTAAGTTTAAGTGCTAAAAATAGAACATCGATTTTAGTTACCTATCTACAAAGTTTCTATTCCTCATTGTTTACTCTTAAAAATAAATCATAAAATTACCTCATTGTGTTTGCTACAAAATGGAAATTCTAGTCCAGATTCCCACTTTCCACTTGAAATAGGCAAACAAATCGAAAATTTTTATTCAAATTCAACCTGACAATCATAAATAACTTTTTATATTTAATCGCGAAACCACCAAAAGAGAGAACTGGTCAAATCTTTACAAACATTAACCAAAGTTGGGGAGCAGTTAATCTCTTAAAACCATTAATGTCCTTTTAATATGCCATTAACGGCAGAAATTGGGTTTGTCCTCTTCTCATTTATTTCACACTTCCTAATTTTCCGTTAAGTAGAGCGGTTTTCATAAAAAGTACGGCATTCGAATTGTTTTTAATGCTGGATATTTTGCTTTCATCGTAAAACTGAATTTTATATTTTAGTTGTCGTTCATTGTAATAATTATTTTCCTATTTTACTTTTATAGAAATCAAATTAAAGTTTACAACGCTTGGCACAATGCAAAACTTCCTTAAGTAGTTTGAGCACTGCTTACCATTTTTATAAAGTTTTTCAATTATTATTAAATTGCAGAATTCACGTCTTATGCATAAATGCATGAATATTGTGCCTTTCGTTAAAATATGGAATAATTATGTACCAGTTGTACGGTAAATTGTTTTGCAATTTTTTTACACCAGGTAATTGATTGATCAGCAATGTCATTGTTTAGAGATCAATCATTTTGTTGAAATAATCTGAAAATTTCCAATTAATTAAATACCGAATGGTTATTAAATGTAAAACCGACAAAGTATAAATAAATATGTAAATTATTATTAAAGATCACAAACCAAACAATGTAAACCTTAGAAAATATAATTTTAAAACTTGAAGAATCAACTACCTTACATTGACGTCAAAATGATGGATAACAATTTTCCTGGCACCATGATAAATCGATTGCGTTTTCCCAAAATATATGTTCGAATGATGTCTTCTCTTACGGTTTAATTATTTTTACGATGCCAATTAAATTTAGTTACCAACAATTTTAGCATTAAAAAAAATTGTATTAATAATAATTGCTGTTTGAATTTGAGTTGTAATTCAGAAATCGTCAATTGTAAATCAGAAAGCAATATATATTTATAACGTCTTCATCGGGGTTTATTTCACAAATTCAGAAAACTTCACTCAGTATAACAAATTATAGTGCAAGAAGCGTAAGTTTACTTAAAATTGAAAATATAATGCAATTAAAAGGGTGTTTAAGGTTTTTTTAAATTTAATAAGTAACAATTTATTTCATACTTTTTTACTTGAATTATAGTTAATAAAATATTTCATTTGATTTGTTGCGACATGTTTCGTGTAGTTTACACATATTCTCGAGTTCTGTTACAAAGGAAAAATATAATGTTTATGTGTAATAACATAATATATAAAATGTTACATCTAATCAAAACCACACGAAACATGTCGTAACAAATCAAAAAGAGTAGTTTTTTGAAATATATTATACCGGTACATAATACGTAACATGCATTTCTTCAAAGAAATAACGCCACGAAGACGCGCGTGAATGGATTTAAAGTAGATCCTACGAATTGGATTAAATTTGATGAATTAACATAGTTGTTATTTAAAACAAACAAAAACAAATTTAATAATTCACGCAATTGCAAATATGCAAGTAATTCTTGTTACATCCTTGCAGGGCGTTGGACCGAATATATTGGATTCGGTTAACAAATACTATTCGCATTTGTAGTTGAGCCGTCGTATATAAAAGCGATTTGTCGGCTTGAATGCATTTCAAAGAAAATTTTAAACGTTTTTTTCCAACTATTGTGTTGTTTATAGTAAAGAAAATTCAGGTTACCTAATCATAAAAAAAATCATTAAAAGTTTTCAGTGGTATATTTGGTAAAAGAATACATAAAAAGCAGTATTATTGGTAGCTGTTAATATTTTTATTCGGTGATATAATATTATTATACTTGCTACATTCTAAGCAATAGATTTCGGTTTTATGCCAAATCAATTTTGACTAATTTTTTTGAATTTTCTTGTTAAAATACACTTTGTCAAGTAATGTCGATAAGTTGAAATGGCTGTAACACCTGATATCCTACGCCGAGTTATGCGAGATTTTAATAAAATTATTTTGAATGGACAAAGTTATTTGCATGATTAGGATCGTCAAAAATTGCATTCAAAATATTCTCGTTGTGTAAGTAAGCCTACGGGCTATTTGTGACAGACATAGTGCTAGCACGTTACACCAATTTTGTAGGAAAATAACAATGTAGTTGTAAACACAAGTGCAGATTAAGAAGATATATTTCACTATGCTTTACAACCAACAGCTTTTTCTTCTTTTTTTTTAATTTCTCTTGATATAATTTTGCATTTTATAGTTTTTCATACCTAATTGACTATTTTCATTTACATTTATATTTTTCTAGTCCTACTCTGTGAAAAGTTGTAAATTAATATCTGTTGATATCTTTTCTACATTTATGAAGCACATCTTAAAAAACATAATTATTGTAGTAAAACTGACTTTTACGTCATATTACAACGTAAGGTTGTAATAAATTATTGCTATTAACATGATTTATTTATGACGAATTTCTCAATATAAAATAAAAGTAGTTGAGTGGTTTATGAAATAAAAACAGATACATAAAAAGCTTCTAGTGCATCTGATACATATTTCTTTTACCATCATGTGCTATTTACTTTTTCGCATTGGAAATATTTAATTTCTATAAATTCAGCACACGCCGTTGAGCTTCAAATGTTAGTATTTTCTCTTTATCTCGAAGAAATTGTGAAATATTAACAAACACGAACATATTCTGTCAAGTTATACTACGATAGTCGACTGAATACATATTATTGCAAAGATGCATGTACTGCTTTATAAATTTTGAGATAGTGAAATACTTATCACGTTTTTAAAATGTTTTCTTAAAATCAATTGTATACGTATTTCTTTAAGCTTTTGTAATAAATAGAACCTGGAATACTTTCACATTTAAAAGTGTTCCAAATCCTGCTTAGCTTCTCTACTTTCTAATTTAAGGGGGGATATTGTCATACAAAGTTGAGCTAATTATCCACGAATTAAAGAGAATATCAACAGAAATAAAAAAAAAAATCTCTACGAATTCTTATACTATTATGTTTGTATTAAAGCTTTTTTCTAATTTTAATTCGTACAAGTATTTTTATAAAAGCTTCCAGATACGATTTTAAAAGTCATTATAAATAATTAGCTAGAACCAAATTCAGAAGGTTATAAGCTAAAAAAGCTAAATCTATTATTCTCCATCGCAGTAACTACAGTTGAATCTAACAAGTTGAGATTGTTGAGTGTAATTAAAAGTTTATCTTATTTTATTGTATGCTATCAATTTATGTGTTGCCACATACATTAGAATACAATAAGAAAAACCTGAAGGACTAGAGCTTGTAAATTAAAAGAACTGAAAGAAGCGGTTCCGCGTTAAGTAGTTCTGATGTCATAAAACTCTTCCTCCACAAAAATATATTGTCAAGTTTTCAAGTAAAAAATCGAAAAATATATCCTTAAATTAATTCTTGTAAATTGCAAAAGTTACACATAAAAACTTTCCTCATCCACTATTGAAAAATAAGCTGCAATGATTTTGTGGGAAAACGACCTAACTTTGGCAATTATTTTATTATTTATCGAATCAGGTTATATTGTTGAATTTGAATAAGGATACGGTCATTAGATTTAATTTTATTATTTGTATTGCAGAAATTGAACAAATATTCCTTTATGGTATAAATTTTAAATGGAAATTTTCACACTTTTCATGTGCAATAGAAGCAACTGCGCTGCACTATATAGTTATAATGCTATTATATTCTTTATATTACAATATTATCAGACTGCACCAGCGACACTTTTATTTTTACACAATTAGAATTTATCACAAAATGAAGTTCCTGTCTTCACTTGGTATCACATACAGGTATGCACGTTTAGGATTTCCTTCCAGCATGCACAATTATTTGTATCACTTAAATGCTTTGTTTTACTTACTTTATAATTCTGTAAATGAATAAATGACACCGTGGATTTCAAGAGAATAGAATAAAATTATAAGAAAGTGTGCAGTATAACCCAACGTAATCGCATCTACAAAACCTTAATGTTGAAAGCTTGTTCTCAGAATAATTATAACACTGTAAGTAGGTGTTCACTCTTGTGCTGTATTTCCATACCAAAACGTAATTTAAAGCAACGGAAATGGGCAAAACTTTAATCTGTTAGCGAGACGCAACCCCTAAAAGTACATTTACTCTGAACAAATTAGGTCCCCAGTTTACCTATAAGTTAGTGCTACGAGCTTTGGGAATACCTCAGCAAACCAACTGTTTTATTTTAATTTTATATTTATTTACCTTCCTTGCTTGTAGTGTTTTAAATTAAAACGGTGTGGTGGGTTCCTAATTAATTTTCATATTTTTGATAGTCAATTTGTTAAACAAATAGCAAAAATATGCACAAGTACGTCCTGTACGAAGACTGCAGTGAGTAATAGACAATATCATGCACCAAGAACTTCAAATTTTTAATAAATTAAATTTATGGAGCAAGAAATTTATGTGAAAATTTATAAAAACTGTGCACTTTGTTTTGTTCCTTGTTTAAGAAACTGTATCGTGTCATACGTCCCTTATGCAGGGAAAAAAATTAAAAGTAATCGAAATATTCTTAAAAATAAGCTGTAGCATTTTTTTTACAAAACATCATCAATTTGAACAATTTTATTATTAGTATAATGCTGTCGGGAACGTTTTCGTTAAATATTTAAACTAAGAAATTGTCTATTTATAATTTTTTTTTTATAAAATAGTATCCTCTGCAGAAACGCTTTTGAAGGGGTAGAGCTTCTATAAATAAAAATCAGATAAAAATTTTAATAATTGTTAGACTAAAAGATCTGCCTGTAAACAAGTAAATCAGTTTCCAAGCCCTGCAGTTCAATATAATATGATTCGTAAATGTGAAAATGTGAAATTTAAATTAGGAAGAGAAGATGAAAGTAGGCGCTGACGAAATATAGCCAGCATAGCAAATACTATTGAGTAAGGGAAAATTCAATAATTTTAATTCATAATTACCACTATAAAAAATTTTATCGCCAATAAAATTCACTGTTTAAAAGGATATTTTAAGTGTTTCAATATAAAAAATAATTTTTTTAGGAAATGTTATATTACTATAACAATTGAGAGTGTGGATAATAATCTATTTATATACGTGTATATGAAACGTAATATGACACAAACATTGTGACTTAAAATTTAAGTTTAATTAATTATTTTTAAATTAACGATAATAATTAGAGTAAATGCAACTGTCATTGACATTATTATTACATATCTAGTTGCGTAATGTAATTTTATTACTTAACTAGTTATGAAAGTGCAGCGTTATCTAACATTAAAAGTAACAGTAAAGTAATACTTTGTTATCATAATCAGATAAATTAATATTTTGGGTAACAAATAAATTGATCTTACAAAAAATTAATCTTATAAAAATTGGTATTGAAGCTTTCAGGACGATGTACAAAAAAGTATTTTACATATTTTTCGATTAAAATTTAAATAACGACGGTATTTTTAATAAAGTTTAAAATTAAGCTTTTTTTAAAAGCTTATCTATTTTTAGTGTATTTTAATTATTAATGTTTTACTAATTAAAAACTTACATTTTTGAAAATTTAAAATTGTCGTTTTCAGTAAAAATTTTGTCTTTGTTATCCGGTCAATAGAAGTAATGTGATGAATCTAAAATAGTCGATATTATATTGTTTTTTTAAACGTCGCAAGCGTTAAAGTATTGCTTTTATGCCGCCTATAGTCGGCAGCAAAAGTAAAGTTAATAAAATTTCATAATATTGATTTTTGCTTTAAGAAAAATAGCAAATATACTTTTTCTGACACCTCTCGAGTCGAAAAACTAACTATCGTACAACTTTCCGTCGTATAAATGATATGAATTCATGATATGTATACGCCGTTTGCGGGTTCGGCTATAGGTCATTATTTGCTTTTAGTCAATAGGTAATACCTTTCTACTGACTTATTGTAATTCGATCTTAAGGGTTTATCCCGATTGTTAAATGGTTTATCCCTAATTTGGATTGAGTAACTATGAAATGAAGCAAACAGATGAACTGTTTAAATAATATGATATTAAAATAAATATAACCAGCCAATAAGAAATAAATTTGAGCTCCAAGGCAATATCAGTAACGACTCTTTATTTTATTGAGTTACGTTTAAACAGTACTTTTTAAAATGTGTTTGCTTATAGTATAGACCTTTGCTTTCAATTTAGTTGAGCGAAATTGAATTTTAAGGTAAGTAAACTCATAATTTACGTTAAATTTGATTCCCGAAAGCTTATTATATAAATTATAATTTTCATTTAATGGACTTTAATCGGGGTATGGAAAATTCAATGAAAAATCTTTTCGTTGTACTCGTAATAATACGTAAGAGGAATTTATAGCTTTGTAACACTATCTGATGCAAATATGGTTTACGAAACTATACTAATATAAAATTTCCAAAACCAATTTATGCATCAGTAAATATTTCAAGTTGTAATTATTAAAAGCATTGCTTTCAACATTCAAAACCGAGTTTGTTAATTAATTAGTTATAATTCCATTCCTGCTACGGTTATTGTCGACGTTTAAAGGAAAACATCCAAGTGGTACATTTCTCTTTTTTCTTTCGTTATTTTCTGATAAGTATCCAAAAAAACGTTTCTGTCTTGTCAGCGTTGCTTCCAGCTCACATGTTTTTATTATATTTCTTTATGTCTCGGTTATTTTTTGCCCGTGTTTATGTAAAAGTTTTACCCTCGTCCTTTACGCCTAATTATTATTTTTTGGTTGATTTTCATTGCATTTTTGGTGTATTCCGGTTTTTCTTTATAAAAAATGAGTAAAAACTGTTGTAGTACACTTAATAATTTTGTTCATACTGGTTGTTATATTTCGTGCTACTACACGGAAATTTTTTTTGCACATTTTCCTTTTCCTTAATTTTAAGAAATAATGGAAACGTCAAGACTAGTTTTAAACAAAAAAAAATTTTATTTGATTTATATTTTACTTTTTTTCGTTCAAGTGTACGAAAAAATTTCAACAGATCTAGAAGAGGTTTTAAATTCACCTTTTTCAATTGGAAGACGTGATTTATATTTGAACAAATAATTGCTGACTTTGATTTGATTCAAAAGTGATGAAGGTATGAAAAATAGTTTGTGAAAACGAAAGGAAAATTAAATATCAATTTTTGTACCCAGTTACTAAAGAATTTCCGAAAATGAAAAACGTTTAGAACAAAAGGGATTGCGAATTTATTTTTTAAATTAATGCCGCTTTGAATTCATAAATATGCAAGTTAATGCTTACAAAATTCATAAATATTTCGATGAACGTCGAGTAACTGAATACAATCTGTTTACATTCAGTAAAGTTTAGAAAAAACTTAGGAAACAAATGGAAAGGATAAGATTAAGGAAGTTTTGAAATTCAATTGCATAAGAACAACTTTTAAAGTTAATTTACATTTTAAGAATGTTTATTACAAATTTTTTTTTAAAGAGTGAACAATATTAAATAATTGCATTACGAAGAAATTTTTATAGCTGAAAGTTGAAAAAGTTTCTTTAAAAATATTCTGTATACTTTTTGACTTAAAATATGAGATAAAAGTAAAATGAATTTCTCAAACTGGAAAGTTTTGTTGTTTTTGATGTTGGAAGAATTTTTATTTTAAGTAAAATTGATTGTTGGCTAATTAAAAGTTTTTCCTTTGCATTTTTTAACTGTTCAACATAATGTTATAAATTTTTTAAAACGAATTTATATTAAGATTGTAACTCTCTCAAGATGAATGCACACCATAAAATGAATAATTTATAATTTAAATAAACTTTAAGTAGAAATGGAAAAGCAATGTCTTGAGAAATTCGTCTTTTACAGATCTTTCGTTATTTTGTAAATAGATTAAATCTTAAAGACAATAAGTAAACAAGACGAAGTACCTAATATTGATATGTTTTCTTGTAAACTTTCTCGAGTTGTTTATGTTTGGTACTTGTATATTTACATAAATAAATTACAAGAGAAACCCAGTTTGGAAATAAATTTAAATGTAGCTTAAATCGTTAGAATATGGAAAACAACTCACATCGCTAAAGGGCATGAAGTAATTATCCTCTTATAAACGTCAAGTCAAATACAACAACAAAATACAATACATAAAAAAGTTTAAAGTAGCTATTATGTAAAATTCAAGTAAAATTTAAAAAAAAATTTGACTTTTAAAGTTTCAGGCTGACACCTTACAGCCCTAAGGATTTATTTCGTAATCGTAAACCTCAATAGACGCTTGAACTATCTTGGTACTAAAAAAAGTAAATTACCACAATTACTGTATAAAATTTAATTTTGACTAAAATTTAATTCAAAACATGAAAAGTACGGCATAGTTTATCTACTAATTTATAAACATTATTATAAGTTCGATTTACTAAATCTGTAATCCTCCAGAAAGATTTTCAAATTTATTGTTACATTCATGTTCTCCTATTTATTAGCTTACAGTTGTAACCTCCACTTGAAAGTTATTTAATAAGTTTATTGCAGACAATTTTCATTAGCTCGTATTTTCTATCGAAAACTTTTTTAATATTAATTCTCAATTTATAATTTATTGCAAACCAAGTAATGACCGAAATTTTAAACTGACCTTATTTAGTTTTTGCTTCAGATGTATTTTAATTTTTTTTTAAATTAACAAAATGTAAATATAACAAATATCAACAAACGATATTTATATAATTTATTAGTAAAAATTAATTAATTACCAATCAATTTTTTTAATATTTTTCTGTTTTATCAATTTAAAATTACTAGGTATTTTTTAAGTTAAATTTTTTTTTACTTTTGAGTCGTAGTTTACGGTTTTAATAAAAACAAAACCATTTCTATACCGGCATCCGTATAACGTACCGGTAGTTGCAGGTTTAAAATGTTCCGGCTACCTAGATACTCATATCCTTAATTATGTAAGACAGGTTACCATTGCAACCACTTTGGCAAATTTACCAGTTAAATAAAATATATCGGTTTGATTTAGTTTAACAGAAATAATTAAGTGTAAATTCGTACCAGCTTTAATTAAAAAATATAAACTTCCGCTAATTACTAAGCAAACAACAAACCAGCTATTTTTAAATTTTAATTGAATTTAAATAAATCAGCATTTTACAAAATATTTTGTAAAATATTGTGTTTGAAATGTTACCAAATATAAAAATAAAAATGATTTTGTTTTTATAAGTACCATTAAAGGTGATAACTTGAAACGATTTTCAACACTTACGATGTCGATATTATAAAAGTGCAGTGATTTACAATATAATTACTTTTACTTAAAAACTTTTACTTGAAAATTTGTTTTATCTGATTTAAACTTTTCTAGTAAATTGAATCGAAAGAAAATAATAATATGTTACACTACAAGTTGGAAAGTAAGCAAATTACTGAACGAGTATGATGAATGAATGAGTTCGCAAAATCTTCGCGTTTGGTAACTTTTTGTTGCAAGTAGTATACAATGTTTTATCTAACTTCAACGATTTCCAATGTTTTAGAAATAAACCACTTTGAACGTCATTTAAAAATCCGTATTTTCTCACTAAATTAATTTTTTTACTTAGAAAAATGAGTCGCTACTATTCTACAATAGTAAAACACTTTTTTCCATTTTTTATCCAATCTAAAATTGAGTTAAAATTTCAGCGAAATAAAAACTATTTCAGTACAATTAAAGTTACTTTGTCGAATTGTAAATGGAATATCGATTATTAGGCCAGTCATATCGATCATTAATAGGATTTGATTTTTTAATATGTTGTTAGGGCCACTATTAGTAGTGTATACCCAAGTTTGCCGTTTCGAAAAACCTGTGCTATCTTTGCACCTCTCCGCAATATGTTTGCACTTTTTCTGTTTTTTCAATATAAGTCTTAAACTATGGTTTTTTAAAAAAATATTTTCTACAAGTTGTTCAAATAGACTAAAATTTCTACAATTTGAGACCAGAACGAGCTCTGTAGGTGTGATACTTACGGAAATAGAGCCCTCCAAAAATTGACATTTTTGTCCAAAAAAGGAAAATTTTAAGATTTTGTTAATTTTCGATCCTGATATCAGGGAAACTATTTATTGTACGGGTAAAAACATGAGTGAAGATGTTGTACCAAATGTAATTAGTTTTAATTTAAGCACAGAACAACGTCTGTAGGCCATATAGTTTACTCACAAATCTTAAAAATCCAAAATATGGGAAAACTATATTTTCGCAAATTTGCTCTGTTAAGTTCTCACCGTGGTTTAAGGGTAGTTTGGAAGGAAAAACCATGAACATCCACAAAAAATATTATATTAAACTATTAATATTGTATTCATAATGTATTATTTATTAAAAAAAAATATTTATTTATATTATTATTGATTTTTATTGATTTTTATTTTTAATTAATAATAATTAATTTACCTAAGACATTATAATGGCATTATTTTTGGTTACAATTAATTGTTCATTTTGAACGTTTTGTGGCTCATTCAAAATTGTGTGATTCAGCCTGAAAAATCGGCACGTGATTGTCGACGTTGTCTTCTCCTTCTTCAGCAATTTGAAGCTCGGCGACGTTATGGCAAAAGACACTGGAGCAAAATTTGCCTAGTGCAAATCATTTGAGGCCTGCTGTTACGCAGGTAGCCTTTTTTGCACCCGCACGGTAAAAATTTCAGAAGATTGAGGGGTGCCACTTCGCTCATCATTTTTGTTGGAATGAGCTCCTGTTCGGTCGTTTTCCATCCCCGTTGAGTGGCATCTTTTTCCACCCCCAACCACTTTTGAACTTGGTGGTAAGTTTGGTAGGCGTGCAATGTTGCCACAATTTTCTATTGGAAACAAACAAGTTTTTACAAATTTTTTGTAGCGTAAGTTGGGAAAGGTATCTTCAGTGTAGTCTTCTTCGTACAGAGCAACTAGGCACTTCTCTCCGGTATCTGGGATCTTCAGTGAAAAATGCCATGGGATATGAAGCCAACTCGGACTCGAAATGTGTCTTCAACTCGTTGTTCGACTGCTTGATGAAACAAAAACGCTAGAATGTTGCCAGTGTCTCTATAATATCCACAAGTTTGTCTCTTACTTTGATGGAAGTGCTCATTGATGCCAAAGTTGCCACTTTGTCTTTTTGCTTAAAAGAAACCTTTCCAAATGAGTTGCCCGTGATCTGTTTGGCACCTTCTATTCCCATTTCTTTAGCCCTGAGGCAATTAATCTCAGGGGCCCCAAAGATGCCACTACTGATGAATAGCAGATTGTTTGGCAGTGGAAATGGAGGGTGGATATCAAAGTAATGCTTCAGTTTCTCCACATCACTAATGCCTCTTTCAATCTGTGCTGCCTTCATATCAACATGCTGCTCACTGATGGTACACGAAATGTCTCAAAATGTCCTCAGGCTCTCGCAAATATTGAGCATGAACACCATGCCTCCAGTCCATCGTGAAAGAACGCTACTTGATATCCCCGACCATGGGTCAACCTTCCCTGACATTTCATTGACTTCATTAACACTTGTTATGGTTAAATCTGATCATAATCCCGACCAAAATTTTTCTGAGCGCCGAATCGTAAAGGCTATACTTTTGTGAACATGCCCCATTCTTTTGAGCCTATCCTCTCTCTTAAACCTTTCATGTCTTGTAGGTACAGCCTAGCACTTTTTACGTAAAAAAAGTGACCTGCTGAATGGAAAAAGGGTATCATTTTTACCAACTGCGGCGAGGCGTATATTTTATTATATTATTAATTATTTTGGCGTATATTTCACTTTTAAGTGTGTTTTTGTAAGCCACTGAATTTTTCAAATGCTTTTAAGTAATATGGACAACTCATTATTGTAATTTTGAAAATTATATATTATTGTCATAGTCCAAAATCCTTAATTGAAAATTTTAATATTTTATTTGGAAAATTTTGTATGTTTTTGTAAAAATTTATTTATTTTAAAATTTGTATTTGCTGGTTTTCCCGCCAACGAGTTAAGGTGGCAATGGTGAACGGAGAAAACCAGGCGTTTTGCCAATGTGGCCGCTTGAAGCGGAAAATAGAAATTTGTGTCCTGAAAATTGTTTGAAATTGTGATTTCAATTTGGTATTTTTGAGAATAAATTGATTAGTTCTGCCTTGGAAATTAAAGTTGTCCCAATTTTTAGACGAACTGCATTATTTTTGGAAGTGATTTTGGATTGATTAGTAATACTGATTGACGATTTAGAAGATAAGCTTAAATTGGATGATTTTGAGATATTAATTGATTTTATGATAGTATTTATAATATTTCGAAATTAAATTAAAGAAAATATTACTGCAATAATATATCATAGCATAATTTATTCTGCACTTGAAAAGTATTGTTGTACTGATATAGCTATTTACAGTCGTGCTGCAGAAAGTTGAACATTGCGGTTGAGTAAGCAATATATTAGAACGAGCGTTTGGCGAGTTCTGATAGCTTACGAAACCGCAATGGAACTTTCTGAGAGAGTCACTGTATGCTTTAGCTTTACGTACAAGACAGGTCCTTTCCAAAAAAAAAAAAAATTATGCTTTAAAAAGTAACGTTTATATAATTTATAAAGGTTAATAGAAATGAGACGCGACATAACGGAAGTAAATAATACTCTTATCTATTAGCTTGTGATCCAAAATTGCACGTGCACTTCAGTAAGCAGTGAAAACGCAGACAGAGTAGCAGTGTATTATAAAAGTTACATTTTACATTTTAAAAATGAAAACTTAAAGTGACCTTTGTAATTTTTATTTTTTAATAATTAAAAGTGTAGCGTTAGAATTTAAAAACAATGAAAAACGTAAACAACCGCCGTCTTTTACTATTTATAATCTTGCAGGTGTGCCTTATCGCTTATCAACAACCGTCGTAGCCAGGAATTCACGATTCGAGTTAATTATAAGGGTATTGCATTACTTGATTGTATGAGTGCGGAAAGGTACTAAGCGTGCGGAAAGGAACTAAAAGCGAAGCATTCTCACTACATATAATAACTATAACCCACTATGTACGCCACCGTTGCTGCTTATGTGCAAAAATTTTCCGAACACCGCTGCAAAGTATCATTTTCGAGAGATGAAAACTACCTGATATGCTATCCTCTCTATAAGTCGTGTACGTAAAATAATTTACAGCAATTTTTCGAACTTATAAATCAGAAATAATAATTTTTGTTGGTTACATGTGTTTTATACTCCATCCGAACGAACAAAACCTTAAGGTAAGTGCTATGATGCAGTGCATTCTCGCACTGTCTGTACGCACCTTTAGACGTATAGCCTAAAAATCGACTAAAATCGTATAAATTGACTGTAGCCGTTAATTTGCAATTTTAGTGATTTCTAGTGTTAGATATGACTGCCCTAATGGTTTTTACTTTCAAACTACCCTCAAACCATCGTGAGAACTAAACAGAGAAAATTTGCAAAAAATGCAGTTTTCCCAATTTTTGGACTTTTAAGATTTATAAGTAATATATAAGGCCTACAGACGTCGCGTTGTTCTGTGCTTAAATTAAAGCTATACACATTTTGTACAACATTTAGTAGTAAATAAGTAGTTTCCCCGATATCG
Source organism: Cantharis rufa (assembly GCA_947369205.1). Lineage (NCBI taxonomy): Eukaryota > Metazoa > Arthropoda > Insecta > Coleoptera > Cantharidae > Cantharis > Cantharis rufa. The sequence goes on from OX376303.1 coordinate 93,629,530, forward strand.
GGATAGAAAATTAACAAAATCTTAAAATTTTACTTTTTTGGAAATTGTCAATTTTTGGAGGGCTGTATATCCGTTAGTATTAAATCTACAGAGCTCGTTTTAGTCTCAAATTATTGCAATTTTAGTTTACTTTAAAAACTTGTAAAAAATATTTCTTCAAAAAACCCATAGTTTAAGACTTGTATTGAAAAAACCAAAAAAATGGTATCTAATAGTATATAATAAACAGTACCGAATCGAATTTGGTAAAATAGCTTGAAAATAATTCATAATTTGAGTGAACAAGCGAAACTAGTTAGTACAAAAAGTAATTATTTAGTTACATAACAAACTATTTTGAATTAATTAGACAATTCAGTAAAATTTAATTAAGTAACTATAAACCTGTACCTACTTTCAGCTATTCTAGCAAATTCTGTAAACCTCATCTAACTTTCCAATATGACTTCGAAAGTTAAATTATTTTTTTTACCTGTTGTGGCAACTTTTCAGGTTTAGCATTTTTAAAACGTATATGTGTAAGCACAATAGAAAAATAACAAAATAGTTGACACTTCCACCAACCAGCAGTAAATAGTAATCTTTCTTATTGGATAAAGGTTGACACAGAGAAATTTATCCAAACTTGTTAATTTCATTTTCTTTTGATTTCCTATTGATATTTAACTTTCCACAAAGTTTTTCAGTTAAAATTACGTATTTTTTATATAGTTTTTCACATACACTACGTTATCCCTAATCAATCAAAAGTTCTAAAAATATTTGACGTTGTATAGAAATTCGTAAATCCCAACTAACTACTTTATAATATGTATAGGAATGGAAAAAGTTTCATGGCGATCGATTTGGAGAATGGAAAGTTAAAACTGATACTTTAATTATTATTTTTTATGCTGAGTAATGTTTTCGATGCAGAAGATAATTCTCTAGCCCTCAATGGAAAACTTACATTTCAGCTTTAAGTTATAAAAAATTTATTGTGCAGTGGCGACTCGTATATTGGACAGTGGTACTGTCTAGATTTTGGAAATTAAATATAATTTTCAGCGGCGTGCAAGGGCCGTGGGTCAAGTGCCACTAGCCGCACCCGGCATTTTAAAATTCAGGTTTTGAAACCTGGATTATGTGCAGTGAAATGGATTTTTATTTATTATTGATTGGAAAGTAAGTTCTTTCTCTTCTTAAGATTGGCAAATTCTTAAGAAATATTCGATGATATTTGATACCCTCCAATAAGCTTTTTATAAAGTTATATCATGCTACTCTAGCTTATCTTCTGAAAGAGGAATTGCAATTCCACGCTACGCTATTGTTTGATATATCATCTACACGCGAATTACAAACTAAATTTCATTCTGAAAGCGAGCTTGCAGAATAGTAATGAATAAATGCATCTGGCTTGGTTTAGTTCCTTGTAGCCGCATTTAATTTTACTTCCACTTTCCGTTCTGCTATATTGAGTTCTAGAGAACTACAAAGGAAATACTTTCATGTATTAAATCAAAGTATCGTTTTACGATATCAAGTTTTGCCTTCGGTATCCTAAAACGAAATAACACTTAAACTATTTGTATAACGCTGATAAAGTTAACCTTAGCTGTGATTTTATGAATTTCTTGAAAAGCAGCCAACGAACACTTATCATAAATTAACAGTTTACAATATACAATTTGCAAGTTAGGTATACCCAAACACGAAATCTATTTTTTTTTAATATCAAAAACATAACTTTCAGTTATCAATTTTCATCTTTCAATGAAAAATACTGGTGACTGGCATTACTTTTGCTATAAATAAATGTAGTATGTAGAGCTTTTAATTGGTTAAATTAAGGCGAATAGCAGCATTATAATATTTATATTTTTTGTTATTGACTCTGCCCTTAACATTTTCACGTTTAAAATGTAAAAAATGAATCAGAAATAAAATAGAATTTTGTTTTTCTAATTAATTTATTTTTTAGAAAATTCACAGAATTATTAAATATTACCCAGACCCTCTGGTGCAACTGCCTTGATATATGAATGCATTTGTTTTAAATCTCTTGGTATCTAAAACCGGGAGGTTTGGGAGGTTGGTTACCTATACCGATACGCAATTAAGGTCAATTGGTAAAGAAAATAAATAATTACATTGCGGGAGCAGTTGTTTTGGTTCGTTCCTGTAAATTCAGCACATATTTTATGGACTTTAAAAAAAAGTGTTTACACAAAAATTTTACCACTTTTATTTAACAGATAATATATAGTAATATGAAAAATGTTATAAAGAATTTCCTTAATCGGGAAAAGAGATAAACTAAAAAGAGTAGGTTAATACTGAACATATCGTATCTTAATTTATATCAATTCAAATTTATATGCATCCAAATTCCATTGCTCTACAATTCAAACAAAACTAGAACGTCAGGCAATAAAAGTTTTAACGATTACGTTAAACACACAAAAGTTAAAAATGTTGAAGGCATTTCTATAAAATTTAACAAACAGTTGAGCATGATATATAATAGTCAAAACTTTTAAAGCCGATTCGGTAAAAAACTTGCGTTCGTAATTTTAAGCGTTATGGTCACATTTTATGGTTCGATGCTGGGATTTAAGGATTAGTTGATTTAAATTTGCAAAATACTTTATAGTTTTAAAATCAATTAGTATTATTAAAATGGAATGTACAAAATATGAAATATATAGATATAATAGTGATTTAAGTGATTAGTGTGGAAAGTAAGTGTAATTATTGTACGTAATTTATTTTTAAATTAAAATTTTCCATAGGTAATTTATTATTTAAATAATAAAATAATCCAATAAAGCTAATTAAATATTTAAAGAATTATTATTTTACTTGTGATGTGAAAATAAATAACTTTCCGCACTAGTGTGTAAAAAGGTCCATTACGTAACTCAAATTTTTTTTTTTTGATCTTTAATGCTAATCAGCTATGCCAGGTTATAGTGATCGGTGACTACAATACATATAATACACTGCTGCTTTCGGAATATTGTTGCGACAATAATAAATAAATAAATAAAATGCAGGTTTGGTAATATCTGACGTAGTTGAATATTTTTTGTTATTTAATTGAGAATTCAGATTATCCCACGTAAAGCATAAATCACGTCGAAGCCGATGGTTCCATGATATCTTTGGCCATCATCTTATCCAGCTATCTAAACCAACTTTTTTTTAATAATCATATATGAGTTGCAAAAAACATGCTTCGGTCCATAAAATTCAAGGTCTAAAACTAAGATGAAGGCTATTTAAAATTTTTCTGTTATTCAAACATTGCTTATGTTCAATAATTGCACTTTTTAAGTGCAAGTAAAATCGATATGACGAGCAAATTTAAAATTTCTTTGTTGGAAAGTAACAGGCTTTGTTTATAAATTAAGTTAACTTTAATTTTGTTTGTCGATATTTTGTGTATTTTATTTGACCCAAAGCGATTACCGATTGTTTGCAAAACATTCATTAAACAGTAACATTGTATATCCATTGTCAATATGTTGTATTCAAAAACGAATTTAGGGTTGTCATCGATTTATCAGTTACTTATATTTGTTATAAAATTGTAATTTCTTGGTACATGAGATTTTGCGGTCCACAAAGCGTTTACACTAAAACTATTTTTAATTTTGAATTTTATAGGTATCTCAGACATGTTGCAACATAACTGCAAATTTTTCAATACAGGACAGCAACTGCTAGATATGATTTTCAGTAAAAGATACGTATAGTATTATTTATAGTTGAAAGAAATCCCAAAATAATTTTTTATGACGGGGAATTTTAAAGCTACTATTTAAATTTAAGAACCTTTATTCTAAAATTTGTTTAATTTGAGCATACTTGTTTAAATATATATACAAATGTGTACATAAAAAATGCATACTACATTCTTACTACCAGAAGGGTGCAATAAAAATTTGAATGCGCATACTATAACTGGCAATAGAGATAAAACCATTGGCTTACCATCTGCTCTATTAGGTTTAAAAGTAAAGCTTCTAATTATACAAATTTTATTATGTATAAAATGTATAATTTTCAGCATCCCTATGCAGGATTCGTAAAGGTGCGGTTTAGTGGAAGAGCGTCACGTTTATCAAATTTGGGTATTACATGTAGCAGTGATTTTTGTTGAAATTTTTTTAAGAGTTGCGTATTTTCAACATATTTTATAAAAGTAGTTTCAGTTTTAGACAATCAAATTATGAACAAAAATTGTTTGAAAAAATTCGGTTTTGCAACGTTCATAAGCGTAAAAGAGTTTTTCGTAATTCCATAAGGGTAAACAAAAAAGTTATTATTTGATTTAGACAACATGAACGTTAGTTAAGCATAGCATAATCCTATTGTTGGAGGGTTTAGTAATTATGTTATTTTGCAGTAAAAAACGATTTATTATATTATTATTTCCTACCGAAACATCACCAGCTACATTATTGTTATTACGAATGAATTATATTTGGGAAATTACAGTTATACGAAACATATTTACTACACGCTTATTTATTTTGTTTAAGTGAATTAACCTAGTTCGTTTGTTTTAATTTACAAGAATAGCTTAACGGAAGTGTTAAAATAATTTAATTTTAACTATAACTTTAAATCAATTTTCGTTTATAATTCAATTAGAAACATCCCGGAAAATTAAAATTGAAAGCAAATGGAAATGCGATGATAATAGTCATTTTCTGGGATGGTTTTAATTATTGTTCTAGTTAAAAATCTGTATGCATTTAAACTTGCCGTTAAAATTTAAATATTTTTAACTTTTCTGCAAATTATTATTTGACACCGATATTGTTTAAATATAAATTTGTTTTATTTTTAATCCAATAAATATTTGAATAACTAAAACCGCAATACCAATAAACGGCTCTTTTTACGTTTAGAATCTTTTCTGCAAATAATAGATTTAGAAAGTGGGAAATATAACTTTTTAAATAGTTTTTATAACTGAATCTACTACCCTTTCCTACGTATTAAATCGCAATTAATTTGGAAATGTCAAATTAGTATTGGAAAGGTAAATGATGTTATTAATTTCCGCTTTAAAACTTCCAAAATTATCAATTTAGATTAGCTTCCTCCAATTTTAATATAAAACGTTTTGTTTTAAAAATCAACCTGGAAGTTATAAAGTATTTAAAGTTTAATTCGTTAGGTATTACATATTATAGTTTTATATTATTATTTAAATAAAAAATGTGAGAAATATTCAAAATCTCAAAATTTAGTTAACGTGTTTCAACGTTTTTGGATCTCGTCAGTTTCGTACAGGTAAAGATTTTTAGAAATAATTTTGCATTTGTTTACATTATTCATTGCACGAGTGCGTGCAAAGCTATCTGCAGTAAAATAGTTCTGTTAGTTTGGTTCCGGATAACAGATGATTATCAGGACTAGGAATATGATTTATATCCGCAGTATAATCACATCAGCTTAAATTTAATATATGTTGTATTATGTTGTAATTCAAAATTTTATTATGGAAAGTTTACCAAACTTGCAAATATACCTTCGATGAGCAAATATAACTTTTTCCTTGTCTGTCTGTCTGTCTGTAACAGAATGATTGGTTGTTTCAAATAATACTTATATACAAAAACGCACGTAGTACGTCATAGGCACCCTACGTTGATGAAGTTTTAATGAAGTATGATGTTCCTTAAATTAACAAAAAACAAAAAATAATTAAATCTGTTTAATTCAAACTTGGTTCAACTTTATTTAATAATTATTAAATATTATTGTTGTAATCTCAAAATATGATAAAATGTATTGTTTAATTTTGTAATACATATAGCAAAATAAATTACATACTGGTATTTACAAAAATATTCATCATTGTAAGCTTAAACTAATTTAGAAAATTAATTTTCACATTTATAACTTTATATGAATTATATCTTGACAAAGGAAAATTTATTGTTATGTCTTAATTTTGTGCGCTCAGGTACTTTTAACTTCACTTTCTTCATTTTTGTTTACAATTTTTTACTTTCATTTGTTTAGTACGTGATAAATTTTGATTTGACTATACCCAACCGCAAAACAAAAATTTACTTAATAGCAATGGGTAGGTTCTGACTTGCAAAAGGTCAAGGAAAGTTCTAATTTAGTAGATTTGTAGAATTTGGTGTCCTAATTAATATTCAAGTTTGCGACCTTGAGCGACCGCCGCTCGCGCCGCCATATTGGAAAAGTGGTACTAAAACCAGTTTCTTGAGAATATCTTCTCTGCAGTGCCACCTAGGTCAAAAGTAGCTCTTAGAAAAATTATAGAGCATAAAATTTCCTGCAACTTTTGTATAAAATATTTTTTAATCAGATGAATAGTTCACGAGTTACAGCGGAGTCAAACTCAGCAAATTTCTACAATTCGTAAAATCGCTACATTTTTTCTCGAAATTTTAATAAATACCGAGCACTTAATACGTATTACCGTTTTTTACTCATTTCCGCACCACCATAAGGTAGAGTAGTGGCCAATTTCATAAAACTTTTAACGAGCCGTTACCGTTACGATGATTTCTATTGGCTTGTCAGTACTGAGAGTTAATTTCCATTGGTTAGTTAAATTTAACGACGTTTAACGTCGTTACGAAATTTAACTTTTTTATGTGGTGTCCCCAGTAGGCCTAATCCACGATTCGTTATTTACTGATGTTTTTCCTTCCGTTTCGATGCCCTAGATGGCACAGACTCACTTAATATATCGATAGATTCTTGCAAACTTCTTCCCTCTTCTTCCCAGTTTTCATCTTCGTTGTCTTCTTCGACTTCCTGTCCCAATAATTTTGTAACGTTCAGGTCTCCATTCTCGTCATCATAGTCGTCTTCTTCTTCAGAACCCACAAAAATGGACAAGCATGTGCATTTTTGTGCACAGACAAGCGTAAGGTCTGATTTTAATTTTATTTTTCCAACTTTGAAATTGTAAAATTTATAAAATTAATATAATATTTTATGATAATTGTGAAAAATAAAAAAAGGAGAATAAAATTTGCAAAGAAATTCGGTAATTGTGAAAATAATTAAATATTTTATGAAAATTAAAAAAAAATTAATTTTAAGGTAGAGGAAGTTTACAGCGAAATTATAATTAATCGATTGATACGTGGTTTAGGTAGTGTAACTCGATATTAACCATATCACTATTTTAGAAAACCTAAAAAATGCACACACACTTTTCAGAACTAAAATGTTTTTAAGTTATCACAATTAAAATACACTGTAAGTATACAATATCGCAAACGTTTTCACCATACTATGGCATCATCAGGCGATGTATTATAGGCGATGTAGGCGATGATAGGCGATGACTATGTATCATCAGCGATGTATAATACATCGCCTGATGATGCCATAGTATGGTGAAAACGTTTGCGATATTGTATACTTACAGTGTATTTTAATTGTGATAACTTAAAAACATTTTAGTTCTGAAAAGTGTGTGTGCATTTTTTAGGTTTTCTAAAATAGTGATATGAAATTATAATTAAAATTTAATTAAAGTTAAATAATTTGCGAATCGATAAAATTTATTAATAACCAAATTTAATATTTCTAATTTTATGTATATTTATTTAAAGGAGCACTCAACCGAAGAAATGACTTAAATATCTAAAAATTTCTCACATTTACATTAAAGCCTCGTTCTCGTCCAATTAACGCAAAGTAAATTAATTCAAAAAATTACATTTCTGCTTTACAACCTTATTTTCATCGATGTATTTGACTTTAAGTGCTTTTTTGTCTATTTACAAGGTTTTCGTTTAACATTTCAATACATTTTGCATAGTTAAAGATTGACCACTAGTCACCATTTCCTGGCTTATTAGCCATCCATACGCGTAAAAATTTTAATTTTGAACCGCTAAAATTGGTGAAACGGCTAATCAATCACAGAATAGCAGTTCAAGTCGTGCATGTGGTGTGCGATGTGTAAGAGCTCTTTTACATTTCTGATTGGCAACCAATTTATGATTGACTACCAGCTTTTTAAATATTTTTATTCTTAAAAAGTTTAATGTTTAATAATAAAATTGTTTAATAAAAATTAAAAATGTTTAATAATTTTAGAAAACTCGAACAGTTTGGGGGGGAAGTGGGGAACAGTGGGGAGCAGTTGACCAATGAGAATACGAATTTCGAAACATATATCACCATGTAACAAACTATAATCAATTTTATGAAAAAAAAAATTAATAACAAATCCCTCGTTCGTAGTGTTAATTATTTTCATTATTAAATCATACCGTATAAATACAATATTTTATGTTAACTATAATATTTACACATTAAATGCATTTAAATTATTACAGAATTATTTAGAACCCAGCTATAAATTTTTAAAACAATAAATTATATTTTTTGCGTTTTTTGTAACAAAATTTACATTTTTGCTACATTTGATTTTACTTAAATTTTTGATTTTCATTGGTTTGTCCGACTCGGATTTTTATATTAAATTTTAAATATAAATAAATGCAATTAAATTTTATTCCAAAAAAACATTGTACATTTTATACAGGTATAATATCTCGTACATACCTACTATCCTGTATTATTATCAAGTATAAAGCATCTGACAGTAAGTTGACACTTGAAAATACATTAGGTACAGATTTGTATCACAATTTAATTACACTTATAACTTTTAGCTTTGTTATATTTCAAGTAAAACCATTTCATCTTAAAATTAATTTTAAACTTTTGAACATTTATGAATAATATAAAGGTAATTAAGAGTTTAAATAAAACACGTTCTATTTCGAGAATGTTAATTATATTTTTCAACATTTCCAAAAAAAATAATTGAAAAACTTGAATTGAAAACGTAATAATACAAGTCAGTACCTGTTATTTTTAAGATCCCATTATTTTTGGTTCCTGACACAAACAAAAAACAACTGATTTAGTCATAACCCATGTCTTGGTTTCCACAAGAGACGTTTTTGTGCTGAGTGTGCAGACACAAACACGGCTGCTTCTTCGTCAATTGATTCGCTTCACGTAAGCCACGTTTCTATTGCCATGAGAATATCTTACGATTAACACGAGGGAGATCTCAAATTAGCTGCATCTAGCTTCATTAAAGATTGATTTCCCACTTGAAAATCACGTAACATTGATAAAAACTATCATAATTGACTGTAGTGGTCCCCTTTTTGTTTTTTATAATTTTTTTGAAAATACTGAAATAATAATATAATGCAATGACTGAAATACTACACACATACTACATACCCAACAAAAGTATTGATTTTAGATACTCAGAAGCATGGGAATAATTATTTTATCATTTATGGTAGAATAAATACGGAAAATTCATTAATTTGAGTTTATTTGAATTAAGAATTAATTAATATTGCTCTCTTTACTCAAAGTGGTTTTTACAGCATTACTTTATAGCTTCCTTTTGAAATATTTTAAAAATTACTTTCTTTTAAAAATCCATACTTGAATAAAGTTATAAACTTGAAATTACTCTATCATATTATAATATACAAAAACTATAAGAATGTTTACATTTAAACGAGATCTAAACAAAACTTTTTATTTTAACTTTGTAATTTACTTGGTTGGAATAAACGTTGTTAGAGATACATATTTGATAAATATAAATACAAATTAATGCAAACATACAAAAGCCGGTACGCCCTCGAAATTTTTGATATCCAACAAAATCAATTAGCAAAAAATCAGTTCACTATTTGAATAATTTATTACCAATATTTTGTGATTAAAATTAGAGCAGGATTTATCTCATATAATATTTAAAAATAATACCGGTTTTCAGTTATTACAATTCAAATAACTTGGCAAGAAAATTAGTACAACGAAATTTTGTACTACAAACGCATATTATTGGAAGCGGCAAAAATGTGTTATGGATCTATTTCTAATGTAAATGTCCAGAAATTGCTGTGGCGACGACGAATATTTTAAGAAGACGATATTCTATTCAAATTGTGGTAAAGGGTGTCTCAATTTGAACTTTTTTTTTCAGTAGGCCTATTTTCGCCTACGGCGAAAGATATGTCAATTTATTTTTTGACATTCTGTTAGTATATAGTCTACCATTAACTAAAATGAACGCAATTACTATTGAAAATCGTGTTAAATTTATTCAAATCCATTACGAAAATGGTCGATCTGTGAAAACCACATTTCGTAAAATTATTGATATTTTTGGTCGTTACTTACTGTCGTTACTATCGATTTTTGGTCGATACTGAAGACATGTGGTTCCAACAGGATGGTGCAACATGCCATACAGCACGTGAAACATTGGAATTAATCCATGAAAAATTTCCTGATCGAATAATCTCACGTTTTGGTGATGTCAATTGGCCACCAAGATCGTGTGATTTGACACCGTTGGATTATTTTTTATGGGGCTATGTGAAAGATAAAGTTTATAAGAACAATCCAACAACAATTCAAGAACTTAAAACCAACATTGAACAAGAAATTCGTGAGATCCAACCTCAATTATGTAAAAAAGTCATTGAAAATTTTACTCAAAGAATCAATGTTTGCAAACGTGCTCGCGGTGGACATTTGGATGATATCATTTTTAAACATTAAATTGTAGACTATCTACAACATATTTCAATAAAAATATTCCAAACTTTCATTCAAATTGTATGTTTTATTCAAAAATTAAAAAACAAGTTCAAATTGAGACACCCTTTAGAAAGCAGTAAACAGGAAATTACTTTCTATAAAGTTTTAGCAATCCGAATACTTTTCAAGATAACCACGTTACTACTCTAATTTATTAAATTTAAAAATAAATCAGTATTGTTGTGGTTTGTTTGGTTCATTGACTTTGTAGTTGGTGTAACTAACATTTCGTATTAATATATTTTCAAAATAAAATTTTCAAATTTAACGTTTTTGTAAATGTTTTATGAATGATCACGCGGTAGATTTAATGTTAGAAATAACTTAAAACTGGGGAGTTTTTGCGCAATTAATTTTTATTTTTCTCTAATTGTATATTGATGCGCAAGTGTGGATTAACAATATTTTTACATTCTCTCTCATATGTTATAATTATTACGAGTTGTTATGCCGAGTTAAAATTATAATCCCAGGATGTAGGATTTCATTTCTGCATTCCCCCGAGATTATGTGAAAATAAAAATAAAAAATTCATAAAATTAAAATATGCGATAAAATGAAAATTAATGAAAAGGAAAGCAATATTTGCACGAAGCTATATTTTCTTTTAATTCCTCCATATCTCTTGTGAAATTATTTTAATATGTTATGTATTTAAACGATTTGATTATTTACTAAAGTAGAAGTTTGAAATACTATTACTGATAGCCAACTTTGCTTCTTGTTTTTAATTAAATGCTTTCTAGATTGCCTTAATGGCAATGGATGGAGAAAACAGTTAGCGGTAGAGGTAGCAATATCAGTTTCATTGTCACTTAGTTGTCACAATTATTTCCTTGATTGAAATTTAATTCACAGAAATATTCAATTTTACGAATTGTACATTTTTTTAAGCAATTTTTCAAATAGTTATTATTATTATATTGCAAGAAATTCATAAATCAATCTCCGAATTTTGAAAATATAAAATAGATATTCTGGGATCTCGAAAATCAGGTATAAGCAGAGATGTTACCCTATAACCTAGATAACTAACTTTGTATATTTTGTATACGAAAAAGTGAAGCCTGGTCATGTGATCGCCGCCATTTGTAGTTGGGTCAACTCTCTACCTGTGATAGGGTAATATCTCTGGGATTAGATAGAATATTTTCTTTCTCGCAATTTGGTTGGGTCGTTTGACCCAACTACAAATGGCCACCTGGCTTCACTTTTGAATTCGTAGTTAGCCATCTAGGTTATAGGGTAACATCTCTGGGTATAAGTAGTATAATCTCTAATTATAAATTTTAAGATTTCTAACCTGCTTTACACACGGTGTGTTTTTTTTATTAGAGCCTCACCTCAAAATCCAATTTGAGAATTTGATTGGTCGAGTCGGGGAATTGTAAATTGCACTCTAAACTTTACCATAAAATGTGTAAACTGCCCTCCAAACTACCTGAAGCTTAATAATATTATTCCCATAAATCCCCGACACTAATATGTATCAATTAAAAATAAAGATTTAATTCAGAACAGAAAAAATCACATTCGTCCTCTTTGTGCGAGTAGGACCGGTCTAGAGGGATATTTTAGCGAGTATGGCGTTTATCAAAAGGGCTCGGAGCGGATGGGATCGAAGCGAAGGGTGCGGAGATATAAAAAATATCTATAAAACTGTATAAAAACTATCTTTAATTTGTCTAGGCATCTGCTAATAACGCAGAATTTTCTTATGTCAAGAGATGTATTGGAGATGAGAGGAGGTGTGAAGAGCTGTGAGGAGATGTGTGGCAGATGTGGGGGAGATACAAGGATATGGAGGAAATGTGGGGAGATGTGAGGAAGTGTTGGGAGGTTTTGAGGAAAAGGAGATGTGGTGTATGTATTTTTGTCGGGAGATTTACCCCTCGATTCAGGGCCATAGCCAGGATTTCATTTCGGGGGGGGGGGGCACTCATAAAAAACCTTTTGTAAAAAGTAAAATTTTCGGGCGATCGCCTTCCGGGGATTTTTATTATTACAAACAAATGTTGCTTTTTTTACATTTCGGGAGGGGGGCACATGTCCCCAGGTGCCCCCTCCTTGGCTACGGGCCTACATCGATTAATTATTACCAATTTGCAACAAATTAATCTGATAGTAGCAATTACTGGTCACACCATTGCCCAATGCAAATCTGTGTAAACTACGCCGAGTGCGAGGATCTCGAGTACTTCGAAGTCCAACAGCTCCAGATGAAGACTGACTGCCAGTCAGGACCGGATATGACCGGACTTAATAAAAATGTTGTTTTTTTGTTATTTTTCTTATGGAAAACAATAAATTACTGTTTATTAAGTATATTTTATAAAAGTTACTGTTTAATAGCTACTTATACAGGGTGGGCCAAATTCGACGAACTGATTTGAAATACTTATAATTTTTTTGTTTTTGAAGTTTTTTATTGCTTTTTATTATTTTTTTTTGCAAATGAAAGTATAAATAAATTATTAAATTTTTTAAAGTTAAATGTGAAAAATGATATCCTTTAATTTTCCTGTTGGCAGTTAATGGCTTTTTTTATTAAGGTATTTTGCATTACGTTTTGCAGTTTTGCAATTTTGCAGTTTCTGTGCGAATATTCTCCTTTAGTTCTTGAATGCTTTGTGGTTTGTTGGCGTAAACTTGTTCTTTCAAGAAACTCAACAAAAAAAATTAGGAGCCGTCAAATCTTGGGAACGAGGTGGCCACGTGGAATCAGAATTTTTTTTAATTAATCGGTCTTCGAAAAGTTCTCGCAGAACTGCCATTGTCTGTCTCGCGATATGAGCTATTATGATTTGCAAAAGAATAAAAATAACAAACTTTAAAAACAAAAAAATTATAAGCATGACAAATCATTCAATCTAAGTTGGACCACCCTGTTTTTGCACTGAGTATGAAGACAGTAGTAAATTTTATAAAATTCTTTATTATTTGCAAAAAAAAACATTGAGAAACTTTAAAAACAAAAGAATTTTAAACATTTCAAATCAGTGCGTCGAAGTTGGCCCACCCTATATATATATAACCGAAGTTAAATGCGATTCTTTTTATATCTTTAGCCAAGATATACAACATGCCGTGTTATAAAAAGACACTTTTACTTCGTGTCGTGTTTCTGTTTAAAATTTTTCTTACCGACGATTTGAACTTAAAAATTTTAATTTCAATGAAAAAATTTGAAAAAAAGTAAAAAAAGGAAAGAATCATAAAAAAAATTTTGAGTTGGATTTAGACGTGGAAGATATACCTACTGTTATATAATGATCTTCTATAATTTTTTTAATAATTTATTGTTCTTTGATTATTTAATTTTTGTTCTTATAAGTAAAAATGTTACTGTAAAAGCAGTAAATCCTAGGATTTACAATTTTGATGTAGTAAATGTACGAAAAAATGAATTTTGGACTTTTACGATACCATAACGATCAATCTTAAGATTGACGTTTTTTTGCCTGAATCTGAAGATTGATCAATCTAAGAATTTTGGGGTGAATCCGAAATTTACCGTGGTTTACCTGGTTTCTGCACTTTGTTGTTGCAACTTCAACCATTTGTTGGGAAAACTAAAATATTTAAATATGTATTTACCTAAAAATAAATACAAAAATATTATTTATAAAATTATCTAATTTTCAAATTAAATATCAAATGATAAATAGAGGATTTTTGAATACGACAATATAGTGACGTGCTTCTTTTATAAACCGGCCCTAGGCTGTGCAAGTTTTTAGAAAAAGTTATATAGGTACTTTTTTTTTAGAAAATTATTAGAAATTTTGAATTTTAATTGATTTTTAAAGCGGTTAGTATTATTTAACGTTCCATCAGTTTTGAAAAATTTTGGTAAAATATTTATGTCGAAATTAGAGAATCAAACAGACTAAAAGAATGTTCAGGCTTCTACTAATTACAAACCTTCGGCTTATAAAATAAGGAGTTCTGATAGATAATTATCCATTTCATACCAAAAACAGAAAAAATTAAAAAATTTTGCCGAATATTTTGTAGTGGTAAAAGTTTGTTTATTTCTTTTTTCTTTTCTTTTTGTAAGAAAAATATCAATTTATTAAATAGCAAAAATTATAATAAAATATCGTTAGTGCGGCAACTTCTATTCTGATCTTCGTATTTTAGTATTTTTAACAGCAATAACTAATTAATTGGTATAGAATTGAAATTCATGCTACAATATGTATGGTATAAAATGCAAAAATCTCGTTAATCCATTCTTGAGCACCAATATAAATTAAGTAAAAATGAAAACATTTAATTTATTTATAATTTAGGAAAAAATTAGAAAACAAAATTTTAATTTTTAGTTAAAAATGCAAATATTGACTAACTCACAGAGATCACATGACGAAAATTTACGATGTTGTTGTCCCTATGCAACATCATGATTGTTATTCGATATATTGTTAGTTTCATGCAGTGAAGGGTAGGAAAACGTGATGAAACATTATTGCAGATGTATAGTTGCAAAACGATCAACCTGTTTTATTTCATCGACAAACACGTCATGTAAAATTTTCATCAAATGCTATAAAATGCTAATATTAATTCAAAATATTCATAAATCTTGGAAAATTTCTGTATTGTATTGCTATTTAAATAATCCTTTGTTTGTAGTAAACCCAGAAGAAAAACGAACATGTTTACAAAGTTATTCATCAATCATCAATCAAATAATGTAATCAAATCTTAACCGAGATATAATTTTTTTTAACAAAATAAATATCGTGTATGCAAAATAACAAAATATTTGAAAGCTTATAATTAGCAATTAGGAAAACGGCTAAAATATATCTAATAATAAATACGGAATCTGTGCTAAAGCAGACTTGGCCTATTTCTGTGCTCTAAATCATTAGTAATATGTCAATTTTTTGGAGCTTCTAAACATTAAATTAATTAATTATATTCGTATGCGTATTAATTTTTGAAACGATATCAATGCAATTTATATTTAAATATAACATTGTAATGGAAGTGTCATTAGTAAATTAGTTTTCGATAATGCAATTTATCACTGCGGAACGTTCTGGAGCTAACTAGTAGCTACCTAAAACCGTGATGTTGCAATTAAAGCAAATAAATAGGACTTTTATTTTTATCCATTTTCTTTTGATGTACAATAGCTTAGTTTTAAGATGTTAAAGTTTACTAGTAGCAATAATAATAAGGGCAGTGATCCTATTTTACGGTACATCGAAACTCATCCATGTAGATATACGAATTTATATTAAAGTTGATCTAGCTGTACATAATCTTTCCGCTCACGCTTTATGAGGGTTCGTGCTATGATATCGGAAGAATTTATCATTAAGGTTGATTTCGGTTTCAACTAACAATTATCGAAATTTTGTCACTCTAATATATTTTAAAGCGCTTCCTTTTTACGTAAAATTGAGCCTGCAGCTTTATCCTTTTTCATGGTAAATGGTATTTCCTATAAGTATAAATAATGATTTCGCGGAATTTATGAATACGTTTTATTAAATTTCTTTATGCATATTAAAAATAAATTTACAAAACACTCCAACTTTAATATAAGTTTGAGTATTTTTCTATTGATGCTTTCGCCACTATTCATCTATAATGCAAGAGCCAATTTTTGCATAGTTCCGTAATTGTTTTTTAGAAAACAATGCAATGTTTAAATGCAAAAGGTACCTCTGGAGATAATTTACTTCCACATGTAATAACAATTTTTTCTTCTACCTTTTGCAATTTTTGAACAAACACTTTGAAATTTTATACTGCAATTTAAGATTAGTTTATGGATGCGTAAATAATGATGCTTAGGTGTTAATAATACTTCATCACCTCTTCAACAGCGGTCTTTGTGTCTTCTGAAACAGATATAACCGTATACGATGCTTTACTTAAAAGTATACACTCCATCATTATTTCAAAGTAAATTTTAATTACACGAAAATTTGCTTAATAGACCGCAATGTGCCTTTGCTTAATTTTTATAGCAATTATATAACATAATTAATTTGCAATTTACAAAACAAAACAAAAAGTATTCCAAGTATAAAAGGTTTTTTATATCTAAGAAATAGGAAAATTAGAAAATAACATGCGCCAATGTAAGAATTATTTAAAAATTCAAGTGTCAATGAATCAACTCTACCCTACACTATGCCTCAAACGTCCTTTGATGTTCACTGACGGTAACCTTTACATCCTGCATGGAGAGCTAAGGAATTCTTACGGTCCTGAACTCAGGTGTTTGTCGTTCAGGTAAGCGTGAAAAGAATGCTAAGGTTGCTGGGCGCCAGCAGATATTCATAAAACAAACAATAACACATGAAATTTATCAATTCTCAATGATATGACTGGATCGCCCAAATGATCGTAAACATGGCGTTCGTTGACTGCTAGAGATCTCTCGTTGGAAATGGTGACATGTGGCCTTGAGCCACTTGGCTCTGCGACAACTCGCCTCGGACAACTGGCCTTGACGACATGTGGCCCTGGTGACAACTGGCCTTATAGGCCATTAGTAAATATTGTCATGTTTCAAAAACTTGTTTAAAATTTAAAATATTATTTTATTGAATTTGAATTTTAATTTATTTGTTATAATTATGAATTTAATTTAATTTCCATTTTCGTGTAAATTTGAATAATTATTTTAATTGCTATTAATTTGTTAATAATTTATTGTTTATATTGTACATATTGGGATTATTGTTGTTAGCGCCAAAAGTTTAATTTTGGCGCGGAAATTTGTTAAAACGAGGCCTTTTGCCGTTTGCGCCGACCGGAGTGATCGCATTGCGGACGCTCTCCGTTAATTTGTAATTTTGCGTTGTATTTTGAAATTAAATTTGAGTTTTTTATGTGTATGAAGTTTGAGTTATTACCAGTGTTTTTATTTTATTGCTTAGATTATTTAAAAAAATTAAGAGACTCTTGCTAATAAAAAAAAAGTGGATGGCCCCAAGAAAATTTAACGTTTGCTTGAATTTTAAAAATTAATATATTGGGGTGCATCGCAATATATTATTTTGCTTCTTGTAACATTTTATTACAGATTTTCGCTTGATCACTGAAATTTCCAAAATCTACTCTCAAAAATTTGACAAAAACATAAGATATTATTTAAATTAAGTCGAAACCAGTTATAATACACTAGGCAGCCTGATAAGTCCCTGGATAATAAAACACGGAAACATGTTTTTGGCCAATTCGGTTTAATTTCTCAACATACTTTCCTTTTAGGTCGATACAACGAGTCCAACGATTTTCTAATTTTTTTTAATGTCCGAATAGTAGTCGATCGGATGTTCCTCAAAATAGGCCTCAAAATAGGCCTCAGTGTCAGCTATGAGCTCGTCATTTGAGTAAATACGTTTACCGGTGAGCCATTTCTTCAAGTTTAAAACAGGGTGAAGTAACTGGGAGTCAGGTCTGGCGAATACGGTGGTTGAGGAATCAGTTCAAACCCGATTTTGTGCAATTTTGCTTGTACAACTAACGATGAATGAACAGCAGGCGCATTGTCGTGATGATAAAGAGTTTTCATCTTTAAATTTGGCCACTTTTCGGCGATTTCATTTTTTAAACGATCCAATAATGATGAATAATATGCGCCAGTAATAGTTTTACCTCTTTCAAGGTAGTCGATGAAAATTATTCCATGCGAATCCCCAAAGCCGGAACTAGGGTATGATGCGCCCGTGGCGACTTTGAAACTTGCGCCTCTACCAGGGGTTCTGGAGGGTACTCTCCCAGCTAATAACACCGCAGGTGAAACTGTTTGAAATTTTTAAGGTCAAGCGCTCTATTGTAGAAAAGTTAGAAAACCACGATACAAAAATATTTTCTCAAAAAAATAGGTTTAATGAAGCAAATTTATTTAAAAAATATATTAAAAAACTAAGCACGCAGCAGCACTTAGTTGATTTCCGCGTGGTAAAGGCCACAGGCATCCTGCTTATCTTTTATTATATTTTTTATTCTAGAATTTTATCTTTTTTTTAGATTTTATTAAATTTAATTTTAAAATTAAAAATTTGACGCCCCCTAAGTAGCTCGCGCCCGTGGCGGGGGCCTTACTCGCTACGCCCTAGTTTCGGCCCTGCAAATTCCAAAATATGGTAAATAATGCTTTGGAGCACTTTCACCCGCAGAAACCCATTGTTTTGATTGCTGTTTTGACTCTGGTGTATAGTAATGGATTTAGGCTTCATGAATTGTTATAAATAGGCGAAAAAAGTCTTTTGGCTTACGCGTAAACATGTTCAAATTCTGCTGAGAAGTTGTAACACGAATTCATTTTTGGTCGACTGTGAGCAAACGCGGCACCCAATGCGCGCAGAGCTTCTTCATGCCCAAAAACGCATATATGATATTGCCCACACATTCCATTGGTATACTTACAGCCTTAGCTAGCTCCCTTAATTTCACTTTGAGATCGTTCAACATCGTATCATGGATTTTTTCGATATTTTCTGGTGTAGTGACCTCATTTGGGCGTCCAGAACGTTCAGCATTATCGGTGCTCGTACGTCCACAACAAAAACAGTAAACCACCTATGAATCGTTTCAATCGACGGTACAGAGTCCGGGAATACTTATCCAGCTTGGCTTTGATCTCGGTTATCGTTTTCTTGCGTAAATAATAGCGTTTAATCAAAACTCGAAACTCACTTTTTTTCCATATTAAAAAATACTTATTAGTTGGTCTCTTCTCGGTGCTGTAACTTGTAAATGAGTAATCGTAAATGGCTGAAATCGCTTTCGCTGGGGTGAACCCATATCTCCTTCATCGGATGTTGGTTGTTGGCCGTAGAATTTTGGGAAGCGGTGACCTCCTTGGTGGTGGCGCTAGGCATGATCGGACTGGATGGCTGAAATTATGATAGACGTCATTTAAAGGATAAAGCTTATCAAAAATAATTCAAATTAGGGAATACAATACTCGTGGATCTGGCTGTCTTTGTGAAGACCTTCTAAAAATTTCTAACGATTTGGATGATGACACTGGAATAGTGCCATCCTTCAACAATGTTTGTCGTTCGTACAATTCCGTAAATAGTTGCTTTATGCTGGTTCCACGAATCAATTAAAAAACGCGCATCGGTATGTTGGCGTCTACCTCGAATATACGTATGTTCAAAATATGTCAAGAGTTCATCCATATGCTCGTGAATAGGCATGGATTCGACAAGAATATTGAAAGCAGCAGTAACCTCAAGGGCAGGAACTTAAGCAAGAAAATGCTCTCACAGAAGACATCGTTAGTGTCGTCTTCTTTCTTTCTTCTTCTTTCATTCCAAGTTGCTGAACTTTTCTTATGACGCTTTGGCATAAATGGAACTAGCAACCAGTAATAATGGTTTCTGGAATATGAGCTTTAATTTAGTTAAGTAGGTGATTACACGTTGTTCTGTTCATATTGTTGAAGAGACAATACAAACCCACTGGATTAATACCAGGCGCAAATTTGAAGTGAATACTATAAAGTTGAAAACATATTTTCGGTACAGCTTTGTCTGTAATAAAATGTTGCAAGGAGCGAAATAATATATTTTCATGAAAATTTTTAGTCCAAGGGCCAGTTGTCGATAGGGCCAGTTATCGCCAAGGCCAGTTGTCGATAGGGCCAGTTATCGCCAAGGCCACTTGTCGCCAAGGCCACTTGTCGCCAAGGCCAGTTATCGCAGTGCCAACTGTCGATACACCCTCTCTTTAAAATAGAGAGCAAAGCTTATTTCCACTTGAACGTGGAACGAATTGCTTCGTTTTTACTTCGTTGTCCTAAAATTTTATAAAAAAGTACCTACTAAATTTTTTTTAATAAATAAAAAAGTATAATAAAATAAATAAATCAGATTTGCAGTTTCAGGTTTTAATATTATTATACTATCGTGAACTTTATCAACAGCAAGTGTAATAAATTGCACTGCAAAATAACGTGATTTTTATTTTCATTTGATAATATTTACCTTACAGTACACATGTAATACTTTGATGTGAATAACTCTCGAGTGATCGTTGAAATACATACGAAAATTTAAAATGAAAATTTAATATTAAAGAAATTTAAGGCAACCAATCTTGTATCATGGTTTTACCTTTAGATGTAACTTTACACTTATTTAATAACAAATTTACGATTTTTAAATGATGAAAAAGAGCAAATAAGCTACTTTTTTAATCAAAATTTCATTATGAAATGTAACCACAATATCTTAAATTTACAATTCCCTTTTGAAATGACTTTTGTAGTTTTTATCAAAAAATAAGCTTCAAAATAGTAGATTGTGATATAGTAAGTTACGTAAAGCAGATATTTCTTTTAGCTAGGTGACCCTAAATTATTTTTCATATAAAAAACTTTCCAATAATTTTCAATTTCCAGAAAATTGATAGCAGGCTAGTTTCGTTAAATATGTTATAAACTGTAATTGAAATATGTATTTGAACTTGACTGCTTTACCACTTTACATTATTAAATATGTAATCTCGGTTAAGTTAAGTGCATTTACATCGAGCATGAGACCTCAAAAACTATTTAATTCGACATGAGATTAAAGTATAAACAGAACAAACCATTTAGTAACGTTTACCTAATTTTATTTATTTTATATAATTTTTAATAAAAAATTAAATACAAAAAATTTTCTTTCCCCTAAAATTAATGTATTACAATTAAAGTTTAAGCTGAGCTAAACTAAATTAAAGCTCAGTGAATTTTTTAAACGAATTATAGAAGTTTTAATTACAAATTAGCAATACGAAGACACATAAATGATATTAATTTATTTAAATTTATTTAAAACTCTGTTGAATTTTAATTCTCTTAATAAATCTTATAAATTGATTCAATTTAATTTCTATTCTAATTATTATTATTTTGAATTAAATACTATTAAATTTAAAAATCAAATTTTTTCTTTAACTTTAAAAAAACTGATAAATAATTACCTCAACTTCGTACATTAAAAGTATAATATAAAAAAAAAAATTAAATTGTTTGTGTAATTTAAAGTTTTTGTTTTAAAGTAATTTATTTATTTTTTTATTACAGTGGTTACTGCTGTGGACTTAGTACGCATTTCGTGGTGTCAGTTCAACAAAGGTAAGCAGCATTTAAAATTACTATTGTTTAAGCTACCCTACGACTTCATACCTAAATTCTGCTTTTAAATTACAACCCTTTGCTTTTCTATGCTGCTTATAATCAGTATCACATACATAATAAGAAATATTAAGCTAATTTTGTGCTGTACTAAATATTGTTTAGTGTTTGCTAAAACTGCAGACCATCGCTTATTACGAAATTTCAGCAGATGCTATGTTGTTGCCTGTAAAAAGGATTGTTTTTGTTAAATTTCTAATGCAGAACCGACGCGTGTCTTTTTCTGCATAAATTAAAACAGATTTTCATAAAGATTTAAATTTTGAATAAAAAACGATAATTAGTTAAGTATGGGAAATCTTCCCAAATAAAAAATACTTTAATTAATAAAATCCAATTTTAAATAAATACATGATAATAATATGACGTTAACTGTTGCGCACGTAAAAAGTAAATATTTGGCCAATATAAGCCAAATCATTGTTGGTCAAGTGCTTTTACGTACCAATTGGTCCAAAACTCTCACAATTCTGTGTATTTGTATTCATGATAATTTTGACTGACAAAATCACAATCAAAAACTTGATGTATGCCAACTGCAAGCGAGAAATATGTATAAATATGAGCAGAAAGCATAAAAATGAGCAAATATGAAAGTTATGTTATACAACATGTTTTTATATCTGAAGAGTTTACGAGAAACTCTAAATACAAGAAATTTAAATTTACGCAAACGTCTTATTTTTATTGTTGTCTCTCAAGTGTTTATCTGAAATTATTAGTCCCCTATGTATGATTTAAACGGATCTGTCTAATACATTTCCACCTTCAATTTTTAACCGCGTGCTTATAAATCTCAGTTTGCATTTTTATTTCAAATTATTTCAAAATAACTCCGCCTGAAAAACTGCTTCAACCACAAAGTTTTTTAAAATAAAAGATGGAGTTTACCAGAAAATTTTACTAAATATCAATTGGAAAAATAAAATAAGATTTAAAATCTTGAAAATTTTCACAATTTAAAAGTTTCGACAGCGGAAAATCTATTTAAATAATAGAAGTAAGCCATAAAAAGGATTCAGAAAGCAATTTTATGAGTCCATTTGAACTTACAAAAGCTAAAAGTGTGATAGGGTTTTCTGTACACCTAAAAGGAATTACATACATCAGCAGGTGTTATTTTTTTTATTTTAAAATTTTTTAAAACGGTTAAAACGCTAAGTAAACATATTTTAATTAGCAAATGGGTACCTTTTATGCAACAGCTTTTATAAAACGCAAAGATAATAAAACAAAAATTCATATATTCATTTATAGTTTTGAAAATTTTGAAAATAGAACAATGCTGGTATTAAATATATAGTAAGCAGTCATTGTTTTGTATTTTTCAAAATCAATTTGATAATTTAAAATCGGTTGTACCTATTCTGTTTAGAAAATCAAACCATAACGATTGGTTTATTGTTAACGTACTTAGCATTCAATGATTATCTCTTTAACGCTATTTGATTTTTTGTTAAACATCGTTCTAAATCTAAAGAAAGCTAAAAGATTACAAAAGCTTTCAAATCGTTTATCCGACGAGAAAGCATTTTGACTCTTACTTTACACAAAAGCTTCATTTCAGCTAGCATTTTTAAAATATCTTGCAGTTATTTACTGGATCTTGAGCGAAGGTCTCGGCAGATGGAAATATAAATCAGAAGAGTACCTAAATTGAAGTTGTAATTGGAAAATGTTAAGCCATTGATTTTTTTTTATTATATTTAACATTTTTGATATTCGAGAGTCAAATACGGAGATCATGATATATTATGTATAGTTCGTATAATTTTGTAAATCGAGCGCTGCTTGCATTACTGCATACAGCCAAATCGCGATTCGTATAATTCTTGCCAACACGAAGGGTCCTTTATTTTTCAAGATACGAAATTTCCGCATAGTACTAACTTGTACTCCTGTTATAGGTTTACAGCAACCATATATCACTAATTGATTTATATCGATGCACAAACAATTGTTCAATTTGCCTTATAACGATAATACTTGAGCCAATATAGTAAATAAGTTACTAATTAAATTATTAAAACACTTCTTGATTGTATTCCGGATTAGTATTGTATTAAACACCCAGTCTTCTATTGTAATCAAATTATTATCGAAGTAATCGACTGTATTTTAAGCGAATTCAATGACGCTCAGCTTCTGGACAGCTTTAGATATAACCAATATAAGTTCAAAGCACAACATAAATAAGACAATCTTTGGTTATCTGTAACGTAAACTATACTTAGCTTTTAAAGATATAGTTTTAAACTACTCCGCCACTGCACCAATGCGGTCATTACTTCACCTGATAGCCAATTTATTAATTTAAGTGGTATATTCTCCAAGGGCCACATTTTCTACGGATGGTGTTTGGAAGTCAAACATGGAAATTACCAGACTTGTAAATGGAGTCGTTTGCAGCAAGTTAAAACCTCGGGTGCATTAGACCCTGATGTATGTACAAGTCAGCATGACGATGAGTGCAGAAGAATGTATTAAGTAATATTGCCTGGAGCCACCATCAATGCAGATATTCGTAGTAGCAGTCGAAGACTGATGTCAAGAAAAGTTTCATTTAAGCAGCCCTTGCACAAGTTAGTCAATCTTAAGGTTTAGGCAAATGCCAATGTCAATCATGACGGGCAGCAGGGAATCCTACACCATCCGACTGCAAAATGCTGCTGGCGATTGGGAATAAGAATGACATAACACCATATTGCATAATATGCTCGACTTAGTTTAGTTTTGACTTCTTAAGTTATGAACAGTCTATTCAAATAACTGACAAGCTGCTTAGTCAATTAAAGACCCCATACACAAAGTTTCAAGAATTATTCGCTTGTGAATACACACACACACGACTCATAGTACATTTAATTTCTATTAAAAAATGTTAATTTATTTACAACAATATAATTAATGAACTTTTTCTATTGTATAACAGGTAGAATAACTTATAAAAGTTTTATGTTCGTTTAAACTTTAAGCTTTTGTGAGCATTTACAATAATGAGCGCAGACAAAGCAGTTCCACTGTCTGAACACTTCCAAAACTGACAGTAGCTCATCGAAGAAAATTATGTGCAACGAATAGCAGAGATATCTTGGAGTTCTCTCTGAGGTGATTTTTGGTTTAGTTACATTAACAATATAAATTTCAATAATAATTGTGGTCCTTAAAATTATTCGTATACCTACTGACTGAAATATTTTTCATAATTTGAGAAAAATAAAATTAAAACTTTTTTATTCAAGCTTAAGCAATAGCATTGTTGTTGTAATTTTGCTTTAAACTGTGCTCAACTTTTGAATGTTTACAATTAGTAAACTTTTACGCAGAAAATACTAAAAGCATTTTTGATGCATAACGCTTTTGCTGTTCAACTTTGTAAACTTATTTTTCTTTATTAAGTAAACTGGAATGTATAATTTCTATATTTTAAGATAAATTTAAATAAATTAAATGTTTTTATTTACTATCTTTTTATTGGATTCGACCACACCTTGCAATACGATGTAAAATTTCTCGACCCATTGCCTCACTTAAGAGAACTTCAAGGTCTAATTGATCACATTCTTCTAATTTAGTCTGGTTTCCTCGACGGCTGATGGCATGTGACTTCTCGACCTAAAGTAGATATTTAAATTGTGGTCAAATAATAATTGCATGAAAATTAATTTGAAACGCTCAAGTAATACTGTGACTGCCAGAATAATCTCAATAAGAGATAGCTTTTTCATGGAAAAGTAAACAGTCAGTTATGCAACCCCTTTACATGCGTTTATGATGGTTGCTTTATTTGTTTTTAATTTTGGAATTTGGAACTTCTGCTTCTATAATAATAAATAAAATAATTTAATTAAATAATTAAATAATTTAAATAATTAATTAATTTAAATAATTAAATAATTTAAATAATTTTTGAACTTCCATGTATGTAAACATAAAAAAAATAAAATGAAACGATAAAAAACAGACACGGTAAAAAAAAGCTCGACTAACGCTGGTAACATATTGCCCACACTTACGATTAATAAGCTCGTTTAACCCTTTTGTGCATAAAATATAATTTTTTATTTTGTATTAGTTATTTGAAACATTACATTTTATGTAGTTAAAGTAGCAGATTTGATTTAATTCCATTCCGATACACAAAATAAATCCTCATGCAAATTCATTAGTAAAATAATAATAAACATATCCATTTTGAAACACTGCAGGTTCTACATAGGTGGATACATTTCTAGTATTTTCAATTATGTTAGTTCGTTATGTAAATTTATATGTACTTATTTTTTACCATTTTAGGTAATTTACATTAATTGGAACTTGTTTTGTAACTCGATTTTGTTACAGTTGCTTTAATGTTCCTTTTACCCACTTCTTCACCCTGTCGGTGACATTGTATTTATAATTGTACTTTTTTAGAATTGCAAAACAACTTTAACTTTTTTAATGTAAATAAATCTTTCGAGCGAATTAAATTAATGATATATAATTCCAAATAGTAAAGTGTAAAGAAAATTAAAACGTTTATTTAATTATGAAGGACTAAAATATATTTACAAGTAAAGTTAATAACAATAAAACACATTTAAGTTTGTATTTATTTTAACTAACAGCAAATCACTCCATTATTTATATCCAAGTACATATTTCTAGAAACGTCTAGAAAGATTTAGACCGCAGGTCAGCAGTTTTGTATTAAGAACTACCAAGGTTATCATCACTATGATGAAGATGAGTAAGTCATTATGAGTTATTCTTGTTTCGTAACAATAATTACTTTTCTATAATAACTGCACTTTAACATCAGAAAAAATACTTTTAATTAATATTTTACAAATTAAGGTGAAAAATATTTTTGATTCTAGTTTGTATAACATCTGAAAAGTGCTGTTTATAATAAATTTACAGATGGAAGTAGATTATCTTGTAGTTCGCGAATGCTATACATTTTTTAGTGGCACTTAATGATTGTTTTTTCGGTTTATAAATTAGTTCAGTATTTTACTTTTGATGAATCCCAATGGTTCTTTGAAGTATTAACTAAAAGGAACTTATTTAGTATTTACCTATGCGCTTATTATCCCACGACAGTAAGAATCAAAGACTACTCGAAATATTTAGTTCGTAGTAAAACTAAATGTATTCTTCTTTCCTTCATTATAAGGCAGGAAATTTGTACGCCGCAATATAATTTTCAAAGTAGTTTGTGATTGAATTGGATTTCTATTGTTTTTTTGTATACTTTACATTGCATATTTATTTACTATAATTATTCGTTAGAGACTGAATGTAATGGTTTTCATTATTTAGGAATCCCTCGAAAACTAATTCAGGATTTACTTATTTTTTTAGTAGGCAAATATAAATTAATAAACTAATTAGTCATTTCATTTTTAAAATAAATAGAATTTTAAGCACATAATAAACCTTCATGATAATTTAAATACTAGCAACTCATGCGGCTTTTAGGCCGCCATGAGCTCTTAGCAAGTGATTGGCATGGTTGTTCGACCTTCAACCTTATAAAGTGGAAAATATTAAGCTTCAGTAATATCATCTACCTAGGAAGAATCTAAGGAATTTAGCATTTTTTTATGAAAAGAATTTGTGTGGGATTTCACGATCATAGACTTTCCTCTCCTCAGCTGCACATTAATGAGGGAGTGAGTCAAATTTACATTTAATATGAAATATTTAAATTTATCTATAATATAAACCAATAGCCTACAACGTCTTACACCTACTTAAGTACTCTTTTGTAGACTATATTGGTTGTTCTAATTTTAGGTGCTAGAATAAAAAAACTACTGGTTAACTCTCCTTGGAATAAGCTACGTAGAATTGCTCATGTTAAAAACAATCATTTTATAAATCAAGCCCTACCATCAGCATTTATTTTCCCCTGGACTTGTACATTGCCATAGCAAAGCAGACTTTGATTAATAAACTACAAGGGGTACGGTTCTGTTATGAACACTAGTGGCAGCTCGTCGGAAGAGGCAAAGGAGGCTTAGCCTTCTCTGAAATTCTGCACTATTATTAATTAAAGTATAAAAATGAAAGATTAATTAAAAATTGAATTTTTGATTGCTTAGAAGATCGATACTTCTTTCACAATACAAAAAGTACGAAAAAGCTACCGCAGAAGCCAAATCCTCTGTCTTGAATATAATACAGATGATCCAGACATCGCATGGACAGCGATTTTCATCTTCAGGCACAGATTAGCCCGAAGTTACCATACATTGACTGAAACATCCTCCTTTAGCTATAAATGTAGCTCTTTTATGACATAGTTGGGCGTCAGCCTCATTTGTGAATCATGCGCTTTCGTACGAGTATACCTATAAATACCATCATCCGTGATATTGTCTAAGTTGTGATGGAAACGAGGGTAGAATCGTTAAGAAAATCAGGTGTACAAGTTATGGAAAATTTTAGGAAATTCAAGAAAATTGTGGAAATTTTTGAGAAATCGATACTGTTCTCTGTACTGTATCTCTACTCGATACTGACCTGTACTACCCTGTTATAAAACTCAAAAATAAATTACAAGAATTAAAAAATTCATTTCTACAAAATTACCTTGAAAATTTAACACCAACTGAAGCGACTGATTATGCGTTGTGGAAGGCCACTAGAAGACTTTGGAAAGCAATTCCTTTCTTTCCCCAATTAGAAAACCTGATGAAAATTGGGCGAGAACAGACGAGGAAAAAGTGAGTGTATTTGCGAAACACTTTGAAAGTGTCTTTAGGCCCTTCCCTTCAGAAATACCTGAAAAGAAAAACAAAAAACCAGAAGAACTTATACGAACACCTCCGAAGCAAACAATTCCTATCAAACCTTTTACAATGAAGGAAGTGAAGAAAATAATCCAAACAAGTTTAAATCCCAATAAATCGCCGGGATATGACCTTCCCATGTAGCAAAAATATTGGCGCAATATTGGTCAAATATTTAAAATCAATATCGGTCCAATATTGAAATGTGAACATTTTGCAATATTGACGCAATAATTAAAAACAATGTCTGAGCAATATTTAAAAACAATATTGTAATAATAATTATTATTGCTATAATTCTGAAGAAATTACCCTAAAAGACCATCACTTATACATATCTACAACGCTATGCTTAGATTAAATACTTTTCCAACTCAATGGAAGAGTGCTCAAATCATCCTTGTCCTTAAACCTGGTAAACCTCCCCACGACGTCTCATGGTACAGACCGATAAGTCTATTGAAAGTGTTGTCGAAGGTGTTTGAGAGACTTTTACTTCAGAGAATCCAACCAGAGTTAACAAAAAATATAGTACCCCAACATCAATTTGGTTTTAGAAAACAGCAGAGAGCTGTTTGCTGCTCCACAATTAATGGAGCAGGTGCACCGCTTGGTTGACGTCATTAAGAGAAGCTTTGAAGAGAGGCGCTACTGTTCAGCGGCATTTATTGATATATCCCAAGCCTTTGATAAGGTTTGGCACAAAGAAAAGGAAACTGTCCCCCTGTAATTTTCAACGGCCGTCCCTTACCACAGTCGGATGAAGTAAAATATCTATAGGTATACACTTGGATAGGAGCCTCACAATCAAAAAACATATTTGGACTAAAAGAAAGCAGCTCGGTCATAAATTTAGAGAAATTTTCTGGCTACTAGGCCGCAAATCAAAACTTACATTAGAAAATAAGCTGCTATTATATAAAGTTATCGTGAAACCAATATTATGGACTTACGGCATCCAGCTATGGGGAACGGCAAGCAATTCAAACCTGAAAATATTGCAGAGATTTCAATCAAATGTACTCCGCACAATCACAAACGCACATTGGTATGTCCCAAATGCAGTTATCCATAAGGATCTTAAAGTGAAAACTGTGAAAGAGGAAATACAATCTTGGAGCGAAAAATACCAGACCAAGTTGAGCCAACATCTAAACCAATTGGCCGTGACCCTCATTGAGGGTCCAACACCAACTCGAAGATTGAAGAAACACCATCTCTTGGATCTTACCAGAAGATTTGATAAGAAAAATCAATAACAGAAGATAGTTGAATTGGAAAAGTCATGGCAATGTCTAGAAGACATCACTCCTCATGAATTCTAATGTATTTCTTAAGAGAGGAGAGTTTCCAGATGACAAACCCCAGATAACATGCTCGATTTCCCATTAGCACTACCGGTAGAGTCTGCCAGAAGTCCCCATCCAGCAGCACGTGACCACTGTAACCGCGTTGCATAAAGAAACCTTTGCTTGGATAAAGGTTGAAAGTTAGTGTAAGCTGTATTGCCTCCTTCCAGTAGATAGCAGCTATGCCAAAAAATGAAACAGAAAAAACACTGCCGAGAACTTGCCAATGGACAGCAAGCTGCTCAGTGCTGCAGTAAATCTTCGTTATTCGACATCTCTATTGACAAGATGTTCGTATCGTTCTCAGATAGTCCCTTTTTTTATATACTCCACCAGATCATTTTGTCGTCTAAGCTACAAGTAACTCTGAGCTACAAGTGCCAGTATTGCAATTACCTGAAGTGGAATAAGGAGGTCCCCGGAAAGTGCAGCTGGCTTTACAGGTCAATGCCAGAGCATGGTCTTTCAAAGCCAGCTGCAGCTCATAGTACTAAAGATTAATGCTGTCTGTCTCATAAGCCAAATTAGGATCATATGTCATGTCTGAACCAATTTTGTCTCTCCATGGAAGTCGTCGTATTTTTTAGTAGTTTTCCAGGATATTTTAGCTATATCATGATTCTGATGATCTGTGGAACTCGGATAATATTTGGATCTTGCTGGTACTTGCAGGATTGATTTGAGTATATATTTTGCCGCATGCTTGAGTTGCTGTCTTCTTTCAATGCAGATGCACTTAGCACGCCTTTTGCCAAGAACTTTTTTCGAAACTGAAAATAATTAAAACGATTAAGAGAAAAAAATTACTCTGAGAGCTGTGGGCCAGAATTAGGTTACGGGTGAATTGGTATGGTGGACACTTCTTTATATTTACGGGGCAGATAGTTATCGAAATGGCCCCTAGGGAAGTTCTATATAATATATAAAACGTAGTCTTCTCACAGAAAGACTTTCAGAAACGAAATTCTTATGCAGCTCACCATTGCAGTAAATCTCGAACAACAAAATAAAGTTTTTTTTTATAAAAATATAGAAAAACATTTTTTTATAAAAATTTATTTTTATTATTATAATAGTGCTGTGAGCACTTAGGGTAATGGCCGTCTCTTCTATTTTTAAGAGTGAAATTTTGAAAAATTCACCTAGGTGACGCAAAGATATCCATTATGGATCTTTTAAGGGTGGATAAAAAAAATTGAAGAAATATAAATATGTTTAGTACACTAATTACCAAAATATTTACGAGCATACGCACTGTTCCCTGTTAGCAATGCAAATTGTACGTTTTTTTAGACAAAAACATTGCTTTTACAACAATACTTATTCGACATTTTTTATTACTAATTTTATTCCCGTCATTTTTGTCTATTCACATTTTTCTATTTTGTCGCACCGCTTCCGAGTTACAGTGACTTAAAACGATTCCACGACAAATGATCCCCTAACCAATGATCTCAGCGTCAAATAATCCCCGGCGACAAATGATCCCAGAGAAAATAATCCCCACAGTAAATGATCCCCACAACAAATGCTCCCCAATCAAATAATCCCGGTGCAATTGATCGCAACCGCAAATGATCCCCATAACAAATGATCTCCAACCAAATTATTCCCTACTAAATCATTCTAACTGCAAAATGGTCCTTTTATTTTGAACTTATTTATTTATTTTATTTATTTATTTATTATATTTTTTTGCTAAATAAAAAATTTTAAATGGCTGCGAGCGCAATTTACATTTTAAATTACAAAATAAAATTGAAGAAAATAAAGAGTAAATGTAAACTGGCGCTCGATCTACCTTTTCGCCCATATTTTTTATGGTGGATCCGTGTATTGCCATGGTTGTCTTTGTCAAAACGGCTTGGAGCGCTCGGAGCGGAAGGGACCCGAGCACAGGGTAGCGCAGAGTCGAATGTAAACTGGGCCAATAAAGATTTTTATCTGGTCCCATCAAAGATATTTAGTACCAAAAATCGTCGTTTTGTTAAATTTTCACACTTTGAAAATTTTTAAAAGAGAAGGGGAGTAAATCTTAGGGTTGATATTTGGTGTGTGCATTCATCTGGTTACCACCTCTTTGTAAAAAAAAATTTAACATTGAAATATTTTCTTTTCATGCGTAAACTTCCCTTCAAAAATGGCATTTTCTTAAAAAACCTGATAAAAATTGAGGCTGTAATTTTACCCTTAGGATTGTTTTTAAGTAGGAATATGTAAAGAGCAATATTGTAGTATGTTTCTTTCTAAACAATTTCATTTGTTTCCCATCTCGATAGGACAAATAAGAGCTGAAATATTTCAGTTACCGTAAACCCTTAAAATTGCAAAAAAACGCCGGGCATTGCAAAAC
The DNA here is from genome assembly GCA_947369205.1 of Cantharis rufa. Lineage (NCBI taxonomy): Eukaryota > Metazoa > Arthropoda > Insecta > Coleoptera > Cantharidae > Cantharis > Cantharis rufa. Next base: position 93,661,825 of record OX376303.1, read on the forward strand.
AAGTATGGCCCTCACACAAAAACAAAAGACAATATAATTGAAATAATGGTCATTTAATACTACTAACATGTTAGAATGTCTTCACAAAAAAATCAATTTTCTTAGAATGGTCGAGCGACAAGATTGGACCACTTGATATATGGAATGACCCCCCAGTTTACATTACCCCAAAAATAAATTGCAGGTATTTTGGATCGTTTTGTAGGCGTTAATTTTTGGCTAATGAAATTATAAGCATTGGAATCTTTCGATGTTGTGATCACCGTTACCATTTCACCGGTACCATTTGTACCGGGATCATTTGTCTGTGGGGATCATTTGTCGCCGGGATCATTTGCGTCGGGATCATTTGACGCGACACCCTTAAAACAGACTCTGTAGAATATGTAATACAAAAACTATTGTCATCTGTATCTTAGAAACGGTGCGACAAAATAAAAAATCCTATATAATCAAGAATGTAGAAAATGAAATTTACAAGAAATAAAGCCTATTTATTATCACTGTGGTCACTGTAACTCGGAAACGGTGCCACAAAATGAAAAAATGTATATAAACAAAAATGAAGAGAAAGAAATTTTCAACATAAAACTATCGACTAGGTATGGCTGTAAAGCGATTTTTATGTGTCAAAAATGTCTTTAAATGGTACATTTAATTTACATCGCGAATACTTTTGTAAGACACTGTATATTTCGAGAATTGTTTTTAAACTTCGGGATTAACAGTTATTTTAATTATATTTAATTATACGATATATTAAAGAAGTTTTTCTCAAAACTAAATAGAAAAAGTCTCTACCAAAATATATCTAGATAATGAGTTTTTTTTTTTAATTCCGAATTTAGTTAAACAGAATTTGTAAACGTGGTGGAATTGAGTACACATTATTTGAAAACATTAATTTATAAAATTCATTACCTAAAGAAAAGTAGCTGATATTATACTGGAAGTATTCGTAAGGAAAAGCATTAGTTAATTTATAATTTTCCAATAATTTAAGAGGTTTCTCTGCAAATTAATATTACGTAATCGAATAAAATTGAAAATGTAGCCATACTACAACATGGTGTAGGTAAATATTATTTTCATAATGTGAACATTATTAACAAAAACTATAATAATAATTAATTAAAGTTATATATTACTTCACTGTTAATTTAGTCAAAATTACTAAGCTTTCTATGATATTATACGTATACCTTGTAAAATAAATACCTGCAAGAAAATCAACATAATTTGCAGCATTTAGAAATTCGTACCATCAGAACTTAAAAATGTTATATAGTTAGTTAGGAAAAGTTTCTAAATTAGTAATACTTTAAATTTAATAAAAACAATAGTGTATTGCTGTCTTTTTTATGTTTATATTTATTTTAGGTAGCCACGCAATACCTCAGTATACTACAATATTGCCCGAGTATCCACAAAGTGATATGGACAATATGCAACCTGTATTGGACGAAAATCATCCCTGTTTCAAATTTGAGCATCCTAATTTTGAAGCAATGGAATTTACTAGCCCAGGCTACCCAGACATGTACCCTAACCACACTAGATGTGTTTTAGTTTTAGAAGGTATGTAACTTTGTTCCTTTGTCGATAATGGACGTTTAACATCTAAAGCTTCTTGAAATATATTACATAATACTACATACACATGATATTTACTTTGGTGCGGCTGTTTTCAACTTATAATTTAATTTGCTTATTCGGTTCAAACGTGGATTCAAATTTCTCGAGCTTTTAAAAAATATTTAAATTTTACGAATTTTGCGTTTAAATAAATTTTGTACCGAAGCACGCCCGCCACTTACATAAAAGGTGGATTTTAACGTAAGTTATATTGATGTAATCATAAATGCTTTTATATACCCACCCACTTAATGGGTGTTTGGAATTACGTCAACACTTGAAATTAAAAGAGCTTTTGAATCAGGAAATCGAATTCCTACCTGTTTGTTTACTGTAATTAATTTATTTCATTAGATTTTATTTATAATATATTATTTTGAAATCTAAGAGATTTAAGAAATTATAAACACATCAAAATTCAATCAACTTTTTGTAAATTTTAACTCTTGTTAAACCATGCGTAAATAAGCTTAATATAAAATACCTGCTTAAATTATCTTGGTATTATAGTACGAAAAATCTTATTATCATTTTTATGAAAAAATATGCTACGCAAAATAATATATTAAAATATAAAATGTACTACATGAAATGATACAAAATTTAACAAAATTCAATTTTTAGACGATTAGTTTTTATAAAATTCTCATTTTTTTGCTATTATGTCACAGCAGAATTTAATACAGTTTTGAGAAATTTTTAATAATGGAGTCGCATCTATGAATTTCAATACATAACATTTCCGGTAAATGTAATTATATTTCGATGAAATATGTATTACGAAATCCGATAGGTTTAATTTAAATCTTGTTTACTTGCAGTTTCTAATAAAATATTAGTGAATTTATTACATTAATTTAAAAACAATTTTTCAAGCAGAACTCAGTTGTAATTAACTCCAAGTGTTAAAACTTGATTGCGTTAATCACAAAACAATTAAATAGCTCTTCTCTGTGCAATCACAGTGTAATAATGGAATAGATGGTATGACCTAATTTAATGAAGAAGCTCTTAATAATCTACTCCCTTTATACTCGTAGGTAACAGTTATATTAAACTTTCATATAATTTCTATTAACATAAATTTTAAAATATTAAAAACTGGCTGTAAATGAAATATTTACTATTCATTCAATAAATAGTTAACGAAATGCCTTCAATACGCATATCATACGTAATATTAAATTCTATCAACGAATGTCAATCAGTTATTCAAATACATGTATACTATAAATTGTATAATTCTATTCAAAGGCCATTCATGTTTCACATATGAAATTTCATGTTTGCTTAACTAAAACTGAATGCACATAATATTGTATAAATTCTAATGTAAAGCTTTTCAACTCAAATTTCTTCGTACATCTTTGAAATGAAATGAAATTTTCTTACTTGGGCAACTTTCAACCGCCAACAATTAAAAAGGAGATTTTCTTTCGTCCGTTTGTAACAAGTTAACAAAAATAAATGTTTTTATATGCTTATTTACCAATTGAGACCTCTATCTCTTACGATATTAGTACCTACTACAAATGAAGTGTCTCACACCTTTCAGGTCAGAAATGAGCTTCGACAGCTGCCAAAAGCTATTTTACATAGACGCGGATTTTGATTAAGTAGTCTCACTACTTTGATTATCCAGGAAGAAGAATTACCTTTTTATCTTAACTCTTGCCAATATAGACAAAACAAAAACAATGTTTTTCATAATAAATACATAGTTAGCTTGTTTCGTTGACATATTCTCCATTCGTTGATATGCTGGATGATACGCGAAAATAAACGGTGCTGACATCGTTAGGAAATTTGTCTGGTGAACCTTCATATTGTCCGTTTTGCACAGCATTCGTTTACATAAAAAGTAGAGGTCTAATCCTATAGAACCTGCAATTTAAAATTTGTTTTTTACATTAATTTACTGAAAAATGAAAAGTAAGTGGTTTTGCTGAATTTCTACAAACAAATGTATAATATATCCACATTTAGCCGCACTATAGTGTTTCAACATTTCCACAAAGTAAAGTTACAAAGTAAATTATAAACATAAATAATTTAAATATATTACAAAAGGGTAATTATTCATTTATTGTCCTAGTGGATATTAAGACACCGCAATTTTGCAGTCAGTTATTTTAAATCAGTAAAGTTTTTGACATTTATAAAAGTTGTAATCTCCATGGCTTTCAACATATTGTTAATAAAAACTGCTATAAATTAAAAATGTCAGGTACCTAAAAGCTCCCTAAATTTATAATACTTTTTTAAGTTAAAAATTTTATACACCGCTTAATAAGTTTTATCACAAAAGGAACTAAAAGTTTCTTTATTAACTCATTCGTGAACAAAATTACAATAAAAATTTTCTTTATTTTTCAGGATTATTATTGTGAAAATATAAACTAAAAATAATTTATTGATTTATGTACAATAAATGCAGCATCGGGAAGTACTTTAGATCTTCTTTCCTAATTTTAATAAATGAAAGGGAAGGGAAAATTAGAAATTCTTAATTAATATATGAAACTACTCTAATATTATTAAGTATCTATTGATTAATTTACCTTTCCAATAACTATTAATTAAATTTTAGATTAAATTATAATATAATAGTAATCGGTCATTTCATAAACTATAAGTTAATTAGTAACTAATATATGCTAGTTATGTACATACAGCTAATTTTCAGAATAATAATTAGTGGCTAATTTAACTACTTTTGTAAACTAAAGAATAATACATAATTATTTATTTGTTTCTATTGTATAATGTCAATATAGACGCTTTAAGTGAAGCATAACTAACCTAGTCCTTAAAATATTTAGTTATACCTGAGAACGTCTTGGGTTTGCATTACAATTAGACCACAGACTTTAGACATCCCACATCGGAATAAATCACATGTTTCTGATTTTTTGGTATGTTGTTAGGGTACCTACCAGTAGTGTAAAACCAAATTTGCAGCTTCGAAAGACCTGTGCTAACTTCGTGGTGCTCGAAAAACTTCAAAATTTTTCAACTTATTTCAGCTTTTGGCCCGAAACTCCTAAAAGAGCGCTCCTACGGAAAAAGTCATTCCATGCTTTTTTAAAGCTGTGAAAATTTCCTACAATTTTAGCCTAACTCCAATTTTTTAGGTCCAATAGATTCTAAGATACAGGACCTCAAAAATTGGATTTCTTTTCCAAAAAGTTAAAAATTTCAGTTTTGTCATCTGTCGGGCTAAATATTGACTGCAATACTCATTGTACAAAAATATTCATTGAATATGGAGTTTAAGAGCAGTTAGTTAGCTTTAATTTAAGCCCTGAACGAAGTATGTAGGCCCAACAGTTACCATATATGATGCATGTAAAAAGAAGTACCTACACCGTAGAAAGTAATGTTATAGCATCTTTCCGTCGTGGGGGAGATACAGTTCCTACAAGACTGCGTTGCTATGCAGCCTCTTCTTGCAGCGACATAATTTTCCAGGAGTCCACACTCATCAAAGTGCCTCAAGAAAAACTCCTCTTCAATGAAAAAAACAAGTAGTGTCTGATCGAGTTCCTCCGCAGCGGAATGGAAAACCAGGGGATTACCACCAAACGAGCAGCTGGGGATGCTGACTGCTTAAATGTGCATTCAGCCTGGGGAAAAAAACTTTATATGAAACATTTTTCATCATTGGAGAAGATGTGGATTTACAGGTTGTCCTAAATGAATTGGGTTCCAACCTTGACAATGAGTTCTTCCAGAAAAGTGGCAGGGGTGAAGCTGAGCAGATTTGAAATGAAAATGATGGCTGTCTTCCAAACAAATGAACACCTTGTGGAAGAGGCCAAGAAATTTCTGCTGAGCTGAGAGAAAATGTCTGGTGGTTCATTACGAAGCGGGTTCTGATGATGATCTCCACACCCTTTGATACGATTTATTTGTAAGAAGTGTATTAATTTCTAAGAATTTATTTGTAAGAAGCTCGTCTACCCCCAACCAAAGCAGCAGCTGCTCAACATAGCTACCGCACGTACCACCAGGTGCAGAAGTGGTTAGAAACTCGTCCAACTGGGGCTGGAGTAGGAGCAACCAGGCGCTCCTTCCTTTACAGAACACTAGAGACCCTGCTTCACAAACTCTCCTCACACTCCATTCTTGCAAATGACGAAAGGGATGCAAGGGAGGAAATTGTCAAGTCTCAACGCATTCATTTTAAAATTAGCATTTTTTTTTTAAATTACACCTTTGTTTTAAAAAATTTAAGATATGTTATAATGTACTAATGATTTTAGAAATACAATTATGTTTTCACTTTGAATATTGAAGGTGTTTTCGATTTAGTTAAGCCTTCCTAATCGTTAACAATAGCAACTATTGGTTTCGTGAATCGTCAGGCTACAATAATTCCTGTCCCTCACTTTATTTCCCAATTTTTGTTTTTCTAACATGACGAGATACCTGTTGAGCCTATAGATTTCGTTCAGAGCTTAAATTAAAGCTAAATAACTGCTCTAAAACCTATATTCAATGAATATTTTTGTAGAATGGGTATTGCAGCCAATATTTAGCCCGACAGATGACAAAACTGAAATTTTGAACATTTTGAAAAAAGAATCCAATTTTTGAAGTCCTGTAACTTAGGATCTCTTAGACCTACAAAATTGGAGTTGGGCTAAAATTATAAGAAATTTTCACAGCTTCAAAAAAGGATGAAATGGCTTTTTTTGTTGGAGCACTCTTTTAGGAGTTTCGGGCCAAAAACTAAAATCAGTTAAAAAATTTTGAGGTTTTTCGAGCACTACAAAGTTAGCACAAGTCTTTCGAAGCTGCAAATTTGGTTTTACACTACTGGTAGGTACCCTAACAACATACCAAAAAATCTGAAACATGTGAATTATTCCTGTTTGCCCAAATTTTTGTCTACTGTCAGTGGTCTAAATGGCAACTTCCTAACTTTTTTATTTTCCGACCTTCTTAGTAAGGAAATCATCTGAAATTGAAAAAGAAAATTAACCCCCCATTTTTTTAACAAATTTTTATGTGAACCCAATAGCATCTAAAGAACGTAACGAAATCACTCCAAATTTTAAATTTAAGTTTTGATCTATTGTTGCACAAAGCCCAGTGAAAATGAATAAAATCGAATGGGGGAACGGGGGTTTACTAGAAGCTATAAGACATATAATCCATCATAACTTTTAAACGCAATGAAATATGTGAAAGTTAATTATGACAAAAACTGATCACTAACAAATTATCTACAACTTTTGTTCTATAAATATTTTAAAATTATTTTTTTAATTTTTTTTACTAAATTTTTTATTTCAAAATTTTCGTAACAGTGTAAGTATGTGAAAAACAATTTTTGAATGAAAGGAAAGATATTATGTAAACGTTGAGCAGAGCATCAGGAAGAAACGCAATGCAAATTTGGACCGTTTATATTCCGAAATAAAAAGATGCAAGCAAAATAAAATTTGGTAAAACCACGTGCTTTTGAAACTTCAAATGCTCCTAGCGCTCTTCTGGATAAACAAACTTTTATAAAATATCTTGAGAGTGTTTCTGAAATCTAGGGCAAACTTTCCACCAAGTTTGAAGCAAATCGGTAGATAAAAAAAGTTTCCAAATAAATATTAGTTGGCTGTGGAAAATTAGGTGGCAGTGTAATTTAAAATTTATAAAAAATTTATTAGTATCAAGAATGCGTTTTTACAAAATGATATAAAAGGCGATGCGAAAACAATGAAATTTAGTCATATTTTGGATAGCATTGAAGACGCATATTAGTGCAGGTTTTATTCGGGAATGACGCCCAAATTATTGTTTTTCTTTTTTAATTATTAATTACCGTGGTTTTACCGATTAGCATATAATTTTATTACTTATATTTTTGTTTTTGCTTATTATTTCGATTTCCTGAATGATTTTCACTATTATTGCTCCCCTGATTAAATTCAGTACCTATTGTAGGTTTTTCTATCCGAGGTAAATTGGGAGTTTATTTTTTGGAAAATTATGATACGGCCACATCCGATTTTTAATTTCTATTGTATTTTTCTTATTAATTACAAAATTTAACAATTAAATAAATTAACAGGAACGAAGCGAAGCTTGTAGGGGTGACGGAAAAGTCTCTTCTTTTGAAAAGCCCCCGCAAGACGGTAGAAAATCAGGTCTTTTTGGTTTTCCTCTTGATTTTAATAATAAATTTTTTTTTAAACTTTCGGTGAATTACAACGCTATCCTTTTATTCTTGATTACCAACTTTTAATGGGAAACTTTACCAAACCAATCAATATTTCAATTATTTAATAGTAAATTTTCTTATTCCAATCGTCAATTTCAATCCCAAAATAAAATCAAACATTTTATTCGCTAAAAAATATAAATTTTCCAAACCAAAAATCACAAAATATAACGGAGACCACTTTCTCCTCAACCGTTGCGGGCGTCCATTTTTGGCAAAAGCCCCTATCAAACTTGTCAGTCATACCAACTTAACGATTGGGCGCCGACTTGACAAAATTTGAAAAATTAACAAGATTTAAAATTATATAAATAAAAATTAGACCACATTAAATTATAAAAAATTCAAAAATTTTCAAAATTTGATTCGGCAACACGACAATATTTTATTAAAATTTATTTAATCTAATAAACAATTTTTTAGAAGCGTATGAAATATAATAGTATTTATTATAACTACTCTTGCCAGTGAAGTTTCACTAGTTCTACTATTTTTAGTCAAAAAAACTTTATAACGGGTGCTATAAATAGAAATCTGTAATAACAAATATCTAATAAGTATACAGTTGATGCAATAGCGATTTTTGTATGACAAAAACGTCTTTGTACGGCACAATTTATTTTGCTAACATAAAACTGGATGAATACTTTTTGTAAGCCACTGTAATAAGTTCAGAGAATCACACGATAGCGTCATAATACGTCAGGTAAACACGGCGAGTTTGTTAGAGAAATGTTTACACTTCAAGATACTCTAAACTACGTTAATTATTTAGAGGCGAAATACATGTAAATTGACATCAATTGCCTAAAAAGAGATTCGATTTCAAGAGAAAACTTCAAACTAGGAAAGTCTGATTTAGAGAGAGTTGACTTTACAATATAATTTCGCAACGTTAAAATCACGTCAAATTTTAGCCGTACACTGTGTCACGTTTACGTCATAATTGTCGCAGTTTTAACGTTAAAATGACATTAAAATTATATTATATTAGTATTAGTATAACGAAAACCTAAAATATTAAAGATACATTTTTAATAAATTTCAATGGGTAATTTTTTGACAGTTCCTTCGTGTCATCGACGTAGCTGCAGAGTGAACAAGGGTCAACTAATTAAAGAAAGCGAGAGTTTAAAATGTATATCCTAGTAACATTGGAATAAAATAATGATGTACAACATCACATTATTTACATGTACAAATATAAAAAGAGAAAGAAAGAAGAAAAGAGACGGTTTTACGGCAAAAGAAAATGATTACCATAAAGTCATTACCCATGGACTGCACAAATACGCAAAAGCATCTTAGATTCAGAAACCTCCAAGGCGTCGTAATAATAGTAATAAAAATATTTATATTATGGAAAAATATAATAAAAACTATTTTTGAAATAGGATCAAACATGGCTATAAAATGTAATATTAGCAAATTAATTCTAGCAGGTGACTTCGTAGTACTAAAACTATAAGCACCTCGTTTTCCTCACTCGCTGAATGCATTAAAGTATCTAATTTCTATCACACTTACACTATGAAACTTTAAATCTTTAGTAGCGCAAAAATTCTGAAATTATAAATTTTGATTATGTGTTTAATAAAAAGCGACACATCTTATAATAATATTATTCAGTCTGCTTTTACAGCGACTGCAGTGAAACGAAATTACATTGAATGTAAAGTTTTCCTTTATTGAAAAACAGATTTTTATTAGTTTCTTGTTCTGAACTCATTCGAGTAAGTTGTGATAAATTTGAATTTCTTTTATTGCATATAAATAAAACAATATTCAACTGTATATCAGTAAATATAATATGGAGTTTAAATTTAATATGCAATACTGTATAATAATTATTATTATACAATTTCCTTATTTAAAATATTTTTATATTATGTAATTAAAATATGATTTTCAAATCCTACTTTACTTCGTTCTAAATAAATATATCTGTGCCAAAAGCAATAAATGATAATCGAAAGTATAAGTTAAATTTGTTTTCTCGATTCATAAAATTCCATAAGGGTTGCTACTATTTAATTTGCAATTCTTTTCTAAATAATGTTTGAGATTTTGAAAAATATATTTACTTAAATTACGTACTGAAAACTTATTTAATAGTTAAAGTTCAAATGCTGGTATTGCTCTATAAAACTTGAAAATACTTTTTGAAACTTTTATTTACCTTTTTATAACAAATTTCACATTGTTAAGTTTTAATATTTATCGTTTATTGTGAGTTTAGTCGAAATAAAATGTATCTGCTTGAAGATCGTGATTTAAAATTTGTGTCTGAAATAATAAATTTATAAATGGCTAGCAATAATGTTGAGGTTAGATAATTTAATTCAATTTTGTATAATTATAATATTTTATTGAAATGAATATTGAAAACATAAAATAAAAAAGCAGATTTTTAAATTAAGTTACATTCTTAATTTAAAAATCTGCTTTTTTATTTTATTAAATTCAACACCCAATTTGTAAAAAATGACCCAGATCGGCTTTAAAATTTAATATATTATATTAAGTGAACATTTTGCGATCCATTTATGATAACGATCATAGAAACGTATTTTATATTACAGCTTTTTGGAAACTTTTTTAAATTATATATGATATTACAGTCACATTATAAGAAATGGATTTCTTCTGGTAAATTATTGTTTTTCTGATAATCAATAAATAATAGAAATTATTTAAAAACCCAAATAATATCAAATATAAAATAAAAAAAAAAGAATTATGCGATAAAAGTAGAATTAGAAAAACACTTGAAAGCACCTGGGGTTGCAACGTTTTTGCGGTGAATTTAAAATAACAAATTTGTAATGCACAAAACGCAGTCACGATACAGACGTAATTATAGATTTCAAAATTACACTACAATTTAAAATATAAAGTTTTTATATTCCATTGTAGTATATCTCAGGAATGCGAAATTTATGTTGCTAAGTATTCATTAAGAGCCTTGCAATTTGAGATCCTTACTTTCTCTAGTCCAAATAATTATTAGGACGATGTTGACATCAAAGTAAATAATTTTATTCGTCTAGAGATATGTTTGTTCAAAAGTAACTATACTAAATTATCTGAATTTAATTTTCCTTTGATATTTGTAATATTTCAAATTTGTAAACAGTTGAGCCTGTGGCGTGACAGTTTGTATGATAGAGCAAATAGCAAAACCAATAGTGTTTGGTATGCAGAATGAAATGTAGTTTGTTTGTTTGTTTGTTGATGAAATTTCAGAAAATTGCAATAAAATTCTCTAATAATTATTTTAATTTGCACAATCTTAACCGTTAACAAATAATAAATATCCTTTGTAGTAGGTATAATTAAAGCATAGAATATTCACAACGTGTGGCCTGGCGTAGAATAGAACGGCTCCTCCATTCGTTTTGCAATTTAAAATTATTATCGAGATAATTAGTAGTCATTTACGTTCCATATAATTTTTTGTGTGCAAAAAATGCGGTTTGTTTTATTTCTGAAATTAAGTAATTTTATTTATAAATCTTTGATAAATTTTTAAAAATATTTTCATTTTTGCGTTATTCCCAGAAATAAAATATCCTTTCACTGAAAATAAATTCTATACTGGAGAACATTTATGAGAAAGGAAGTTCAATTTAGAAGGCAATTGATAGAAAATTCTATAGAAATAAAATTTTGCTATGAAAATCATTTTTTTCAAGTTTAATATTGCCCTCAGAATTTGTAAATTAAACATTGAAATAATAATTAGGAAAATTCGTATATTATGCAAGAAGTGTTGCAAGTTCTGCATACAAATTAGCCATTTACTCGAAAAGAACAATTGTGTTTTATTTATGAAGCTGATACACCGTCGTTCCCATTTAAATCCTGAAGCATCTAAAATCTGTAAATTTTCTAAACCAAAATTCATTTACGGATGTTTTTTTAATGGGCGTCTCTGTAGTACCTACACAGAATAATCACTTAAATGTTGGATTTTATGTTGTGGTGTTCTGCAGCATAAAGCGTTCATATTATATTAAATAAATAATACAATGTTAATGTTTTGCATAACTTCAAGATACTGAACGTTAGTTGTCCCTCATGAGCAAGAAAGATGACATAAATTAGCAAGCCTGAGATATTTTGCTAGTATAGGGAAATTCACTACAATGATGTTATAATGTAGACTAATATGTATGATGTAGGTACCTATTATACAATATTATGCTTCTGCCATTATATTTCCGTCATTTAATCTTATTTCACTAAAATGTACAATTTTTAAAGATAATTGGAATTGAAATAAGGGTAAACATACCCTTCGAGTAATATTAATTATAAATATTACCAGAGCAAGTGGCATCCTGACAACACAGTATTTCACTTTTAGTTGGTTTATAAAAATAAAATAAAAAAAATAAATCGAGTTAATGTTGCAGCTGGTAGAATTTAAAAAACAATTGTCAAAAAAGTAAATTGCAATAAAATATTTACGTACTTTTAGAAGCGGAAGTACTTTAATGTGCTACCCTTTATTGTACGGTATAATTGCACTTACTGCTTTTAATATAATAATAGGAATCTGTCAGTCAATCCATACCACGAATCGAGCCGCGATTGATGCACTATTGAAAAGAGAACAATTTTCTGAGCATTTTGAGACCGCACATTGATGAGGATTTTCCATTAGTTTTCGAGAAAACGGCATTTCAAAATCAAAATTTTACTTGCATTTTAGATAGGGAATTCATTAACACGAAAGTTCTATTGAGGGTGCGTGCGTTCTGATATAGTCTTAGTGTTAGCAGTCAGACGCGATTGTGGCATAGTCGCGTGCACATCGTGCATATTGAACCCCTTGCTTGTAACTGCACCCATTATATTATGCAACATTATGTAATAATTTAAAAAATTAACGCAGAACTCGTTTTTAGGTTAGAATCTCGATTGCCTTGATTGCGTTCGTCAAAACCGACGCTGCGCTGGCCTCCGCTCCGGTCCCCTCCGCTCCACCCGCTACGCGCCGTTTTGACGAACGCGCTAACTCGCTAAAAACATCCCCCTAGGTAACACAAACTCGCCAAAGGTGCTACTCGAAAGGGGTGAAACTCGTTAGCCGTGGACGATGTGTAGCCGTCGGTGGTATAATCGCGTCTGATGGCCAACACTAAGACTATATCAGAACGCACGCACCGTCAATAGAACTCTCGTGTTAATGAATTGCCTATCTAAAATGCATGTAAAATTTCGATTTTCAAATGCCGTTTTCTCGAAAACTAAGGACTAATCCATATCGAAGTGCGGTCTTAAAATGCTCAGAAAATTGTCCTCTTTCCAATAGTGCAAAAATCAAAGCTCAACGTGTGGGGTCATTTAACTGACAGTAGCCTAATAATATAATAAAATTGTGTCGCCTTTTATATATAAATATATTTAATAATATTTTAAATCCATTGATGTTATTTAAATGTAACCCTTCAGCCTATGCCCCGAGTATAGTGAGCTTCCGGGCGTGATGACTTCTATAGCTCTGGGGTGAATGAAGAAATTATTTAAACCAATATTATTTTTATGGAAACAATATTAAGAGTACACTTTATATTAATCAATTTTCAAAGTTATAGTGTCACTTTTGCTAACACACGTCCTTTTAAATGTAATAATTATTTTTTAAGTTTTAAGAAAAATAACATGTTTTATTCGGAGTTATTGTACGTTTTGTAACTTGCTACATAGGAATGCGATCCGACGTCTAGAAATATAGAGTCAAAATTTAATAAATTAAATAAAATTAAAATTAAGCATTTAATAATCATTTAATATTGTTTTTGAGAAGTGCACTTCACCTTTCTTAATACATATCTTGACGTTCAGTCCCTCAGTAAAAAAAATATATGAAGTTTACAAAGAAATTGCTCACATTCTTTGTTAGCAATAAAGTAACGGCGATGACTTGCTAATTAATTATAGTTTTATAATATAACGCTGGAACTTGCTATAAAATAGCAAAAAAGCTAATTTGCTAGGTATACTAAAATTAGTAAATAATGAAAATATTTTCTGAGTTTATATTTTATGATAAAATATAAAATAATGAATACATTGCTTATTCTAATAAAACGAGTATAATATAATCAGTTTTGAAAGCAAATCATTATCCAAGTTATTTTTAAATAAATAAAATAAATAGGTAATGTATTGTGTTGTTATAATTTGAATTTATAACTTGGTTTAAGTTCCGACACTTTTGATTACCTTGTCAGATTTTAATTTGACATAGATTATTTTTTTGAGTAGAATGCACTTCTTAGTGGTTTAATACTAATAATACACTGGACTACAAAAACCTTTCATTTTATGTAGTAGGTACATAACTCATAATAGTTTCACAAAGAAAATTTTCAGTATTATTTTATTAATACTTAAGATTTAAGCTATTAAAGCTAAATGCAGTAAATTTTCTGTTTCTCAAAACGTATACGAATTAAAAAAACTTTGAGATGGAATATCTGATGTAAGACTAAACTATTTCCAAATTGTTAAACTAAAAGAAATAAGATCTTCAGTTGTATTTTTCTATCAGCACTAACTTAATTTTTTTCTGACATAGAGCATTTTATGCAAAATCAAGATTTTGCACACCGGGTGGGTGAAAGTACCGACAAGCACTGCAGGCTGCTATTATTAGTACATTACCTGCCGAGGTGGAAAATGCTTTAGTTTACAATCATATAGGTATGCATATTATTTTATTCACAATTAGTGAATATGACAAATTAATAATAAATAATTATTTATTATTTAGACCTGCAAAAAAAAATATTTTATTAAATTGTTTTAGTTTTGATAATAATTGATTATTGTGTAGTTTTTAGTGCTGATTTCAGAAATAATGTTGTTTTTTTTCTATCACGTAAGGTTTGTCTACAAAATGAGGTGAAACATTTAGCGAAAATCAAAAAATTGACATACATATTTATATCGGTATTATTTATGTACAAAGTTATTAAAATTGCTTTAAACATAACTAAATCTTAATAATACAGTAAGAAAAATTAATAAGGCTTTATACTACAATACATTTACAAGTCTTTGTAGTAACGTTTCCTTTTTCCTTCAAACCTTCGATAGGAATCTTCGGATTGAAGATTTTCCCTCTTTAACATCCAGCAGTAGTCAGCCATCATGTTAACGTTCCAGCGTCCTTGATATCTGCGTTCGATATTTATTTTATATCCTGGTGGAATCGTTCTCCTTGTTTCTCACTCACTGCTCCAAGATTTTCCGGAAAATAGTCCAGATGAGAATGTAGGAAATGTTTAACACTCATGTTGCAGCCCAAAAGTTTGTAGGTAGTTATTTAGCAGATTAGCAACAATATTGTTGTAGCTTGGGTCTTTTTTTATTTCCTGGGAAGCCAGTTACCACTTGTTTGAAAGACTTCCATGCTTTCTTTTCTTGGTCTTCCATTTTCAACTCGAAGTCTTCATCCTTCATAAGTTTCCTTGTATCCGGACCAACAAATACCCCTTCTTTAAGTTTTGCCTAAGAAAGACCGGGAAACTGCTCACAGAGATATCTGAAACACTCGTATTCTTTAGGCAATGTTTTGACGAATTGCTTCGTTAATCCCAACTTGATGTGAAGTGGTGGAAGTAGAATCTTTAGGATCCACTAAACTCTTTTTTATAACATTTTTAAATCCAGGAACCAAAGTGCTTCTTACTGGCAATTATTTTTTTACGTAGTGTTGTTTACGGTCACGACTATTCAATTCACAGAGGAAACAGGGAAACTTTTAAATCTCCATAAACAGTCCATTCATGATCGGAGTGCTTAAGCTTGTTAAGTACAAATTCGAGGTTCTTACAACATTCTTTCAAGTGAACTGAATGCCCTACTGGTACAGATGAATATTGGTTGCCATTGTGTAGAAGAACACCTTTCAGGTTTCTTTTGGAGGAATCAATAAAGAATCTCCATTCTTCAGGGTCGTACATATTTTATACTGAATGTCTCCATCAACCCAAGAACATCAGTACAAAAAACAAGGTCACCCTCTCGAGAGAAAAAAGGCTCAAATTCGTTTTCTCTACTTCTGTACCACGAGAAGGATATTCCAGGAGCCAACAAATTTTTTTCTTTCAACCTCAGTTTAGTCCTTTGGAAGGCCTAAGTATCTAACCAAATCGTTTGGTTCCGACTGCTTGAAGAGTTTTGGCTCTTTGTTGGTGAGCTCGTAAGTACCATCATTATCGTCGTCATCACGGCCTCGAGACAACTGATCAACATCATCGAAAAGATTTTTTAGTGCAGCTGGGAGACAAGGTACAGGTAAATCAGGCCCATGAGGAACAGGGCGCATAGCTGAAGGAATGTTGTTTGATGCTGAAGTGATGTTGTTTCATCACTGTGATTTGCAGGTTCTCTCCAAACCATAAGTATTGCAAAACGAAATAATTTTTTCTTACCTTGAAGGCATTGTCTCAGTTCTTCAAGACACACACACAACCCACTTTGTGATGGGCCCATTGTTTGTCTTGATCCCCCAGTTTCATATCAAAGTAGGCAAAGTAAACCTTTTTCACAAAATCAGAAATGCTTCTTAGTTGCTTTTTTACAGTGCAAGTCTCATAAATGTATAGCAGAAACAATCAGGAGAGTTCACACAACCCCTAGAAGCCATTTCGCACAACCTCAAAACACAAAAATAAAACTCGCGACGAAACAGTGAGTGTTCAGCGGAGTGGTTACATCCACACTGACTACAGACAGTAACTTGACCTTGCAGTCGTGGGCAGACAGAGAGTGGAGAAGTCTCATGTTTCCAACCTAAATTTATAATTTATATAAATTTATTTCACAAAGATCACAGTTTTTTCGTGGTGGGTAAACAGAGGGTGATGGAATTTTTTCATTATTTTTTCTGTAATCAGTGCAAAAAATACCATTAAAATTAATAAAATTTTTTGAAACAATTTTTTCATCGCAGACCTGTGATAATTAATTTTATGTTATTAAAAATTTTTTTTATCAACACATAATAGCTCAGGTTTATGGTACATAACCCTGTAGGTTGAGAAGTAAAACAAAATAGCTTTCTGATTGGTTAGTAGGTGAAAATGAAAATAAACTGCTTCCGAACTTGATTGAGATTGAGTTGATTACCAACTGATTGTGAATAAAATATAATACTGTACTGTAATACGGAAACAATACAATAATAATAATAACAATTCAATTCAATTTTTATGTGGTGGTGATGATAGACGTCATGACAGGTATCGGTTCAAAATTTATAAACACCATGGTTCAATGCTGACGCCTAGCTAAGTCATGACTTAAAAACAGGTGCAGCCTACTTTTACTCAATCCATTCGGTATATTATGAAGTCAACGTGGCTGGCACCGTGCTGCTACCACTTATTATCCCAAAGTACTGACTCAAAAACTAACCTGTAGAAAAAATCGTTGTGTTCTATTAACAGAAATTAAATCCAAAAGTCGATAAGAGGAATTTCAGGTGGAAATTTAAAACTCATCTGAAAAAGTCCAGTGAGAAAGGTTTAAACCTAATGACCCTCTGCTTGACCACTTTTACCACAAAAGCTATTGATGATTTTTAGAGAAAAAAAATGCAAAGCTTTTACGATAAGAAAGTAGTTAGTATTTATAAGAATGAATAACTATACTACACAAAATACAAAATCTGAATTTTCCTGAATTTTAGTATTTGCTAAATTAACTAACAAAACTGTATAGTATACTTATCTTTATAAGTAAAATAAACTTGACTCTATACGCAGATGATACAGTAATTTACGCTTACTTTTATTTACAAAATTAAATTGAACAAAGTTTAGTTTTTGTGTTGCGCTTTAGACTTCAACACTATTAATTCCCTTTGTGAATATCGGAATAAATGTGAATAATTATTATAATTAATATTTATGTACTTGCACACGGAAGATTAAACGATAGTGACTGATTATACAAATAGGTACATTCACATAATATAATATAATTAAATCAAAGTCCGAGTTTGCTGAGTTTGCAGAGTTTGCTTACACTGTGAAACCTAACCAAGTTAATATCTTATTAGTTCATTCAGCTTAGGCACTCGCACGAGTAAAGATCTCAATAGAAGATACACTGAAGCATATTCATTAATAAGGTCAATTGATAGATATATATGGCTTTACATAACGATGTCACTTTCCTTATCACCTCAACACGGTTTCAAGATAAACTAAATAGACTACCTGAAATGCCAACAGTTATTATAGTTGGAATTGTAAATTACACGAGAAGGTGTTTGTCATTAGTATTTGTGTTAGTCAGACTGCTATATCCGGTTTCGATAACATTTAGTGCCACCACCGAAGAGAATCGATTTTAAAACTATCCAAATATTATTTGGCCAACTAGCGAAATAATTGTGAAAGATTTACATTTAAATATTTAAAATAACCATTTACTTATCATAACTGAGCAAATTCTTAAACATTTATTTTATGTGGTTTAATTAACCAATGAGATTTTTTTGGATAGAAGTAAGAAACTCTGGAATGCAATAAATTATCTGGAAGAGCAATCTTTGTACAATATAAATAAAACTATAAAATTTAATTTCAATTTAATGGGGTTCACTCAAGCTTTATGTGAAGTAATCTTAAAATACATAATATAAAAGAACGTTTGTTGCGGATTATTTTTACAAAAAGGTTGATTTCTGTGCAATTAAATTCTAATCCAACAAAATCGAGATATAGAGATGCAGTATACTTACTTTTTTTCAGAAAACTTAAAATTAAAAAAGATATATTTTTATGTTAGAAGTAAGGAAAACTTAGGTTTTCGAGCTTTAGTAAATTTTATATCTAATGAGTAGAATAGTGGTTCTTAACTGTTCTTAAAGGATCTCGTGTAAAAAATATTCCTCAAAAAGAAAAACAATCCAGGATTTAAAGATGGAAAATATTAAACCAATGATGTTCTTTAATAACTGGAATAATCTACTTTACCTTCTTTATTTCCAAATGAAGAAATAGTATATTGTTTACTGAGAGAGTAAAGTGGGTTATTTTTTCCCAGACGTGGTGTTTACTCACTGAAGTATAAGGTCGACAATCCACATCAGGGAGCACATGCACTTTGCTCCTAAAGCAAACATTTTTTTCTCCGATGGTGAGCAAATTCAAAATAATCCTATCGTAGAAAATATTTTTTTCTGAAACCCTGACAATTTGAGCAAATCACTGAGCTAGAACAATTTTGTCATCCACAAATAAATAAAATACGAAGCTTGCATTTTATGTCTTGTTTTCTGAATGTAAACGTAAATATTTCGCTAACAATTAATAAACATTAAAAAGCAAAATTTTCTTATAATGTAAGTAGCTAATTTTCCGAGTTACCGTAAATCATAAATTTGAAAATAATCCCTTGTACTACAAGAAAATTTATTGCACACGTCTATCTATTAATACTACTAAGTATTTATGCCCTTATTTTTGGTAATAGATAAATCATGTTATAATTTATTTTTAATTTCTTATCAAAATGGAATAAGAAATATTATGTTTTCCACCTGGTTACCTATACTTCAGTTCGTTTCCTCCAACTTTTTCAAGCATAAATAGATATTGATAAGGATTTTCTATCTGAAAATAATCATAAAACATGATTGCGGTGCTTGCTATGATTAAAAACGTTAGGTCAATACTATAGATTTCAGATTATAGAAATCAGAAAATGCGATTTTAATTTTAAATCCTTTTGAAACAATTTATTTCAGTACCTTGAACAGTGGAGCAACAACTCTCACTCACCGCATAAGATTAACTGAAGCCAATAACTAAAATATTACCCTAACTAAATATAATCTCACTAAAAACTATAATGCAAAACTTACTTACATTGCTATATCATACAACATGCAACCAAATAAAAAACTTGAATTAATTAAAATTTTAAAATTGAACATAAATACTTACTGCACATAATTATTGTAATTTGTTACTTTGTTTAATATAAATATGGTTGTATATTTTATCAAACATTTTGCTCATTTGCAACTCCTATTATAACGACAAAGCAAAAGGAAAGATTTACAGCAAAACCTCATACATCTGTGGCTCAAACTAACCTGCTTATACGCTTACATGATTTTCTCAGAATGACTATTATTACAACTTCGATAGTTTTTCCAGAATCTAATTATATAGTTATATTATTGTTGCAGAATGTTGTGATATTTATGCATATACAATTTTTAGTTTTTTAATTTTATTTTTTGAAAGAAAATACTTCTGTGGTTATACCGAATCGCTCACCATTCAACATCACTCTTTGACCCGTTTGTTAACTTTTCCAATTTTACTTTGTTGTAATGTTACGAACTCGTTTTTTTACTCTTCTCCCTTTTTTAAAATGAAATCATCTCTGTATTAATATTTTTAACATTTATTCTCCTTTATAATAAACTCAAAATGGTAGCCATTCCGAAGCTTCAAGTAATAAATTTCTACAAATTTTAAAGATTAATTTTAATTGGAAGTTCAATACTTGCAAATTGCAACTGGCACAGTCATTTTGGCACATCCTATACATATATGTGAATTACGCTTAGTTTGCTATTTATAAATATTTTGTGAATTTATGGAAGTATCAATCAACTAACATTTAATGCATTATGCATAGTATACTGCCTTGCTTGCCATGTATTGTACGTTACTGAATAATTTTAGGCAACAGGACTATAATTTTGTACGCACTGTTGTGAAAATGCAATACGTATTCATGATAAATTTGCTGTATAAAGTTATTCATGCGAATGTACTATTTTAAAGATTAACAATTCGCTGTTTATGGCATCCACAATAAGTTAATTAATTTGTACTTTACTGGAAACACCCAAAAACATAATATTCTAATTCTATTTCCGGGATAAAACGTAATCTTTCTTTTTCACTCGGATTCCGAGGTAATTTTTGTAACAACATCGACAACACAGTTTAACAGGGAGCTATTCGTCAATAGGGTGAAGTTAAACTAACTGTTACTGACGACATCATAACATCCACTTTTACGACCACTTGTAGTTTGGAAAAAATATTTCATCGTGACAATATCAAAAAAATGTTTATACCGAGGCCTCAATATATTATATTGAGCAACGCGAAATGTTGGTTTTTCCTAAAGCATTCTAAAATTTATTTAACGCTTGAACAGAAGCAATCATCCCAACATAGGTCTGACAGGAACTAAATGAACGACTTGCTCTTGTGCTTTACTATACATTGTTCATTACAATGGAATATTCCCAAACCCTCGTATTATTATAACTTAATTTAAAAATATAGGTTAATTAAAAATCTTGATGAGTTCGGTTTTTAGTTAAGCAATTTAAATTATTATTTTGTTAGAATTTCCGTATATTAAAACTTTTCATTAGCACGATAAAATGTGCTTAACCCTCAAAACCTCAACTTGCAAAATAGATTATTCGAGAGTTTTCCGTTTCCTTTTCACAAAGACGTTACTAATCATCGCCCAAATAGAAATATAATTTTTTTATAAAAAAAAAACTTTTTGGGTTTCTTCTATTCGGTAAAAATTATGTGTACTTCATTAAAGCGGCATTCCAGTTTATTCTCGACCAAATCAATTTCTCTTAAATTACGGCTGGAAATAGGCAGCAAGTAATTTTGCATATTTCATCAACTTCGTATTTAAATTTCTCAAGTGCTAGCTATCATGTAAATTTTACAAGATCAAGAAGTACCTTTGTGCTTATACTGTCATGTGATAACACAATAAATAAGCTCCTGACAGAGTTTCGAAATCGCTTCGGCACATTAAATTATTATTTAAATTATATCAAAAAAAGATCAAAAAATGTCTTTTTACACTACTTTGACGTAAGTAATTTATAAGATTTGTTTATTATGATGGTAAAACATTCGTTCCAAGGAATGTAAACTAGCAACAAAATAACAGTGCTTCTAAAAAGTAAATTCAAATTCTGATTATAATATGTTTGTACTCCAAACAAAATTTAATTTTTAAATTTTCTACTTCTAGTGAAAATCGGGTGAAAATTGATTTGTTTTTGTTCAATTTTACGCTCTTGTATTAAAGTTTGAGTCCGCCATCTTACTAATGTCGCGTTTGGTTTCTTTAATTATTATAACCACTATAGCGGTTGATGATCACCGGTAATGTTAAAACTAACTTCAAATATGTAGTATATAATATATGTTACGGAAAAAGTACATTTGCCAGTAAAAGTGCACATTATCTGGTAAATGTATATTCATGCCGACGTCTTTAGAGTAATATCTTACCTGATTATGGCATTTAAAATTTTCATACATTTATTTTTCTTCCTCGTTTCATAGCACGTCAAATGCGTCTATTTCATTTTGTTCTTTTAAAAATTGTTTGCTCGGAAATTCAAACTGATTTTAACTTTTAATCGAATTTTTCAATTTTCTACAATGTTTTTATTTTTTTTTCTGAAGTATACAAATTTGTAGAGTCAAGGTTTGTCTAGACATTCGATAGTCAAACTGTTCCCTTCAAGCACATTTAATTGCCTGACAAGTATTGAGATCTGGTCGGCACATAAGTAATTAATTAGATTCCTTGATTTGTAATTTGATTTTAATCGAATGACTGTAAATGCAAAATGATTTAAATTATTATCGGTTGTTAGCCTTTAAGAATTAAATAAATTGACTAATAATCTTCAGGTTTAATTTAAAATTACACTTTTTTAAAATTTCATAATATAATTAATTAATTAGTAATTTTTCAACTGTCTTATTTGAACCAATTCAAGGTTAATATTTACTATAACTTTTTCTGAAACAACACTTTGTTCTCGAATGAAATTTTAAAGTTTTGCGACTGTTTCAGCTGCCAGTACATCCAGTCGTAGGCCTCACGATTTATTATCCTTCCGGTTCAAAGCCACAAATCATCTTTTATTTCAAAATTATTTTGTCGTCTAAAATTAATTATTTAGTATTTTCATTTGCTATGATAAATGTAAAGAAAAGCTATTTACCTTGAAATTGGGAAACTTTCTCGTTGAAAATTTTACATAGCATAACCTACTTTACTGGTTTTTACGATATTCCTTTTTAAGCTCATGCTAAAAGAAGCAGTAGCTTTGAGCGACGTAACTTTGAAGCAAAGTGACCTGGAGATATTTTTGCTATAAGTCCAAGTTGCGTAAAGCTGTAATGCTGAAGTCAAAATTTTATATTATTGAATGAAATTTATAACTCATCTCTAATCAAAAAATTAAACTATAATTTATTATTTCACGAAACTAATCAATTATTTATATTTTTGACAATTTGTTTTATTTGAAAAATTTTGATTTTCAATAAAAAAAAATTAATTTTAATTTATTTTATTATTAATTACAGTGGATACAATAACGGCCATCTTCTATTGATTTTAAAGAAATTAAAATGTATAGCAAAATATATTCTTTCCAAGTCATTAATTTTTATACTTCTTTGTTATAGGCTGCATAGTTGTAAATTGCAGTGGAATTGCTATATGATTTATGTTTCTGTGTATTTCGCTTTTTTAAATTGTTATATGTACAAGAAAATCCAGATATTTATTTTACACGCGGTGTAGCAGCGAAATTATGTCTTTTATAATCTCGATATTAAAAAGAATATGACTTTTAATGAGAGTTTCAATTTATTGTAACGATTTTTGTTTGAGTCATCACATCTTTTCTTTATTCTCGAAATTTTCTACCAATATTCCCAAGCCAACAAGAAATACAAATTAAAAAATTTAATAATGATGTAAATGAACAAATTTGTGAAAAGTCATTAAAATTTTTTTCCAATAAATGCCACATCAATTAATTGCGACAAAAGTTCATAACTTAAAATTAGTAATTGTTGCACAAAGCTTGTTAATATTGTAAAATTTAATTGCAAACGATTAAAAGTGAAATACTAAACTAATTTTTAGCATCCTTTTTTTCCTTTTACTGCAGCAGTTAAATAGTTAGCAAGTTTTACAGCACAATATTTTGTGTAATATTGTTAGTATCGAATCAGAAGAAAATTATTTTCCCGATATAATAAATTCATCCGGGGCATTAAACTACACAAAATATCGAAAAAATGTAGAAAGAGCTTTGCTAGATAGGAAAGAGAATACTTGATCGTGTACTCTACGTTGCATTAGGACTAACCCATTTTCATGAAAAACTTAAATGCGGTTACGTTCTTTGACACACCTCAAATTAAAGGTCGTTAAAAATGCTATCTTTTTACGCAGAGATAATTAAAATAAATCGCTTTTTTTTTCTTAGGTTTTTTTTATATTAAATATTAAATTTGATTATTATAATTTACTGAAAATTCTTTTTATGCAGTTAAATGTAATAAAAGTTTGTTAAAATTCCGCTTTTTTGTTACTTAAACAGAAATATAACATTTTGTAGTATTTAAATAATGCGAAAATAGTCGTGCCACGTACGTGCAATTTTTATTAAAGTTGCTTTGTAATTCCAACAAAATTCTTGCATTTTTTTTTATACCCCATACTACTATTTTGATGTAGGACGACTTTAATGTATTCTTCGTGTTATATTTTCAACTTTTATTATAAAGATGAAAAAAGCAATTTTTCAACAAAAATGTGGTTTTAAACATTCTGTCATTACTTAAAAATATATTCTATACGTCGTTTTAAGGCTCGTTTCCAAGCATTTTACTCTGCATTTCTGAATGCGGACGGTTAAAACTGCATATTGTGCAGTTGACTACCACAATAATTCATGTAGGTTGTATGTATTTCAATCAATGTGAGAGACAAAAGCTCTAATTATACGAATAACTTTGTCGTAAATTCAAAAGAAATTTTTTAATATCAGATAATGTACTTTTCCAAATATGAATTTTCATTGCTTAAATCTTAAAGACAAAGTAATTTAATAATTTTATTTTTTTATAGGATTATTAATAAATTTATTGAATATAATGTCCATCTCATGACGTAATAATATACTATAAAACAGGTATTAAGATGCCAAAGCAGAAATAATTTTCAAGATGGTGGAAACTGTTTTAATCACTTTACTGTCTGGTTCTAAATGACATACAACGTTTACATTTTCCCTCTGTGCCTTGTTTGAGTTTGCAGCTGTATTGGAAAGAACGTTAAGATTACGTCTTCGTACTATTATACTGTTTTTCCATTTCCACTTTTGATATCGTTTTTCAATACTTGTGCGGTAAAAGGAGTTATAAAGAAATAAGTAATAAATTAAATTTAATAGTATAGCAAAAGCAATTTTTGTAAGACCTTTATCATTCTAAATGTATCTTTTTTTCAATAAATAAAAAATTTTAATCGGTAGCTAGAAAAACGGATAAACAGAGGAATCTCAAATTAGGGTATCTTTCACTATAGCAACCTGCTAGTAACTTAATCGCACAGAATGATTGTAGCACAATCACCTCTCAAACATCACAACTACGAAAAACAAAATTTCGTGGCTAAATATAGCAATTTTAGGATCTCTAAGTTCTCAACAATAAATTTACTTATTTCTCGTATTCCATGTTAAGGGGATAATAAAATAGTATATTATAACTCGAGTTTAAACTTCTTATTAAACCTCATATTACTATAAGGATAATAATCCACACAAAAGTACCTAATGATTGAAGTATTTCTTAAACAAACGTAAATTAAGGCTAGGCACAAAAGGAAATGGAGAATTTAAGTCTGTTGTTCAAGATGCTTACTGCATTTACATACTACTATTGTCAAATACTGTTTATCCGTTGTTAAAACGATTAAAGTTTGCAGAATATTAATATCACAAACAAGAAGGAACTAAATGCTTCCTGCACGGGCATCAGCTTAAAATTATATTTGGTCATTAGGTCCATAATGAGTTGATTTCAAATTTTGATTCAATCTGAGGGTATTAATTTTTTGAGTTAACGCAAGTTGTAGCAGCCATAAAAATTAACTTCTTAATTTTTTAACACGTGGGCCGTTACTTTTTAGGAGCTTTTTAAAGCTATCTTTAAAATTTAATTATCATTAATTTAAATGAAAATTGATGTGTTAACATTATAAAGTGAAGTTCTTTAGGGACCACTTCATTTTGGTGTTCAATAATGTAATATTATTTATAACCGAAGCACAGAATGTTTGTATTTGAAAAATTTTAATTTTATTTTATGTTTTTTGCAGAGTAAAGCAAAAGCGTAGAAATAAATATTCCTTATTGAATCAACTCGTGGCTCATCGTTTGAACCTTTACGGCATGCACTTTCCTTATCCTATTTCAATTTTAAAATCTAAATAAGAAGCGTAATAGGATTGTATAGCGTTGTTCATATTTTAATCCACGATTAATGCATTAGCCTAAGTAAAATCTTATTACTTGGGTAAAGTAACCTTTTAGTGGGCAATAAATGCCTTTTGTTTAAAATTCAAGTTAAATATTATGGTTTTTTAAATAGTTAATAGAGTAAATGTGTTTGCCAAGAGGTTTTAAATTACTAAAAAGTTGTTTAATAGTTGTGTTTTAATTTGATAGTCAAACTTTAAACTTGCATTAATTATAATTTGTACCATAGATAGCGCCGACTGTAAAAGCGCTTCTTAAACTGCCCTGAATAATTTGCACTTCAAATGGTTTCATCAAAGCAATTATTTTTAATTTTCATTTTTCCATCTACTCTCGTATTCTTTTTACATTCGCCATTCTTTACCTAATAATTTTTATATTTTTATAAATGTTCGAAACTTATCTTTTTAATAGTTAGTCGTTTTTATCGTTTAGTACTGTCGCAGGGCTGATATTTATTTGGTATAGAACCCTCTTTCAATTTTATACAGGTTTGTAGCTTGAGATTCGTAGCTTTTTCTTTTTGGTATTGTAAATAATAATATTCTTAATTTATTACTTGTTATAATAGAGAAAAATAATAAAAATTAAAAAATTAAATATTCACTAAGCGAACAAAGTCAAATAAATCACTCTAGAAATGTTACAGTGAAAATTACGATAAATATCTGTTGATTTTAAAAAGCTTCGCGGGGGGTGGAACTCTACAAAAATCAAAAGAAATGTTCTCAATTTTTAATAATTGCCTTTAATGCGTTAGGAACTGATTTTTTTAAATGTTTAAGGTCACAATGTCACTAGTTCTTATATTAATAGTTACATTTTACTGAAATAAAATAATATTAAACCGGAAATTAAATTCAAAAATGGCAGGATATTTTAAAAACTTTTAAAGAAGATTTCATATGACCAGATTATCAGAAAAACTATATGGGGGAGTCACACGGTTCTACAGAGCCGGATTAAACGAAATCCGCCGACGTTACCGTGTACCCAAGATAAAAATTATGTGCAGAAAAATTTAAAAATGCCGAAAATTCTATAGATATTCCGAAAAATCCACAAAAAATTCAGAATTTCAGTATTTCTACTAAAATTTTTCAATGATTTTTTTAAATTAGAAAAATTCTAAGAGAAAAATCGAAAGAGGTGTCGTGGGACATTCGGTTGGAACGAAGTTCCTTACGCTATATTATTTTCATCATTTTTTCTATGATAAAATGTCACGTAAAGATTTCGAGTTATACAAAAATTATAGGATATTACTGGTCGAGCATCAAAAATTATCCGTTACTGGACGCGCAGCTATATTAAAAAGCGAGCATAAGCGAGCTTTTTACAACTGGAAGCCCGGTAGCGGATCATATTTCGGATCATTTCATAAAAAAAATCATTTAAATCACAAATCCTAACAGATAAGACGAATTAAAAGATTCAAACAATGTCATTAGAGCAGCCCTCTATAGCGAAATGTATTAAGTGCTTGAATCATAATTACATTGTTTGGAGATCGTAAGTTCGAACTTCACGTCGGTCAAATTTTTATAAAAACATTTTTTTATAATACAAATTGTCCAGTCAACAAAAAGGTATAGAGGGAAATGTTGGGAACACAATTTTTGGCATTGTAACTTTGTTTGGGCTAGTTAGGAGATGAACATTATATCAAAAGTCTCCCAAAAAGATCCCATTTTTCGGTTTTTTGCTTATATCTCGGAAACTATTTGTCCTAGCGACATGACTCCACTATACAAAATTAAAGCTGATTAAATTTGCTACAAGTTATATCCAATGAAGTGTTTCGATATCTTGTATAGTTTTCGAGATATCAGCTCATAAATGTCTGTAATTTTGGAAAAAAAACATTTTTGCCTCACATTTTTTGCTTTTTTGACCGGATAACTCTTCAACGATGAAATCAAAATATAAATGCCGACTATTGGGTTTTGGAGCATTAAATTCCCTTTAAGAATATTATATTACTTTACTATTTTATTTAGTTTCCTTCAAATTTTATAGCAATTTCATTGTTGAGCGTGCGACAACTCTTGATTCTCACCATTACCAGTCAACGTATTGGCCGAAATATACATTATTATGTACACATAGTGCGTACTGGACATCTAAATAGCATAGATACTCATTTTAGAATATAAACTTATTAATATAAATAAAAAAAGAAAACACTTCTTCTTGAAATCGAACTTGGGTAATGCAGATCTCAGCACCAATGTTTCAGGCTGAGGTAGAAGTTGATGCCTCTTGTTTCTTAAATGCCTCAATCGACTGGGTCCTCGTGTAATTTTTTCTACCTCTCTTTACTGGCTCTTTTAAGGGAAACTATCCCTTTTTCACCCACTTTAGAAACATCAGGCATCGATGCAGTCAATTCCCCATCACAAACAAAACACTTGCTGCTCATTTCGACAAAATCCCCATTTTGCAGCATCCTACTAAAATAAACAAAAGAAACAACTAAAAACAACTTAAATTAAGTAAAAATTAGATTATTTACCTTTAAATGATGTAATATGGCGTCGAAACATAACAAAAAAAATGGTAATTTTCCAGTCCTACCAACATTTTTGAATGCTAATGATTTGAAAACGGGATTTCTAACAAAAATTCTAAGGAAAATTGATTAAATAGTAAAGTATGAATCTTATATATCATATTATAAAATGTATATCACAGATATAAACAAATCAATATGGCGGCGACTGGTTCTAATTCGCGTGACAATTTCTGCCGTTTTGGTCCTACCGTATAAGTTAATAAGCCGTTTGTTCCAAAAAATTCAAAGGATTTTAATTCGAAAAAAATTTAATTGAAATGAAAATTTTTACAGCTACTTAAAATAAAGTTGATGTAAATACATCTGACACCTGATGAATGTGATATAATTTTTTTAGTGTTTACCACATCGTATTTATTAAGTGATTATAGGGGTAAAGGTTTAATTATTGTATCAACCGATATAAAAGTCAGTTTTATCTCAATGGCTCAATAGTAATGGGCAATTATATTTCATTTTCAGCGCACTTAATTTGTAAAAGCGAATCCCACCGGAAGCTGTGGAAAAATTGAATACAGCTTCTTAGTTTTTTTTTATGTCGGCAGCACTCTGTAATTATCTGCTTTAATATAATATTTAATTAAACCGAGATAAATATTTATATTCCAAATTGCACGGTGCACCAGATATCCGAGAGGAATATTTATAAGCTTAATGGTATTTAGTTTAAATCTTCCAGGTGCTTCAATTGTTCGCGTTTATGTTGCGGTTAAGAAGGTTATCTTTAGTTTGGTTTTAGAAATTAATGGAAGTAGGTACTACATTTCCAGAAACAACAATAGACGCTAGCACACATTAAATAAATTTACAATGGAAGTCGTTAAAAATGTTAAAATATTTGAGATATTAAAAAGAAAATCGTTTTTTCTCCATTTTTAATTTTAAGTCGTGCACCAACAAAGCATTAAGGGAAAACTAATAATAATAATTCTTTTCTTTAATATTACTTAGAATTTTTTTCTTTTGTGTTGTAGCGTAATCATGAAATTGTGAAATGTAATGAAAAACTAACGGCCGTTATGAATAGCACTAGGTTTATTTCCTACTCGTTAGGTGTACTGTATGTAGTAATATGTAGTAGGTATGTAGCCTGAAATATGTACATTCGTCACTTTAAATTTTATTTATTTTTTTTTTGAAAGCGGAGAGAAATTTTGCTCGTAAAATATTTAATAGTTTATTTTAATTAAAACTTAAATTACTAAATAAGGCTCTTATAAAAGCTTATTTAATTTCAATTTGGGTTGCAAAATTTTAAGCGACGAAAAGGACACGATAAATTGTTTTTATTAGTTTGGCTGCTGCAAGATAAAATTAGTGTATTTATTTTGATATAATATGAAGGCGTCAGGAATGCGGCAATTTTTAAAATAATAAATTATAAAGAGATTATTTGTTGTCTTATAAAACTAATAAAGTTTTATATGTAGAGAATGGTTCACCTGATAACGTTTATTTTTGTTACAGCACCCAAGGGTCACGTAGTAGTATTAGATTTTCGAGACTACTTCGATATAGAAAAAAGTAAAGACTGTAAAAATGACTTTTTGGAGGTTCGTGATGGACCTCATGGTTACAACGATCTACTTTATGGAGCTTTCTGTGGTACCGATTTTCCACCGGAAATTACTTCTACCGATCGATATCTTTGGATTCAATTTAAATCCGATGAAAATATTGAAGCAAAAGGCTTTAGAGCGGTATTTAGATATCAAGAAAGAGATGCCAGTGGTAATTTCTTTGTTAACTGTTTGAATTTTATCTCATTTTTAAATTTAACCGTATTTCAGTTACGTCGCCCGAGCTGATGTCATGTAGAATAGATCGAATTGGATTAGAAGAAGGAATAATTGGAGTGGAAGATATTCCTCAAAATGTAACGGAATACGCCAGCAAATATAATATGCCAATTGATTGCCTTTGGTCTATCACTGTTGCCCCCAATAAAATGGTAAGTAACATTTGGATGTATCCAGAAAAATATGAGTATAAAATGTTATCAAATAAATCCAATTTGCAATACCACTCGCTATCGATCTCCTATTTCATATTTAGGTCACATTATTGTTCATTGTATTTATTAGAAATGTTCACACCAACTTACTATTGAATGCCTCTTACTAAATTCAACACACGAACTATCTTGCTTAAAGCAAGGAGGTGTGTTTGCTAAACCATGCAATTCAAATTCAATACTTGATTCAATATGCTACATAAGTGAATGCACTTATTAAAAAATAAATTATATAATATTTCGTCTCGGTCTCCAGTTGTTTCATTCAAATTCTAATCGAAATATATTTGTTTTAGATTACAATGAAATTTTTAGAATTTTCCCTGATAAAGCCAAACGACTGTGAAAATAATTTTATTGATGTGTTCAGCGATAGAACCGATATACCATCGAGACTACATAGTTTTTGTGGATCAATAGGAGATACAGTAGCATCTAAGAAAAATGTTATGTTTATTCGTTTTTTTGCTAAACCAAAAGCAAATGAATCTACATTTAAAGCACTTTTTACCGCATACAGAGATCTTGGAACTAGCGGATACTCTCGTAAGTTACACGAAATCACCGTCTGTATAGCGCATTCGAAATACAAAAATTTAATTTTTTCTTTTCTCGTATTTCAGAGTGTCTGCCTGATGAGTTTGATTGTGATGATGCCACCTGCATAGACAAAGATTTAGAATGCAACGAAAACAAAAATTGCAGATCACAATGGGACGAAGAAAACTGCAACGTAAGTAATTTCATATGACCCATCACGAAACCGATTAAACAAAATATTTTATCGATTTTCTTATTGGAATTTAATGTTTTACAGTTCAGTTCGCGTTATTTAATTTGAATAATAAAGTTTTCGATGTTAAATTTTCTGCCTTCTTGTAATACGAGATGATTTTTTTATATTATGTTATATTATTCCGGAATAAGCTTATCGACTTTACACCATAAATTTCGACTTAATTAGTCTAGGTAATTAGTGAAATTCTTAATTACGTAACCTAATTTGTGTTAGTGTTTTGAAGCTTCAACAAAGCTTAATTAACACCTAACGATCAAACTCCATTCAACGGATTTGTATGCTATTCTTAAATACATATTATTTGCAGCCCGAATGCTCATTTAAAATCAAAAAATATAAATTTTAGAAATAAATACGTATAAATTGTAATTGAATGAGTGTTTTATCAATAATGTGGTTATAAATCAATTTTTTAAGTGCTTCAGCTTATTTCCCAAGAGATCTCAGATTATCTCACTTTTCAAAAATCCCTGTACATTTTTTTTATTGATTTTGTTGCAGAAAATTGTAAATAAAACTTTGTGTCAATAACACGAAAAAAATTTCAGGAATTTACAATTACTACTACCTATAAACTTTCTCGTTTGTAATTTTTCTTTTATATTTTATATTGTTTTAATTTGAATAAAATTAGATTATTTAATGTCTCTTTCGTATTTTGTCCAACTGGAAGATTTAGCTGACCTGAATACCGTTTGCTTTATACGGTATTTGAGGATCAAATTACATTTAATCTAATAACTCTGCCTGCTGTAATGTGAAGTGATTCAAATGAAAATCTTGATATAATCAAATGGAAAATTCGAGTTCATCTATAATAAATAATAATGGAACAAAGAAAGTAGAGTATAATACTTTCAGTATATATTTATTAATTATTACTCCTGGTGAAATATCGAATTACAGGGATAGGAATTTTACGGCGCGAACAATTCGGTGCTAGACGATTCGGTGAGAATTAATTTTACTTTAATTAATCCATTTAAATTACTTTCATTTAACTTCAATTTTAAATTTTAACAAACTTGGACGTATACTGAAATTTATTTATGTAGATTTGTGAGTAATGATCTCTAAAAGGGAGTAGTACTTAAATAAAAATAAAAAAAACTTGAATTTAAAAAACTGACGTCCTGAACATTAGAATTCTCATTCAAATAACAAAAAATAATCATTAATTATTATTAAGATTGTTCTTTTAAGAAAACTAATCATATATAAAATATGTATCGTAAAACATTTATGGCTTTAACCATAAATATATTATTAAGTATTTCCTATAACTGACTATAAAGAATTGGGTTTAAATTGTCACCAGCTGAAATTAGATATTTTAAGAAACATTTTTAGTGTAACAACTAATAAAAATTTGTTAGTCGTTTCTTATACTTCTTCGGAGTTACAAGTATTAGATATTTAACAATCAAACTTAAATATAATTTACTTTAAATATTATCTAAGTGGTTTTATTTAATACCCATTTCCTACGGGTTATGGGCCCAGATGCGTTAGTGTTAATTAATT
The DNA here is from genome assembly GCA_947369205.1 of Cantharis rufa. NCBI lineage: Eukaryota > Metazoa > Arthropoda > Insecta > Coleoptera > Cantharidae > Cantharis > Cantharis rufa. The sequence continues at coordinate 93,694,986 of OX376303.1, forward strand.
GAACTATAAGATTAATAAATAAGTAAATAAGTTAAAATAGTGTTTAGTTGTAATTGAACTAAAAAGTGCGAAAAAATGGATCGTTTTAAGAACACTCAAAAACGAAATATTAAACCGTTTGAAGGTGAAAAATATGCTGTGTGGAAATTTAGAATAAAAGCGTTAATGTCGGAATTAAAAATTTTAAATATTATTGAAAATGATCCACCAGCTGAATTCGCAACTCCAGAAGAAGAAGTGGTTTGGAGTGAAAACGAAGCCATTGCGAAAAGTGTAATCGTGGAATATCTTAGCGATGCATTTTTAGGGTTTGCAAAAGAAAATCTAACCGCTAAACAAATAATAAATAAGTTGGATGAAACATACGAAAGAGAAAGCATTGCATCTCAACTTTCATTAAGAAAACGATTATTAAATCTGAAGTTACAAGGAGATGTCCGTTTATTAAAACACTTTGCTAATTTTGACGAAATAGTGACAGAATTAATTTCGGCAGGTGCACGACTTGAAGAAGCAGATAAAATCTCCCACCTATTATTGACTTTACCAACGTCTTACGAGGGTGTAATTACTGCCCTGGAAACACTTTCGGCAAAAGACTTAACTCTTTCTTTCGTAAAGACTCGATTATTAGATCAAGAAATAAAATTAAAAGGTGAATCCACTAGTGTAAGTGAAAAGGCACTAATTGTTGATCTGAAACAAACAAAGCAATTCACAAATAAAAATCACCTAAATAAAAATTGGAAGAAGACCCAAAAGAATAAAAAGTATAATTTTCAACGCAACAATCACAATAATTTTCAAACTAAAAATAAATACAACAATAAGCCAAATAATAAATTTTCAAACATAAAATGTGAATATTGCGGAAGAAAAAATCATATAAAGGATAATTGTTATTATTACAAAAAATCAATTGAAAATACAAATGAAAGAAATCGTACATTGCAAACTGTGGAAACACAAAACACAGGTGGATTTACTTTCATGTTGGGAAATTTCAAACATGAAAATAAAAATAATGACGGAACAACATTTATAGTTGACTCGGGTGCAACAGATCATATAATAAATGATCATTTGCTATATCAAACCTCAGAAGATTTGAAAACACCTGTTCAAATAGCAGTAGCTAAAGATAATGTGTCAATAAGTGCTTTAAAACTTGGAACATTAAAAGTTTCTACAAATTGTGGTGTTACTGGTGTTTTAAACAATGTGCTCTACGCCCCGGAAGTGCCTTACAACATCTTGTCGGTTCGAAGAATGCAAGAAAATGGGATGACCATAATCTTCGATCAAAAGGGTGTGCAAATAAGAAGGGGTAATGAAGTCATAATAAAAGGTAAGCCCTTAAATGACTTATTTGTAGTTTGTTTTAAAGTGAGTAAACAAAGCGAGGTTAATTTTGGAAAAATTAAATCTAATGCTATTAATAATATTAATTATTATAAAATATGGCATGAAAGGTTAGGGCACATAGGAAAAGAAAAATTTCTGAAATTAAAACAAGAAAATATTCTTGAAGATGTGAATCTAATAAAACACATCAGCCCTACCAATGATTTATGTGAAGCCTGTGTATATGGCAAACAGGTCCGACTCCCGTTTAATAAATTAAAAAATAAAACCCATGTAACAAGAGCGTTATATATCATACATTCAGATGTATGTGGACCAATAACGCCTCAAACTTTAGATGATAAAAATTATTTTGTCACTTATATTGATCAGTATACGCATTATACTGTTACATATTTACTCACCTATAAATCACAAGTAATCAATACTTTTAAAGATTTTGTAACAAAAAGTGAGGCCCTTTTTAATACTAAAATTGTATATTTGTACTGTGACAATGGTGGTGAATATTTATCTAATGAATTCAAAGAGTATTGCCTTCAAAAGGGAATTACTTATCATTTAACAGTTCCGCACACACCAGACCAAAATGGCGTAGCAGAGCGAATGAACCGGACTATAATAGAAAAAGCCCGGTCAATGGTAATAGGTGCAAATTTAACTAATGAATATTGGGGAGAAGCAGTATTAACTGCTACATACCTAATAAATATAACACCTACAAAAGCTCTAAAGCAAAATAAAACGCCATATGAAATGTGGCATAATAAAAGCCCCAAAATTAAACACCTTAAGGTTTTTGGTTCAACAGTATATGTCCTAATTAAAACAGGTAAAACTAAATTTGATAAAAAATCATTTAAAGGGATCCTGGTAGGATACGAACCAAATGGTTATAAGGTGTGGAATCCGGAAACTGCTAAGTTAGTAATTGCTCGAGATGTAATAGTTGACGAAGTAAATTTTAAGACTTCGCGGCCAAAAGAGCCACAAGGAAATAGTAAAATAGTAGAAGTTCCCTTACCAAAATTGAGTAAAACTGATATGCAAAATTCAGAAAAATTAAATTCGAATACGCACAAATCAGGTAAAACTCAAATAAAAACTGAAATACAAAAGTCAGAACAACTAAACATCGATGAACAATTAAATAACGAAGCTGATATATCTGAATTAAAATCAGATAAATTAGCAGAAATTAATGAACGCAATACCGAAATAAATGAAAATGTTCCCACACTTACAAGAAGAAGCAATAGAATAATAAATCGTCCAGTTATTTCATATAACGAAGACGATTTATCAAACTACCTAATGTGTGCACAATCATTGATGTGCACAATTCCAAATTCATATGAAGAAATTAAAGGTAGAGTAGATAAGATTCAGTGGGAGCACGCGATAAAAGATGAACTAAACTCGCTATTAATAAATAATACTTGGACCTTAGTTCCTAAACCGTTAAATAAAAATATCATAGATTGTAAATGGGTATTTACATACAAAAATGATATAAATGGCAAACCGAATAAATATAAAGCACGCTTGGTTGCAAGAGGTTTTAGTCAAAAATACATTCTCGATTATGACGAAACTTTCGCGCCAGTAGCAAGAATTTCTACATTTAGAATTCTATTAGCTTTAGCAAATCAATTCGGTCTTTATGTTCATCATATGGATGTAAAAACAGCCTTTTTAAACGGTATATTGAAGGAAGAAATTTATATGAAAGTCCCGGAAGGAATTTTTTCAAAAGACAACCAAGTATGCAAACTACATAAATCCATTTATGGTTTGAAGCAATCTGCGCGTTGCTGGTATGAAAAATTTGATCAATTATTAAAACAAGCAAATTTTACAAACTCATCCGCAGACGCATGTCTGTATTTAAAAGATTACAAAAATGTAACAAAAAATATTTATGTTATACTCTATGTTGACGATTTATTAATTGCTACAGGTGATAAAAATGTATTAATAAGTTTTAAACAATTCTTAATGAAACAATTCAGTATGATTGATTTGCAAGAATGTAAATTATTTTTAGGTATAAAAATTGAAAGAACTGAAAATACAATAACACTAGACCAAAGTTCATATTTAAATTCAGTACTAAATAAATTTAACATGAACGAATGTAAGAGTATAAACACTCCTTTACCAACTAAACTAGATTATGATGCATTAAATTCTAATACATTTTATAATGCACCATGTAAAAATCTAATTGGATGTTTAATGTACACCATGTTGTGTACACGTCCAGACCTATGTGTCTCATTAAATATTTTAAGTAGGTACCAAAGCAAAAATAATATAGAACTTTGGAAATGTTTAAAAAGGGTACTAAGATATATTAAAGGCTCATTAAACTTAAAATTAACCTACATTAAAAATTTAAACTATGTGGAAATGATTATTGGATATGTGGATGCAGATTGGGGTTCCGATGAAAGTACTAGGAAAAGTACTACAGGTTATTTATTTAAACTTTTTGAAAGTTGCACAATAACCTGGAATACTAAACGGCAAAATTCAGTTGCAACCTCTTCAACAGAAAGTGAATATTTAGCTTTATATGAAGCTGTCAAAGAAGCGATTTGGCTAAAAACTTTATTAAACAACATTAAAATAAATTTAAATGGACCCATTCTGATAAATGAAGACAACCAAAGTTGTATACATATAGCCACAAATCCTACAAATCATAAAAGAACTAAACACATAGATATTAAATATCATTTTTCAAGAGAGCAAATAGAAAGAAAATTAATTAAACTTAAATATTTACCTACAGGTGAACAACTGGCTGACGTTTTTACAAAACCCGTTGCTCCTATCAAGTTCATGGAAGTCAGGCTCAAAATAGGATTAATATAATTTTTTTTTATTTTTGCAATGTAGCAAAATATTTTTTTTAATTACTTTAAAGTATATATTTTTTTTGCTTTTATGCAATTTTTTTTATATAAATTACTTTAAAGTATATATATATTTTTTTATTTTATACAATTTTTTTATATAGATATAAATAACTATTATACTGTATTTTTTTTGTTGCAATTTTTTTTGAAAATCTTTTTTATATTATTGTTATAATACTGGCTAATTTTTTGAGTGGGAGCATTAGAATTCTCATTCAAATAACAAAAAATAATCATTAATTATTATTAAGATTGTTCTTTTAAGAAAACTAATCATATATAAAATATGTATCGTAAAACATTTATGGCTTTAACCATAAATATATTATTAAGTATTTCCTATAACTGACTATAAAGAATTGGGTTTAAATTGTCACCAGCTGAAATTAGATATTTTAAGAAACATTTTTAGTGTAACAACTAATAAAAATTTGTTAGTCGTTTCTTATACTTCTTCGGAGTTACAAGTATTAGATATTTAACAATCAAACTTAAATATAATTTACTTTAAATATTATCTAAGTGGTTTTATTTAATACCCATTTCCTACGCTGAAAGGTTGATTCGGTTAATAATAACAAATTTATTTGAAAACTTTACAAAAAAGAAATTCAACATAAACAAAGTTCTAATGCTGCAAATATCGCACACCAAATTTTTTCACTTCGTAAATATTGACAAACAACAAAAAAAAGACAAACTAAATTGCTAATCAAATCTGGATTCCTGCGGTATAAAAATATCTACAAGAAAATTAATAATTAAGAAAAACCATAGAAACCAACTGAAATAAAAATTAATACACCAAAATATCTTCAAACTTTCTATATCTTAAGTTTCACATTTATACGTTAGCAGGAAACTAAATCTTACCACGACAATATCAAATTTTTTGTTTTAATTAGTGGTATAACGATGATAATTTTACATTTGGAATCCTCTTTTACTTTATCATACGAAGTCTGAGAAAGTATTGTAATCGTGCAAAAAAAAGTTAAGATTTTGATGAATTTTGGAGTTCCAGAAGCGGAAAATCATCATTTCCAAAAAAAGAGAAGATGTGGTCAAATTTTTTATGCGCTCTACCTCAAAAAGTAATAGAAAGTTCTTAACAAAATTTCGTATTTAGTACATGATTATTAAGACTTAGGGCTGATTAGATTTTGGTTAAAATCGGTACACGAAATTTCGAAACGATTAGTTCAGTTGATTTTGAGTTTTGGTGTATACACGGACTTCAAATATGACAACTTTCAGAAAAACGCTTTAAAGTTTTGCACACTATAAAATTCAGAATAAACTCGATAATTTTCTTATATAAAAAGTTTCCATTAACATGATCCAGAGCATTTTTTTGCATTTGTCTACGTAAAACTCTTTCTTCTTTATTTGTGATTATAAAATAATGCTTACGATTTTTCACCGATATAACGGTAAATCCGTTAGCTTTCGTCCACTTTTCGTTAAACACTTCGTTTTTAGGCAATCGAAAATAATGTATCGAGTCTCTCTTGGGTTTTGTTTGATAATTATTTTTACAAAACTTTATTTGACAAGCAGCAGTGTGGCGTAAAGCCTACAGTGGAGCGGGTGACCGCGGTTCAAATTCTGGTCGAGTCGAATACGCTGCTGTGATCTAAAGCCTAAGATAGTTCTGTGGGCTGTAGGGAAAGCAACGGGAAACACATTATCTTGACTTTAGCCAAGTTTGATCGTCCATTAAAAATGTGGCACATTTAAGAAGAAGACTTGGCAATAAATACGGCATCGTAGAGCCAGGGCCGGATAAACCATGGGCGCAATGGAGCTGCCGCAGAGTTTACAAGGCGCCAAAATTGAGCGGTTTTTAATTGTTGTGATTCCAAGGTACTGCATTTTTTTTTGATTATAATATCATCTATATGATATTATTAGTATTAAATGCAGGGCCGGAACTAGGGCGTGGCGGCGAGAGAGCCGCCCGCCACAGGCGCGAGCTAGTTAGGGTGCGCCAAATTTTCAATTTTAAAATTAAATTTAAAAAATATAAATAAATACCCCCGCGATTTACCGTCCTGGTAGGCAGGGCCGTATCTGAGGGGAGGTTTTGGGGGTCCAAACCCCCCCGAAGTAAAGCGTGAGATAAAATCCTTAAATAAAAAATATAAATAAAAGATTAGCAGGATACATGTGGCCTTTACCACGCGTAGATCGTAGATCAACTACCTGCTATTGCGTGCTTAGTCGTTTAATATATTTTTTAAATAAAGCTTTACTAAACTTTTTTTTTCAAAAGAGTATTTTTGTATCGCAATTTATTAACTTTACAATAGAGCGCCTGACCTTGAAATTTTCAAAAATTTTCGCCTGAGGCGCAATATTCTGAGGGGACCCCCTCAGACCCCCTAGTAGCAGCTCAAGTTTCAAAGTCCTAGTTCCAGCGCTGATTAAAGACGCCATTTACCTAATCTGCACCCGGCGCTGAAATAGCTTGATCCGGCCCTGCGTACAGCAAACAAAACAATAAACCAATAATGTGGCAAATGGTTCTAATACGCGTGACGATTTCTGCCGTTTTGGTCCTACCGTAAAAGTTAATAAGCCGCGTTTAGAAACTTCGTTCCCAAAAAGACCGAACGCTAATAAAAATTTTACAAATTTCTGATTAACTGTAACAAACAAGTTTAAAAAAAAAACAAAAAAGTTGGGTGAAAGTCATTCGTTGTCAAATCTTATTATATAAGAATCAGCAAGATCTGGTCTTCCTTCTGCAAATCGCCTTCGATTGTAGTTGGTAAATTAAAAAATGTAAACTAGGAAATATCGGATCAGTGCGGCCTTCAGGCCGCACAACTCAGCTATCGAGTTTCAGATCATCCAAACACTAAAAAGTTAGAATAACCAAAGTTAAAATTTTAAAAATGCAAATAACTGTGTTCGTTCGTTGTATTAGTGTGCCTCATTCGTGTCTGTCGGAATTAACGAATTAACGAGATTCTAGGTTAACATACTTCTCGAAGATATCATGTTTATTATATTATATAGGTTAAAATGTTAAATTTAATTGTATGTTTTAACTTTAATGTTAAATCAATTTTAAGATCTATTGATGAAAATCAAATTTTTAACTTTGACTGATAGCACCTATTATATGTCCTTCAACAGTAATAAAATAAACAGTCACTTTACTAAAATTATTGTTAATTTCTTGGCGTCGGCACCGCTTTGCTTTATATTCAAAATACAACATCGAACCAAAGGACATTAACTAATATATTGTCACTATTGTGTAGTATATTATTTATTGTATCTATATTATGTGTGTATTACGTATAATATGAATTAATTTCAAGTTATTGGCTGGTAGTTATAGTATAATATTATGTAACTAAAATTACAATAACAATAATTTACAAACTTGACTACTTAAACGCTAAAACATCGCTTGAATTTTAACTGAGGCGAAGGTAACATTATATTATATAAATTACTTCTATAAGTAGGTATCGTGTAATATACTCTTAGAAACAAAATTATTTAAATTTTATAGTATTATACAGGGTGAGATGGACTACCAGAATTAAATAAGTCGCTTTTTATTCGAAAACGGTTAGGGAGTTGGGGAGAAATTTAAATTGTAAATGTGTTAATGAAGAATAAAATGATTTTTTCACTCTTCAATAAGTATTTTTACGCGGCATATACTCAAACACATTTTCTTCGGTGCTACCGGGCAATGCCGGGTAAACATAACTAATTCTACAAAAATTTGTAATGTCGTGTATAAGGTACAATAGATAAGATACAAATTTTTGTAACTAATTTTGTAATTAATGTAATTAGGCTAATTTGTGTGGTTTTAATGATTTACAATTATCCGAAAAACTTGATTTGAATAATTTATTTTTCGACCCAATATTATTCTAATAGAGCAACCTAAATTGAAAATTTTGTTCATTTGTCAATAATTTATTGTTTAGTGCTTTAGTATGTTTGCTTTATAAATGGGAGTAAAAGTTTGTAACAAATTAAGTAGTTACTTCAATATTTTGTTTACGAACTTGTTTTTACCCATGAAAGTCTTGAAGTTCAATTTAGGATTGTACACAAAACCAAAAACTGACCTAAATTATAAGGAAAATTGAATTGAATCTACAATGAAATGTTGTTTATTAAATAAATTGTAAAGATTTTTTTTTTCAGCTTTTCAGTTGGTATAAAAAGTTATGATATGGGAATTTTATTGCATTATTTGGTCGATTCCTTATCCTTATACTATTTTTAAAAAATTGTTAGGAATTTATTTCCATTTTTCTACATTATTTATACAGTTAAAATTAACTGCACTTTTATTTTTAAAACAAAGCGTACACAGAATTTAAAGATAAACTAAGCTACACTTTGTGAACTGAGCTTAGTTTTTGTATGAGCACCTGATCCTCTACGTCATGACAAAATATTGTTCTATAGCACTTGAAAGCAGTACCTAGTTGTATGTTGTATATTTGAGTTGTTGTAATGTTGTTTGTGTGGGTAGATAAATATTTACAAAACAGTATAAAACACAAATAACTCTGTATAGCGGCTGTGAACATTGATTTAACTTGCTGAACTTAATTCTTACGGCTGGTTTTCGAGAATCCGACTTAATCCCATTTATTATAATAAATTATCAATAAATCAACATGGCAACTACTATGAACCACCCTGTATGATTTATTATTGAAGTTATGTGTACTAGGTGTGGTCGTCAATAAACGTGTGCCATAAAGGAAATCAATCTGCCCTACTTATTATGTTTTATTACCAAATATGTAAATATTTGAACTAAATAACGATCCTTGAACTTTTAATAAAAATTTACTTTGTAGTTTCATATATACAACATATATCCAGAATTTTATTTAACAGAAAATGTTTTCCTTCTAATGCAAATGAGAAAGTAGCATAAATCGATCTCAGTCAGAAATTTTGTGGTAGGTACTTACTAAATTTATGCTTCCCTAGTATCATATCCTGCGCTATATTAATTTTGTTTATGACGCCAAAAGAAACATTGCGGTAGTGGTCAAGTTTATACTTTTTACTTACCCCATTAATAAAGCATTACAATTAATTTACATAAACGATGAAAGAAGATATTTAACTTATTCTCTTAGGTACTTCAATTATTTGCAGCGTAGAAGACGTCGCAATACCTCGAAAAACATTAGCAGAAATTGTTTTTTACTTCCAATTTTAATTTAGGTAATTTTTCATCAAGGAGCGTTAATATTCTTCAATAAGATCTTTCGAAATTAATTTCGCTTGAAAATAAATTAAATATTATTTGGGAACGTTGTTTAAATAAAACTAAAGTTTGTTATTCAATTTTAATTAATTCGAGTTCTAATTATTTTCTTCAAATTTAATAATTTAAATTAATTAATATGGTTATTATTTATTTTGTGTTGTACGGAGTAGTTGCCGAAAAATTTTTAAATATTTTTAAATTTAAATAGGATCTTTGTACTAAAAAGTCGCCGAAAAGGAAATGGCAAATGCCGACTTCAATTTCCAATTCAACGTAACATCCAAAATATAATGTAAAAAAACATGACAAACGAACGTGACAGGTTTTCTTCTTTTATTGCACGATCCATTATTTAGGTATGCGAATCGCTAAAAAGTGTATTCATATTATAAAAAAATTTTAATCGTCATTCGTTCTAGAAACCGTGAAACACCGGTAGTTACGCCACTGTCATCTATTAGAATATATTAATTTTTAACAGTAGGTAATTCTATTTCGGTTTATTAAATTAATGTAAAAATTTAATTTTATAAAAAAAATAATTAACCGATTAAAATTTGCCCACAAGTTGGCTTCAAGTTCTTAACAAAAGACTTTAAATAAACGTATAGACCACTCCGAGGGTCCTAACCCTCAAGTATCTAGTTAATTATTGTGACCCTTCGTAACTTCGGCACCTACTTTTATTAAGTTACCGAGATTATTTCTTCTTCTCTTAATTCAAACCTGAATTTCTCAAGTTACAACTCCACAGTTTTATTCCCGATGCATGCGTAAAAATTAATAATTAAAAGTAATTGAACTAAATTTTTAATTTTTGGAATCCAAATAGAAACTTTGCATCGAAATGACTTTCGAGTAATCGATTAATTATACATAACATATTCTAGGAATCAGTTTTGAAGTTTTCTTTTTCCAAATTATTTGATAAATTATTTGCAGTTTATCAATTTTGATATATCAAAGTAAGTGATCAGTCAAATCGTCAATCTATGAGTTTTATCAATTACTCACAATTATTTGCTTTAAGAAGTTTTGTATTGAAGACCTTTAGTAGTGTACTAAAAGGTGATCCATAACTCCCCCCCCCAAGACCCCCCGTTAGAGCTTCAAGGGTGAACAATAAAACTTTTTCTATTTTTTTAATTTCACTTCATTTTTCATTTTAAAAAATGTTTTTATAACATGAAATAATTATTTTTTTTATATTTTCAAAATTTTATTTAGCAATAAAGAAATAATACAATAAAATACAGAAAAATAAAAGTTCATGGCAAATTATACCAACCTTTGTCAGACTTCAAATCTTCCTTTAATTTATAATCAGAACTGAGATCTTTGCTGTCATTGCCCTTGTCTAACCGAAGACGTTTTTTTCCTTTATAGCTCCTTTGGTCTCTCCTGGAATCACCCTCGTCCTCGCTGTCGGAAAACTCGTTGTCTCCAGTAATACGTTTATCAAGATCTTTTTGTGGTAACCTTTCGTCTTTGTCAATTTTGTCTTCATTATCAGAATCATCTTGAATTGCATCTTCAGGAATAGCTTGCACTTGCACACCAGGTGCATGTGGTAACATACGTAAACTTTCAAACAAGCGTGACTTGATTTTTTCTAAATATTCGGGCATATTTTGATTAGCCATATTGCTGGGACTAATGTGTAATTTAAAATCTGGACCAAAGTATTCAAAGTAATCGTTATATGGAAGGTCGTTTGCAATTTCTGCACCCAAAGCCACAGAAGTTTCGTAAGTCCAAGCTCTTGAAACATTCCTAACGGTATAACCACCTCCACCGACCATCATGAATGGCAAGTTGTACTTTTTTACAAACTCCACGCATTTTCCATGACCACGAACGGTAAGATTGAAACAACCAAGTCGATCACCGGTGAGCGAATCGGCACCGCATTGCAACACGACGGCACTGGGTTGAAAGGTCTCCATTACACGACTAATAATAGGAACAAAAATACTTTCGTATGAATCATCGTCCATTCCATCTCTCAAAGGTATATTCACCGCATAATATTTTCCTTTGCCGGTCCCTATATCTCCGAGATCACCAGTGCCAGGAAAATATTCGCCATATTTGTGGAATGAAACTGTCATGACTCGGTCTGTAGTATAAAAGGCCTCTTCGACGCCATCTCCATGATGAACATCTATGTCAATGTAAAGTACACGCTGATGATATTTGAGCAATTCCAATATACCCAAAACAATGTCATTAACGTAACAAAATCCAGAGGCTTCAGACTTTTTGGCGTGATGCAAGCCACCACCCCAGTTGATGCAAATTTCGGAAGCTTGTTTATTTAGTTTAACAGCTGCAGCTACAGAACCTCCAGCCGACAACTGGCAAAATTCATACAATCTATCAAATACCGGACAATCTTCTCCAACATGGAAACGTTGCATTTGTTTATTATACTCGGACATATTGTGTGGTGTAATGGATCGTAAGAACTTGATGTAATCGTCTGAATGAAACTTGGTCATTTCTTCGGCGGTAGCTTTCTGTGGACGATATATTTCCATTTTTCGATGCAAGCCATAGTTTAAAATAAGATTGTGAGTCATGCGTATGCGGTGTGGTTTCATAGGGTGCCCTTGCCCATAATAATAATTTCCGATATCGCTATCATAATAGTAGCAGACTCTCTTCCTACTGTGAGGCTGCATTGCCATGACGAACAATTAATATAACTTAATAATTAACTTAATTAATTTTTGTGCTAAATTTTATCTAGCAAATTAAAATTTTATCTGAAAGTTATGCTTTATTTATATTAAAAAGAAGTTATTCAGCATAAATTTTATATTTAAACGAGAACCGAAGTAAACAAAGATCTTGTTTCCACATTCTTATATAGAAAAAGTAAATTGTATTATTGGATTATCCGATTAAGATATTAGCAATTTAAAGCCTATCGGATTATGTCGCCACAGTACTCCCTTCCTAGTAAAAATAAAAACAAATTTTCTAAGCGGTGCTACTGTGTGCCTTTGAAATTTTGTTCTTTGACATGGAATACATTCTCTGCACCATTTGGTAAGGTTTTTATTGATTGAGGGCCATACGAAACGTTTTGTAATTATTTTTGCTGTTGCTCTTCTTCCCAAGTGTGCCAATCCATGCAATTTTTTATATTGGTATCTTGCATCTTTGAGAATCCATGGTCGAATATTATTGGTGCTGGTATCGCAAATTAAATATGTTTCTGATTCTGGACAATATGTTTTTTTAAGTAGCAAGGAATGTTTCTTTTTAATAAATGCCTTTAATTCTTCTTCATTGGCTTGATTAATGGCTATTTTTTTTATAGTTAATATCTATGTGGTCAGAAGTCAATTCTTCAATTTGGAGTCTTGATAAAGTATCTGCAGGTATATTATTAGTTCCGCCGATATGCCTTATATCTGTTGAAAATTGTCCTATAAAATTTATCGAATATTAATGGTTTGGGGTCCGTAAAAATTGTAAATTCACGTCCTTCTAGTGAATGTTTAAATTTATTCACTCCTTCATAAACATAAGCAATTCGCGATCGTATGCAGTGTATTTTTGCTGTGCGGGACATAATGTTTTTGCAAAAAATGCGAGGGGTTGCCATTCTTTTTTAATTTCTTGCTGTAATACCGTGCCAGTTGCTATATTAGACGCATCCACCATAATTGACAGAGGCGCATTTCGTACTGGATGTGTGAGCGTTGTGGCATCAGTTAGTGCTTCTTTGCATTTTTCAAAGGCCTGCTCTGCTTCGGAATTCCACTCCATCTTTTTATTATCCTTCTTGTTTCCCGTTAGAAATTTGTTTACAGGAGCTTGTATTTCTGCAATCCTGGGAATAAATCTTCTGTAGAAATTTATCATCCCTAGAAACCTTCTTAATTGCTTGATTGTAATTGGTCGTGTGGCGGCGTTCTTTATAACTTCAATTCCTTCTACTTCTTCTAAACGGCAAACCGCCATTTGTGTTAACTGTGTATCTTAAAAAGCTTACTTTTTCTTTTGCAAAGACACGTTTTTCTATGTTAATTTTTATACCGAATTTATCCAGACGTTCAAATAATATGTTCAAATGTTTTACATGCTTTTCTTCTGTTTCTGATGCGACTAACATGTCATCAACATATGCACACAGGAAGTCTAATCTCCGTATTACTTCGTCAATAAATCGTTGGAAGATTTGTGCTGCGTTTCTCAAATCAAAGTACATATAGAGGAATTCGAACAATCCAAATGGTGTTGCAATTGCAGCATTTCAATATCATCTGACCAGCCCTGACCAGGTCTATTGTGAAGAATATTTTTTCGTTGTGCCAACATGTGAGAGAAATCTTCAATATGCGGAACTGGATAGCGGTCAGGTTTTGTACGATCATTTAGCGCTCTGTAATCTCCACAAGGTCTCTTTTTCTTTACCAAGTACAGAGGGGAGGCCCAACAACTTTTTGATAGGCGCACAATTTCTAATTGCATCATCGTTTCAAACTTCTTTTTTTCTATTGCCATTAGTTCTGGAGCCAATCTTCTAGAGCGAAAATTCTCCGGAGGTCCTGGCGTTGTCTCGATAAGATATGTAGTTCTATGTTGAACTCATTTTTGAGATACGGTGAAATTTGTTATTGAAGGAAACTTCTTTAGCAGTGAATAGTAAGGATTCTTGCTTGATCGGTGCATATTATCATTGTTTTATTCATGCCTATTCTTTGATGTCGTTGTGTCTACCAGTTTCTAATTATTAATGTCCACCAATAACTCAAAATTTTTTAAGAAATCTGCACCGATGATAGGTTTATTCACATCAGCAACTAGGAATGGCCAACGGAATTCGGGATTCAATTCAAAATTTAGAACCATAGTTATAAATCCGTACGTTATTTATTACCGAGTCGTTTGCGGCGTATAATTTAGTTTCACTGTGATTCCTGTATCTTTTCTTCTTCTTCTTAAGGTACCGTCTCCTATCGGAGGTTGACGATCGTCATCTGAAATTGTTCTCTGTCCTGTGTCATGCGTATTAGCTCAGCGGCACTATGTACACCAAACCACTGCCGCGAGTTTTGCAACCATGAGAATCGCTACCTTCCAAGGCTTCGTTTCTCTTTAATCTTGCTTTCTGTTATGAGTTGTAGGAGGGCATATCTCTCGCTTCTGAATATGTGTCCAAAATATGCCGCCTTTCTCTTTTTAATCATGGTGAACAATTTACGGTCCTTGTTCATGCGGCGAAGCAGCTCTTCGTTGGAGATCCGTTCCATCCATGAGATTCGAAGCATCCTACGGTATAACTACATTTCAAACGCCTCGAGCTTATTAACTGAGGATATTTTCAGCGTCCACGCCTCTACGCCATATAACAAAACCGGAATTATGTAACAATTCACCGCACGGCAACGCGTTTCCAGTGATAGATCGCAATTGCACAGGATCTGCTTCATTTTTTGGAAAGCGCCTCGTGCCATTTCAATCCTTTTTCAAACTTCTTTATCATGGTTCCAGTTTTCTGTTAGTAAACATCCCAGGTGTTTGAAACTTGTTACTTTTTCTACTTGACTGCTATTGACAACGATTGGAGTATCCTGGGTTTCAGCTTTACTGATGACCATTATCTTTGTTTGTTTTGGGAACGGTACGATTCGCCGCGACACGATTCGCCGTGGCACAATTCGCCGTGGCACGATTTGCCGCGATTTTTTTATTTTTATCTATTTTTATCCGTTCAATGACCCCATCTATTGATAATCTTTGATATATTGTTAACCCATAAAAATGAATTAAATAAATTAAACTGTTACAAAACGATATTCATGTTTTCAACAAGTATCACCTTTTTCGAGTTCCACCTTTGGCGAGTTCTTTCGGTTTTCAGAGATATTTTTAATTAATTTAGTCTTTGTCAAAACGACTCGAACCGCTCGGAGCGGAGGGGACCGGAGCGCAGGGTAGCGCATAGTCGAATTTGACAAAGACAACCATGGCAATACACGGATCCACCGTAAAAAATAATTTTTTTTATTAGAGATAAAATTTGAACTATATTACAAAAGGTCAACAAATCGAGTAATTAGATTATTGATATATGACGCTAGAAGCTCTCGGCGAATCGTGCCGCGGCGAATCGTGCGTTGTTTTACTGATATTTATGTAGAGACCAAACTCGTTACTCGCCGTGTTGACTTTGTCTAAAGGGTACTGAAGATCAGACGGGTTGTCAGTCCTAATGATAGTGTCGGCTGCATATTGTATGTTATTGAGCCATTTGCCATTTATTTGAATCCCTTTATCTACGTCTTCCAGTGCTTTTTTAAAAATGTATTCAGAGTAAAGGTTAAATAGCAGTGGTGACAAAACACAGCCCTGTCTCACTCCTTTCTGTATTTCAATATCTTCAGTTACTCGACGACCTACCTTCAGATGCGCCGTCTGATTCCAGTACAGATTCTCAATGATGCGGAGGTCTTTGCTGCCAATTACTTTCTGTGTATCTATTAGCCAATTGTTTGAGTATCACGCATACATCTGCGCCGGTGTCTATCAGGAACTCCAATTTAGTTGACGGCTTGAGTTGCTGTTGTGGCCAGTTTTGTATTCCAATTACATCTTGTATTTTATAATGTAATTTTGTTCAATAAATATCTCATATTCCTACAAACGATTTTTATGTTGATTTCTTTCCAAATCTGTTATGGTACCAGCATATTGTCTTACTAAACCTTCGATTGCAGCTTTTGCTACGTTGTCGTTCATAAGTTCTATTTTCTTCGTTTTGTGATCTTCTTACTGCTTTCGAACGGTTTTGCTTGATTTCTGATATTTTTTCCGTTACTTTAGCCACATACTATATTTTGAAAGACCACAGAAGTCCTTTAACGAACCTGAAAGGCCAAATAGATATGGAAAAGAGGTCCGAGCTAATTTACCAGATTCCTTGTGAGATAGCGATCATTCCAGTTATTTTATTGAATTTTGTTTTAGTTGTTTTGACATACCAAAAATTTTTAATTGTTGACATTTCATAATTTATTAATTTATTAATTGTGTTTTATATTATTTTTTAGTCCTGAATATGAACAAAATATATAGTTCGAAACGTCGACGATAGGTACGGGTTTGGTTTAGACCTTTCCAAAAGATTATCCCAAAACATTCTAATTAGTTATTAAATGATGGACGATAACAATATAATGGATTGTGAATATATCCAAATCTCTTTATCACTAATGAGCGTTAATTTAGTATTTATTTTTGTTTGTTAAAAATTGTTAATGTTTATTTATATAAACTCATAAAAGATATTATATTATTATTGCTTGTGTATTCTGTAATGTTTTTGAAAAAGGTGCTATTTTAGCGAAACACGGTTTTAATATTAAATAATATAAAGAATATAATACAAGCAAGCATATTTAAGTATATCATGTTTTAGATTATTTTGGGTAGAAAATTTGAAACCATAATTGCCTGCTTATACAAGAAAACATTAAAATAAAATATTTTTAAGAAATAATTTGATTGGGTATTGTAATATAATACAGATATTAATTATATTTTTAAATATTTTATAATTGCAAGAAATACAAGAAACTCTTTTATAATCTCAAAATTTCTGTGCAAAACAAGAAATATAAAAAATTTTTAAAATTATAAAAAACATAACTTATAACCAATACAAACATTTTTTTTACAATCCTTAACATATTTTAATTCAGGATCGCATTTTACAGGCACCTATTAAAAATCCTGCTTAGGATTATGCGTATTTTTATATTCCTAATATAACATCGACAACTTTAATGTCAGATAATAGTATTAAAACGCACAGCTTTTAAGACGATTGGGGAAAAACCCTGTAATTGTATTTCTGCGTGTCAAGTGGATGAAGGGGTCGGTTAGTTACGTAAGAAAAGCCGCTTGTTTTTATGTTTCGAGATTTTAAAAGAAAACAAACATTTCAAAAAGAAGTAAAAAAACAAAAATATTCAAACTTTGCCAACATTCACATTATCATTAAACGTAATAACATATTAATATTTAATTTCAGAAAGTCGTAAGTGCGCCATTTTCAGAACTTCGGATTATCATTATCATGGTCGTTTTCTGTCTTATTTTGGCTGGAATGTGTCTGACATTTATGATCAGCTGCATTAAGAAACTCATTCGGGACCATCACATAATACAGGTAAATTTATCTTGTAAGATAAGAAATAAAATAAGCAATGCAGTATACTAAGTCTAAGTAAGTCATAACAAAGGCGACACTCAATTTTAAATGTAATTTTAGCTCGGGTTTTAATTATTAAAATTTTTAAGTGTTTGTATAATTAATTTAAGCAGTTTTAAATTTTATTTAGAATAGCAACAAGTTTTAATTTACACGAATTGTATTGTGCTTTTTCCTTAACCTGAAAATTTACTTAAAATATGAAAAATTCTCGCGCATTCAAATTAAAAGCTTTTGTTATTCAAAAATTTAAAACGAAATTTAATCGTTTGCTAAAGCTCAATTTTAACTGTTTATAGTCATTAATATTAATTAAAATAAAAGCAATTTATTACGTTTTAATGAGTAATTTCAGCCAGGTATCAGTTCACAGTCAGTTGAATAAAGTAATGCAATTAATTTTTATTATAATTATTATTATATTTAACACCCAGTATTTGCAAACCACTGTGCTATTTAAAACGTAAAACATTGCTTTTTGACCCCTATATGATAAATTACATTGTGCCCGGGTATTCATTCAGTCGCGGGATTCTGTTAACCCGCCTTGTCACAAATGGGAATAAAAATTACCTACGCTTAAGAGCTACAAAAATATTGTGATGTATGGATTAAAGTTGTCATTGTATAATAATTTATAAACTTTTAATACAATAAAAGTTTATTTAATCATAAAGTTTTAATGATTTTCCGATTCTAATTGCTAAGTATAATTAAATAATACTTCCATTTCAAATTATTCAAAATTACTTTTGCTTATACCTACATCGAACATTATTTTCGACGTAAAATAAAAAATAAAGCTTGGCCGAAAGGATTATTAAATATTTGCATTCAAAATTAAATTTTACGAAACTTATTAAAAAGACAAAATCGAGATTTAATAAATTCTGTTCGCATAGATTTGGAACATAAATTTGCAGAAAAGTTATTTAATGCAAAAAAAAACTTTAATAAAATTATTATATGAATTTGAAATGTTCGGAAACTCAAATTACAAGTTTGCTTACGTGATTTTTTTGGCTGTTTCAGGAACACATTAGGCAGAGTAGGGAACAACAATTAAACGAAATTGATAAGCAAGAAGAATTTCAAAAGAAGCACTCTAGGGTGGGCACGTCTCATTCGAACAGCTCTCATTCATCCGATTCTCAAAGATTTATTGCGACAAACGCAATAATTGCGGACACATCTTGTTATGTACCCGGAGGAGATATCTTACCAATTTTAATCCGAAACGATCACGGTTTAAGCTCTAATGGCGACATTTACGGCCAAAATGAGGATGGGTTAAATCTGGAGATGTGCGATAGTGCATGTCAAACCAGAGAAAGTCTATTTTTCACGCACGACTACAATTCAGAACACAGTTCTCCAGCACACAGTATGATATCTCACTCGAAGCCTAGTCCCCCAGCGCCGTTCAGCACTTTTGGATATAAGAAAGAAAACAAATATCGTGCGGAAGCTAGAATAGAAATGGAAAGGGTAGATCCTAACCCTAATCCCGACGATAAAAGAAGACCCTATAGCGTACAAACCACAAAATCTGCTCCGGACGTTATAGTAACTCACTGACATTTGTCCTGCGCCGAGTGGGAACCGTATAAAAGGAGGCACCCTCGGCACCACTTGAGGACCTCATCTAAGATGGAGGAAGTTATAAACAGTCTCATTAAGGACACGTATACTCAAACACCCGACACCGACTTCTTTACGTGATATAAAAAAATCTTATATTTTTAAATTTACCAATCCTTTCAGAAAGACAATCCCCCTTGTTCAAAATTAAAAAACTACCAATGGCGGCAATTGAACACCGTCGTTACTTAACATAATCTAAACTACTGTTAATTAATTTTGCTAAATTTATAGAGTAATTAATAATATAGAATTTGTACCAATGTGCTTGTGATTCTTCGGATTAAACAGGCTAAATTCATTTGTAAGTTTGTCATCATCAACACCTTTAAATTTAAACTTTCATATAGAATATTGCCATTTTTTATGGAAGATTATGTAAATATATTATGTAATAAATAAAAATTTTAAAGAACCGAACTATTTTGATTTTACGCGGCATCACGTTCGAAGGATCTGCCCTCGCTTCAGAAAGGTAAGTTTTTCGCACACAACTTCACTTGATGTTATTTTTTGCGTTGTTGACACTTATTTATTTGTAATCGAAATTGTAAATATATGACACGTTTTAGTTATGTCATAAAACTTTTAAGAGTCGTAGGGTCCCCTAAAGTTACGAGAGAAATTGAATTTGTTTGACTGCTCAAAGTTTGACACGGCAATTTATTTTTAACTTCTGTTGTATGCAGAAACACGTACAAAAAAGTTTTTATCTTTTTTTATCATTTTCACGATATTAAAAAAATGTTTCAATTAAAATTATCATGTCAACAATAACAGAAATTACCGTGCAGGTTATAATTGATTAAAAACAAATCACTTAAACACAGTTGCGGTTAAAATTTTCATCGATTAATATTTTGCAATGATTTATGCGCCAACCATCACAAATATACGCATGCATCTGATGATTTTGAAAAAGATGAAACCTGCCCACGCAAAACAATGAATTAAGGAAATTTTTAAAATTCAATTATTTTTTAAATAATACAGTCAAACCCGACAGTTTACGCCTTGGCTTTGAAACAATGCTGTTCATTTTCTATATTATAGCCAGCAATTTTTCTTCCACCTTTTCTCTGCACTTAACAGCACCTTTTTATTGTTCACTCTTGACGTGTTGCGCTTTTTTCTCATATTTTCCAATTTAGGGTGCATAATTTTAATTCTAAAACTTCTCAATTAAATTTCCTTTTTATTGTGCTACTTCGTATCTTAAAATCTACGTTTACTGTTTTCGCAGTCGCTTTCGCAGAGTTTTAACGTTAAAAACATTTGTAGATACTGATCGCGACCATGGCAGATGCTTTTTTTGGGCTGGTAATACAATTAAAATTTTAAACTTTTGTGTGAGTAAAATTTTTTTTATTTAGTTTATGAGTTTATATTAAATTATCATTTGTATTGTCAAACGACAGTTCTCGAGAGAGTAGGAGGTTCGAAACGAAATACTCACAATGTTATTGTGGATTCCAGTTAATAAAAATAACGCTGAACAATGATTAGTTTTATTATTTATTTATATCAGTGCCTTTAAATTTCAGCGTTCGTTTTAAGCAGTATATTTACTCCTTGAATTTTTAATCTTTAATATTGGTGTAGGTACAACTTTACTTCCGCCGTTTTTTATATTGAATTCAGAAAACCAAGAAAATTCATTCTTCATTAAAAAAAAATCAGGTCCCTGTAAATTAAAATAAGTAAATAGATCTAAAATAATTATTTTTTCCTGAGATACAAGAAGAGTGAAATTTAAGAAGAATTCTGATTGGTGTTTCAAGTAAGTGAAAATTTTAATGTTTTCAGGAGAACAACTGACCTGACTGAACTGAACAACTGAACTGACTATATAAAAACTATTCAGAACAACGCAGTGGCGCAGCGTGGATTTATGGTACTTGGGGCAAACTTTAAATTTGCCGCCCCCCAATTTTCGCAAAAAGGTTTTTTTAAATCAATTTATTAATTGATATTAATTTATTATTAAAATCAATTTATTAAAAATTAAATAATTAAATTACAATTTTATTCAATGTTGATTTGTACATCTTTTTCGATTGCCAAAATACCTAAATTTATTAATCTTAACGTTGAGACGTTGACATTGTATATCTTAAATAGTTTTCAAGCATTTTTAATTTAGAAAAGCTTTTTTCACAACTGGCAATATCCATTATCAGTACGGCCGCTCCCTGCCTCCCCCCCCCCCAGACGTACCGCCCGGGGCATATCCCACCACGCTACGCCACTGAAGCAACCTAGTATAATTTAGCTAGCAAATCTTATGTACATAATTGTACTTAATACAGCTGACATAATTTACTTCATTAGAATAACTTGAAAAATATTATTTTACAGCAGGGAAAGTATTGAGTTCCAACAGTGTTAAAGATACAGTTAGGTATCAAAACCATAAACAAATTTTAATTAAATTTTTTTTAACTACACAGGTGGCCCGAGCCCCCCTTTGAATGTCTTTGCGCCGGTCACTTTGAAAACCACTGTATTAAGGAGTAACATCACTCTAGCGACAGAAAAAATGGCCTAACTTTGACAATTTATTTTGAGAGTGTGAAAAACAGAATAAAATTTCTTTTCAGAGAGTTTCTTTAACACAAATTGAAGTATGAAAAACAAATTTTTACCATCATTTTGATACTAAATGACGGCGACAAAGTTTATCT
This sequence comes from Cantharis rufa, assembly GCA_947369205.1. Lineage (NCBI taxonomy): Eukaryota > Metazoa > Arthropoda > Insecta > Coleoptera > Cantharidae > Cantharis > Cantharis rufa. The sequence goes on from OX376303.1 coordinate 93,717,102, forward strand.
TAAAAATCATCTCTTTTAAAAACACCTTCACGGGAGGACGGTTTTCTCGGAAAGTATTAGACTTGAAACAAAAACTCAAAAGTTTTTAAAATCAATATATTATTGGCTATAGAAGTACCTACATAAAGTTTCTATTTTAAATAAAATTTTGTAGAAATGGTGCACTTTTGAAAAAATTAATCGTTTTGTTCGCATAAAAATATGCAGTAAATGGTTTATAAAAAATAAAGTTTATATTAAATTGCAAAACGGCTACGTACTTCAATAGAGAATAAATGAAGCTACTGTCAAAAATTTAAATAGATTCATGCTAAGGTGTTCCTCCCAGTTTGAAAAACTTGGTTTCAAGAAAATCGCGTTTCAAGTTTTACGAGGACTTAAATTGTTGAAATTCTATTTTACTCCTAATCTGCGATACCTACACCATAGATTTGGACCAACTGCATATTGGTTTTATGATCCCAGAGTATTGTTTAATCAAAAGAACAAAAATTTTTTTTTCAAAATCCTAGCATGATGTTACCCCTTAAAATCTTAGTGCGCACTTAGGTAACTTCCCCTTTATACAAAGTAGTAGTATTTAGTGAAAGGGATAATAACAAGCACAATATTGTATATTTTTTAAGGTTTGTAAGTCGGTAACTAATTTTCAACACAGGTTCGGCTAAATAAATATCCGAACCTGATATTTAAAAAAAATTGCAACATATTATTATAACAGTCTTTTTATCTCATTTAAATTTTAGATTTTAATATTAACAAGCGAGCCTGTATAAATTTTAATTAAACTTTTGTATGTTTAAACGGATCACTTATTTTAATGGGCTTGATTATTCTGAATTTAATATATTATAAAAAAACAATTTTTAAATATATCTTTTAGATGAACTGAGCAAAACTTATTATGCCTATTAAAATGTTTCACTGTAATCTTTTAAAAAATATTTTATTCATATTTAAATAGATGTATATTGTCATAGTAGGTACATCAAACTGAATGTCTAAAAAAAAGATCGATCAGCATTAATTTCGTTAGTCTTTGCAATAAAAGTAAAAAACTATTGTCTATATTACACAAAATATTTTATAAATAGTTATTAAAATGTACTTAAAAAGCAATTAAGCATTAAAAAATGTAAATAGATTGTTATTGATACAATGCTTTATTTGTAGTTTATAATAAATTATAAATTAATAACAATAACAGAAATAATAAATTATAATAGCATTATTAAACTATCCAGTAAGGTAAAAAAGTTCTTCTATAAATGCTCCTATGAGTGTCGATCTTTGAACCAAAGTGGAATTTCCTCGTTGTATACATAAACTGATCCTTTAAATTAAGATACTTTTTTCACGTCTGTCTCTTGACACATCGATAAGCATCGCTACTCCAGTCCATGATCTTTTATTAATTTATATTTACTATGCATAAAAGTTTTTGCTTTAGACGCTGCCAAACTGGTCATTTGACACAAAATTCCCAAGTAACTTGAAACCTGAGTATCCACGTACATTGCGTTCCATACCAAAGCTCTCCATTGCCATCACGAATCCATGTCACCCCATCTCGTTCATTTATTACCATCATCACTAAAAATTTCGCTCAAGTTCTCATTCTGCTTCATATACACATTCCTTCTGTTGTTATCAGTGTCAAAAGTCTAGATTTTTTCAATTTGACCTTCAAAAACCACAAACAAATTCCCAGTCAGTTCCAGTTATAAAGACTGTAATGCAACTCACGCCACAAAAACAAAACAATCTGAAATCATTATCATATCTTGTCAAAAATTTTACAGTAATCAATGAAAACAGATATTTGAAAATATAATATTTTATCATTTTTTTTTGATTTTTTAAAAAATTATGAAAATTAAAATTATGTTATTTTAAAAAATGAATCTGCTGTTATTAATAAATACAATTTTCACGTACCTGTATATTACAAAAATTATTAATATATATAAGTTTACAAATTGTAAGCAGACTGCCTTCATCGAAGATCTGTATTTAAATTTGTGTAAATCTAATTATTAATAATTTTTTATAAATAATAAAAACTTAATTTTTTTAGACAAATAAAAGATTCTATTATAAAAAAAAACTAGTTTAAAATGTCTGAGCTTTTTCATCGTAAACAATAAATTTAATAAATTACATTCAATTTTGATCTAACAGCGGAACTAAATCGGCACTTAAATTTGCTTTATTTTCTATTTCCTTTCGTGTCAGTCAGAAAAGATCAACTTTAAAAACACGAAAGAGGATTGTTAGGCTGTTTTTATTTTATCTAGGGAAAACTTTTGTGGTATATGCTAATTTCAGATAAATTAAAAAATGTTTACGAAATATAATTTGAATTTATATTACGTACTTGAATGTAAACTTAGAATTTGTATTTTATTATATATATCGTATTTATAGGTATAGTAAAATAAATCGCCAATAACCACAAATTATTGTCAATGTTGTGAACTAGACAACGAAACGTGTTTAGAATTTCCAATTACCAATTTAATAGTTATTGCAAGCAATCTGGACTTTTACCACCATTTCAACCTATAGATACGTAGTATTAAAATTCCAAATGCTTTCTGAATTAAACTTTACCTTATTGCAAAATTGTTTAGTTTAGGAATTGTTAACAAAATTTTAAGTTGAAATTAAAAAATGCAAGTTTTTTAATAGTTACAAACTTTTAGCAATTAAACGCACACTTAGTATTTTATTAGTAAATATTCACTTCAAAATTGGAAATAGAGGTAGATTTCCGCTGAATAAAAGTCGATTTAAAAGCGCAAAACACAGACAATATAATTAATGTTCGCAACTGCATTGATTGCGCGCTTAAACGAAATAATACACAATTAGATGACACTTTTTCTTGATGGTCGTTTTGCAATAAATTGACATGGACAGTCGTTCATTATTAGACCTTACTTTACAGTGCGTTTTTCGGAAATGCATATGCTGTAGTCGTTCGAATGGGCACTTGAAGCTCTCTTTGAAATATCAATATAAAATATTGAATACATTTTCTTCTCAATTTTTTTGTCAATTTTTCTAGTCAATAAATATTTAATAACTTAAGTAACTTGATAAGTTTCTTATAAATTGATCAACATAAGAAATTGTAGCAAATTTACAACAATATAATCTGCGCTTTCATCTGCCTTCCACCGGAGCTAATATTTAATTCATCAGACAGTAGTACTTTTTCACGTTGCTTCGATAATCCAGATGTTTTTTCAGAAATTAAATTAATTGTTTGTATTCATATATTCATAAATTCTACACTATTTATTTTTAACAGTCCAGGTTAGCCGTACCCGCGGAAAGTGTAGGCTTCCTATGCCACCAACTTGATTTCGAATTAATTTCTCATAATACGAGTAAACTATAGGAAGGATTATTATTATAACAAAACAGTTTTTTTGTAATAACTTATTTAAACTCCAATATTTTTTCTTCATATTGTTAAAATATATTCTTTGCTGACTTTGCAACTAATTATAATGTTGTTTATAGTTAGTTATAGTTATAGCTGCAATTAACAGTTAGTTATTTAATAAACTGGTTTGTCAATGATAAAGGCGATTAATTAACTGCATCTTTTCCAATAATCACATACTACTTATTTTAAAAAATGTATTTAAATATAATTACAAAGCTCTGAAGCTTATTCAGGCTTAAACGAAGCATTATCGATTGACATCAATTGCACACATAAATTCAAAATGGGAAGGAAAATTGGTAAACATAGCTACAGCCCCCCTCTCCCAGTAGTTTTTCGCGAATAACTTGGAGATCTTTGAAGCTCAAACGAAAATAATGAAAGCTCATTGAGGCTCAAACGGTGCTCTAACAGTTGATACTATATTCATACAAAAATTCAAAACTAGGGTGCCATCATGTCTACAGCCCTCCCAGTTTCTTTTGCGAATAACTTTGTGACCTTTGAGGCTCAAACGAAAATAACGGAAGCTCATTAGGGCTCAAACGATGCTCTAACGCTTGACATCATACTCGTCCAAATATTCGAAACTGGGGAACCACTGACATGTACCTAATTTCCTATGCGTCTCTCGAGTTTCTCCCACAAATGTTCTTTGAATTCAGATTGGAAATGTGGTTTGGATCGTTAGCCTGTTGAAAGTTTTTTTAATATGCTTCTATACATGTATCGATGCCCTTCTAAGGACACAAGGACGCGAGCGTTAGAGCGCAGACCCAAATGAACACAGACCAAAAAGCAACCCAAAAGAATGCGGACTATAAAGACAAAATAGAATAATAAAAAGAATAAAGAATAAAAATAAATTTTTTTACATTATTAGTGCATTTTATTAATATAGAAGATGGAAAATCTTTAAATTTAAAGCATATGCCATTCTAGAGCATATTATATTTTTTGCTTGAATTTGCAACATCCTGTGCCGAAAAAGGGGATTTTGCAACAACCTGGACCGATTTAGGGGCTCGTGTAGTCACTGTCTCAATAAAGAGGCAGTTGTGAGCGCCATCTGCATCGTATTAGCTCAATTTTTAGCGAGAAGTTGGAAATTTTTAAATATTTAAATTTAAATTAAAATAGAAACACAGAAAAAAATCGATTTTTCCACTTTAATTGGGTATTTAAAGGGTCTATTGATGAGTTTAGGATAAAATGCTTATTTTTATTCGAAAGCTGAGAATTTTTTCCACAAGATACAGTTTTACATTAATTTAAATAAAAAAGTTCTCCTCACCAAAAAAATTGATGAAAAAGTTGAAAAAATTTTTTTCTAAAATTTCAAAAAATCATAACTCCGAAACCGCTGCACATTATGGGCTAAAACTTTCAGATAATTGTTTTCTTATTATAGCAAACATCTCCACAAATTTTGAACATAATCCGCGAGGGTCGCCCCGTAAAAATGATTTTATTTGGTGGAATGACCCATATATTATAGTGTATAATATGTCAAGCTTTTTTTTGCGGAATTTTAGACCATTCTTTTATTCCCCAGTGTAAATGATGGTTTTCTGCAAATTTTAATTAACCTGTCGGTTTCTACTGTGATTTTTTTTATTGAAAAAAACTGTTTCGTAATTTAATTATTTATGTCAGTACTCGTAATACATAAAACTTATTTTCTTTGATTTTTACAAAAAATTTTTAAAAATTGAAATATTAAACTAAATTGAAAACGAAAACTTGATACCTTAGTACTTTATTGTTAACATAACATAAACATTTTTGCATTAGAAAATTATAACTTTTATACGTTTATACGCTAATTGATTATAAGTATAGCATATTTTTTATTCTACTGGGTTTACTATTACAGATTATACATTTTGATATTTAAAAGCTTTAAGAGTGATTCAATTTAGTGTTCGAAATTTTTTGCGATTTTTTACCAGTCTTTTCTTCACATCATATTTTATTAAATAAGTTAGTATTGTTACAAAACTGCAACTTTTGTTACATTCAAGTCTATTATGTATCACAACCTTTAAAAATAACAGTCAATCGTTATGTTATAATAAAGTTTCAAAATAGCGTAAAGCGAGAAACATTATTATAGCTAACATGTGTCAGAAAGAGAAAGTAATATTTCTATTTTCGGATCAAAACGCGGTTATTCAATTTTTTATTTCATAACTGTCACTGTTATAATAACGTTTGTGATACATAATAGGCCTGATTGTTTGTTGTGATCTCAGTAACTTTCATATCGATTTTATTCTATGGAGATTTTTCAAAGTAAAAGATCTTGAAAATTGATCATAAGGAAGCCGAATTTTGAAAGAAATTCCAGAAGTAAATTATGTTTTGCAGATTTGCTTAAATTATGCAGAATTCGAGAAGAAACAGTTCAACGTGGATGTGCAAACAATAACTACTTTGCCTATAGATTAGCTAGGCAGACCAGGCCAATATTTAAGTTACCTGAAAAAATAGTTGTAGATGGAGTATAAAAAATTAATTATAGTTAGTTACCAAAGGCAAATTTAAAGTAAATTTTTTAAAAAATTTTTCTTTTCAAAGTTCTAAGCTTAATATAACTTGATTGCTTTTTTTAATAATTCTTTGTATTCATAGAATAAGCAATTTGTATTATAATATTAAATAGAACTAAACAAAATGTAGAAATATGAGAATTTTAACAGTAATTACATTGCAGGAATTTTAAAAAAATTAAGAAAACAGTTAAAATTCAGTAATGCGATATAGGGCTCTATTTTACGATTATTTTCAATTTTCAGTGGCATATAACTAGGAGAAATAAAAATAAGAAACAAGGACAACTATTAAACTGAATTTCTAGGAGAAATATTAAAAAAATTTGCAAAAATTGACTAAAATTGTTTATCGTGAATATAAGCGATGCCACGTGATACAAGTGACTTTAAAAATTTAATAAATAACGAGGTTGCAAAAAAAACGGCACTGCCAACTAAACGGCAAAACGACACTATTTCTAATTTTAAATTCATTTCTATTAATTTGTTTTAATATAAAACAAAAGTCACAAATACGCAGAAATTGAAATTATAATTATCCTTGGTAGAATTAATCTGCTCAGTAAAAAGCAATTTGCAAATTAAAAGAAAAAAACTTGTAAATTTTCAGAAGCAAATGTTAAGCATGCCGTAGGATACGGGTTTAGTTTAAAATAAAACAAGTACATCTTCTAACAAGTATGCTTTTCAAGTCGTTTTTTCTTGCAGTTTTATCGGATCGTTTTACAGATCACGGTGGAAGTAAGTATTGGCGGTAATTAAATAATATTCTTAATAAATTAATATAAAAAAATTTGACGCTGCTACCCAGTGCCGTAACTAGGGTATGGCCAATTGGTTCCCGCCATAGGCGCCGTTTGAATGAAGGCGTCGAAATTCAAAAGTTTAAATTATAAATATTGAATTTAATAGGGCCAGGGGTCCTATTCTCGATCTCACTCGACCGTATTCGCATATGAATTATCATATTTTAACAAGGCCGGATTGCCTTACCGGGAAATCGGGAAGTTCCCGGTAGGCCGTAAGCCTAACGGGGCCCTGTGACTGATTCTTAAATTTTTGCCTACGGCGCATTTTAATATTTTATATGTGATGGGGGCCGGTGGCCAGCTGCGAATCTCTGTAAATAATTTGCTTCCAATCCGGCTCTGAATTTTAACCAATCAAAGGATAAAAATGAAGAATTTTCATTCTTGGTTTTCATCATTAGATTGGTTAAAATATGAATTTAAGAATTTAATTTTCAATTTAATTATTTAATAATACTTACGAATAAGAATGAAGAATTCTCATTCTTTGATTGGTTAAAATATTTTAATTCGTGTGCGCAGTGGCGTAGCCCCCCTCCCCGCAGTTATTAATTAACAATCAATATAACTTTCTATTAAGCGTTTGACCTTTAAAATTTGAAAAATTTTCGTCTGCGACATTATTACATGAATCGCTTCGCTGGTTCACCCCCCCCCCCCCGAATTAAATTCCTGGCTACGCCACTGCGTGTGCAAATACGGTCGAGTGTGCTCGAGAATAGCGCCCCAGAAACGCCATTTGAATAAAAGAGCCGTTTAAATAAAGGCGCCGGCGCCGAAATTCAAATTTCAAATTACAAATATTGTATTATTTAATAATTATATCATGCATCCGTTAGTTTTTTTTATTATAACAGTAAAAAAATATAAAAATTAAGCGCCTTCAGGCGCCTAGTTTTAAATATTTAATAAAATTAAAATATTTGCATTGGGCAATTGGTTCAAAAAGAACGAAAAAAGTTCTGTTGCTAATGAAAATAACTTTTAATCAGTTTTCTTAAATTTAATTAATTTTAACTGAGAGTATGTCTCAAAATTTGTCATTTTGCACCAAATTCAAAAAAATCTCTCTTTGGGGGTAACCCTTCTACCCCCTTCCGTTATGACGCATTTTTCGTAGTTGGCCATAGGCGCCAAAAGTTCTAGTTACGGCACTGCTGCTACCATTTCGATTTTCTAATTCAAAGCTTATTATTGTGTCTTATTTTTCCAACTAGATTTCTTTACATTTTATGTAAAATTAACAATTCGGTTCGAATGGATGTCAATGTTGTTTGTAATATTGAAGACTCTTAAAAATTATTTATAATCCATATTCCTTTCTTTACCTTTGCATTTATAATTGTGCGGCCAATGCACTTCACTCATCTCCAGCATATCAAACGAGACTTTTATTTATAAAAATGCGTCGTTTCTTAGTTTTCCGACTTTGTATAATGAGCGGAAATTCTTTTATTAAGACAAAGCGTCGTCTTCTTACTGTTAGCGTCTTCCACTTTGCAGTCTAGGTTTTTAATTCTATAGCATTAACCCATTTCTAAGAAATGTAGCACTGAAATAAACGATTTACAGGTTTGTAAAAACAACAAAAAATGAGATATAAAAAATTTTGAGTTAAAATAAAAAAGAAAATTCAGATTTATAGGTTTAAAAAAATTAAATCGGCTCGATAATAGTTTGATGGTAATTAATCACAATGTAGACTCTACACCACTGCAGGATGTGGTAAGAGTATAGATTGATAATAATTCATTCGTCTGCTGTTGTACTAAAGGTGGTTTATAGACATTTATTATAAATCATAGTTTTATAAGGTCCAAAAATCGTTTATACTAAAAAATGCAGCAGCTATTTACCCAGAAGGCTAGACAGCGTTTGCTACCGCTCATTGTAGAATCAGATGCTATAATTCACTGAATTATCTGACTATACCCTTACTTTCAGTTACTTGAAACAGTTTATTATTTACAAAGATCAAAGTAACTCTTCAATGTTCATTTATAATTCCTGTTATTATTACTATTTTCACTAATTTCGCTATATTATATTATTTATCCAGTTAGCAATGTAAATTGTAGTTTACTGTCATTAAAATAATTGCTTTTGCAGAAACTTCATATTATCCTTTATTTTTGTTTTACTATATATTTTTTTATTTTGTCGCATCATTATTTCAGAGTTACAGTGACTTAAAGAAAACTCTGTAAAATAAACAGAAAATTGTCATCAATTGAGTGTATAATATGGCATCAGTACAACTGTAAATTAAAAATAGTAATACAAAGATTGTTTCTAAAGAAAAGGCTACTTTTTTTGTGAAAATTTTAAATTTAATGTATTCTGAGTTTTAAAACGTGACAAACGGACCCCCATAAGTGAGCAGGTGCAATGAGACCTAAATTATTTATCAACAACTTCTAGAAAACCGGCATTTGCAAAACACTATGCTGTACGTTAAAAATTCACTGTACTTGCTAATGAACTGAAGTAATTTTGTAAAATATTTAAAGCTATATAACTTTATGAATTTCTGCACTATATTTTAAGAAATTTGTTGTAATATGTAAATTACTATATTGCTGTGTCTTATTTTTTGAATTATCGGGGTTTTCAGTGTACCTGTTTTAGTAACTTAATTTATTAATTTTCCGATTATTTATTTTACTTTTGCAGAGTATTAAGACGTGGTTAAATGTGGTTAGTTAAGAAACCTCTAAAACAAAATATTGAGATTTTCATATTTTGTAATGGTTACACAATCGCATTGCTAAAATAAATAGCAATAAAGCAATACGAAATTTTAACATTTAAATGAAATGCAAACACTGGTATTCAGTCAGAAAATTTCATGTCATAACTTGAATTTTATTTAATGTTATGTCAATGTGGCTTCAAAAATTTTCAAAAAAAAGCACACTAACCGCGATTATTGCAAATTGTGTCGAGTAAAATGTTTCAGCCAAATGCGACAGAAATTGGTTGCATTCATTGACAAATTTCACTGCCGCTGTATTGCTTCAATTTTTGTGCATACAATTCTCTAACGAAACATTTATGAAAAGGATAATAAAAATTTAAGTTTTTAATTGCAAAAATTTAATAGATTTTTAATTTTGACTTGAAACACTGAAATATACAGTTATATTAGCGCAAAATTGTTGACTACTGTATACGCGTATGTATCAAGAATTCAAAATTTTAATTAAAATAATTTGTTTTATAATTAGCAATAGACAAAATGAATAAAAAAATTGCAAAATTTTTATTTAAATTTTTAGCTGTAAACAATTTTGTTGAAACAAATTCTAAATATAAAAGGTTTAGTATACTCGCAAACTGATTGCACCTTTCACGTAGAATATATGAATTTACTTTGGAATATTTCTATACTTATAACTTAGAATGATATCAAATGGGCACTATTTTTCTTAACTCAGTACCTATATTTGAACTCGTATTTTCAATGTTTGTACTTTTTTCGTAAAATATAGTAGGGTGAGCGTTAGACGGCTGAGAAAAATTGTTACTTCAGTAAAATTATTATAGTACAGAATTTTTAACATCGCCCCCACATTCATTTCACTTATTTTCTTCTACTATGTAAGTAGGTATAGATCTTTGTGAAGGATTTTGTATACTATTAACAAACAAAATGGAAATACTATTTTTAGAAAGCAGGTTTAGCATTTTTGTTATAAAAGACTTTGATAGATGTATCTACTATTTTTATTACATTTAATAATTCATTATCATCATTCACGAAGCATTTAGAAGCATTATTGACAGAAAATGTTGAAGCAGAAAAGGTTGAATTTTAATTAAAATTATCGAAGCTTATTTAATCGAACACATTAAACCTTTACTAGAATAATATATTATTAAGTAGCATTAAGAGCAAAGTCCAGTGCGATTAGTTATTTCATTTAGTACTAAACATAATCATTGCTCTTAACTAGTTCATCAAATATTTCATATATACTGCACTAATTAAAGCTTTCAATTTTCCATTTGTTTATCGTTGAGAATATAATTATGAAAAACTTATAAGCTACATATAGCTTAAGGCGGAAAATGCACGATTTTTAAATCCCACATTAAAATTGTAGAACTAAAGATTGAAAAACTAAAAAGCAAAAAATTATAAGCATTTGTAATGAAAATGAAATACATTTTATAAAATTAAATAATGTAATAATTATTTAAAAATGCTATCGTAGCCTGTCTTAAAAAGTAATCCACGTAAAATAATTAAACATAAAAATAATTTAAAAAAACGCGCGCTCAGTGTATAGCTGCGCCATCTACTTATATAATTTCTTGCCCAAATAATAAATTATGACCTTAAGGCTGGGATTTTGTTGTATCTCACAAAATATACATTACGACTTGTAATTTTGAAAATAAGCACAACCTAAGCTCAAAATTTCACTTATTTTATATTTAATATAAACAGCAAATAACTTATTTTTATTTTGAACAAAGCCTGGTTTTATTTTCTTTCCCGTCTGACCAATGTAAGTTGCGTTGCAATTACTGCAAATAATAGCATACTCCTCATTGCTCTCTATTTTGTCTATTTTATTTCATTGTTTACCTACTAATTTTTCTCTTATCGTATTAGTAACCTACCTCGAAAGGTTACCAAACCATCTGCCTAGAAAAAACTTCTCGAAATGGAAGTATAAATGTGCTTTGTATGCAGACCAGACGGATAGGGTAGAAAATAATTACTGGAAATGGAAAAAGATTTATTAAATTAAAAATACATTAATATAAAAACTGGTCTGAACTGAATTCTAGCAATAGCTTTAATTAATGGGATTCATACTAATAATAAACTAATATTACATTGGTGAAATTATTAGGTAAAAAGTTCTAAGTGGTTTTTATTAACAGAAATGTTTTCATATAAATTTTGTATGCATTGTGTATCTTTACTTTATTATATCTGTTCTTGTTAATAATTTTTGTAGGCTTATGATTTGTTATCTCGAATTTCTTACTTTTGGGAAACAGATTTCTCAAGAGATCCATTTTATATTATAAATTGTACCGAAATTTTTAGTTCATTTTATGTCTAAAAGATTTTCTATAATAAAATATTATTAATTACCGTAAAGTGGGGTTAAATTGATAAAAAAAAACATAAGAATTGTGATAATTCTTTTCTCTAAGTTTTTTTTCTACTTTTATAGTTTCTTATGCATTGGTCTTTATTAAACCCTTCTTTATGATAGAATACAAAAATTTATTTCTTAGTTTATATCTCCGATTTTACCGAAATAAGCATTGATCAATTTCATACGCCAATTGGGGCCAATTTGATCATCAACTTAATTTTGCATGAGAAACGTGTGAAAACTTAACAGCTATCATCCAATTCAATCGTTTTTAAATTTATTGAAAAATAACTTAGCTATCTACATATTTGAAATTTTACAAGCTGGGGCTAATTTGATCAAGCTTTATTATATAGGATAAAAAGTTACAAAATCAACTTAAAATGCATTTATTAAATAAAATATAAAAGAACATTATTTATAATTTATAATTATATTTATATATATATATAAATATTTATAATTCTTTAACATCAACACGTTTATTAAAACAGTATGTTGTAAAATCACCCTTACTAGTACTCTCTATTGTGGGATCAGGTAAAATGGCAATTACATTTTCAATCTCAATAGTAAAGTCATCATTTTCTTCAATCCTAAATTGACTTTTTTGTTCATTTACTGATTTTAAACCACTGACTTCAATTTCATCATTTTTTATCTCTCTAATAAGTGCAACATATCGGTAGCTTTCTTTCTTCCTTCGACCGCCCAGCACTTTCACAAGTAAATATTTTCCCATTTTAATATCCTCTTTATTGAAATTTATATATTCAATTTCTTCCACGGTTTCATCCTCTAATTCTGCAATAGCATCATCGTCATTACTTTTATCTAAAACAAAATCTACATCGCTATCTGAACTTGAATCATCATCTTTTGGTGCTGTAACACTTTTGCCTGCTACAATTGATAATTTAGATCGCTTCACGTTTGTTCTAGATGGTGCAGCTACGTATCTTTTTTCTTTGAGATAATTCACAAGAATATCATTTACTTGATTGTCCACGTTCTCTTCATTCTCTTTCGGCAATTTTTTTAAAACACGATCGGGATTGAAAGGGACAAGACCTGTTGCTGCAAATGATGTTATTGCATGTCTCATTATAGCATTTCCTCTATTACTTCCATCCATTGCACGAAGCGTACTGTTCAATAATTGTGGGAAATCCCTTTTATCAATAGATGTTTGCTTTATATGTGAATTTTTCTAATTTCTCAAAGTTGCCCGCCAAGCTTCTTTGAAAGGTCGGAAAAATACTACATCTAAAGGTTGAGTAAGATGTGTTGAATTTTTAGGCAAGCAAATGAAGGAAATGTTATTATCTTGACATAAGTCCAGAACTTCTTTACAGAAGTGAGATGAAAGATTGTCTCCTATTAAAATTTTGCGACCAGGCAATCCTTTGGCATGGGGTAGAAAAGATGACACAAACCATTCATTGAACGTTTGAGCATCAATCCATCCATGATGGGTCCTATTGTAGCGACATCCCGACGCACAACAACGTTTATTACAACAAGGAAATCCTTTGGGACCATTTTCAGTCCACTGTAACCACATCTTCTCAGCTTTATATATAACATAAGGAGGCAAAAGAACTCCCGAAGCTGATATACATAACATGAGACTTGTAGAAGTTTTAGCAAAGTTACATATTTGTTCTGGGTACTTTGTACCCCGTCGAAAAAGCATTCTTTTCTTGCCGGGATCATCTTGAAGATTAGTTTCATCGTAGTTGAAAATATTACATGCTGGAATATTTTTCAATTCTATGTCAATATTTTGAAAATATTTTATAAGTATATCATTGGAAACGTTCCCTCTAGGACGTTTTATGTTTGTAGCAACTTTTTGGGTTAATTCAGACTTATTTCTTTTTAGTAAAGAATAAGCCCAGTCGTTTCCGGGTAAATTACTTACAAATTTGTCTATAGTGCGTCCTTGACTGTCTAGGAAATTTTTGGCCAATTGTTTCAAATCCATTAGGCTTAGAGGAAATCCCCATTCCCCACATTTTGCAGCACTTTTTATAAGTGCTTCTTCTTCGATTTTAGAAAATATTGTTTGTCCTCCGTTTTTGCGAGCATGGATGCCATGATAGCGGTTGAATAGCGTACCATAAGGGACTCTATACTCTCGAGAAGCTCGACGAAGTGTCCATCCATCAGTCACGACTATTTGAAGGGCATCTTCAATATTTTTTTCTGTATAGTTTTTGTATGTTCTTCCTCCAAGTTTTTTTTTATAACTTCTAACCATCCTTACGATCTGTAAAAAGTAATATACATTTATGCTTAACCAATTTTTCTATATCTGCTTTACCGATCCCCCTTTTTTTGCTTTAAAAAACAACTCTCTTTTAATATTGATTGCAATGGCCAGTGATCAATTACGCCCCGTATAGAAATCAATTTCGCCCCGTTGCTGTGATCAATTTCGCCCCATTACATATATTTGAATTTCCCGCTGAAATGAATTACAATCAGAATTCGATAAAGACGTTAATTGCTTAACAACACAACTAGTGACCATTACTTAGGTTAAATGTGCAATTAAAATGCATGTACCTTTAGATACACATGAAAGTTGTAGGACTAGAAAATATACTATAAATTATACATACCTTTTGCGCTGCGATTACAGGACTATAAACAATTTTTTCTTTTTGGCACACAGATCAAACATACATGTACACCCTACTATAATTAACTAGTAATAAACCGTTACAATAAACTGAAAAGTTTTTGCGGGAAACACAAAATTACAGAAAACTTCTAAGTGATCAATTTCGCCCCGTAAAATCAATTTCGCCCCATTTTACGGTACATAAAAAAAGTTTGTACTTACAAATAATATCTTATTTGTTAATTAAATACATCGATAAATTGCTTTGCGAAAACCATGAATGTAAAATCAAATATTGATTATATTATACGTAAAAAGTATAATTTTAAAAAGAAAATTATGTGGCAACTTTGCGTCGTTTTATCTGTTTTATGTACTAGCAACTGTTACAAATCTGAATGTTTTGTGTTGAATTTTTGCACCGAAGACAATGCCATTTAAATCCACAAACCAGGAAACGAGGAATATGCCAACATGCATTTCGTTTACCGGTGTTGTAATAGCAATGCAACAGCTGCTATTTAAAACTGAAACGATGTTGCTGTAGTCGTAGGAATTTAAATCGAAATCTTTGTCGTCGTACGACAAGTAAAATAGTGTCAGATACAAGACGAAGCCGAATGATGTTAGATAAAGTCACAATATTTTACCGCATTGCATATCGATAATTGGTAAATATATTTTTTGAAAAGCTCATCCACGAAAACTGTAAAAATGGAGCACATGTGGGAAAAACCAAAATTTACAAGCAGAGATGTTTATTACCAGATATAACGGACGGCAATAAAAGTTAACGTGCATACTAGAAACACAACTGTAAACAAAAACACAATCATTGCACTAAATACTACCTACGCTTGAGTGGAGCTGTGAAAACTGGTCGAGTTTTAATCAAATTTATAGCTATTCTAAAAAAGTATGCAAAAATATATCTCGATAATTATTTTTAATCAAAAATAAAATAGTAAGCAAACCGGCGACTTTTACACAGTTGTCTCTGAGTTGCCATTACAAAAACCATTATTGGACCATTGCCTGTTTTCTCAACCTCTAATGTGTTTTTACGACTGGCTATTTCAGCGGTTTAGCATTTGAAATTTTTAGTTTGGCTGACCAACACACGTTTTTAACGATTTTCTTCTAAGGAACAAATTAATCAGTGTACGATTAGGATTTTCATAGCCTTAAATTGTTCCTATTAAGTGAAACCAATCGAGATAACTTTAATTCAAATAATTTAAGATTGAAGCGTTAATTTTTTAAATAATAATGATAAAAAAATCTGAAAGGCGAACTATAAATAAAAACCAATTCCAATATTCAACACCGAAACTTATCAACCACGCGAACCCTACAAATTAAATCAATCTTAAATTCCCCAAGTCCTCGCGTTGCTGTGTTTAAGGCAACGGACGCACATGAAGCCAAGTTCGCTTTCTATGATAGCTGATTAAAGACTCGGGAATATAAGTTAGCTCATTGCAATAAAATATTGTCGTGTTACCGAATGAAATTTTGAAAATTTTGAATTTTCATGTGATTTAATTTTGTTACATTTTCAAATTTTGTCAAGTCCAATCATTAAGTTGGCACGACTGACAAGTTTGATAGAAGCTTTCGCCAAGATGGCCGGCTGAAGCGGTTGAGGAAAAAGTCGTCTTCCGTAATTTTGAGATTTCTAGTTTTGAATTTTGAAAATAAATAGTTTCGATTCAGTGAGTAAGAAGTGTTTTTGTTAATATTTTGGATATTTTCGTTTGTATATGGACGAGTCTTTGAAAAGAGTTCTAGTTTTTGAAAATTTAAAAATTTAAATGTTGGAGGAAAATTTGTTTAATTGGAAAAAATTTTGATGAAATTGGATAAATTGAGAAATGAAATTTTAATTATATGGTAAATTCGTTCAATAATTTATAAAAGTTAAGGCTTTTGAAGGCGACGTAAATGCATTTGATAGCAACGCGTGGTTGGTTATCGCCCATAATTTTAGCATTTACAGAATTTTTAAAAATTTAATTAGAAAATATCATTTCAACTAATTTTGGCATCCCAAAACGTGGAGCTTTATCTTTAGAACCCACCGTTGACCCTGAAGATTGAGAGGACCATTGGCTCAAAATTGCCACTTTTTGGAAAAATTTTTTAAAGTATTTTTTATTTTTAATTAAAAGATCGATTATTTTGAAAATAAAAAAGAAGAAAATGGTTCTGGAAATTAATTCAATTCAAATGGACAATTCATTCTGGGAGAAGTTGAAAGATAGAGCAAGAATATGGGAAATTTTGCAAAAAGAAGAAGAGGAAAACCTGCAAGATGAGAAAGATGTAAGAAATGAGAAGAAAGAAAATCCAAAAAATTGGCAAGCGATACATAGCAAATATCGAAAAATAAATTTGGAAAGATTAGAGAAAAACACATTAATAATAAATGCAATTAAAGACAGAATAAAGAAACGAAAGGAAAGTTTGGTTTTGAAGGAAAATTTGGAAAATGAGATTGAAAATTTAAATATTAAAGATAGAGAAAACTGGGATTTACGAAATGGAAGTTTAATTGATTTAAAATACAAAATTGTGGATCTGGAAAGTAATAAAAATTTGGAATTAGAAAGTAAAAATTTAATGGATCTGGAAAATGATAAAAATTTAACTGGTTTTAAAAACAAAAGTTTAAATTTGAAAATTGAAAGCTGATTTGAAAAATGCAAATTTGAATGGTTCTGAAAATGAAGACTTTGATGTAAAAAATGAAAATTTAATTTTGAAAATTGATGACAATTTGGGTATAAAACATGAAGATTCACATTTAGAAATGGGAGAAAATTTTGATTAAAAAAGTTTAATTGGCATTAAAAATAAAACTTTTGAGAAAAGTAAATCAATTGGTCCAAGGGTTGGTAAATTAATTGATTTGAAAAGTAGAGATTTGGTCGGAATAAAAAATAAAAATTTAATAAAAAATTTCAAAGATTTGAGTAATTTGGAGGAAAATAGTTTTATTAAATTGAAAGATAAAAATGAAAAAAACGACGTGGAAGAGAGAAGAGTCAAGGGTGAATCGGCAACGCCAACACCAGGACTAAGAAGGAGGATTCGATTCGAAATCAACGATTTTCTACTTTTACATTTTAAAAACGAACATCCGCCTTCACCGATGATCGTCTTGTGAAAGTCCATCAGATGGAAGTGGTTTAAACGATGGATTTGGAAGCACAACCCAAATGATATTTCTTTGACAAACCACCAGCTTCTCGACTGTAGTTGTGCCAAAAAACTAGGAAGGGTAAAGATGTCGTGTTACCGAATGAAATTTTGAAAATTTTGAATTTTAATGTGGTTTAATTTTTTATAATTTTTAAATTTTGTTCCATTTTCAAATTTTGTCAAGTCGGCGCCCAATCGTTAAGTTGGCGCGACTGACAAGTTTGATAGTCTCCGCTGATTTTGTGTCTCTGATTGGAGATAATTTGATTTTGCGTGAATAAATAGTTTTTGTGGATATTTTTGTCCTAATTTGGACGAATTTTTGGATAATTTTTGCATGAGTTTTTGGAACGACTCTGAAGAATCAATTTTTGGAAGAAACGAAGTTCAATTAATGAATCGTTATTTAGTTGTTTTAAAAAATTATTTATTGAAAATAAAATTGAAGGCGACGCAAAGCAGTTTACGTTTCCATTTTACATCGGAAATTTTGTTCGAAATAAATTTAATTTTGTTTGGATTTTGATTTGTTATGCAACAATATTTAAGAATTTTGGAATTAGAAAATTAAACTTCATCTGGCATCATCTTGCAACAGTTAAACCTACTCCTGAGAAGTCTTGCTTCCGACTTGCAAAGTTGGCTGGTGAACCAAAGGCCAGAAAGGAAGTGGGATTTTAAAAAAATCCAACGTTCCACGACAATATGTATGATGATCGGTGCTAGGTTCAACGCTAACAAAGAGGGGAAGGCAATTCTGTCACAAAAACAAAGAACTACTATGCATAACAAGATAACAGATCCTACCTCAGTTGCACAGGTACCAATATATTGGTACAGATATGTCAATAATCAATTACCTCGACTTCACACTTTTCAAAGATAATATCATTCACTCATTCAATATTTTCCATAAACCAACTAAGGCAGGATCAGTAATATGTAGCAGCTTTGAACATCTCTTCGCTTCTTTCTTTTCTTTTTTTTTAAATATTTATGAAAGGGTCACTTCTCTCAGCTTTCTAGTCATGGAAAAACCGATACATTTCATTTTATTTATTATTTTTTAATAATACCTATTAATTTTTATAACTTTATCATCATCGATCGAATTTCTTTGAAAACTTCTTACCAAATGAAATTGTAAGAAAATTAAAAACAATTAATTTTTCAACTACCTACCCAAGTTTTCTATAACTACGACAACTCAGAATTAAATTTCCCATTGTTATATTCGAACATTAATTTAATTTAAAGACACAAACATTTAATTCAGGTTTGACATTTTACAGAAGGTTTCAAGAATTGTTTTGAAAATTTTCTTAATTGTGATTTATGGCTATTATTGTATTTCATTATAATTTTCTGTTACTACACTGATATAATTATTTTGGGTGTTCTAATAAATAAAATACATTGCCAACAATAATTTTATATGAATATTAAATATGACTGATAACGAATTCAAATCGCCTGTAAGGCGACATCCAAGAGGCCAACTAGGCGATACGACACGTTTAAGTATTCTTATATAAATTAATGTTAACTACTATTACAAATTACGGTTTAACTTAGTAGCGTAATTACACAAATTAAAATGATTTAAACACCCTTGGTAACCAAGATGTACTACGTAATGCGTTATTATGCTAAGCATGTCCTATAGTTGCCCCGATTTACAGCAGTTTTATATTTCCAATAAGGTAACCAAAATATCTACTCTATATTTGCCAATTTACCTTACTGACAAATTTGATTTGCAAGGGTACAAAATTATTTCACTTAGGCCTCTCTCGGCTCACACTATATTATATAATAGAATACCCTACAAAAGTACATTTACCAGAATAAAGTAGCTCTCTTGTGACCTGTAATTCATTTCAGTGGGATGTACTATCCACTACATGTGCACACGAGCCGAGTTACACGCTACATTATGTTTTTAATTAGGGACTTTAATGAAACATGTAACAGTGCAAATAAATATAAATTACAATACTTAATTAAATTGCTTTCCAATATAATAAATAATTTTATAATTTAAATCACATCATTACAAACATCAATCATCAATTACCTTTTTATAGTCCTGTCGCAAGAGGATAAAATGTTAAACTAATAATTTTTGAAATTTAAAATTCCTCTTCTTCCGGTGCGAAGTCCGTCGTGGGATCGTCGAGGTGTAAGTACTAAAATTCTTATATCTAGTAATAATTCAAAATGATTCACAAAGCTGTATATTCATTTAAAATAATGTTATGCATATTTTAAAACTTAATTTTAAGTTCTTTTTTTTTTGTTTTTCTGAATAATTTTGAAACTTTCAGAGTTTTCACACCTCCTCGTCGGTGAATCTCGGAAAATCTATCGCTTTGCATACCCTGACAAATTTAACGAACTTAAATTTTTGTAACACAAATTTTTCTACCGACTGGACTGCTAAATGCAACACTCGAAATGTTAATATCAATAAAATTGGAAAATTTATATCGCACATCATTTACTTTAAAATTATGGCCGTTATCAAACTGATTTATTACCATACATACCTATATACTAACTTCTAATAGTAACGATCAAATATAAAATGCGATAAAATTTGTTTCTGTAATCAACTTGACAGCGCAGAACTTTTAGGTGCTGACCCAAAAAAAAAACTGAAAATCTGAAAATGAGCTTAAATTCCCTAAAGCATTATTGAACCACATATTATTTAAATTCTCAAAACATCACCTACGGAGGCTACGGACTTCACGCAATATCTATGAGCAAGGCATATATTAATATAATTATATTATTGCAAAAATTAAGCAGTAGTACATACATAATATGTACTAACATAAGTAAAATAATTTAGAAATTTCACTTTCAGATCAATGAATATGTTGTCTTAATTACTCTCTAGAAGAAGAAATATTTTTTTGAATTAACATATAAACGTGAAACTATAATAAAAATGCTGCATGATGATAATTATAATTAGTTGGTCTTAAAAATCGGTAGAATTTTAAAAAAAGTTTTTAAATTTGAAAAAAAGATTTAATTTGCCCGCCATAGCTAACCAATCAGAATTAAACATGGCTGTCCGATGTTGTCAGTTCACTAAATAAGTTTATTTTTTCACCTCATATCTGAAAAACAGATAAGGGCTTTAAATCAATTAATCGGTATATTTTAAGTCATTTCAAGTTTTAGTAATTTTACTATTATTAGTAAGTTTGATTTTGACAAATAATAAATTAAGAAGCTGAAAACAACGAAATAGTATATTTACGTGCAACTATTTAGAAATAATTCATGTTTGGTATGGATAATGCAAACACCATTAAACGTTGTTTTGTACCATCTTGTCATAACAGTAGTCATACAAATCTAGACAAAATTTTCTTTTTTGTTCCAACAAACGTATTGCAAAGAAAAATGTGGTTTAAAGCTATTGCAACGGAAAATGTACCTAAAGCAAAAGTTATTATTACTGCGAAGATCATTTTGATTTGCGAGAAGATCTAGAAAACTGGTAGCAATGGAGTTTAATGCGTGAAAATACTAGGTTAATATTAAAAAGTAATATTGTACCGCATAAAAATTTAATTCCAACAATTTTTAGAAAACATACTCATCCGGTTCTTGATGATGTCAATGTTGGGAGACAAACACAATGTAAAACAATATGGTTGACTAGGGAGTAACTCGTTTTGCCGGAAGGAGCGCAGTTGGTGTTATATTACGCCTAATATTTAAAAGGTACGACTTGAGCGGTGGTACAACTTGCGCAACCTTACCCTACTACATATATTGAGGTTTTTTAAAATTAATATTTACAAGAGAACGGAACCATAAAATGAAACTGAAAGTTAAAGCGTGGATGTAAAAGAAAAGACTGCAAAAAAAGGATATGTTCTTCAAAGTAATTTAAATTCAACGTATTACCTGTAAGATGATAGCAAAAAATTAATGAAAACCTTTTGTAACTATACTCAAGCCAGAAACCCTACAGCTTTTCTAAACTAAAATTTTATCAAATATACATTATTGTTATCAGTTCGCTTAAATGTAACAGTAAGTTTTGATAATTTAAACTTTTATAAACTCTTTGCAGATGACGTGTTATAACATGTACGCAGTAGGTAATACGTGGTGGACAACTATTTGTAACTTGATGACAAAAGCCGACAAAAAAAATTATGCTACCATCTTACGGCTAAATCTTGAATTATTATTAAAATAACAATTGGTGAACTTGGTGTCACCCACCTTAATTGACGAATCATAAAATATTATTTCTAAAATCTGAATCTATTGCTGCTATCTCCGATATCTTTTTTATTTGTATACGGTCATTATGGTTTTATATTAAAAATAACAAAATTTAACTTTGCAAAAACACATAATATTGATCTGTAGAGTCATTAGAATCGTTCGGCATCCCAGAGGTATTCGCATGTACCACAAATGTCTAATCTAAGCTTGTCATTTTGGCACTAAAAATACTATATCCCTTGTGAATAATATATTAACCAATAAAGGCGATAAATAACTGTTGATATCAAATGTAATAAAGTATCTACTAATATCCAAAAAATAACTAAAATTTAAAATATTACCACAGAATTGTAAAAATCGACTAAGCGCATATACCAGGTTCCGCTATAAAATTTAATTCAAAGAAGTCAAACATTTACTGTAAACATAGACAAGTTTTGGCTTTTAAGCCTTATTTAAAACTTTGATCAAATTTGTCTGTTTACTTGCACTCAGAACTCCGTACTTCAGCAGAAATCAACAAGGTAAGAACGCCAAGTAAGAAAATTCTATAAAAATCCATCTCTTGAGTTAGCCTCCCTAAATTAGCCCCGCCTGCAGGAGTTTTTATAATTAAATTGGCATTATTCAAAAACTTTTTTCTTAATATTTAAAAATAAATTCCATAGGTAGCTTTTGGAAGTGATTTGCACTCACAATCCAATCCTGAATGTAGTAATGCAATTTTTTATGTTGCAGCTTTTAACGCTTACATTTTACCGCTTTTGCAAACTCTTCCATTTCACAGCTTTACGCTATTAATTTTTAATGCTATAGAAATCGTAAAAAAGTTTTAAAAATCAGGGAAAGATCTTAACAGTTCAATCTTCTATTGCTACGTTGCAGTTCCTTTTATACCAACTTATATAAACTTAAAAGTTTGATTACTGGACATCCGGCTTCCATGCTTGAAATCTGTTTACATTTTTAACACATTTATTTTAAGCAACTAACTTTTTAATATTTATTTATCCTGAGCAAACTTTGGGAACATTTTCCACTGATCAATATGATGAAATGAGCAAAAACTAAATACCGTACTTCATCAAACTAACATTTTTGTTGAAAACAAATTAAATGTTATGTTCATCATGTTTCAAGTTTACCTAAGAGTTATGCAATATTTAATGGAAATTTTGCAGATATTCGCTGCATAATTTATTAAAACAATGTTTTGCATTTTCTAATAATAATTTTACATTATAAATGTTGGAGATGTGTCGAACCTTTTAAAGGTTTAAAAGCGATATTTCTGCCATGTAATCATTTTCTGTTTTTGTCATGTTGTACAAAATCAGAACAGCAACGCTAGCATTTTATTTTCTGAATTATAACAGATCTTTCTGGATGTTTGTTACGAAACCCTAATTAAAATTTATAACGAAAAAGTCAGATTTTTTCAATTATTTTTATTTAAATAATCTGCATTAGTTTGAAAATTACAGATCAGTATTCACTAATCATCTTCGTGAAAAAACAAAGACGAAAATGTACAAAAAAAATGTTAATATATTTTTGTTTAATTATATTTTCTGTCTAAATGTTAATCTCTGAGGACCTCGTTAGATCCTTTGATACAATTGGAAATCAAAAATAACACTAGCTAATGTTACTTTATCCTTCAGCTGACTACTAACTTCATTAATTTTAAAAGCACGTCTTTGTTGCAACTTATTCAGAAATGCCAACGCTAGCGGTGTGAATCGTTTGTAACTTTCTTTCTATAAGACGATTACATCATTTACTATGTTGGTACTTCAGTTAAATAAATGTAACAAAACGTTTTTAGTTGTAAATGTGAGGTTTTTAAGTGCTAATACAAGGAAATGCACAATTGTTTTTATAGTTTTACCAATAAAAAAGAGGTCTCTCAGTTTTCGATGTTTCAATTTCCATAAATTTGAAAATCATAAATATTATCTTGTCTTAAATTTATTGAAGTCTAAGTAGGTACTATTTATTTTTTTTGAAAAATTAATTTTATTCCAGTGGCGGCTCGTGCCTGGATCATTTGGGAAGGCTCCAGAATTATTTCACCCAAGCACTGAGGAGAAATTACCGTAGAAAACTTCAAATCTTTGTAATTCTTCGAATGTGGCTGTCAATCTTTCATGAGGTGATAAGCATGCCTCAGTATTGTGTCCTGCTTCTCAATTATCGGAATTACTAAGTTATGCAGCATAACGCAACTGTTTTCATCCACCCTTAGATAATTTCTCCAATCATCAGGTTGTAAGCGTAATTCTTCCAGTAAATTTATATGTGTAAAATCTTTTCATTTTAAAAGCCATTCCTTTATCCAATTGGTACATGTCTAAAGCAGTCTTTTATTTTTATTTCTCTTTTATTTTAACGTGCATGCATATGCTACTGATAAAAATATAAACTCGTCTTCACCACTCATCGTCCACAATCAAACTACATGTTTGACACTCAACCGCTCGTCTAGGGGCAACAGCGCATATATTATGTCATATGTATGACATACATGTATGACATACATGTATGACATACATGTATGACACACATATACGCCACTCTGCGGCCGCTTTTAAAAGGCAGTCATATTGATTATAATAATAAATTATCAAAAAAAAATTAATATTTTTGAATTTATTCAAAACTACGTAACTTATCTACTATAGTAGATTTAATATAAATTTAAATAAAATGATTACATAATTATTTGAGGATACTATACTGTTGGCTTTAAAAAAGTTAATTGTTTTTTTTTATATTTACGTAATATATAACAACCTTATTGTATTTATTAAACAAAATGGGAAAATTGCTAATTATTTTATTATTGCAATCTGACACAAGATCCAGGTTCACCATGGCTGGATGGTGATTCAGGATAGACTGACATAAAAAGCTGAGCTAAATTATTAGCCGATCTACAACGCATATGATTGATAAACTCAAAACTTAAACGTTAAAAATTATTATCTCTACGAACAGATGAAAATAATCATCTTTTTTTTTAAGAAATAATTTATTGCATGTTAAGAGCTATCTCAGTTGTATAACTTGAGTAAAATTACTAAAATTCGGTAGTATTTTCAGTAATTTATTTTACGTTGCCGGGTTTTTTGTAAGTCTTCAGTGTGTGAGTATATATAGTGGTTTCTCATTTAGAATTAATAGTTGAACATTAGAGCATGGGTTAGAAAAACGAATTGAAGTAAAGAGGATTAGAACTGTTTCATTGTATGTATTTTAGTTTCACTTGTTTGAACATCTTTCACCCCTTAAGACAGACACATAGTTTATGCTTTCGGGATTAGCATCGTCATTTAACAAATTAATAAAATATTGATTTATAAAATAAACACAAATTGAATAGCGTGTTATATTAACTAACACATTGAAACATTAAAATATTAACAAAATTGAGGCTCATAAATCCCGAAACAATGATAAATAATACGTTGGTGATGTATAACATGAAAGATGGATAAATTTCAACGCTTTTAGAGTAGGTCAAACGATGTGTTAAGGGTTGGTTTGAATAGATAACCGTGATAAATATTATTTAGATTAATTGACTTCACGTTGGCGACAATTTTTTACACGAGTCTAATGTAAAATTTTTAAAATTGATTTAAAGCTTTGTTCAATCGTTTTTCTTTATTTTCAGCTGAAATTCTGTTCTAGATACACTACTATAAATTTTAAGTCTTTTAAACTATGAATAATTCATTTTATTACGAGAGCACTAACTATACCTACTGCAAAATAATTTATCCTGCAATTACAGGGTGGATTAGTCATATTTTCAGTTTTTCCGATAATTAATTTTGAATACTTCAAATATTATGCGGTGTGTGCTCTATAGAGCAAATTAAGACAAAACTATGCGCTTCATCTAACGCTGCCATTATTATAATAGTTGATTAGGCTTTCAGGAATTTAGCTGCAGTTAGTTGTAGGTTTTGTGTAAAACCTTGGATTTCAATCAATAATTAGAGTACGCAATACAACTAAATTTAATTGATAAGCTCTTAACAATTATTGTTTTTCTTAATTTTGTTTGTCATTAGTCCTTAACGGAAAAGACAAAGGAAAGAATTAAAATTAGACAACTACACGCACATCTTAATATATCTCTGATAAGGCCAATGTGTAAGGTATAGAAGAGAAGCAATAATAGATGATTAACCATAATTCTCTCTTGACTTTCATGATATTATTATTATTTTACATTTAAAGCTCTACATGCAGAAGAATATCGTTATACTGTTCCAGGATTTATAGATCTGATTAAAGAGATATTTCGTTACTATGTTCTCGCATTCAGAGTTTTGCGTATGTTCTTAATTCACTTCATTCGTTTTTTTTTTTTCATTTTCTTCTTTCAATCTTGTTTATTTCCATTAATTTTTAGATACATTATTTTGGTTTTATTTTTGATCATTTCCGCTACTATTTCGTCGGTAGCAGGTACCTTACGGTGTTTTAATTAGTTGATTGTTTTGATACTTTCCTCATTTTCTGGTTTATTCATTCTGTGTGTTTTCTATTTGTTCTTGTTCTCTTACTTCAGTTTGATTGTCATTGAGTAGCTTTCTAAAGTATTTCTCTCATATTTCTTTAACTTCTTCAGTCCTGCTCTCAAGTATTCCGTCGTCGTTCTTTATTCCTCTTCTTTTTATCATGTATTTTGTTTTCGTGTCTTTAATTTGTTTATAGAAGTCTCTTGCGTTATTATTTACACCACTTATCTCTATCTCTCTCATTTTTTTGTTCATCCATTCATTTTTTTGCGTTTGTAGAGTTTATAAGCTTCGTTTCGTTTTCTTCTGTATTCGTCCAATTGTTCCTGTTCATTCGATCTTATCCAATCGCATTTTCTTATTTCTTATTCTTCGCATTCCTCATCAAGCCATGCCTTCCATATTCCTTTTTTTTTGTAACCTAGTACTTCTTTTACGTTTGTTTTAAGACTTCTTGTAAAAGTATTCCATGCCTCATTTACATTGCTAATATCTCCTTTACTTTCTAGTTCTTTTGTCACCCTATCCATATATGCTCTTTTGTTCACTTCATTACTAAGTTTTTCGGTTGCGATTGGTTTTCTGTTATCGTGTTTTGTATTCCCCATCATAATTTTTTGATAATTTCTGAGTTTGTGTTCAAATTTTGTGCTACTGATAATCATGTCAAGCGATGTTGCCAGGTTACCCAATCTGTTACCGTTATCATTGGTTGTCATATGAATTATTATTGTGTGTTTTCCTGCTACATCCTCTACATGCTTCTTTTTTCTATCTGTGCATTGAAGTAGCCCCTTGTGATTGTATTATCATGCCTTGGTATCTCATTTTATAGCTGTTCCAAGTCGTGGTAGAATTGTTCTTTATCATCTTCGCTTTCCTCCGTCGGTGCGTAGCCATTTATTATTGATAAATTGTAGGCTCTCATTTCTATTCTCAAATATGACAGTCTTCCTCCTAGCGGTTTGAAGTGCAGTATCTATTTTCGGAACCTTTTCATAACTATAAAGCCTGTGTCACATCTCCTCTGTTTTTCCTCTCCAGTGTACAGAAACACGTTGTCTTTTCTTCTTATTTCTCCCACTCCTTTCCATCTTACCTTCTGTGGTGCAGCCACTTCTATCCTATATCTTGACATCTTTCTTGCAACCTCATTCAGTTTTCCAGTTTTTAACAATGTTGTCTTCTCTTTCTTTTTTTCGCCATTGCCATCTCTATATCTCCAATTTCTTGCCTTATGTATGTCTGGAGAGGTCCAGCTGTTTCTTTATTTCCCTCTTGTATCAGTTTTTTGAGGGTTGGGGTTGACCACTTTTCAACTTTAAGGCATTATCATTCCTATCCCAAGTGTATACCCTGTTCTGTATTTTATTTATTTTATATATTTTTATTTTAACTTAATTTTCCATTAAGAGCGCCTCAACTTTTTTTTTAAATAAAACAAGGATTTTATTAGAAATTCAAAGTGAGATTGAAACATTTGGATCATTTGCAACACTCGCTCGTACAGCAGCAATATTCTCTTCACTTCTTGCATTTCTTTGTCTCGCTGGCATTTTGGAGAGAAAATGTTGACTCAAATTTTTTCACTAATTTTTCAATTGTCCTTTTGTCAGGACGATTATAACGACCGAAAATTGGTGTTAATTTACGTAAAGTAATCGTAACCGAACAATAATTTTGATAATAAATTTTTATTATTTGCAAGCGTTGTTCCAGCGTGTATCTTTCCATGATGAAATGGTAGACATTAAATAACACAAACGTCAGCAAATGACATTGCGAAATTTCATTTTTGTGTCCCAAATAGCAATTCGAAATTGGGGCGTCCCTATTGGAAAACCATATATAAGGTAAGAACTAAGTATCCTGTAAATTTCAAATTTTGTTTGAATTTTTGGTTTAAAAATTGAGGAAGGAAGTATTGTGGCGGCTTAAAAAGGATATACCAAATAATCCGATAATCTCATTATAAATACTTTGAGTAACTGAATTACTTCGAGTAATTGAATTACTTTGGGAGATTGAATTACTTTGAGTAATTGAATTACTTTGGGTAATTGAATTACTTTGGGAAATTGAATTACTTTGGGTAATTGAATTACTTTCTGTAATTGAAGTACTTTTTTGTTACATTGAGTAATTGAATTATTGAATTTCTTATCGGTGTAAATATTTAATAGCAATATTTAATTTTTGCGTTACAAGTGGCAATCGAAAAAACATTTAAGTTTCTAAAAAGTGGCATTTGAAAACTAATCAAAAGCGCAAAACAAAAATTATGAAACCGATCTGGAATTTTCAAAAAATTTACCAAAAGTTGCGAAAATTTGTCAGCAAATGAGAAGTTTTACGCTATTAGAAAATTTTATCTGCACAAAAATGACAAAATACCTGTACGATTTTTACCAGTTTGAATTATATTTTATTTTGTTAATTTAAAAATGAAGATTACAAAAATGCACGACGGACGAAAGAGTGGGAAACTTATAGACAAAATTCGATTAAAATTGCAAACAGGAAACAAAAAAAAAGTTATATACGATATATGACGCACGGCCCCGTACGGACTCATATCAGTCATTTGTTTGTAAGGCCTTAAGCTGAATACACGCACTAGCGATTTGCTAAATGCGATTTTTGTT
Organism: Cantharis rufa; assembly: GCA_947369205.1. Taxonomy (NCBI): domain Eukaryota; kingdom Metazoa; phylum Arthropoda; class Insecta; order Coleoptera; family Cantharidae; genus Cantharis; species Cantharis rufa. Next base: position 93,746,319 of record OX376303.1, read on the forward strand.
TTGATTAGTAAAATTTGAACCTTTTATTGAAATTTAACCAATCAAAACAAAAATCGTATTCCGCAAAACGCTAGTGCATGTATTCAGCTTAAAAGTAATCGTATGGAGAAAATTCGAAAAAATGTTTCGTTTTCCGCGAACGAGAGTGTGGTGTTTCGAGTTTCGAAAGCTTTTTTAATAATCGAGAACAATTTTCTTTTTAATACTTAAGTGAAACAAAATGTGAAAGTATTCGAGTTTGTGAGTGACTTATGTTTATTGGAAGAAACAACGAAGAAGCTATCCTGGCCACTAGGAACAAGGCAAAAGGACTACAGTGATAAAGGTAATTTAAAGAAAACGTTTCAAAAAGCGTTACTTTGTGATATTAAAAAGTGTGGAAAAGTACTACTTTTCCGCACTAGTGCAATATTCCAATAGTGCGGAAAAATAGTACTTTTATGTAAGCATTTAATACATTTTACATAATGTAATACTTTTTACGTACTTTTTGTGTAAGTATGTACTTTTACACTTGTAAAAGTAAGTAAAGTATGCGGGGGAAATATGCGGTATACTATAATTGGTTTTTTTTTAAATAATATAAACATTTGTAGTAAACCGATGACATCGAAATAATTAACCAAATAATTGGTTTAAAATTATGCAGTTTTATACCAGCAAATTTTACGCTTTATTCACATCCAATTTCAAACCAATTTCATTGGTTAATGTATTGGTTTGTTAATTGGTTTAGTATAAATTTTTATATCATTCTTAAAAAAATCCAACTAGTATAGTACCTGAAATAACCAAAAGTGCGGTTGGCAACCAATGAGCTACCAACCGTAAAATATAAAAATTTAAATTTAAAATTATGAAATTCTAAAGTAGGTATATTTTAATAAATCCATTCTGAATTATGCATAAAAAATATGTTATTGGTTCTTTTTGAAACATAATTAGAAAAAATATTGTTCGATATTCGTGGAAAACCATCTTTTTTAATTTTCGGCTTTGCCTTGAATGGAAAAATCTTAGTTTTCCTAACTTGTATCGAAAATACCTATTCTCGATAGGTTTTCATTTCTTGAAAGTTGGTTAATTCGTTAAACTTTCAATAAATCACACTGCCAAGCGCCAAACCTTAATTTCCATGTTTATATGCTAGCATATCGCATAGTATATATCCCAAAAATCTAACTAAAGTGAAATCGACTCAGGAGTATAAAACTATCACAAAATAGGTCCGGGGAAGTCCGGGGAAGTTTGGGAAGTCCGAAGTAGTAGGAAGTCTGGTGTACACAATTTTTGACTGTGGTTTTCTGTGCATAGTTAATTCTTTAATTTTGCCACAACTACCTGTTTTTCCGTCATTCTTCCAACCTTAAAAACATTTACAACCTCTAGTATATTCGCCTGCAGTTTGTTGTTCAAAAATTCCTCGATCTTTCTAGGTGTTACAATTCCATCCATAGTTAAATTTTTTATTATTATATTTTCTTCTTTTTACTTCTTTTTGCTTTTTCGTTTTTTTCGAGTTGTTCCTCCAAGAGAGTTATTCTTTCATCTTGCTTACTTGATTTCCTTTCCAAATTCTCAATCACCTGTTCCATTTCTTGTACCTTGGTATTTCAGTTTGTTTCCATCGTGCTAAGCTTTACCTTAATTTCCATGTTTACCTTGTTGCCATTTGTTACCATTTTAGCTAATCCTGCCATCATCTCTTTCAATTCGTCCATGGTATTTCCCCTGCGTACTTCTTCCTCTACTACTTGTTTTGGTGATTTGGGTGTTTTTCTGCTTCTTCGAAAAACCTGGTCTTCCTCTTTACCTGTATCAATTCCTTTTGTCATAATCTTTTATTGGTGGAAACCTCTTTGCCTTTTCCTTGTTAGATTCATCGTTACTCATTTGCTTGCACTTATTTAGTGCATTTATTTATTTTTTCCCGTAAATTCTTCACCGCTTGAATCCGATTTTTTGTCGTTTGCTAAAAATTTCATCCATCGCAACATCTGAACTGAATTAAAAATTATGAATGAATGCAAGTTTATTATTCTTTTAAATCACAAAAAAAAATTTCTTTTTTAATTATTCCTTTAAATGTTTCCTTTAACTTTCGGCTTAAATCCAAATTTAACTTTATTTATAGTCGAACGTTAGAAATTTGAACTCAAAACATTGGCATTAATCTTTCGATTACGATTGGTCAAACTGAAATATTGATTATTATTTAAGTGAGATTTGCAGCGAAACAGAAAGATTTCTTAGTTCCAATTCGTACATTAGGGTTTTGCAAAGTAAACTTGTAATTAACATTCTGACAATTTGCTGATTAAAATGTATGCATGTAACTGAATGTTTAGTAAGTACAAGTTCTGAATTATTTTAGCAATTCGGTGTATTTCTAAAATTTTGACTGTTTACTAGCTCCTTTAAACATACCATGAAGTTATGTAATTAGTTGTATTATTTCAAATTGCACAACTAAAACTAATTTAATAAAGCATCTTTATGTGTTTTAAAATGTCTCGTTAATTTATCATAAGTTAAGCGTCATTTACTCAGTTCCTGTACGAATTTTCAGTAGCACATGCAGCAAACGTTTAGAAGATTTTCTAAAGTAGTTAGGCCGCACGTGAATGATTATAATTGGAACACGTGCTACACCAGGATAATCCGTTTTTGGTTATTAGGTACTAGAAATACTATCACATTTTAATTCTCGCAAGTCTGCTGGAAAGCAAAATTATATTAAGTTGTAAAGTCATAAAAATTATTCGAATAGATTTATTTTGAAATGCGTAGAGTAGAGAGATTTATTTACTACTCGTAAAATTTAATCTTGTTTGTAATTTTAAAAATATACATAAAAATTTGTTTAATAAAGTGGATCAATTTATAAACTTTAAATTTTTAAGATAAGTGGGTGGATTACAGCGGGTGATAAATGACTATAATATTTCAGTACCTGCTATTCTTTTGTTTTTTTCTTTACAAAATATGGAATTACGTTATGAAGAGATGAGAAATATACACCGACTATCTTAATTTGCTCAAGAGCTAATCGTAGCATTCATGTTATCTACATTGGTTAGTCGGTTATTTTGCTGGTGTCTTATTAAGCTCTGGGGTCATGAATAAGCGTTTAATGACATTTTCCAGTGGAATCGCTTTAACCGCGAAAATTCACCTACTTTGCTAATTACAGTTATTTATTGCTTCACCGTTAACTTACACCTACTGCTGCAGCACTTATCTAAATGTTATAGACAAATTATTTGGCAATTGTATTTTATGGAAATCATTTTATCTTTTACAATACCGAATTTATTCCAACTTGAACCGTCTCCGTAACTTAAAATGCGAAACACTTTGTTCTACATTTCTGAATTTCTTTGTTCGTAAGCTTTATCGGGATATTAGTATTTTACTTTTACCAAACACCTTTTTATATGCTTCAGTTAAATAGAACCAACTTAATGGTACTTAATGTGATAGTTAACAATATCGGATTTGTGAAATTGCTACTGCTGTTATCACCTAATTAGTTTTTAATGGTATCGCACTATTAACCATCGAACAGGTGCACGCTATAATTGTTTCAGGGTCTGCTGAAAGTTACAAAAACTTTCTTAAACATTTATTTACGTCACACGTAGGTTGAGTTCTTTTTTCTTTCGGATCATCCAGCAACGTAGTTTGAACTTCTTTGCTAATTAGATAAAAGTGTTTAACTTAGCAGTTAAAAAATTAAAAGTTTGAAATAAAAACTAAATATCAAGCTTCCTATTATACTGTCTACTTGCAATACACACCTTTAATAAAAGGTGTGTAATATTGTTAAAAAATTTTAAATTTCCCGCTTAACTTAAAAAATTTACAAAGTCCTTAATAATCTTCCCCAAATTCTTATGGTAGTCGATTGGAGATTGTGAAAACGAGTTTCGTGAAATATTTAGGTGTTAGTGATAAGATTTAGGTAATAGTTACCAGACCAATTCTTCATATTTATCATTTTGATATAAAAAGCAATTATTACATTATCGAAAAAATTTTGATTTTGATTTTTGAAAAAAAAAGTTTGGATTTTTGGATACTGACGTTGGTCTCATAAACCAAACTCAAGTGGCAATTCTGAACTTCATAGTTTTAGTCCACTTCAGGAACCGCTTCCCAACTGGATGTGAGTTCTAAATACTTCAGTATTCGCCTGCTTGATATTAACAGGTACAATTAACAAAATGTTAATTTTTCTGTTAATCTTTATTTCGGGAATTATTTAAATCTAGTCTTGTTGACGGCTGGACAATGTGGACAATAACCAACTTTCAAGCAATGAAAACCTCCGGAGAAAAAAAAATTTGTGCTGGCTACATCACTAGAGAAAGTAATGAAAATTTTTATTTTTATTTTTTTAAATAATTTTACTAACCTGAGTTCCTGCTAAACCCACAAAGTGGATCCTACCTACAATAATAAAGAAATATTTTTGTTAATTATCATTGCAGATTATAACGGTTTTCATCAAATTACCCTTATCACTCTAGTCCTTTTGCTTTATTCCTAGTGGCCAGGATGGCTTCTTCATTGTCCCTTCAAATAAACTTAAGTCACTCACTAACCCGAACACTTTCACATTTTTTTTTATATAAGTATTAAAACAAAATTATTCTCAATTATTAAAAAAACTTTCATTAAGCTTCTTCACGATAATTCGAAATTGACACATCACACTCCCGTTCGCGGAATACGAATTTTGCGTTCACGCACCAACGTTGCCTGAACTGAAAAAAAAAATTGGTTAATTCTTATTTTGATTAAATATTTTGTAAACAAGGTTGGAAATAACATTGAAATGGTTTATTCGTTATGCAAAAGAAACGCTATGGACAGGATACGAGCCTGTGCAAGTTAAACCTAATGGATTTCAACTCCATCTCCTTAAACGCTCGGACACTACAACTTTTATTAATGAATTTTTGCTCGATTTTTGTGGGAGTAAATTTTGTAAAACCGGATGTTTCTCAATTTTGCCAATAGATATCTTTTAAAAAGAACGTGTTCTCCTTCTCGACAGTTTATGTCGTTCTTGTTGACCTGTAGGTGTATTTTACAGCGTGACCCACAAGTCCCCGGACCAACATGTTTTTCTCTTTTCGCGAAAATCGCTGAATTTTACTGAAAAATAATCTAGTAATCCGATTCTAAGAACTATGTAGATCAGAAAACCAAAATAGCAAAAACATCAAACAATAAGTTTAAGAGTGACACTTAAGATGTCAAAAAGTAGAGCAGCAATTTTATCGTTATTTGAAGCTGGAAATCGTCAATGTGAAACAGTTTGAGTGCTTAAAATTCCTTGTGAAACCGTTTCCGACGCCATCAAAAGATTTAACCGACTTGAAAGAGGAAAAAAATGTTCTGAGAACACTCGCCGGAATCGCAATATTATCAAACTTTGGATTCAAACAAATCCAAGACTGTCGATGCAAAAAGTTGCTCGTGAAACCGGAATCGCGCGAGAGTCGGTTCGACGAATAGCTAAAGATATACTTAAGAAGAAGCTTTATTGCGAAAAGCCCAAATGCTAACTGATGAAAACAAGCGAGTACGACTTCAAGGATGCCGTGCTCTTCTACATCGCACCGCTGCTCAACAACGGGAAAATTTCGTTTTTACTGATAAAAAAATTTTTACTCTTGAACAATTTTACAATCGTCAAATTGAAAGGTATTAGTCAGAAAAAGCACTCGGACCTCTTGCCATTATTGCACATGGCCAATTCCACAAATCTGTCATGGTTTGGGGCGGTATTTGTGCTACCGGTAAAACACCTTTAGTTTTTGTGGAAGAAGGAGTAAAAATTAACATGGAAATCTACTACCGGGATATTTTAGAAGTTGTAGTTCTTCCATGGGCCCAACAACACTTTGGTAACCAACATTGGACCTTTCAACAAGACTCTGCACCTGCTCATAAGGCAAAAATTACGCAAAAGTGGTGCCGAATCAATTTTTCTGATTTAATCAGTTCCGTTGAATGGCCTCCATACTCACCACATCTCAACCCAATGGATTACGTCATATAGTCATAGGGTCAATTTTAGAGGCCAGGGCCTGTGCAAAACCCCATAAAAGTTTGAAATCACTAAAACAATCTTTGCGTCAGGAATGGGAGGTACGAAAAACAGCCAAAAATTTCATTTGACGTTTAAAGCTCAGTATCCACGCAGAAGGAATCCACTTTGAAATTTTATAATTTATGATGTCGAATTGTTGCGTTTAAATAAGTTTTCTTAAAAACGTTTGTCCGGGGTCTTATGAGTCACGGTGTATAAAGAAAATAAATGTATTAAAAAAAATGTTCTCTTTTTTTGTACTCAACAGTTGGCAACCCTAACTGACACGAACTACTTTCTAAATGTTGATTAGCTGCGTCGACGTGGGAATGATTCTTCCCTTTAAAAAAATTATTGAAAAGAGCGAATATTTTCAAATTTTCAAGTTTTATTTATTTAAGTGACCCAAAGTCGTTACTAATTATGAAGGGAGGGGAAAATTGTAAAATCAATCAAATACAACATCAAGTTAAACACAAAACAAAACTCGTGAGGAGGAAATTTCCTTTTGGATGACTTCTTCATAAATTTTCTTTTATGTGCAGGTAAAAATTCAAATACTTACTTTAGATGTGGGATGCTCTGGAATTTTCTGATCAGCACAAACAGGACTTAATCGCTCTAGAATTGCGCATTATTTCACAAAAACGCCCTTCCACGTCAGCCACCTGTAATACGAAAATATAATAATAAATATTTGCACCAATAAGAAATTAAAAAACTTACGGTATTATTGACTATTCTGGAAGAACTAAACTGTTCATTGCATTGTGACTAATTTGAATTGTTCATCAATTGTTTCAAAACCGACAACAACACTATAAACCAAAGTTTTATAATCACCGACTTAAAAGTTCCAAAAACAACGCAACTTTTAAAAAATGCCTTCTTATTATAGACTTGACTGAAATTTAACTCGTAGTATATATTTGACATCACAGGTGGTAAAACTGCAAACTAATCAACATCGCAGAACCGATCGGGCATTTTCCCAAAAATTTCAAAAAGTTGCGAAAATTTGTCAGCAAATATGAAGGTTTAAACTGTTGGAAAAACAGACGAATTCTTTCAAGAAAATAATCCCAAAGTTCATATTTGCGGAACTTTTTATAAATTTTGTAAAAATGCCGATTGGTTTTGTTCTGCGATGATGATTAGTTTGCAATTTTGCCACCTTATGATGTCAGATATATACGAGTTCAATTGCTGTCATGTCTCGATATGACTAAAGCGTTGCTTCTTCGGAGGGAAAATAATGTAACTACTGTGATTTATATGAGAATAATAATGGGTTCTATATAAGAAGACATTTTTTTTAAAGTTGGGTGGTTTTTGGAACTTTTAAGTTGGTGATAACTATCGTTTATATTGTTATTGTCACTTTTGAAACAATTGATGAACAATTCAAATTCGTCACAATATTCAATAATGTAAGTTTTTTAATTTCTTATTGGTGCAAATATTTAATATTATATTATTGTGTGTTACGGGTGTCACAGGTGGATGACGTAGAAGGACGTTTTTGTGAAATAATACGCAGTTCTAGTGCGATTAAGTCCTATTTGTACCGATTAGGAAAATTCCAGGGTATTCCACACCTTAAGTAAGTTTTTGAATTTTTATACTTGCACACAAAAGAAAATGTATGAAGAGTCGTCCAAGGGCAAGTTCCTCTTCGCGAGTTTTGTTTTGCGTTTAACTTGATTTTGTATTTTCCCATGCAAATACGAGTACTATAAACAAAGTGTTGTACTTATTTTCAAGTGTCAAATATTGCTTAGGGATTTTTTCTTTTTCTGTGCTTTGTCGTCAAGAAGAAAAGTTTGGGTTGTCCAGAATATTGAACAAACTAAATATTACTGGAGAAGCCAAATGTGTGCAAAAACAAAAAGGTATTGTCTTTGTTGGGCGTTAAACTTTAAAAAATTAAACATAGCACGTTAGGTCAAGTGATTTTATGAATAATTCAATGTAAAACAAAACAAATCTTATTAAATTGAGCTTATTTATTTTCAAATTTCAAGGTCCTATGACTGGTGATATCTATTTCCGTTTACAAATAATGCACAATATTTAACAATCTTTCCCTCCCCCCAAATAATTAGTAACGCCTTTGCGTCACTTAAATAAATAAAACTTAAAAATTTGAAAGTATTTGTTATTTTCAATCTCATTTTAACGGAAGATTTATTTCCACGTCGACACAACTAATCAACATTTAAAAAGTAGTTCATGTCAATCAATCAAATACAGTGTGACTCACAAGAACTCGGACAAACGTTTTAAAAAATAAAACCTGTTTAAACGCAACAATTCCAAAATTTATAAATGGATAACAATTAGCAACAACCTTATGTACATCATAAATTATAAAATTTCAAAGTGTCTTCCGTCTGCGTGAATACAGAGCTTTAAACGTCGAATAAAATTTTCGGCTGTTTTTCGTACGTCTTCTGGGAATATTTTGTCCCATTCCTGAAGCAAAGGCCCTGTCGACGCAAAGGTGTTTTGCACAGGCCCTGTCGTCTAAAATTGACCATATGGCGGAATCCATTAGGTTAATATCTGGTGAGTATGGAGGCCATTCAGCGGAACTCATAAAATCAGGAAAATTGATTCGGCACCACTTTTGTTTAGTTTTCGCTATATGGGCAGCTGCAGAATCTTGTTGAAAGGTCTAATGTTGGCCAACTAAGTGCTGTTGGGCCGACGGAAGAACTACAGCTTCTAAAATATCCCGGAGGTAGATTTCCTTATTAATTTTTACTCTTTTTACTTTTTACTAATTTTTACTTTACTTATGGAATGGACTATGGGAATGGACAATTTGCATGATTTCTAATTTTAGCATATAACGGTTCTACATAACAGCATAATGTAATGTGTCTTATTTTTTAAATTCGGTTCACAAATAAAGCCAGAAAATATATTTCTGTGGAGCGGAAACGTATTAAATAAATATGGCGGGCCTAATGTGAAATCTTCGCATTATGACGTAACTAAAATTGGTTCATAGATAAAAGATTGGTATAGATCCACAACTTGTACTGACGTTGAATGCAAATTTTAATCTAATCTAATCGTGCAGCTCTACAACCCTGCTGGGTGGGTCTTGGCTGACTTCACACTCTCCTTCCATCTTTCTCGCTGTGCCATGAGCGTCTCTATCTGCTCTTTATCAATTCCTATTGTTTTGAAGTCTGCTCTGATGTTGTCTCGCCACCTAAGACGTGGTCGTCCTACTGGTCTTTTCCCTTCGGGAAGTGCTTCCCATGCCATCTTAATCAGTTTGTCATTCGGCTGCCTCCGCACGTGACCCGCCCATCTCAGTCGTTGAGATTTTATTTCTTGAATTATGTCAGGGTCCTTGTATAGTTCTTTGAGTCCGGCGTTTGTTCTTATCCGATAAGAATTCGTGGCAGGATCGTGTATTGGTCCAAAGATCTTTCTCAGCACTTTTCTTTCAAAGCGCCGGAGTTTCTCCTCGTTTGATTTAGTGACAGTCCATGTTTCAGAGCCGTATGTTACTACCGGTCTTATGACCGTCTTATAAATTTTGATTTTTGAGATTCTCGAGACGCTCTTTGCTTGGAAGACTTTTGCTAATGCATACATACATCGATTTCCACTTTGAATGCGGTTTTTTATTTCTTCAGTCAAGTCGTTGTCTTGAGTGATTATAGATCCTAGGTACTTGAAGCGTTGGACTCTTTCAAAATTATAGTTATGAATTGTGATATTTTGTCCCACTCTGTCTCTTCGTGGTAATCTATTTACGCACATGTATTTGGTCTTCTCTTCGTTTATTATCAAGCCAATTTTTACCGTTTCCATTTCTATTTTCCCAAAAGTTTCCTTTACACTGATCACGCTATTCCCTATAACATCTATGTCGTCTGCATACGCTAGCAGTAGTCTAGGTCCATCGCCTGTGAACAGCTGTGCCTCTATCGCTGTCCGTCTTATAGCTTTTTCCAGGATTATGTTAAATAAAAGAGGTGAGAGGGCATCTCCTTGGTGTATTGGCATACATGTACGTACATATATGATGCATTTTGTGCTTGTGACGTCATCACCTGTTTTCGATCACGTGAATTTTTTTTGAAAAATTACTAAAATATTCTGATTATAGAAATTGCAGCGCGACTTTTTGACATCTTGTCACTCACAAACTTATTGTTTGATTTTTTTTCTCTTGTTTTTTTGATCTCAATAGCTCTTAAAATCGGATTACTAGATTATTTTTTAGTAAAATTTAGTGATTTTCGCGAAAAGAGAAGAACATGTTTGTCCGGAGTTTTCTGGGTCACGCTGTATTTATGAGTAAACCAATTTACATAATTCAAATATCGATAAACCTCTAGCTTTACAAAATTTACTGCCACAAAAATCGAAAAAAAATTTATTAATAAGAGCTGCAATGTCCGAGCAGTTAAAGAGATGGACTTGAAATCCATTAGGTTGAACCTGCACTGGTTCGAATCCTGCCATAGCGTTTCTTTGGCATAACGAATAAACCATTTCATTATTATTTACAACCTAGTTTACAAACTATTTAATCAAAACAAGGATTAACTAATTTTTTTTTTCAGTTCCGCCATTGGTACGTCAAAGCGAAATATGTATTCCGCGAACGGGAGTGTAATGTGTCGAGTTCGAATTATCGTGAAGAAGCTTGATGGAAGCTTTCTTAATAATCGAGAATATTTATGTTTTAATACTTAAGTGAAAAAAAATGTGAAAGTGTTCGAGTTTGTGAGTGACTTAAGTGTATTGGAAGGAACAATGAAGAAGTCATTCTGGCCACCAGGAATAAGGCAAAAGGACTACAGTGATAAAGGTAATTTAACGAAAACCGTTCTCTACTGCAAAGATAACTAACCAAAATTTTTCTTTATTATTGTAGGTAGGATCCACTTCGTGGGTTTAGCAGAAACTCAGGTTAGTAAAATTTTCTCTCCAGTGATGTAGCCAATGAATAGTTTGAAGTTGTGAAAAAATGCATTTTTTTTTTCAATGCACGAACTGCAGTTGGGTAAGAAAAGTTTTTTGCGTACTGAAGTAAAAAATTGCAAATAACTAATGTTTTTTCTCATGGGGTTTTCTTTCAATAAATAATGCTTTCAATAAATCACATTGTTCAAAGGTCAAGAAGGTTAGATTTAAATAATTCCCAAAATAAAAATTAACAAAACATTTTGTTAATTGTATAATGTTAATACCCAGCAGGCGAATACTGAAGTATTTGGGACTCGCATCAAGTTGGGAAGCGGTCCCCGAAAGGGACTAAAACTACGCAGTTCAGAATGGCCACTTGAGTCCGGTTTATCGGACCAACGTGAGTCTCTTTTTCTTTTCAAAAATCAAAATCAAAAATTTTTCGAAAATGTAATAATTTCTGTTTAAAAGCCATCTCGATCTATCACACGTAACATTTCCAGCGCGAAATTCAAATTTAATTTAATAATTACAATTGACTTCATAAATCATTTTCAAAATAGAACGACAACGAACGACAATGTCGACAAACATGGATGCAAAAAGGATAGTTTTTATTTAAAAAAAAAACGCTTGGAATATTCACAAGAGGCAATAGAACAATAAAGAAACTAGTCACGTTGCTACTTAAAAGCGCTAGTTTTTAAATAAAATAATATAAAACAATATTAATATCTAATTTTAGTGCTGCTTTACATAATTATTGTTCTAATATATAATAAATATATGCAAATGACAGAAGAGAATATAATGCACAATAAATTAAACTAATTAATCAAGTTTCGCTTTATGCCTAAATGAAGACAATTTACATCTCTGCTTCGTTAACTACAAAGCGTTAAGCAAACTTATTTTACTCTAAAATTATGCTTATTCTAATTTTGTAGTAGCATAAGCCTCATAGTCTTAGTCACTTCAATTATTATTTGCAGCCTGTTTAAGTTTAAATAGAGTTTACTTTACAATCAGTTCAAGTGTACTACCCTTTGTAAATTTACGATTGTTTAAGTCTTAGTATTATTCTATGTACATAATATTTAGATCAAAATTAACTATGTACACATAACGAAAATAAATTTATTCTTTCTGTAATGTAATATTAGAGTAAACCAACGATTAACATCATTAGTAGCTGGATTAAGCTTTATAAACAGAGTAACAACCACAACTGCATTGTTCGAATAGTATGTAGTATGGTGGGGTGTTAATAGGAATTACATTATTCTGACGCATTGCTACATAATCAGGCAAAACCGGATTGACGTTTAGGCATACTAAACTAGATTAGGTAATTTTATGACACATCTACTACATGCGCTTATATCACAATATACTATTATATTTAATTCAAAATATTTTTCTTTCGTTTTGTTTAAACATAAACGGCAGGTTTTCTGTTTCAGGCAGACTAAATACATTAAATCATTGATTATAAGTTTAAAAGTATTTGAACATTTATTCTAGAAAACAGAAGGAGTTGCTATTATAATGCGTTCTGTGTGTTTCGTTTTGTAATAATAATAATAATAAACAACAAAGATACAAAAATTCAGAAAACGGAGAATTAGAAACTTGATGGTACAGATCATGACAAATTAATTCTTACTATTTTGATTAAATGCAACTGATCTTATTGATAATAATTGTAAAATGGGCATTACTAGTTCATTTTATGAATTGTATTGTATTTTTTTAAGTTTTTATATAAAATCAATTTATTTTTCATTTATATTAATTTTTTCAAAATATATATAGTCCAACTCTGTCAAAAGTGGTAAATTAATATCTTTTAATGTTTTTTAAAAACTTTCCTTGAAGCATTAACAACAAAATTCAATAATGTATAAATAATAATTTTTAAAAATGATAAAATACACTTATCGTGTTCATTCTTGTATGAGAAATAATTAAATCTAATTATTGCTGCATTACGTTTTTTACGTTATACACGTCGCATTTTGCTCAACTAACTACATAATGAAATTACATTACGTAACTAGTTATGGAATGAAAATTTCAATTACATCTGCACTTATTATAATTATTAATATTAATAATTTATTTAAATCAAATTATTAATAAGAGGTAATAGTTTAAGGACATTCTAGCAGGTTTGCGTACGAACAAAATTCACGATAAGAGCAAACCAATTTTGTTAGAATACTGTTCGTTGCGTAATTTGATGTTAGACATAGTTTTCAAGTATATTTTATAATTAGAACTTCAATAATTAATTGCTAGATCAACAGTTGAGCAAACATTATGGTAATATAAAAACTTGTTCTATTATGTTATATTATGTGTTATATATATACCTAATATATATGCTTTTTCCAGTCTGTAAAGCCAAATTGTTCTGCCAAATTTACAGTAGTTGAATAAAACGTCGCATTTAATCACTGCTTAAATAAATAGCTATTTAATAGTAATTTACTGTTTATGAAGTAAACTATTAACATACCACACGAAAACTTACTTCACTTAAGCTGAACTATTTCATCAGCCTTTTTCGGGAATAGAATAAAAAGAAAACCAGTTAACGTGATTTTTGTACCTAATTTACAAAATGAAAGGTAGTTGCCAACTCTAGGGATAATCGTATTTTGGTAGGTTTTTCGTAATCGCTAGCCGAACTTGTTAAAACAAAAAATCCAATTATATTATCGTTTTGACAAATTTAGTGGTTTTTTATCTAACTGCTTGGACTACATCGGCAGTCACGTTGAGGACATATTAGCAATACATGGATTTAGCCAGTCAACATTGCGAAAGTTTTTCAATATTTGCACAAGTGGTAAATTATACGCCAAAAACGATGAACTGGAAATATTTTATTCTTTATTTTACATTAATAATTGCAAATATTTATTTGCTTACATTTATATGTAATTTAAGTTTTATTGAATTTTATGTAACCGAAAATCACCGGGAGGAGAGCAAAGATAACCAACATAATATTTTATGTATATCATCGAACATGAAAGAAATATGAAATATGACCCTAATTTTTTGCGAATGCGGTCTTAATGGTGTGAATATGTTATATAGCAAGTTATATACCCAAGGGACAAGTAAACCATTGTCGTTCTTCACCTATGATATTACAAAAAAGTTGAGTTTTTGGATTTTATTAGTAAGTAATACTAATTTTGCTAAAATAACTTTGTTATTTTAAACCTTTATTAAATTTTGGTTTAGATTACATAAGTAGGTACCTCTTACTATATTAACTTTTATAAATAATTTATTAAATTGAACAAACCATTTACTTACCGAGAAAAAATAGTTTTATAATTGGCGGCATGAATTATCAGATCGATAAGGAGCGTTTATTGAATTGTTGTTTGTTTTGAGCCCCTAGTTTTAAGTAGAATTTAGTTTTTGAATTGACTCTCGATGTATTTACGAAAATAAAATTTCTAATTAAATTGAAACATTTGCTTTACATAACTCGTCAGCGAAATTCTTTTTTGAGAAATATTTAAGCATTTAGACCCCACGGCTCCTTAAACTGCATTGGAAAATACCTGTAACCATATTTTTCCAACCCAGGGGGGCCTATAAAATTTTTAAACAATCACCAGATGTGAACCGGGTACCTTCGAGTCAGCAGTTCTTCGGTCAATTTACTAAGTAAACGATCGTCTCCGCATTAGATATAAAACTTTATGTAGGTAACTATTATATATAAAATTAATAAATTTATGAAAAACAAGTAAAATGGTGAAATTTAAGATAAGTGACAAAATTTAAATAATTCCTGTAGATATAATAGGTCCAGAATCTCTTAAAATTAGTAACGTAGTAAATTCACAGAAATAAACAGTTGCGTAATGTATTTTCATTACGTAGCCAGTGGTGAAATGAAAAATGTGAGGCAATAAGTTACACAAAGTGCAACATTGTGTAACGTAAAAAGTCATAATAAAGTGATACTTTGGATTATTTATTAGTTAAAATTATTTTAATCGATATTTTAATTAAATTCTGAAAATTTAATACTTCTTATACTAAATATCGTCTTTTAAACAGGTTTGAATTATTAAGTGGTACTACTTAAATGAAAAATGATTTAATGTTTAAATATGACTAATCAAAAAGCCATCAACTTCCGCCATTCGAACTGTACTACTGCACTGTACTGAAACCATCAACCAAATGTTTCAGGGAAGATGAGCGATTTAGGTAACAGCGCGAAATCGTGTTCATTTGGTGTTACTTAACGCTACACTGCTCTCAACTTGCATTAGTGAATGAATAACGGTTCCATTTATTCAATTTAATTTGTAAATTTATAATTGCAATTTTAACTTAAAAATTAGCTCATTAAATAATTTTGCTTCTTGAAAACGCAGAACCTTTCCACCCTTATTTGCAACGCCAAGCAAACCTATTGTTTAAGAAATACTCTTAGATCTCGAATTTCCAACTCAAGGACCGCTGCATTGTAAACGTGGGTAGCGTGGTGTTTTGGTTAACTTTCAATACCTCTTTAAATTATATATTTTAATTTTAATTTCTAAAACTAGTAACAACATACGACTTTATTAGTGGCCATCCCTTAGTGTTACACACGCTCTATTTACTTTGGTTTTCATTAAATGAGCGTAAAGAACACGCAACCATTCATTTCGGGCTTGTCAGATCATACATCAAACAGCAATCACGTTAAATCAATGGAGTGTAATCTGAATCTATTGAAACTTTAAACACTGATAAATTAAAGACTTTCTATACTTTTTTTATTGAATTATCATAAAATCGTTTAACGTTTATAAAATTAACGAGATAAATGCAATATATCAATTTGGGCGATAAAAGTAACAGTTATTAACTTTATAATCTCTCTCTCTCGTCCAATCAGATTATTAACTGCGTTTAGGAATTATAATCACCAAACCAACAATGTATATTTTCACAGTCATTAAGAACACAACAATTCAAAAGGTTATTGTTTCAAAATTTTCGGCTTTACAACCTGACATGCGTTTGATAAATTATACCGTCATCTTTCATATGATGTTCAGTCCATCACTTGATCGAACAAGGAAATGCTTTATGTTTTGCACTATTTCAAAGCTAATTAATAGTAAGCTAGATTAATGATAACAAAATAATTATGCTCTAGTGCATCCAGTTAATAGGTATGTAGATACACAATCTTCTGAGTGTCCCCTATGTAACCTTGAATTTTTGAAAAAATATCCCTCCCCTCAATATATACATACTATATATCACACGCTGTTGTTTTTCTTTGACAAACACTGGTTTGCTATTAAATTATCTTAGCAGAAACTTAAAACGATATTTTATGTTTGTAAGAAAATTTTAATAAACGTATTTTGGATAATGAATGCGTTTTATTAATATGCCATCTGCGACTAAATTTATTGCAACTTGCTCACTTCCTAGCAGTTAAAATTCACTACCGCTATTAAAATTTAAAATTTAATTATGACATTTTGTCAAATTACTTTGAAATTCTATACAATTGCTAGAAATAGAAAAGGTAAATACAAAAGAAGTCTCATAGCAATACCAAACTTGACTTGGCTAATTAAATAAAAGACTTGTTGATTTAGGAGCTTAGAGCACTTAAATTATTTTCTACAACTTTTCAAATCTGATTTTGTAATCTGAAATAATTATAAAGATAAACGGGAGTTTAAAAAACTTCAGACGCTAATGTATTTAATAAGCTTTTCGTTTTACCAATCGATATTGTAAAATATGAAACCTGAAAACTGAAACCTGGTAATAATAACTAAATTTAATTATAAACTATCAAAGCACATTTTCCATCTAACTTAAACCTCTTAACTCATAATCAAGAATGAATAAATTGCGCTAACTTCTTAATTTGATTTAATCACAGTTCAATCTACATAAACCAAAGCTTTACATTTTTTACGTATATTGAAATTGAAATTTTAATTATAAGTGAAAGTGTACTAAGATTATATATTACATGTACCTTTAAACTCATATCTTTTTAAGAAGTTCGTTTTATAAATTTTTGTTATTTATGAAAAAAACAACAGGACGTAAAATCAACCTTAATATTACCTATAATGAAAAATATTTTCCAAGCAAGTTAAATACATATGTTGTAAAATAGGGATGCCTAAAATTATTAAAATTTTACCATCCCTTTAAACATTGAAAAATAATGTTATTACTTAACTTTAGAGTTGGATGGTAGATTAGGGTTGCAATGCCAGAATAAATCGAAAATCAAAAATCTAATAGCATTTCTTCTGTTTAAATTTTTATAGTTACCATACAGAGTAAAACTAAAAATTCATTTTTTTGAGGCGAGATCTTCCCCAGCACATTATGTAGATTAGATTGTAATGTGTAATTAATAACAATTTGTAATCTAAGTTGAAGACTCGATCTAATATCTAAGTTGCCATAACTTTTGCAACAAATTCAATTATTGGCCAAGTCAAAAATAAACGTTAGACATTTTGCATATCTGAAGTTGAAGTTTGCATATTAAAGATAATTTTCGTATCAAACTACATTTACTTTGACCTGCTTCTATATGTTGTTGCAGTTTTCCAATATTTTTATATTTATGCATATTATGTAATAAAGAAATTTAATAATATACTAGATTCCAAATTTAATTGTGGATATTTAAAACCCAAAATCTTAAATTACGTACTTTTAATTTCTTAACCCACATACAGTATAATTTTTCCCGTAAATATTCATTTTTACTAAAATAAAAATTAATCATTAACATAAATTAAATAAGTTCATGTATTAAACACAAAAGCAAAGTTTTTAATTCGTCATTATTATAGTATAAATTCATTCGATTGCGTACATTAGACGCATGTGAGTTACGAAATGCCAGAAATTTGTAATTTTAAAATTTAGTGAGAATACTAATTTTTATTACGCGAAACTGCGTCACTATATATTGTTTGGAAAAAGTACCTAAGTCAAGGTTTGGTTTAATTTTTGTCCTTTGCCAAAGAGGGCAAAGTTAAACTAGCAGGCAAAACGAAAATCACAATTTTTGAAATTTAATTCTATTCGTTGTATGTCTGCCTTAGCAATTCCCAAAAATTACGACTCGTAGCAATATAGTAAGCTCACATAGCAATGGGTCATTCATTCGTTACCACCCCTAAATTTGTGTAAATTCTAAAATCTTCGCGACTTCTCATTACAGAGTCAAAAGTACTGTCCCTTATATCCTGTGGATCCCATAAAGGACGGAATATATTCTAACTTGAAATATATATTTTTTTGCATTTTAAACAATAAATCTGTATAATGTTGGTACTTGAAGAAAATGGAGGTCAGAAACCCATTCCAAGTGGTCCTTTGCTCCCCTATTTATAATATTTACTATAACGATACTTTCAAGTTACTGTTACGAGCATTGTTAAATATACCTATGTACATAATTTCATATGGCTAATTAAACAATTTATTTATTTATTAAGATTTAAATGTTTTAAATTAATTTTACTGCACTTTAATGTCCTTGCAATTATTACAAAAATGTTTAATTATTTACGTATTTACAGTTTAGTGCTCATCACTTTCATAAACGTTTATGAACATTAGGAATTTGGGTTTTGGTTTTAAAAAGCATTAAATATTATTTCACATAAAGCCAACATTATAGGTTAATAACATTTGCATTACAATAATCGTAAACGTAGTAATAGCCAACGGTTAACTTTAATTTTAGTAGTTAGAATAATTTAGCAGCTGATAATCTAATTTTGAAAATATTGTTCACCCCATTAGGGTAGTTCAAAATTTATAATAGAAGTGACAACACCCATTATAAAATTTTCAAAACTTGCCAATTAACGAAGATTAAGCACTAATTAGAAATAATAAACTAGCTTAACAATTTAAGTTGTTTGTAACTTGCATGTCAGTTACGTAGTTTGTAAAGTAGAGCACAACTTGGTACACAAAGTAGAAGTTAATACCCTAGTCAAAGTTAGTGATAATAGGTTAAATTTACATCAATACATGTGTTTTGATTGCATGTAATTACAGCCTACGTATCAGTCTACAACTTAATTAAATTTGTTCTATTGATACACCGAATAAGGTGCTAACATGTTATTGCAAGTAATTTAGAAAAACATTCAAGATGTTAATTTTAAATAATTGCGGTTATCGATTACATATATTTGTGTAAAAATAACATCCAAAAGCGCTCTACTGCGTAAAGAAAACCGCGTAATTTCAGGACGAATTTTTTTTTAATTAGATCAACAATGGAGTAAAGCAGAAAGGTCAAAAGAGGCAACTGACGACAATATTTGGAAAGTCGTTGCAAAGCAGCGGAGGTAGCGGAGGCTCGGCCCGAGATCCTACTAGAAGTTTACAACAGATGCCTGCGGGAAGGAAGATACCCCGGCAGCTGGAAGAAAGCTAAACTGTTGCTGTTGAGGAAGAGCGACAAGTCTCTAAAACTTTTGAGCTTATATATTGCTGGACCATGCTGGAAAGCTCTTTGAAGGACTAATCCTGCATAGACTTTAACGGGAGATCGACAAAACCGGGGGCCTTTCGGATGGGCAATTCGGCTTCTAAAGAAGAAGATCTATCATCGACGCGGCCGATAGCATAGTCTATAAGATAAGAATAGCGAAGGAAGTAACACGAAATTTAAGTGTACAGTGGAGTTTCACATGATGTAATGACGGCGTCCTTACTACCCGGGGTGAGCATCACATGTTTTTCGGACGCCATCACAGTCATGGTCAACGCTCAGACAGATGAGGAATTAAAGCACCTGATCAACAATACGGTTGCCGACATTTATGACTAGATGACCGCTAGTGGTTTTCAGCTCGTTCCGGAGAAAACAGAGGCGGTCGTGGTATCGGGGAAGAGGTGGATCAGACTAGTCCTGCTTTCGTTGAACGGGCACACCATTACAACATTTGGCCATACAACAATGGAGGCACTGGCCAAGAGCATGCCAAACATGTGTCGCCCAAGTCAGGCTAAGAGAAGACTTCTGTATGCTGTGGCGGAATCAATCATGCTGTACGCCACCCCGATATGGATCTCTGCTCTTGAAAAGGTGACGTAGAGACAGAGACGTAGAGATCTGAGAGGAGAAGTGCCCTGAAGATTTGCAAAGCTTACAAGAATCCACCTCAAAGCGGAGATGTAAGATGCAAAATACATAGAAATACAAAAATTTTCGCAAACCTCGTGGATAAGAGCAGATGGACATATCGCCTGATTCCTGACATCGCTTCATAAGTTAACAGGAAGCACGAGGAGCTGGGTACAAAACCACTCAGGCTCTGAACGGACATGGATGCTTCAGAAGCTACCTGCATAGCTTCAAAAGAGCGGATTCCCCCAACTGCCGCTTCTGTGGGAAGGTGGATGATACAGAACACACCATCTTTCACTGCATCAAATGGTTAGGCCAGAGACAAGCCGGTCAAACGTAGTTGAGGAAAGACCTGACTCTATCCAAAATCGTGAAGCTAATTCTGAAAAGCGAAGAGAAATGGCAGGCGATTATGGCAGAATATATGTATACAAAAGCCAAACCCCAAGATGCACATGATCATGAAGAACAAAGTTCCGAAAGGACAGAAACACGACGAGAGGCAAAAGCATGTGCGGAAAAATGCATAGTCAATTTTTTTTAGTTAATAAAAATCCGACACTACCACCTTAAAAAACGGTTATAGTCAGATTGGGCTCAAGTTAGGTTCAGGATAGGTTCAGATTAGGCTCAGGTTAGATTTAAGATATGCTCATGTTTAGGTTAAGTTCAGGTTCAGGTTAGGTTTAGGTTAGGTTGGGGTTCAGGTTAGATTACTCTAAATTAAAATAATCATAAATTAAAAATTAATTTTATTTTTAGCTTTAGAAATTAACATTTTTATTAATTTAGCAATAAGATTTTATTTATAATTACTTGACAGCTGAAAATTGTTTACTTTTAATTAAGACAACATAAACCGAAGTTGGCACAGGTTTTCATTGTGTGCTACCTAGCGAAAATAAGCTCCAAATATCGGCGCTACTAGCCGGTAAGAAGTAGTACCTACCACGACTAATTATTCTTTAATATTTTATGTTAAAATTTTGTAAATTCTTGTAAAAAAGTGAAATATTTTTAAACTTTTCAGTTAATCGGCATAGAGAATTGGATATTCCTAAAAACTTTGGACAAATTAGAATTAACTCACGTCGTTCGATTTAATGCCACCAACAACTGCGTTAAAATTTTATATTTTGAAGTTAAATACCTCTAAAAAATAATGACAGTGGTAAAAAAAGCATTTCTCATTCTAGACTACAACAAATTTAAATTAAAGCCAAATTCCAAAAGAACCAAATTCGGAATAACAATAAGTGTGTTTAATAATCTAAATAACTTTGTTTAATTATCCTAAAGCCAGTAGTTAAAAGTGAAATTGAAGCAATAGGTCAAGTTTTAATAACACTAAAACATTATGAAAGCTTCTTGAAGTATATTATTTTCAATTACATCGTTTTATGTTTGACATTTCTCTTTTGAACATTAACAACGAAATTTATAGTTGTCGGAGGCTGTATAGCATAGAGCTGTATAATACTTACCACCTATGTCGTAAATAATCAAATATTTAATGTAAGCCTATTTAAAATTTTTGTCCTTTATTTTAAGACGATGAGAGACTACCTCATAAATATTTTTGATTGTTTAATAAAGGCCATTAGTATATAGTTTAACGACATTTTTAAAATTATATTAATTAAAATAATTTTTTATTAAACGATATTCTGTGCTGTTTTTGAGTAAATGAGCAAATGACCTAATTTTACAGTGTAGATTTCAATAAACTGCTAATGCTAATTTACGATGAAATTTCTGCAAATGAACTATCTTAGGTTGATTATACCGTATTGGGAGGCTTTGACAAAATGACATCGCCAAGGCGTGGCGACAAAAATCTAAGCTGTTGTTGAGGCCGAATAAATCCATTACAATATACCATAAAAAGTGTTTGGATAAAAATTAACAAAGGACATTTTTTGATCGTTAGTGAAGGATTATGCAGACATGTTGATCAATTTCTTAGTTGCTGAACTTATTAGTTTGTTCTTAAGTTCATCGAGTTGCCGCCTATGATTTAAAAAAAACAAAAAGTTTTAATAATCTGCAGAGGTCATTAGTTTCGTAAAATATTAAGCTGAACACATTAAATTCATCGATCTGAATTCTAAACTAGATTTACCTACTTGATGTACTATGTATGTATTACAAGCGCTGGCCAAGTCCTCTGCTGAGGACTGAGGCGATTGATTTTACATTCTGATGATGTGGGTATGTTACATTTGCTTTTGCTATGCGATATTTAACTTTATACTACATTGATAGCGTTTTTGAAAACAATTTACCTAAACGCTGAATAGAAATAAAATTGGTAATTTAAAATAAAATAATTTGCTAAAATTTACATAAAAGTATTGTTTAAAAATCAAACTAATTAATTCAATATTTGGTTTTGTTCACTTAATTACGACCGTTTAATCAATTTTTTAATTCAATTCCAATTGCTTATCAATGATTTGTTAATTAAATTTCAATGATCTATTTAGTCCGGCATAATAATTGGAGCTCGCATTTAATTGATACCCTTCAATTAATTAATACAATTTATAAAATAATTATAGAATTAGTCGTTGAAGCCTGCAAAGTGCCTATTATTATATTCTAATATTCTAAAAAAGTTTAGCAAAGAATAAATCAATAAAGAAAATCATAAGCTTAAAATGTTATTTATTAAATATAATATCTCTTGTACGGACCTGAAGCTATCAATTTTTTCATCAGATTGAATGAAAATGGATTCAAAACTTCAAAATTAAGTACTTGATGTTTAGGTACCAGTTATTCCTAAAACTTAAATTTCTTTTATTGTTAAACTTTTACTTTTAATTACTTTTAAACTAGAAATATTATAATTAAAAACTAGAAATATTTATTACACTTTCGTTAATATTTTTGACTACATATTATTAGTTACAATTTGCACATTTATGATTTTATGATTAACAAATATTTAGAAAGTAGGTACTACTAAAACATATTGATTGCACTTAAAAATGCATTTGGTAAGCTAACATAATTTTGCAACAATAATTCAATAATTTGCTACAATTTACAACTTCCATTAACATATTGAATCAATTAGGAACAATTTATCAATTTCCAGTTATTTTTTAATCAAATGATGAATTTCTTGAGAAATAAATGTTGTAGCAATTTTTTTAATAAAATGCATATTTTAAATTTTTAATGCATTTAGTTACTTACGATTTCTCTATAATGTACTAACTTCATTTTTTTCAAATGTTGGAATAATTAATTTTAAATTACTCACAGGTTTTCATCGGAATTCGATTAATTATTCGAATTATGTGCGTTTATGATATACTATGCAAAAATATCCGTTGTAAACCATTTTACAATTTTTCCTGTCATTTTTAACTCAGTCGGAAAGTTTAAATTGTTAAGTTCTTCAAAAAAATCAAACTGCAAAATTTGTAAAATTTAAGTTAAATTTAAGTTAAACCTACCCAGTTTGGGAGGTTACGGGAAAGGGACACTGTGTAAGTGTCAATTGCGACTTACAATTGTCAATTTACACTTCGAAGTCGCAATTGACACTTCGAAGTCGCAATTAACGCTGCACAATAATACTTATTAGATACTAAATAATATAGTAGTAATTATAAGTACGATTGCGCAAGCGTTAATTGCGTCTTCGAAGTGTAAATTGACAATTGTAAGTCGCAATTGACACTTAAAATTTATTTTTTTACTTTTTTAAGGCGTCAGGACGCCTTCGTAAAATTCAAATTGGATGTAAAATAAAATTAAATAATATAGTTTGCTGATGAAAAACTATTTAACTATGATAAAATGTTATACATTATAATATTACTATTTAAAAAATTTGTTGAAATTATTATTATAAAATTTAATAAGTAGTAATTATTTGAAGTTTGACAAATTGTCAAAGTGTTCGGGATTATTAAGTTGTTATTAAACAAAAATATCAAAAAGGGGAGTGTAACCTAGATTTTCGTGGTCATTTATATTTTCACTATTTGGTTCTTTTTGAGTTCTTTTCATTTCTAAAAACTGTAGGGATCTTTCAGTTTATCGACCCTACGAGTTGAGCTTCGACTCTTGCACTATTGAAAAGAGGACAATTTTCTGAGTATTTTAAAACAAAAAAGTTTGCGGATTGTCCATTAGTTTTCGAGAAAACGGCATTTAAAAATCAAAATTTTACATGCATTTTAGATAGGGATTTCAACTAACACAAGTGTTCTATTGACGGTACGCGTGGATTAATATACTCTTACTAATAGCCGTAGCGCTTGTATTCATTTGTCGACCGCCGTTAGAACTCGTTTTTATGGTGGATTCTCGATTGACTCGCTAAAAACATCCCCCTAGATAGCTCCAACTCGCCAAAGGTGCTACTCGAAAGGGGTGAAACTTATTTTTAATTATTACCCTTTTTTTATTTTTTTTTAAATATTTTATAATTTACAAGAAATTAGCCTAAAATGCACCAGTTTAGCATAATGTTGCGTGATATAATGAGTGCGGTTACAAGCAAAGGGGTTCAACACGCACGATGTGTAGTCGACAGAGCTACAATCGCGTCTGACGGCTAAAACTAAGACTATATCGATCACACGTACGGGCAATAGAACACTCGTGTGTGCAATCCTTATGGAGAAATACATGTAAAATTTTGATTTTCAAATGCCGTTTTCTCAAAAACTAATGGATAATCCGCATCAATGTAATATCTCAAAATGCTTAGAAATTTGTCCTATTTCCAAGAAGACAAAGATATGATTAATGGTTACAACAAAATCTCCTACCTAGGTCCTATCTCGAATAAAATCATGCGGATCTTCAAAAAATTTTAAATTAAAACAACAACTAAAAGTATTAATACACTTAAAGAGACATTTTGCAACAACAAGGATGAAATAAATCCAATGGATACAAGCGGCATATGTATAAGATCCAATGCAGAAAACTACAAACCAGATTAATGAAGCACAAAAATTAAATTAAATTTTCTGCAGTTTCTCAACATTTTCTAAATACAGGACATACAATAAAAGAAGAAAATATTAAATTATTACACAACGAAAATAAAGGCAAAAAACTAGACCTACCAGAATTTTTAGAAATAAAAAGAACTCAAAAAGAACCAAATAGTGAAAATATAAATGACCACGAAAATCTAGGTCACACTCCACTTTTATTTAATATTAATAAAAATTGTATTTGTACGCTTATTCCGAGTATATGTTTTAATAAAATTTTATTACCACTGGATTTTTCATCAGTTCCATATTTTCATAGAAATGGCGGTAGACAAAAGTAGCTTCTTTTATTATTTTACTTAAAAGTTCATATCGTATCTTAAGCAGGTAAATATAATATGTTTTCCAAATAAATCCTCAAAATAAATAACCATCCATTCTTAGAGATCCAATCTTAAATCCATTTTTAAATTTTTAAATTAATTAACCTCTTGTTGCCCGAATTATTTTTTGGAAAAAAAATTTTTTTTTGTAAATCGCTTATTGGGGTGATAATAACTCATACAACACTATTTGTCATACAATGTAGTACGTCCTAAATTGACCCATACGGCAACAAGAGGTTAATTACTAATTACTTCATTTATTCAATAAATGCAAATGCCAATGTATATTTGTCATACAAGCCAATGAAAAGAAATTATTTTAATTCGAGAAAAAGTTAGGAATCAACACTCAATAATATGTAGACAAGTTTGGTTGTTCTCAACGTTATCTCTTGTTTTTTGTAGAAAGTATTAATTAATTATATCATTAAATCAGGATTACATGGGCGTCGCGAAATATTACGGCGCCCAATATTCTTTTAATTTTCTACTTAATGTGGTAAGATGTAATATCTATGAGAACTAGAGTAAAACTATAACTTAGGGTAGGGGCTCATGGCTCAGGTTTGAAAACCTGAGTTCAAAAGGTACTCGAAAAAATTTGGAAATCACTGCATTATATTATTTTTAAATTCTAATACCCGTATTCACAAACGTCCGTAAAACTTTTAACCGGCCGTTAAATTTAACAAACCAATGGAAATTATCTCTTGGTACAAGCAAGCCAATAGAAATCTCACGTTAAATTTAAAGGCCCGTTAAAAGTTTTGTAAATACGGGCATGAGTTTGGATCCCGGTGTGTATTAAATTAATACAATAAATCTCAATTCAAGATTCAAATGTAAGCTCAAAACAACTAACTTAGCCAAAATTATCAAATTTTACATTTAAAATAAGATGAAATCCCTTACGGGGAAAGAGTGAGAAAATATAGAAAAATATTTAGATATACAGAAAGAATTTTGAGAATGGGTACATGAAATATAAAAAAGCTAAGGCAACTTGCGAAGATGAGAGAAGTAGCGAATGAACTTATAAGCTGAGATATAATAAAATAGAAATGGCTGCACTAAAAGAAAATAATAAAAAAAATTTTACATTTAAAGCCTACACTTAAAGGTTAAACTTTTATTATTTTAACGTTGTGCTTAGTTTTGTTAAATATGTTTAATACTTAAAATATACTTATTTTTTAGTTCATTTCTATTATTTCAAAACTTCAAGTTTTAGATACAGAAAATAATTAAATACCTTGAATTTGTAAGCAAGCTTTACATAGTAAAATAATTTAATAATGGTATAATGTTTTATTCTAATCAAAAACAAAAAAATCGATATCTTTTTATCGAAGGCAAAAAAATAATAATCATTATATTCATATTTAATTTATATTACTTTTACTACCGGCAAGGAGAGGCAGTAAATCTTCAGCTCACCGGCTGTAAAGTGCATAAAACAAATTATCTTCTTTTATTTTCATAAATTCGCGTTTTCAGAAACTATAATTTTACATTTTATGCTAGTGATTTTTGCGGTTGAAAAATACCAAAATAATGCCGAGTATAAAATTTCCGATTATTATGATTTACTTTGAACAATAAAGTTGTTAATAGTTGCAGTACTTAATTCACCCAGTATACACCGTTTCAATCGATCCATTTTTGGCTCATCATAAATCAGACGTTATCTTTCTTTATCAGGCGAAAGCTTGACTTTCTGTCTTACTTATACTTGCGATAACCTTCCACTGGCCATCTTCTACGTGGTTTATTACTTGCTGCAACATCTTTTCCTCGATTTCTACGAGATGTTCCGCTAGATATTTTATTCAAGCTATGATTTTGCGATCAAACCTTAATAAAACATGGTATCTTTTTTGAAGAAAAAAGTACATTTTAATAGACCACTATAATTATTTCAAAAACCACAAGATGTATTGAAATAATTTTTTAGTATTATTTTTATATTGGAAATAGACGAGTAGTTCACAGGTTGTCAATATCACGTACAGGAAATCTTAATGCAAATCGATATTTCATTATATTATCACGTTTTATATTTTATAAAATTACTTTATGTTAAAAAATTAAAATTTTATTTTTTGCCTGCGGTTAAGTTTATGTTAAGATGTAGTAATAAAAAAATAACGAATAAATGAAAATATTTCTTTAATTTTATCAAATTAGAAAAAAGCAAAATAAATTATTTACAAAATAACCTACCGTTGGGAATCACCTCGTGTACCGTTAAAAAGAACTACAAATTTCTACTTTAATAAAAATTACTAGAAAAATAAATTGTTTTATAAAGCTTCCATAAATTTCACTGAATAAATACTCTACAAGTTAATGTGAATTAGATAAAGCGAAGATTACTGTTTTTCTTTTTCTAATTAATGTTTACAGCCGAAATTTTGCCATAGTAACGTACATAAGTCTATTTTATATTAACTATGTAGAATTATAAAATTTCAAGTGTTACATTTTTACTTTACATTCTAAATTAAACTTACGTCAAACACCCGAAAATAATCCTTAGAAATCAACGAATGAAAAAATTGTGACAATGCAATGTAAGGAAAATTGCCGGAAAATTATAATCGTGCAGAAAAATAAGTTGAGATTTTGGTGAATTTAAACGATTTGGGGTCCTTGAAGCTGAAAAATCATCGTTTTCAAAAAAATGTGTGTGTTTGTGGTCAAATTTTGTGCGCGCTCTACGTCAAAAAGCGATAAATTTTCTAATTAAATTTCGTATTTTAGTACTTTAATGTTGAGACTTAGAATTGATTAGATTTTTGGTTAAAATCCGTTTAAATTAGGTATTTTAAATTTTTTTATTTCTTTTTGCTATTTTTTGAATTTAAAATGAAAGTTAAAGCATAAATTTTTTTTTAATTTTGAAATAAGACATTTCTTATTTAGCTGACTTATTATTGTGAAGAAGTTTGTATTAATATTGAACTGACGTATTTTAAACTATAATATCAAGAATATGTCCATATTTTTTACAATATTTATGAAGTAATTTTTTTTCCTATTTTGAATACATTTTAAAAATCGTTTTAAAATTGAAATAGATTTTAAAATTTAAATTTATCAATAATTTAGAATATTTTTATATTTACAAATTAAAAGACAAAGCTAAAAATAAATTTTATTACATTTTTTTGTTTACACATATTTTATAAAAATTAAATATTAAGTTGACTTTTAGTGATTATGAAAACTGCAGCTATAAAGTCACTTACATTTGATAGATAGTCTTAATTAATCAGAAAACGTAAAAAGCAAAAGGACTTGCACTAATTTTTAAAGTGTGGAATCAATATTAAACGAACATCTTTTTATTTCTTCTTTTGGCGAGTAAATTAATAATGAAAATTAATTACTGTAGCATTCGAGCTAAGTAATTGCATCTACAAGCATACGCGGAAAAATGTGCTTTCTGACACTACCTTTAGATAAATTGCTTTAGTGCCCCAACGATTAGTGAATGGCACAATGTCATTAAATTTACAATACAAAGAATAACATAAATTTATTTGTCTCTGTTAACTTTAATTTTACTGTAAACTATACAGAGTAATAGCAAAATTTATATTGACTGAATTAAAATTAGAATTAAAAGACTTGGCTATTAAAAGGTTGACTGTTTTCAAAATTGGTATTATTAAAACCGAAAGACCTTTAGCAAAATCGTACTACATTTTTACTTTTTTGGTAAAATGAGGAAATATGGCAGTATCGTCAGCGTATATGGCTATTATGTATTTCTATAGTAACTAATGCATGAATTTAATATATTTTTGTAGATATATAGTTTTGTAATCAAACTGTACAAAAAATTAATCTCTTCTCTCTATTATTTCCTATTATTATTTTTATACATCAACATAAGAATTACATAATCAATTTCAATTTCAAACTTTCAACCTCCATTTTATAAATTTCTATAGAAAAAATTTTAATTTAAATTCTTCTGATGATAATAATTATTATTATCAAAATTTAAGTTTAGAATTCTATTTAATATATTTTTGTTAAATCCATATTTTAATATTTTTCAATACTTATTCACGAGCAGTGGGTACTCTGCATAGAAATTAGCAAATGCTAATACTTAGAAATTGAAAGAAATGCAGAGAAATATTTTTCTTAAATTGAACCTTTGTCCTTTGTGGGAAATTTTTCGAGATTAAAATAACTTGTAGCCAGAAGTTTAACATAAAAAATGTTTTTGTTGAAATTCCTTAGTTTTTCCATTAGTTAATTTTTATACTCGACGCTCATTGTTTAGTTTGAAGTATTTATAATTGAAACTGTTTTAATTATATAATTATGTACTTTGTAGTGTTTATATTTCATCACCGAATAACAAGATCTTTGAAATTTCAAAAGAATTCTTGTTTTGTAATTAAGATCCTAAGTTTATCCCTTTAGTGTTGTAGTTAAATGACAAATGTGGAAAATAAATATTGTTAACTTTGCTTCCATTAATTTTTTTGGAATTTTATACTCT
This sequence comes from Cantharis rufa, assembly GCA_947369205.1. Lineage (NCBI taxonomy): Eukaryota > Metazoa > Arthropoda > Insecta > Coleoptera > Cantharidae > Cantharis > Cantharis rufa. Next base: position 93,776,410 of record OX376303.1, read on the forward strand.
TTGTGAGTTTATTTTGAGCTTCGCGTTACAAGCACCTACTATAAGTGCTAAGTTAATTAGCTATAAAAAATGAAAGGTGTTACTTATTCAATAGCAATTCTAACTGGAATTTAAAATTAGATACTTAAAAAGCAATTAAAACTCGCTATTTAAATTTGCATTATCATCTACCGGCAAAATTTTACTAAAATGATAAATTTGTATATTTATGCTTTTTATATTGTTCAATACATATATTTTATTGGCGTGAAAAGTAAGTTTTTAATTAAAAAGATTAATCTGAAAATGTTACTTGCACCTATATTAATTTAGAACTTTCTAGATGAACTGCATGCTGAGTGTATTTGTCCGCTTTGAACTCTTCAAGATGAAAGGCGGAAAATGTTACACAACAGTTTTATTCCTGTTTTTAAATTAAAATAGATATTTTGATTAGTAAGGATCACGATAAGTAAGGACATAGTAAAAAATTTTCTTTTTCTGTCGAAGAGCTCTCTTGGCAAATACCTCGATGGTTTAGATTCGTACATAAGCACCAGGCCGTTGCCGTCTTTTTTAATTAATATTTTAATTTTTTAAATAATAAAAATAGTGGGAAATGAAATTGAGAGTGTCAATTTGAACGAAATATCTAAATAAATCCATTTAAGTTTATTATGTTTTGTATCAGCAATATATAACAAAAAATTTAAATACAAATTTTTTTAAGTTTACGGTTATTTCAAGGTATAATATCAATGCTTAATATTGTAACTAATTAAATTTTACTCTAAGAGCTTGGTTTGAAATTAATTTAGTCTACGTAATTCTATAGATATCTTAAATTCGACTTAAACTAATAAATCCAACCTTAGTGGATACGTACATTTATCATTTAATATCATAGAAGTTATTAAGCACTTGAACGTCATATTATGTAACGTATATAACTCAATTTGCAAAACTTTTAGTCACTTAAAACGATAACCAATTTGTTGGTTTACTCTGAGTAAAAAGTGGAGTTTACATGTCTCGTCGTAGAATTCGTTTACCCATACAAATAAATTGGGTAACTAAAAAATGTAGAACAACACGAAAAATTATTTAGCCTGAAGAGTATACGTTAACGTGAAATAATTATTTTAACAACACGAAGTTCAGTTGATACAAACATTAATTGATACGCTTTTAATTTTTCAGTAAATCAAAAATAAGCAAGCAGGTGCCACCAAAACAAGGTTTATACAGGGTGTCCCAAAAAATCAACGTTATCCCTTGGAGGGCTTGCCAAGTTAGTTTGGTATAGTTTTTTTACGGTATGAAGAGTCGAAGTTGGCAAATAAAAAGAAATTTACTCATGAGTTTAGCAAAAATATTTTTTCTTTCTCAAGGTGTGATCAGGTTCTCTGTGATCAATAGCAGGGTTATTCAGGGTTGTGTAGTCAAAATTAGAAACTTGGAATATGAAATTTCGTATCTCTGGACTCGACAAACTGATTTAAATAACATTGAGTTTTGGGACGCCCTGTATATAGAAATGTAGGTATATTTTGAATAATACTATAATAAGCATATACATATAAAAAAACAAGAAAAACTTAATGTTTACGTCCTGACACTTGACATCTCTTCTCTACTACTACACTGTGAAATAGGATTTGTCGTCCTAACAAAACTTTTAATAGCTATAGCCTCAGCAGAGTTTATCGTTGCTGCAACAAGTTTTCTGCTGCTATAACAAAGTTTTTTCTATGCAAAATAAGAAAATTTGTTAAATTAACTAATCATTTTTACTGAATAGAAAACAACTTTGTTATGGCAGCAGAAAATTTGTTGCAGCAACAAAAAATTTGTTATAAGAGCAAAAAAACTCAGTTGAGACCACAGCTACTAATAGCTCTAAAATAGAAAAAAAATCATTTTTCTCAGTGTATCTTTCCTATTTCGGCAGAAATGTTGTTCGTAGTGATTACTTTCGAAACTGACCGAAGGTGTCAGGAGTCAAAATTTGACTCCAAATATTTGTAAAATTCCGGCATACTTACTACAATGAATTTTGCCTTCAAATTTGAGTCGCATTTGCATTGAGTCCATTTGCATATAGCTGGGTACTGAATCTATATTTTTATTTAGAAAATCCAAGAAAACAAACAAAATTTGTCTTCCAAAGAATTTAAATCTTTAAATCTTGTTTCAAATTCAGTTCTAATATTTGAAATTTTTTCTGCATATTTTTGATACGATGCAGTATCATCTGAACTTAAATTGTATGTGTTGCACGTCGAGAAGTGCGTTAAATCTTCATTTTTCAGTTGCTTTTCCCAAAGAACTAGCTTACAGTTGATTGCTTTAATTATGCCAAACGGTGTACCAACAGTTGGCCCTGCGACAACTCGCCTCGGACAACTGGCCTTGGCGACAACTCGTCCTATCGACAACTCGCCCTGGCGACAACTTGTCTTATCGACAACTGGCCCTTGGACTAAAAATTTTCTTAAAAATACATTATTTCGCTTCTTGTAACATTTTATTACAGACAAAGTTGTACCGGAAATAACTTTTCAACTTTATAGTATTCACTTCGAATTTGCGCCTGGTATTAATCCGGTGGGTTTGTATTGTCTCCTCACGAATAAGAACAGATTTTATATATTCTTATTGTTTTTGTTAATATATAACTAGTTTCGATTTAATTTAAATAATATTTTATGTTTTTGTCAAATTTTTTAGAGTAAATTTTGGAAATTTCACTGATCGAGAGAAAATGTGTAATAAAATGTTCCAAGAAGCGAAATAATATATTTACAAGTGTGTACAATCAATTTTACAAGAGCCAGTTGTCGCAGGGGCAAGTGGCTCGACGACACTTGTCACCATTTCTAGTATTATCTGAAAAAATTGAAAATACCGCTTAGTTTTTATGATTAAAGACTTACTGAGTGGCAATCTTAAAAATTTGCTCTTCATAATTTCCAGTTTTCAATTTAGTCACTATCGATGAATTTAGATGATTTATGAAAGAAATGTAAGCAGACTGATGATAGATGCAGGGGCTGATTTAGGCATGGGTTTCAGCTCAGAGATTCGTTCATTCTAAGGGCCCCGTCGGCTCATCATCATGAAATTTAGAAGAAAAAATGCCTATTTATTTTTCAATTTTGTTGCACCATTTCCGAGATTTATTTATCTTTATAATTTATAATTTTTATAATTTCATATAAAACCATTTGGCCGGCCGATAAGGAGGAAACGAGATATTGTCGTATAACCAATTTAATTTTTATTTTTTTCTGCGTCGATTAGTTATTCTTTATTTTTATATATTATTGTGTGCCGATATATTGGCCGGGCTGCAAAAATGTTCACTGCGGGCCGCGAGTTTGACACCCCTGATGTAGAGTTAATTAAAGAATTATAACCTTGGGGTTATGTAGCCAGGTTAGCACCTTACTAGAATTTACGCAATAAAACGCAATAAAGGAGACGTCTTGGGAGGTGGTTAGAAATAAGAAGGAGACTAAATTGTGGATAGTCTTTAGGTTCTTAAATTATTTCTACGTTTTAAAACTATTTTAGTTTAAAAAAAAACGAATATTAAACTATGATGAAATTTAATAACCGCCGTATGCTTTAAGTGGGAGAACAATATTTCTTAAATTTAATTATCGCATAATATACAATATTAGTAGGATAATTGGGATACCTACTAGTAGGTAGTATCAAAAGCAACTAAGTGGTTTAGCCAATATATTGAAAATCTTACATGACATATCTGAAATTTAGAGAGTATCAAAACTTATAGTTATAATATTATTCAGTGATTAATATTTAATTGCTAGAACATGAAATTTTGTAAAAAGGTATTATGCACCTTAGACATCCCCTTTTCAAAATTTAAATAACAAGATTTCCAGTTTTCTAATGTAAAAATTTGTGTAATATAAAAATTTAAATATAAATTACTTACTTATATCAAGATGTAAATGGAAAAATAATGATGCATAATTTTCTCTATTTTAAAAAAAGATTTTGGTTGTTTATTTTTTATCCAACATTTTTCTTTTGCAATTTAACATCGCATTGAGTTGCGTAAATTTTATTAATTAAATTTCTTGCAAATTCTGTGTATGTTTGTTAGATGCAAGTTTAGCTTATATTTATTATTCGAACTCCGTTCATCGCGGTGATTTTTCTTGGTAAATTTTTTAATTTGATTTAAAAATAGTACATTACATTGTTTTAAACCTAACAACTTTACAGATCTACTGGCTCTGCATTTCTAACGTCATGAACGCCATCTTAATGTATTGTTATATTGAACATAATATTGCGTGGGGATTATCTTGGAGAATATCCAGAACTAACTTCTAGAATTTGTGAAATTTTTTTCTTTGTTGTTTTTTGTTTCTGTATTCTATGCTGCATTTAATTTCTAGAAAGAGTTTCAATGGTTTTATATTTTTTTATCAAAAAATTTCAACAAAATCAATAACGACGAAGAGTATTATATTTACAACTTAAAAAGTGAAAAGCCTTCCAAAAGCATTTTGGATTTATCTAGCAAAAAATATCCATGGCAAATTTTATTTATTTATTCTACCTAATAATGTAATAGGTTTTGCAGTAAATTTAAGTAAGGGGTAGCATTATTTGCGTAAAATAAATTCAACCAATTACGAGAACAAGAATGAAATTAAAAGTAATTTATTGATTGAACTACACGGTTTCGCTAAATTAATACACATAAATCAATAAAACAAACCCTATCTAAAACTTCCATTCATCAGCTCTTTTCAAATTTATTGCTTACAGTGACATAATGTACGGACACCTCGCCAAACAAACTTTGCTTATTATCTATCAGCTTGTTCCTGTCATAAAATATAGAAATTCTTGATGGTTGGTAAACCCTATTGTTAGGGTATTCACCGACTTGTAATATCATTTTGCTTCTTACTACTATCTGTTACTATATGACATTTAATTTAATTATGTAAATATTGTATGAAGTATAAACTATCTGGCTGGCAACGTTAATTTTATAAATTAAACTTCTGAAATAGCGAAACATAATTGCAATTGAATAATTAAAAACCTGAGCTCTTAAAACTCCAAACTAACTTTATGTAACGTTCAACTCATTTCTAAATGTTTTACTTATTTTATTTAAGCGATATAAAAAAACCTGCAGTGAATATAAAAAATCAATTTATAGCAGCCTGGCAAGAAGTTGCCTTTCGTGATAGATGGTTGCATTTCAGGAACTCAATGAAGCGTTCCAACGGTTTTAGTGTTTTTCTTTCTATTTAAAATTGTACAAAAATAAACATGAAATTGATTAACCGGGTATGAATTAAAATATTTTTTAATGAATATTTTCATCGTAGTTTTTATTCACAATTTTTTTAATTGCTATAGGGTGAGTTTGCCTGTTGCCGTACTTATTCCTGCTCTCGTACACCAACCAAATTAATTATTTTATTTTTATTTCTTAGGAAGTAAGAACCAATACTGAAATATTTTTTTTGTAAATTATGTTTTTAAATTTTACTTCAATGTATCCAAAATTTAACTTTCTAAACGACATAAAGGAATATTTAACCAATTTAACGTTTTCGCCTTGCTTTATTTTAATTTAAATTTAATTTTCTAATTATTAAAATGTTATTTAGTTCTACAATAAATTTTATTTGTTTCTTTTCATTAAAATTTTCAGGTTGTGCTTTTGATTTAATAATTTTGTTTCATTGTCTTTTTTACCTAACTTCACTTTAATATATTTTTTCTAATTGAAACAATAAATCTGAAAATAGCGGAATTATATTTTTTAAGAGTCGATATTTATGTTTATATTACAAACTTTAAATTGGGTAGATTTCGAGAAGTGAACCAAAAATGAATTACTCTAAAAATAAAGCAAATAAAATAATTTATTTTTTGTGGATAAAATACTATGCATACTGGCAGCATAAGTTACTACTTTACTCTTTCGGTGCATGGTGTAAAGTGAATTTTATACCATACCTCCAAAACTCCTAGTTATAATGATAATATAAAAATAATAATAAATAAATAAATGATTTGACAGCGTTAATAAAATCATAAATACGAAATCAAACTGTTTATTAAATTTTTATTCAATATTACTAATTTACATGTTAAAAGCGTTTAATCAGTAAACTGGATTTTCGGTACATAAATAACTATTTTAAAGCCTATTAAAAAATACATTATTGAATTTTCTTCTTAACATAATTTTTACGATAGAAGTTGAAGAATAGTAAAATGTTGAATGTTAATATAGGAAGGTAAGTCATTGGGAACCCTATAGGCATCTGACAATGTGGTAAAAGGCTTTGAAGTGTATGTAAAAATAAAAGAATCAATTGACCCTGAAAAAATAATAACAATTTAGTAATTAGAACATGTATATATTACGCTTTAAAAAGTATTTACCAATTGTATGAGTGTCAGTTTTGATTTAACAGGAGCTAATTTTTTCTGCATTTCGGGACCTAGCGAAGCCAAAAAGTAATAACTGTACATCAAAATATGAACGGAAGAATTTAAGAAGATAGTAACAAAAAGCATTCCACCTGTAAAAACGAAACTTTATTTTTAACAAAATCTGGCATAATATTTAGAATCAATTTACCTCCTGTAAATTTAACAGATACCCATCCTAGAAGAAAAGTGGTAACGTGATGATATACATGTAATATAGATATTTGATTATTTTTCTTTCTTAATGCAAAAACGATTGTTTCTGTTAATTCTAATCCTTTTATCGCCATATTCCACCAAAACATATTTAGCAATTGCATTGCTTGTGCATCTTCGGTGAAATCGATAAGCTTACATCCAAATGAATTCCATCCCGTCCACGCCGCAATAAGAGTCTAAATATAATGCACTATAAAAAAATGATTTTATAGTTACTGTGATTTATACTCACTTTATACGCAAGAAGAGAACAGGATATAACTTGGACTATATTGTAACACCTGATATATGTTTTTAATTCATACGGTTTTCTCTTTTCCATATACTTTGGCAAGATCACATAAATAGCTAATAAGTAAAATGTTAGTAGTCCTAATGCCGGGTATGGATCTTTCATAAAAAGCCAATCACTGACTCTGTAATCTAAAACAAACAATGTGGTAAATATTAAGGATACTTCAAGAAATAATCTACATTGCTATTATTTATAATAAATTGAGATAAATAGTTGATATTTTAGAGGCTGAGTGATCACGCTTAATGTGATCACGGATAATGTTATCAGTTGGTTATTATGATCATTTTGACTGGGAACCGGCCACTTTAATAGTTTACATACGAAGACCACCGGATAATGTGATTAAAAACCGCTTATTATTATCGCTTTCAAAAAATTTCCAACACAATAATCTCTTTTTCTTAGTATCCTTTTCTGATTTGTCATTGAAATTTTGTATATCTTTACAAAACACGTCACTCATTTTAATTCAAGGAGTAAATATCCCAAAAATTTTGTGTTCATTCGTTTGGAATTCCCTTGGAAATCATTGGAATTCCTTGGAAATCCTTGAAATTCTTTGGAAATCTCTGGAATTCCTTGGAAATCCCTGGAATTATTTGGAAATCACTGGAATTCTTTAGAAGTCTTTGGAATTCCTTGGAATTCTTTGGAAATCGTTGGAAATCATTGGAAGTCTTGGACATCTTTGGAATTCCAAGTCTTGTGTACAGAAATTTTACTGGATATTTACCCCTTGTTTTAATTTCTATACAAAAACTAATGAAGTTTCCTGTTTCATGGCGTGTTTCTATTTTTATTTTGTTAAAAGGGCACTTTGCTTTATGCATTTTAATTTATAAGTTTAGTTTACTCTTGCTTCAAAAAGCGAAAGATCGCTCGGTAGAACTGAAAGTGGAAATTATCGAAAATCACTGTAAATTAAGATTCTCTAATTTTTCGTTTCTAAAATACGTTTTTTTTTAAATACGCTTATTGTTATCGGTCGGTTAATGTTATCAAAGTATTCTTGGCCCAAAGTGATCTCCAAAGTGATGACCAAGAACGGAAGAAACACTAAGTCGACACAAAGCTTGTCTCGAGAAGGTTAGAAAGCAAATCCGCGAAAAGGTGGCTTATGAAACACTGGTAACGAAACATGCTCGTTTATAATAATAATTCTACACGTATGAAAAACAAGGTGAACTCGGATGACCGCAGTTCTTGGGCTTCTATACTGTTATCTTTTTGAACTTAAAAATAAAGACTAAAAAGTTGAAAAAAAAATTTTTTAACTTTTTAAACCAAGTTATTTCTAGAAAGTAAATAAAAAGTACAAAAAAAATAATTTTTCAAATAAGAACAAACAAAGCTCATTGAAATTGATTTTTTTTTTTTTCTTATTTGAAAAATTATTTTTTAATTTTTTAAGTGCAGTTTTTTCACTTGCTATTTACTTTCTAGAAAAACCTTTGTTTAAAAAGTCTTTTTTCAATTTTTTTGTATTATTTTTTAATAAAAATTTTTTTTTTGTTCATCAAATTTTAATTATTCTTTATCAAGACTTTAATTTTATAACCAATTTTCACTCATTAAAATAAACAAATAAAGTTGTAATTGTTAACAAAACGTGCACGACAAGTACACATGTTGCTGCCTTATGCTTGGACTCGCGTTGCTTTTCACTCTTCAATTTCACAACCTTCACAATCTTAACAACGAAAGAAATTTTGCGGTTCAAAAATAAGTTAATAAATGCCAAACTTTACACATTAAATTACTATGATTGTCACAAAACTTAAAAAGTAAAAAATAAAAACAAAGTTGAACACAAATTTTATAAAAAAAAAAATTGAAAAGATAATTATCTATGGCCCACATCCGTACAGCTCAGACTGTATAAGGTCGTGTTCCACTAACCTGTGATAAATTTTGCTGAGATCGGCATCTATTATACGTTTTTCTTATTTAACCCTCTATTACGCCATTTTTTTATTTTCAATGAAAACATTTTTACATGTGTATACTTCACGTACATACAGTTGAACGAGAAAAAAATTTACAAAAAAAAAAAAAAAATTTTTAATTTTAATTTTTATTTATTTTTTTGGTTCAAATTGGTCAATTTTTTTAAACTAAAATTGAATTTAAACCTAAATAAAATAGTATCAAAATATCTGCTACACGACTTTTAAACACGAAAATATTCCAAAGAGCGACTAAAAAATGCTGCTTTTTGGTTGTAGCTGATATGATACAAAACGTTATGTAGGGTTAAAGAAAAATATATGAAAGACACCACCAAAGCTTTAAAGTTTAAAATAAATATAATTATGTTACCAAGCAAGAGCACACATAGAAAAAATTATTTAAATTATTAATAAGTAGTTAAATTCGTTATTATTAAAATGAAATAATTTGGAAAAATGCAAATAAATAAATTACCTTCTTTGGAAGTGATATACCGATTCCAATAACCTTTCTCGGGTTTAGTCATATTTTCCGAATATTTCTGAACTAACGCGTCCATTGTAAAAGAAGATAAAACTAATAATAAATTTCCGGAATTCAATGTTTAATTTTTGTACCCATGTGTAATTACATAATTTAAATAAAATTCATAAATAAATAAATAAATATAATTATTATTTTATTTTAACGCTTTTTCTGCTAATTAAAATGATCAAAAATATGAATAATTTAGAAGTTAGCATTAATTGCAATCTGTGCGTAAAACATTTTAATGTAATAACATAATATTATTAAAAGATATCAACCGTATTTTAACTACTTATTATGGTCAGTTCCCACGGTCAATACTTTCATAATTTTTCTATCAAAAGTTAAGAAAGTAGAAACACAGGTCATCAAAAAGGAATTTTTATCAAAGTTATTATAAAAATATTGAGCATGTGAAAAGCCATTCTAATTTACACAAAGGAATGAATAGTAATAATAATTATTACAATAATTCAAGATTTTCTACAAAATACTAAATATATTTCAAATTAACCCGGCCTTGATATTTTAAAATTCCCATGACAAAGAATGATATCGTCATTTAGTTAAGTTGATAAAAAACAGTAAGAATTAAATTATTAACTAACAGTGAAAACAGGGCCGGGGTTACATATGTGCGAACGGTGCCTTTGCACGGGGCAAAGGCACCGTTAGATTTTTGGGGCGGCAAATTTTCGTATTTTCGCATGTGAAATTTTGGATATTATTTTATATCTTTGTTGCTTCTGTTTATTCGGACGCCCCGCTTGTTTTTCCATCATCTATCCAACAGTTTTAACATTTTATTCCTATGAAAGCCATGAAATGACGGCCACGCTCCTTTAAAAGAATTTCGCCTGCGGCGCACAGTGAGGTTTTTTACTTTAAAAGCTGACCTAAATTCAAAAATCAAATGCTACTTAGCCGCGGCGGCGAGCTTTTCTCGTTACCTCGCGCGTTAAGGGCGTCATAGTCTAAAACTCGTACAGGACGGCAAATTGGCTAGCGCCGGCCCTGAGTGAAAACACGTACCTAACGATAATCTCTTATGCATTTCGTTCCAGTGCCTGACCATATAAATTGCCTAAAGATAGAAAAACGCGACGAAAACCACTTAAGCAGTATAAGAAAGTGTATATAACGTATTATGTAAATACTAGATTTGTAGTATGTGCAAAAAATCTATAAGATTTACTGAAATACGTATAGCTCTGTAGATGAGCACTATAAATGGAGTTTAAAAATCTTTACCTCCTCCATTTATTATGGCCTATAACAACAGTGACAACATTCCTCTTCGATCAAACCTATAGATCGATCGGCTAAAACCTGCATCATCTCATAAAGGTGATTTTCAAAAAGGGTTAATCTCAAGGTTTGGATCTCGGATTTTGTTGAAGCGCACTTCAACCAAGCTCTTGACCAAACCATTTTGGCGGCTCGGAGAAGTGCAAAAGCAGTACCCACAGTTAGAGGATTCTGGTACTCGGGACATATTGTTCGAATTATCAGTAATAACGGCAACTCTTTAAATTGGTTGTAGATTACTGCATTTGAATTACCACAATTGCGGCAGGGTGCAAGATTGAAAGTAACTCAGGTAGAGGGGATGCCAAACCTCTCAAAAGCTATCATTTGGATTCCGAGAAAACCAGAACCGACTGGGGAGGTAAATGGACGACTTAAGACTTAAAATCTTCTTGTTTTTTGTGTTACTGAAAAGAACGCTACAAAAGAAGTCGACTACAGACTCTCCATCCTTAAAATGAAGGTGCAGTACATCGCGAAGAGCGCAGCTTCAACTCAAACGGTGAATTGGGTAGCTGCAATGCTTGACCACATAAGTATTCAAAGGAAATATCAGCCGGCAGTTTCCTACCATCATGAAAATCTAATAGCTGTGTTAGAAGAATAGAAGTTTATATAATATACCAACCTACAACATATCAGAGCAGCTACGGCAACTCCCTGCGCCTCTTGGCTGGTTATATGAACACAATATCTCTGATATATGAGCCACAAATAACATATGGCAAAATCTTAAACCTTTTAGCACTGAATGGTAATGTCTTCAGAGGCAATAGAGGTCGAGAATAATCGATAGGCGGCACTATCGATAATTATCGATAGGTAACGTTTAGACCATAGATAAATATCGATAGTTTTCGATAGTGGATATTAAATATAGGAAAAAAAATTTTAGCAAAAAACTGGCATCTGTTGAAAGTGCAGAATGCTTAAATAACTAACTTTTTTTTATTTTTTTTCGCATTTTTATTTATAAAAATCAAAGATATGATGTTAGTAATGATAAAGGTAAATTGCCGGTATTGAAGTCACGGGTCACGACTATCGAAAACTATCGATAGCTACAGAAAACTATCGATGGCTTTCGATAGTAGTTACTATCGATAATAATCGATAGCGCTATCGATTGTTCTCGACCTCTAACAGGCAACCTTTCTAACAAACGCTGGACGTGTATTTTTATATCTCCAGAATTATTCAAGGCAACCTCTCAAAGCAGTTCAGTGACCTAACAGCTGTCCAGCTGTGAACCACAAAAACGAGCATGATGCCTTGATGACAATATTGTGAAGCATTTGGTAGATCGTAGAATTTTCCTCTAAAAATTTCTTTCTTATGGAGTATTTGTTTGGTGGCTTAGAACCACACTGGTCACTTCAAAAATCGGTCTGTTTCACTGTGTTAACCAATGTTAAGCAGTTGTTGTTTTCGTCAACGCATATATATGTACATATTTACATACCCTCGGTACTGATTTTACAAAATGATTAACTCCAATTCTTTCTGTATAAATTTATCCACTGTTCTGTAATCGTTTTGCGTTATCATGTTAATGTTGAAAAAGTTTACTTAATTGCTTTTGATTTCAATTTATAATAAAAAGCTTTAATTGCGTTAAAAAAAGATTTGAATTTCGTTTGACGTTTTCTAAGTTCTAACTCCGCCTGAGACAGTTTTATGGGTGTATTGAGTAGCTCATCGGGTGTCTATAGGTCCCAAGCCCGGATAAAGAAGGAGGGTTGAGCAAGGGGCTAACAACTCCTTCTCTCAAAACAATATTTGTTGTGAAGACTACAATGGAGCCTCGGATTAGGACGGACGTACGGAAGCGATCAAGGCAAAGGAAATAGAAATTAATGAATATTGGTTCTTGGAATATTTTGACCTGGTAAAGAACGGGAATTGCACAGTGGGCCGTGGATCAGCTGGAGTCCATGAAAATGGATATCACAGCACTACAAGAAATAAGATGCCTTGATACTGGCAATATACAGATGAGCAATCAGTGGTTTTCTACAATGGACGTAAAGATGGAAACCACAGCTTTGGAACTGGGTTTGGTGTTAACGAGCGTATTTTAGGGAAATTTATTCGGTTCGAACCCGTACATGAGAAGATATGTTGGATACGAGTTAGAGGAGAATGGTATAACTACTCTTTCCTATCAGCACATGCACCGACTGAGGAAAAAAAGGACACTGAAAAATAGACTATATAATTTACTAGAACGAACAATTGAAGAGATGCCCAAGCAGGACATGCGAATAATATGTGGAGACTTCAACGCAAAAATTGGCAAAGGAAGAAAACTATAGACCAACTATCGGTAAATATAGCCTGCAAATATTATAGCCACTTTATTTATGTTGACACTTGCAAGTCTAAACTCGAATTGTTCGTCGCAGGAAATGATTCTGTATTTATAATATCTAAATGTATCTTACTAGAAACTTCCATAAACTTCCAGGGACTTCTATTAATTTCTATATACTTCTGGAAGTATCTAGACTACAGAATAAGCAATATTTGGATGACAAACAATGTTATTATGTATGACTCATCATTACATGACATCATACATTAGTCATCACATAGAATTAGCTCTATTTCGTAACAATATGTACTTACTTAACTCTTTATTATTATTACCTTCTAATTTTTCACCTTGGAATTCTTTTATCTTTTTGAAAATTTTCAACAGCATCTGTTTTGCGTTTATTTAGCTTTTCATCGTTTCAATTTCGGGCGATTGTAACTTCCACCGATGGGTCAAATCTTTTTTAATCTGACATGTAAGTTCCACCGCTTGGTTTTGGGTCCCTCTTATCCAACTTGTAAGTTCCACTGATGGGAAATTTTAAGTCGATGCGGTCAGGAGTATTATTAATCTTTTAAGTATTTTAAGCCTTTGAAAAGTTGATTCTTTCAGATTTTACATATCTGTCTATTCCAGGGTCGTACCTACCGACTGACATAAGGGGGGGAGTGATTTCAACCATTGTCCCCCTCTGTAGCCGCACCACATGATGACCACATGGCAGACCACATGATAAATAAAGAAAATATTATTATTGCAGAAATTTCTTCACCCCTTGTTTTTATCCTGTCTTTACTGGTGATTCCAACTGAAAAAATACGTTTATATTCTTTACTTTTATATTCTTAGTAAATTACAAACTACAAGAAATGGATAAAATTTCAGAAATATTGGGCGTTCGTGGTAATATACTATTGTTGTATCAAGGATTTAAATTTTATAAACAATTGAATTTATTAAATGGAACTGAGAAGTGGCGTTGTAGCAACAAGCAATGTTCGGCAAATATATACACTGTTGGAGGAGGCGAACATCGTGTCATTTCGAAAGCAAATGATGAACACAATCATACTGAAGATAAAGAAAAACTTCAACGTCAAGCGGTAAGTGGGGTTGCAAAGAAAAAGGCAGTTGAAAATATATCGCCAAAACCTTCTCAGGTTTTTCATGCAGCTTTGAAAAGTTTTCCCGATGTTAACACACCTTTGCCGACATCAATATTAGATGTGCATTCCGCATTAGATGCCATCGAGATTACGACATGGTCTGAAGAAGATTTTTTAATGGTGAACGATAGCAACAGCAATTTGGTTATATTTTCTTGCGTATCCAACTTGAGGTTTTTGTGTTCCATTGAAAATGTATTTATGGATGGAACTTTAATTACTGCACGAAATTTTTTACCCAGTTATTTACCATACATGGGTACAGTAACGGCTATTATATACCTTTGGTTTTTTTGTCTCTTAAAAAATAAAACACAAGATACCTATCGTAACTGTTTCTTGAAGTTAATTGAAATTTGTCAATAACGCGATTTACAGTTGCAACCAAAATTTGCCACTGTAGATTTTGAAAATACACGCAGGCTTAAAATATGTTTGGAAAGATATTACGCTAATTGGCTGTAGATTTCATTTAGGTCAATCTTGGTATATAAATATTAAGAAATTTTTAAGAAATAACAAATAAAATACTAATATAAAACCAATTGTGTTCCTTACATTACTGAAAAAGAATTCCTCCCATGTGACATTTAAAGATGGGGGGGGGGGTATTGTTATTAAAAAAAGTCTAAAATTTTCATTTTTCTCGTTCTTAGTTTTCAAGCTTGATATAAGTTCTTTATAGCAATCGATAGAACGCAAAATTTTAAACATTATGGTACCAATAACTCAAAATCGCATTTTTTTGACTTAAGTTTATTTAAATCAATGGGGGTGGGGTAGGTTACTCTTATTTCTTGCATTTCTTCAAATTGAACGTTTATGTTATTTCTTTCGTTAAATTTTCTATTCTCTTTGCAATATTATTATAAATACTATAAGCGGCTTTGCGAGTTAATCCATTAATAGCCTTCATTTTGCATCGGTGGAACTTACAGGTTGCCTTTTTTGCCAGCGGTGGAACTTGCCAGTTACCCATTGGGAGCTTAGCAAAAAAAAGGATTTTAGTGTGACCATCGGTGGAACTTACCCCCGTCCTCAATTTCACTTTACCTTTTCAAATTTAACAACCGATCTTTCATCAATATTTTAATAATTTATATCTATTATTTTCAATAATTGACTGATTAAATCATGTCATCTTACTTTTGTTATTTTTTAAATTTTTAATGGTTTTAAAGCTCGTTCACACTATGCGATTTCTCATGTGACTTTATCGTATGAAAAATCCTATTTAAAATCGTAAACAACGCTTATATCATATGACCAACAATTTTAATGTTTAAAATTGATTTATGTACATGTAGATGTAGAAAATAGAAAGCATTTTATTGTAAAAATCGAGCTTAATATTTAGCTTTTCCTTCTATAATGGGCGTGTTTTTAAACTACTCGAGCAGCTGTTCGAGTACTCGAACAAAAAAAGTGCTTTTTTAAACTACTCCATCTACAATCACCGGTCGTTTTAAAACTCACCCACTCTGCTCGAACGCATTACTCGAGCAAGTTGTCATCCACCGGATCGTAATGCACCTGTTCTAAGCAGTTCTAACCTGCTCAACTTTGGTTCGAGCAATTATTGCTCGAGCAACCGGTACAGTTTAAAAACACACCCATTATCAAAAATCGCATAGTGTGAACGTAAAAATATTTCTAATATGACAAGTAATACGACAAGTCACATGAGAAGTCGCATAGTGTGAATCAGCTTTTAGAGACCAAGTAACGTATTTTATTTGGATGGAAGGGTAACTGTTCTTTCTAATAAAACAATATACTACTTATGTTACATATCATAACACGCATTATTTTGTCTTTTTATTGAGATAAGCTTTTCGATAAAACTTCAAAAACAGCACAATGTCTAATGCTAGTATAGGTAAAGACGCCACTGGAACCGCGTAATGGATGTCGCAATTAGGTGAAACCATCTGGAGTGTGTGTAAAAACAGAATTATTAGCTGAACCTGCAATGACAACAATTAATATTAATTAGTATCATTATATTATACATAAAAAATATTTACCACTTGTATAATTGTCAATTTCGATTTAAAAAAAGTTAATTTCTTTTGCATTTCTGGACCTAACGAAGCCAAATAGTAATAACTGTACATCAAAACATGGACTGATGAATTTAGTATAATATCAAACGACGCCATTGTACCTGCAAAAGCCTACCGTAAATTCTGTAAAATTTGTCATTTAGGATCAATTTACCTGCTAAATATTTACAGCACATCCATCCTACGGCTAAAGTAGAAACGTGATGGTATACATGTAATATTGATATTTGGTTATTTTTTTTTCTCAACGCAAAAATGATTGTTTCTACAAATTCAATGCCTTTTAAGACCATATTCCACCAAAACAAATTCACCGTTTTCATTGCTATTTCATCTTCAGCATGAACCATGGGTATACAACCGAACGAATCCCATCCCGTCCAATTTAAAGATACCAGCTTAAAGTAATCGAGTACATAGATGACTTTATAATTATAACAATTTTTAAATTATACTCACATTATATACTAATAAAAAATTTGCTACAACTTGAAATATATTGTAATACTTGATAAATGCTTTTAATTCATATGGTTTCCTTTTTTTCATATACATCGGCAAAACCGCATAGATAGTTATTAAGTAAACTATTGATATTACTATTAACTTGTGAGGATTATTCATAAGAGGCCAATCATTTACTCTTTTATCTAAAACAAATATATCTGTTAGTAAATTTTTAATTTTTCAACATATTATTGCGATAAAATGTGGACATCAATTTAGAAACAAATTTGTGCAGAAGGTCCTGATGGAAGCCGAAGACAAGCTTCTACGATTTTATCACTAATTTTAAGGTTTATCCAATTCATTTTACATTGCTTGTAGTTGTAGAATTTTAGTTTTAAGTAAATGCATCTATACCTGCACCGCATAAAACAAATTTTTGTTATAAAATGTAGATGAAACGTCCAATTTAAGATTTTGTAATTTTTGAGACTCTTCTGTTAATCTGTTGTAAAAAACATAAGGTTTTATTTCTGATACTAAAGTAAAATTTTAAACTAAAAAACTTTCATTTTTGAGTTATTTTCATACAAAGGTAATGACTGAACTGGATATAATTTATATTATCTCCACCTACTGACATAATAGAGAAATTAACACGGTTTGCGCATACGGTCTAAGTTGACAATAATATTTCTAGTATATTATTTACCATATACCTACTTCTATATAAGCAAAACTTATGTTTCTCTTTGTTAAAATGTAAATTATATTATAAACGTATTATTAAATTGAATAAACTAAAAATAGTAACAACATTTTGACAAAAAGTTTACCTGCAAGGCTATGAAGCACAAAACTTGGTATATAATCTCCGATCATAATGGAATAATTTCGAAGAGCCGATTCTACTATTACGAAGAAAGATAAAACTGTTAATAAGTTCGTGCGAGTAAATACGTATTATATTACTACTATTTAATTTTATTAACAATTTGTTAATAAAACATTAAATTATAATATGTAAAAACACAATTACACATACAATGACAATGTTAATAATCTACTAGATACATATTACACATTCAGATCGTAAAGGTAAAAAGTAGAATACAGTAGAAAATAGGAATTTTAAATTTAATTATTATATTTTTATTATCACATACAATATTGTGGAAAAATATAAGATGAGGGAATTTAACTCCCATGTACTTTGTATCGTGTTTTACATTATTTTTGCATTTTAAATATTTTTATTAAGAAAATAGCTATTCAATTATATCAATATTCTTAACTTGTGATAATTAATAATATTAAAACTTCAATACAACAAGCTAATTAAATTTATAATTTTATTTAAATAAATAAAATAAATTTAAATAAATAAATTTATTTAGGTTTTTGTGTAGATACTTTGTTTTTAAATGTTTATTTAAATAAATTTTCTGACGAAAGCGGTAACCTTCGCTAAAAGCTCAAAAATATATAATTCAGTTTTGTTAGTGTAATTAGTTTGTATTGCAGTTTTAATATTACGGAAATAGCTATTATAATTAATTTTACCCTAAACTTATTTTTAAACTGAACTAAATTATGATGCACGTTATTTTTATTGCTTTCTTTTTCTTTAAGTTACAAAATTCCAAAATTTTCTAACAACATGGCATGTTTCTAAAGTTATTTGCTTTTTGCATTTCGGGAAATAATTTTAAATTTAAAAAAGGCTAAATAGGACAAATGGGTTTTAAATTTGGAAAATACTACATGAGTGACCGATGTCGCTATAGGTGTTATAGAAATTTTTTAAAGTGAACATTCAGTGTTACACAAAATTTAAAAAAAAATTTTAGTGTCGAAGCACCTGAGGGGCCCTATTCTTGAGTTCACACGACTTGATTGGCATACGCAAATATGACATTTTCTCATACAATTGAAATATTCACACTTTTTGATTGGTCGAAACATAATGATTCGAATGCGAATCAAATCAAATCAAAGTGTCGAATCGAGAATAGAACATCTGTACATTGAATAACGGGGGGGGGGCAAATTAATAAATTGTATTTTCTTAATTATATGTATTATCTTCGTTAAATATGTAGATATATAATAAATACATGTAATATAACTATAAAAAATAATGACCTTACTTATAAATTATACTAATTACAGCGGACAAAAATAGTTTAAAATATTTTATCATAAATATGCAATCTTGTTTGGTACACCATGAAACATGGCGCGGCACACAATTCCACATTGCAATTTTTGCAATAATATCTTGTCTTCTTTCGCATTTTATTTCCTTCCGCATCATTCTTACTGCAACATACAATGCAACACCTATAATGGATTAGCTTTTTTTTAGTTGGTGGAACAAAGGGAACTGTCACGAAAATGGGACCACGAATTCAACTTTTTCCTATACACCATTGGAGATTTATACTTTGACGGACTGCAAACGATATATACCAAACGGACTGTAAAATATTGTTAAATTTATAAATCGACGGAACGGAACTTTTGAGTGACGTTCGATATAACCTTCAAATTATATGAATCAGCCATACAAATTATACAAACTGAATTTTGACACTGACATCACAGTTGGTCATCTGTTCCGTTCCATTCCGTTTCACTTAAGCCTAGTGTCAACCTGAGACAGAAAGTCTTGAGACTCCCTTATAAAACTATGCTAATACTTAAGCTTCTGAGACTAATACTGACATTGAGACTAGTATTAGCATGGGTTTATATACGAGTTTCGAGACTTTGTGTCTTAAGTGGACATTAGCCTTTACGCTGCATCTTGCGCTTATGTTTATTTATAAACAAAAGTACATAAATTCTATAGTTGATTTTTTTGCAGTGCGTGTACGTTTACAGTCCATCCAGCTACAAATTCAGCTTTAGTTTTCAAGAAAACGGCATTTAAAAATCAAAATTTTACATGTATTTTTCCATAAGGATCAAACTGCAATTTCTATACACGGGTGTTCTGTTACCCGTACGTGTAACCCATTTTTAATATTTAATTGTTATACTTATACCGGATGACCGAGCGATCACCTGAATATAGGGAAATAACATGGGAAATAAAATTTTTCTAAATTGTTTAAAATATCAAATTAAAGAGATTTTTTTCCGCTTCTAAAGATACCCAACATTTGATATTTTGTTTTTTAATTATTGTTAAATACTCCATAGTAATTTTAAAAAAATATTAGCAGGCTTAGTCGCGTCGCATTACATCTTAGTTGCCGCATTGCTATTGTCTGTCTAAAAAAACATTTCATGATTATTATAAAAAAATATTTACACTTATTACAATATTAACAATAAATTATTCACAATATAAAAAAATTGTAATAAAAAAAAACAAAAAAAGACATTTTTGTAATCTGCTCTGTTGTTGGGGTTCAGTTTCAAAATTGTTTTAAAGTCTATATATTTATGTAGATCTCGATTCACAGATATTAGCATAATTTATTAGATTATCCGTTGATACCATTAATCATTGATCCGAATCAATACGGATCTGCAACTTACCGAATCTATTGATCAAACGGAACATTACAGAAATTGGATTAAGGCTATAGTTAGTCGCATACAATTTTAAAATAGTTATGTAATATACCAACACGGCGTTAAGTGGTTCTATGGTTGAAACTACCGTAGAAGTAAGTAGCACGTCAGCCTAAAACATGCATGCAGATGGTTTAGCCATGATGGATTGCAAGTTTCGTGAGTATTCTAGAGAGATTTTTCATCATCAGGCACACATAAATCTGTCTTTTGAAGTAAAAGACATGATTATTTTAAAAATTAACATAATGTGCATTGAAATACTTTTATTATTTCATTAGTTAAGTTTGCAATCACTTAAAAATTAAAACAAATTCTACAATATCACAATTAACTTAAAGGCTAATTTCTATACCGATAAATATCATTAATCCTAAAATTACAGAAAGTAAAAATGTATAAATATACTACTTATTAAATCGGTTTTGTTTCAACTTTCAGCAAACAATGCTGAAATAACGCTTTACTGCGTTTTTTTACTAATGTAACTACTGTAATAGAACTTCAAAAATAAAATTATATTTCCTGCAAGTACAGGTATATAAATAATTGGAAAAAAAATAGTTATATGGCAATGTGGAGAAAACGCTTGAAATGTATGGAAAAAGAAAAAAATCAGCTGAGCCTACAAATAAAAATAATTAATATAATTAGTTCACAGTGCATTTAAAAATGTCTAATACCAATTGTATAATGGTCAATTTTGATTTAACCACAGTTAATTTCTTTTGTATATTTGGACCTAAAGAAGCCAAATAGTAATAACTGTACATCAAAATATGAACTGCAGAATTGAATAAAATAGTAATGAATAGCATTCCCCCTGCAAAAATTAAACATTATTTATGCAAAATTCGTTATAATTTCTCATTGGTCTACCTGGTAAATATTTACAAGATATCCACCCTATGGTCAAAGTAGAAACGTGATGATATACATGTAATATTGATATTTGGCTATTTTTTTTTCTCAATGCAAAAATGA
The DNA here is from genome assembly GCA_947369205.1 of Cantharis rufa. Classification (NCBI taxonomy): domain Eukaryota; kingdom Metazoa; phylum Arthropoda; class Insecta; order Coleoptera; family Cantharidae; genus Cantharis; species Cantharis rufa. The sequence goes on from OX376303.1 coordinate 93,797,761, forward strand.
TTGTTTCTACAAATTCAATGCCTTTTAAGACCATATTCCACCAAAACAAATTCACCGTTTTCATTGCTATTTCATCTTCATAATAATCCATGGGTATACAACCGAACGATTCCCATCCCTTCCAATTTAAAGATACCAGCTTAAAGTAATCGAGTATATAGATTACTTTATAATTAGAACTTCTTTAAATTATGCTCACATTATATACTAATAAAAAATTTGCTACAACTTGAAATATATTGTAATACTTCATAAATGTTTTTAATTCATATGGTTTCCTTTTTTTCATATACATCGGCAAAACCGCATAGATAGTTATTAAGTAAACTATTAATGTTATTATTAACTTGTGAGGATTATTCATAAAAGGCCAATCATTTACTCTTTTATCTAAAACAAATATATCTGTTAGCAAATTTTTAATTTTTCATCATATTATTGCGATAAAATATGGACATCAATTTAGAAACAAATTTGTGCAGAAGGTCCTGGAAGCCGAAGACAAGCTTCTACGATTTTATCACTAATTTTAAGGTTTATCCAATTCATTTTACATTGCTTGTAGTTGTAGAATTTTAGTTTCAAGTAAATGCATCTATACCTGCACCACATAAAACAAATTTGTTTTATAAAATGTATATGAAACGGCCAATTTAAGATTTTAATCTTATTTTTAATCTTAGATTTTAATCTGCTGTAAAAAAACCTAAGGTTTTATTTCCGATGCTAAAGTAAAATTTTAAACAAGAAAACTTTCATTTTCGAGTTATTTTCATGCAAAAGTAATGACTCAACTGGATATAATTTATTTTATCTCCACCTACTGACATAATAGAGAAATTAACACGGTTTGCGCATACTGTCTAAGTTGACAATAATATTCCTAATATATTATTTACTATATACCTACTTCTATATAAGCAAAACTTATGTTTCTCTTTGTTAAACTGTAAATTATATTATAAACATATTATTAAATTGAATAAACTAAAAATAGTAACAACACTTTGACAAAAAGTTTACCTGCATAGCTATGAAGCACAAAACTTGGTATATAATCTCCGATCATAATGGAATAATTTCGAAGAGCCGATTCTACTATTACGAAGAAAGATAAAACTGTTAATAAGTTCGTGCGAGTAAATACATATTATATTACTACTAATTATTTTTATTAACATTTTGTTAAATGCATTAAATGCAATGCATTAAAATAAAGCATTAAATTATAATATATAAAAACACAATTATACATATAATGACAATATTAATAATCTACTACACAGGGCCGTATCTCGAACTTTAATTCGGGAGGGGGGGGTTGAATGATAAATAAAAGTGCGTTGCGTCAGCCCGAACACCGGGGAGTATGGGAGGTATGGAACACTCCCCCAGGAAATTGCGCCGCAGGCGAAAATTTTTGAAATTTTCAAGGACAATTGCTCTACTGTAAAGTTAGAAATGCCAATTTTCAGGTTTTAATGGATTCTTATTTATTTTGTAAAGCTCTTTTTAGTGGAACAATGTCGTAACTTCCATCGCTTATCATTTAAGGGCTATTTAGCCAACAACAGTTCTAAACTTCATAAGAATGTACAGCTTTGCAAATTTTAAAATGCAATTATCTCAAAACATGCTTTTGAAAGTTACGAGAGTTGTCGTCTCAGGGTGCGATATTCTAGGAAATTATCTCGCGCTTTATTTCGGGGGGGGGGTGAACCCTCAAAACCCCCCCTCAAATACGGGCCTGCTACTACATATTACACAGTCAGATCGTAAAAGTAAAAAGTAGAATAGGAAGTAGGAAGTAGGAATTTTAAATTTAATTACAATATTTTCTATTATCACATACAGAATTGTGGAAAAAGTATAAGATGAGGGAATTTAACTCCCATGTACTTTGTATCGTGTTTTGCATTATTTTTGTATTTTAAATATTTTTATTAAGAAAATATTTAATTATATTAATATTCTTAACTTGTGAAAAATAATAATATTATAACTTCAATAAAACAAGCTAATTAAACTAATAAAAATCAATAATTTTTTCTGATTTTTCGGCGAAGGTTATCGCTTTCGTCAGAAAATTTATTTATTTAAATAAATAAAATAAATTTAAATGAATAAATTTATTTTGGTTTTTGTGTACTTTGTTTGTTTTTAAATATTTATTTAAATAAATTTTCTGACGAAAGCGGTAACCTTCGCTGAAAGCTCAAAAATATGTAATTGAGTTTTATTAGTTTGTATTGAAGTTTTAATATTATGGAAATAGCTATTAAAATTAATTTTACCATCAACTTATTTTTAAACTGAACTAAATTATGGTGCACGTTATTTTTATTGCTTTCTTTTTCTTTTTAAGTTACAACATTTCAAAATTTTCTAACAACATGGCATGTTTCTAAAGTTATTTGCTTTTTGCATTTCGGGAAATAATTTTAAATTAAAAAAAGCCTAAATGGGACAAATGGGTTTTAAATTTAGAAAATACTACATGAGTGACCGATATCACTATAGGTGTTATAGAAATTTTTTAAAGTGAACATTCAGTGTTACAAAAAATTTTTAAAAAAAATTTTAGTGTCGAAGCACCTGAGGGGCCCTATTCTTGAGTTCACACGACTTGATTGGCATACGCAAATATGACATTTTCTCATACAAATGAAATATTCACACTTTCTGATTGGTCGAAACATAATGATTCGAATGCGAATCAAATCGAATCAAAGTGTCGAATCGAGAATAGAACTCCTGTACATTACTTAGGGGGGGGGGCAAATTAATAAATTGTATTTTCTTAATTATATTTAGTGTCTTCGTTAAATATGTAGATATATAATAAATACATGTAATATAATTATAAAAAATAATGACCTTACTTATAAATTATACTAATTACAGCGGACAAAAATAGTTTAAAATATTTTATCATAAATATGCAATCTTGTTTGGTACATCATGAAACATGGCGCGGCACACAATCCCACATTGCAATTTTTGCAGTAATATCTTGTCTTCTTTCGCATTTTATTTCCTTTCGCATCTTTCTTGCTGCAACATTCAATGCACCACCTATATAGATAAGCTTTTTTTTAGTTGGTGGAACAAAGGGAACTGTCATAAAAATGGGACCACAAATTCAACTTTTTCCTATACACCATTGGAAAGAGAACAATTTTTTGAATTATTAAAAAAAAATTAGATAGTCCCATTGTATAATAATTATAATCGATGACCACTTTCGGTTTAGAAATAGGATTTCCTACTTTGTCATTTTTTTTTATTGCCTCCATTTGTGTATTATGGGTTGTAGATAGCTGGCAAACGTCCTTCTTATCTTTCCATTTTAGCACCATTACTTTGTCCCTTTGAAAAGCAATCATTTGCCCAGTCTTTAATTTTTTCTTTTGCAATGGCAAGGGAACTTCTTTTCGATGCAGACACAAAGTTTTAGTCTGCTAACAGAGGATATTATACTGGAATATAAATACGCAGACGTTGACTCGCATAGACAAAATAGTTTGATTCCAAATCTAGCCCTTTTCAGTGGGAGATATTGCACCCAACCTAGACGTCCTTTGAACAGCATCAGACTTTCGTCGATGCTGATATCTCTTTTTGGTCAAATGTAAACTTAATGTGCTCTGTATCTTAGGCTGATAATATACAGAGCACACTAAGTTTACATTTGACTAATAGGAATTAGTAAAATGCATTCAAATGTGTACTGAAACTAGCAAGTTGCAACCGGTACTAAAAGTTTGAATATTTAAAAATTGATGGTTCCCAGCCCTATAGTATAAACACTAAATTTTCCTTTTAAAAAAATCTGATACGATACTTGGGGCATCCTGAATTGCATAATTATGTATCAATATGTTGCATACAGGGCAACTTTAATTATTGTAAAGCATAAACTACATATTGTATTCTATTATAAGAAAATCCAATTAATAATTTGCTTCTCCTCCCCCCCCCTAGGTAAATTACAGACGCTAGGAATACATTGCCTAAAATGTATTGTTATTATTATTAACAACAAAAATGTAATTGTAATTGTAAACAGTGAATGCAAATAGTAGAACTAAACAAGGAACGAAACTAAAAATTATACTACTATATTATAATTATACTAACGTACTAACTAACTGTATATTTGTCCGTCTGTCCGCATGTTTCAAATTCTTTTGTTAAGCTGATATTATAATAGTTCTTAAATTTGAAACATGCCGACGGACGAACGGACACGAAACCAGAACATAAGACAAGACAAAGAAAAACAAGAACACAAATTTTGAAAATTTTATTTTGTGGTAAAATGGTTTAATTGGCATTAAATAATATCAACCTTATTTTGTGATTCAATATTAGTTTAAATGCAAATTGAAAAGGTAGCGGTTTATTTGTCCAGTATTTAATAAATAATACATACAGTATTATGTATTACGGAAAATTTAAATTATTTTTATTATGCAAAAGAATTTACCTCCATAATTTAGAAGTACAAGTTCTGGAAAGAAATTTTTAATGTTGGAATAAATTTGAAGATTTTCATCTACCATGATACAACTGTTAATATTTAATTGTTATACTTATGCCGGGTGACCGACCGAGCACTGAACATAGGGAAATAAAATGGGAAATTGAATTTTTCTAAATTGCTTTCCATTTTCTTAAAATATCAAATAAAAGAGATTTTTTTTCCGCTTCTAAAGATACTCAACATTTGATATTTTGTTTTGACGTGAATACGTCTATAAAATCGGTAACACGTTCAAAAATTTAAAAAAATATATAACGAAAAATGTGTGTTTGTACAAGAAGTATTCCCTACATCAGGGATGGCGAACCAATGGCACGCGTGCCAGCATTGGCACGCGACGAAATAATTTCGGCACGTCACCGATTACGAGTTTAAAGAAAATTTATACATAAAGTATAAATTATGATGTAGCACAATACCTATGAATCTTTGAAAAGCAAACGCGCGCGAACGTTCGGGTCCGATGCGCGGGGTGGAGGCGGGGCGTAGTTGATATGCTAGCGCGGGGAATGTATAAAAAAATAAAAACAAACGAGGTGCAGTGCCCGCGCAAATTGTTTGTTTACGCAAAAAATAGTTGAATTTCATTGTGTTATTATCATTAAGTTATTATTTGCTGTAATTTAATATGGCTAGTTCAGCAAAGAAACTAAAAGTGCAAAATAGCAAGGATATTAGAGAATTTCATACTTGGTGGACTGATAAATTCGGCGTGATTAATAAAGGTGACAAAGCAGTGTGTGTTTTATGTTCTGGCACCATGGTATGTAGAACATCTTCCGTTAAACGGCATTTTGAAACAAATCACAAATCCATTTGTCAAAAAAGCGAAGCAGAGCAAAAGGAATTTATTGCGAGTGCTTTGAAAGACAGAAACAAACAGTCAACATCAATAAATAAATTTGTTGGCAAAAATTGTCGTACAAGTGCGGCAAGTTACACGGCTGCAAATGTCATTGCTCGGCATAGTAAACCCTTTCAAGAAGGCGAGTTTTTAAAGGAAGCCTGGTTAGCATGCGCGCCTTATCTTTTTGATGATTTCGAGAATAAAAATAAGATAATTCAGCGCATCAAAGATACTCCTTTGTCCAGAAACACAATAAAGGAAAGAATCTTAAAATTGGCTGAAAATGTTACAGAGCAACAAAAGCTTGACATTCACTCTGCTTCATTTATATCGCTATGCCTCGACGAAAGCACTGACGTCACAAAATCTGCACGTTTAGCTGTTTTTGCTCGATACTGCGTAGGAAACGTCATTAAGGAGGAATTAATTGCGATAAAATCGTTACTAACAACTACAAAGGGCGCAGATATTTGTACGGCAGTTAAAAATTCGATAGTTGAAAAAGAAATTGATATAAAAAAAGTTGTTTCTGTAACAACTGATGGTGCTCCGAGTATGGTGGGTAAAAAAATTGGTTTCATAAGTTTATTTCAAACTGAAGTAGGACATTCGATTCTTGAATTCCACTGCATCATTCACCAACAAGCCTTATGCGCTAAGAGCGGTTTAACATCTCTTGATAATGTTATGGCAGTAGTTACGAAAATAGTCAATCTCATCTCTGCTCAGGCTTTAAACAAGCGAAAGTTCGACGCTTTGTTGGATGAAGTCAACTCCGTGTATAATGGCTTACTGATGTATAATAATGTTCGGTGGCTGAGTCGTGGTTCTGTACTTGAAAGATTTGTTGAATGCTTGGAAGAACTCAGACTGTTTCTGCAAAATGAGGGAAAAATTGAACAATACCCACAGCTTTTGGACGTCATGTGGCTTTCAAAATTGATGTTTTTTACAGACATATGCCAACACTTAAATACGTTAAATGTGAAGCTTCAAGGCACAAACAAAACAATAATCGTCATGATCGATCTCATTCGCGCCTTTGAGGCTAAACTGCAAGTTTTCAGAAACGATATTATCGCAAAAAACTACAAGTATTTTCCATACTTGAAAAAATATATCAATGAATCTGTTATACATGAGACAACAAATGCAGAAAATATTACTGAGGAATTTATCTCTGTGATTGATTCTTCAATTAAGGAATTTTCAACAAGATTTTCTCAGTTCAAAGAAATATCAGAAACGGTCAAGTTTATTATGCACCCAGATGTAACGACCTTTCATACACTGAACTTCTCCCAGTTCGATTGGTTGGAAATTGAAGATTTTGAAATGCAGCTGATTGATTTCCAATCTAGTTCAATTTGGGTACAAAAATTCATAGACATGAGAAGAGAATTAGAGTTAATTGAAACAGAAAGATTGACCAGTAATATAAGTAAAGATGCCAATAATAAAATTTTAGAAACCTGGAATGCGTTGCCAGAAACGTTTAATTGTTTAAAGAAGCTGGCTCACGCTATTCTAACTGTATTTTCATCTACATATGCCTGCGAGTCATTGTTTTCAGAGATGAATAACATCAAAGACTCTGTTAGAAATCGACTGACTGATGAATCAAGTTCAGCATGCATTCTGCTAAAAGTAACATCGTACAACCCCAATATAAGTCAATTATCGTCCAATCTGCAACAACAGAAGTCGCACTAATTTTTAATTGCTCTTGTAATTGTATTTTTGGTAAATATAGAGCTTTGAGTTGATATTGTTTTTTTTTTTTTTTTTTTACATTATTTTTCCACTGATCACAAAGTCAAGAATATTTGATGGCACGGCTGCGACGTCATTAAATATTATTCCAGAAAATTGGCACGTATACGCATAAAGGTTCGCCATCCCTGCCCTACATGTTTAAAAATTTAAAACAAATATGTAACGAAAAATGTGTGTGTGTACAAAAAGTACACCCTACATGTTCAAAAATTAAAAAAATATATGTAACAAAAAAAGTGCTACTTACCATTTACTGCTAAATTTTATACAAAATTTTATACAAATTTTATACAAAATTATACAATAACGATGGATAAAGTATTGGCAAATTTTTTAGAAAATTTTCGTGTGAAAATACAAAAAATTAGACATCGTCTCAAAAGGGCTTTATATAGAAAAATTTCCGAATTGGCACACAAACTTGTCGGATTATCTTCAGTTATAATTTTAAATTGGTAATCCTTTTCAATCATTTAATCAATTACAGACACAATTACAAAATAGTATTATGCAAACTCAGAAATAGAAATTTCACAAAATATTGGAGTGGCAATAATTTATTATTAAATCTAATAAACTCGTAAATATTAATTTAATAAAATTTATTATAAGTAAAAACAAGAAAAAAAGAAAATTTCATTAAAACGTCCCCTTAAATTAAAACGTCCCCTTAACCATACACAAATCACAAGGTGGAACGTTTGATGAAGTTGTCTTTCACTATGATCGTTCGCAACAGACCAAATTGGTATATGTGGCAATGAGTCAAGTGACATCTTTGCAAAGACTCTACATAACCAACCCTACAGACGATTTCAAGTTACATTACGGCTATGGTAGTGTAACACCCACTACCAAAGAGATACGAAACGAGTACGCAAGAATGTCCAATCATCGTTTGCAAACTGTTACTGAACGGGTTAAACGGTTTATAGAAACAGCAGCAACTTCCTATGCCAATAATGATGGTATGGTTAAGATAATCGCGTGCAGTCTCAACACCCAGAGTTTGGTGGCACATTCTCGCGACATAACTTCTGACTCGTTGATCAGTGAATGCGATTACCTAATCTGCAGCAAAACGTGGATGGACGAGTCTCTGCCACCGGTGAACATTGAAGGTTTTCAATGCGAGGTTCACAATAATAACAAACGCTTGTCAATGGCAGACAAATCAATCACCGTACCGCCTACGAAGCGCAAAGCCGGCGGAGTCTGCATCTACAAAAATATCCGAAGTTTAACTAATTGTAATGTCATAACGAAAGTCGACAACAAAGTGCGTAACGACTGGGGAGATGTGGGAGACATTTGCATGGTAAGCGTTGAGTTCAAAAACCAGTTCAAGTTCTTACTTGGTTCTATATATATTCATCCGGGTGTGTCGCAGTCGTCTCTTCAGTACTTTATGTCGATGATGCTCAACCAGTACTCGGACCCAATAAAGAAGCATATCAGAACCACGTGCTCCGACACCGAGACACCAATGATGCTATGCGGTGACTTCAAAGTGAATGTGACGCAGAACAAGAACTTCTCAGAATTCATAAAACGAGAGTTCAATATGAACTGCGTACAGAACTCTCCAAGTACTTTCGGCAATACTTGCCTTGATCTTACATTTACCCGCAATATAAACGTATTCTGTATGCCGTTTGTCATCTATTTCAGTTACCACAGACCTATCATAAATAAAATTGTCTTTGATGTTTAACGACGACGACAACAATAGAGTTGTATTCGTTGCCTCAATGAGGAAGACCAGGGATACGCTAAGGGGTTCATTTTGGTTCATTTAGAAAATTTTACTAATAATATATTGTATTAAAATTAATAATTATAATAATAAATAATAATTGCCAATATTCTGCAAAATCTTCATGTTTTCAAATCGATGTTATCCGATCGGTAGACCTGGGCAAAAGCGGGTATCCATGGACGACGTATTCACGTAAAACCTAACAGCTGTGTCACCGAGCATAGCCTCGAAGCCTAGGCTTCCATTTTTTTAATTATTGTTAAATACTCCATAGTAAAATTTTAAAAAATTATAACAGGCTTAGTCGCGTCGCATTACATCTTAGTTGCCGCATTGCTTAAAAAAACAAAAAATGACATTTTTGTAATCTGCTCTGTTGTTGGGGTTCACTTTCAAAATTGTTTTCAAGTTTATATATTTATGTAGATCTCGATTCACCGATTTGAGGATAATTTATTAGATTATCCGTTGATACCATTATTCATTGATCCGAATCAATACGGATCTGCAACTTACCGAATCTATTAATCAAACGGAACATTACAGAAATTGGATTAAGGCTATAGTTAGTCGCATACAATTTTAAAATAATTATGTAATATACCATCGGCGTTAAGTGGTTCGGTGGTTGAAACTACCGTAGAAGTAAGTAGCATGTCAGCCTAAAACATGCATGCAGATGGTTTAGCCATGATGGATTGCAAGTTTCGTGATTACTCTAGAGAGATTTTTCATCATCAGGCACACATTGATCTGTCTTTGGAAGTAAAAGTCAAGATTATTTTAAAAATTAACATAATATACATTGAAATACTTTTATTATTTGATTAGTTAAGTTTGCAATCACTTAAAAATTGAAACAAATTCTTACAATATCACAATAAACTTAATGGCTAATTTCTATACCGATAATTATTATTAATCCTAAAATTACAGAAAGTAAAAATGTATAAATATACTACTTATTAAATCGGTTTTGTTTCAACTTTCAGCAAACAATGCTGAAATAACGCTTTACTGCTTTTTTTTACTAATGTAACTACTGTGGTAGAACTTCAAAAATAAAATTATATTTCCTGCCGTTACAGGTATATAAATAATTGGGAAAAAAATTGTTATATGGCAATGTGGAGAAAACGCTTGAAATGTGTGGAAAAAGAAAAAAATCAGCTGAGCCTACAAATAAAAATAATTAATATAATTAGTTCACAGTGCATTTAAAAATGTCTAATACCAATTGTATAATCGTCAATTTTGATTTAACCACAGTTAATTTCTTTTGCATATTTGGACCTAAAGAAGCCAAATAGTAATAACTGTACATCAAAATATGAACTGCAGAATTGAATAAAACAGTAACGAATAGCATTCCCCCTGCAAAAATTAAACATTATTTATGCAAAATTCGTTATAATTTCTCATCGGTCTACCTGGTAAATATTTACAAGATATCCACCCTATGATAAAAGTAGAAACATGATGATATACATGTAATGTTGAAATTTGATTATTTTTTTTTCTTAATGCAAAGATTATCGTTTCTATAAATTCAACGCCTTTTAGCATCATATTATACCAAAAGATACCTGCCAATTTTATCGACTTTTCATTTTCAGAAAAATCTGCTACATAACATCTTAACGAATTCAATCCTATCCATCCGTACTTCATTGCCTTAAAATAATATAATATTATAATAGCTATTTATGTAATCAATTATGCAATGCAACATTTTGTTCGGTGAGCTTAAATGAGAATTAAATTTAATAATTACAAAATTGCATTATTACATAATAATGTGTTAAATACAAGCTGTAATTTTTAATAATAAATTTATTATTACTCACCCCGTACACCAGAAAACTACATGCTATAACTTGAAATAAATTGTAGCACTGTATAAAGGTTTTTAATTCGTATGGTTGTCTTTTGGCCATATACTTTGGTATAAAAATATAAATAGCTGATAAGTATACTAATATAAATCCAATTGCATTGATAGGATTGTCCATCAAAAACCAATCTTTTACTCTTTCATCTGAAACAAATATGCAGTCACATTTAAGTTTTATAAATTTCAGTAATCTGAATAAATGGTACAATGGAAGAGTTTTCTAATTTTTTTTATTTTTTCATTTAAACCTAGAGATCAATCGGAGTCTTCGGTTTTTTTTTAGATATTTTTGATTGTGTTTAGTATAAGAAAACAATTATTGAAATTTTAAATCGGCAAGGTCGTGACGTCATAACCCTGCTTTGAGCGGGAACGCATAAGCCAATAATATTTTAGACTATTCACCTTGTTGCCTATGTTTCTTGCTTATTAAATTTATTCAATTTAAAGAATGTTAATTCAATTAAGAACTGACAACATCGGACGGCCATGTTTAATTCTGATTGGTTTAGCTATGGCGGGCAGATTAAATATTTTTTTCAAATTTAAAAATTTTTTAAGTTCTTCGTTAAGTTTTAAGACCAACCAATTATATCATCATGCAGCTTTTTTATTATAGTTTCATGTTTATGTTATTTCAAAAAAATATTCCTTAGGAAACTCCCCCATTGAAACTATTATTTTCAAATTCTTATTAATACTTCCAATCATTCAGCAAAGGATTATATTACGTTTTGTCTTAAAAAGAACTAAATTTTTTGTTAAACTGGGAAGAGCATTTCATTTACCTTGCCTCAAAGTCAAAATATACATAATGTAAATAAAAATAATAATTACCTGCAATATCACGAAACATGAATTGCCATAGTCCATTTTCTGGGAAAAACATGTTCTCTAAAAAAACATTAGAAGGTTAATTGTTATTATGAAGCAACTAATAATTATTTATGAAACTAGTAATTTAAAAATAGGCTTTTTTCTGTTTGCTTTTATTAGAAATAGGGTTGATATATAATTTACCCTTCATACAATACAATAATCTCATATTTATTTTTGGATTGAATAAAGATAAATTTGTATACTACAAATCAAATAAATTTGCCGGTACGTCATAGTTCAAATTGGTGTGAATCAAGCTGAAAATCACTAGTCAAATAAGTAATTTTCAAATGCATCTGTTCTTTTTATTTTAATATTGCTTAAAATGTAATTGCTAAATTACATTCAGTATGTCATTTCTAAATCAGAATTTCGTGACGTAGAGGCACAGATATTTGAGGCGAACTTTATGGAATTATTGTTATTAAACTGTAAAAATTACAACTAAATCACAGCAGTGTATCTGGAGCGACCAGGAATAAAACCCCACATTTTTTAATATTTCTTTCAGGAATATAAACTAATAAAGTTATGTTATAAGATCGTGTTTACAAAGGTTAAGAAAGAGCTTAATATTCCTAGATAATATATTGACTTGGATAGAAAAAAATACGCAAATTAATTTTGGAAACGGTCCTCATTCCATTCTTTTTTTCTAATTTTTAATTATACCTAAATCCTCACATAATTAATTAAAAAAAATTTTTATTAAATTGAATTTTCTACTAAACAGCAATAAATAGCATATTATCTGTGTATATTTGTCTTTAATAGTAGAAAAGCATTCAAAATCGCGTATAAAAATTAAAAAGCCAAAATTTCCTAAAAATTATGAATTTACAATTTTTTTGTAGTACTTACCGTTTTCTTACCGTTTATGAAAATGAAATTGATATTTTAACAAAGCGCAGTAATAAAAACTTTGTATCAAATTTCTAATGTCTGGGGCGTGGAGAGTAAGTTCAAAATAAGTTCAAAGAAATGGACACAAATATAATGTACATACACACACACTGTTAAAGCTAAGTTACTTAGAATCTTATAATACCTAATTAAAAAGACAGATTTAACAGATTTCACATTAGTTGGTTGGGAAAGATCTTATATAATTAATTACTATAATACATTCTGTTTTTAAATTTAGTTTTTTCGAAAACCACAAGTAGTGTACATTAATGTTACTATTTTTACTCTATTGCTGTAGAAAATTTTTTGATAACGTCACAATTACACATTATAATACAATACATTTACCGCGTGGGTACCATAGGCAAATTATTAAATACCCATATTTTAATATTTTTTAAATTTGTATTGTTTAGGTTGCTTAAGATTTTTATTCCTTGTTTTTCTTTTCGTTTTCTTAAAAACGTTTTTAATTTTACATAATAATTACTTCTGAGAATTTCAATATTTAATTGCCTATTTTAATAGTTTTATTTTCCAGTTTAGAATTTTCACACATCTTAATTAATCTGTGTTACCCGGGATTACTTAAATTTAAATACTTATTAATTAGGAAACATTTACTAATGAATTATAAAAAAATTTATAATTTCATGCACAAACCAGACTACAATGTAATAAAATTGTTCTCAGCATAAAATTTTTCTAAAAAAACGAAAGAAGTGGAGGATTAATTCAAATTTTTAAAGAAATTATAACAATGGAAATTAATTTAAATATAATTTTTTATTTTAATTAATAAAAATAATAAAGCCTTAGATTAGATTATATTTTCAAATCCCTACGATAGAAATGGTTTAATAATTTAAATTTAAAAAAAAGAGAGAGTAAAAAAAAGTCATCACATAATAAATAAATATAAAATTGTAAAAGATAAGGTAGGACTTAAATGAAATCTAACCAAACATTAAAAATATTGGAATATTTATTATTTGAAAATGATACAAATTAAAAAAAGTAGAAGTCATAAAATTAATAAGTTTTTTGTGTCAACATTGAGTTGCATTTAAGCAAAACCCGCGAAATTCTAGTGATGTTTTCGATTCGAAACGTTACAATTAAATAAAATATCTAAGGTTTAATAAATTTTGATTTAAATTCTGAAATATTAAAAATTAATAAGCTTACAATACTAAAGGTTGACTGTTTGATTTATTAACAACAATGGTACTTGATTTGATTACAGTAATGAAGACTTGAACTACTACTAAATTACATAATTAATTGTTAATCAATTTATCATTTTTTTCAACTATTAAAGTTTAAAAGTTCAAATCGTCGATTAACAAACAATACATGCACATGTATGTACATAAATACATCCATATGTACATATTTTATCAATACCTGATCAAAAACAAGTGATTTCCATTTATACCCTACCTCACTAACATATTAGGTGAGTTCTAAGGCTCATAAGCTGCAATTAGACTTGCATACTAAATATATAAAAAAAAAATTGATACGTTTTGCAATTCACCCTGTTGTGATATGGACCAACCAGCATTATCTTAAAGCTTTTAAAAATTGGGGCGGTTATAAGAGGAGGATAGTAGCATTCTCCGAATCAGCGTATTAAAAATATATCGTTATATTGCATATTTTCCAAAACCTGACTTGAGATATGCCGTTGTTGTTCCTGAAGTACTCACAGAAATTTCATTTAAGTTTGAGTCATGTGAATTGCTATAAGCATAGTATCCTTCGACGTTCTGCCTTACAAGAGGATTGCTAATTTTTGATTATGTTTAATTTGTTTCTTAATTTATGAACACACTGTATTGCCATCAGCTATACTGACAGTGTATGAATTAAAATTTGTACTGTCTACGCTTGGTGGACGTAATTTGAATAATTTTTATTTGCTTTTACGTAAGAATAAAGCAATTAGCCTTCGTCAAGTATTAAAATTCATATTTGTGTTAGCGACAAATTAATATTTATACTTACCACGATTGTGGGTGATTTTAGAACTTTTATGAAATCGTATTTTGTTAAATCAATTTTAGCTATTTTTAATCATTAATAAAACTTAATATTTATTTGTTTTATAGCAAATCCTCTCGGGGCGCAAAATATTGTATGTATTAAATATTAATATTTTATTAAAAAATAATAATTCAAATGGGCATTCCAAAATCCAAAACGCGTTATTAATATCTTTTTACACTTTTTAGTTTAGTTTTTTTTTTATTTATTTAATATATCTTTAATCTTGAAATATCTTTGGTATTTAAAGAAAACATAAATATAATTAATATATTGGTCTGTATAATATACAACATATCACTTGGACAACGGAATTTTTGTACTTGACACCATATTTACGTTCTGAGCAAATATCTGCATTACCCAAGTTATATAATTAGTATATAATATTACTATATTATCGAAAATTTTATCATGTATAATTTAATTATTATCAATTATCTCTTTCCCGTCCATAAACTTCAAATATTACAACTTATCGGGAATTGAACTACTGGTTTAAAAAACAAAACCTTTAACTTTTAGTCACCGTTTCAAATTTTTCTTGCACTCTTCATCAGGACTTCAGTTCTAGGTTACCAAAAAAAGCATAATCAGCATTACAAAAATCAAAAAACAAATTTAAAAAGGTAAAAAAATAGGCAAATTAACAAAATTAAATCATTTAAATTTAACTCTTAAGTGCCATTAGCATTCAATTAACGCTAGGTAATTTAATCGTCAATTAATAAATCAAAACGGTATTTTTTTTTAAATGTTTGACAAAAATTAGTTTTATGATTATATAAAAAATATTTAAAAAAAAAGTGATTAGTACGTCATTAGTTAGAAGCATCCATGCCATGGAGTACGCGAAGTACGGGTGACTCCGTGACTTTGCCCTTTTTTAGAATTTCATTTACGTGCATTTTATGAATTTTCTACAAAATCAATTGGGAAGCGATAATATTAAATTTTTTAAAAAATCAGGCATCAGAAAATCGAAAATTTGTAGTATAAAACCTTTTTTTCAAGAACAAGAAAATCGTAGTTATCACCTTGGGTTGGTACCACTGCAGTTGGTCGTGACACGTCAGAACAAAGGTTGCGCACGCATTCAATATTGGAATGCATCCAGCTATTTTCACTAAATTGCAGGTATTCCTTGTAATCTTACGATTAGATAACAATATCTACCCTTCACGAGTAAACTAAAATTCCGCCAATAACTTATTTATCTTTTAATAACGTTTTTAATCACTACTCTTTTACAAGGAACACTCAGACCACTCTGTCAGAACAATATGAGCATAGCCAGAGACGGATTTAGAAGAAAAAAGAAAATGATACGATGTAAACACAAAAAATATAAAGATTAAAAAGAAATATACCAACAAACCAGAGGTCGAGAATAATCGATAGGCGGCACTATCGATAATTATCGATAGGCAACGTTTAGACCATCGATAAATATCGATAGTTTTCGATAGTGGATATTAATATAGAAAAAAAATATTTTAGCAAAAAACTGGCATTTGTTGAATGTGCAAAATGCTCAAATAACTAACATTGCATTTTTATTCATAAAAATCAAAGCTATGACGTTAGTAATGAACAAATGATAAAGGTAAATTGCCGGTATTGAAGGCACCTGTCCCGTGTCACGACTATCGAAAACTATCTATAGCTACAGAAAACTATCGATAGCTTTCGATAGTAGTTACTAGGTATCGATAATAATCGATAGCGCTATCGATTGTTCTCGACCTCTACAACAAACCAATTAAATTAATTTGGAAATTACGAATTCAATTTTGAGGATCATTAATCTAATTGACTAGTTCCGGTAACTTTCCGACACTTTGCCTCATTTTTATTATGGAAATTTAACTGAAATAAGTCAATTAAATACTAAACAGCGAATAATGGCTAAATATGATTTAAATTGTTTGGATAAGGTAAAATAAAGCATCATTCGGGGCAATATTAGAAAACAATATTGGACCAATATTGGCTGAACATTGGCAGGTAAATGTAATCAATATTGGAGCAATATTGCACCATCCTACTCCCAATATTGGTGCAATATTGATTTTCAATATCGACGCAATATTAGAAACAATATTTGACCTATATTGGCTGAATATCGGAAGGCAATATTGGTAATCAAAATTGGGGCAATATTGCACCAACCTACTCCCAATATTGGTGCAATATTAATTTTCAATATCGGCACAATATTGGAAAACAATATTGGACCTATATTGGCTGAATCTAGCAATATTGTGCCAACATTCAATACTTTGTGCTACATGGGTGATAACACTTATTTGTTTACTTTTAATTAAAACGCTATTAAACTTGCGAATAATTTTATTTAACATAATCAGTAACAACAGCATCAACTAATTGCATAACTCTAGAAAGTCATATGTAGTATGTACTTTAGACGCTTTCTTGCAATTGGCGATATTCGAAAACACTACCTCTTTCGATAAAAGTTTTAGATTTCACACCGCTATCTTCCTTCGTAAGTGTATCACAATCCGGACTGCCGTAAGCTCCACCTCCGGGAGTGTACAGTTGAAAAGCATCCTAAATACAAAAAAAATTACAGTTAAACTTATGATTTGACACTTTCGTCGGCAAAATCAGTTGAATCTTACCCCTGCGTTAACTGGAACAGCTGTTTTAGGGCCTAAACTAATTTTTCTTCCATCGACTTTTGTTAAGATATTGAGTCCTCTTGCTCCGGGTAAACCCCCTAAAAGCATATCACTTAACAAAATTATTTATACGACAATATGCTAACTTACCTTCCATTCCGTATGGTTGCAGAACTCTTCGCTCGCTAAGAACGGATAAGGTTAAAGGAGATCTAAATACATATTCCCGAATAACTCCGCTACCTCCATGGAATTTTCCAATTCCACCAGATCCAGAACGTAACATAAATGTCCTAATTTGAACCGGATAGCGTCGTTCTATAATTTCTATATCTGTAATTCTGGTATTTGTCATATGGGTATGAACCCCGGAACAACCGTGCCAATTTGGTCCCTAATGAAAGTTTTGTTAAAAAACCAAAATAAAATTACTGATTCGATTTCTTACAGCACCACTACCTCCTGCTACTGTTTCGTAGTTACCCCAAAAATCGTTACCAAAAGTGATGTTATTTGTGCAACCTTGCGATGCGGCGCATACTCGAAAAGCTTTAAGAACTACATCTACTATCCTTTGCGAAGTTAAAACATTCCCCCCTACAACTGCAGCATTTTCGCTTGGATCCAATATTGATCCCTGAGGAATGTTTATTTGCACTGGAGCTAAACAGCCCTAAAATATCAGTAATTATAAAATTCGAAAAATTGTCAACAAAACGACATACTTGATTAAGTGGAACATCATGTCCTACCATACATCTTAAGCAATAAATAAGTGCGGACAATGTTATGGCTTTAGGAGCATTGCAATTTCCCCACACTTCTGATCCGGTTCCGGTAAAATCGAAAAAAGCTGATCCCGTTTTTTCATTTAAAGTAACTTTTAAGTGTATCGGTGAACCGTCATCCATAAAATCTTCAGCTTCAAGCACGTACTTTCCAGTTCTTTCGAAAGCACTTTTAGCAACTTGCTTTAACATATCTCTCACCGCAAGTTCTGCATTACTTTGTATATGACCCATGTAGGCTTGTACAACATCCAAACCGTACTGATCAATTAATTCACTTACTAAGACAATACCTTTCTGATTGGCTGCTACTTGGGCTCTCAAATCGGAAATGTTGTCACTAATATTTCTTCCACCCGCAGATAAAATCTCATTAGATACCTTTTCCTCTTGAAATTGCCCCCCTTCAACTAGAAGAAATGATTTAAAAGCTGCACCTTCTTCGTCCAAAGTTTTCGAATGAGGCGGCATGGAACCTGGAGTTATACCTCCAATATCGGCATGATGACCGCGATTTGCTACGAAAAATATGGGTTCCTTTGACCTAAATTGAATAAAAACCGTTACTTTAACACTTCCAAATTGATTTCATTTTAAATTATACTTGTAAAAAACTGGAGTGATAACTGTGAAGTCGGGCAAATGCGAACCACCAGCTCGTGGATGATTTGACAATATCACATCTCCTTCGTGAAATATTTTGCGATATTTCATTTGAAATTGAACAGCTTCTTGCATTGCTCCCAAATGAACCGGAATATGTGGAGCATTCGATACCAAACCACCATCGTATCCAAACAAAGCACAAGAAAAATCCAAACGTTCTTTTATATTTGTCGAGATTGAAGTTCGCTGAAGAATTCGTCCCATCTGTTCTGCAATACTCATAAATCTGTGCCCAAATATACTTAATTGTATTGAATCCAGTTCTGGTCCAATTTCCTTTATTTTGCCACTCCCAATAACTATTTTAATGTCTCCACCTTGGGTAATCGTCGCGGTACAATCGGGTTCTACCAAAATCGTGCTAAGTTGATCCATAATAATAGCAGGACCGTTAATTATTTGATCGCATAACAAATTTTTCAACAAATACACATTGGTGTTTTGATAGCCGCCTTCGAAGTAAACCTTGGTTACTTTTTCAATTTTTAAATCTTTTTTACTCTTCGATAGTACTAAATCCTCTGCATGGATATCGCTCTTACCAACTCCTCGAACTCTGATATCATCGATTATAATGTTACGCCCTTGTATTGTAAATCCAAATTCGGTTTGATATCTCTCTATGAAACTTGCTAAAAAGTCCCCATGCTTAGTTCCTACATTGCCTGAAGTAGGACTACACATCAGCGCACAATCGGTACCATCGTATCTCATATGAAGATAAACTTCGCATACTATATTTTTATCAGAAAATCCTTGATTGCGCAATTCAGTTCTACATTTTTCACTTAACACCTCAAGCCGCTCGTCAAATGCTGCAAAATTATTTGATTCGTATATTTTAGCACATGGTTCTTGAGCTTCGTGCACGACATCGGCAAGGGCCATTCCATATGCGGATAAAATTCCTATAGCAATGCTAGTTTGAAAAAAACTGTTACTCACAGATAATTACGTTATTACCTGCGTATTTATGTACAAACACAACAGACATTCCCAACGATCGAGCAATTGCACATGCATGTTGTCCACCGGCACCTCCGAAGCAAGCTAACGCATGTCGCGCCGTGTCGTATCCTTTCGCTTGAGTTAGGGCTCGAATTGGTCTGCACATGGCTTCATTTGCAACCTTTACAAATCCCATTGCAGCTTCTTCAACAGACATTGATTTCTGAAAAAAAACCAAAGGTTCCAAAATGATACAACTAAGACGAGGAAGATGAGAAAACATCTACTCGTAATCACCACGTCGAGTGGTTAGGTTATATTTGATTAAATATAGATGCTAGTCCAAGTCTGCAAAAATGCTAACAAATATTTAAGTTCTTACCTTAGCTGAAGATTCTTGTTCGGCCAGAAATTCGTTAATATCCTCGGTTATTTTTTTAAATTTGCCGGAGCTAGCTTCGTTGTCTAAAGGAGAATCTTCGTTTGGGCCAAAAATTTTTGGAAAGTATTCTGGTAATAAACGTCCTAACACTAAATTCGCGTCTGTAACCGTGAGAGGTCCTCCTTTCTTATAGCAAGCCGGACCTGGATGAGCACCAGCTGATTCGGGTCCAACAACAAATAAACCAGATCTGAAAATATTGCGTGGTGCTATTGAATTGAAAATGAAAACTAATGGATTTGTACCTGAAGAATAACATGGAACCACCTCCAGCAGCAACCGTATTAACATCAAGTTGCGGTGCTTGAATGGTTACTCCTGCTGTTGTGCTTTCGTAAACGTGTTCGTACTTGCCTGCAAAACGGGATACATCTGTAGACGTGCCGCCCATATCGAAACCTATTACTGGTAAATTTGTTTCTTTTTGCCAAGTAGTTACGGCATAACTAAAATAAATGAAGTTATTTGTAAGTTTTTGAAAAATGATGTGTCCTACCCCACAACTCCACCAGCAGGACCAGACAGAATAGCACGTGCGCCATTAAAATTATCCATTGGCGTTAATCCACCATCGCTTTGCATGAAAAGCACTCTCGTTCCGTCCAGATTATTTTTAAAACCTTTTGAAAACCCTTGGACGTACTTTTTAACATGCGGAGTTAAATATGCATCTGCACAAGCTGTAAATCCTCTAGGTACTATGCGTACCATTGGCATCACATCGTGAGATAAAGAAACGTGAGTAAAGCCTAAATTTTCAGCAATTTTACCAATTTGCTTTTCATGTTCGGAATACATGTAGCTGTGAGCCAAAGCTATCGCAATACTGTTAATTCCCTTATCTTTCACACGTTTTAAATCTTTCTGTATGTCTTCGGCATTTAACTCTTTTGTAACATACAATTTTTCTCCAGTTTCGCTATCTACAATTTTCCATTTTGATGCTAGATCGCCCAATTCGCATTTTCCTGGAAGTAGGGGAATAACCCGACAATCGACTTCTATTACGTCGGCATACAAAACATCGGGACGTTCGATATTCTATAAAAATTAAAAAGTAGTTTTGGGCAAAGTTTATAAATAATGTGAAACGAAACTTACAAGATGGAAGATATTTGGTCTCGCTTGATTTCCAATTAACAGAATGTCACGAAGACCTTTATTCGTTACAAACGCCATGCGTTCGCCTTTTCTTTCCAATAAAGCGTTTGTGGCTACAGTTGTGCCCATACGTATCCATTCTATCAGGGAATTGTCCACGTGACCTTCGCTATCCAATGCTTTACCTGTTTCCTAATGAGAAAAGTACCTATTGTAATATACTTAAAAGGCTTAAAGGTATTATTGTTGACCAACAACAATATGATCAACAACAAAATTTGTCTACCACTTTGCTGCAACTTGGCTGCTTTATCACTTTATCTTGAGTTAAAAATAAATCTATGGTTATATGACTTCATCTGCCCTTGTTTGTTTCATGGTAAATTTCCCCTCTCAACCTAGTTAAATCCAGTTCAATTTTAATTCTGCCGTCATGTGGTATACTTGACTCCGCGCTTCTCTATTTTCAACGCCACTTGTGGCAGTATTTGTCTTAGAAGTAAGCTTCCAATTTTGTGTTAAATTTAAAAGTTTGTGTTTATTGATGTAATGTACCTTGTAACTCGCCCCTTGATGCCACGATATTTTTAATAAAATTATAAACTTGAAAATACAAAAATTTATTATTCAAATTACACAATTAAGCGTAAATAGTGCTAGGTAAAGCATATAATATTTGAGACCACTGCTGTTCGGTGTAAGTATGAGCTAGCTTCCAATCAATATTTTTCGCATCATTTCCAAAATTTAAACCTCCGTCCCAAGTGATTTTACTTTGATTTATCCAACAAACTTCTAAAATATTTTCTTGTTTTTTGGCTACTTTTAAAGCCCTTTTCAATAAATTATTTGACAATTTTAATTTGGATACGATTTTGTTGTAGTAAGCCAAATAATGCAAATATCGCGGCATGCACGCTCTCCATCTTTTGGCAGCCGCTTGACACTGCTTTAAGTATACCAATAAACGTTTTTCTTCTAAATCCAAAAAAGCCTTATTCGATGCTTTGTTCCACACAAAGGTTATGAGCAAACTTTCTGTAAATTTCATCAAATTAAATATAGCAAAGATGGATGTGTTTTCGCATTTTTCTATGCGTATCATTGTTTTCCACTTTAAAGCATCAGACCAACGATTATTTCTTAAAAAGTATAAATGAAGAAGAAGGATGAGTTTGTTTTCGCTATCGGTGAGATTTTCTCGATCGATTTTCCTCTCGAAATGTCTTTCGGCATATTTTTCGCATGTATCAATTGGTTCCAATAAAAAACTCGTTTCTAGGTTTAGCTCTAAACAAAATGCGTAATAGTCTAGTAAAGCAAACTCTTCCAAATTTCTTCCTATGTTGTATAAAACTCGGATAGCGTATACCGCATTTTCAATTCTATTCGCTAAAAGTAAAGCGGTTGCCAAAATTGGAATTACTTCCAATTGAACGTGCGAAGCTTGTATGGTCATATTTAAATCCATGACCCTGTAACCTATCCGGATAGCTTTGCTTAAATTACCGTGCGTGATTCTGGATAAAAATACAACGGTTATTAATTTGCAAATACTATAAAGTTCGACGATAAGATTTCCGGTGAAAGATTTAAGAATATTGCGACTAACAAATCTATCCAATATTTCGCAAGTGTGCATATCTCCACAAAAGCTATACAGCTCTATCGCAGTCGAATAACTATCGCATAAAATTGAAACGTTTGGATTTCCCATGGTAAGAAGATATAAACTTCTTTTAGCTGCCATTTTTGCCAAAGACCAACGACCTTCGGCAGCAAAAATATTACTTAGTAAATTCATGCAGTGGCCAAAATCACTGTGCATTAAGGAACGTGCACCACGATTAACCATAAATTTGGACTTCCTGACTTTGGAAAACATCGTCGGACGTTTTAATAATAAGTGCGGTATTTTGTACTTCATCGACATTATCGGCACATTGTATTGCCTAAGACTGATTACAATGTGAACTTTTGCCGTCTCGATATCCCCTAACCTAAAATTCACTTCGGACAAGAGAAAATGAATCCTTCCTATGTGCACTCGACGAAAATCTTCGGTAATAAAAGAATTTTTACATTTAGCGTCGGTCATGCACAACTCGCTAGATTCGGTCAAAGCGGGTATCGCATCCTTAAATTCGTGCATGGTCATCAAAATCGCTCCGTATTGCATCAAATAAAAAATCTTTTTCCCTAACTGACCGGCTTTGTCGCTGTGAAAAATTAAGTCCATATAAACTTTCGTCATTATCTCCAAACAAAAGCATGTGGTTGGGTCCCACACTTTACGTTTAAACTTGTTCGATTCGGAAACGTCGTAGGATTTTCTTTCATTTCCATCGCCGTCGTTCTTTTGAATGGATTCTCTTATGACATCCTTAATATTAACTTCGTTATAATTCTCCAATTCGCAATCCGAATAAGCGGGCTCTTCGAAGTTAAAATTTTTGTTGTTACAAAATTGCATTACCTGCTTAAACGTTTTCATCTTGATTATAGCAACAGAATCGTCTCGCAAGCAATTTGGGCACATATTATTTTGGTTCTCCAAGACGTTGGTTATTCTTAAATGTAGTTCTTTACGCTGATTTGCTGGCAGTAATTCGTACGCCACGGATCTTAAACTTTTATTTTTAAAATGCATCAGCTTGCACATAGCATATGTGGGTAAATCCTTACCCTTTCGTTTATCCTGCGAAAAGTCTTCTTCTTGCATGTAACAGTAACAATTTAAGGTATTCGCCAACTGCCCACCTGAACTTATATATTTTGTACCGCAGTCGAAGACTTCTTCTTCGTACAAATTCCTTATGGCATTGGAAAACACTTGCTCGTTCGGATATTTTAGGATCACAATCAAAAGCGATCTAGAAAATATGTCTCCGAGAACGGCACCGGTCTTTATCACCAACTGTTGATAAGGCGTAAAAGAGTCGAATAAATCCAACGATATTGCTGCTAAAGTTAACTCTTCGGTTTGGTTTTTGAACTTATCCAATAGTTCGGCAACCGAAAGTAAAGTTTTCTGGCTACTTCCAGTTTTTCGCTCTTTATCGGCATATTTGTTACTTAATAGTTCCGGCGAAGGAAAAACATACCTGTCGTTATCAATATCGTCGACGTTTATAAATTTAATTTCTAAACAACCATTATTAACCAATCTTAACAAGCAAGTTTGAATCCAACCCGGACATCCTTCGCAAGTTCTCATGAGAAGAGATATCAATTTTTTTGGTACTCCCCTTATTTGCAAAAGTTGACATACCAATGATGGAATTTCGTCTGGCCGCATGGGACTTACTTCTTCCAGCTTGATGCAGTTGCTTTTAAATAACTCCCAGCGAGTTTTCCAATGATCTTCTTCAAAATGTCCAGTTACGAACAGTCTAATGAAATCTTCGTTCAACATTTCCGTTATCACTTCGATACTTGGATTATCGATATACTGTACGTTATCTATAAACAGTATGGTAACACCCGCCGGCGTACTGGAACATATACTTTTAAATATATTCAGTATTTTTTGTTTCTTCGATAAAACTGTCTGACTTTTGCCTTGTTGTAGTACATCGTTGTAGTTCCAAAGATCTGCAGGAAGATATTTTATTGCATCTGCTTCGCCGGAGTTTATTTTAGCTTTGGAATCGTACAGTTGTTTATACAAATGCGACACACAAAAATATGGCCGAACGGAGCCGCTACACAATTGAACTGCAGCTACCGGAAACCCATCCGATTGATATTTCTTATAAGCAGCATGCAACAGTCGAGTTTGCCCAACTTTTTGCTTTCCGTAGTAACATATTCCTTTGTATTCCATTTCGGCCGAATGAAAAATGATGTTGTCGATGTATCGAAGCTCGCTCTCCCGGCCAATAAGAGGTAGATCTGCTTTTTCGCAATGGAGAATACTTTCAAAGTCTTCGTTGTATTCAAATATGTGTCCAGCATCTTCGATTCCCTTTAGTTTGATGACGGGTTGCATTTGGAAGTAATAAGAGGATAATTTGGAATTTTTGTAAGTTTTGTAATCGCATGTAACTTTATGTTCGAAAGCACACATCAATCTAGCTGCTTTATTTACAGAGCCTCCAATTACAGTGTACTCTCTTCTTAACGGGTGCCCAACAACGCCGCAATAAACCAATCCGTTAGTTACGCCCACCGAAACGCTTTTAACGCCTTCAAGTTTTGAAACCTCCTTGCGTATTTGATATGCAGACTTCAAAGAGTTTTGACTTTCTATTTCGTGTTTTATTCCGCGAAGACCAAATAGAACCAACATCATGGCATCTTTGTCAAACAACGATACTTTATTTACCACACCTAAAAGTTTGCAAACAATTTTACACACCACCTGGTATGCGTTGTTCAACAACACCACTAATTTTACCACGTCGTAGGTGGTAGGAACGATGTTGATGAACTGAATGGTTACTTCGCGCATCTCCGTTAAATACTCCAAAGGTTGTTTTTCTTCGATCTGCTCTTGAACCGGTTTAATAATAAACGGATTCATATCTGTTGTGTACCATTTTTGAGTGGCAATTTTCAAAGTCGCCCTTTGTGGTAACGCACGAACAAACCGTTCCGTAATTTTGCTATCGACCACGTTGTCGTGTACCATTTTATTGTGGTGCAAAGTCTCGCGATGATGTATATGTTTTAAACACAACTGTTGTACCAACACAAATTTTTGGTCATATTCTTCCTTTTTAGCTCGTTCGTTAGGTTTATACAAACAGCGCCATACCTGTATCATCAAAATTTCATTTAAAGGTTTACATTATTTTAAAAAAAATTTTTAATTACCTTGACGTTTCCGCTATCTGTGTAAGTGACGTCGTAACTCTCTTCTGCGACGTGGCCCCACGCTGTGGGAGCAACCACGACGTCTCCGGAAACGCTTGCGTGTTCCGCTGCTTTAACATCATTAATTGCTGTACCAAGAATTATGTAATGTTTATTTTCATTGTCGCCTATTACTGAAAATGTCAAGTTGCCGCAAGAAATCGCGAGTTTCACTTTTAGCAAAACATTAACTTCAGTTTCGAAGTGGCCTAGTGTTTGTTGAATAAACAAAGCACAAACTATAACTTCATGTATAACACGATATAAGCGCTGATCTGGTTCCGATTTCCACAACGCCAAAAATGCATCGCCGGAAAATTTCAGCACGTCACCACCGCAAAAATATATCACCTCGACGATTGCCCCAATGTAAGCGTTCAAGGTTGCAGTTAACCGGTAAATACCGCCTTTTCCAGTTTTATTATATTTTTCGCACAGCGGAGTAAAACCAGACACGTCCGCAAACAGAAGAACTCCCACGAAGTGATGAACTTGGTCGAACTCGCACTTTGGAAGCTTTAATATTAAATCGGGCAAAAATGTGGTCAAAACTTCGATTTGCTTTTTAATTTGACTTAATTCTATTTTTCGCATGAACTCGGACTCCCTTAAAATATTTCCACCAAGAGAATTCCATCTTACCCGCATTACTATTTATTCGTGTAAAACTAATTGTAAATATTTGTAAAAATGTAAATAAAACCGTTTGACAGAACCGAAATTGTTTGTGTTCCTACTAATAATATAGTCGATTTGATTAAGGTCGAAAAATGTAGTATATTTTAAATAAATCTTACCTCTTGTAAAATTCTTCTGATGCCTTCGGTGGGGGCGTCGCTGTAATGTTGGGGATCTTCGGAGAGAAGCTTGAGCACCCTAATGTTTCCTCCAGGACAACGAGCAAAGACGTCGGTAAAAGTACCGCCACGATCAATAGCAAATTGAAATTTATCGTTAGTTGTCGACATCTGCTTCAAAATTATAGCTTTAATTTTATGCAATGAGATTAATAATTTTGAAACGGATTTAAACATTTATTTTACATAACAGCGAAAGTATTGAATTTTACAGAATATTTCAAGTTGATTATAACTTTATATGTAAATGAAAAGTTAAAAAAAATTTACATAATATTATATTAATAGTATATTACATGCGGAGGTGAAAAATACTTAATTACAACCAAACGCTATAGTAGTTAATTATAAGTTTATAACACATTAACGCCGAGATATGTATACCATTTTATTATTTATTTAATCAGTGAATAATACAAATTAATATAAAAAATTTATCGGGTAGGTTAGAAAGAGATCATTTTTCGCTCTGTAGATGAGAATGTAGCAGAAACTGTTTCCCGACTTATTACAATTCAGAAATGGATCGAATAAAATTATTTTATTATGGAATTAAATAATATAGTTATTGATTATAACTTTAATATTTTATACATTTCGATAACTGCAAAAGAAATTTTTATTTTGTTCTGAATGTTCAGGATAAAAAAACCTATTTACTGTGGGCAAATATATCGTTTACATCTTCAAATGTATACTTTTTCGAGATAACACGTGTTAAATTACATGGATATTCGTGTAGTAAGTGGACTCCCTTTTAGAAGTCATAAAGACTCCATATCCACTAGAAACCGCAATTTTGAAAGAAGATACTTGCACCCCAATAATCGTACAAGATGTCAACGACTAAATCTAACAAATTCAGAAGGTAAACCTTTCGAGAAAAAATGTAAGAAAACGTTTCAACTTTCAAGATTGTAATAGGTACTTAAAAATATGCCAAGTATTCTTGCACTTCGTACTTACTAAAAGTATAATATTATTAAGTGCTTTTTACATCATTTCAATTTAATTATTTTCAGAAATACGTTACCTTTACATTTCTGTAGTGCTTTCCTTGCCCTCGTCGAGGAAGCCTTAACAAACTTTCAAAAAAATTTTTCATTTAATTGAAATCTTTAAAACATCACCATAACAGCAACAACAAAAATATATAAAGTAGTATATTATTATACAAGAAGTGTTAGAAAAACAAAATTAATCCCCAAACTAATCTAATAAAATTGCGATTAATAACGCTCATCGCTTTTTTCGAGCTTTAAATTTCATAAAAATAGTAAATTAATGTGCGAAATTTTTGTGATAAATTTCAGCAATTTTTATCTCCACTGTTAAAAACCGCATAGCTCTCTTAAATTCTTCACCTATAAAATTTTAATGTAGGGAAATTTTGTAATTTCAAAACAAACAGGAGTTTGAAAGTAGCAAAATGTAATATGTGTCTGAAATTCGATAAAATAGTTTTCAGAAACTTTAAGTAGAAAATAACAAAAACTTGAATCTGTTATTGGTATTCGATAGTATTGTGCAAATAACTACGTTTTCAAAAATTCTCTCTAACTATTTTTTTTCTGCTTTTTCTGTTTTTGAAACAACCTTTCCTTATAATTAAGTTATTGTGAGGTAAAATTATAAAAATACTAATAATAGTATATTAGATATAAAGGGCGTAAAGGTAGTCATTACATGCGAGTATGAGTAATGTCCTTGCGTCTCTTCTGGTACAGATTTGGTAACACGACGATCAATAATAATAATTATACTGATAATAAATTTCATTTAGAAATTCGATGGGAAGTTTCATTTAAATAAAAATAAAGTAATAAATATAATAAGTACATAAAGTTTTGTATTTCTAAAG
The DNA here is from genome assembly GCA_947369205.1 of Cantharis rufa. Classification (NCBI taxonomy): domain Eukaryota; kingdom Metazoa; phylum Arthropoda; class Insecta; order Coleoptera; family Cantharidae; genus Cantharis; species Cantharis rufa. The sequence goes on from OX376303.1 coordinate 93,826,582, forward strand.
AAACAAAATCATAGTAGAACAACGGTAGTCAAAAGTTAGTATTAAAAAAATTATTAAATTCAAAAAAAAACTTACCGAATTTTTAATTTATTAATCTTAATTTTGAAATTATAATGTTTTTCAATTTTTGTACTATGTGCAGTCAGTTCCAAACAGTTTTGATTTTTGTAAAACTATTGAAATATTATTTGCCAGATTTAGAACAAAAAAAATGTTAATTTTCTGATGAAAAATGTTGGATATATTATTTTAAATAAATAATTGAGAACCAAAAAAAAATTACGTCGCGTGCTCTTTCGATGCCTCTCTCGGGAAAACTATTTAAGATAGGGAAACATTGCAAAAAACAATTTTGTAGAGCGTAAAATTTTCTACAAAAAACTTCTGATGGCATATTTTCATCTTAAAGATTTGAGCCGTTAGAAACATTTTAAAAAAGCCATTCTGTATTTTATTACTGAATATTTCACTTGCAATCAACTCAAGAGCTATCGGAAACTATTAAAAACATCATAAAATTGTAAATGATTATAATTATGTATTTATCTTAAAATTACCGAATATCATAATTATGTAAATATTTAAATAAACAAAATTGCAATCACTAGTGCGTATACAGGGTGTCCCCATAACCATAGAGAACCTTTGAGGTGGTAATAAAAGACACTTTCCTAAGACACATTTTCAAATAAAATTTATTTTTGGTTTACCTACACCTTGTTCATTATTTTCAGTATTTCTGTGAAAACGGTTAGTTTCCCAAAAAAATGTATTTGACCAAAGTTGTGAGCCGTTAAATTCTCTATCCGGTTTGAGCTATCAGTTTTTTTCTAAGATGTTTCGTTTAAGAGATACGGGGTTTGCAAGAAAAGTAAAAACAATAAAACCTGAATTTTTTAACATTTTTTCCTTTAATTTAATTTATAACTCGAAATCCGTTAATTCTAGACTATAGGGGGTTATAACCTAATTTGTAGATAAGCGAATGATCTTTAAAAAAGTTCCAATCCATTAAGCTTAAAAATCAATAATATCGGAGCTATGGCGGTTTGAAATCATAAATTCAAAAAATTGCTTTAAAGGGAAGTGTCCCCCAAGGGTTTGAACTTGGACAAAAATTTTATTTGAAAACTTGTCTCACCACCTCAAAGGTTCTCCACGATCATGAGGACACCCTGTAAGTGTAATATGTATTTTTACGTAACACATAAATAGCCCAAAAGGTAATAATTATACAATTTGCTGCAAAAACTTCAATTTTTCATAACTTGGTATTATTAAAATTGCTAGATTTAAAACTAATTCAAAGTAAAATTTTAAAGGAATTCGTCTTAGTTCAAACATTTATTTATTAAAATATTCGAAAATTATATACCTTTGTTACTTATATTCATAAACTTGGCGGGCTACAAAAAAAATGTGGGGGGCCGCAGGTTGCACAATGGCAATTTACAATTTATTTGTAGTTAAATTGCTTTTATAACGTTGATATTTTCGACTGAATCATAAATTATTTTCTTCTTAGTGGATTTGTGGGTTAGTAAAGCTTCCAGTATGTTAGTGTTATATAAAGAAAACTTAAGTGTTCTTTTGTGTGCTTGGATTTCCGTCTAAAACTTTTAAAGTTTTAACAATGCACTAGCAAGTTGAACTGCATTGGTTTTTGTAAAAAAAAAACAGTTTACTTTGTTGCCAGATTAACATTGGTTTTACGACTTTATAGCTACAAATTTCTAAACCCTTGCACCTGCATACATACTTAAACGTTCAATCTCGTGCGTGCATGTAATTTTTATAAAATGCCGTTGGACACAAATCCTAAAGCCAGTAAGTACCTTACTGAAAGTTTTAAAGCTTTCCCAAAAAATGCTAAAAGTTATTGCTTTAATTCAAAACTTCTTTTGCAGTTGGGAATAGACGAGCCGAAGGCGAGGTAGAATATTTAATGTCTATATAGACGCTAGGAAAAACACCATCATGACATCATGTTTGTGCTGTAAATTTAAATATTGAAAATTACTTCAACAACTTTTATTATTTTAGCGCAGCATAAAACCCACATCACGAACCGCTACTGGTTTTTTGAAACCAATGGAAATATGTTTGTTTATCTTATTTAATAATGTTGACTTTGACATATTTGACAATTCTATTAATAGTAATATCAACATGTTCACAATTTGCATAAATTTACACAAATAGTCGAATTAATGTATTAATAAAAATTTACAATAAAATACTAACTGCGATTCGATGAACTGCGTAAACTTCGACACAATCACAAATAAAGTGTATTAATAAGATTCGTGAAATGAAAAGGTTTTTATAACATTAAGTTCAACTCACCGCAAATTATTGTCGTAAAGTGGAACGCACAGTTGAATTAATTTGTTGTGTATGTGGTACTAAATTAATACTACAACTGTCGTAGACAAGTATTTAACAGGATTGTCTAATTTGTTTGTGTCATTGTCTTATCATTAGAAATGATAATCAAATTTTGTTAACTGTAGAACATAAACTCATTCACGTAGGCATTTTTATCATCAAAAGATTATTATTTGTAAAATGCGTTATTATTGGTAATTAGAACAATTATTAAGATAATGAAAATTTGAGATTGCATAACTCGGGGTCAAATCAAAATATTGACGATATTACCAACGAAAATATAAGTAAATTCTCACACATAATGAAAGTGAGTAGTGAACAACAGGTGAGCTCTATCTTACCGTTAAGGATGCGATAAACGCAAGTGAGATCCAAGTATATCTGAGAAACATGTAAGAAAGAGACAGGTACGTTTTCGGTGTTTTGGGAGCGTTCATAAACTACGTGGTTTGGCCAAGGGGGGGGAGGGGTTAGGTAGAAAGCTACGCAGGGCTACGTGAGGGTACGGGGGGGTTATAGTCAAGCTACGTAGTTTTATTCATTTATTATGAAAGCAATTTGCAGAATATAAACGACAACATAATATGGATATTTATTTCCGTATTTGGAATTTTTTATTTATATTTTATAGGTGCGCTATTTAACACTTACACTGCCGGATGTGTGTCTGACTTGTAGTCATAATAGTGCTCGGGTGGCATGGGCCTGGCACGTTTCATGGACCACGCCGCACCGTCCCAGTATCAATGTTTAAAAAACATTATAAAGGGACTTTGTAGTAACACTATACTTTTAATTTTCTTGTACACAGCACTTTTCCTGGTAGCAACAGCCACTACGGTTTTGTATACTATAAAACAAACTGTCTCATTCAGATCGATTGCGTGTCACTATACGGCTTGGCGAAAAAATAATTTTAATTTTTCCAACGAGTTTTCAAAAGCCAAAATCCAAAATAATGTTAATGAGTTTTGGAAATCTTTTAAATAGGACACAACATGTCTTCTGGACTTTATAGGAAAAAAAACTACGTTCCATCTAAGGGGGGGGGGGTAGGGGTATCATGATAAAAGCTACGTTAAGCTACATGATGGGAGGGAGGGGTTCTAAAGAGGTCAAAATCAAACTACGTGGTTTATGAACGCTCCCTTTACTGCAGTCAGTGGCGTGACTATGATTAGTAGTTAAAAAATTCTTATGTAGTAGGTACCAAACAATGCTATAAAGTACAAATTACATCTTAACTATGTTTGCTTTCCATATTCCAAAAGATGATTTTCAAAAAAAATCAATTGCTTCCTCATTAATGCTTCTATTTTGAAAGCTCTATTAGCACACAAAATTTTGTCACAATCGGTTCAACGTTTCCGGAGATACAAAGACATTTTCATTTTTTTATTATGAGGTAGCCCTAGCAAAGATTTATCTGCCAAAACCTTATTTTCACCACTAGAGCCCACCAAGTTTGACTGCCATCGACGCAGAAATACCGAAAAAAATCAAGGGACAAGAACTTTTTTCAAGATTTCGCAAAAAAAGTAATTTTTTTTAATGTTGAATTTTTGATTTTTATCAAATGGTTCTAAATGCTGTCAACTCCTGTGGGGGAAATGTTCCTACGTACAAAATTTGATTGAGATCCCTTCAGTACTTCATGAGTTATTCACTCTTGAAGTTTCCACTTGGACAGCTTGTAACTTTTGACAGATGACAGATAAGAAAATTAATTTCACCTATTCTGGATAAAGCTTTTCAAGGTCTTTAAAATAACCTATCACAAGACAAAAATTGTTTTTAAAAATCTTGTGTTATTTTTTTGTAGTGGCACTCCTGATTGGCGAAAACCTTATTTTCACCTGTCGACCGACAGACCGACACAGAAAATTTTTTTTTATTTTTTGTAGATCTTTACGTTTCCGAACCCAGTGATCTCGAAAATGTAAAAAAGAATTTGAAATTTTTTTTCGATTACTTCACATCCAAAAAAAATTTTTTTTTGATTAGAGGTAAAAAAGGGAAAGTACCGATAAAAGGACTAATTTTGATTAACTGGACTCGGTTGTTTAGGACGTACTACGGACTTTGCGGATTATCGCCACTTTAATACATAATATATCGCCGCCGGTTGCTTCTTGCCTGTTGCTTCGATGTGAGAGCTAAACATAGTGTAAACAAGAATTTCAACTTCAAAAATATTATATTTCGTCTTTTAAAGGTAAAGAAGAAAGTTTTAATTGGTCCCACAAAAATTTAAGCAACATCGTTTGATTTTAATTTTATTATATTAATTTGTATTATTTTATTTTTATTTTTAGTTATTAAACTAAGATTAAATTTCAGTAAAATATTTGCGTACTTTTTTCTTTAAACAAATTTTTGAAAAATTAGAGCTTTGAAAAATATTTTTTTGGAGACCTGAATTGTGTTGCAGTTTTAAATTTATGTTAGAAACGTGGGGCTAAAGTAATATTGGATATTTAAAAATATATTTTTTTAAATTTTGGATTGTCTTTGAATAATAAATCTCATGAAAATTTAAACTTATAAATGTAGCTACTTGATTTTCATTAATTAAAATTTTTGAAAATTTTATTTTCATTTGTATTGCATAATAGATTTAATTAAATAGATTTTAGATTAATATTCAAGAATTTTAAATTTGTATTACAAATTTTTTATTTGTACTTAAAATAGTTTGTATTCACTTTCGATAGAAGATTGGACTGTATTTTTGAGTTTTGTGTGAAAATATGAATTTTCGCAGTTATTGACACAATGCTTGTAAAAAACTTTATTGAATATTAAATTTTTGACTCTGACTCTCTTGATCAAAAAAAACAAACACATGATTACAAACTACAAATCTTTACATGCCGCCCGCCTTGAAATGAACATTATTTCAACAAAATAAAGAGATGAACAAGAAAATGCAAAGGTAAGTTTGACAAAAAATGGTAAAATAATAATCATTGAACAAAGTAAAAGAAACTTAAAACTAAAAGTATTCCCAAACGATGGTCAAATCTGTAAATAAACACTGAGTAGTTAAGCACTAACACTAGGAAGAGGGCAAATTTTTGCAAAGGATCTTCGTAATGTTCCTCCTTCGGTTTGCATAGTAGCAACACGATTAACATTATCTTTACCCGGATGCACATCGATGATTCGACCTAACTTCCACTTGAATGGAGGCAAATTATCATCCTTTATTAAAACAAGAGTTCCATTGGTTAAATTAGATTGATGTTGCTTCCACTTGGTACGGTGTTGGAGTTCAGATACATATTCTTTGCTCCAACGTTTCCAAAAATGTTGGTATACAAACTGCAATCGTTGGAAATATTCCAACCGATTCTCTGGTAAGCCAGTAACATCTGGATCTGGTAACGAAGCTAAAGGCTTTCCGACGAGAAAATGACCCGGAGTAAGAGGTTGCAAATCACTTGGGTCGGATGAGAGGGGCGCAAGGGGTCGTGAATTGAGGATAGCTTCAATTTGACACAGTAAGGTGCAGAGTTCTTCAAAATTAAAAACCGAATTTCCTAAAATTCTTTTCATGTGATGTTTACATGATTTAATGCCACTCTCCCACAAGCCACCAAAATGGGGACTGTGTGCAGGAATAAAATGCCAGTTTATACCCTGATCAGATAAAGCATCAGATATTGAGGACTGGTGGTCCTTTAAAAGCTTACTTAATTCATGTAACTTAGAATTAGCTCCAACAAAGTTGGTTCCATTATCAGAATGGATATGCAATGGTTTGCCTCGTCTTGCTATAAACCTTCTTAAAGTGAGTAAAAAGGCGTCAGTTGATAAAGCAGTAACTAACTCAATATAAACGGCCTTACTGGCAAAACAAACAAAGAGACATAAATAAGCTTTGCCTAGTCTGGATCCGCGTCCTTTAGTCAACTTGTATTGTATTGGACCAGCATAATCAACACCAGTTGTATGAAAAGGGTGAGAAGGCGTGACTCTCTCCCTTGGCAAATTACCCATAATGGGTTGCGTAACGGTAGGAGATGCTCTAAAGCATCTTACACATTCATAAACAATTTTCTTAGTCAGATTCCTACCGGAGGTAATCCAGAACTTATCTCTTAAGGAGCATAAAAGAAGCTGAGGTCCTGCATGCAGTAACCTTAAATGTTCACGACGAACAATGAGTTTAGCAAAACTGTGTTTTCCCGAGAGAAGAAAGGGATGTTTTTTATTGAATGAATATTCAGTATTACGAAGTCGCCCTCCGACGCGTATTAAATTGTCGTCATCTAGAAAAGGATTAAAGGCAAGTAGCGGCGAAGAGGCTTTTAAAGGAAAACCCCTTGACAATTGTTTGTGCTCCTCCTTAAAGGAATCGAGCTGAGATAACTTTATTAAGGCTCTCATTGACCTTGCGATTTCATCAGGACTTAGCGATCCTGTTTTTCGTTCTCCCTTCTTAAGAGAGCAGTTTAAACGAAACCGTAAACAATAAGCAATTATTCTTTCAAGCCGAGAAGCATCAGAATAATTCTCGAAGGGAAAAGAAAATCCTTTATGAACAATAAGCGCCTGAGTTTCATTTTTAAAATCAGGCAATTTGATTGCTTGAAAACTTGGTTTTGGCCAAGAAGATTCTTCTTCTAGTAGCCATGGAGGACCCTTCCACCATAATGAAGAGGTTTTCAAAGCTTGAGGAGTTACTCCTCGTGACAAGAGATCAGCAGGGTTAAATTTAGTGCTAACATGTCTCCAAACGGCGTAAGAAGACTGTTCTTGTATGTCTGCAACACGATTGCAAACAAACGTTTTTAATAAGTTTGGACTGGTTTTCAACCATCCTAAGACAATAGTCGAGTCCGACCAAAAAACATATTTAGTAATATTCAGTTTTAAAGATTTCTTTACTTGCCTCACAAGCTTAGTTAAGAGAACGGCTCCGCTGAGCTCAAGTCTAGGTATGGTGGTTGGCCTTAAGGGTGCAACCCTTGATTTTGCACAAAGCAAATTGATGTGAACTACATTATTGAAGTCCGTAACTCTTAGATATACACAAGAGCCATACCCGATCTGCGAAGCATCACAGAATGCATGTACTTGTACTTCGACTGGATTCACGCAGGTGACATGACGCGGTATTTCTATGTCATTTAAAATTGTCAAATCACGGCGATAAGAGATCCACTTTGTTTCAAGTTCATAAGGAACCGACTCGTCCCAACCTAACCTTTCGAGCCAAAGGCTTTGCATAAAGGCCTTTGCTGTAAATGTACACGGCGATAATAACCCAAGAGGGTTGAATATTTGAGAAATCTCAGATAACATCGTTCTCTTTGTTATCTTGTTGCTTGACAGCTTTGAAATATTAAACATGAAGTGATCCGTTTGATAAACCCATATGATACCTAAAGTTTTGGTATGCTCCTGATCGCCAAAGCTGAGGGCCCCCGGATGCATATTCGCGTTTGGAACGTTTTCCAAGACCCGTGGATCGTTCGAAATCCATTTTCGTAAATTGAAACAACCAGAAGTTAATACACTTATGAGTGCTGAACATATGTGGCGAGCTTCGTCCAAACTATCCGCTCCGGTTAGCAGGTCGTCGACGTAGAAGTCGTACTTGATTATCTTAGAGATAATAGGAGAGGTATTTTCGCAATCGATTCCTAATTGGAATAATGAACGTATGGCTAAATACGAAGCCGAAGCCGTACCGTAAGTTACGGTATTTAAATCGTAAGTCTCTACTGGTTCTTCGGGAGAAGAGCGCCAAAGAATGCGTTGTAGGTGCCTTTGTTCTGAATTTATTTGCACCTGTCTATACATTTTCTCTATGTCCGCTGACAGGGCATATACATGTTGTCTAAATTTTAGCAAAATAATAAAAATATCTTGCTGCATGGTTGGGCCAACCATTTGGATGCTATTCAACGAATGACCTGTTGTGGTCTCTGAGGACCCGTTAAATACAACACGTAATTTAGTTGTAAGGCTGTCTTCCTTCAGAACACCATGGTGCGGTAAATAATAAGAGATTTCGGAATTTGGATTAACCAACGTCATGTGGCCCAAATCCAAGTACTCTTGCATGAAAGCTAGGTATCTTATTCGCAATTTTGGATTCGCCTGAAGGCGCCTTTCCAATGCAAGAAACCGTTTTTTCGCTACAAAAGCTGAATCACCTAGTACAGTAGGCGGGGTTTTGAAGGGAATTGATACGATGAATCTTCCTTCATCATTCCTGATCGTGTGTTTAGCGAAATGCTTTTCGCAGGCATTCTGCTCTGCTGAAAATACCTTTTCTGTTGGATAGTTGTCCATTTCCCAAAACTTCGTTAACTGGTCTTGTATGTCAACTGAAGTAGCGTGATGACATCGTACTTGCGTAGACAATGCTGTTGTGGTTGGACCGGACACGACCCAACCGAGATGGGTTTTTTGTAACATTGGCAGATTAGGGCCTAACCGTTTCTGCCCAATGCAGAGAAGCTGGAAAAATACTGATGAACCTATGAGAAGGTCGATTTCGCCCGGTTTATTAAAGGAAGGATCTGACAAGACAACATCCTTGGGTATCGTAAAACTATTTTGTTTGACATTGAAACTAGGCACAATGCCAGTGATGCGCTCGATTACCAGACAGGTAATGCTAACTTTGAATAATGAATTGTTAGCATTAACTTCCAAATCGCACTTTGAATTAACCGACAAACTCGACTCGTTTATTCCGCAAACCGTGATGTTTGCGTTTTGCAAAGGTAAGTTTAATTTCTTCACGCAATTAAAACTTATAAAGTTTGACTGACTTCCAGAATCAAGCAATAAACGTACAGTTTGAAAGTTACCTAGTGAATCGCGGACCTTCGCTGACGCAGTGGGCAGGAGGACTTGCTGAGAATTTGAGCATAAGGTAGAAATACTCATAGTCGGCTCAACGACTTCATCCTCTGATGAATCCTTGACCTCCGGCTGCACAAGAGCTGCAACCTTTGTCTCGACATGCAACAGTGAGTGATGCCTTGCCCTGCAGATTTTACACGAGTATTTTGAATGACATTTAGGCAAAAAATGACTATTCGAAAGACAGTTGAAGCATAGTTTAAGTGCTTGTACTTTGCTAGACCGAGCCTGTGGTGTCAATTTTATGAACTCTTGGCACGAGCCTATGAAATGATCACATTTGCAATATGCACAGTTTGCTTGATTGACAACAAATGATTTAGATATAAATTTCGGTTTCTCGGAAGGTATCTTCGCGCTCCGTTTCCCAATGTTTTCTAAAAAGTTTGAATGTTTTGTCAAAAAACCTTTGAATTCCTTTAAAGTAGGCAGTATTGCCTCATCCGCGTTAAGAACTTTTTCCCACTCTCTGTGGGTGTCATTATCTAATTTGGTTGAAACTAAGTGAACAATAATTGCTTCAAATAATTCCTCAGCTGTTGCCAACGTAAGCAGTGAGCTAACGTGTTTAGCGATCGCGTCAGTCATCTTTCTAAGATCCTTAGAAGACTCCTGTTTCATCACCTTTAACCCTAGTATCGCGGTTAAATTGTTTTTGATAATTAGTTTGGGTTGATCATACCGATCCAACAAAGTTGTCCAAGCTATCTTGTAGCTAGCGTTCGTAAAATCGAGTGATTTTATAACATCAGCCGGTTCACCTTGAAGAGATGACTTCAAATAGTGAAGCTTAGTTATGTCATTGAGATCTGAATTTTCATGAATTAAATTTTGAAATATTGATTTGTACTCGAGCCACAAATCTGCTTGGCCGCTAAACTTAACAAGATTTATTTTTGGCAAGTTTACTCTTTGCAAATTTGTGTAAGAGTTCGCTGAATGTTTACTTCCATTTGGCGACAATGGCCTATTTGAAGCATTCCCTACTGGATGATCAACTATAGGACTCAATGCACTAATTAGAACCTCTGATGCAGCTAATTCTTTGTAATATGTATTTTCAAATTCTAATAAATGTAATTCGTTAGCTTCATCGTTTTCAGATGTTGACATAATTTGGTTATAGATATCAATGTATTCTGACAAAATTGTTGAAATGTTATTTGTTCTAGTTTGCAATTCATTAACCGTTTCTTGTTGAACGACTTCCTTTTTTTCAACTGACATTTTAACCATGCTTACAAATGTTTGAAATCTGGTAAGCCTAGACTTTATGGCGCTTCTTTCGCGCATTAAATTACTCATCTTATTTAAAAATAATTTAACGTGCTAATAATTAGATATTAATGTAAATGTTATTTTGAGGTATAACTTGACCTTTCTCTGACCTTACCGTGTACAAATAATGCTAGATAAAGGGATAGATAAGATTTGCTCTCTTACTCTCTCGACGATTGTACGCACACCCGTTTTCTTATCTTGCTTTCAAATGTAACGACTTGGTCTTGACGATTTTCTATCTTCGGAAAACCGCTGTTGCTAGCAGTAGCCTTCTGTTGTGGCAATTAAAGTATTTTAATTGTTTGCTAAATCATCCGGCTCGCTAGGACCATATTCACTTTCGATAGAAGATTGGACTGTATTTTTGAGTTTTGTGTGAAAATATGAATTTTCGCAGTTATTGACACAATGCTTGTAAAAAACTTTATTGAATATTAAATTTTTGACTCTGACTCTCTTGATCAAAAAAAACAAACACATGATTACAAACTACAAATCTTTACAGTTTGAGATGTAAATATTCGTTTTTCCTCCTTTCAAAAATCACTGCTTAAACTCGACTATTTTTGTTTGTTTTATTAATTTACTAGCTGACCCAGCGAACTTCGTATCGCCTCAGAACTTGAACCATATAAATTATTTGTAAAATTCTAGAACATCGTACCGCCTCAGAATTAATATACCAAGTGACTCGGCGAACGTTCTGCCATATAAATTATAGCTGGATACCCGGCTTCGCCCGGGGTCTCATTATAAATATAATGCTTTGCTTTAGTCTGAGTACTCCAATGATTTCCAGTCTTGCTTTCCGCTGCTGATTTATTTGTGAAGCTCAAAATACCTTTTTAGGTGCATTTCGCCCCCCCCATTTCGAATTTTGGATCCAAAATAGTCTAAATCGTTTGTACCTTCCTTATTTTCGTTTGTACCAGTTTTGATTTTGAAATATTTCAAATTTTCTAATAATGACATTCTGCTAAATGTCCTTAGCCCCTCCCCCCGGATTTTAAATTGAAATAAAACAAAAATATTTGTCTGAAAAACAAAATGGGTACAAACAAAAATAATGAAGGTACAAACAGGTACAAACGATTTAGACTATTTTGGATCCAAAATTCGAAATTTGGGGGTAGACTGGCGAAATGCACCTTTTTGGGGGGGGGGGGAAATTACGGGAATCTCGTTAATCGGTCACTTTTCCTTCAACTTTTTTAACATTTTCTTGCACTAAAACATTTTTCAAGTCCTACTGAGTATGTGTTCCAAATTTGGTTGAAATCGGTCGAAGGGTCTAGAAGTGTATAGCGAACAAACATACACACAAGCTCTTTTATATACTTCACGTTCTTCCTCCGTTTCAGCAGCTCTTTTTTCCCTGAGTTTCTTAGCCTTTGATGATTTATTTCCAACAGCTGCTTTTTTTGGTGGCATTGAATGTATTTTATCTAAGATGAGTTTAACAATCTAACAAAGTAGTCTCTATGTTCACAGAAACTTTTACATTTGTACTGAAAGGGTAATGTCCTATATAGGGAAATTAATCCAATTATCCGTTGATCCGTCGATCTGTTGATCCGATGAATAGGCACTATTTGCCACATATTTTATTAAAATTTGTTGAAAGCCGTTCTAAAGGAGCCTATCTTCTTCGCAGCATCGTAATTAGCTTATACACCAAATTTCATAAAGATTGGTCAAGCGGTCTAGGAGTCTATAAGGAACATTTGCCACATATTTTATTAAAGTTTGTTGAAAGCCGTTCTAAAGTAGCCTATCTTCTTCGCAGCATCGTAATTAGCTTATACACCAAATTTCATAAAGATTGGTCAAGCGGTCTAGGAGTCTATAAGGAACATACATACATACATACACACATACATCCATTTTTATATATATAGATTTAATTTCTAAAATTAAATTTATTTTTTATCAGTCATACCGAAATCATTATTTTCTTTATTAAAATTAATTTTGTCTTCTTTAAAATCAATATCTTTCATTATTTCTTGGGTTAATTATCTTCTTTATAATTTTATAACCACAAGCATGTAATTGCGACCTTTGATGTGCTATATTCAAAAATAATTCTTTTTTGCACTTGTATTTTCAAGTTTAAAAAATAAAACACAATTAAGAGCGACAGACACACACTGCTTCATCGACTATCAAGCCATCATACCACGTATGTGTTTCTGACTCATTAGTCGTCATCAGTGCCGCATACTTTGTTGAAAAACACTTAATTGTGTGCACTAAAATAGCTGTGGTCTGAAGAACATGCCGGACTTCTAATACGAACGCCACTAACACGTACCCGACCTTGCCAACGTGCAATCGCGAGCACAGCGCTCATACAATATAATGAAGATAAATTTCAAGATTTACTGGCGACGCTAGGAGGGGCTCCGGCGCACTTTTTACAGGCGACAATTTTTCTAACAAAAAAATGTTGATAGCGTTATTGACAGATTAGCACAAATGAAGGCAAGAAAAACTAATTTGTAGTAAAATAATAAAATAAAAAATAAAACAAATAATTATTTCTCCTTTTCTATTATTATTAGAATTTTTCATTATTTTTTGTACTAAATAATTTGATGCATCATGATTGTGTTGTGCGCAAAATTTGGGTAGAATAATTGTTTTTTGCCAAGTAGGGGGGCGTCAAATTCAGAGACCGCCCCGGGCGGTAAAACCCTCGCTACGCCGCTGTCTTGTGGTTTTCGGACCCAAAGAATAACACGTGACATTCAGAGCACGATCACATTTCGACAGCAGTGTTTTTCAACCTGTGGGTCGCGACCCCCAGAGGGGTCTTGCTCGGGGGGTCGCGGTCGCAAGCTAGGTAAAATAAACAATATTTTAATAAAAGTAAATCATAAATTTATTAAAAAAATACAATTTCAGTGAGAAGGCTGTGCCTGATTATTTTTGATTAATTTGTCGAATTATGGTTCTATTCAGGGCCGGCGTTACCACATGTGCGAACGGTGCCTTTGCACAGGGCGGCAGATTTTTGGGGAAAGACAAATTTTCGATTTTTTGCATGTGAAATTTTAGATATTTTTATTAAATGTTATTTATTTTTAATAAATGTCATCTTATTTTATATCTTTGTTGCTTCTGCTTATTCGGACGCTTCCTTTGTTTTTCCATCATCTGTACAAAAGTTAAGTAATTTACTAGAATTCCTATGAAAGCCTTGAAATGACGGCCACGCTCCTTTAAAAAAAAAGTCCTCTCCCGTAAAAGGTAACGTAGTCTTAAACTTGCACAGGGTGGCCAATTGGCTAGCGCCGGCCCTGGTTCTATTTGTGATACGCAAATAACCAAATCATTTTCTAATTGAAGCCTATTTCTTTTTTAAGTTTTTATGTTCACCACTGAAGAGAACGTTAGTTCACATAGGTAGGAAGTGGCGAATGGCACTAATAATTTCAAAGCTTCCCTTACCAGCTCTGGATATTCTTCTTTTCTCTTCATCCAGAAGATGTCAATGTTTTGTGAATTGAATTCGGCAGAAAAATCTATAAGATTTTCTTTCATCTTTGTAGTCAGATCAGCCAGTTGTACTGACATATCCAAAAATTACTTTTGTGAATTATTTGTTTACCAACCAACATTGGTAAGCAAATCTTCCAAAGCTTTTCGCTTCCCTATTTTGACGTTACCAACTTACTGATGAGTGACAACTGAGTGGGGAGTTCTAAGTAAAACATGGAATGATAATCTTTTTTTTTAAGGTCATCATCGGCGATAATGGGGGGTCGCTAAAATTTTTTTACTTCTGAAGGGGGTCGCGTATTCGAAAAGATTGAAAAACACTGGATTACAGTATTAGTTCCAAGGCCAAAGTATTTGCTGTTTCTCGGAGTCCTGAGACATCGTTGTTGTGTTTCTGAGTTAATCTTCGGGCGGATTCCTCAGAAGTTCCCAGTGATCACCATGGTCTTTGTCTTTCTCTATTTTGCATACGGATTCTCTCTCTCTCTGGGATCCATTTAATGGATGTTCCATGTACGCGATCGAACAAGGGCTCGGGCGTTAAAGGGCCTGGTTCTATCACGACCAAAAAAATAAAGTATTTTATCTACTTAATATACTGTTAAGTGTGCAACTGCTACTATAAAAAAAATTTGATGTTAATGTATTACTCATTTGGGGGTCCATTTCATCTAAAAATGTTCGAATTGCTTCAATTTTTTATTAGTTTAAGATAAAATATTGAATAATATACACATTTTAAAGGATATTTAATCTTCGAAAACGTACTCTCAGCAGATTTTGGCCTGAAATAAATGGTAAGGAAGTTAAAAGGCGAAGTTTATCAAAAAACTTGAGATAAAAAAAAGTTTTTTAAAAATTTGTGAATTTCAGGAGTGTATACCTCAAAAAATAGAACAGATACGCAAAAAATAAATAAACACCTTTTTTTAGAAAATTTTATCAGCTTCAATTTTGTATATAGTCACTTTTTGGCTGGAGTCAACCGTTTTCGAAATATAAGCGAAAAACCAAAATCTGTAAACTTCTGTGTGCTCTCTTGCACCTTTCACCTCCCTTCCGGGGACTTTTAGTAAGTTTGTCTCTTAAAACTAGCCAAACATAGCCCTGATGTTAGAAATATAATTTATTGAAGAGCACAGTAATCATAAATTTTAATTAAAAACTTCGAAATATTTTTTCAAAAGTGAAATTTAAATATTTTTCGTTTAAATTTCAAGTAAATGCATTTCATTAAATTAATTCAAAGCAAGCAATGTTTAAAATTTTCTTTTAAAATAATTAAAAGTATGATATTATTCTGGTGACAATTACTTTGACGTCAAAGTTGTAGCTGTATTTGCTCATTAAATTTAAAAGTAAAAGATAATTTTCGGTGCTTGTTTTTCTTATCTGCTCGAAAAATATTTTCCAATTCATAAATCACATTAAAATTATGCAAGTTGACTATTGTTAATCGCTGAATGTTTATTACAGAGCGACCAAGTTTTGTTGGTTGAAGCATTGAACATAAAATATTTCAATCTTCGAATCACAACATTTTAAAACACTGGTGGCTTTCCATGTGTGGTGGGTGTGATCATCGCACACCTGTTGAAACATAAAACTGCATCTCTTGTTCTTTGTTAAAAGTATCAATGTTGCGGCTCAGGAAGTAAATTATACAATTCAACAAAATTGTTTCTCCTAATGTCCGTTTGGACCACCTATACCCTTTTACCCAAAAAATAAGTGGCGCTTAATTATTCAAGAAGTGCTTAAATTTTCGAGGTGAAAAGTAAAATAGACTGACTTTCCATATTCTTCTTAAAATATTTACTCAGCACCAAAGGAAATACGACGGTGTCACAAATCCTAATAAAACAGATCAGGAAGGCTTACAAACAATAAGTAAAAAATTATTTCGAAAAAGTATTGACGCGTAAACTGATAAATGTTGCAATAATGAATTCTTTGCTGCCAAAACGTTTTGGTCGCACACATGCGTGCAGTTTAGCCAAGGGATCTGATAGTTGTTTGCCAAAATTACCACCCCAATCGGGTAAATTAAAAAAATGGTTGCGATATTTTCGCAAAAGCTTAATGGTTTCTCCAAAAAACACAAAGAGCAAAACGTTTTTTAAAAGTCGTGCTGCCATCACCCTCGAAAAGAAAAGACACCTAAGAACATCGCGTGGTTTCATAATTCATCCGTTCAGTCAAATTCGTATTAAGCACGAAATAATTATGTGTTTATCTTGGATGATCTCGTTTATTCATGATCCACTGACTGTAGCATTTCATAATTACCAAGTGCAGAAAGTCCTTTGGTTAACGTTTGACATTTCTATCTCGTCAGTTTTAATCTTCAATATTGTTATAAATTTTTTTACTGGCATCGTTAATGTTAAAACGAAGGAAGTGATTTTGGACTTCAAGGTGATTGCAATTAACTACATTTCAACTTATTTCTTATTTGATTTCCTTGGCACTATTCCAATGGAACTCATCATAGGATTTAGTACCAGGTGGTCAGCGGAGGCGGCAGTTTATATTAAATTATCTGGGTTTTTTAATTTTTTACTATTTGTAAGAATGAAAACTGCACTGGAGTATTTTCGTCGAATAACGGAACTACTTAAATTGGAAGAATCAAATCACAAAATAATTTGTTTGGTTTTGTTATCATTTTATATATTACATTGGTGGACGTGTATAATTTACGTTTTCCCAATGATGAAATATTATGCAACGGGTGAATTGGATGAAGAGTCGTGGTTGATTTCGGCCAAAATGCATCCGAAAGACGATGTACCTTACGAAATAAGATATGTCCAATGCTTTTTAACCGTGTTTTGTCACTTTTATGGTGCAGGAATTGGAATGCACGTAACAAGATCGGCAGGTGAACAAGTAATGTTTTCGTTGGTTATCATAAGTGGAATTCTGTTCACCGCTTATGTTATAGTGGTTATTTTAGAAATGGTACGATCTGCAAGTTCCTCCGAAAGTAAATACGAAGAGTTGGTAAATCAGCTGCACGAATACATGCGCAAAGCAAAATTGCCCCTTCAACTGCGTAATCGTTTAATCTTGTATTACGAGAATCGATTCCAAAAACATTACTTTAGAGAAAAAGAAATATTGAACACTCTGTCGGATCATTTACGCTACGAAATATTTCTTCATAGTTGTAAGGGTTTGGTTGAAAAGGTGGAAATTTTTCAAGGGTTGCCGAAAAGTACGGTTGGTACTATCGTAGCAAATCTTAAACATGAAGTATTTTTACCAAACGATATAATTGTGAGAGCTTGCACGACTGCAGAGTACTTGTACTTCATATCTTACGGATCAGTTGCTATAATATTTGCAAACGGAAGAGAATATTGTCATTTAGAAGATGGAGATCATTTTGGCGATACAGGATTATTTATAGAAGAGTTGAACAACTATCTCATGATTAATGCAATCGCCTTAGAAATAACGGAAGTGTTTAAGTTGGATAAAAAAGATCTACAGCATTGTATTATGATCGACGAAGAAATCGCCGATCACTTTGAGAAATTCGCTCGAGACAAATATTTAAAAATGATGGACTATGAATATCAACACTTGCAAGACAAGAATAAACAAAAGCGTGATGTTCTGTGCCAGTTACGAGAAGGAAAAATATTGGAACATACTCACGGTAAACGAAGACTGTAATTTTATTCTAGATATTGTATAAGTTGAAATCTTATTTTTATAGTAAAATACACTTCAATGTGTAATTTGTGGGTCGTAATTTAAAAATTAATAGATGTAAACATTGACTTTGACATTTATGTAACCTACAATCCTTGCAATTTTCTGAAAAAATTTAAAGTTGTTTTTCTCAAAAAAAAACATATTTTCTTTTTCTAAAAATGTAATTAGGACCTTAGAAAGGCATATTTTTTGACAAATTTCTGAAGCTGCTGGAATCTATCTTGAATTTCAGCAGTTACTCTATCTAATGAAGAAATTATTTTTTGCCTTAAATCGTCTTCGGGCGATAAACAGGCGTCTGCACTTCTGTCGCCAAAAATGTGTAGTTTTCAAATTCATCATCATAGATTTCTTTGAAACTTTGGTTTAACATCCTGAATTCAAATATAATTTTTTTTAATTCTAACTCTTATAGTTTTTGAGTTATTTAATTTTAAAAATTGCAAAAACCCATGATTGATGAAACCCAAAAGACCACGATCCCATCATGGTCCCTCTCTGAAATTTTTATGAAGTATTCACCAAGTCGTCATTATAGAAAATATATTTTATTATTATAATTTTCAAAAAACACTAACTCAAAAAAAATGTCAAAAACATTTTTTGAGGTTTTCCAAAAAATTCATTTTTGTTAGAAAATAGTCAAGATTCACATCAAATTAAAGCCCTTTAAACACTCTTTAAAATGAGTTATTACAGAACTATGTAGAACTTATAGAACAGAAGTTAGAACATTTTGTACCGTTGAGCGCGAACAAAAAGTGTCGTTTTTGCGATTTTTAAAATTAAATAACTCAAAAATTATGAGAGCTAGAATTTAAAAAAAGTTATATTTGAATTCAGGATATTAAAGAGTATAATTAACCAGAGTCTAAAAGAAATCTGTGATGGTCAATTGGAGTGACTTGTTGGTTTGACATGGAATGACCCAATAGTCATTACCGCAATTTATGCCGCCCGGGGCATTTTCCCCTACGCTACGCCACTGACTTACCCTACATGTCTTCCAAATTTCAATATCGATTTATTATTAATTCCGGAAATATTAATTTTTATAATTATTTGTTTGTCCAATGAAGATCTAAAAGCAAAGATTACAACAATTTTTTTAATATCTAATTGGATATACAACAAATATAAAAGTTACATTTTATAACAAAATTTAAAAACTTGGATGTACTCTTCGATAAAATTTAAGATTTGTAAGCTCTAAAAGGTGTCTGTGCTAACACATTTTTCTTGTCTTTTCTGCAATCAACTACACACATATTTAGCGATTTGCCTTGATAAAGTTAATAAGCCCGTTGGTTGAAGAATCGTGTGAGCTTACAGAACTATTGTCTTTTAAGTCGGCTTCAATAGTTTTGGCCAATTGTTTACCTAATTCTACGCCCCATTGGTCGAAAGAATTAATATCCCAAATTATACCTTGCGTGAATATCTTTTGTTCGTAAAGAGCTGAAAAATTAATAAATACAAAACTATCGTAATAATTAAATTAAACTTACCAATTAGAACCCCCAGTATAAATGGAGTTAGTTTCTTAAAAACAATACTGTTAGTTGGACGATTCCCTTGGAAAACTTTGTGGGGCAATAGCTTTTGTAATTCATCGTCATTAAGTCCTTGCGAAGTAAGTTCTGCTCGTGCTTGATCCAGAGTTTTTCCGGTCATAAGTGCTTCGGTTTGGGCAAGGAAATTGGCCAATAAAATGCTGTGATGAATTCCATTGCTAATTGGATTTTGAGTTTGTGCAGGTGCAATGAAATCGCATGGTATAATTCTTGTTCCTTGATGAATTAATTGATAAAATGCGTGTTGTCCGTTTGTACCTGGCTCTCCCCAAACAATTGGTCCCGTTGAGTAATTAACCTATAAGATCGAATACATTATAATACAATTAAAAGATCTGGCCGGTTTCAATCTTACAAACTGTCCGCTTCTGGTCACGGATTTGCCGTTACTTTCCATATCTCCTTGTTGGAAATAGGCAGCAAAACGATGTAAATATTGATCATAAGGCAACAAAGCGTGCGTTTCGGCACCAAAAAAGTTACCGTACCAAATTCCTAATAAAGCAAGGATCACAGGGGCCTAAAATCAAAAAGCAACCAAATTATTTCTATAAATTATTCCAATCGCCACTTAAAAAACATTGGGAAAATTTAAGGTATTCTTAAGAAATTTCAAGCAATCCTAGATTAGATAAAATCCTAGAAAATCTCAGCAAACATTAGAAAATCCAAAGAAATCGAAAATTCGAGAAAATGTAGAAAATCCCAAGGACAGAGGCCGCTCTAGCCTTTACGTCGCCCTGGACAAAAACACAAATTTCCGCCCCTTTATGGGGTTACTGAACTTTTTGTTTTTAGCTTTTTCGATCTTTATATTTCAATTTGTAACGTCAACAGCCGAAATGCCGCCCTTTAGATTTGCCGCCCCGGACAAAGTCCAGGTTGTCCGCCCCTTACAGCGGGCCCTGCTAAGGAATCTCAGCAAATGTTAAAGAATTCAAGGAAATCTTAAGAAACAGATAATTAATGAAATGTAGACAATTTTAGGAAATGTACAAAATCCTAGGAAATCTCAGCAATCTTAATAAATCCCAGAAAATCTCAGCATATCTTCAGAAAATCTAGGAAATTTTAAGAAATTCTAGGTCATCTTAAGAAATCATATGTTTACTATAAAAGGGCTTTTTTTTGCTTTTTCAACTTTTTCGAATTAAAAATCTTACAGCAAACTAGAAGGAAATTTAGGTACATTTATGGGCGTCCATTGGGGAGGGGGCAAAGGGGGCAGTGGCCCCCCCCCCCCGGCTCTTGCCTTAAATTTTTAAATTTAATTTTAATTAAAGATTAGAAAATAATAAAAGAAATAAAGAAAATTAAAAAATTTTCGTGCTTAATTTGTTTTATAATAAAATTTTTTTTATTTTGCCCCTCCCTGAAAAAGCTCCTATGGACGTCCATGGGTATATCTTTCAAATACCTCATAAAAGGAAATTTAATGTACAACAATTTTCCATTTTTATCTATTCTTTATATTACTTACGTTTTGTTCTAAAGGTGCCGTTTTGAAATGATTATCAAGAAAATGAGCTCCTTGAAGTAGTTGTTCAAAGTTATCGTAACCCAAAGCCAAGCAAATGCTCAAACCAATAGCTGACCATAAAGAATAACGACCTCCTACCCAATCCCAAAATCCAAACATATTGTTGGGATCAATTCCAAACTCCTTGACTTTTGTTTCGTTCGTACTGAGCGCCACAAAGTGCTTTGCCACTGCAGTCGGCTATAACGATATGCAGCATAAGTAAAATTACCGAAGTAAATATTTATATGGCAGAACTAACAGCTTTTGCATGTTTCAGCAGCCACTCCTTGGCAGAGGTTGCATTGGTGATAGTTTCTTGAGTGGTGAAAGTTTTTGAAGCAATGATGAACAAAACACTTTCAGGATCGACCTTCTTTAAAACTTCGGCAAGATGCGTTCCATCGACGTTCGACACAAAGTAAACATTTAAGCCTTTATTGTACGACTTTAAAGCTTCAGTAACCATTAACGGTCCCAAATCGGATCCACCGATTCCAATATTTACAACATCTTTTATATTTTTACCAGAATACCTGAAAATTAAGCACAGCAAAATTAGCAAATAATTCTTTTAATAAAAAACAAAGCACTCACCCTTTCCAAACTCCACTTAAAATTGCGTTGGTAAATTCTTTCATGTGAGCCAGAACTCCGTTAACTTCTGGAACAACATCTTGACCGTCAACTAAAATAGGTGTATTGCTGCGGTTACGTAAAGCGATATGTAAGACTGCTCTCTTTTCGGTCGAATTGATCTTTTCACCATTGAACATGGCATCTCGTGCTTCTTCGATTTTTCGTGCACGAGCCAACGAGAAAAGAAGTTTCAAGAGATCATTATTAATTCGGTTTTTAGAATAATCAAATAGGATATCGCCATCGTTTGGTGTCGAAAGTTTTAAACTAAATTAAAAATAAATGAAAATTATTATTAATTCTTGCGGACAACATTTTTTTTAAACTACGTGCGACAAGAATAACGTTTTCGTTTTCATCCAAAGGTGGAAAAGCGGATAATTCGAAAATTAATAAATGTGAAAAGAAAATAAAAGTTGCACTTGACAAGGACAGTTAAAGGTCGGGTAAGTCACCCGGAATGCGGTAGAACTTGCAACAATTTTTACCTAAATTCGTCAAATCGCATAGGATTTTTCTTAAACTCATCGTTTATATTGATACCTCTTCCGGTATTATTGTAAAAATTTTGAATTTCTTGATATGCCGGTTCTGAAGTCAAATTTGGGCGCGCATCCATGTTATTTAAACTTTATGATCGTTGGCTGCAACACAAACTACCTAGTAGACAGTCGTAAAATTACTGATTTCGGCGAGTCGATTATGAAATATGAACTTACCTTATCGGATCGTTGCCACCACCACAGCTGTGTTCCGTCAGCCCTTCTCGCACATTCAAATCACATAGACGTAGAATTACAAAGGTACATTTCGATAGACAGGCAAATCTCAGCTTGAATTATTTATTTTATCCCTGACGTGAGCCGATCAATGGGGGGCTGAGAGGGGACTTCCCCCTGCTATATTTTAAGCCGTTGACAAAACTGTCAATAAATTGGACGAATTCCTTTTAAAAAAAAGTCTGTCCTTTTGGATCTCATCGTGAAGAAGGTCTGAAGACTGATGATTGCTCCCTACCGAAAAATTTTTTTAGTATACAAATGAAGGGAAATCCGATGATATAATTTATTATAGGAAATCTTCAACGATCTACAAAAATCTAAGAAAATCTTAGGATATTTCAGGAAATTTAAAAAATAAGAAATCAGACGAATTCTAGAAAATTCTAGGAAATCCCAAAAAAACTTCAGAAAATCCAAAAATATCTTGGAAAATTCAAAAAATTGTAAAGAAATCAAAATATTTTAGGAAATCTTATAGCCTGATCACATAGTCAATATTTTGATAAAAACCGTTTTGACCGTAGTACGACAGGTTGTTTTTTGACAACCTGTCAAAAATATTTTTATTGTGTTTCCGTTGTCATGACGTTACATCAACATATTGATCAAATGGTAAATATTGACCCAGTGACGTGTGACAATCAGGTCATTAGAAAATTTTAGGAACTATGGTCCAGGCGCCAGGCCCTTAGCCAGGATTTCATTTCGGGGAGGGCACCCAAAAAAAAGCCTTTTGTAAAAAGTAACATTTTCGGGGATTCCCTTCCGGAAATTTTTATTATTGCACATGCCCCCAGATTTGCAAAACATAAAATCCTGGCAAGGAATTTTTCAATTGGATGGCCCCTAAGTGTAAAAACGGGTTTTCGGCCTCGGATGGCACTCGCGTCAGCCGCCATCTTGAAAAACGCGTTTTTATCATTATCTCGTAAACGGTGCGCCGGACGATAGAAATGATAAAAAGCCTTTTTTGTAGGAAATTAAACTTCCTATCATTTTTGTTTGAAGATTTTTTCTCAAAAGACAATATTTTTCGAGATATAGTCAATTGAAAAATTCAGACCATATTTTGTCGTCGTCCTTGTCGGTCTCACTCGAAAATATAGTCACGCAGTAAGGGAATCTGTGGCCGAGAATACAGGAACTTCCATTCGGTATCGTGGTCAAGAATTAAACATTTCCAGAAGCACTATGAAACGAATTTTGGTAAAAATTGGATGTAATTGCTGTGGAGAACATGTTTTTCCAACAAGACGGTGCGAGATATGCCACACACAGCACACACAGCACGTGAAACAATGGTGTTACTGCAGACCAAGATTCCAGGCCCTGTCATTTCTCGATTTGGCGATCAACATTGGCCACCAAGATCGTGCGAAATACGGCACGTTATTGGTGAAATACAGCCACATTTATGCGAAAACGTTATCCAAAATTTCAACATAAGAACTGCCCTGCAGTCTGCAGTGACGTAGCGAGCTTAACTCGCGCCCGGGGCACATCCAACAATTTTTTGTTTTGCAGACCATTTGGCGCCTCTTTGTGAGTAGCGCCCGGGGCTTGATGCTTCCCCCTTGCCTCCCCTTGCTACGCCACTGCAAACCGTGCCAGAGGTTTCGTGGGGTGTATGTAAACTGCCCTAATCCCCTAAAAACGGAAAATTGAAAAAGTGTAAACTGCTCTTCTAACAAAAAGGTAGTCAGTATAACCCCAGTTGTAAACTGCCCTCCGAACAAAAAGATGTAAACTGCCCTCCAAGTCTTGGCAGTCTTTTACTTGGAGGGCAGTTTACATTTTATGGTCAAGTTTGGAGGGCAGTTTACAATTCCCCGTTTCGTTGTGGCCATTTGCCTGATGTTGTATTTCTCTAGGGGCGTAGCCAGGGGGGGCCCACCGAAATTATTTTTTTATTGTAATTTTCTAACCTTCTACTAAGCGTTTGACCTTGAAAATTTAAGAAATTTTTGTCTGCGACGCTATTACAAGACTCATTTTGCTCGTGTCCCTCCACCCCGAACTAAATTCCTGGCTACGCCACTGTATTTCACTATTAATCGGAACTATTTTACTGGATGTTGAAATAAAAATGTTCGCTTAATTCAAATAATAAACATGTTTCTCTTTAAAATTAAATCCGGCGCTCTTGTTGAGACACCCTTTATATGCAATTGTCAAGGAGAAATTTAACAAAAACCACATTTTGAATTTTCAACTGACTATATCTCGAAAAATATTGACTTTTAAGAAAACATCTTCAAACAAAAATGATAGGAAGTTTAATTTTCTACAAAAAAGGTAATCTTCATTTTCATCGTCCGGCGCAGCGTTTACGAGATAATAATGAAAACGTGTTTTTCAAGATGACGGCTGACGCGAGTGCTATCCGAGGCCATAAACCCGGTTTTATACTTAGAGGCCATCCACTAACATCTTAGATTTGTAGATCTAATCCAATTGAAAAATCCCTTACCAGGATTTTATGTTTTGCAGCACCATTTTTTGTGCTCTAGCGCCTGGACTATAGGAAATTCGAAGAAACGAGAAAATTCTAGGATATTCAAAAAAATCTTAGGAACTCCAAAAACATTTTAAGAGATTTTAGGAAATTTTAGAAAATGTTTGGAAATCCTAAGAAATCAAAGAATCTTAGAAAATCTTACGAAGTAGGAAATTCGAGGAAATTAGAAAATTCTAGGAAATCTATTTATTATTATATTTGTTATAACCTTATAACTTACAAACAGATTTTACCATAATCTTTTATATCTGCAGGAAACAGGTCATATTTAAATTGTTATAGTTATCAGGTTATCACAAACGAAATCAAACGATGTTTTGATTAATTTTATTCCGGTCTAATAGATATAAATTAAGTTCTATTTCTATAATGTTTCAAATAGTGATAAATAAAATGAGGTATAATAGGCCGATATATTTCATAAAGTTACAAAAACTACAAAATATAAATAATATTTTTATAGAGAAATCATATAATCCGCAGTGATTGCGATCATTTAAATCAGTGGCGTAGCCAGGAATTTAGTTCGAGGGGGCCCACGAGCGAAGCGAGTCTCGTAATAAATAGCGTCGCAGACGACAATTTTTCAAATTTTCAAGGTCAAACGCTTAATGGAAAGTTAGAAAATTACAATACAAAAATAATTTTGCGGGGGGTCTCCCCTCTGGTTACGCCACTAATTTAAATATAGGAAATGTTTATTCAGATTTCAAATGCACAGGTCCGTCACTAGGATGCTCATATTTCTAATTTCTAGAGAGGAAATCATTTCTTGGAATATGACCCGAAAAAATAAATACCGGAAGAGCCACTGTTCTAGCTAAGTCTGGCACGCCGCTGATTTTCGAAGCCGGATGTCGACCGTTTGAGAAACACTCGAATAAAACTTAAAAGTGAGGTTAAAACAAATTTTGTTGTGATTTCACTGTGTCATTGTCGATTATTATTACAAAGCATTATTTTAATAAAATTTACAATTAAAAATGGCTCTAGCCGAATTATGTGGAATGCAAGATTTTGGTGCGTTTAAAAATGATACCGCATTGGATAATGATGTATTGAAATACACAACTAATTTTGATAATAACTTGAATTTGGCTTTGGCCCCTTTTGGAAACGTAAGTTTTGTAGTTTGTAGGAAATTATAAAATAAATTAAAGCATTGCTGATTTTAGGGCGCCGGAGGTTTCTCGCAGTTCTCTAAAGATGATTCCGGTCGTGACATCAAAATACAATTCGATCACGGTACTACTACGCTAGGATTTCAATATCAAGGAGGTGTCGTATTAGCCGTCGATTCGCGTGCCACCGGAGGTGATTTTATTGGATCCCAAACGATGAAGAAAATTGTAGAGATTAACAACTTTTTGCTGGGTAGGTCAATTGAAAAGTTTTTATCAGTATTTTTTGAATATTAAATTTTGTAATTTTCAGGCACTTTGGCTGGTGGTGCTGCAGATTGTGTATATTGGGATAGAGTACTATCAAAACAGTGTCGCATGTATGAACTTCGTAACCGTGAACGCATTTCGGTAGCTGCCGCTTCAAAACTTATGGCAAATATGGTTTATAATTACAAGGGTATGGGTCTTTCAATGGGAATGATGATTGCAGGATGGGACAAAAGGGTATGTTACTGGAAACTCTTGTTTAATAATTGAGGTAACAATTTGTGTAATCTTCAGGGACCACAACTTTACTATGTGGATTCTGAAGGCACTCGCACCATAGGCAAAGCTTTTAGTGTGGGTTCAGGTTCCATATTCGCTTTTGGTGTCTTAGATTCAGGATACAAGTGGGATTTGACTGATCAAGAAGCTTACGACCTTGGTAGGCGTGCTATATATCACGCAACTCATCGTGATGCCTATTCTGGAGGCATTGTTCGTGTCTATCATATGAAGTCCACCGGATGGATTCATATTGATAATACAGATTGTATGGACTTACATTACAAGTTTTTGAAAGAAAAGGAAGAAGAAGATAACAAGGTTTAAGTTTTAAGTTCTTTTTTTGTATTAATTTTCAATATTAATAAATTAATAATTCCATAATAATGTGATTTGACACTTGGAGGTATTTGTTTATATATTACACCTTCGTTTTCTTTAGTACATGAACCTTTGAGTAAATTAATCCTTAAATGCTAAGACAATATCACAGCCAAGCAATTCAACCGACTTAAATGCAATCTAAAGTATTTGAATGAAAAAATGGGAGAATAATGAAAGTAAAACTGATAAAAAAATTACAATTATTTGTTTAATAATAAAAAGCTTATATTTTGCATTACTTGTTTGGCAAATGCATAACATGCGGATGACCCCCTGATTGGTCAAAAATTTGAAATAAAATTTTATTTCTATTATTTGAAGTTGGCCGAAATCGAAAATCCAGAGCTTGAAAGGCTTATTTTTACTTTTAATTTTATTTAGAAGATTGTTGACTAATCTTAATAATGGGGGCGTATCTAATCAATTTTAATTATTTCAATCTCATTTTTGGGGATTCTTATCGCTGCCACTGGTTTGGCATAAGGCACAGCAAAACTTTTTAGACATTTTTTGTTGAAAATTTCATTACCTTCAATTTTGTTTATATACATTTTTTCATTTTGTCGCGCCGTTTCTGACTGATAGCGGCTTAAACAAGACTCAGTAAAATACAAAAATATTGTCATCTATATCTCGGAAACGGTGCTACAAAATAAAAAATCAATAGGCATATTTTCTTTAGTAAAATTTATTCTATACATTTTTGTTCCTATACATTTTTCTATTTTGTTGCACCGTTTCCGAGATATACATGACAACAATTTTTGTATTTTACCAAGTCTTGTTTAAGTCGCTGTCAGTCAAAATAGATACTTGACCCTGATTGGTCAAAAATTTTATTTCTATTATTTGAAGTTGGCCGAAATCGAAAATCCAGAGCTTGAAAAGCTTATTTTTACTTTTAATTTTATTTAGAAGATTGTTGATTAATCTTAATAATGGGGGCGTATCTAATCAATTTTAATTGTTTCAATCTCATTTTTGGGGATTCTTATCGCTGCCACTGGTTTGGCCTAAGGCACAGCAAAACTTTTTAGACATTTTTTGTTGAAAATTTCATTACCTTCAATTTTGTTTATATACATTTTTTCATTTTGTCGCGCCGTTTCTGACTGATAGCGGCTTAAACAAGACTCAGTAAAATACAAAAATATTGTCATCTATATCTCGGAAACGGTGCTACAAAATAAAAAATCAATGGGCATATTTTCTCTAGTAAATTTTATTCTATACATTTTTGTTCCCATACGTTTTTCTATTTTGTTGCACCGTTTCCGAGATATACGTGACAACAATTTTTGTATTTTACCAAGTCTTGTTTAAGTCGCTGTCAGTCAAAAACGGTGCCGCAAAATAGAAAAATGTATAGAATCAAAATTTAAGGCAATAACATTTTGAACAAAATATGTCCAAAAAGTTTTGCAAAAAACGGCTTCAAAATGTACAATTAACATTGTTAACATAGAAGTGTACGAATACTTTCTGGAGCCACTGTATAATATAATTCTATATATATTTTTATAGAATATTCTACAATCTGAAAGGAATGTTATTATTTTATTCCTAAAAATATTCGTGACTATTTTCAATTTTGAGATTTTTGCCCCTACCTATACATTAGTTCAAATATTCCAAACCCTGCCGACATAACCTTACTTTTGAACGTTGTGATTTTTCTTTATTTATCGCAAGAAAACTTAATTATGTCTTCTTCGACGTTATCATTCGGAAAACATTTATGGTTTAAAGTTTCCAGACACGAATTTCCGAAAATTGTTCACAAAAGTAATTATAATATATTTTTAAAAAATAGTTTGAGTACCAGAATTTTTTTTAGGACATTTTGCAAATACTGTGGAAGAAACTAAACGTCAAAGTTCCTTGTTTGATCTTGAGTATAAGCAACAAGAAGAGAAGGTGGGCCGTATCGAGAAAATTCAGGTGATATGTGAAGAAGCTCGTGAAAATGTTAACCTGGTCATGAATAAAAACGTGTCGACACCTTACGATTGTGCTAAACGTCTGTTGATTTATTTGCTGTCAGGATTATAAATACAATGATTTCCATTTTTAGATTTAGGTGAAATGGTTGCAAAGCAGTCAGCTTTGGCCATTATAAATGGGAATACTTTGTGGCACATGCACAAACCTTTGCAAGATTCTTGTAACATACAATTTTTGCACTACAATGTGGCTCAACCGGCACACGTAAATAATGCATACTGGCGAACCTGTAGTTTTCTGCTGGGTGCTGTTATAAACAATGCTTTTAAAGATGACGTGAAAGTTAATCTGCACAGTTTTCCAAGTCCTAATGGTTTGTATTTGTAAACCTCCTGCTTCTTTGTGTAAAAGTTACCCAATTTACTTTTAGTGAGAAGTGGCAGTTTTATATATGACGCTCAGTTATCCCTGGACGATTGGACGCCTACCGAAACTGAATTAAGAGTTTTGTCTGTGGAAATGATAAAATTTTGCCAACAGGATCATCCTATTCTTTGTTTAGATGTTGCTCCAAATTTTGCATTAGAAATATTTAAACATAATACGAACAAGAAACAACAAATACCTAATATAGCTGACAATAATAACGGAAGAGTTACATTATTTAAAGCAGGCGATCATGTTGACATATCGAAAGGTCCTATGGTTACAAGTACCGGTCATTTAGGAAGGATTACCATTTCAAATGTTTTTAAGCTCAATAGTGGTATCGCTGGGGATCCACTCTACAGGTTTCAAGGCGTTTCGTTACCAAGAAATATTATTCTTAATCATTTTTCTTATGGTGTACTTGAAAATAGAGCAAAACAATTGGTAAGAGTTTGTTTATTTTTATAATTTTAAATTTCTGATTGCTTTATTATTTATTTTTACTCAGTTTGGTTTTGATTAAATTTATCTTTTGTAAACTTCCTAGATGATTTTGAGAATTTCAGATAGTTTAAGATTTGTGTATTTTTTCAACATTGTATTTGTAATTTTGCAACCCCAAATTAAATCACTTACATTCCAGAATCCTGCGAGAATTCCTGGTCACGTTCAAGAAACTACAGATGTCAGCAGTAATTTTATATAAATAACCTTGTAATTAATTAGTTAATAGTTTTTTTTTTGATAAATATAGTGTTTTCTTTTCCAAGTTGCTGCAAATATTTCTTAGTTTGAATTGTTATCCTGAACTTTACCCTATAACACTCATTATCATTTTCTTATCTTGGGGGGTCATTTGGATTATTAGGAAAAATTAAGTTATTATCAATTCATAATTTTCATGTTAATAATACTTAAATTTGAATTATATTGTAATATTACGTTTTAAATGTTTAAATCGTACCACTCCAGTTGGCTGGGAAAGTAATTTTGATATCATTGGATGTTATTGATCCCTCCTTTGACAGTTGAAACAGTTAAAACTGTAATTTACACGCTTATCTATAAATTGTTGTCATAAGACAGTTCAACTATATTTATTAAGGTTTGGAAGGATATTTTCATTACAGTTGTGATAAGTAGTGCTAAAGATGAAGTTGTGTGTTGGAATTGGTTTTTTTTTGTTTAGTTTGTCTTGCGTTGTGGGTAAGTTATTTATTTCATTATTAATTGTTAAATTATTTAAAAATGATATTTCAGCAGTTTGTAACAATGCCAGTCCAAGTTGGAATCCAGTTTACACCGTAAAAGGAACGCTTTACATTCCGTATGCTGAAATAGAAGAACCATTTTTTGCTTGGTAAGAAATTTTACTACTATTATTACTTTAAAATAGTCGATGTGTTATTTATTTACTGCAGACTGTTACGATTTAGAAAATTCTAAATATATTTAAAAATACTGCAGATTATTTTTTAAGGACGTTTAAAGGGGACTTAATAAGAAGGAAGATAAATCTTAATAATTTAAAATATTAGCCATTAAATATATCTATGCAAATATTTTAATTTATCACTAGAATATCAAATAATTAATTAGAATATCTTCAGTTTGTTTTGTATTTCAAAATTAATGAAGTTTATGCGTCGTAAAACTGGCTATATAGGCCTACTTGATCTAACAGTTCAGCTTAACTACAAACAGTGTAGACTTCTTTAAGGCATAGGGTTATTAACCAAAAACGTCAATGTGTCCTGCAGTTTGATTGGTCGATATATAACCGATAATCATATTTGAAGCAAACAATAGATAAGTAAATAAGACAAATAAAAATAAATTTCGAGTCAATTCATTGTTACTATAACTGGGAAACGGTGCGACTAAATAGAAAAATGTATAATATAAACTAAAATGAAGAGAATAAAATTTTCAACAAATTTTTTTTTAACATGTTAAAAACATAGGAGCGTCGAGCGTCCGAATATTTTTGTGAGTAACTGCATAAGTTATTATTACCTATTATTAGAAAAAAAATCATTCAGGAAAAGAATTACTCCTCGAAATAACTAATTTGTAGTAAATTATCTACGATCGAACTCATCACTATCAGAAAAAATTATTAGTAATATTATGATTTTCTAAAATTTACAGGTATGATTCGCCAAACAAACTATCTCGAATTGATTATTATGGAGGTATGGTAAAAACATACCAATTAGGTACAAATGGTGAATATGGTCAAAGTTTAAAAATTGCACCAATCACAACGCAAACTCTTTTAAATGTTAAAACTTGCCTTCAAGTGAACGGTTCCAGCGAATCTCGCATTGAACCCCAAAATATTCTACCCAGCCTTATTGGTTTCAAATGCAAAGGTAAGTCAACGGTGGCTTAATGTTTCTCGAACTAATAAAATATTTTTTCTGTAGGTTCAGACGTAGTCGATGGTATCAATGCTGAAAAATGGCAGTTAATCGAAGTAGTTGGACACAAGGTCAATAAATACACCATGTGGTTAAAGTACAACAATGATCCAAACGAAGTTGCAAAATATCCTGTACCTGTCAAGTAAATAATACCACTTATTCACAATTTTAGCATTTAATATTCTAACACTTCATATACCTTTTAGATACGAAATGAAAGGTTTCAATTCTTTATTGGGCAGCCATTACGATCATTATTACTTAAGCTACAATTTATATGACATTAACAAAATCGATCCAGAAGTTTTTCAAGTTGAAGGTAATAAATAATCTTAAAAAACGTGGTACTACAAAACTCTTTGTTTGCAGATATGACTTGCAGTGCTTTTCCCGGCCCTGGTGACCGTCATATTTACACTTTCAATCCAATGAAAGAGTTTATTCATCCTACTACGACATCTCACGTTGAATTTGAATTTGACAAATTTGCAACTAAACACAGCAAAACATATACAAATATTTTGGATAAAGAGCGTCGTAAAAACATTTTTATGCAAAATGCAAGATTTATACATTCGGTTAACAGGCAAAATAAAGGTGAGAAGAACAATGGATAAATTTTATATTGACTGAAATTAAATTTCATTGTAGGATACACTTTGGCAATTAATCATTTGGCTGACAAAAATGAATTGGAATTGAAGGCGTTGAGAGGAAAAATCTACACCGGTGTAGATAATGGTGGATCTCCATTCCCTTATGAAAATATTGATTCAGCTAAATTACCTACTTCGTATGATTGGAGATTGTATGGAGCCGTGACTCCAGTTAAAGGTTTTTACTGTCCTTCTACCATCTTACAATGTCACTAATTTTTTTTCTCTATAGATCAATCCGTGTGTGGATCTTGCTGGTCGTTTGGAACTGTTGGTACAATTGAAGGTGCTTTCTTTTTGAAAAACGGTCATACACTTACACGTCTTTCTCAACAAGCTCTTATTGATTGCTCTTGGGGGTAGCGTAATCGAGAAAATTTTGTTTGCTGTAAATTAAATCTTTAATTTTGTAGATATGGAAACAATGGCTGTGATGGTGGTGAAGATTTTCGTGCCTATCAGTGGATGTTACAAAATGGTGGAATTCCTACTGAAGAAGACTATGGTCCATATTTAGGTCAAGATGGATATTGTCATTCTAACAATGTGACTAAGGTTGCTAAAATAACTGGATACGTAAATGTAACATCAAACAGTGAACCAGCTCTGAGATTAGCATTGGTAAATCACGGTCCAATTAGTGTTGCAATTGATGCCAGTCACCGAACCTTTAGTTTTTATTCAAACGGTGTTTACTACGAACCAAAATGGTAAGAATCATCATACAAGTTTTAATTTTTTAAATGTAACTCAAATTTTTCAGTGGCAATGCTCCAGATGCTCTTGATCATGCAGTTTTAGCCGTCGGTTACGGTACAATGGACGGTAAAGATTATTGGTTGGTCAAAAACAGTTGGTCCACTTATTGGGGAAACGATGGTTATGTGCTAATGGCGGCTCAAAATAATAACTGTGGAGTAATGACGACTCCAACTTACGTTACAATGTAACGATTTTAGTGAAGCATGAAATATTAGCAATCCATCTGCTCTAAATCAAGTTAATTTAGTATTTTAAGTGAAATAAAAATGTAGATTACTTTGTTTAATAAACAAATTGTTATTTTAATTTCACAATAAGTTTCTTGGTATCCGATTTAAGGATTCCAAACCAACTGGATACTTCAAAAGTAAAAGATAAACAAGATCTTGTTGGTCTGTAGGATACTTTGTAGGTAATTTTAGATGATAACAATTTACTATTATATACTCATTAAACTGATGATGCTAGAAAGATGGGACATTATCTGTCAGCTTTGACGCACATGGATGGATTACCGAGAAATATAATTTAATAGAAAATCAATATCGATGATTAAAATTGAAATAAATTAGTTTTAATTTACTGTTCATTCTGCTTTTCTTACTTTATTAAGTAACTCTGCAGAAGTCTTATAAACTATTCATAACTCTTACAAAAAGTCCGAAATATCAGAGAAAATTTGACTGCATAAGACTTGCAGAGAAAACAAATGTCTTATTCAGAGTTTGAAAGTCTTCTGCAGAGAATTATTTCCGCCAAGGAGCTACGGGTCATGTGGGTTCCAGTAGAATCACCTACAACCAGGAAGTTAGGTTTCAGCTTAAGTTTAGTACTCCCCTCATTCATACCTAAGGCAGCTACTAATTCACCATCTGCAGCCCTAGGAGTCGGTCAGCTCACGCACGCATAGCAAACTGTTAGGGTTGCCATGGTCCATCAGCAGGAAGCCAAGGAAATATCCTGGATCAAACCAAAAGCGCTAGATCGTAAACTTCAGGTCATCTATAAACAACCGATGTCTGCACCTTTGAGCTGCTCCACCGCTCCTACTATATAGTAAGGACCCTGAAGATCCGTTTAAAGCGGTATCTTGCCAGAAGCTCTATCGCCGGGAACAATCCGAGCATCACAGGGATTCCTTTTCCGGCTTGGAACAGCTCAAATTGCTCACATGCTAGTAGATCTCAAGGAAGAGAACCTTCAAGATGTTTTAAGCTTCAGTCGACACACTCTGAAATAGAAAAAACCTTGCTGGCATTTAGTGACCGCCTCTCACCCTGATCACTAGACGCCAACAGATTTAGAGAGGGGGGGCGGCTAAGGGGCTTAATTTCCTAAGATTTCCTCGAAACCTCTAAGATTGCCGTGGATTTAGTAAGATTTTCTATATTCCAAGAATAGTTTATTTCCTAAGATTTCACTACAATTATTGTCAGTCGTGAATAGATTAATGAGATTACATCGAACAGGCACGTATCTGAGGGAGGTTTTGGGGGTTCATTCCATGCCCCCCCATTGTTCGAGCTGACGCAACGCACTTTTATTTATCATTCAACCCCCCCTGAATCAAAGTCCGAGATACGGCCCTGATATCAAAAACGTAATTATACAATTAAACAAATAAAGTTAAATTTATTCTGAAAAATTTTGATACTTTTATCAAAGTTTTATAAAAAATAAATCACATACATAATTAAAGAAGTACCTACTTAGTCAAAATCTTCAATGCTTTCTGTGTTTGTTTCGTTTGGTTTTTTTAGATGCCTTGACAAAGCACCAATTTACACGAATTTCTTGGCCCAAAATTTCGCTCCCATCCAACGCTTCACGTGCATCATCGGCTGCTTCGAAATTTTGAAACTCGATCATCGCATAACCTTTCAAAAACCCCGTTCGACGATCCAAATTAATGGTAACATTATTTAAATGTCCAAATTCTGAAAATTTTTCCGTTAAATCTTCTTCAGATGCTTCCTCGTGCAAAGAAGTTATAAACAAAATCCATCCTTCAGCAGATTTCATTGGAACGCTATCAACAAGCTCGGTTGTAGCTTCTTCCCGTTCTTTCGGTTTCTCATCTTTAAAACCTCGGCCCTTACGGTGTAAAACTTTCTCTTTCAAAAGGAACACACTATTTTGATCGCCTTCATCTCCAACACCAAAATCTCCAGCATCAGTGTTGATATCCAAAACATCTGCCATTTTTATTTTAACCAAACTGTTGTCAATATGGGATTTTTATATACGTAAAGTATTTCGGTTGGTACTATGTGTTGTTAAATGTTGTTTAAAATTTGAGTGGTAACAAATCGGGTGAAAGCAACCGGTGTGAACATGGTTTTAATAACAATTGTTCACACAATCAGTATCTAAATTAAAAATAGAATTTCTTTTATTATGAATTTTAAATTAGAAATACTGTTTATTTCTCTTTGTGCCTTTACTTATATTAAATGTAGCGAACACGATTATTGCGAAAAAGATGCAGAGTGTTTTGATGAAGTTAGAAAATTTAGGTTAGAATTTTTTAAAAAGGTGGTTTATTTATTTACCTAAATTTCTGTTTGTTTAAAGGTATCTCTTTTACGATGTTAATCCACCTGAAGGATTTAACCTACGTCGCGATGTATTCATGCGTTTTGTAGTCTTTGTATACAATTTGCAAAGGCATCCGGCATTGAATAACTTTAAGTTAGTTTTGCCACCGTGGACCAATTTGTATCATTGGAGAGATGAAGAGTTTTTACAAATACCGTGGTCGAAATTTTTTGATCTTAAAAGTCTTGCACAGTTTGCTCCGGTCATAGAAATGTATCAATTTTTTGAAGGTACAAATAGAATACATTCGATTTGCCTACGACTGTAGTTTTTTCTCTTAGAAATGGGACCAAACTATTCAAAAGTTAAAATTGACCAAGTTTACATTTTGCAAAATTTTGAAGAAATGTTTAAAACTGGTAAATTTGAAGATAAAATGGAAGTGAGGAAGTGCAAACAGGACGTCGAGCCCAATTTTTATTTTTATAGAAATTTCAGTTCTGATAATATTAAGTGTCTGTTTTTTCATGGACATGCAACACAACTATCAGACATTTTAGTTAAAACCAAGGCTAAGTAAGAGAATAAATAAATTTGAAAAAAATTGTACCTGTGATATATTTTGTATTGCTTAGGACAATATTGTTTGATCACGCTGAAATAGCATTGCATGATTATTTTGGAAATGAAGTTTACTGGAAAGCCAGAAGAAGCATGAGGTTTAATAAAGAGCTTCGTGAAATTGCTGCAGAATTTCGAAAAACATACTTAAATTCTACCGATCTTGATGATAATGCAGTTCTTCCTGATGATTGGAGAAACGAAAAGGTATAAAATTAATTTTTATCGAAAGAAATTGGAATGTATACTCGTTCTTGATCATACTACTATAGACCGGTTTTATAACAAAAATTTTTGATTTCAAAGAAAGAGGGAATTAAGATTACAATAGTGTTATATTAAATTCTCTTGACGCCAACTTACTAAATGTTTTTTTAGCCTAAAAGAGATGCTATTGGCGGACCATACTTGAGTATCCACTTGAGAAGAATGGATTTTGCATGGGGACGTTCCAATTTGATACCGACCATTGAACATGCAGCCAAACAAATTAAAAAAAAACTTTCTGAATTGAAATTAAAAAAAGTTTTTATTGCAACTGATTCTGATGGTACCAAACTACTTCACCTACATATACATTGACAAAATTTACCTGAAATTTTTTATTTGCAATTTTAGAATTTGATGATCTGAAGGCATTCTTAAAGCCCACTATTCAAGTTTATAGATTTAAACCCCCAGACGATAGGACATTTTTGGAAGGAGAATTGGCAATAATTGATCAAATTATTTGTTCGTATGCCAGGTATTTTTTAGGAACTCACGAGAGCACTTTTTCTTTTCGCATTCAGGAAGAGAGAGAAATATTAGGTTTTCCAGAAGAAACCACTTTCAATAGGCTGTGTGGAAAAGACGAATGTGAAAAACCTTCCCAATGGAAAATTGTTTACTAGAGAGACAGAGACTGCCTTTTATTAGTTTAAGTATGTCTTATTTGTTTTAAAAAAAAAGGAAATTAAAATTAGTTTAGTATTTGCTATACATTTTTAATGGAAAATTATTTTTTATCTTTTTACAAAAATATAGAAATATTAACATCATAAACATTTTTAAAATAACATACAATTTTAAACAAATTTTGCTCCGCCAGCACTTGGTTTTGCAATTAAATCTTCCTCTTTTTTAAGTTGTTGACTCTTCTTATTTAAAGCATGTAACTGATGTTCGGTTAATTTACCCACCCTTTTCTACAAAATAATTTTTAACAGCAAATGGATTATTATATTACCTGTGTACCTTCATGTTGCGGCTGCGGTCGTGCAAAGACCTCATGTCTTTTTTAATGTTAATTAGTTTGCCTTGATATTCCTTAACCATGTCAAACATTTCCTTCAGTTCTGTAGAATGCAACAACTGGGAAATATCGATGTTTTCTTTATGAAGTTGCTCAATTAAAATGTCCTGCTTTGTACTGCAGAAAAAAGCTTTTTACTGTAATTTGGACTGTTAGAAGTGACCACTTACGTTAGTTCAGTTAATTCCTCTTTTACTTTAAGTACATCAGATTTACATTGATCAACTATACCGTTTGACAATAATTGAACTGTACGAGCCGTGTAACAATTTCCTTGATGAAGTTCACTAATAATATTATATCAATTTCAATAAGACGTTCATAACTTGTATGGCATTTACCTTTTCTCCGGGCACAATTCCATGGTAAATAAATTGAATTATTTCTGCTGTCGGGGCTTGTAAACTTAACCTTACTTTATTTAATAAACAGATTTTTATTGTGATAGGTTAGAATTTGACACTTGACATCAACAAATTTTACTGTTACTATAAATTTTCTTGAAAAATTTGTAGTTATCACTAGGGATCGGATTTATAGGCACTAGGACCCCGATATCTTCATCATAATTATCATATCATGACGATTTTTCATCACATAATCATGTCCGGTGTCAAGGAGGTAGGGTTACCAAACGTCCGGTTTTTCCCGGACAAGTCCTGCTCTTTTTGGCGGCTGAATTTTTGTCCGGTATATATTTTCATGTTTTAATGAAGATGTCCTCTATTTGATCAAGCGCTTTAAAATAAGACTTGAAAATTTACACCAATAATAGATAAATAAAAACAAAAATCATACCAGTAATATAAAATGCGTTCATTATTTTATGTCCGACTGTATGATAATAACATCATTGCAATATCACTTAGCGACCATAAGATAACATTTTATGGTACTAGGCCGTTTTGCACCCACGTCAAGCTAGCACCCCCACCTTCTCAAAAATTAGAAATATTTATACTATAATTATGGACTAATTATGGACTAATTTTGGACAGCATTCGCGAATTTTGGACTACAACGGTTTGGCAATAAAAGATAAATCTTTGGTGGGGGTGCTGAGTTGACGTCAAGCTAGCACCCCCACCTCGAAAAAATTACATTTTTAAAAAATTAATTATACCATAATTATGGACTAATTATGGACTCATTTTGGACAGCTTTCGCGAATTTGGAACAATAACGGTTTCGCGATAAAAGATAAATCTTTGGTGGGGGTGCTGAGTTGACGTCAAGCTAGCACCCCCACCTCGAAAAAATTACTTTTTTTTTAAATTAAGTATACCATAATTATAAACTAATTATGGACTCATTTTGGACAGCATTTGCAAATTTGGAACAATAACGGTTTCGCGATAAAGGATAAATCTTTGGTGGGGGTGCTGAGTTGACGTCAAGCTAGCACCCCCACCTCGAAAAAATTACTTTTTTTTTAAATTAAGTATACCATAATTATAAACTAATTATGGACTCATTTTGGACAGCATTTGCAAATTTGGAACAATAACGGTTTCGCGATAAAGGATAAATCTTTGGTGGGGCTAAATTTTAAATTTGACTCTGACTTACATATTGCTGCCCCCCCCCCCAATCGAATTTTTTATTTTAATTGGTGTTAAACGTTTGAGCTTTAGTTGAGCTTTCATTTTCGTCGTTTGAGCCTCCCAAATTCCTAAAAGTGGTTGAAGAAAGGGGGGGGATATGAAAGAGTAGAGAGAATTTATAGTAACTTTTTCTTTATGCAATCGAGATCAATCGATAAAGTTTTGTTTAAGATTCATTGAGCTTTTTCTGCTATTGTTTGAGTTGACAAGACTTTATATTCCTATGCTCCTTTTCTACAGGA
Organism: Cantharis rufa; assembly: GCA_947369205.1. Lineage (NCBI taxonomy): Eukaryota > Metazoa > Arthropoda > Insecta > Coleoptera > Cantharidae > Cantharis > Cantharis rufa. The sequence continues at coordinate 93,865,971 of OX376303.1, forward strand.
AGGTAATCGTTTTTATTGGTTCGAATGCTAAGAAACTTGAATTGCGGTATTTAATTGAAAGACCAGCAGCCATCAGTCAGGGGACCCAAAATTGATGATAATTTATTGTTCATTACTTCAAATAAATATTTAATTTTAAATCAAAATAAAATCAAATCCAAATGAAAAGTTGTTTACCAAATTAAAATTTTAAATTTTCACGCGCAACTTGCTTGGAGGTACATAAAATTTAAAACACCAATAACTTTGAAAAAAATTACATTATAATGATGAATATAGAAGCTCGTTGAAGTTCAAACGAAGCTCTATAGATTGACACCAAAATTACTGAAAAATGTTGAAAAGTACCAAAAATAGAAAAACATGTCTACAACTTTCCTCTCCCAAAGATTTCGCAAATAACTCCGCGACCGTTGAAGTTCAAACAACGGGAACGGAAGCTCATTGAAGCTCTAAGGAAGCTCAAACGTTTGACACCAATTTTAATAAAAAATTTATTTGGGGGGGGGGGAGGGTAGTGACATGTATCTTTGACTCTGAGCATTTTCTAATACACCCTGTGCATGGAAAACGAAATTTTAATAAGAACACAGTGTCCTTGTCGAAGCAAATGCTCAGGCACTGAAATTATTACAGTTTCAGAAATTGGTAAGTGATTAATCTAGTCGGATTTTTTTTCTAGTTTTTCGTTTTTATTTATTTATTTTTATTATAGGATACTTTCTTGCTTTTGAGATTTATGATTCTAATAATCCATCAAAACTTCCATTTATCGAATTAAATGGAATTCCTCAAAAGATAAAATATTCCTTTATGGAAAAGGAATATAAAATAATGGGATTAGTTCATTTTGAACCACCACTGGATGATGATTTGACTTCCGTTGGCCACTATTATGCGCTTTGTTTGCGAAACCAGCAAGTATGGGTGCAATTAGACGATTGTAAAGATGCCCAAAACACCGTAAGAATAGAAAAACAAATTTATCCCCCCTTACTGTTATATTCAGAATAAGTACTATTTTTTTTTTAATAAATGCATCTATTAAATTGTTAGTATTTAAATTGTTGTTAAATATTTAAAAACATTTGTCCCGCCAAAGATTTAAAAACATTTGTCCCGCCAAAGATTTATCTTTTATCGCAAAACCGTTATTGTTCAAAATTCGCGAATGCTGTCCAAAATGAGTCCATAATTAGTCCATAATTATGGTATAATTAATTTTAAAAAAAAGTAATTTTTTCGAGGTGGGGGTGCTAGCTTGACGTCAACTCAACACCCTCCCCAAAGGTTTATCTTTTATTGCAAAACCGTTGTAGTCCAAAATTCGCAAATGCTGTCCAAAATGAGTCCATAATTAGTCCATAATTATGGTATACTTAATTTTAAAAAAAATGTAATTTTTTCGAGGTGGGGGTGCTAGCTTGACGTCAACTCAGCACCCCCACCAAAGATTTATCTTTTATCGCGAAACCGTTATTGTTCCAAATTCGCGAAAGCTGTCCAAAATGAGTCCATAATTAGTCCATAAATATGGTATAATTAATTTTTTAAAAATGTAATTTTTTCGAGGTGGGGGTGCTAGCTTGACGTCAACTCAGCACCCCCACCAAAGATTTATCTTTTATTGCCAAACCGTTGTAGTCCAAAATTCGCGAATGCTGTCCAAAATTAGTCCATAATTAGTCCATAATTATAGTATAAATATTTCTAATTTTTGAGAAGGTGGGGGTGCTAGCTTGACGTGGGTCCGTTTTGCTTTATTTATAAAGTAAAACGGCCGCCTGTCAATGTCAATGAATTAAACGTCAAGGTTAATATTTTATTTTATTTAATTGAATTTAAAAACTATTACATTAATTATTACTTTGATTATAATAGATTACAAAAGTTAGCTTTTGAAGCAATTTCAACGATTTCTTCCATTTTTTCACATAATTTTAAACCAAATTAATAAACAACTTATGTAAACCAGGAGCAATAGAAAAAGCACTCTTCGAAATTATACAATTTTTATTACCTAAATGTCAAAGTGGAAAAATGTAAAAGAAAATCTTCTACGGTGCAGTCGAACATAAAGCTATGTATGTCATTTGCACATAATTAGGCTTTTTGGACTCAGCCAATTTATTGGCCTCGCTCGCAAGCTCGCTCTGCCATTAACTAGGCTTCGTCCGATAAAGACCTAAATTATGTACTCATGACATAAATAGCTATTATAAATAAAAATATCATACCAATAAAAATTATTTTTGTTTATTTTTCAAAAATGTATGTAGGTAATTATTTTGTAGATAGGTGTAGACATGGGCGTACTCAGCTTTTGGCCTAGGGGGGGGCAAATCAGGAATTTTCTATTGATAAATAATTATTAAGTCATATCAAAGCAATATTTGAATTACCGATAAGTACACGCGAAACTCCCAACGGATTAAGGATCATCTCGGATGGGACGTCCAAGCATTTACGCGCGTTAAAATCGACCAACTTTTATGTTCATGTTTACTTCAGTGGACTGTATTTTTACTTTTTGCTAATCTTTAAAGGTTCAATAAAATCACACAAACATAAAATAAATTTAATTTCTTAATAATTATTAAAAGATGCTTGTTGTTACATTCGTAACTATTCTTAAACTAACTGAAAACTACTACAAAATAAACTTCTGATGTCAACCAAGTTTTTATTGCTCTGGTTCCTAAAATGTATTTAAAAACATAATTAAATTATTAACAATCGCAACTTCGTAAAACTATTAAACTTATGGATTTGCGAAAGAATGATGAATTTAGTTGAAATCTAATTTTAAACTTGTACATAATATTTGATACTGTTTTTTAAAACTTGGTGAATCGGAACCCGTTCTTTTCTTAACATTAACATTTAAAATTATGTTATGCCGGAACAATAATTATTCTGGTATAGGCACATAATTAACCAGCTAAATGTACATTAGCGTACCTAGGGGAAGGCGGGGGGGGGGCGGACCGCCCCGGGCGGCACATATTTAGGGGGGCGGCAGATTGCGGTATGTAAAAATTTTGTGTTTGAAAAAAGCTAAAGCATGTTAAATGTTTAATCACGAATACCTCGATAACCTTTTTTTTTTGCTCTTTTTAAATTCAAGACCGGGCGGCAAAAATTTAAGACCGCCCCGGGCGGCAAAAGCTCTAGGTACGCCAGTGTAAATGTATGGGCAACAGGAAGGATACAGGGAGGGGCAGCTCCTTCCCTGCCCTCCCCTGAGTACGCCCATGGGTGTAGACACCTATGCAGGGCCGGAACTAGGGTCTGGCGAGAGATTGTATCATGTGGCGAGAGAGAGCTGGTTGGGGGGCCTTAATTTTTAAATTAATAAAAGGCACTTTCTTAATTTATAAATTACCTCGAGGGGCTTAATAACAAAATTTCAATTTCATGTTTAAAGAACGAGATAATAACATAATAATTATTACAAAAGATCTTATTAATGTTTGTTAACAATACGATTTCTATTCTTAAATTTAGAAAACGCAGTATTTATGAAATGACTTTATTTAGGTATCATATTGTTATATGTTAAAAATAGATTAGCAGGATACCTGTGGCCTTGACCATGCGTAGATTAACTACTTGCTGCTGCGTGCTTAATTCTTTAACATATTTTTTAAATAAATTTGCTTCATTAAACCTATTTTTTTGAGAAAATATTTTTGTTTTGTTTTTGAACCTTTCAATTTTTGGGGTCAAAAAACACCAAAGGGTTACCCAAAACCTTACGATTTTTTCAAAAATCGCCAAAAATTTAGGTAGTCTTTTTTTGACTAAACCCGACGTGATTTGATGCGTGGAGTTCGAAAAGTGGTTCAAAATGACGTTCAAATATTTCCAACTTTAAAGACGCATAAATCCTAAAATATCATACTTACGGCAAATCCACCTGCTTCAGTCGATTTATCTCAAAAAACTGCATAGGAAAACGCCAAAAAATGCTTGGATTTGAAACTTTCGATTTTTGGGGTCAAAAAACACCAAACCTTACATTTTTTTCAAAAATCGCCAAAAATTAAAATGGTCTTTTTATGACCAAAACTGACGTGGATTTATGCGACGAGTACGAAAAACGCGGTATCGTTTGGGGAAAACGCTGGTAAGTGGTTCAAAATGACGTTCAAATATTTCCAACTTTAAAGACGCATAAATCCTAAAATATTATACTTACGGCAAATTCACCTGCGTCAGTAGATTTATCTCAAAAAAGTGCATAGGAAAACGCCAAAAATGCTTGGATTTGAAACTTTCGATTTTTGGGGTCAAAAAAAACCAAAGGGCTTAACCTTACGTTTTTTCAAAAATCGCCAAAAATTAAAATGGTCTTTTTCTGACCAAAACCGACGTGTTTTTATGCGAGGAGTTCGAAAAACGCGGTATGGTTTGGGGAAAACGCTGGTAAGTGGTTAAAAATGACGTTCAAATATTTCCAACTTTAAAGACGCATAAATCCTAAAATATCATACTTACGGCAAATCCACCTGCGTCAGTCGATTTATCTCAAAAAACTGCATAGGAAAACGCCAAAAAATGCTTGGATTTGAAACTTTCGATTTTTGGGGTCAAAAAACACCAAAGGGGTTAACCTTACGTTTTTTTCAAAAATTGCCAAAAATTAAAATGGTCTTTTTATGACCAAAACTGACGTGTTTTTATGCGAGGAGTTCGAAAAACGCGGTATCGTTTGGGGAAAACGCTCGTAAGTGGTTCAAAATGACGTTCAAATATTTCCAACTTTAAAGACGCATAAATCCTAAAATATTATACTTACGGCAAATCCACCTGCGTCAGCAGATTTATCTCAAAAAAGTGCATAGGAAAACGCCAAAAAATGCTTGGATTTGAAACTTTCGATTTTTGGGGTCAAAAAAAACCAAAGGGCTTAATCTTACGTTTTTTCAAAAATCGCCAAAAATTAAAATGGTCTTTTTATGACCAAAACTCACGTGTTTTTATGCGAGGAGTTCGAAAAACGCGGTATCGTTTGGTGAAAACGCTCGTAAGTGGTTCAAAATGACATTCAAATATTTCCAACTTTAAAGACGCATAAATCCTAAAATATTATACTTACGGCAAATCCACCTGCGTCAGTCGATTTATCTCAAAAAACTGCATAGGAAAACGACAAAAAATGCTTGGATTTGAAACTTTCGATTTTTGGGGTCAAAAAAAACCAAAGGGGTTAACCTTACGTTTTTTCAAAAATCGCCAAAAATTAAAATGGTCTTTTTCTGACCAAAACCGACGTGTTTTTATGCAAGGAGTTCGAAAAACGCGGTATCGTTTGGGGAAAACGCTGGTAAGTGGTTAAAAATGACGTTCAAATATTTCCAACTTTAAAGACGCATAAATCCTAAAATATCATACTTACGGCAAATCCACCTGCGTCAGTCGATTTATCTCAAAAAACTGCATTTGAAAACGCCAAAAAATGCTTGGATTTGAAATTTCGATTTTTGGGGTCAAAAAATACCAAAGGGGTTAACCTTACGTTTTTTTTCAAAAATCGCCAAAAATTAAAATGGTCTTTTTCTGACCAAAACCGACGTGTTTTTATGCGAGGAGTTCGAAAAACGCGGTATCGTTTGGGGAAAACGCTCGTAAGTGGTTCAAAATGACGTTCAAATATTTCCAACTTTAAAGACGCATAAATCCTAAAATATCATATTTACGGCAAATCCACCTGCGTCAGTCGATTTATCTCAAAAAACTGCATAGGAAAACGCCAAAAAATGCTTGGATTTGCAACTTTCGATTTTTGGGGTCAAAAAAAACCAAAGGGGTTAACCTTAGGTTTTTTAAAAAATCGCCAAAAATTAAAATGGTCTTTTTCTGACCAAAACCGACGTGTTTTTATGCGAGGAGTTCGAAAAACGCGGTATCGTTTGGGGAAAACGCTCGTAAGTGGTTCAAAGTGACGTTCAAATATTTCCAACTTTAAAGACGCATAAATCCTAAAATATCATACTTACGGCAAATCCACCTGCGTCAGTCGATTTATCTCAAAAAACTGCATTGGAAAACGCCAAAAAATGCTTGGATTTGAAATTTCGATTTTTGGGGTCAAAAAACACCAAAGGGGTTAACCTTACGTTTTTTTCAAAAATCGCCAAAAATTAAAATGGTCTTTTTATGACCAAAACTCACGTGTTTTTATGCGAGGAGTTCGAAAAACGCGGTATCGTTTGGGGAAAACGCTCGTAAGTGGTTCAAAATGACGTTCAAATATTTCCAACTTTAAAGACGCATAAATCCTAAAATATCATACTTACGGCAAATCCACCTGCGTCAGTCGATTTATCTCAAAAAACTGCATAGGTAAACGACAAAAAATGCTTGGATTTGAAACTTTCGATTTTTAGGGTCAAAAAACACCAAAGGGGTTAACCTTACGTTTTTTTCAAAAATCGCCAAAAATTAAAATGGTCTTTTTATGACCAAAACTGACGTGTTTTTATGCGTGGAGTTCGAAAAACGCGGTATCGTTTGGGGAAAACGCTCGTAAGTGGTTCAAAATGACGTTCAAATATTTCCAACTTTAAAGACGCATAAATCCTAAAATATCATACTTACGGCAAATCCACCTGCGTCAGTCGATTTATCTCAAAAAACTGCATAGGAAAACGCCAAAAAAAGCTTGGATTTGAAACTTTTGATTTTTTGGGTCAAAAAAAACCAAAGGGGTTAACCTTAGGTTTTTTAACAAATCGCCAAAAATTAAAATGGTCTTTTTCTGACCAAAACCGACGTGTTTTTATGCGAGGAGTTTGAAAAACGCGGTATTGTTTGGGGAAAACGCTGGTAAGTGGTTAAAAATGACGTTCAAATATTTCCAACTTTAAAGACGCATAAATCCCAAAATATTATACTTACGGCAAATCCACCTGCGTCAGTCGATTTATCTCAAAAAACTGCATAGGAAAACGCCAAAAAATGCTTGGATTTGAAACTTTCGATTTTTGGGGTCAAAAAAAACCAAAGGGGTTAACCTTAGGTTTTTTAAAAAATCGCCAAAAATTAAAATGGTCTTTTTATGACCAAAACTGACGTGTTTTTATGCGAGGAGTTCGAAAAACGCGGTATCGTTTGGGGAAAACGCTCGTAAGTGGTTCAAAACGACGTTCAAATATTTCCAACTTTAAAGACGCATAAATCCTAAAATATCATACTTACGGCAAATCCACCTGCGTCAGTCGATTTATCTCAAAAAACTGCTTAGGAAAACGCCAAAAAATGCTTGTATTTGAAACTTTCGATTTTTGGGGTCAAAAAACACCAAAGGGGTTAACCTTACGTTTTTTTTAAAAATCGCCAAAAATTAAAATGGTCTTTTTATGACCAAAACTGACGTGTTTTTATGCGAGGTGTTCGAAAAACGCGGTATCGTTTGGGGAAATCGCTCGTAAGTGGTTCAAAATGACGTTCAAATATTTCCAACTTTAAAGACGCATAAATCCTAAAATATCATACTTACGACAAATACACCTGCGTCAGTCGATTTCTCTCAAAAAACTGCATAGGAAAACGCCAAAAAATGCTTGTATTTGAAACTTTCGATTTTTGGGGTCAAAAAACACCAAAGGGGTTAACCTTACGTTTTTTTCAAAAATCGCCAAAAATTAAAATGGTCTTTTTATGACCAAAACTTACATGTTTTTATACGAGGAGTTCGAAAAACGCGGTATCGTTTGGGGAAAACGCTCGTAAGTTGTTCAAAATGACGATCAAATATTTCCAACTTTAAAGACGCATAAATCCTAAAATATCATACTTACGGCAAATCCACCTGCGTCAGTCGATTTATCTCAAAAAACTGCATAGGAAAACGGCAAAAAAATGCTTGGATTTAAAACTTTCAATTTTTGGGGTCAAAAAACACCAAAGGGGTTAACCTTACGTTTTTTTCAAAAATCGCCGAAAATTAAAATGGTCTTTTTATGACCAAAACTGACGTGTTTTTATGCGAGGAGTTCGAAAAACGCGGTATCGTTTGGGGAAAACGCTCGTAAGTGGTTCAAAGTGACGTTCAAATATTTCCAACTTTAAAGACGCATAAATCCTAAAATATCATACTTACGACAAATACACCTGCGTCAGTCGATTTATCTCAAAAAACTGCATAGGAAAACGCCAAAAAATGCTTGTATTTGAAACTTTCGATTTTTGGGGTCAAAAAACACCAAAGGGGTTAACCTTACGTTTTTTTCAAAAATCGCCAAAAATTAAAATGGTCTTTTTATGACCAAAACTTACATGTTTTTATACGAGGAGTTCGAAAAACGCGGTATCGTTTGGGGAAAACGCTCGTAAGTTGTTCAAAATGACGATCAAATATTTCCAACTTTAAAGACGCATAAATCCTAAAATATCATACTTACGGCAAATCCACCTGTGTCAGTCGATTTATCTCAAAAAACTGCATAGGAAAACGGCAAAAAAATGCTTGGATTTAAAACTTTCAATTTTTGGGGTCAAAAAACACCAAAGGGGTTAACCTTACGTTTTTTTCAAAAATCGCCGAAAATTAAAATGGTCTTTTTATGACCAAAACTGACGTGTTTTTATGCGAGGAGTTCGAAAAACGCGGTATCGTTTGGGGAAAACGCTCGTAAGTGGTTCAAAGTGACGTTCAAATATTTCCAACTTTAAAGACGCATAAATCCTAAAATATCATACTTACGGCAAATCCACCTGCTTCAGTCGATTTATCTCAAAAAACTGCATAGGAAAACGCCAAAAAATGCTTGGATTTGAAACTTTCGATGTTTGGGGTCAAAAAACACCTAAGGGTTAACCTTACGTTTTTTTCAAAAATCGCCAAAAATTAAAATGGTCTTTTTATGACCAAAACTGACGTGTTTTTATGCTAGGAGTTCGAAAAACGCGGTATCGTTTGGGGAAATCGCTCGTAAGTGGTTCAAAATGACGTTCAAATATTTCCAACTTTAAAGACGCATAAATCCTAAAATATCATACTTACGGCAAATCCACCTGCGTCAGTCGATTTATCTCAAAAAACTGCATAGGAAAACGGCAAAAAATGCTTGGATTTGAAACTTTCGATTTTTGGGGTCAAAAAACACCAAAGGGGTTAACCTTACGTTTTTTTCAAAAATCGCCAAAAATTAAAATGATCTTTTTATGACCAAAACCGACGTGTTTTTATGCGAGGAGTTCGAAAAACGCGGTATCGTTAGGGGAAAACGCTCGTAAGTGGTTCAAAATGACGTTCAAATATTTCCAACTTTAAAGACGCATAAATCCTAAAATATCATACTTACGGCAAATTCACCTGCGGCAGTCGATTTATCTCAAAAAACTGCATAGGAAAACGGCAAAAAATGCTTGGATTTGAAACTTTCGATTTTTGGGGTCAAAAAACACCAAAGGGGTTGCCCTTACGATTTTTTCAAAAATCGCCAAAAATTAAAATGGTCTTTTTATGACCAAAACTGACGTGTTTTTATGCGAGGAGTTCGAAAAACGCGGTATCGTTTGGGGAAATTGCTCGTAAGTTGTTCAAAATGACGTTCAAATATTTCCAACTTTAAAGACGCATAAATCCTAAAATATCATACTTACGGCAAATCCACCTGCGTCAGTCGATTTATCTCAAAAAACTGCATAGGAAAACGCCAAAAAATGCTTGGATTTGAAACTTTCGATTTTTGGGGTCAAAAAACACCAAAGGGGTTAACCTTACGTTTTTTTTAAAAATCGCCAAAAATTAAAATGGTCTTTTTATGACCAAAACTGACGTGTTTTTATGCGAGGAGTTCGAAAAACGCGGTATCGTTTGGGGAAAACGCTCGTAAGTGGTTCAAAACGACGTTCAAATATTTCCAACTTTAAAGACGCATAAATCCTAAAATATCATACTTACGGCAAATCCACCTGCGTCAGTCGATTTATCTCAAAAAACTGCATAGGAAAACGCCAAAAAATGCTTGGATTTTAAACTTTCGGTTTTTGGGGTCAAAAAACACCAAAGGGGTTGACCTTACGTTTTTTTCAAAAATCGCCAAAAATTAAAATGGTCTTTTTATGACCAAAACTGACGTGTTTTTATGCGAGGAGTTCGAAAAACGCGGTATCGTTTGGGGAAATTGCTCGTAAGTTGTTCAAAATGACGTTCAAATATTTCCAACTTTAAAGACGCATAAATCCTAAAATATCATACTTACGGCAAATCCACCTGCGTCAGTCGATTTATCTCAAAAAATTGCATAGGAAAACGCCAAAAAATGCTTGGATTTGAAACTTTCGATTTTTGGGGTCAAAAAACACCAAAGGGGTTTACCTTACGTTTTTTTCAAAAATCGCCAAAAATTAAAATGGTCTTTTTATGACCAAAACTGACGTGTTTTTATGCGAGGAGTTCGAAAAACGCGGTATCGTTTGGGGAAATTGCTCGTAAGTGGTTCAAAGTGACGTTCAAATATTTCCAACTTTAAAGACGCATAAATCCTAAAATATCATACTTACGGCAAATCCACCTGCTTCAGTCGATTTATCTCAAAAAACTGCATAGGAAAACGCCAAAAAATGCTTGGATTTGAAACTTTCGATGTTTGGGGTCAAAAAACACCTAAGGGTTAACCTTACGTTTTTTTCAAAAATCGCCAAAAATTAAAATGGTCTTTTTATGACCAAAACTGACGTGTTTTTATGCTAGGAGTTCGAAAAACGCGGTATCGTTTGGGGAAATCGCTCGTAAGTGGTTCAAAATGACGTTCAAATATTTCCAACTTTAAAGACGCATAAATCCTAAAATATCATACTTACGGCAAATCCACCTGCGTCAGTCGATTTATCTCAAAAAACTGCATAGGAAAACGGCAAAAAATGCTTGCATTTGAAACTTTCGATTTTTGGGGTCAAAAAACACCAAAGGGGTTAACCTTACGTTTTTTTCAAAAATCGCCAAAAATTAAAATGGTCTTTTTATGACCAAAACTGACGTGTTTTTATGCTAGGAGTTCGAAAAACGCGGTATCGTTTGGGGAAATCGCTCGTAAGTGGTTCAAAATGACGTTCAAATATTTCCAACTTTAAAGACGCATAAATCCTAAAATATCATACTTACGGCAAATCCACCTGCGTCAGTCGATTTATCTCAAAAAACTGCATAGGAAAACGCCAAAAAATGCTTGGATTTGAAACTTTCGATTTTTGGGGTCAAAAAACACCAAAGGGGTTTACCTTACGTTTTTTTCAAAAATCGCCAAAAATTAAAATGGTCTTTTTATGACCAAAACTGACGTGTTTTTATGCGAGGAGTTCGAAAAACGCGGTATCGTTTGGGGAAATTGCTCGTAAGTGGTTCAAAGTGACGTTCAAATATTTCCAACTTTAAAGACGCATAAATCCTAAAATATCATACTTACGGCAAATCCACCTGCTTCAGTCGATTTATCTCAAAAAACTGCATAGGAAAACGCCAAAAAATGCTTGGATTTGAAACTTTCGATGTTTGGGGTCAAAAAACACCTAAGGGTTAACCTTACGTTTTTTTCAAAAATCGCCAAAAATTAAAATGGTCTTTTTATGACCAAAACTGACGTGTTTTTATGCTAGGAGTTCGAAAAACGCGGTATCGTTTGGGGAAATCGCTCGTAAGTGGTTCAAAATGACGTTCAAATATTTCCAACTTTAAAGACGCATAAATCCTAAAATATCATACTTACGGCAAATCCACCTGCGTCAGTCGATTTATCTCAAAAAACTGCATAGGAAAACGGCAAAAAATGCTTGCATTTGAAACTTTCGATTTTTGGGGTCAAAAAACACCAAAGGGGTTAACCTTACGTTTTTTTCAAAAATCGCCAAAAATTAAAATGGTCTTTTTATGACCAAAACTGACGTGTTTTTATGCTAGGAGTTCGAAAAACGCGGTATCGTTTGGGGAAATCGCTCGTAAGTGGTTCAAAATGACGTTCAAATATTTCCAACTTTAAAGACGCATAAATCCTAAAATATCATACTTACGGCAAATCCACCTGCGTCAGTCGATTTATCTCAAAAAACTGCATAGGAAAACGCCAAAAAATGCTTGGATTTGAAACTTTCGATTTTTGGGGTCAAAAAACACCAAAGGGGTTTACCTTACGTTTTTTTCAAAAATCGCCAAAAATTAAAATGGTCTTTTTATGACCAAAACTGACGTGTTTTTATGCGAGGAGTTCGAAAAACGCGGTATCGTTTGGGGAAATTGCTCGTAAGTGGTTCAAAGTGACGTTCAAATATTTCCAACTTTAAAGACGCATAAATCCTAAAATATCATACTTACGGCAAATCCACCTGCTTCAGTCGATTTATCTCAAAAAACTGCATAGGAAAACGCCAAAAAATGCTTGGATTTGAAACTTTCGATGTTTGGGGTCAAAAAACACCTAAGGGTTAACCTTACGTTTTTTTCAAAAATCGCCAAAAATTAAAATGGTCTTTTTATGACCAAAACTGACGTGTTTTTATGCTAGGAGTTCGAAAAACGCGGTATCGTTTGGGGAAATCGCTCGTAAGTGGTTCAAAATGACGTTCAAATATTTCCAACTTTAAAGACGCATAAATCCTAAAATATCATACTTACGGCAAATCCACCTGCGTCAGTCGATTTATCTCAAAAAACTGCATAGGAAAACGGCAAAAAATGCTTGCATTTGAAACTTTCGATTTTTGGGGTCAAAAAACACCAAAGGGGTTAACCTTACGTTTTTTTCAAAAATCGCCAAAAATTAAAATGGTCTTTTTATGACCAAAACTGACGTGTTTTTATGCTAGGAGTTCGAAAAACGCGGTATCGTTTGGGGAAATCGCTCGTAAGTGGTTCAAAATGACGTTCAAATATTTCCAACTTTAAAGACGCATAAATCCTAAAATATCATACTTACGGCAAATCCACCTGCGTCAGTCGATTTATCTCACAAAACTGCATAGGAAAACGGCAAAGAATGCTTGGATTTGAAACTTTCGATTTTTGGGGTCAAAAAACACCAAAGGGGTTAACCTTACGTTTTTTTCAAAAATCGCCAAAAATTAAAATGGTCTTTTTATGACCAAAACTGACGTGTTTTTATGCTAGGAGTTCGAAAAACGCGGTATCGTTTGGGGAAATCGCTCGTAAGTGGTTCAAAATGACGTTCAAATATTTCCAACTTTAAAGACGCATAAATCCTAAAATATCATACTTACGGCAAATCCACCTGCGTCAGTCGATTTATCTCACAAAACTGCATAGGAAAACGGCAAAGAATGCTTGGATTTGAAACTTTCGATTTTTGGGGTCAAAAAACACCAAAGGGGTTAACCTTACGTTTTTTTCAAAAATCGCCAAAAATTAAAATGGTCTTTTTATGACCAAAACTGACGTGTTTTTATGCGAGGAGTTCGAAAAACGCGGTATCGTTTGGGGAAATCGCTCGTAAGTGGTTCAAAATGACGTTCATATATTTCCAACTTTAAAGACGCATAAATCCTAAAATATCATACTTACGGCAAATCCACCTGCGTCAGTCGATTTATCTCAAAAAACTGCATAGGAAAACGGCAAAAAATGCTTGGATTTGAAACTTTCGATTTTTGGGGTCAAAAAACACCAAAGGGGTTAACCTTACGTTTTTTTCAAAAATTAAAATGGTCTTTTTATGACCAAAACTGACGTGTTTTTATGCGAGGAGTTCGAAAAACGCGGTATCGTTTGGGGAAAACGCTCGTAAGTGGTTCAAAACGACGTTCAAATATTTCCAACTTTAAAGACGCATAAATCCTAAAATATCATACTTACGGCAAATCCACCTGCGTCAGTTGATTTATCTCAAAAAACTGCATAGGAAAACGCCAAAAAATGCTTGGATTTGAAACTTTCGGTTTTTGGGGTCAAAAAACACCAAAGGGGTTAACCCTACGTTTTTTTCAAAAATCGGCGAAAATTAAAATGGTCTTTTTATGACCAAAACTGACGTGTTTTTATGCGAGGAGTTCGAAAAACGCGGTATCGTTTGGGGAAAACGCTCGTAAGTGGTTCAAAACGACGTTCAAATATTTCCAACTTTAAAGACGCATAAATCCTAAAATATCATACTTACGGCAAATCCACCTGCGTCAGTTGATTTATCTCAAAAAACTGCATAGGAAAACGCCAAAAAATGCTTGGATTTGAAACTTTCGATTTTTGGGGTCAAAAAACACCAAAGGGGTTTACCTTACGTTTTTTTCAAAAATCGCCAAAAATTAAAATGGTCTTTTTATGACCAAAACTGACGTGTTTTTATGCGAGGAGTTCGAAAAACGCGGTATCGTTTGGGGAAATTGCTCGTAAGTGGTTCAAAATGACGTTCAAATATTTCCAACTTTAAAGACGCATAAATCCTAAAATATCATACTTACGGCAAATCCACCTGCGTCAGTCGATTTATCTCAAAAACTGCATAGGAAATCGGCAAAAAATGCTTGGATTTGAAACTTTCGATTTTTGGGGTCAAAAAACACCAAAGGGGTTAACCTTACGTTTTTTTCAAAAATCGGCGAAAATTAAAATGGTCTTTTTATGACCAAAACTGACGTGTTTTTATGCGAGGAGTTCGAAAAACGCGGTATCGTTTGGGGAAATCGCTCGTAAGTGGTTCAAAATGACGTTCAAATATTTCCAACTTTAAAGACGCATATATCCTAAAATATCATTCTTACGGCAAATCCACCTGCGTCAGTCGATTTATCTCAAAAAACTGCATAGGAAAACGCCAAAAAATGCTTGGATTTGAAACTTTCGATTTTTGGGGTCAAAAAACACCAAAGGGGTTAACCTTACGTTTTTTTCAAAAATCGCCAAAAATTAAAATGAACTTTTTATGACCAAAACTGACGTGTTTTTATGCGAGGAGTTCGAAAAACGCGGTATCGTTAGGGGAAAACGCTCGTAAGTGGTTCAAAATGACGTTCAAATATTTCCAACTTTAAAGACGCATAAATCCTAAAATATCATACTTACGGCAAATTCACCTGCGGCAGTCGATTTATCTCAAAAAACTGCATAGGAAAACGGCAAAAAATGCTTGGATTTGAAACTTTCGATTTTTGGGGTCAAAAAACACCAAAGGGGTTGCCCTTACGATTTTTTCAAAAATCGCCAAAAATTAAAATGGTCTTTTTATGACCAAAACTGACGTGTTTTTATGCGAGGAGTTCGAAAAACGCGGTATCGTTTGGGGAAATTGCTCGTAAGTTGTTCAAAATGACGTTCAAATATTTCCAACTTTAAAGACGCATAAATCCTAAAATATCATACTTACGGCAAATCCACCTGCGTCAGTCGATTTATCTCAAAAAACTGCATAGGAAAACGCCAAAAAATGCTTGGATTTGAAACTTTCGATTTTTGGGGTCAAAAAACACCAAAGGGGTTAACCTTACGTTTTTTTTAAAAATCGCCAAAAATTAAAATGGTCTTTTTATGACCAAAACTGACGTGTTTTTATGCGAGGAGTTCGAAAAACGCGGTATCGTTTGGGGAAAACGCTCGTAAGTGGTTCAAAACGACGTTCAAATATTTCCAACTTTAAAGACGCATAAATCCTAAAATATCATACTTACGGCAAATCCACCTGCTTCAGTCGATTTATCTCAAAAAACTGCATAGGAAAACGCCAAAAAATGCTTGGATTTGAAACTTTCGATGTTTGGGGTCAAAAAACACCTAAGGGTTAACCTTACGTTTTTTTCAAAAATCGCCAAAAATTAAAATGGTCTTTTTATGACCAAAACTGACGTGTTTTTATGCGAGGAGTTCGAAAAACGCGGTATCGTTTGGGGAAAACGCTCGTAAGTGGTTCAAAACGACGTTCAAATATTTCCAACTTTAAAGACGCATAAATCCTAAAATATCATACTTACGGCAAATCCACCTGCGTCAGTTGATTTATCTCAAAAAACTGCATAGGAAAACGCCAAAAAATGCTTGGATTTGAAACTTTCGGTTTTTGGGGTCAAAAAACACCAAAGGGGTTAACCTTACGTTTTTTTCAAAAATCGCCAAAAATTAAAATGGTCTTTTTATGACCAAAACTGACGTGTTTTTATGCGGGGAGTTCGAAAAACGCGGTATCGTTTGGGTAAATCGCTCGTAAGTGGTTCAAAATGACGTTCAAATATTTCCAACTTTAAAGACGCATAAATCCTAAAATATCATACTTACGGCAAATGCACCTGCGTCAGTCGATTTATCTCAAAAACTGCATAGGAAATCGGCAAAAAATGCTTGGATTTGAAACTTTCGATTTTTGGGGTCAAAAAACACCAAAGGGGTTAACCTTACGTTTTTTTCAAAAATCGGCGAAAATTAAAATGGTCTTTTTATGACCAAAACTGACGTGTTTTTATGCGAGGAGTTCGAAAAACGCGGTATCGTTTGGGGAAAACGCTCGTAAGTGGTTCAAAACGACGTTCAAATATTTCCAACTTTAAAGACGCATAAATCCTAAAATATCATACTTACGGCAAATCCACCTGCGTCAGTTGATTTATCTCAAAAAACTGCATAGGAAAACGCCAAAAAATGCTTGGATTTGAAACTTTCGATTTTTGGGGTCAAAAAACACCAAAGGGGTTTACCTTACGTTTTTTTCAAAAATCGCCAAAAATTAAAATGGTCTTTTTATGACCAAAACTGACGTGTTTTTATGCTAGGAGTTCGAAAAACGCGGTATCGTTTGGGGAAATCGCTCGTAAGTGGTTCAAAATGACGTTCAAATATTTCCAACTTTAAAGACGCATAAATCCTAAAATATCATACTTACGGCAAATCCACCTGCGTCAGTCGATTTATCTCACAAAACTGCATAGGAAAACGGCAAAGAATGCTTGGATTTGAAACTTTCGATTTTTGGGGTCAAAAAACACCAAAGGGGTTAACCTTACGTTTTTTTCAAAAATCGCCAAAAATTAAAATGGTCTTTTTATGACCAAAACTGACGTGTTTTTATGCGAGGAGTTCGAAAAACGCGGTATCGTTTGGGGAAATCGCTCGTAAGTGGTTCAAAATGACGTTCATATATTTCCAACTTTAAAGACGCATAAATCCTAAAATATCATACTTACGGCAAATCCACCTGCGTCAGTCGATTTATCTCAAAAAACTGCATAGGAAAACGGCAAAAAATGCTTGGATTTGAAACTTTCGATTTTTGGGGTCAAAAAACACCAAAGGGGTTAACCTTACGTTTTTTTCAAAAATTAAAATGGTCTTTTTATGACCAAAACTGACGTGTTTTTATGCGAGGAGTTCGAAAAACGCGGTATCGTTTGGGGAAAACGCTCGTAAGTGGTTCAAAACGACGTTCAAATATTTCCAACTTTAAAGACGCATAAATCCTAAAATATCATACTTACGGCAAATCCACCTGCGTCAGTTGATTTATCTCAAAAAACTGCATAGGAAAACGCCAAAAAATGCTTGGATTTGAAACTTTCGGTTTTTGGGGTCAAAAAACACCAAAGGGGTTAACCTTACGTTTTTTTCAAAAATCGCCAAAAATTAAAATGGTCTTTTTATGACAAAACTGACGTGTTTTTATGCGGGGAGTTCGAAAAACGCGGTATCGTTTGGGTAAATCGCTCGTAAGTGGTTCAAAATGACGTTCAAATATTTCCAACTTTAAAGACGCATAAATCCTAAAATATCATACTTACGGCAAATGCACCTGCGTCAGTCGATTTATCTCAAAAACTGCATAGGAAATCGGCAAAAAATGCTTGGATTTGAAACTTTCGATTTTTGGGGTCAAAAAACACCAAAGGGGTTAACCTTACGTTTTTTTCAAAAATCGGCGAAAATTAAAATGGTCTTTTTATGACCAAAACTGACGTGTTTTTATGCGAGGAGTTCGAAAAACGCGGTATCGTTTGGGGAAAACGCTCGTAAGTGGTTCAAAACGACGTTCAAATATTTCCAACTTTAAAGACGCATAAATCCTAAAATATCATACTTACGGCAAATCCACCTGCGTCAGTTGATTTATCTCAAAAAACTGCATAGGAAAACGCCAAAAAATGCTTGGATTTGAAACTTTCGATTTTTGGGGTCAAAAAACACCAAAGGGGTTTACCTTACGTTTTTTTCAAAAATCGCCAAAAATTAAAATGGTCTTTTTATGACCAAAACTGACGTGTTTTTATGCGAGGAGTTCGAAAAACGCGGTATCGTTTGGGGAAATTGCTCGTAAGTGGTTCAAAATGACGTTCAAATATTTCCAACTTTAAAGACGCATAAATCCTAAAATATCATACTTACGGCAAATCCACCTGCGTCAGTCGATTTATCTCAAAAACTGCATAGGAAATCGGCAAAAAATGCTTGGATTTGAAACTTTCGATTTTTGGGGTCAAAAAACACCAAAGGGGTTAACCTTACGTTTTTTTCAAAAATCGGCGAAAATTAAAATGGTCTTTTTATGACCAAAACTGACGTGTTTTTATGCGAGGAGTTCGAAAAACGCGGTATCGTTTGGGGAAATCGCTCGTAAGTGGTTCAAAATGACGTTCAAATATTTCCAACTTTAAAGACGCATATATCCTAAAATATCATTCTTACGGCAAATCCACCTGCGTCAGTCGATTTATCTCAAAAAACTGCATAGGAAAACGCCAAAAAATGCTTGGATTTGAAACTTTCGATTTTTGGGGTCAAAAAACACCAAAGGGGTTAACCTTACGTTTTTTTCAAAAATCGCCAAAAATTAAAATGAACTTTTTATGACCAAAACTGACGTGTTTTTATGCGAGGAGTTCGAAAAACGCGGTATCGTTAGGGGAAAACGCTCGTAAGTGGTTCAAAATGACGTTCAAATATTTCCAACTTTAAAGACGCATAAATCCTAAAATATCATACTTACGGCAAATTCACCTGCGGCAGTCGATTTATCTCAAAAAACTGCATAGGAAAACGGCAAAAAATGCTTGGATTTGAAACTTTCGATTTTTGGGGTCAAAAAACACCAAAGGGGTTGCCCTTACGATTTTTTCAAAAATCGCCAAAAATTAAAATGGTCTTTTTATGACCAAAACTGACGTGTTTTTATGCGAGGAGTTCGAAAAACGCGGTATCGTTTGGGGAAATTGCTCGTAAGTTGTTCAAAATGACGTTCAAATATTTCCAACTTTAAAGACGCATAAATCCTAAAATATCATACTTACGGCAAATCCACCTGCGTCAGTCGATTTATCTCAAAAAACTGCATAGGAAAACGCCAAAAAATGCTTGGATTTGAAACTTTCGATTTTTGGGGTCAAAAAACACCAAAGGGGTTAACCTTACGTTTTTTTTAAAAATCGCCAAAAATTAAAATGGTCTTTTTATGACCAAAACTGACGTGTTTTTATGCGAGGAGTTCGAAAAACGCGGTATCGTTTGGGGAAAACGCTCGTAAGTGGTTCAAAACGACGTTCAAATATTTCCAACTTTAAAGATGCATAAATCCTAAAATATCATACTTACGGCAAATCCACCTGCGTCAGTCGATTTATCTCAAAAAACTGCATAGGAAAACGCCAAAAAATGCTTGGATTTTAAACTTTCGGTTTTTGGGGTCAAAAAACACCAAAGGGGTTGACCTTACGTTTTTTTCAAAAATCGCCAAAAATTAAAATGGTCTTTTTATGACCAAAACTGACGTGTTTTTATGCGAGGAGTTCGAAAAACGCGGTATCGTTTGGGGAAATTGCTCGTAAGTTGTTCAAAATGACGTTCAAATATTTCCAACTTTAAAGACGCATAAATCCTAAAATATCATACTTACGGCAAATCCACCTGCGTCAGTCGATTTATCTCAAAAAATTGCATAGGAAAACGCCAAAAAATGCTTGGATTTGAAACTTTCGATTTTTGGGGTCAAAAAACACCAAAGGGGTTAACCTTACGTTTTTTTTAAAAATCGCCAAAAATTAAAATGGTCTTTTTATGACCAAAACTGACGTGTTTTTATGCGAGGAGTTCGAAAAACGCGGTATCGTTTGGGGAAATTGCTCGTAAGTTGTTCAAAATGACGTTCAAATATTTCCAACTTTAAAGACGCATAAATCCTAAAATATCATACTTACGACAAATCCACCTGCGTCAGTCGATTTATCTCAAAAAACTGCATTTGAAAACGCCAAAAAATGCTTGGATTTGAAATTTCGATTTTTGGGGTCAAAAAACACCAAATGGGTTAACCTTACGTTTTTTTCAAAAATCGCCAAAAATTAAAATGGTCTTTTTATGACCAAAACTGACGTGTTTTTATGCGAGGAGTTCGAAAAACGCGGTATCGTTTGGGGAAATTGCTCGTAAGTGGTTCAAAGTGACGTTCAAATATTTCCAACTTTAAAGACGCATAAATCCTAAAATATCATACTTACGGCAAATCCACCTGCTTCAGTCGATTTATCTCAAAAAACTGCATAGGAAAACGCCAAAAAATGCTTGGATTTGAAACTTTCGATGTTTGGGGTCAAAAAACACCTAAGGGTTAACCTTACGTTTTTTTCAAAAATCGCCAAAAATTAAAATGGTCTTTTTATGACCAAAACTGACGTGTTTTTATGCGAGGAGTTCGAAAAACGCGGTATCGTTTGGGGAAAACGCTCGTAAGTGGTTCAAAACGACGTTCAAATATTTCCAACTTTAAAGACGCATAAATCCTAAAATATCATACTTACGGCAAATCCACCTGCGTCAGTTGATTTATCTCAAAAAACTGCATAGGAAAACGCCAAAAAATGCTTGGATTTGAAACTTTCGGTTTTTGGGGTCAAAAAACACCAAAGGGGTTAACCTTACGTTTTTTTCAAAAATCGCCAAAAATTAAAATGGTCTTTTTATGACCAAAACTGACGTGTTTTTATGCGGGGAGTTCGAAAAACGCGGTATCGTTTGGGTAAATCGCTCGTAAGTGGTTCAAAATGACGTTCAAATATTTCCAACTTTAAAGACGCATAAATCCTAAAATATCATACTTACGGCAAATGCACCTGCGTCAGTCGATTTATCTCAAAAACTGCATAGGAAATCGGCAAAAAATGCTTGGATTTGAAACTTTCGATTTTTGGGGTCAAAAAACACCAAAGGGGTTAACCTTACGTTTTTTTCAAAAATCGGCGAAAATTAAAATGGTCTTTTTATGACCAAAACTGACGTGTTTTTATGCGAGGAGTTCGAAAAACGCGGTATCGTTTGGGGAAAACGCTCGTAAGTGGTTCAAAACGACGTTCAAATATTTCCAACTTTAAAGACGCATAAATCCTAAAATATCATACTTACGGCAAATCCACCTGCGTCAGTTGATTTATCTCAAAAAACTGCATAGGAAAACGCCAAAAAATGCTTGGATTTGAAACTTTCGATTTTTGGGGTCAAAAAACACCAAAAGGGTTAACCTTACGTTTTTTTCAAAAATCGCCAAAAATTAAAATGGTCTTTTTATGACCAAAACTGACGTGTTTTTATGCGAGGAGTTCGAAAAACGCGGTATCGTTTGGGGAAATTGCTCGTAAGTGGTTCAAAATGACGTTCAAATATTTCCAACTTTAAAGACGCATAAATCCTAAAATATCATACTTACGGCAAATCCACCTGCGTCAGTCGATTTATCTCAAAAACTGCATAGGAAATCGGCAAAAAATGCTTGGATTTGAAACTTTCGATTTTTGGGGTCAAAAAACACCAAAGGGGTTAACCTTACGTTTTTTTCAAAAATCGGCGAAAATTAAAATGGTCTTTTTATGACCAAAACTGACGTGTTTTTATGCGAGGAGTTCGAAAAACGCGGTATCGTTTGGGGAAATCGCTCGTAAGTGGTTCAAAATGACGTTCAAATATTTCCAACTTTAAAGACGCATATATCCTAAAATATCATACTTACGGCAAATTCACCTGCGGCAGTCGATTTATCTCAAAAAACTGCATAGGAAAACGGCAAAAAATGCTTGGATTTGAAACTTTCGATTTTTGGGGTCAAAAAACACCAAAGGGGTTGCCCTTACGATTTTTTCAAAAATCGCCAAAAATTAAAATGGTCTTTTTATGACCAAAACTGACGTGTTTTTATGCGAGGAGTTCGAAAAACGCGGTATCGTTTGGGGAAATTGCTCGTAAGTTGTTCAAAATGACGTTCAAATATTTCCAACTTTAAAGACGCATAAATCCTAAAATATCATACTTACGGCAAATCCACCTGCGTCAGTCGATTTATCTCAAAAAACTGCATAGGAAAACGCCAAAAAATGCTTGGATTTGAAACTTTCGATTTTTGGGGTCAAAAAACACCAAAGGGGTTAACCTTACGTTTTTTTTAAAAATCGCCAAAAATTAAAATGGTCTTTTTATGACCAAAACTGACGTGTTTTTATGCGAGGAGTTCGAAAAACGCGGTATCGTTTGGGGAAAACGCTCGTAAGTGGTTCAAAACGACGTTCAAATATTTCCAACTTTAAAGACGCATAAATCCTAAAATATCATACTTACGGCAAATCCACCTGCGTCAGTCGATTTATCTCAAAAAACTGCATAGGAAAACGCCAAAAAATGCTTGGATTTTAAACTTTCGGTTTTTGGGGTCAAAAAACACCAAAGGGGTTGACCTTACGTTTTTTTCAAAAATCGCCAAAAATTAAAATGGTCTTTTTATGACCAAAACTGACGTGTTTTTATGCGAGGAGTTCGAAAAACGCGGTATCGTTTGGGGAAATCGCTCGTAAGTGGTTCAAAATGACGTTCAAATATTTCCAACTTTAAAGACGCATATATCCTAAAATATCATTCTTACGGCAAATCCACCTGCGTCAGTCGATTTATCTCAAAAAACTGCATAGGAAAACGCCAAAAAATGCTTGGATTTGAAACTTTCGATTTTTGGGGTCAAAAAACACCAAAGGGGTTAACCTTACGTTTTTTTCAAAAATCGCCAAAAATTAAAATGATCTTTTTATGACCAAAACTGACGTGTTTTTATGCGAGGAGTTCGAAAAACGCGGTATCGTTAGGGGAAAACGCTCGTAAGTGGTTCAAAATGACGTTCAAATATTTCCAACTTTAAAGACGCATAAATCCTAACATATCATACTTACGGCAAATCCACCTGCGTCAGTCGATTTATCTCAAAAAACTGCATAGGAAAACGGCAAAAAATGCTTGGATTTGAAACTTTCGATTTTTGGGGTCAAAAAACACCAAAGGGGTTAACCTTACGATTTTTTCAAAAATCGCCAAAAATTAAAATGGTCTTTTTATGACCAAAACTGACGTGTTTTTATGCGAGGAGTTCGAAAAACGCGGTATCGTTTGGGGAAATTGCTCGTAAGTGGTTCAAAGTGACGTTCAAATATTTCCAACTTTAAAGACGCATAAATCCTAAAATATCATACTTACGGCAAATCCACCTGCTTCAGTCGATTTATCTCAAAAAACTGCATAGGAAAACGCCAAAAAATGCTTGGATTTGAAACTTTCGATGTTTGGGGTCAAAAAACACCTAAGGGTTAACCTTACGTTTTTTTCAAAAATCGCCAAAAATTAAAATGGTCTTTTTATGACCAAAACTGACGTGTTTTTATGCTAGGAGTTCGAAAAACGCGGTATCGTTTGGGGAAATCGCTCGTAAGTGGTTCAAAATGACGTTCAAATATTTCCAACTTTAAAGACGCATAAATCCTAAAATATCATACTTACGGCAAATCCACCTGCGTCAGTCGATTTATCTCAAAAAACTGCATAGGAAAACGGCAAAAAATGCTTGCATTTGAAACTTTCGATTTTTGGGGTCAAAAAACACCAAAGGGGTTAACCTTACGTTTTTTTCAAAAATCGCCAAAAATTAAAATGGTCTTTTTATGACCAAAACTGACGTGTTTTTATGCTAGGAGTTCGAAAAACGCGGTATCGTTTGGGGAAATCGCTCGTAAGTGGTTCAAAATGACGTTCAAATATTTCCAACTTTAAAGACGCATAAATCCTAAAATATCATACTTACGGCAAATCCACCTGCGTCAGTCGATTTATCTCACAAAACTGCATAGGAAAACGGCAAAGAATGCTTGGATTTGAAACTTTCGATTTTTGGGGTCAAAAAACACCAAAGGGGTTAACCTTACGTTTTTTTCAAAAATCGCCAAAAATTAAAATGGTCTTTTTATGACCAAAACTGACGTGTTTTTATGCGAGGAGTTCGAAAAACGCGGTATCGTTTGGGGAAATCGCTCGTAAGTGGTTCAAAATGACGTTCAAATATTTCCAACTTTAAAGACGCATAAATCCTAAAATATCATACTTACGGCAAATCCACCTGCGTCAGTCGATTTATCTCAAAAAACTGCATAGGAAAACGGCAAAAAATGCTTGGATTTGAAACTTTCGATTTTTGGGGTCAAAAAACACCAAAGGGGTTAACCTTACGTTTTTTTCAAAAATTAAAATGGTCTTTTTATGACCAAAACTGACGTGTTTTTATGCGAGGAGTTCGAAAAACGCGGTATCGTTTGGGGAAAACGCTCGTAAGTGGTTCAAAACGACGTTCAAATATTTCCAACTTTAAAGACGCATAAATCCTAAAATATCATACTTACGGCAAATCCACCTGCGTCAGTTGATTTATCTCAAAAAACTGCATAGGAAAACGCCAAAAAATGCTTGGATTTGAAACTTTCGGTTTTTGGGGTCAAAAAACACCAAAGGGGTTAACCTTACGTTTTTTTCAAAAATCGCCAAAAATTAAAATGGTCTTTTTATGACCAAAACTGACGTGTTTTTATGCGGGGAGTTCGAAAAACGCGGTATCGTTTGGGGAAATCGCTCGTAAGTGGTTCAAAATGACGTTCAAATATTTCCAACTTTAAAGACGCATAAATCCTAAAATATCATACTTACGGCAAATCCACCTGCGTCAGTCGATTTATCTCAAAAACTGCATAGGAAATCGGCAAAAAATGCTTGGATTTGAAACTTTCGATTTTTGGGGTCAAAAAACACCAAAGGGGTTAACCTTACGTTTTTTTCAAAAATCGGCGAAAATTAAAATGGTCTTTTTATGACCAAAACTGACGTGTTTTTATGCGAGGAGTTCGAAAAACGCGGTATCGTTTGGGGAAAACGCTCGTAAGTGGTTCAAAACGACGTTCAAATATTTCCAACTTTAAAGACGCATAAATCCTAAAATATCATACTTACGGCAAATCCACCTGCGTCAGTTGATTTATCTCAAAAAACTGCATAGGAAAACGCCAAAAAATGCTTGGATTTGAAACTTTCGGTTTTTGGGGTCAAAAAACACCAAATTGGCTAACCTTACGTTTTTTTCAAAAATCGCCAAAAATTAAAATGGTCTTTTTATGACCAAAACTGACGTGTTTTTATGCGAGGAGTTCGAAAAACGCGGTATCGTTTGGGGAAATCGCTCGTAAGTGGTTCAAAATGACGTTCAAATATTTCCAACTTTAAAGACGCATAAATCCTAAAATATCATACTTACGGCAAATCCACCTGCTTCAGTCGATTTATCTCAAAAAACTGCATAGGAAAACGCCAAAAAATGCTTGGATTTGAAACTTTCGATGTTTGGGGTCAAAAAACACCTAAGGGTTAACCTTACGTTTTTTTCAAAAATCGCCAAAAATTAAAATGGTCTTTTTATGACCAAAACTGACGTGTTTTTATGCTAGGAGTTCGAAAAACGCGGTATCGTTTGGGGAAATCGCTCGTAAGTGGTTCAAAATGACGTTCAAATATTTCCAACTTTAAAGACGCATAAATCCTAAAATATCATACTTACGGCAAATCCACCTGCGTCAGTCGATTTATCTCAAAAAACTGCATAGGAAAACGGCAAAAAATGCTTGCATTTGAAACTTTCGATTTTTGGGGTCAAAAAACACCAAAGGGGTTAACCTTACGTTTTTTTCAAAAATCGCCAAAAATTAAAATGGTCTTTTTATGACCAAAACTGACGTGTTTTTATGCTAGGAGTTCGAAAAACGCGGTATCGTTTGGGGAAATCGCTCGTAAGTGGTTCAAAATGACGTTCAAATATTTCCAACTTTAAAGACGCATAAATCCTAAAATATCATACTTACGGCAAATCCACCTGCGTCAGTCGATTTATCTCACAAAACTGCATAGGAAAACGGCAAAGAATGCTTGGATTTGAAACTTTCGATTTTTGGGGTCAAAAAACACCAAAGGTGTTAACCTTACGTTTTTTTCAAAAATCGCCAAAAATTAAAATGGTCTTTTTATGACCAAAACTGACGTGTTTTTATGCCAGGAGTTCGAAAAACGCGGTATCGTTTGGGGAAATCGCTCGTAAGTGGTTCAAAATGACGTTCAAATATTTCCAACTTTAAAGACGCATAAATCCTAAAATATCATACTTACGGCAAATCCACCTGCGTCAGTCGATTTATCTCACAAAACTGCATAGGAAAACGGCAAAGAATGCTTGGATTTGAAACTTTTGATTTTTGGGGTCAAAAAACACCAAAGGGGTTAACCTTACGTTTTTTTCAAAAATCGCCAAAAATTAAAATGGTCTTTTTATGACCAAAACTGACGTGTTTTTATGCGAGGAGTTCGAAAAACGCGGTATCGTTTGGGGAAATCGCTCGTAAGTGGTTCAAAATGACGTTCAAATATTTCCAACTTTAAAGACGCATAAATCCTAAAATATCATTCTTACGGCAAATCCACCTGCGTCAGTCGATTTATCTCAAAAAACTGCATAGGAAAACGCCAAAAAATGCTTGGATTTGAAACTTTCGATTTTTGGGGTCAAAAAACACCAAAGGGGTTAACCTTACGTTTTTTTCAAAAATCGCCAAAAATTAAAATGGTCTTTTTATGACCAAAACTGACGTGTTTTTATGCGAGGAGTTCGAAAAACGCGGTATCGTTTGGGGAAAACGCTCGTAAGTGGTTCAAAACGACGTTCAAATATTTCCAACTTTAAAGACGCATAAATCCTAAAATATCATACTTACGGCAAATCCACCTGCGTCAGTTGATTTATCTCAAAAAACTGCATAGGAAAACGCCAAAAAATGCTTGGATTTGAAACTTTCGGTTTTTGGGGTCAAAAAACACCAAAGGGGTTAACCTTACGTTTTTTTCAAAAATCGCCAAAAATTAAAATGGTCTTTTTATGACCAAAACTGACGTGTTTTTATGCGGGGAGTTCGAAAAACGCGGTATCGTTTGGGGAAATCGCTCGTAAGTGGTTCAAAATGACGTTCAAATATTTCCAACTTTAAAGACGCATAAATCCTAAAATATCATACTTACGGCAAATCCACCTGCGTCAGTCGATTTATCTCAAAAACTGCATAGGAAATCGGCAAAAAATGCTTGGATTTGAAACTTTCGATTTTTGGGGTCAAAAAACACCAAAGGGGTTAACCTTACGTTTTTTTCAAAAATCGGCGAAAATTAAAATGGTCTTTTTATGACCAAAACTGACGTGTTTTTATGCGAGGAGTTCGAAAAACGCGGTATCGTTTGGGGAAATTGCTCGTAAGTTGTTCAAAATGACGTTCAAATATTTCCAACTTTAAAGACGCATAAATCCTAAAATATCATACTTACGGCAAATCCACCTGCGTCAGTCGATTTATCTCAAAAAACTGCATAGGAAAACGCCAAAAAATGCTTGGATTTGAAACTTTCGATTTTTGGGGTCAAAAAACACCAAAGGGGTTAACCTTACGTTTTTTTCAAAAATCGCCAAAAATTAAAATGGTCTTTTTATGACCAAAACTGACGTGTTTTTATGCGAGGAGTTCGAAAAACGCGGTATCGTTTGGGGAAATCGCTCGTAAGTGGTTCAAAATGACGTTCAAATATTTCCAACTTTAAAGACGCATATATCCTAAAATATCATTCTTACGGCAAATCCACCTGCGTCAGTCGATTTATCTCAAAAAACTGCATAGGAAAACGCCAAAAAATGCTTGGATTTGAAACTTTCGATTTTTGGGGTCAAAAAACACCAAAGGGGTTAACCTTACGTTTTTTTCAAAAATCGCCAAAAATTAAAATGATCTTTTTATGACCAAAACTGACGTGTTTTTATGCGAGGAGTTCGAAAAACGCGGTATCGTTAGGGGAAAACGCTCGTAAGTGGTTCAAAATGACGTTCAAATATTTCCAACTTTAAAGACGCATAAATCCTAACATATCATACTTACGGCAAATCCACCTGCGTCAGTCGATTTATCTCAAAAAACTGCATAGGAAAACGGCAAAAAATGCTTGGATTTGAAACTTTCGATTTTTGGGGTCAAAAAACACCAAAGGGGTTAACCTTACGATTTTTTCAAAAATCGCCAAAAATTAAAATGGTCTTTTTATGACCAAAACTGACGTGTTTTTATGCGAGGAGTTCGAAAAACGCGGTATCGTTTGGGGAAATTGCTCGTAAGTTGTTCAAAATGACGTTCAAATATTTCCAACTTTAAAGACGCATAAATCCTAAAATATCATACTTACGGCAAATCCACCTGCGTCAGTCGATTTATCTCAAAAAACTGCATAGGAAAACGCCAAAAAATGCTTGGATTTGAAACTTTCGATTTTTGGGGTCAAAAAACACCAAAGGGGTTAACCTTACGTTTTTTTTAAAAATCGCCAAAAATTAAAATGGTCTTTTTATGACCAAAACTGACGTGTTTTTATGCGAGGAGTTCGAAAAACGCGGTATCGTTTGGGGAAAACGCTCGTAAGTGGTTCAAAACGACGTTCAAATATTTCCAACTTTAAAGACGCATAAATCCTAAAATATCATACTTACGGCAAATCCACCTGCGTCAGTCGATTTATCTCAAAAAACTGCATAGGAAAACGGCAAAAAATGCTTGGATTTGAAACTTTCGATTTTTGGGGTCAAAAAACACCAAAGGGGTTAACCTTACGTTTTTTTCAAAAATCGGCGAAAATTAAAATGGTCTTTTTATGACCAAAACTGACGTGTTTTTATGCGAGGAGTTCGAAAAACGCGGTATCGTTTGGGGAAAACGCTCGTAAGTGGTTCAAAACGACGTTCAAATATTTCCAACTTTAAAGACGCATAAATCCTAAAATATCATACTTACGGCAAATCCACCTGCGTCAGTTGATTTATCTCAAAAAACTGCATAGGAAAACGCCAAAAAATGCTTGGATTTGAAACTTTAGGTTTTTGGGGTCAAAAAACACCAAATTGGCTAACCTTACGTTTTTTTCAAAAATCGCCAAAAATTAAAATGGTCTTTTTATGACCAAAACTGACGTGTTTTTATGCGAGGAGTTCGAAAAACGCGGTATCGTTTGGGGAAATCGCTCGTAAGTGGTTCAAAATGACGTTCAAATATTTCCAACTTTAAAGACGCATAAATCCTAAAATATCATACTTACGGCAAATCCACCTGCGTCAGTCGATTTATCTCAAAAAACTGCATAGGAAAACGCCAAAAAATGCTTGGATTTGAAACTTTCGATTTTTGGGGTCAAAAAACACCAAAGGGGTTAACCTTACGTTTTTTTTAAAAATCGCCAAAAATTAAAATGGTCTTTTTATGACCAAAACTGACGTGTTTTTATGCGAGGAGTTCGAAAAACGCGGTATCGTTTGGGGAAAACGCTCGTAAGTGGTTCAAAACGACGTTCAAATATTTCCAACTTTAAAGACGCATAAATCCTAAAATATCATACTTACGGCAAATCCACCTGCGTCAGTCGATTTATCTCAAAAAACTGCATAGGAAAACGGCAAAAAATGCTTGGATTTGAAACTTTCGATTTTTGGGGTCAAAAAACACCAAAGGGGTTAACCTTACGTTTTTTTCAAAAATCGCCAAAAATTAAAATGGTCTTTTTATGACCAAAACTGACGTGTTTTTATGCGAGGAGTTCGAAAAACGCGGTATCGTTTGGGGAAATTGCTCGTAAGTTGTTCAAAATGACGTTCAAATATTTCCAACTTTAAAGACGCATAAATCCTAAAATATCATACTTACGGCAAATCCACCTGCGTCAGTCGATTTATCTCAAAAAACTGCATAGGAAAACGCCAAAAAATGCTTGGATTTGAAACTTTCGATTTTTGGGGTCAAAAAACACCAAAGGGGTTTACCTTACGTTTTTTTCAAAAATCGCCAAAAATTAAAATGGTCTTTTTATGACCAAAACTGACGTGTTTTTATGCGAGGAGTTCGAAAAACGCGGTATCGTTTGGGGAAAACGCTCGTAAGTGGTTCAAAGTGACGTTCAAATATTTCCAACTTTAAAGACGCATAAATCCTAAAATATCATACTTACGGCAAATCCACCTGCTTCAGTCGATTTATCTCAAAAAACTGCATAGGAAAACGCCAAAAAATGCTTGGATTTGAAACTTTCGATTTTTGGGGTCAAAAAACACCAGAGGGGTTAACCTTACGTTTTTTTCAAAAATCGCCAAAAATTAAAATGGTCTTTTTATGACCAAAACTGACGTGTTTTTATGCGAGGAGTTCGAAAAACGCGGTATCGTTTGGGGAAATCGCTCGTAAGTGGTTCAAAATGACGTTCAAATATTTCCAACTTTAAAGACGCACAAATCCTAAAATATCATACTTACGGCAAATCCACCTGCGTCAGTCGATTTATCTCAAAAAACTGCATAGGAAATCGGCAAAAAATGCTTGGATTTGAAACTTTCGATTTTTGGGGTCAAAAAACACCAAAGGGGTTAACCTTACGTTTTTTTCAAAAATCGGCGAAAATTAAAATGGTCTTTTTATGACCAAAACTGACGTGTTTTTATGCGAGGAGTTCGAAAAACGCGGTATCGTTTGGGGAAAACGCTCGTAAGTGGTTCAAAACGACGTTCAAATATTTCCAACTTTAAAGACGCATAAATCCTAAAATATCATACTTACGGCAAATCCACCTGCGTCAGTTGATTTATCTCAAAAAACTGCATAGGAAAACGCCAAAAAATGCTTGGATTTGAAACTTTCGGTTTTTGGGGTCAAAAAACACCAAAGGGGTTAACCTTGCGTTTTTTTCAAAAATCGCCAAAAATTAAAATGGTCTTTTTATGACCAAAACTGACGTGTTTTTATGCGAGGAGTTCGAAAAACGCGGTATCGTTTGGGGAAATCGCTCGTAAGTGGTTCAAAATGACGTTCAAATATTTCCAACTTTAAAGACGCATAAATCCTAAAATATCATACTTACGGCAAATCCACCTGCGTCAGTCGATTTATCTCAAAAAACTGCATAGGAAAACGCCAAAAAATGCTTGGATTTGAAACTTTCGATTTTTGGGGTCAAAAAACACCAAAGGGGTTAACCTTACGTTTTTTTTAAAAATCGCCAAAAATTAAAATGGTCTTTTTATGACCAAAACTGACGTGTTTTTATGCGAGGAGTTCGAAAAACGCGGTATCGTTTGGGGAAAACGCTCGTAAGTGGTTCAAAACGACGTTCAAATATTTCCAACTTTAAAGACGCATAAATCCTAAAATATCATACTTACGGCAAATCCACCTGCGTCAGTCGATTTATCTCAAAAAACTGCATAGGAAAACGGCAAAAAATGCTTGGATTTGAAACTTTCGATTTTTGGGGTCAAAAAACACCAAAGGGGTTAACCTTACGTTTTTTTCAAAAATCGCCAAAAATTAAAATGGTCTTTTTATGACCAAAACTGACGTGTTTTTATGCGAGGAGTTCGAAAAACGCGGTATCGTTTGGGGAAATTGCTCGTAAGTTGTTCAAAATGACGTTCAAATATTTCCAACTTTAAAGACGCATAAATCCTAAAATATCATACTTACGGCAAATCCACCTGCGTCAGTCGATTTATCTCAAAAAACTGCATAGGAAAACGCCAAAAAATGCTTGGATTTGAAACTTTCGATTTTTGGGGTCAAAAAACACCAAAGGGGTTTACCTTACGTTTTTTTCAAAAATCGCCAAAAATTAAAATGGTCTTTTTATGACCAAAACTGACGTGTTTTTATGCGAGGAGTTCGAAAAACGCGGTATCGTTTGGGGAAAACGCTCGTAAGTGGTTCAAAGTGACGTTCAAATATTTCCAACTTTAAAGACGCATAAATCCTAAAATATCATACTTACGGCAAATCCACCTGCTTCAGTCGATTTATCTCAAAAAACTGCATAGGAAAACGCCAAAAAATGCTTGGATTTGAAACTTTCGATTTTTGGGGTCAAAAAACACCAGAGGGGTTAACCTTACGTTTTTTTCAAAAATCGCCAAAAATTAAAATGGTCTTTTTATGACCAAAACTGACGTGTTTTTATGCGAGGAGTTCGAAAAACGCGGTATCGTTTGGGGAAATCGCTCGTAAGTGGTTCAAAATGACGTTCAAATATTTCCAACTTTAAAGACGCACAAATCCTAAAATATCATACTTACGGCAAATCCACCTGCGTCAGTCGATTTATCTCAAAAAACTGCATAGGAAATCGGCAAAAAATGCTTGGATTTGAAACTTTCGATTTTTGGGGTCAAAAAACACCAAAGGGGTTAACCTTACGTTTTTTTCAAAAATCGGCGAAAATTAAAATGGTCTTTTTATGACCAAAACTGACGTGTTTTTATGCGAGGAGTTCGAAAAACGCGGTATCGTTTGGGGAAAACGCTCGTAAGTGGTTCAAAACGACGTTCAAATATTTCCAACTTTAAAGACGCATAAATCCTAAAATATCATACTTACGGCAAATCCACCTGCGTCAGTTGATTTATCTCAAAAAACTGCATAGGAAAACGCCAAAAAATGCTTGGATTTGAAACTTTCGGTTTTTGGGGTCAAAAAACACCAAAGGGGTTAACCTTGCGTTTTTTTCAAAAATTAAAATGGTCTTTTTATGACCAAAACTGACGTGTTTTTATGCGAGGAGTTCGAAAAACGCGGTATCGTTTGGGGAAAACGCTCGTAAGTGGTTCAAAACGACGTTCAAATATTTCCAACTTTAAAGACGCATAAATCCTAAAATATCATACTTACGGCAAATCCACCTGCGTCAGTTGATTTATCTCAAAAAACTGCATAGGAAAACGCCAAAAAATGCTTGGATTTGAAACTTTCGGTTTTTGGGGTCAAAAAACACCAAAGGGGTTAACCTTACGTTTTTTTCAAAAATCGCCAAAAATTAAAATGGTCTTTTTATGACCAAAACTGACGTGTTTTTATGCGAGGAGTTCGAAAAACGCGGTATCGTTTGGGGAAAACGCTCGTAAGTGGTTCAAAACGACGTTCAAATATTTCCAACTTTAAAGACGCATAAATCCTAAAATATCATACTTACGGCAAATCCACCTGCGTCAGTCGATTTATCTCAAAAAACTGCATAGGAAAACGCCAAAAAATGCTTGGATTTGAAACTTTCGATTTTTGGGGTCAAAAAACACCAAAGGGGTTAACCTTACGTTTTTTTCAAAAATCGCCAAAAATTAAAATGGTCTTTTTATGACCAAAACTGACGTGTTTTTATGCGAGGAGTTCGAAAAACGCGGTATCGTTTGGGGAAATCGCTCGTAAGTGGTTCAAAATGACGGTCAAATATTTCCAACTTTAAAGACGCATAAATCCTAAAATATCATACTTACGGCAAATCCACCTGCGTCAGTCGATTTATCTCAAAAAACTGCATAGGAAAACGGCAAAAAATGCTTGGATTTGAAACTTTCGGTTTTTGGGGTCAAAAAACACCAAAGGGGTTAACCTTACGTTTTTTTCAAAAATCGCCAAAAATTAAAATGGTCTTTTTATGACCAAAACTGACGTGTTTTTATGCGAGGAGTTCGAAAAACGCGGTATCGTTTGGGGAAATTGCTCGTAAGTTGTTCAAAATGACGTTCAAATATTTCCAACTTTAAAGACGCATAAATCCTAAAATATCATACTTACGGCAAATCCACCTGCGTCAGTCGATTTATCTCAAAAAACTGCATAGGAAAACGCCAAAAAATGCTTGGATTTAAAACTTTCGATTTTTGGGGTCAAAAAACACCAAAGGGGTTAACCTTACGTTTTTTTCAAAAATCGCCAAAAATTAAAATGGTCTTTTTATGACCAAAACTGACGTGTTTTTATGCGAGGAGTTCGAAAAACGCGGTATCGTTTGGGGAAATCGCTCGTAAGTGGTTCAAAATGACGTTCAAATATTTCCAACTTTAAAGACGCATAAATCCTAAAATATCATACTTACGGCAAATCCACCTGCGTCAGTCGATTTATCTCAAAAAACTGCATAGGAAAACGGCAAAAAATGCTTGGATTTGAAACTTTCGATTTTTGGGGTCAAAAAACACCAAAGGGGTTAACCTTACTTTTTTTTCAAAAATCGCCAAAAATTAAAATGGTCTTTTTATGACCAAAACTGACGTGTTTTTATGCGAGGAGTTCGAAAAACGCGGTATCCATTGGGGAAATTGCTCGTAAGTTGTTCAAAACGACGTTCAAATATTTCCAACTTTAAAGACGCATAAATCCTAAAATATCATACTTACGGCAAATCCACCTGCGTCAGTTGATTTATCTCAAAAAACTGCATAGGAAAACGCCAAAAAATGCTTGGATTTGAAACTTTCGGTTTTTGGGGTCAAAAAACACCAAAGGGGTTAACCTTACGTTTTTTTCAAAAATTAAAATGGTCTTTTTATGACCAAAACTGACGTGTTTTTATGCGAGGAGTTCGAAAAACGCGGTATCGTTTGGGGAAAACGCTCGTAAGTGGTTCAAAACGACGTTCAAATATTTCCAACTTTAAAGACGCATAAATCCTAAAATATCATACTTACGGCAAATCCACCTGCGTCAGTTGATTTATCTCAAAAAACTGCATAGGAAAACGCCAAAAAATGCTTGGATTTGAAACTTTCGGTTTTTGGGGTCAAAAAACACCAAAGGGGTTAACCTTACGTTTTTTTCAAAAATCGCCAAAAATTAAAATGGTCTTTTTATGACCAAAACTGACGTGTTTTTATGCGAGGAGTTCGAAAAACGCGGTATCGTTTGGGGAAAACGCTCGTAAGTGGTTCAAAACGACGTTCAAATATTTCCAACTTTAAAGACGCATAAATCCTAAAATATCATACTTACGGCAAATCCACCTGCGTCAGTCGATTTATCTCAAAAAACTGCATAGGAAAACGCCAAAAAATGCTTGGATTTGAAACTTTCGATTTTTGGGGTCAAAAAACACCAAAGGGGTTAACCTTACGTTTTTTTCAAAAATCGCCAAAAATTAAAATGGTCTTTTTATGACCAAAACTGACGTGTTTTTATGCGAGGAGTTCGAAAAACGCGGTATCGTTTGGGGAAATTGCTCGTAAGTTGTTCAAAATGACGTTCAAATATTTCCAACTTTAAAGACGCATAAATCCTAAAATATCATACTTACGACAAATCCACCTGCGTCAGTCGATTTATCTCAAAAAACTGCATAGGAAAACGCCAAAAAATGCTTGGATTTGAAACTTTTGATTTTTGGGGTCAAAAAACACCAAAGGGGTTAACCTTACGTTTTTTTCAAAAATCGCCAAAAATTAAAATGGTCTTTCTATGACCAAAACTGACGTGTTTTTATGCGAGGAGTTCGAAAAACGCGGTATCGTTTGGGGAAATTGCTCGTAAGTTGTTCAAAATGACGTTCAAATATTTCCAACTTTAAAGACGCATAAATCCTAAAATATCATACTTACGGCAAATCCACCTGCGTCAGTCGATTTATCTCAAAAAACTGCATAGGAAAACGCCAAAAAATGCTTGGATTTGAAACTTTCGATTTTTGGGGTCAAAAAACACCAAAGGGGTTAACCTTACGTTTTTTTCAAAAATCGCCAAAAATTAAAATGATCTTTTTATGACCAAAACTGACGTGTTTTTATGCGAGGAGTTCGAAAAACGCGGTATCGTTTGGGGAAATTGCTCGTAAGTTGTTCAAAATGACGTTCAAATATTTCCAACTTTAAAGACGCATAAATCCTAAAATATCATACTTACGACAAATCCACCTGCGTCAGTCGATTTATCTCAAAAAACTGCATAGGAAAACGCCAAAAAATGCTTGGATTTGAAACTTTCGGTTTTTGGGGTCAAAAAACACCAAAGGGGTTAACCTTACGTTTTTTTCAAAAATTAAAATGGTCTTTTTATGACCAAAACTGACGTGTTTTTATGCGAGGAGTTCGAAAAACGCGGTATCGTTTGGGGAAAACGCTCGTAAGTGGTTCAAAACGACGTTCAAATATTTCCAACTTTAAATACGCATAAATCCTAAAATATCATACTTACGGCAAATCCACCTGCGTCAGTCGATTTATCTCAAAAAACTGCATAGGAAAACGCCAAAAAATGCTTAGATTTGAAACTTTCGATTTTTGGGGTCAAAAAACACCAAAGGGGTTAACCTTACGTTTTTTTCAAAAATCGCCAAAAATTAAAATGGTCTTTTTATGACCAAAACTGACGTGTTTTTATGCGAGGAGTTCGAAAAACGCGGTATCGTTTGGGGAAATTGCTCGTAAGTTGTTCAAAATGACGTTCAAATATTTCCAACTTTAAAGACGCATAAATCCTAAAATATCATACTTACGACAAATCCACCTGCGTCAGTCGATTTATCTCAAAAAACTGCATAGGAAAACGCCAAAAAATGCTTGGATTTGAAACTTTTGATTTTTGGGGTCAAAAAACACCAAAGGGGTTAACCTTACGTTTTTTTCAAAAATCGCCAAAAATTAAAATGGTCTTTCTATGACCAAAACTGACGTGTTTTTATGCGAGGAGTTCGAAAAACGCGGTATCGTTTGGGGAAATTGCTCGTAAGTTGTTCAAAATGACGTTCAAATATTTCCAACTTTAAAGACGCATAAATCCTAAAATATCATACTTACGGCAAATCCACCTGCGTCAGTCGATTTATCTCAAAAAACTGCATAGGAAAACGCCAAAAAATGCTTGGATTTGAAACTTTCGATTTTTGGGGTCAAAAAACACCAAAGGGGTTAACCTTACGTTTTTTTCAAAAATCGCCAAAAATTAAAATGGTCTTTTTATGACCAAAACTGACGTGTTTTTATGCGAGGAGTTCGAAAAACGCGGTATCGTTTGGGGAAATTGCTCGTAAGTTGTTCAAAATGACGTTCAAATATTTCCAACTTTAAAGACGCATAAATCCTAAAATATCATACTTACGGCAAATCCACCTGCGTCAGTCGATTTATCTCAAAAAACTGCATAGGAAAACGCCAAAAAATGCTTGAATTTGAAACTTTCGATTTTTGGGGTCAAAAAACACCAAAGGGGTTAACCTTACGTTTTTTTCAAAAATCGCCAAAAATTAAAATGGTCTTTTTATGACCAAAACTGACGTGTTTTTATGCGAGGAGTTCGAAAAACGCGGTATCGTTTGGGGAAATTGCTCGTAAGTTGTTCAAAATGACGTTCAAATATTTCCAACTTTAAAGACGCATAAATCCTAAAATATCATATTTACGACAAATCCACCTGCGTCAGTCGATTTATCTCAAAAAACTGCATAGGAAAACGCCAAAAAATGCTTGGATTTGAAACTTTTGATTTTTGGGGTCAAAAAACACCAAAGGGGTTAACCTTACGTTTTTTTCAAAAATCGCCAAAAATTAAAATGGTCTTTTTATGACCAAAACTGACGTGTTTTTATGCGAGGTGTTCGAAAAACGCGGTATCGTTTGGGGAAATCGCTCGTAAGTGGTTCAAAATGACGTTCAAATATTTCCAACTTTAAAGACGCATAAATCCTAAAATATCATACTTACGGCAAATCCACCTGCGTCAGTCGATTTATCTCAAAAAACTGCATAGGAAAACGACAAAAAATGCTTGGATGTGAAACTTTCGATTTTTGGGGTCAAAAAACACCAAAGGGGTTAACCTTACGTTTTTTTCAACAATTAAAATGGTCTTTTTATGACCAAAACTGACGTGTTTTTATGCGAGGAGTTCGAAAAACGAGGTATCGTTTGGGGAAAACGCTCGTAAGTGGTTCAAAACGACGTTCAAATATTTCCAACTTTAAAGACGCATAAATCCTATAATATCATACTTACGGCAAATCCACCTGCGTCAGTCGATTTATCTCAAAAAACTGCATAGGAAAACGGCAAAAAATGCTTGGATTTGAAACTTTTGATTTTTGGGGTCAAAAAACACCAAAGGGGTTAACCTTACGTTTTTTTCAAAAATCGCCAAAAATTAAAATGGTCTTTTTATGACCAAAACTGACGTGTTTTTATGCGAGGTGTTCGAAAAACGCGGTATCGTTTGGGGAAATTGCTCGTAAGTTGTTCAAAATGACGTTCAAATATTTCCAACTTTAAAGACGCATAAATCCTAAAATATCATACTTACGGCAAATCCACCTGCGTCAGTCGATTTATCTCAAAAAACTGCATAGGAAAACGCCAAAAAATGCTTGGATTTGAAACTTTCGATTTTTGGGGTCAAAAAACACCAAAGGGGTTAACCTTACGTTTTTTTCAAAAATCGCCAAAAATTAAAATGGTCTTTTTATGACCAAAACTGACGTGTTTTTATGCGAGGTGTTCGAAAAACGCGGTATCGTTTGGGGAAATTGCTCGTAAGTTGTTCAAAATGACGTTCAAATATTTCCAACTTTAAAGACGCATAAATCCTAAAATATCATACTTACGGCAAATCCACCTGCGTCAGTCGATTTATCTCAAAAAACTGCATAGGAAAACGCCAAAAAATGCTTGGATTTGAAACTTTCGATTTTTGGGGTCAAAAAACACCAAAGGGGTTAACCTTACGTTTTTTTCAAAAATTAAAATGGTCTTTTTATGACCAAAACTGACGTCTTTTTATGCGAGGAGTTCGAAAAACGCGGTATCGTTTGGGGAAAACGCTCGTAAGTGGTTCAAAACGACGTTCAAATATTTCCAACTTTAAAGACGCATAAATCCTAAAATATCATACTTACGGCAAATCCACCTGCGTCAGTTGATTTATCTCAAAAAACTGCATAGGAAAACGGCAAAAAATGCTTGGATTTGAAACTTTCGATTTTTGGGGTCAAAAAACACCAAAGGGGTTAACCTTACGTTTTTTTCAAAAATCGGCGAAAATTAAAATGGTCTTTTTATGACCAAAACTGACGTGTTTTTATGCGAGGAGTTCGAAAAACACGGTATCGTTTGGGGAAAACGCTCGTAAGTGGTTCAAAATGACGTTCAAATATTTCCAACTTTAAAGACGCATAAATCCTAAAATATCATACTTACGGCAAATCCACCTGCGTCAGTCGATTTATCTCAAAAAACTGCATAGGAAAACGCCAAAAAATGCTTGGATTTGAAACTTTCGATTTTTGGGGTCAAAAAACACCAAAGGGGTTCACCTTACGTTTTTTTCAAAAATCGCCAAAAATTAAAATGATCTTTTTATGACCAAAACTGACGTGTTTTTATGCGAGGAGTTCGAAAAACGCGGTATCGTTAGGGGAAAACGCTCGTAAGTGGTTCAAAATGACATTCAAATATTTCCAACTTTAAAGACGCATAAATCCTAAAATATCATACTTACGGCAAATCCACCTGCGTCAGTCGATTTATCTCAAAAAACTGCATAGGAAAACTGCAAAAAATGCTTGGATTTGAAACCTTCGATTTTTGGGGTCAAAAAACACCAAAGGGGTTAACCTTACGTTTTTTTCAAAAATCGCCAAAAATTAAAATGGTCTTTTTATGACCAAAACTGACGTGTTTTTATGCGAGGAGTTCGTAAAACGCGGTATCGTTTGGGGAAATTGCTCGTAAGTTGTTCAAAATGACGTTCAAATATTTATAACTTTAAAGACGCATAAATCCTAAAATATCATACTTACGGCAAATCCACCTGCGTCAGTCGATTTATCTCAAAAAACTGCATAGGAAAACGCCAAAAAATGCTTGGATTTGAAACTTTCGATTTTTGGGGTCAAAAAAGACCAAAGGGGTTAACCTTACGTTTTTTTCAAAAATCGCCAAAAATTAAAATGGTCTTTTTATGACCAAAACTGACGTGTTTTTATGCGAGGAGTTCGAAAACGCGGTATCGTTTGGGGAAATTGCTCGTAAGTTGTTCAAAATGACGTTCAAATATTTCCAACTTTAAAGACGCATAAATCCTAAAATATCATACTTACGACAAATCCACCTGCGTCAGTCGATTTATCTCAAAAAACTGCATAGGAAAACGCCAAAAAATGCTTGGATTTGAAACTTTTGATTTATGGGGTCAAAAAACACCAAAGGGGTTAACCTTACGTTTTTTTCAAAAATCGCCAAAAATTAAAATGG
Source organism: Cantharis rufa (assembly GCA_947369205.1). Taxonomy (NCBI): domain Eukaryota; kingdom Metazoa; phylum Arthropoda; class Insecta; order Coleoptera; family Cantharidae; genus Cantharis; species Cantharis rufa. The sequence goes on from OX376303.1 coordinate 93,906,341, forward strand.
TCTTTTTATGACCAAAACTGACGTGTTTTTATGCGAGGTGTTCGAAAAACGCGGTATCGTTTGGGGAAATCGCTCGTAAGTGGTTCAAAATGACGTTCCAATATTTCCAACTTTAAAGACGCATAAATCCTAAAATATCATACTTACGGCAAATCCACCTGCGTCAGTCGATTTATCTCAAAAAACTGCATAGGAAAACGACAAAAAATGCTTGGATGTGAAACTTTCGATTTTTGGGGTCAAAAAACACCAAAGGGGTTAACCTTACGTTTTTTTCATAAATCGCCAAAAATTAAAATGGTCTTTTTATGACCAAAACTGACGTGTTTTTATGCGAGGAGTTCGAAAAACGCGGTATCGTTCGGGGAAATTGCTCGTAAGTTGTTCAAAATGACGTTCAAATATTTCCAACTTTAAAGACGCATAAATCCTAAAATATCATACTTACGGCAAATCCACCTGCGTCAGTCGATTTATCTCAAAAAACTGCATAGGAAAACGCCAAAAAATGCTTGGATTTGAAACTTTAGATTTTTGGGGTCAAAAAACTGCAAAGGGGTTAACCTTACGTTTTTTTCAAAAATCGCCAAAAATTAAAATGGTCTTTTTATGACCAAAACTGACGTGTTTTTATGCGAGGTGTTCGAAAAACGCGGTATCGTTTGGGGAAATTGCTCGTAAGTTGTTCAAAATGACGTTCAAATATTTCCAACTTTAAAGACGCATAAATCCTAAAATATCATACTTACGGCAAATCCACCTGCGTCAGTCGATTTATCTCAAAAAACTGCATAGGAAAACGCCAAAAAATGCTTGGATTTGAAACTTTAGATTTTTGGGGTTAAAAAACTGCAAAGGGGTTAACCTTACGTTTTTTTCAAAAATCGCCAAAAATTAAAATGGTCTTTTTATGACCAAAACTGACGTGTTTTTATGCGAGGTGTTCGAAAAACGCGGTATCGTTTGGGGAAATCGCTCGTAAGTGGTTCAAAATGACGTTCAAATATTTCCAACTTTAAAGACGCATAAATCCTAAAATATCATACTTACGGCAAATCCACCTGCGTCAGTCGATTTATCTCAAAAAACTGCATAGGAAAACGCCAAAATCGCTCGTAAGTGGTTCAAAATGACGTTCAAATATTTCCAACTTTAAAGACGCATAAATCCTAAAATATCATTCTTACGGCAAATCCACCTGCGTCAGTCGATTTATCTCAAAAAACTGCATAATCGCTCGTAAGTGGTTCAAAATGACGTTCAAATATTTCCAACTTTAAAGACGCATAAATCCTAAAATATCATTCTTACGGCAAATCCACCTGCGTCAGTCGATTTATCTCAAAAAACTGCATAGGAAAACGCCAAAAAATGCTTTTATTTGAAACTTTCGATTTTTGGGGTCAAAAAACACCAAAGGGGTTAACCTTACGTTTTTTTCAAAAATCGCCAAAAATTAAAATGATCTTTTTATGACCAAAACTGACGTGTTTTTATGCGAGGAGTTCGAAAAACGCGGTATCGTTAGGGGAAAACGCTCGTAAGTGGTTCAAAATGACATTCAAATATTTCCAACTTTAAAGACGCATAAATCCTAAAATATCATACTTACGGCAAATCCACCTGCGTCAGTCGATTTATCTCAAAAAACTGCATAGGAAAACTGCAAAAAATGCTTGGATTTGAAACCTTCGATTTTTGGGGTCAAAAAACACCAAAGGGGTTAACCTTACGTTTTTTTCAAAAATCACCAAAAATTAAAATGGTCTTTTTATGACCAAAACTGACGTGTTTTTAAAATGCGAGGTGTTCGAAAAACGCGGTATCGTTTGGGGAAATCGCTCGTAAGTGGTTCAAAACGACGTTCAAATATTTCCAACTTTAAAGACGCATAAATCCTAAAATATCATACTTACGGCAAATCCACCGGCGTCAGTTGATTTATCTCAAAAAACTGCATAGGAAAACGCCAAAAAATGCTTGGATTTGAATCTTTCGATTTTTGGGGTCAAAAAACACCAAAGGGGTTAACCTTACGTTTTTTTCAAAAATTAAAATGGTCTTTTTATGACCAAAACTGACGTGTTTTTATGCGAGGTGTTCGAAAAACGCGGTATCGTTTGGGGAAATCGCTCGTAAGTGGTTCAAAATGACGTTCAAATATTTCCAACTTTAAAGACGCATAAATCCTAAAATATCATACTTACGGCAAATCCACCTGCGTCAGTCGATTTATTTCAAAAAACTGCATAGGAAAACGACAAAAAATGCTTGGATGTGAAACTTTCGATTTTTGGGGTCAAAAAACACCAAAGGGGTTAACCTTACGTTTTTTTCATAAATCGCCAAAAATTAAAATGGTCTTTTTATGACCAAAACTGACGTGTTTTTATGCGAGGAGTTCGAAAAACGCGGTATCGTTCGGGGAAATTGCTCGTAAGTTGTTCAAAATGACGTTCAAATATTTCCAACTTTAAAGACGCATAAATCCTAAAATATCATACTTACGGCAAATCCACCTGCGTCAGTCGATTTATCTCAAAAAACTGCATAGGAAAACGCCAAAAAATGCTTGGATTTGAAACTTTAGATTTTTGGGGTCAAAAAACTGCAAAGGGGTTAACCTTACGTTTTTTTCAAAAATCGCCAAAAATTAAAATGGTCTTTTTATGACCAAAACTGACGTGTTTTTATGCGAGGTGTTCGAAAAACGCGGTATCGTTTGGGGAAATTGCTCGTAAGTTGTTCAAAATGACGTTCAAATATTTCCAACTTTAAAGACGCATAAATCCTAAAATATCATACTTACGGCAAATCCACCTGCGTCAGTCGATTTGTCTCAAAAAACTGCATAGGAAAACGCCAAAAAATGCTTGGATTTGAAACTTTCGATTTTTGGGGTCAAAAAACACCAAAGGGGTTAACCTTACGTTTTTTTCAAAAATCGCCAAAAATTAAAATGGTCTTTTTATGACCAAAACTGACGTGTTTTTATGCGAGGTGTTCGAAAAACGCGGTATCGTTTGGGGAAATCGCTCGTAAGTGGTTCAAAATGACGTTCAAATATTTCCAACTTTAAAGACGCATAAATCCTAAAATATCATACTTACGGCAAATCCACCTGCGTCAGTCGATTTATCTCAAAAAACTGCATAGGAAAACTGCAAAAAATGCTTGGATTTGAAACCTTCGATTTTTGGGGTCAAAAAACACCAAAGGGGTTAACCTTACGTTTTTTTCAAAAATCACCAAAAATTAAAATGGTCTTTTTATGACCAAAACTGACGTGTTTTTAAAATGCGAGGTGTTCGAAAAACGCGGTATCGTTTGGGGAAATCGCTCGTAAGTGGTTCAAAACGACGTTCAAATATTTCCAACTTTAAAGACGCATAAATCCTAAAATATCATACTTACGGCAAATCCACCGGCGTCAGTTGATTTATCTCAAAAAACTGCATAGGAAAACGCCAAAAAATGCTTGGATTTGAATCTTTCGATTTTTGGGGTCAAAAAACACCAAAGGGGTTAACCTTACGTTTTTTTCAAAAATTAAAATGGTCTTTTTATGACCAAAACTGACGTGTTTTTATGCGAGGTGTTCGAAAAACGCGGTATCGTTTGGGGAAATCGCTCGTAAGTGGTTCAAAATGACGTTCAAATATTTCCAACTTTAAAGACGCATAAATCCTAAAATATCATACTTACGGCAAATCCACCTGCGTCAGTCGATTTATTTCAAAAAACTGCATAGGAAAACGACAAAAAATGCTTGGATGTGAAACTTTCGATTTTTGGGGTCAAAAAACACCAAAGGGGTTAACCTTACGTTTTTTTCATAAATCGCCAAAAATTAAAATGGTCTTTTTATGACCAAAACTGACGTGTTTTTATGCGAGGAGTTCGAAAAACGCGGTATCGTTCGGGGAAATTGCTCGTAAGTTGTTCAAAATGACGTTCAAATATTTCCAACTTTAAAGACGCATAAATCCTAAAATATCATACTTACGGCAAATCCACCTGCGTCAGTCGATTTATCTCAAAAAACTGCATAGGAAAACGCCAAAAAATGCTTGGATTTTAATCTTTCGATTTTTGGAGTCAAAAAACACCAATGGGGTTAACCTTACGTTTTTTTCAAAAATCGCCAAAAATTAAAATGGTCTTTTTATGACCAAAACTGACGTGTTTTTATGCGAGGAGTTCGAAAAACGCGGTATCGTTTGGGGAAATTGCTCGTAAGTTGTTCAAAATGACGTTCAAATATTTCCAACTTTAAAGACGCATAAATCCTAGAATATCAGACTTACGGCAAATCCACCTGCGTCAGTCGATTTATCTCAAAAAACTGCATAGGAAAACGCCACAAAATGGTTGGATTTGAAACTTTCATTTTTTGGGGTCAAAAAACACCAACCTTACGTTTTTTTCAAAAATCGCCAAAAATTAAAATGGTCTTTTTATGACCAAGACTGACGTGTTTTTATGCGAGGAGTTCGAAAAACGCGGTATCGTTTAGAGAAATCGCTCGTAAGTGGTTCAAAATGACATTTAAATATTTCCAACTTTAAAGACGCATAAATCCTAAAATATCATACTTACGGCAAATCCACCTGCGTCAGTCGATTTATCTCAAAAAACTGCATAGGAAAACGCCAAAAAATGGTTGGATTTGAAACTTTCATTTTTTGCGGTCAAAAAACACCAACCTTACGTTTTTTTCAAAAATCGCCAAAAATTAAAAGGGTCTTTTTATGACCAAAACTGACGTGTTTTTATGCGAGGAGTTCGAAAAACGCGGTATCGTTTAGAGAAATCGCTCGTAAGTGGTTCAAAATGACGTTTAAATATTTCCAACTTTAAGGACGCATAAATCCTAAAATATCATACTTACGGCAAATCCACCTGTGTCAGTCGATTTATCTCAAAAAACTGCATAGGAAAACGCCAAAAAATGCTTGGATTTGAAACTTTCGATTTTTGGGGTCAAAAAACACCAAAGGGGTTAACCTTACGTTTTTTTCAAAAATCGCCGAAAATTAAAATGGTCTTTTTATGACCAAAACTGACGTGTTTTTATGCGAGGAGTTCGAAAAACGCGGTATCGTTTGGGGAAATTGCTCGTAAGTTGTTCAAAATGACGTTCAAATATTTCCAACTTTAAAGACGCATAAATCCTAAAATATCATACTTACTGCAAATCCACCTGCGTCAGTCGATTTATCTCAAAAAACTGCATAGGAAAACGCCAAAAAATGCTTGGATTTGAAACTTTCGATTTTTGGGGTCAAAAAACACCAAAGGGGTTAACCTTACTTTTTTTTCAAAAATCGCGAAAAATTAAAATGGTCTTTTTATGACCAAAACTGACGTGTTTTTATGCGAGGAGTTCGAAAAACGCGGTATCGTTTGGGGAAATTGCTCGTAAGTTGTTCAAAATGACGTTCAAATATTTCCAACTTTAAAGACGCATAAATCCTAAAATATCATACTTACGGCAAATCCACCTGCTTCAGTCGATTTATCTCAAAAAACTGCATAGGAAAACGCCAAAAAATGCTTGGGATTTGAAACTTTAGATTTTTGGGGTCAAAAAACTGCAAAGGGGTTAACCTTACGTTTTTTTCAAAAATCGCCAAAAATTAAAATGGTCTTTTTATGACCAAAACTGACGTGTTTTTATGCGAGGAGTTCGAAAAACGCGGTATCGTTTGGGGAAATTGCTCGTAAGTTGTTCAAAATGACGTTCAAATATTTCCAACTTTAAAGACGCATAAATCCTAAAATATCATACTTACGGCAAATCCACCTGAGTCACTCGATTTATCTCAAAAAACTGCATAGGAAAACGCCAAAAAATGCTTGGATTTGAAACTTTCGATTTTTGGGGTCAAAAAACACCAAAGGGGTTAACCTTACGTTTTTTTCAAAAATCGCCAAAAATTAAAATGGTCTTTTTATGACCAAAACTGACGTGTTTTTATGCGAGGAGTTCGAAAAACGCGGTATCGTTTGGGGAAATTGCTCGTAAGTTGTTCAAAATGACGTTCAAATATTTCCAACTTTAAAGACGCATAAATCCTAAAATATCAGACTTACGGCAAATCCACCTGCGTCAGTCGATTTATCTCAAAAAACTGCATAGGAAAACGCCAAAATATGCTTGGATTTGAAACTTTCGATTTTTGGGGTCAAAAAACACCAAAGGGGTTAACCTTACGTTTTTTTCAAAAATCGCCAAAAATTAAAATGGTCTTTTTGTGACCAAAACTGACGTGTTTTTATGCGAGGAGTTCGAAAAACGCGGTATCGTTTGGGGAAATTGCTCGTAAGTTGTTCAAAATGACGTTCAAATATTTCCAACTTTAAAGACGCATAAATCCTAAAATATCATACTTACTGCAAATCCACCTGCGTCAGTCGATTTATCTCAAAAAACTGCATAGGAAAACGCCAAAAAATGCTTGGATTTGAAACTTTCGATTTTTGGGGTCAAAAAACACCAAAGGGGTTAACCTTACGTTTTTTTCAAAAATCACCAAAAATTAAAATGGTCTTTTTATGACCAAAACTGACGTGTTTTTAAAATGCGAGGTGTTCGAAAAACGCGGTATCGTTTGGGGAAATCGCTCGTAAGTGGTTCAAAACGACGTTCAAATATTTCCAACTTTAAAGACGCATAAATCCTAAAATATCATACTTACGGCAAATCCACCTGCGTCAGTTGATTTATCTCAAAAAACTGCATAGGAAAACGCCAAAAAATGCTTGGATTTGAATCTTTCGATTTTTGGGGTCAAAAAACACCAAAGGGGTTAACCTTACGTTTTTTTCAAAAATTAAAATGGTCTTTTTATGACCAAAACTGACGTGTTTTTATGCGAGGAGTTCGAAAAACGCGGTATCGTTTGGGGAAAACGCTCGTAAGTGGTTCAAAACGACGTTCAAATATTTCCAACTTTAAAGACGCATAAATCCTAAAATATCATACTTACGGCAAATCCACCTGCGTCAGTTGATTTATCTCAAAAAACTGCATAGGAAAACGCCAAAAAATGCTTGGATTTTAATCTTTCGATTTTTGGAGTCAAAAAACACCAATGGGGTTAACCTTACGTTTTTTTCAAAAATCGCCAAAAATTAAAATGGTCTTTTTATGACCAAAACTGACGTGTTTTTATGCGAGGAGTTCGAAAAACGCGGTATCGTTTGGGGAAATTGCTCGGAAGTTGTTCAAAATGACGTTCAAATATTTCCAACTTTAAAGACGCATAAATCCTAAAATATCATACTTACGGCAAATCCACCTGCGTCAGTCGATTTATCTCAAAAAACTGCATAGGAAAACGCCAAAAAATGCTTGGATTTGAAACTTTAGATTTTTGGGGTCAAAAAACTGCAAAGGGGTTAACCTTACGTTTTTTTCAAAAATCGCCAAAAATTAAAATGGTCTTTTTATGACCAAAACTGACGTGTTTTTATGCGAGGTGTTCGAAAAACGCGGTATCGTTTGGGGAAATCGCTCGTAAGTGGTTCAAAATGACGTTCAAATATTTCCAACTTTAAAGACGCATAAATCCTAAAATATCATGCTTACGGCAAATCCACCTGCGTCAGTCGATTTATCTCAAAAAACTGCATAGGAAAACGACAAAAAATGCTTGGATGTGAAACTTTCGATTTTTGGGGTCAAAAAACACCAAAGGGGTTAACCTTACGTTTTTTTCAAAAATCGCCAAAAATTAAAATGGTCTTTTTATGACCAAAACTGACGTGTTTTTAAAATGCGAGGTGTTCGAAAAACGCGGTATCGTTTGGGGAAATCGCTCGTAAGTGGTTCAAAACGACGTTCAAATATTTCCAACTTTAAAGACGCATAAATCCTAAAATATCATACTTACGGCAAATCCACCTGCGTCAGTTGATTTATCTCAAAAAACTGCATAGGAAAACGCCAAAAAATGCTTGGATTTGAATCTTTCGATTTTTGGGGTCAAAAAACACCAAAGGGGTTAACCTTACGTTTTTTTCAAAAATTAAAATGGTCTTTTTATGACCAAAACTGACGTGTTTTTATGCGAGGAGTTCGAAAAACGCGGTATCGTTTGGGGAAAACGCTCGTAAGTGGTTCAAAACGACGTTCAAATATTTCCAACTTTAAAGACGCATAAATCCTAAAATATCATACTTACGGCAAATCCACCTGCGTCAGTTGATTTATCTCAAAAAACTGCATAGGAAAACGCCAAAAAATGCTTGGATTTAAATCTTTCGATTTTTGGAGTCAAAAAACACCAATGGGGTTAACCTTACGTTTTTTTCAAAAATCGCCAAAAATTAAAATGGTCTTTTTATGACCAAAACTGACGTGTTTTTATGCGAGGAGTTCGAAAAACGCGGTATCGTTTGGGGAAATTGCTCGTAAGTTGTTCAAAATGACGTTCAAATATTTCCAACTTTAAAGACGCATAAATCCTAAAATATCAGACTTACGGCAAATCCACCTGCGTCAGTCGATTTATCTCAAAAAACTGCATAGGAAAACGCCAAAAAATGGTTGGATTTGAAACTTTCATTTTTTGGGGTCAAAAAACACCAACCTTACGTTTTTTTCAAAAATCGCCAAAAATTAAAATGGTCTTTTTATGACCAAGACTGACGTGTTTTTATGCGAGGAGTTCGAAAAACGCGGTATCGTTTAGAGAAATCGCTCGTAAGTGGTTCAAAATGACATTTAAATATTTCCAACTTTAAAGACGCATAAATCCTAAAATATCATACTTACGGCAAATCCACCTGCGTCAGTCGATTTATCTCAAAAAACTGCATAGGAAAACGCCAAAAAATGGTTGGATTTGAAACTTTCATTTTTTGCGGTCAAAAAACACCAACCTTACGTTTTTTTCAAAAATCGCCAAAAATTAAAAGGGTCTTTTTATGACCAAAACTGACGTGTTTTTATGCGAGGAGTTCGAAAAACGCGGTATCGTTTAGAGAAATCGCTCGTAAGTGGTTCAAAATGACGTTTAAATATTTCCAACTTTAAGGACGCATAAATCCTAAAATATCATACTTACGGCAAATCCACCTGTGTCAGTCGATTTATCTCAAAAAACTGCATAGGAAAACGCCAAAAAATGCTTGGATTTGAAACTTTCGATTTTTGGGGTCAAAAAACACCAAAAGGGTTAACCTTACGTTTTTTTTCAAAAATCGCCAAAAATTAAAGTGGTCTGTTTTTGACCAAAACCGACGTGATTTTATGCGTGGAGTTCGAAAAACGTGGTATCGTTTGGGGAAAACGCTCGTAAGCGGTTCAAAATGACGTTCAAATAATTCCAACTTTAAATACGTATAAATCTTAAAATATCATACCTACGGCAAATCTACCTGCGTCAATCGATTTTTCTCAAAAAACTGTATAGGAAAACACCACAAAATGCTTGGATTTCAAACTTTCAATTTTTGGGGTCAAAAAACACCAAAGGGGTTACGTTTACCTTACGTTTTTTTCAAAAATCGCCAAAAATTAAAGTGGTCTTTTTTTGACCAAAACCGACGTGCTTTGATGCGAGGAGTTCGAACGCGGTATCAATTCGTAAATTAAATATTTTTGCGTACCGAGAACCTGTTTTGTAGAGATGTCACCAAATCTGAAAGAAATCAGCGCGACAGGATAAAATTTATGTTGGTTTAAAATCAAAATAGTACCCGGGTACTAGGTATGGTCCCATAAAGGTTAAAATTGCTTTTTAAAAACTTTGTGTTTTATCTTCCTCTGGAGAAGGTTATCAACGATTGCATATTATATGGACTGGTTCACGGATTGGTTTGTCTATATTTATTTCTCATAAAATGTACATGGAAGTGTGTTAGTGACATATTTAATTATCAATTTTAGGTGTTTATAAGTGGTCATAAAAGGGGGTGGTATGGCCCACTCCAAATCAACGTATTAATTCTTCCCCCCCTGTTTTGCTAATTTTAATTGTCTCCCAGGCCACCGCCTGGCCATCTCACCAGATAGCGTTGTAAAGTGTTTTAACTTTTAACATTGAAAAGTCCATCATGGGCTTTTTTAAATAATATTTCAATAATTAATTATTACTCTATAAAAAGTTGAACAAAAGAAAGAGAAAAAGTTCATATCGCCAATAAGAAAACAAAAAAGTTTGGGACCCCTGTTTTAAATACGGCTTCTTCTATTTCGCAACATAACCTATTTACGTTTCGCCCATGTTGTTCTGTTGACGTTTCACAATTTTACAATATTCTTTTATGTAACATTTAAAACTTTACAAAAATGTCCGATGCCTGGGAAGAAATTCAGGCCATTAAAAGTAAAAGAAATAGTTTAAGAGAAAAATTAGAAAAACGTAAGAAGGAGCGTCAAGATATACTGGGTTCGAATTTGGGTACGTCAACATCTTCACCTTTAAATTGCTTAGAAAACTCCAACAGCGGCGTTCCGAGCCCTGCCGGGACAATAAAAGATGAAAAAATAAAATGCGAAAGCGTCGCAAGTGAAGAGTTGGTTAAAATCGATCCAGAATTGGAAAAGGAAATTCTAAAAACCTTGAACGATGTGACTCTAGTGATTCCTATTTCGTCTACCGAATTAGTCAGTACTTTAAAAATCACCTTGGATCGGGAAATTTCACACGGTGCTGTTTGTAATCTTTTGCAAAAATTTGAAACTCAAAAGCTGATTGCACTCAAAGAAGTAGTGAAGGATGGCAAGACGGAGGTCGAAGTGTCGTTTGTTGAACATAGTAAAGTAAATGCTGTTTTAAACGAAGCGACTGATGAAGTTAAGGTGGCTTTGAAGGAAGATGAAACATATAAACGAAAACGTGAAGATTCTCCCGTTACGGAAGACGAGGATGAAGATAAGAAGAAAAAAGAAAAGAAAGATTCCAAAAATACTGATATTTTTGTAAGTATAAATGAAATTGGGACTGCCTTCTTTTTATAACCAATTGTTTTGTGGACCTTGAAAGAATTTTTGCTCAAAAAATTGTGCAGCAAATCTGTGCAGAACGGCTGGTGTTCTGTATATTGAGTTGTACAAAGAGTTTAAATTTCAACCCCTAACAAACAAAATCTTAAATTCAAATTCTGCATAGTAACTCGAAGCATTATTTTAATTAATTTAATTACTTATTTTCTGTGAATGCATATAAAAATTCTTTTCACTTGTACACAAAATTTTTCAAGCGAGTCTCCCATTGCATACTGATAATTAATTTTACTATATTTTTCTAGTCGCTCTTGGCGATGCCATCGACGAAAGAAAAGGAGAGCAAAAAAGTAGGAGAGGAAATATTGGACTTGTTGAGTAAACCAACGGCAAAAGAACGATCGTTGGCGGAGCGATTTCGTTCACAAGGTGGCGCTCAAGTTATGGAATTTTGTCCACACGGCACCAAAGTGGAATGCCAAAGAAATGCATCGACAAAGCAATGCAAAAAATTGCATTTTAAAAAGATTATTCAAAAACACACAGACGAATCGCTAGGAGATTGTTCTTTCCTGAATACTTGTTTTCACATGGACACTTGTAAATATGTGCACTATGAAGTCGACAGGAGTGGTCAAACTAAAGATGTTGTTCCTGCCATACAAAGTAAAACAGTTTCGAATGTTGAAAGTACCACCTTGTATCCTCCTCAGTGGGTTCAGTGCGACTTGCGGTATCTAGATATGACGGCACTAGGTTGGTATTGTAACTTGTCATCCAGAGCTGGGAATTATTTATACTGTTTAAATACTCCTCGAGCATTATTTATTATTTTATTTAAAAAAGTCTTTTACGTAATATTTAAATCTCACAAATTATTTACTTTTTTTTAAATTGAGTAGTCGCAGATACAGAGAATAAATAGTTCTTCCCACCAGGTTTTCATTTTAATACAAGTTTTTATTTCAAAACTCATTGTAAAATTTTTTCTAAATTTTGGAAAAGAATTTTCTCTTAAAAATGTAGAAGAAAGTGATCTAAAGTTTTTTTGAGTTTTCTAAACATTTTGGAATAGAATGTTTCAAGTAGTACCTAGGCAGTAGTAAAAAACATTTAAATAATTTAAGAGATTAAAATATAATTTATCACAAATTAATAATCATGATCACATCATGATTTTGCAATATTTAAATAAAAAGAAAAGATGCTTAATGTTTAAACAAAATAATACTTATTTATTATTTAAATACTTTTTTACATATTTATTCCAAACTCTTTAATTGTTTTTTCTTTAAAAGGTAAATTTGCTGTCATAATGGCAGATCCTCCGTGGGACATCCACATGGAACTTCCTTACGGGACAATGTCGGACGACGAAATGAGACAGTTAGGTATACCACAGTTGCAAGACGAAGGGTTGATTTTTTTGTGGGTTACCGGTCGTGCTATGGAACTGGGTCGCGAATGTTTAAAATTGTGGGGTTACGAAAGGGTAGACGAAATTATTTGGGTAAAAACGAATCAGTTGCAACGAATCATACGAACAGGACGTACCGGTCATTGGTTAAATCACGGTAAAGAACATTGTCTGGTAGGAATGAAAGGTAATCCCCAGGAGTTGAATCGGGGTTTGGATTCTGACGTTATAGTGGCAGAAGTTCGTGCCACCAGTCATAAACCCGACGAAATTTACGGTATGATCGAGAGATTGTCGCCAGGAACAAGGAAAATCGAGTTATTCGGTCGACCTCATAATATCCAACCAAATTGGATTACATTGGGTAATCAAGTGGACGGTATTCGGTTAGTGGATCCCGTCTTGCTAGAAAATTTTAAAAAAAGGTATCCGGATGGTAATTGTATGGCTCCGCCGTCAAGTTCTGCACATTGATATTTAATATATTGTTTGTTTGTGATTTAAAAAAAATGATAAATAGACCTTGGAACGATTACAAAATTTTGTATTTGTTGTGATCGAAAACGGGGTTTTACGAAATATTATCGTAAGTGAACGTGCATTAAGGACGAAAATCGAATGACGTTTGGCAAAAATCAGCTGTTCGCGATTGACAGTTTAAATTCTAATATGGCGTCTGCTTCAACTTGGTAGACAAAGAGTGCGTCGTACTTTTAGTTTATTTTCTAATAAAGTTAACGCAGTTGTTGTGATACAAGTGTTTGAAAAATAGTCGATCCTGTTTAAACAAAATGTTGGATTTAGAAATCATGCCAGAACGCTCTTTAGGCTGTGAACAATGGGAGTTTGTACTAGGTGTGTAGAAAAATCTATTATTTTAAAATGTAATTTTTTTTCTACAATTATTCTTTTGTTGAGGATCATTAATTTTAGGCCTTAACGCATTTACGTATTTTTATGTAAATTTTTATTTCGGTATTTTTGCATTTCGCAAACATCTAATTTATTATTTTTACGACATTACCTACATAATTTTGCAATGTTTTGTATTAATTTATTTTCGAATATTTTTTATTAAGTGAAAATTAGTGTAACAAATTGATAATTAATGCGAATTACAGTTGTTGATTGTTTACTATTTTTATTTTTAAATTATATAGATTATTATTTGCATGATAATAATTGATAATTATTATTATTCTTTTGTATTATTATTATTAAAAAATCTCGGGTCTTTATCGCAGCAGTGCTTTTCAATTGTCAATTTAAATTTTCATTTGTTAATTATACAGAGGGAACATATTTACCTTGTCAAAACGTTTAACTTTTATTTTTAATGAATTGCAATTTTATAAATAATGGTCCCGATACAGTTACTCATAACAGTTTTGATTTTATGATTTTAACAAAATTTTTGGCAGAGTTACTGTTTTGTTAGATTGTGCAATGTTGATGAACTAAATCCAATTTTAAACTTTAACAACAATTTTTATATTTGAGGCAACTATCGATAAAACGGTTTTTGACCTATCGAAAAGATTTTAATATTCATTAAAGTAATTTACACATGCATTTCCTTATTTTAACAAATTTATAATATTGGAATGAGGCAAAAATGTTTTTGATTGCACAACATGATCATCATATTCCACACAAGTGTGGTATATAAATCTATCTTCTCTCTTGTTGCATCTTGGCATAAATTTGTAAAATAACAGGTAATACTTATTGAAAATATACAAACTTTCTTGAGAAAATAAAACTCGGATCTGGCCTGGTTCACCTTGATTAAATGATTGCACTTTTCCAAAGTTTCAAGAGTGGTTTTGAATATTACACTACCCCATATAATATACAAACGTCATTAAAAATTTGATATAACCAAACAGTACTGCAAGCTTGATCCAACTACCAGAAAAAGAGCGAGTATTTATGTTGGTTGTTCTCTAAAGCCTGAAATACTGAACTGATAGATAGCTCATTTATCTACAAATAACATAAGGTACATGAAATCACCGATTACATTAATCTGTTTGGCTAAAACTAGGAATAAATCTTGTTTATCCATTCATGCGTGTCACATTTTAATTACTGTTTAGGAATAGTAGAAAATAAACTAAAAAGTCTGTATTACAGTGATCGAGATGCATTAATTGGAAAAAATACCTTTCTATTATAATTATATATTTTTTTATTAAACTTTGGCATCCACGATTAGTGATTGTAAGCGAGGCTAAAGCGCCTTGACGCTATGCGATTTATCATAAGGTTTGTCGCATGGAAAGGCTCGAAACCAGCATAAACTCTAAAAGGTAAAATTCATGAAAGAAATCGTACGAGAAATCCCATAAGGTAAAAGGCGCTTAACGACCTAACACATTGGCAGAGAAAAGCGAGGCCTAGGATCTAGAGTGTCTTCGTTTTTACAGCAGTTAAAAACTGTCGAATGCAGAATCATTAAAATTTGCAGACTAAAACTATCCAGTATCACAGTGTCAAGCTCATGCAAAATCAAAGCTCATATTACGTTTCTGCTCCACGCCTTTTGCGATTGGCTCTATCCGTCAATCTTTTTCTATGCATTTCATTTATCCGTGTACTACGACGACCTTTTTCTAGAATTCAAGGCAAAAGTGGCTAGAAGGTTCGACAATATTATCTTCTTGTGGACATGGATTTTAGTATTTTTGTTAATTTTAATGTAGACTTGTATTTTCTGACTGTATTGGAAATGTGATGACCAACAATCTCGTCTTTGTTTTGCGAGTCGGGTAGATTCCCTGCACAGGATATCGCAATATTTTTTATGTCTTCTCTTCTAATCTTAATGAGAAGGTTCTTCGTCTTCGATGGTGGATGAGTGCAGTCGAATGGAAAATCTTAGATTCGATTCTCATTTGTCAATTTATCAGACGGTTTTTTTTCAGTGGTTACTAGCTACAAATCATGTGCGGTAAATGCACAGTTCTATCAGCATTGCATTCACATTATACCAAACGGCTTCAGTAAAAGCAGCTGTAACTGCTTCAAATCCGGAGATCCTGCTGGGTCTGATGCTCACAGCCTAGCGCTTAGTTGCGTCAACTGATATTCTGGCTGTCTTTCTCAGCAAGCAATGACAAACCACCTAGGTATGTATCTGCTAAGAGAATCATTCTATACAAAAGAAGAAGTGGTTGCTATGCTATTACAGAGAGGAAGGATTTTGGGAGAGAAAGACCTTGAATTGAGTTTTTTTCCCAGGTAATCTTAGGAATAGTATAGACGACATTTTTGTTTTGTGTTTTTAACTTTTTCAAAAGGAAATCGGGAGGAATCTTATAAAAATCTCGTAAAAGAAAATTTGTCTTGTGACTGCCTCTCGTTCTACACTTATATTATTATTTCTACTTCAGTATTATAAAGTTGCCAAGTTCTCCTTGGGAGGAAATAACGTTTAAAACTATCATAATAAATTTTACTATTTAGAAAACTTTAATTGGTGCCGTGAACTATTACATCTCATATTCGTATCCGATAGA
This sequence comes from Cantharis rufa, assembly GCA_947369205.1. Classification (NCBI taxonomy): domain Eukaryota; kingdom Metazoa; phylum Arthropoda; class Insecta; order Coleoptera; family Cantharidae; genus Cantharis; species Cantharis rufa. The sequence continues at coordinate 93,922,236 of OX376303.1, forward strand.
TATCAGTCTGTTTTTTATAAGCATAACAAATATTTATTTATTTTCAAAATACTGTTTTATTTTTAGTATTTTATAGCAAAAAAAAAATTTCCCTTTTCTCGTATCATGTTTTAGGTAATTTTCATTAAATCATAATTATGGACAAATCTATGAAAGATAATTAAAAATTTACCATAGCAATATTGTAGCTTATACAGTTGCACGTGCATCAATATCATTTTGATAAACTTTGATCCAGGAGTATCCAAAATATCATCGATTTATGTTGAAACATTACCCGAATTATCTTTGTTATCGGGTGCATATCTCTGGCGCCTCCCATTTTGAAACCAAAATAGTCTAGATCGCTTTTGCTTGTTTGTATAACTTGCATTTTCGAAAAGATTCACTAGGAAGCAGCTGAAACCACGATAACCCTCCCTCATTATTTTTAAATTTTGATTTTATTTGATTTTAATTTTGATGATTCTGACGCGCAACATGGATTAACGAAGTTACCAATTTTCAAATCGGATGTTGTTCGAAGCAATATTAAAAATTTTATTGGTTCTTTATTGAAATTGAAAATATTTAAAGTTGTTATGATAGTTTTAAATTAATATTCCCCAAGAATCTTAAAAACTAGTAGTAGTTCCTAAATGTGTTTTTCGCTTTTTTTGCAGATGTGATTATTTTAAAACTAGTGCTGTTGCTTAGCCAACTTCTTTTAACTGAATCCACGCACTGGGTAAAATAGTTTAATTAACTAGTATACCAATGCTTTGCATACATTAAGTATGTTGACATATCAATGCACGTAGGAATTATCAGAGGCGGAGGTATTTAAAAAAAGTACCCTGGAATCCTTGGATAAACATTAAAGGTAGACAATTTGTCAATAAAAGTGTTAAGCTAAACATTCAAATAATATAATACAAGGCTATCAATTCCAGAATTTAAATTTTAACTTTTGTTAAGTTGATATGTCTATATCGACAGGATGAGCTCAGCTCTCAGACCATACCATAGGTTTAAGTTCGCCACAAAAAAAATTGTTTTTTAACGAAAAAGTAAAAATAGGTAGGGTTGGTTTTTATCAAGATATCGAGAACAAAGATCAAATGGATTTTATATAAATTTGCATAGTCTGTGATGTATGAAGCGAAGATACCCTGTGCTTCAAAATTCAGGTCTTGACCACCAAAGCCTTTTGTCCGGACGGTTTGTCGGTCTTTCTATTATTTTTTTCTTCTACCTTTCTAGTGGAAAACTCATCAGAGCTATCTTTTCAGAATTTTCGTTCTATTTTATGATCTTGAAGTAATTCTAATTAAAGCAGTTTACAGCTGCCCAAGTGAATCTTGCACGAAACTTAAGATCGTGATAATGTTTAGACGCAAACTTCTAACCCATCAGACGACGTTGTGCGACCTTTTCATATTGATTTATGCTCTAGGCAGCAGACTCTTCTTCAAAGGTTATTATGACAAATCAATAATGGCTTTATGCCTAGGTTAGGTTTTCTGATCTTGGTTTTTTTCCCTTTTCCCTGTGTTTCTTATTTTAAACTGTAGACTTTATTTATATGTAATACAAACAAAAAGTGTAATATTTTAAAACATTAATTATTATTGCGAAATACCTGACAACATTATTCACAGATTATGTATAATTTTAGGAATGCACCTTTCCCAATCGGTTGCAATTATCCAATCGCAAATCGAAGTAATCAAAGGCGTGCATGTTCTCTATAGCGATACGGTAAGTAATTCTTACTAATTTTTCAGTAACACGAGTAAGTATACAACATAGGGGTATGCCAAACAAATCCAACATTTTAGTTGTTGGCAAAAATTTTACGAATGCTGTTTTTGTTGATATTTATCCAAGTATTTATTTGTGTGACCATTTTTTAAATTTCTAAATTTAGAGATTCTCTATTTCTGAAATTTGAACTTGACCTTGTTTCACTATATCGGTAAAATATTTTTAATTTTTATCGATTTTTAAAATTTATTTTTTTTTTCAAGTTCATTATACAACCAAAATTATTTTTAACTTGTAAATTAATTTCAATTGTTATAAAATTCAAAAAAGTTATGTCTTGCTCTTTTCATTCACATACGATTACAATGATTAAGGAGTGTAGGTACGCTTTAAATGGGTCAAATGAGGATGTAATTACAATTAAAACTGTTTAATTGATGTTTATCGATAATGTTATCCACTTTATTTGTTTATTTACATATTATTACGTATGCATCCGACTCACTTAATGCGACTTTCAAATTTTATCACTTTATTTTTTGTCAAGTTTTATCGCGCTTAAATTGGAGTAATTTTGGGAAGTGTGGCGTAAGATTCGAACACCCAACGATTGGATTATTTATTTATGCCCACATCGTGATTACAGCGTTGTACAAACCAGTACAATGCAATATGCTATAAAAAAATAATGGTCTGCGTTTTATATGCACGCGGCACACGTCCAAATTTTTTGCAACTTGCTGGCGCGCTGCCTTTTGAAGATTCGGCACGCTCACGTTGCAGAAGGAATATCTGCATTCCCTTTTCACCTTGACAGTCTGTTTGCCCGTTGAAATTTTCAGAATTCTGTCGTAATTTAAATATTGAAGTGAACGTCATTAATAATATACCAAGATAAAGTTTAGATATAGACTGTATCATAATTACGTCAATACCCTCGACTACGATGTTTTCAATACTCAAGTAAACACCGCGAAAATATTATTCTAGAATATTCCATCGCTTTCGCCCGACTTTGTTATAAAATTCAGACAAATAAAAATGTTGTTTTTATATTTTATCATATAATTTTAGTAAATATTCTTTAGATTATAGCTGTTTTCTTCAATAAAATTTATTTCAATTTTTGTTATCAAGTTTTGCGTTGTTATTGATTTTTTGGCACTAGAAATGCAGATATGGTTACTATCAAGTTTTACTACACGTTTATAAAAATGTTTTTTAAAACGCGCAATTAGTGTATTGCGTATTGAAAGCGGAAAATGTTACTTTTGTACTCGGAAGCGTGAATTGCGTAAAATTCCGAGTTCAAAAGTCACTTTATGCTCTGAGCACATTATTACTGTTTACTATTGCCAATATGATGAATTTTTCAAACGGAAAGCGACTCTTTCAGTTTGGTTTACACTTCCGAGCAAAAAGAAACCGCTCATAAAATAAATACTCTCGAGTATTTATTTGAATTGGATACTTTAAATATAATTAAATAAAGTTAAATTATTGATTTTAATTTAATTTTTATTAATAGTAATTATTTTGTAATAAATAAAAGAAAAAATTAAACATTACGCCATCAATAATATTGTGATTACTTCACCATATTAATATTGCATCAATAGAGCCGCCTTAATACTATTCACCTCGTAGCATAAATATTTACGATGTATTGATGCAATACATAAAAATATTAAATTGCATTGATACATCTCACTGTATAAACCATAGGTGCGCAACCAGGTCCAATAGTCTAGGAGGGAGCGAAAACCTAACGAACTCGACTCATTAAAATAATCTCTGAAGCCGTTTCAACGCGAAAATTTCGGAACTTAAAAGACGAGTTCTTTATTTATAAGTTAAATTCGGCTATAATCAACAAAATCCAATTTAAAACAAGTGATGTTAACAGTTACACGGCTAAAAGTCAACTGCGGCTGGTTCCGCCCATTAAAACACGTACCCTCACCGGAATGAGCAAAACAATAAAATTGATTATTTCCGAATTTAAAAGAAAAAAAAACTTATAATTCTATTCCAAAATGTAAATCTTGTTTATTATTTTCAGGACCCCTTAGAAAAAGACATAATTATAAATTTATCTCAAGATGGTATCAGATTATTTTTTGATCCCGTTGTTCAAAGACTGAAGACAATTGAAATATACAACATGAAGATAGTAAAATTAAAATATGCGTAAGTATCGACCACTGTGATAATAAATAATAAGAGTTGTAAAGATTTTCTAATTTTTTAGTGAATCGCACTTTAATTGCCCCGAAGTACTGCCAACTATAGAACAAATTGAACATTCATTTGGAGCTACTCATCCCGGAGTTTACGATTCGGAAAAATTAGTGTTTTCTCTTAATTTTCGAGGATTATCATTTTATTTTCCCGTCGAGAGCAGAACCCCATTGTGCAATTCTCGTAATTTAAGTGAGTAAAACGTTAATTAACTTGGTATACCTTTAAGACAAATTTGTTTAAAGGTTCTCTGCACTTTCCTTCAGGTACCACTCCATTAGTAAATCGAACGTTAATATATCACGGATCTGACATAGACACGGCAAAGACACCCGAATTACCGTTAGTTTGTTATCATGGTCAGTTATATTTAAAGAAAGCCGAAATAATACGAGGAGATTCCTACACCAAAGGTCTTCGAGTATTCATAATCGGGGGAAACGACTCCGGTCGACTAGAACCAAATCAATATCAATTTGAGGGACAGATTTTGCTTGGCCAAACTGCTCAGGATGTAGTTCAGACTTTGGGTTCGCCTTCTAGGGTTTTTTATAAGAGCGAAGATAAGATGCGCATTCATGTACCAAATTCACATCGACGAGTTACCGAACGTCGTAGCGACTACTTTTTTAATTACTTCACCCTTGGTTTCGACGTTTTATTCGATGCTCACACACACTTGGTTAAAAAATTGGTGCTCCATACAAATTATCCTGGTCATTACAATTTTAACATGTATCATAGATGTGAATTCCAACTCCAATTGGGGAAAGTCAAAATTACCGCTTACTCTAACTGGGACGATCTGTGCAGGCAATTAACGCCTAGCGACAAACCGGTAGTTTTAAATAGATCGAGTTCCACCAATACCACTAACCCGTTTGGTAGTACTTATTGCTACGGATACGAAGACATTATTTTTGAGGTGAGTTGATTTTAAAATTTCCGGAGGAAAATATTAATTATGCCGTTACAGGTGATGCCCAACAATCACATAGGATCTGTTAGTATATATGGAGATGGTCGGCCCTACAAATCGGATAAAAAATCAGAACATGCGTGACAGAGGTTATCTGCCACTTACCTCATACTTACCAATAGGTACTGGCAACCATAATTATTATTAAAATTTCGTTTAAAAGTATTTGTGTAACACACTGTAGATATAATAATTAATGTCCCACCTCAACTTTTTTAAATTAATATTGATAATAGTAAATAATAATAAATAGGAAATAATAATGAATGTACAAACAATTTTAATTTCAACGTGGCATTTACAAAACAAAATTATAGTTGGTTCATTCGGCATTTAGTTTACTTAAAAATTTAATTCGAAAGCAAGTTTTTGACCAAAATTATTAACACAAGTGAATTAAAAGTAGTTGGCATTTACAAAAAAGAAAAGTGATAAAAAAAGCAGTAAAATTTTTGCGAGGATTTGAAAAGTTAAAAAAAAAACTGTTTTATAAACTTAATTTGTTATATCCAAAAACGTAATATTTAATTGTGTATCTTTGTATTAATATTTGTTCTTACTGATGAATAAATAGAGAAAAAAAAGTTTTAAAAACCAAAAGTATTAAAAAACAACAATTAGTTAGTAATTTAGTTAAATTGTATATTATTTTAGTTGTAGATTAATTATTACAAATTCAAATATTTTTTTATTATAAATCTACGAAGAAGGTGGAGTTTTTAAGTTTGTTCATTCGTTGTACCTATCAACTTTTGACAATAAAACTGAATTATTTATTTTATGAGCCAGTGACGAAGTTGTTAATTTAACTCCACCTTCTTGAAAAAAATCCAATATTTGTGATTAGTTGAGTGATAATTGTTCAGAGAAGGCATTAAGTTGGATCTCATATTTTGTATTAAGTTATGATATTGAAGTGTTTTATAAATTGTCAATGTTTTTCTTAAATTGTGCAGTTCTCTTGGAAAAAAAATTAATAAATGATTATTGTACTGCCATACTGTGTCTTATTTTTCAGATATTTTATATGAATTCCCGACGGTCGGTGGCTTAATTATATTTATGAAAACAGTGGCTGTGGTTTTTGATTAGTGTCCGATAGGTAATCATTTAAATATTAGAATTTTTTTATTCATTTCCCAACAGTTATTTATTTTTATAATCAAATTTGTTAAATGTAGGAATAGGAGAGCAACATAACTCATTGCTAAGTTATTTTGACTTACGGTAGCTTGTAAGTTGGCTACTATTAAGAAAAATCAAATAATAATTCTCTTTTATTTTAACATCAATTCCAAAAATATTAAAATACGTATATAACATTATTAAGGATAAGTACTGGAAGACTGAATTGATAAAAACCTGTTTATTACGACTCTAAAAATGATTCGAGATCATTTTTGTCCAAGTCCAGTTGAACTTCCTCCAATAAGGCACTCGGCTGGGCTTGAGTTTCTATTTCTAAAATAAGTTTATAAATTATTTCTTAAAATGCTTCTGGCTATGAGACGAGATCGAACTCACTGGGTATGCTTCCCAAGGTTTTGTATGTTTCTAAATCGCTATGGAATGCTTCCTCAAACACCTGCTGCCTCTCTTCCAATCGTTTCCTTTCTTTTTTTGCATGTTCAAAAATTAATTCCGATTTCATTTTCTCCAAATTTGCTGCAGAAAATTCACATAATTATAAAAGTAATATAGACTTGCTTTCTCCTGCTTACCTATCTTTCTATTTTCGTAACACTTTAACTGATGATTATGCTCTTCTTTTTCCCTTACGTGTTGCAAATCGTCAATTAAAATTTCCAAATTCAACAATTCCTGTTCAATTTGTTCAAAGCTACTGTGTAAATTTTTAATTTGACCAAGACAACTTTCAATACCTTTATTTATAATTTGAGTGTTCAATATATTCGTAATTTCAACAATATTACTATGATCGCTACTAACTTTTGTAAAAATTTTGTCTATAATTTCTGCAACTTCATCTGCACTTGTGGCATTCATCTCGTTTAATTCGTGAATTTCCATCCATTTTTGTTGAAACCCGTTTAATACTTCGACACCTGCATTTAAGTCAACAGGAAGTCTTTCGGGAAGCTTCTCTTCGTTGGATGAACTCAGCAAATTTCCAACGGTTAATATTTTGTCTTTTAAGCTGGTAAACATTTTATTGATTTGAAAAAATTATAACAGATAAAATAGAATTTTATTTAAAACCGATAACATTAAAACTAATTTAGGTTTACATCACAAAAGTTTACATTTTTAGCGTAATTGAGTTTTTATGTTATCACCAGTTATCACAATACAGGTTGACATTTGCTATCAGCTGAGATTCTGGGAATGTCAATCGTCAAATTCTTGTTTATGTTGTTTGAATAATATACAGTACGTGACATAAAAACTTGCAATATTATAAATAACTGTTTCTACTACTGATTATCTAAATATTTACTTTGCCTCGAAGGGGGTATCATCTTGACAGGAAAACTATCTTTGACTAAACAGAACTGCTATAACCAATAAATACCAGGTTTACCAAACTTTCTGCACTTTCGCGTGCTTGAACGGCTAAACTTGTAGCCCTCAGAAAAATGTTATCTGAATTGTGATCTGAGCGACGTACATGTGATTCACTGTTGCAAGAAAAGAGAGGAAGAAGTAGAAGGATCTGAGTTGAAAAGTTGTGGATATGAACCATCAATGTTTTACCCATTAATGGTATATGTGGTAAAACTTGAATTATCTGGGCTAAAAAATCGAAATTTTAAGATATTTCTAAATACCGATTTGTCATTCCAGAACGACAAAGCTGTGTACTAATTAAAACAATTGTTTTCGAACCTTCAAATTAGTAAAGCTGGTATGAAAGACATTAAAAAGCGTTTAAAAGATGCTTATGAAAATGTGGAATTTTACGCATCCAATACATGGAGTCACAATCCCAATTCGTACCAACGGGTAAATCAGGTGAATTTTTATAATTAAACTAAAATGCAATGAAATAATCTTATGTCACAATGTGACAGGAACTATTTGTCAGAGAAAGCAAACTGAAAGATTCCTTCTTTGACGAGTTGACACGGCCTAGGACTGTTAGAGATAGCATTCCAAGTAGTAAATTAGCCCAATATTCAAATTATGAGTATAACGAATCGAGAGAACTTTCGTACGCATCAAGTGCAGGCAACATATCTTTTCATTATCCATGCGTTTACAAGAGAAAATCTAACAAAGAACCTTGGATGCTTCCAGAAATAGAGCAGCTCTTCATATGGTTCTCGTATCCACCGAAATTTGACATATTGGAGGCGTTAAAATTGGAAGAGTTAAATCATTATGACGAGCACGATCAATTTGGATATAAAGCTTTTCATCGCTCAAAGGATTTTCACGAAATTTCTCCAGTGTTTTTCGATACTTTTGAAAGGACACCGGGAAAATCCAGATACAAAAGTTGTTTGCCCTTAACCGAGCGGGACCTTTTAAAATATAATCCATCCGTTTTAAAAATAGACACTTTTGAAGATATGATCTTACGAATGAAAATTAAATCAGGTTAAACATGAAACTATGACTTTGTACAATTAACTTCTGCGAATAAATTTTTTTAGAAAAAGTTCGATATTTGTGGTCAGAAAAGCTGATTCCAAAATTGGAAACCATAAAAGAGAAAAATGTGAATGTGTACAAATCGCCGTTGGGAAATTATTTTTTAGTAAATGAAAGTGATTTTAAAAATTCCCCTCGGGTGGAAAACCCACTGCAAAATGTATTTACCACCACAGACTTTTCTCTGAGAAAAGAGGATTGCAATAACTTACAAGTAGGTGGTTGAAAAGTTATAATTTTGTAATTTCCAGTTAAATATTTTTTTAGAATTTATACGCAGCAATTCAATCGCTGGAAAATGTATTTTTAAAGGTAATAACCCAAATTAAACCCATAAAAAAAGAAAAGCAAGATAATAACAGGATGGAAAACGTAACTCAAACAGAATCAACTCCAACTCGTCGACTGTATTCTGCAGTTTTACAAGGTTTGCCGATAGATAAAAATATAAAAACCTCCACCGATACATCTCCAAGTTCCAGTATTCCGACGAAGGAACTTCTATCTTCCTCTTTATTGAACACCACGCCGAACAAAACATCTTTGGCGTTATCGACAAATAATTCTTCCCTTTCGGTTTTAACTCCAGTTTATAAATCTACTCCAATTTTATCGAAATCGCTGTTTCCAAGCTTATCATCATCTTCAAATTGGTTTACGTCTTCTTCCAGTTGGAGCACGTCGCAAACAAAAAGTTTTAATCAAGTACACCAAGAACACTTGAAACCTTCCAATTTTGAATTCAACTATACCTCAAAATTTTCAATGGCCCAAAAACTGGACACGTTTAAGGCTGCCAAAAATGCCTTGTCCTTTCCGGCATGTAACACTTTGTTTTTGGAACCTTGTTTAAGTAATTCTGTTAAAAATGTTAACAGCAATACATCTACAACTTCCAGTTTTTTCAATTATCCCACAGATTATTTAGAAAATGCATGTTCAAATCATAATATTAGCAACAGCAGCAGTAATACCGACAGTAACTCCAGTAACGTTTGTTTTAGCACTTTATACGGAACGAACAGTTTTTACAACTACACTTGCCTGAACTCCCAAAATCACCAAAGCAATTCGTTTACGGAATTATCTGTTTCCAACAGTAATTTGTACACCAGTAATTCTTATCTATCGAATCAAACTTCTGTTATTAACTCGCAAAACATTTACACTCAATATAACAGGCAGCCATATCCTTCCGTTTCTGTTCCGCTATCTTCGTCTTCATCTTCGCCACCTCCTCCTCCACCACCTCAACCAGCAAACCAGGTGCACATGTCGGCACCACATTCAATGTGGATAATGCCACAAAACAGACCACCGTCCAACGTTTATTCTCTCACTCACTTTAGTGGTCAGCCCTTTTTATATTTACCTTCGGCACCGGCCAACCAAACACCCATAACGCAACCTTCGAGGCAAAATCAAAGATGGACCTCTCATTCGACCCATTACATAAGAACGCCTACCGCACTACCATCGTACCAATATCTCATGACACCTCACAATTCGTCTTCTTCTCCTTCGCAACCTTGGGGAATGACAAATCAAAATTTATATAGAACCAATTCCAATCATCACATTTCGTGCACATCCCAGCATTACGTAGAGCAAAAAACTGGATTAAACTTGCAAGGTGATTCGAAATCGCAAAAATGTAGTGCAACTGTGCCACAATCAAATTTCTTACAACAAAACACCAGGACTTCTTCCACCGATTATTGGATAAGTGAAAATTACGACATCAGAGATGTTTATTGTGATACCTACACAAGAGAATTTTCCAAGCAATCCACATGTTCTTCCGACATAGCGTTTTCACTTTCGCCTTCCGAAAAGACGTCAAACGTTAAGCATGTAGCTTCCACACCTTCCCTAGACTTTAGACGATTAAAAACTTTTAATTCCAATGACGCTAAAAAGAAACTCTCCCCGACAAGTTCCATTAGCCATAGCGAAAATCCAAGTTATTACGACAGAAACCTACAAGAAGAACGCAAGCTTGTACCCGTTATCGATCCATTTGCAGACGAATTAGAGAGACAAGCTTTGGAACAATATCAACCATCCAATGAAAATTTTTATCAAGAACTGGAAAGGCAAGCCAAAGAACAGTACGATGAAGATCATTCGGAAAACTTAATGAGCCCCCCGCATAAGTTACTTCTTTTCGGGGGGCTATTACAGTTTAAAAATCTTCTATTGATTTGATGTAATTCAAAGTAGTTTTTCAAATTTTTGTTTCTAAATGTAAGTTAATTAAAATTTTGCTCCATTTTTGTTGAAATTTTGTATCAATGTAAATAATGCTCTATTCAATTTTTCTTACAAACTTATCAGTAATTTTTAAAATATAAAATAAATTAGTTAAAAAATGCACACAGTATTTTCACTTTACTGGAAGTTATTTGTAATTTTTAGTTAAAAAATGTATGAATGTAAGAAATAAAGTTTGGCAGTAAATATAATACAAAACAACTATAAATAAAGCAGGTAATTTAAATAAGTTTCGCCGAAATAACTATTGCTTACGAGAGTTTATTTCTGTTGAATCACTTTTTTAAAAAATCGTCGTATATCAGTTTGTTTTAGAGGTTCCTGACGTTTTTGCAGAAAGCTAGCGTGCAATGCATGTAATTGCATTATTTCTTCTGCCGAATAACACGGTGTGTTTTCAGCAAATTTTATCAGTGTGTCATATGCTTCAGCAGCAGATGCCCACGAAACATTTTTATTTGCGGTTTCATTTGGAATATTTCGAGATTCTGATTTTAAAAATGGATTTATTAAATCACCCTCGATCATGGAATACGTAAAGTCGGTAGACTCTTCTTCAGTTTTCAACCATTTTTGCACTTCTGCTGGAGCAAATACCGTTTCGGAATTGTCTCCAATTTCTTCACGACTATCATACTCGTCAGCTATATTTTCTTCAAATCCGGATGTACCTTCGTCGGAAAGTTCTAGCGGCCACAATTTCTGCCAAGCACGGCGCAAAGTTTCTTTTTTAATTAACTTCCACGCAGATGCAACGGTTAGTATTGCATCTTTAATTTCCAAAGAATTTTGAAATGTTGTAAGTGTTCCTTCGCACTTTACCAATTTTCTAAGAAAATCTCGTCGATAGGAACTTTTCATGTTCTGTATGACCCCTTGGTGCATGGGCTGGATGAGAGCTGCAACATTTGAGGGGAGGTATTTCACAAAAACATTTCCCGATGATAATTCTAATTCGCAAGGATGGGCACTCCATTTATCCAGCAACAATAAACACTTACTGCTTTCGGGCAAACCAACACTAACAAAATGTTCTTTTACCGATGGAACGAATGTATGTAAGAACCAATATCTAAAAATGTCTTGGTTCATGCTTTCATTGGATTCTACTACATACTCTACTGGTAATTGTTGAACGTTTTGAAGAGAGCAAAGATGTTGATCTTTTCCAATCACCAATAATTTGACGCGATGAGTACCACTGGCATTTGCACAGCACAACACCGTAAGCCTGTCTTGGTTGGATTTAAATTCGGCTGCGTCTTTTTCATTAGCAAGAGTTTTATCTGGTAGAGAACGCCATAACAACTCCGTTTCAGCTGCATTATAAATTTGATCAGGAGATAAAGAATGTTCTTCTACCAATTTGGCAAACGAATTGATGTATTCTTTAGCGGAGTTACTGTCCGACGATTTTGGTTCGCCGACGATGACCAACTTTTGTATGGCATGTCGCGATTTGAATCCCGCTAACCAACCATCTGAAAATGTACATTTTTCTGTCAGTTCCATTTTTTCGTAAAGTTCCTTGGCCTTTTCTTTAATGATTGGTCCAGAAATCGGCGATCCTTCAGATCGTTTAGTTATAAACCATTCATATAGAATCAAATCCAGTTCTTCTAATTTGGGCTTCCGTAAAGTTTTTCGTTGTGTAATTACTTTCGTCGAGTCGGATGCAGAATAAAATTTTTGATATTCATTTTTATGTTTATGAATATCATAAACCGTAGACGATGCAATGCCGTACTCTTGCATTATTGCTTTACGACCTTCGCCATTTTCTAATCTATTGCATATATCGATTTTGTTTTCAATTGTTAATACCACTTTTTTTCGCTTTTGATGTCCTTTGCGGTCTGCCATGTTCACTACAAGAAGTTATAAAGCATTTGAAATGTAATTAAAAGCGAGACTAGTTACCAGTGGCGTAACAATTTTGATATAGGCCAGTATTTTCAAGATGATTTCCAAGTTGGAAACGCAAATTTACGCGCCTCCACATTTGCCCCACAAATGCAATAATTAGTAAATAAAAAGTGATTAGATTTTTAATGTAAGTTGATTTACTAATTATCTTTAAATTTTAAATTGCTCCAACTTTTTTTGGAAGATAATTGGAAAAGTTATATTTTAATTGATTAATAATTAATTAAGAGCAATTAGTGAGATAGTAAATTCATGATATTAAAATTTGCAAAGTCAAGGCAAACATAAATTTTACATTCGACGTTCCATTTTATACTAAAAATTTTATTTTAAATTCGTCAAGAGTTTCATAGTTTGACATACTTGACGTACGAATTTGTATATGGAGCCCCTTTCGGAGGCCCGTGTTTGTTACGCCACTGTAAATTGCAGAGTACTTACCCGAACAGAAAATGAAATTTCAGAGTAACACACATGCGAGGGTTTAAATACATACGTACAATGGGTGTAGTATTTTGTACTTCCTCGATATAAACCAGTGAAATATACCGGTTTATAGAGCGTGCCCACTACTTACCACAACGCCGGTTAAAGCGGAACTGTACGTACGATAACCGAGTTGCTATGACGACAACACGAATAATTTTGAAATATAAGTAGCAGAGTATCGGTTTCCGCATAACTGTGACTCACAGTTTAAATAATGCAGTGGAAGATGATACAATAAATTCTAAACTCACGTCAGTTGTAAAAATCGAAAATTATTATCGTCACGTAAAATACAGTTTTATAAATATAATATTGCATTGCATGTAATTGTTTATTATGATTAAACATCAAAACATAATTTTGAATTTCAAAGGCAAAAATGAAATCATAATTTATTATTAATACAGTAAAAGCTGATTTATAGAGCACTGACGATGGATTAACTGGCAGGTTACGAATGATTCAATTCAAAGAAACAAATACAATAAATTCGCGTTCATCCGGCATCCAATTAGCCGGCATCAAGATGTAATAAAAGTAACCAGACTTGTAATAAAAGTATAATATCTTGAACAATCCGTCATTATAATTAATCTAAGCGATTTATTCAGTTTTTAATACTGAAATTTAACATTGCAACTGCACACTGGGGTTTCTGAAACTGTAGTATGCAGTTGCAGGGTTAAAACACCCCATAACCATACTTTTACAAAATATACTAGATTTAAAAAATATAAGTCGACTTATATATGAATATAAAATAATCAATACCTTAAAAGATGGAAAAAATTTAATTTTTGAAATTTGTTTAGTTAAAGGGGTTAAAAACTAAACAACCAAGTGCATTTTTTGAAAAAAATCAATTAAGTGTTGTTTGGGATTCCCGAAGTTGCTTTCTGTCGAGTGTAAAAATTATTGAACATTTCATTATATTATCTATGGTACCATAGAACCTTAAACTCACTTGACTTTTCTTTAAAAAAATATAGTAACAATATAATAAATTAGTGTCTGAACAAAATAATGCATTTAATAAAAATTCTGGTACCTAATCGGAATTTTTATAATTAACTAAACTTTAGACCTTATTATCTCAGAACTGAACTTTAGACTCTATTATCTCAGAACTAACATTTGATATTCGGGCTATAAACTTCTAACCTCTTCAGTTATTATTTCGCTTTCAAAATTGTAAATATCTATAAACACAAAATCTTCAAGATAAATCTGTGAAAATGAAGACCACGGCGTGTCATACTTGTGTTTATAAAAACTGCAATCAAATGAAAAAAAATAAAGGTCAACGTGTTACATTCTTTAAATTTCCCGTGGAAAATTTAAGAAGAACAGAGCAATGGAAAAAAAATTGTGGTAATACTGACATTTTATTTGTCCCCCTTGAAAGTTTAAAAAACAAATTGATTTGCGAAGCGCATTTTTTGCCAAGCGATATTCGTAGTAGCAATAAACGAAAGTTATTAACCAAGTTTGCAAATCCTGTGGAATATACAAATCTAGGTAAGTAATATTTATTTAGATATTTTCATTTTTTTACTGTTGTAATAAGTAAATTAATTAAGGTTATGATTTATCATTTGGATCAAACCTTCTCTGAGTAGATGGCGTAACTACAAATATTCTGAATTTAATTTCAATCGGCGTTTATCGATATGATTCGGTAAAGTTTCATTGGCTGCCGCAATGCAAGGCGCGAATTTTGAAATCATTGAATTTATCTTGAAAGAAAATCCATTTACAACACCCACAATATTACTAATTTTTCATGACATATTTGAAAATCTAATTAATTGTCTGGTTTTGGTATAAAAAGGTTATTAGAGCAATAAAATATATTATTTCTTATCAAATGATTTTTCACTTATTCAAGTGATCTTTATTTTATTTGTACTATATTTTTATGAAATTTAAAAATTTAATATTTAAAAAATAATCCGTCACTGGTCGCAATATAAATCGTAAATTGCATACCCCAGGTTGCACAAAGAGCGATCAGATTGCAAGGCCCACTATAGGAGGCGGACAACCCGGACTTAGTCCGGGGCGGCAAATCTAAAGGGTGGCATTTTGGCTGTTAACATGACAAATTGACAAAAATTGAAATACTTAAGAAATTCCCCGAGACGCCACGAAAATACTGAAAAAGTTAACAAAAAAACTTTTGAATTTTGACAATTGAAGGCAGTGAAGCCATGGAGGCGCTTCTGGGACTCCCTCCACTACAGTTAGTGGTGGAAATGGAAGCTCTAACGGCAGCATACAGGCTAACCACAAACGATCGGGAAGGAGTGATCCCAAAGTGGGTCACCATACCATGATCTTTAACTCAATCAAGAGTAACAACATGCTATGCATGAATTCAGATAGAACCAGCACTGTAAGGAACTACCAGAAACCTTTCAGGGTTCTCATACCTAAGAAGGGAGAGGAAGGTACCGGAACAAAAGATAGGGGCTCCATATAATACCATTTGGTATACAGATGGTTCCAAAACGGAAATTAGCACTGGAGCAGGTATCAGTGGTCCCAGAACTGGAGATGAGTTCAGCATAAACCTGGGCTTTCACGCAACTGTCTTTCAGGCAGAAATAACTGCAATAACAGCCTGTGTACAAAAAATGTTGCCAAAGGGCTTATGAGAATAAGCGAATTTGTATCTTAACAGATAGAGCCAGGCAGCACTAAAAGCCCTGGAACGAGTGGAAACACAATCCAAGGTTCTGAAACATTGCCTCGATGTGCTGGTGATACTGGCACAACAAAACAACTTAACGCTGAGGTGGGTGCCAAGACACACTGGAACAAAAGGCAACGAAACAGTAGATGCATGGAAGATGCAAAACGACGTTTCGTAGGACCAGAACCAACTTTCGGGTTAGCTTATCTGACCGCAAAGGGGAATATGAAGGAACTACTAAACAAACAATATCATGTAGTCCTTCCGGGACTACAACAATCGCGGATGTTCATTGAGGCCCCTCCAATGACAAGGTAAAACATGAAATCCTCAAGCTAAGTAGGCCACAGCTGAGGAAGGCAGTAGGACTATTTACAGGGCACTGCTGTTTAAACAGACAACTCAACATAATTGGGGTTATAGAAGACACTACATGTAGGAAGTGTGAGGAGAATGAAGAAACTCCACACCACATTCTATGTGTATGTCCAGCTCTAACCTCGATGAGGCTAAGACACTTCGGTTTTCCTTATCCGACCCAGGTACTACGTATGGCTGGATTAGGTATAGTTTCAGAAAATCTCAAAAAATTTTTACTTAGTATTATCATTTTTGTTTTTCAATTTTTTGCCTACAGAGAACCTGTTTTGTAGAGATGTCACCAAAGTTATATTGTTTTAAAGTCAAAATAGTACCCGGGTACTAGGTATGGTCCCATAAGGGTTAAGACCGCTAACTCAACCATTCATCCAATATTTCATTCAGTTAGTTCTGACGTCAGCTTCATCTTTCGGGGAACAACTATACTCGCATTTCTAATAATAAAATTGATAAGTGTGCAAAACATTTTGTTTCGTAAGAATACCCTTGCAAATGATATAATTCTCAACTGTTTGGTTTGTAAGCAAATTAATTAAAAAGTCGTAGGATTTATTGTAATAAATTAGAATAATTTAATTATGCGCAAATAAAACAATATCTATAATTTTATTTCAAAATAATTAATTATAGAGTAGTTATAATTATAATTTTATGTGATGTTATGAATCATTTCGTCACCCACTGTATACAATAGAACCCCTATTCCTCGACAATTTTGAGAATTTTCCTAGGTAGTTGACAGATTGTTGTGGGCCTTATCTCACCGCAACTCGGAGGTGAAACATTATTATGCAGATTATATTAATTACCTAGTACGTGACCTACGTGATAATACTTTCATCATATTTATGTTTACGATAATTAGTGGGGAATTTTGAACTACGGTGTCAATAAAACAATTTGTAATTTGTAATAAAACAATTTGAACTTACATCATATTTATGTATGTATAGGTGTAAAATATGGTAGTACTATATTCGTAATGCTAAAATAAATCGTATAATAATTTAAATTTGAAAGAGATTATTCGGAGATTAATTCCACTCATAAAGTGCATCAAACGCATCACAAAATACAAATTTTTATGAGTAGGATGGAAATATTTTATTATTATTATTTTATCATCCTTTAATGAAGGATTCTAACTAGTAAAATTATAATTACGTACTGCAGTCACCACGAAACTCGCATGCTGTGCTGATCAAACTACCGGGGACCAAGTCGCCTAACGCCGTACCAAAACAACATGTTTTTAAAAATTGATTTGTATAAAATCTAATAAAATTTTCATTTTATAAATTAAACGATCGAGTTTGCTGGGCAAGTACATAGTGCAAATAAATTGATATTAACTTATCATAATCAAGAGTAACACGATATGTAAGCAGTTTCAAAGGCACGTAAGCACGTTTTGTTATGTTATTTAAACCGCACAGTTCTTGACAGACCTGTACCTCGACAGGAAATGGGTCCCCTTTATGTCGAGGAATAAAGGTTCTACTGTGATTATAAATGCGCACTGCAGTCACTACGAAACTCGCATGCTGTGTTGAACTGTGGTAGAATGAAAAAGTGCAGTACCGTATTCCGTGTTATTTAATTTTATAAAATTTGAAATATTGTTCGTTTTGTGACTGTGACTGTGTGTGTTCATTTGTTTTGGTTGTTTTAACTTCTTGTATAATTAGTTACAAATGGAAAGTGGAAAACGTAAACAGATTGTTCTTTCAATTAAACAAAAACTTAATGCTGTTAAGAGATTCGACAATGGTGAGTCTCCAGCAGAAATTTCATCAGATCTTGGTGTGGGTCGAACAACCGTCATAGGCTGGATAAAAAGAAGAACTGAGTTAGAAGAGTTAAGTAAATCCCAAATAATCGTCAGCAAAGTAAAAAAGAAGTGTAAGTACGAGAAAGTGGGTAAAGCGTTATTTTTGTGGTTTACGCAACAAAAAAGTAAAGGTATGCCTGTAATGGGTCCTATTTTAAAAGAAAAAGCATTACAGTTTCAAAGGCAATTTAATGAAGGGGAATCATCAGGGACATCTTCATTTAGTGCTAGTAACGGGTGGCTTAATTGCTGGAAAAAACGATACGGAGTGAGACAATTAACAATTAGTGATGAAAAGTTATCTGCCAATGTTGAAGAATGTTCAAAATTTAATAATAATATACAAATTTTAATGAATAAGGAAGGATCATCAAGTTTGCTGGGTAAGTACATAATGCAAATAAATTGATATCAACTTATCATAATCAAGAGTAACACGATATGTAATCAGCTTCAAAGCACGTTTTGTTATATACAGTCAAATTGTGTTTTTCACAGGAAAGTTTTGGGGTAGTTTTGATTTTTTCCATTACTAATGTTTTTGCTGTGCTGAATCCGAATCAGAGGTTTGCAAACAAATTTTCATGACGCAATATTGAAAAAATGCAAAAGAAGGTAAAATATTTCATTTTATTGCGGTTGTTTGCTTATAACTCGAAAACTATCAACTTTTCGTAAATAACCTTTCTATTCAAAATTAAAGTACATAAAATTTCCTACAAATTTCATTCACTATATTTTTTTCTCCAACAAACCGTTCGGGTTCAACCGCTTAAGACGCGTTCTCACGGTTCAACTTTAGTTGACCGATTTTAGTTGATCAACAAAATTTGAATAAAAACTGTTGTGAGAACCTCTGTTTCAATCGAGTTGATCAACTAAAAAGTTGGTCAACTCGAGGTTCTTATTCAATTTTTGTTGATCAACTAAAATCGGTCAACTAAAGTTGAACCGTGAGAACGCGTCTTTAGTTGAAGTTTGGCGTATTTTGTCTGTCTCCGCAAGAGCCCACATTTTCCAATCTAAAACTCCAATTTAATTATTAAATAATTAATTTAATTATTTAATTTTTATTTAGATCATATAATTATGTAAAGTTACAGGCAATTTTTTTAAAATTACATAAATGTTCAAGTTATTTAATAAAGTTGGAAATTATATGAACCATTGTCGTTTAAACAGTGCTGCCTGAAGTTCTTCGAAGGCGGACGGGTCCTGTCACAAATGCGGGTTCTAGAAAATGAAAGAGGTGGTGTAGTGTCTTTCTTCGGTCTCTTCTTCGTCTATGTCAATGTTGTCTTCCGGAGGCTCGACGTTTTCACACATCCCTTCCCACGATGTGCAGATCGGGGAGCAATGGAGGCCTGCTTTCCTGAATCCACAATTGCGTTGGCAGCCTTTTTTACATTTACAATAAATGTGCCGGAGTATCCAATCCGATGCAGGGTTTCAAGTTGTTAGTACTGGCATGAGACCACTCCTTGATGTTTTCTATCTCCCCTCGTTTGGGTCTATTTGTTGCTCGTCGAGTGTGGTTTGACCGGATAACCACTGCTGTACCCGAAAGTAAACTCTCGGTGAATGTTGTCGTGCAGCAGATTAGATGAGAGGTAATATGAGGGAATGTTGGTTTTGCTTTTGTACGATGAAGATACGTAATGCCCGTATCTCAAATCTTTCAAGGTAGTCTCATGTGCTTTTCTATACCGAGCCATGAGAAACACGTTTTCTGCTTCGACAATCTCGTCCATAAGAATCTTTGAAAGCATCAATGATTGGTTGCAAATTATTGTTCTTCTGCAGGACTTGAAGAAATTTCAGTTTCCCCTGATTAAATAAAGCAGAAGTGGTGTCACAACCACTCATCGCGTGCAGGAACAATTGTAACACGACAAAAATATTCCTAGTTTGGCCATTAGCTTATTATTAATTACCAAAAATTAGTTTCGCAAAACAATTTGAACGGATGCCTGGTTGCTTAGTATCATCCTATATTATCTAAACAGTCACTTATTAAATTAATAATAGAAGAATGCAGTTTATTTATTTATTCATTTAGAACCTCCAAAATTGTTGATAATGTAATCACAAAAAAAATTTGCTTTATTTTTATGAAGATACGTCATATTCATATAGGGGCCCCCTACGATATTTTGCTGTCGGGCCCAAAAATCCTACCTACGCCCCTGGTGTAAAGGCACATAATCTGTGATATAGGAAAATTCTAAGAATTGATCGTTTTATCCAGAAGACCCTTGTGAGCACGTTTCATGTAACATGATACATGTTATTATTTCTAAGCACGTAGCGAGTAGCGACTCGCAGTGAAGATAGATTGATTACCTACGTGATAATGCTTAATTTATATTATAATGTAAAAATAACAGCATTGTTAACGCTAAAATTACTAATTATGCAGCAATGCAGCAAATAGAAAAAAGAAAGCAAAGCCAGAAATTACTAATGTAATTTTATAATTTCAAGTTCAAAATACAATTATGTATGTTATTGTAAATTTATCTGAAAATAAAATTTTTGCATAATAATTCTTGTTGCTGGGTACGTACTACATAGTGTAAACAAATACTTCGAGTAATCAAGAGTAACATGATATATTTGTAACTTCGAAGACACGTTTTGTTATTTATATCAAGAGTAACATTATATATTTACAGCTTTCAAGTCACGTTTTGGTTTTTATTTCATATTCTCTACATCAGTGCTGCCAGAACGTGGGTAAATTGTATCCCTTCCATGCTTCCCCTTCCATGCACATCGATGTCTCTGTCTCTGTCGATCTCGACACATCCACATCGCTACGTTGTGTGCTGTGTGGGTACGGCGCTTGGGAAGGGGTACACTTTACCCACTGTCTAGCAGCACTGCTCTATATCCGAAAACTCTCTTTATATGAAAGGAAACGGGTTCCGTTTATTTCGGTTAGTAGAGATTCTACTGTACTCAGCGCGAAACCTTACTGTGTTAAATCGTAAAATGCAAGGAAGTGTTGTGCGACCTGTGTAGCATTGTATTCTTGATATCTAATTTTTTTTAAACTTGAGAAATTTTTAATATCGGGACTTCTTGTTTAATTCTTTTAGTAAATTAATTAAATATATAATGGAAAATAGAAAACGGAAAAGGATTGTTGTTTCAATTGAACAAAAACTAAATGCTATTAAGAGACTCGACAATGGTGAGTCTCCAGCAAAAATTTCATCAGATCTCGGTGTGGGTCGATCAACTATTTCAGAATGGGTAAAAAGAAGAACTGAGTTAAAAAATTGGAGTCATTCTCAAATTGGCTTCGGAAAAATTACAAAAAAGTGTAAATACGAGAGAGTAGGTGAGGCGTTATTTTTGTGGTTTATAGAACTAAGAAATAAAGGAATGCCTATAAAGGGCCCTATTTTAAAAGAAAAAGCATTGCAGTTTCAAAGAGAATTTAATGAAGGGGAACCAGGGACATCTTTTAGTGCTAGTGACGGGTGGCTTGATTGCTGGAAAAAACGATATGGAATAAAACTATTAACAATTAATGGTGAAAAGTTATCCGCCAATGTTGAAGAAGATTCAAAATTTCAAAGAAATATACAAATTTTAATGAATAAGGAAAGATCATCAAGTTTGCTGGGTAAGCACGTTTTGTTATATACCAGGGGTGGCCAAACTCCTTGATAGTCCGAGCCATTTTTCAAAATTTGAAATTTTTCACTAGCCGAAAAATTTAAAACACATTTTGAAACACATACGGAACGATAATAATTTTTTTAAATATAATAGCACAAAAATGACAAAAACTCGGGTACATTTATCGAGAGACACAAATAACCTTCGAAGAACCGAATGTTGCCCCCCCCCCCCTATTATATACAGTCAAATTGTGTTTTTCACAGGAAATTTTTGGGGTACTAGTTTTGATTTTTTCCATTACTTATGTTTTTTGGTGTGCTGAATCCCTGAATCCGAATCTGATGTTTGCTAACATCATTTCGTGACGCAACATTGAAAAAAATGCAAAAGAGGGTAAACAATTTCATTTTCTGAAATTAAATAAATTGGAGTTTTAGAATAAATTAGAGTGGAAAAGTGGGCTTTTGCGGAGACATGCAAAATACGCTCAACTTCAACTAGCGGTTGAATCCGAACGGTTTCATGGAGAAAGAAAATATAGTGAATCAAATTTGTAGGACATTTTGTGTATTTTAATTTTTAATAATAAGTAAATACGAAAAGTTGATAGTTTTCGAGTGATAAACAAAACAAGGTGGAACTCGCTTTTGCGACAGTTCTTAGGCTTCTATACATCTACTTTTTCGGTAGGTTAAATTATTTGGGCTTTATTTTATTCCAATTTTTAATGCGTTAATCTTTTAATTAGGTAGATTTTTTTACTATATAAGGAAAACGCTAACATTTTAATATTTTTTTTTTATTTCGACCTTTAAAGGTAAATATTTGCAATTTACAAACCACAAATAAAACACAATTCATAATGAAATATTAAAATACCCGAAACACGTACCGAATACCGTATTAGAAACACGTAAAATACCTACTCTAAAAATACAAAATAAGAATATCGGATTAAAAAATATATATGTAAATAATCTGAATAATTAATACCAATCTAAAAATATTCTATATGAAGTAAAATTGTTTTAAGAACGTGCGTTCTGATTGGTTTTGAATTATGCGGACAGACGGACACGGAGCTAGATCATAAGGCTTCTTCCTATACGTTGTATAGAAGCCTAAAACCGCCAGAAAATGAAAATTTTTTTCTTTTTTGCATTTTATTCAATGTTGCGTCACGAAATTTTGTTAGCAAACCTCAGATTTGAATTCAGCACACCAAATATCATATAAATGAAGAAAATCAAAACTACCCCAAAACTCTCCAGCTAGAGGTTCCTTTGAACACGATGTGACTCTACCTCGGAAATGGGTCCCGTTTATGTCGAAGAATAGAGATTCTACTGTATAAAAATTTCAATAAACTCGATATGCCCTTGAGCTGATAGAAAAGACTAATATGAAAAAAAATATTGTTGATTGTTGCACAATATTGAATTGCATTACTGATGTAATTTATTGTTTTGACGCCAACAGAAATGCTGATATTACTTTATATCTTCCGGTATACATGCTTGAGTTGCAAATTAAAAATAAAATTTTGTGTTGATTTTCAGACTTTATGCGGTGGCTTCGGAAAGTATTAGTACACCCCTATGCAGGGCCGGATCTAATAAGTTTTCGATGGGGGGCAAAGAATTAAATTGCCGCCCCCCTCGATTGGTTTTTATAAATACGTATATACATATTACATAATATTAAAAATCGCATCTAAAATTTGACAATCGGTTCATGTATTATTTTTAAAATATTTTATTTAAAATTATTTATTTATTTATCTAAATTATTTTTAATTTTATAAAATTGAAAAATATGTGACGTCACACCAAGTGGGAGGGTTTTTTAAAAATGTGACCACCTGCGACAAGGGGGGAGGGGGGTTAAAATCTCTTAAAATTTGTGTGACGTAATTTATGGATGGCTCCTAAGCAGCAACACTAGCACACACAGAATTTAATGAAAAATCCGCAAGACAAATCACTAATATAATATGTACTACATATACATACTAATAGGCAAACTAGGCAACTGCCTAGTTGTGCCGAGTATAGTAAAGGGGCGTTTAAATTATTTAAAAAAATTTCAAAATTAATAACATTAAAAATCTGATTTATGGTTAAAATTTTGGTCTAAGACTTTTTTTTACCGCCCCCCTAGGATGCAAGAGGGGGCAAGCGCCCCTCTTTGCCCCTCCCTAGATCCGGCCCTGCCCATATGTTAACAATGTTAATTAAACATTTTGAAGCCGTTCTTTGTCATATAAAAATCGTTTTCATAGCAAAACTTTTTGAACATAATATTTTGTTCAAAATTATACATTTTTCTATTTTGTCGTACCGTTTTTGACTGAGAGCGACTTAAACAAGACTCGGTAAAATACAAAAATTATTATCAAATTATCATCTATATCTCGGAAACGGTGCAACAAAATGTATATGAACAAAAATGTATTATAGAATAAAATTTACTAGAAAAAATGCATATTCGTATTTTTATTTCGTTGCATAAACTTCGTGAAGATTTCATAAGACTTCATGAGATTTTATAGGCTTCATGAAATTTTATAGACTTCATGAGATTTCATAAAGATTTCATGAGTTTTCACGAACCTTCATAGATACTTGGCGGAACTTCACAAGATTTCGTGAGACTTCACAAAGATTGCATGAGATTTTACGAGATTTCGCAAGACTTCATTAGATTTTACAAGGTTTTATGAGATTTCATAAAGATTCCATAAATACTGTAGACTTCATAAAGATAGCAAACGACACAAAAAGACATCATGAATTTTCACGAGATGCCACTAAAACCGCGTGAGATTTTACGAGACGTTATGGAGGCTTTGCGAGACTTCATGAGATAACTCAGATTTCATGAAATTCTTCAGTCCTCCGCTGGTAAATATAAATGGGTCTAGGACAACTCGCAGCGGTCGACTCGCCGCAAGCCGACTCGACGCCGGGCCAACTTGCCGCCGCACCAACTCGCCGCGGCCAGCTCGCCGCCGGCCAGCTCCTCACAGACCGATGTTATCACCAGATGTCTCTCCTAAATTATTAATCTTGAAACAAACAAATGAAAATGTGTTTTTTACGGTAGATCCGTGTATTGCCATGGTTGTCTTTGTCAAATTCGACTATGCGCTACCTTGCGCTCCAGTCCCCTCTGCTCCGGGTGCTCCGAGCCGATTTGACAAAGACTAAACTAATTCAAAATATCCCTGAAGACCGAAAGAACTCGCCAAAGGTGGAACTCGAAAAAGGTGAAACTCGTTTATTTTTATTTATTTTTTTTTATTTATCGGTGTATTTTTATTTATTATGAAACATTTCGGAAAGAAATATACACTTCTCGTATAATTTTATTTTATTTATACACACAAAACGCTATTTAGTTGCACGTGCCAAATAAATAATTTTATTTAGAGAATATTTCGAATTAAAGAGATTCATTGGAATTAATTAGATTACAGGGTTCGCTGTAATTAGAAATTAGCCTATAAAATAAAATATTATTTTAGGAAAGTGTATAAACTTTATTAAAAATTTAATATTAGAATTATAATTTCAAAAAAAGTTTTAATTTTATTTCAAACGAAGAATATACAACTACGGTTAGGTACAAAAATTTTCCTTTTTGTAATACACTCGGGGATTAAAATAAGCACAATTTGTGATTGAAACCGTAAAATTTAAAATACACAATATTAGGTAGAATTAGTGCAAACAGTTGTGAAAGTTTCAATAGAAATTTTCAGGTACAAAAGTTGACTTTTTTCTAGCAAACAGTTGATTAAAAAACTGTACAATTTGAGTTTACAGAATGTACAATTTGACATGCACAACGCTATGTAGATTTATCGTAAACGATTTTTTTGAGTGAAATTTCCTTACATGTTAAAATATTCTATGTAGTAGCAATGCAGTAAATTTAGTTAAATCATAAATTTAAATTTAATTTACATATTTTAAAATAAATCACTTACATTTACATTTTAAATTGGAATAGAAACAGCTTTTTTTAAATGCCATCGAACTTTCCTAATTCGAACGAATTATTTGTTAATTCGAACTATTTTGTTTAATTCGAATTCGAAGGAAAATTATGACTCAGAGAGCAATAAGAAGCGAACAATATCACGTGTTGCTTCTGCGCTTTCGTAGAAAACTAGTACAACTGCCTGCTTCAAAGCAACAGTACGCACAATGTTTGCAGGAGAATTGGTGAATATTACTGTCAATTACTGTTGTCTTATAGTATAATTAGTGTACAGTGTGTGTCGTAGTTTTACCATTATGTCGGTATCTCTGAAATCAAAGCGTGCGCAGTATAGAACATTGAATTACGCCGAAAAACTGGCCGCTATTCGCGAAGTGGAAAAGGGATTAAAGAAAAAGTTTGAGATAGCAAAAGACTTTGGTATTCCTCCGAATACGTTGTCTACTTTTCTCAAAAATAAGGATAAAATTTTGAAAAGTCTGTCTAAGCCTGGCGATAAAGACAGAAAAAGACTAAGAGGGCCGGAAAATCCTGATGTTGACGAGTGTGTGTTAAAATGGTGTCGACAGGCTCGCGAAGAAAACGTCGCACTAAATGGGTCCCTCGTTAGAGCTAAAGCTAAAGAAATCGCGTCAAATTTGAGAAAAACTGATTTTAAAGCCAGTAGTGGTTGGTTTGATAAATTTAAAGACAGAAATCATATCATCTTTAAAAACGGGTGTGATGGGGACGTAAAAGCGACAAGTAAGTTATTTCCAACACTGTTTATATTAAAACTTTGCTATAATTCGAATTTTTTTATTCGAATATGCTGTATAACTGTGCTGTCACAATTATGTTAACGTAACGTAGCCGACTTAACCTTGAAATAACTTACGCATTTGATTGGTAGATTGTCGGAAAGATGGCTTTAGATTGGAGCATTTGTTCAAGGTTAAGTCGACTACGTTACGTTAACATGATTGTAACAGCACAGTAAATGCCGACAACGTTTATTACTTTGGAGTTTTCTTGAAACTATTGGTAGTACAGTAAAACCGTGTCCAATCCATGCGATGGCTAAATTATCTGCAAGTATGTACTAGACTGAGGGTACTGGTTCTGCGGTACACCTACGTTACTTTTTGGAGAACTATTTTGGAAGGAGTAGCTATGTTTAGAGTGATTTCCAGACTATAAATCCATTTTTGTTTAAAACTTCAATAATGTAATAGTCCAGAATTTCGGGGGAGGCAAAACCTGCCTTGCCTCATCTGACGAGCCGCCGCTGTTTAGTACATATTAAATTATATTAATTAATATGACAGAAATAGAATTACTGATAGGTACTAAATTCAGTGTACTTTGCTTTAACATTTCATAGCGCTGGGTTTCAGTTTCTCGCTTTCACAGGAAAATCCCATTAACACTAATGGAAAACCTCTCGTTAGGGGAGCGAAAAACTATTATATGATTACATAAACATTATCCAACAAAAAATATTACATAAAAATGTTTAGTACTTAATAATAAAATAGTTTTACATGCAGGTTTTGATGATCGGGTATGAAAATCGCAGCATAACTTTTCCGACTTGAATTTACGAAGTAACCCAATCATTTCCCGTGGGTTTCGTAAGGGGAGATTTTCTCTCTCGTGCAGTATTCCGGACACGTAATATTGATTAAAAAGTCTGGTGGTCGGTATGGTTAGTTCTAGTACTTGGTATTTTATTATCGTCTCGATATTGGATTATATGGATATTTTAGAAATAATTTGAATACTTATGAACCTAGGTAGGGTGCATTTGCTAATTAAAAGTTCAATATGGAGATATATCCATATCTTCTTTTGTTTTCATAATTCAAAGTAAAGGAATAAAAATGACGAATAAGTAAATTAGGTGATCAGGTGTAATCATGCAATTCAATTTTACACTTCCTAATTGTAAATAAGCCCTTGGGTTCTCTCTTCTAGTTTCTGTCTCTTTTAATTACTAATTAATTAAATGAATAAACATCTAATGCAATTAATTATATTTCAGTATTTGGTTTGCTTTTTCCAGTTTTCGTAACAGGAAAATCTACTTCTATAATTTTTGTTCATGACGTTATCGATATCTGACGATCACATTGGATGCCACGAATTCCATCGAAATAGAAGATAAGAATTCGATAGCTGTGTGTTTTCTTGTTAAAGGGAAAATTAAGAAATTTGAAAACTGTATCAACGCGAAATAACCTGATACTCACGCCTTACTATAAAATTGCAGTACATAATAATATTTTCTGGGTTGAATCTGAATATCAGAGAGATTCAAATGAAATATGTAGAAGATGATATTTATGTTAATAATTTTATTGCTATTGCATTGAAGTCTTAAATAATGGTTAATGCAGATTGAAATTATTATTATTATTATATTATTCAGTAGTGCATGTTCTGCGTCAATAAGTCAGCGCGGTTTCGAAACATGTTTCATAAACTACTATTAATCCTAAAATACGTCATTAAAACAAAAATTAAGCTATCTTTTTCATTACACGAATAGTTAAACAAAATTTTAAGCCTTTTAAGTTTTGTAATATTCTTGCTTTGAGAATGAATAGTCTATGTGTCATTTGAATGAAGCCCTAAAGTCCCACCTTACAACCGAATAATCGAATATACTATTTACATGTTGATAAATATTTGGTTTAACCATTAGAAATTAAAAATTTTACAAAAAAAGGCAGTACCATATAAATTAATATGAATATGAATTCAAGCATTGGCATCAGTGGCGGCGTCAGATTCCGACATTCCAGGGTGCTATGTGCCTACCCTATTGATTGCAGTGTCCAACTACGTTTGCGCCAAAATACTGGCGCCGTCACTGATTGACATTCGAAAAAGAATTTACGATTATATTCTTTTTCATTTATGATCCCAATCAGAATAATGTAAATATTGTAGGTAAGTAAACAAGTACTTACAGTACAGTAACAGTAATTGCTTGATTTTATGATCAATTAGGTACGTATCCGAAACTAGTACATATAATTGAAATTTAATCTTGATGAAAGTGTGCTTTTAATTTGTCTAATAGCCTCAAGGGGTTTTATGCTTTGTAAGTAACAGTACTAGTAAACAAAACCAGTTCAAGCAGTACAATTTAGTTTGCAGCTTGAATAATATATTCAATGTTATAAATACTCTCATAATTTATTTAGGTTATTTAATTTCTTTTGTGGTTTATTTTGTGGAAGCAGTTTTACGTACAATACACTTAATATTACATTAATATTTAAAACAAATCCCTAATATATGATCGGATTTGCTTGCCCGGGGTTAATTACCTCCAAATCCTATTTTATGTATTAAATATTAAGGATAATGCCGATGTTTGAGGAGTGTGACCTGCATGCAAAGGGCAATTATGATCATTAATGTTGATTCTCGAATAGTATACTTTTTAAAAATTTCACAATTCATCGGATTATGTTTGATTTCTTATAAAATATTAATTATTTTACTCTGTAAAATTTATACGGGGTATACATCAGAATGTCTACCGCTGCACCTCAACTTAATCTTTTTTTATCTTCGCCTGCATACATAATACGTAAATTAACACGTAACGCACATACTTGGTAAGTGGACAATAATACTCCTAGTTTTTATAATTTCAGTCATTTCACCTCACGTTTAATATGCCGTTTAACCTCGTTAAGTAATATACTATTAAATGTTCTACTACTCAGCAAAAACAATGTAGACCGAGACATGCAAATATGCAAACCACACATTGAATCGTATTTTATTACTTTTATCCTTTGTCAACTTTTGTAATATGTAGTAAAAAAGGCCTTTTTTTATTTTTAAAATTTTTGTTTTACGGTTTTACTGTTATTTAATTTTAAATCGTTTGGTGTACAGCAGTGGGGGTAGTACGGCAACAGGCAAACTCACCATATCAAAAAACACTTCCGTTCTGCTCCATTGATTACAATAAAATTAATAAGATTACTTTCCTTTAGATACAGTAGACTTTGGAAAGTACAAAGGAAGCAGGAACATTTAATTACGATGGGTTTTTTTACCTGACGATCTTTAATGATTCCATTTGTTAAATTTTCCTATTAGAAATTTTTGACAATCAATAAACTTCTTTATATTTTTAATGTTCAGTAATTTAATTTCAGTGAGGATGTTGTTTATCTGAAAACAACTCAACTGAAGTTATTATATCCGAAAATTTTTAGTTAAGACTAACGAAACGGACTAGAGCACATCTACGAATATGATAAATAACCAGGAGCGTCCATAGGATCTTTTTCAGGGCAACTGCCCCCTCCCTTCTGGTAAATAAAATTCAACTGAAACTATTAAACTATGGGCAAAGTTCAAATATCGATTAATTTAGGAAATAATCCATATTAAGTTTTGATTTCTTCATGTAAGAAACCCCTGGTTGTTCGAAGTAGGCGGGGCTTAGATCTATTCTATTAACGGTACGTGTTCACGACAAGCAGTGCTAATATGGTTCGGGATCCAGGAAAAAATTTTTACGTTAAAATCACCACAGTTGGATTTCTCCAAAGAACACCAACCCACGCCACACACAAATTAAAGATTTTAATCTAAAATTTTAATAAAATTATTGATTATGATTCAATGAATGATAATTACAAGATACTTCATTATAATAAAAAAACAATAAAATTTTTGTGGTATAACAATATTGGTTCTACTAGAATGGAGGTTTGTATCCGTGCTTGCTAGTTTATTTCTGCTGGCTCACTTTTCTAAAAAATCGGCGTATATCAGTTTGTTTTAGAGGTTCTCGACGTTTTTCCAGGAAAACAGAATGTAACGCATGTAATTGCATTATTTCTTCTGCCGAATGACACGGTTTGCTCTTCACAAATTTTATAAGTGTATTATACGCTTCAGCGGCAGCCGCCCAGGAAACATTTTCATTTGATGCTTCTTCTTCGTAGAACAATTCATTAGGAATATTTTGATGTTCTGCATTCAAAAAAGGATTCATTAAATCATCTTCGCTCATTGTATAAGTAATATCAGTAAAGTTTTCTTCAGTTTTTAACCATTTTTGTACTTCTGCTGGAGCAAATTCCGTTTCGGAAGTTAAACAGTCAACGTTTTGGAATGAGGATTCCGTTTCTTCCATTTCTTCACGACTATCATACTCGTCAGCTACATTTGCTTCACAGCTGGAAGTACCTTCATCGAAAGTAGCCACTGGCAACAATTTATTCCAAGCACGACGCAAAGTTTCTTTTTTAATTAACTTCCACGCACATGCAACGTTAAATATTGCGTCCTTAAGGTCGAAAGAATTTTGAAATGTGGTAAGGGTTCCTTTACCCTTGACAAGTTTGCGGAGAAAATCTCGTTGATAGAAACTTTTCATATTTTGTATGACCCCTTGGTTCATGGGCTGGATGAGGGATGCAACATTTGGAGGAAGGTATTTCACAAAAATATTTCCCGAAGATAATTCTAATTCGCAAAGATTGGCACTACAATTACCCAGCAACAATAAACACTTACTGCTTTCGGGCAAACCAACACTAACAAAATGTTCTTTTACCGATGGAACGAATGTATGCAAGAACCAATATCTAAAAATGTCTTGGTTCATGCTTTCATTGGATTCTACTGCATACTCCACAGGAAATTGTTGAACGTTTTGAAGAGAGCAAAGATGTTGATCTTTTCCAATCACCAATAATTTGACGCGATGAGTACCACTGGCATTTGCACAGCACAACACCGTAAGCCTGTCTTGGTTGGATTTGAATTCGGCTGCGTCTTTTTCATCGGCAAGAGTTTTATCTAGTAAACAACGCCATAACAACTCAGTTTCAGCAGCATTATAAATTTGATCAGAAGACAAAGAATGTTCTCGTACCAATTTGGCAAACGAGTTGATGTAATCTTTAGCGGCGCTGCTGTCCGGCGATTTTTGTTCGCTGAAGATGTCCAGTTTTTGTATAGCATGTCGTGATTTGAATCCCGCTAACCATCCTTCTGAAAATGTACATTTTTCTGTCAGTTCCATTTTTTCGTAAAACTCTTTGGCCTTTTCTTTAATTATTGGACCAGAAATTGACGATCCTTCCGCACGTTTACTTACAAACCATTCGTATAGAATCGTATCTAGCTGTTCTAATTTGGGTTTCCGCAGTGTTTTTCGATGTTTAATTGCTTTTGTCGATTCCGACGCAGAATAAAAGTTGCGAAGTTCGTCTTTCTGCTTGACAATGTCATATACTGTAGACGAACCTATGCCGAATTCTTGCATTATATTTTTGCGACTTTCGCCATTTTCTAGTCTATTGCATATATCGATTTTGTTTTCAATTGTCAATATCACTCTTTTTCGCTTTGGATGTTCTTTAGCGTCTGCCATGTTCACTACACAAACTTATAAAAAGAAATTAGAATTTATGTAATAAAAATTCAAGTTTTATTTGAAAACTTTTTTCTCGTGGGAATCACTCAGAAATGATTTTTTTGCTTACACCCTTTGCTTGGTATGAAAAAATTAATAGCCCAAATGATCAAAAGGGATCAAATTAGAAAGATTACAGTTAGTTTATATGAACAGAAAAAAAATCTACATCAAAAACTGAAAACTACATTGGTTTGGGCAAAAATCAATAATAAATCGGGGTTTTATGAAGAGTTATATGTTATATCTCCGAAACTCCATAGATTTAATCAATCATTGTTTTATATTTTACGCAGAATTTTATCTTCTTCTATTTTGATATAACCTATTTTGGGTATAAGATGTACGAGAAACGGCCAATTTAATAATTTGTGATTTTTGGGGTCCTTCTTGACAAATATGTTCGTTGTGGTTAGTACTATCTGTTGTATAAAATTGAAGGCCTTTTTTCTGATACTAAAATAAAGAGTTGAAATAAAAAAAATCATTTCCTAGTTATTTCCAGTACTTAATAACTGGACTAAAAAATTTACTGAATTTAAATCAAAAGATTTGTGATTTAATTAAAACTTTATTTTTATCAGTGTAGCCAGATGCAAAGTACTTACCTCACCACAGATATTATGTAATCGTTGAACTAACGCACATGGAAAGTAATATGTAAATATACTACATTTGTAACGTGCTAACTGGAAATATGTTACGCTAACTTTGTTAACTTCGCTTTTAGATATTTATTATCGTTGTCAAAACAAACCATTTTGGAATATGCCGGTTTATAAAGGGTACGTACCCACTACTTAACACGATACCGGTTAAAGCAGAACTGTCCGTACGATATCCAAGTTGCACGAATAATCTTAAAGCTGGCGAATAACGGTTTGCCTATGTACAGGGACTCACAATGTAGTAATGATGCAGTCAAACAATAATACATTTTTATTATTAAAAAGTCGAGCGAAAAGGATTATTATACATTATAATAATTTAACACAAAAAATAATATTGTTCATCCGAATTTTACTAGGTATTCTAAATGTTGGAAGGCTATCGAGAAAAACGCCCGAAATTTTAAATACAATTCCAGTGATTAATTTATATTTTTCAAAATGGAACAAACTGAAAATTTAAAATATATTAATAATTTTTATAATTTACTGTAATATAATTGTTTGGGCCCCCGAATGGATTGCGCCCTTGTGCACAGGTAACACCGCACTCGAAGTGCTATTTTTAGCAAAAGGTAGTAAATGTGATTTTTTTATCGATCTTTTATTACCAATCGTAGTTAATGTTCTGCTTGAAGCGGATTAGAAGCTAGTATTGGTCCTGGTATGTTATGTCAATTTTATTCGTATAGCGGCGGACGCATCGGGCGCGTGCCCTGAGCCGCAAATTCTACAAAACCCCAACTTCACATTTTTTGCTTGACACCAAATTTTGGTTTCATATGTGCAATTACTTTCCTTTTTGAAGATATCCAATATTTTCTTTTGCTCTCGGGGTTTCAACCGACCTAATTCGCCCCTGCGTATAGAGGCAATCAATTTATTTTACAGTTCGGTTTCTGCTTGTTAGTTTGAAAATCAAACTTGACGTTTTCCGTATGAATTCTAAACAAGTCTTGCAATTCTATTATCTTTACATTTCCTGCCGCGACGATAGCATTATACTTTGGATAACAAAGACTACTGTATCGCGTTATCTTTGTTCAAACTTGTTTACGTATGAGTAGCTAGAATGATATACTAGATCTAAACACTTTCCAGTCTAGACTGAAATAAAAAATTATTTTATAAAATAAAAACAAGAACAATTGTAACTTTTGTCACAGTCCACGCAGTAATAGTGGGGAACAAATATCTTCTGAAGTTAGCAATATGTATTATTTATTTAATCTGGCAGCAGTCCAGTGGCGTAGCGAGGGGGAATCATTCCCCGGGCGCTACTCGAAAAGGGGCGCCAAATGGTCCGCAAAACAAAAAATTGCTGGATAATTTTTATTTGTATTACAATTGATTTCTGGAAAATATATTTTAAATTATGGTTTTCGATTGGGTGGGGGCGCTAAAAAGGTATTGTGCCCCGGGCGCGAGTTAAGCTCACTTCACTTTCACGCGTTTTGAAATGAATAAAATGTCAACCGGAAGTAGAAGGAAAATTGTGGTTTCAATTGAATAAAAACTTCAAGCGATAAAAACCGAGATAATGGCGAGACTATGCAGCGTATTGCCACTGCTTTAGGGCCTTTAGGTGTGAGCAGATCTGGGTGTGAGTCGAGTGACTGTTGGCGATTGGAAAAAGAGAATTGAATTAGAACATTGGTAATCGATTTATGCTACAAATAAAAATGCTTAAGGAAGCAAATCGATGAAAAAATGTCATTACGGCAAGATAAGTGAAGCGTTATTTATTTTGTTCAGAGAGCAAAAAATAAAGGTGTAACCAAGTCAGGTCCGATTCTTCAGGAGAAAGCATTGCATTTCCAGAAAAAAATTTCAAGAAGGCGATTCTGATTTTAAAGCTAGTACGGGCTGGCTGGAAAAGTGGAAAAAAACGTTATGGTGTAAGGCAGTTGGAAGTATCTGGGGAAGGATTATCATCGCCAGAAGAACATGTCGAAAAATGAAAATTAAACATCTTGACGTAATTGATCAGGATGACTATCAGGTAAGCAGATACAATAGTCTCGGTTATCCGACTACACGAATATGCTAACGTTTGCTATTGGAATTGGGCTTGCGTTTTTTTGGGAAAAATCATTTGTGTGAACACATTTGTATTTCAAAATTTCCACTCCCATCAGAAATATAAAGCAGATATATTACTGGTTTTGTACTGCATCCCTGAAAATTAGAGATATGGCTTGGTGCTGACAGCGATTTACCAGTATCTAAAGTAATTTTTTGTCGATGCCAGCAAATTAAGCATTTCTCAAGTCATTTAATTTATTATTGTTCCAATCAGAAGTGAATTGTAATCTAAGAAACCAACATATGTATTATGTCAAATTGAAATCTGATAAGGTTACTGCCCAGTGACTAAAACGAATCAAATTAAATATTATGAATTATATTCCTCTCCATCCTGAGTAGTTCATATCAACAAAGTCCATTCTGGTTACTCTACAGCTCTGCAGATTTTGTTAGGATACTCGAAATTGAAATAAATTACAGAATGAAAAAAATAAAATTTTATTGGTATTGTTTATGGGGCGGTAAATGGAGGGCAAAGGACGTGCTAATCTCGGGCGGTCAAGTCAGATGGGCGGGCGTCTTCTATAAACTAAATTGATTAATTTTACTCTTTTTTGGCAGAGTGGGGCGCCAAATTAAGGATTGCCCCGGACGAAGTTGTTCTTCGCACGGCTCTAATTTTTCACTTTTTATCTACATTGTTTGAGATCCTTTTGAGAACATTCAGTTTCTTTATTTTTAAAATTATAATATAAACATTTTGTGAACTACAGGTTTAAAACTCAATACTTTAAGCTTTTTTATATTCTAGGGTGTGAAGTAAACTACAAGTAAAACAATTTAAATTTCATTTTTGTTCCAAAATAATTCGGTATAATTAATTTGAAGCTATTTCACTTTTACCCCAATTTCTTGGCGTTCGTTGTACTTTTACCCCACTGCAGTAGATCTAGTTAGCAACTCGTCATCTACCTACGCAGCCGTGTGGGGTTACATATGACGTGCAACTGATTATTTTGGAAAACGCTTTGGTGTTTCGTGAGTGAAGTGTTTATTACAAAAGTCAGTTGAATATTAATAATTTACATTATTACCCACACGAGAATACCTCTTTATTTAATAATAATATTTTTGATGATTTGGTAAAAAAAATCAATCAAGTTGAAACAACCTATAAATTTTAGCAGTGTAATAGTGTCAAAATACGAATATGCCACGCGTTTATAAGAAAAAAACACCCGAGGAAGGCGGAAGAGCGTGGTACGATCCAAAGACTTTGTTGAATGCAATTGAAGCAATAAGAATGGGGAAAATGAATCAAAAAACTGCTGCAGCATTTTATGGTGTGCCAAGAAGTTCACTAATTAGAAAAATGAATGGAGCGTCGAAACCTGGCGTATCAACTGGTGGGAGAAGATTGGAGTTTAGTGAACAAGAAGAAGAAAATCTCGTTAGATATATGAAGATAATATCTGTCTGTGGAGAAGGATTAACTAAAACCCAAACGAGGGATTTAGTTCAGGAATATGTCAAAAAGTACAATATCAAGACAAGATTTCGAGATGGACGGCCTGGTTACGACTGGTATATAAATTTCACAAAAAGACATCCGGGTATTTCGAGAAAAAGATATGAACAATATTCAGTGGAGAGGTGTGGATCCAAAGATGTGGAACCATTTCAAGTCTATAAATTTTACGAAGACTTACAAAAATTATATAATCAAAGTAATTATACCGAAGATGACGGGAACCTAATTTATACTTTTGATGAATGTGAGTTTCTCTGGCATACCCAAGATGATAAAACTGAAAAAATCTTGAATCCACCGGTAATGGACAGCACTTCAGTACTCGCATGTGGATCAGCTAATGGTCAGCAGCTGTCTCCATTTATTTTATTTAATGGAAAATTCGTACAAGCACCGTGGATTAGCACTGAAAATCGAATTCCTCTAGAATCTGAAAGCGAACTTGCAG
The DNA here is from genome assembly GCA_947369205.1 of Cantharis rufa. Lineage (NCBI taxonomy): Eukaryota > Metazoa > Arthropoda > Insecta > Coleoptera > Cantharidae > Cantharis > Cantharis rufa. The sequence continues at coordinate 93,959,165 of OX376303.1, forward strand.
AACACAGCATTTTTGAAACATGGTTCAATCGAGTTTTTTTGAACCAAATTGATTCTTTAACCGATAGACTACATAAACCGGTCACTTTAATTTTTAATGGTTCTAAATGCCAAACAAAGAATGCACTGACTTTGAGCGTTTTTGAGCAATGTGTTGAACATAAAATTAACCTCATTAGGCTGCCACAAAGTTTAGTTTGGGAATTGCAACCACTTCAAAAATCTTGTTTTAAAGAAATGAAGACTTCCTGGAATAATTGGAAGTCTAAACAGGATTTAAGTAAAACACTTTCTAAAGCTACTTTCCTTCGGTATCTCGATGAGATATGGAATAACAACGTAACTCCCGAAAATTTGGTTTTGGGATTTGAAAATAGCGGTATTTTTCCTGTCAATCAAAAATTATTTCCAAAACGTCTTTTCCGACGAAGTGCATTATGGCGGTATGAAGCACACGTTACCGAACATATTCCAGAAACTATATTTGTAGTAGTCAACAAGGAAGAAGCTGAAAAACCTATTACCAGCAATGAGATCAAATTAGAGGTAATCGAAACATCTGAACCCAAATTTTCAACTTTTATACTAGATGAGCAACCTGATCTTATATCGGTTGACAAGCTACCTAGCAGTAAAGATCAGTTGAATCCAATTGTACAGGGAGAGCAGAGAGAGAACAGTAAGACAAACACTGCTGTAAGAAAAACGATAGGAAAAAAAAGAGTTGCGAATAAATTTGGAAAAATTATGTTGATGAATGAAATAATAAGGCAGCGCGCGATGTTTGCTAAATATAAAGCTAAAGGTAAGAAAAACATTTTTTCGTATTACATAATATTGGAAGCTGATTGTTTGTTATTATATTTTTTAAATCTTTACAAACTGTTTACATAAAAATTCAGAAATGTTTTAACATTTCTTCTTCGTCTTCATCAGCCTTTCATTCCACTCCTGGACTATCGGCCTCTTTCTCTTCCGATAAAGGCGGGCATTAAGACCCCATGGCTGCTTAAACCGGATTGGGGAATGCCTGTAACCCTGTTTTTAATAGTTAACGGCGGCAATAGTCAACCCAGGGGAACCGCCGCCTTTACGTGCCCTCCGAAGCACAGAGACGGTCAAATGAAAGTTTTTGACTCTCTCCGGATTCGAACCGAGTACCTTAGAATCAGCAGTTGTTCGGCTAACTTACTAGGCTAATGACCGCCTCCGTTTTTTCTTTTTTTTATGTTTTGACACTTAGTTGACTAGTTTTCATACAATAATTGTGAAAAAATGTATTTGACGGAAAAACATAATCAACATCGCAAAAAAATGTCGAGAGGGAAAAATAATAGAATTTTTTAAAATATCTTACTGTGCCTCGGCGTACATGTTGTCGCGGCGAATCGTTCTCGGCGACACAAAATAAATATAAGTAAAATGGTTGGCAATTGCTTTCCACAAGGCGACTTCCTTTCTTCAAGTGATTGCTTTTTTAAGCAAAAAGTAAAAAAAATATTAAGTGTTAGGTGGTACCACGATAGTTTTCTATATTTGAGTTTAAGATTTGACATCCGGTGTTATGTATATATATTGCAGTGATTTACTTTGATTTTGAGTAATTTTTATTAAAATCTTCAATTCTCTTTTAACCTAAACGTAGTAAATTTAGTACAAATATAAAAATGAGAATTTTTATTTATAAAAATTATATATTATGTATCTAGCAAGGTTAGCACCGCACTAGATTATGTCATTTAACTATTGACAGGACGAAGTTACAAATTAAAAGGAAAAAAGAAAATGCAATATATTAATGTTAGAGCGCACTTCTGCGTCAAAAGAGGTTGCTCGTATCTGCTTACGCGCTTACGCCTTTTCAGAAAAAAGTAAGATCCGTTTTGCGTCATGGCCGACTGGGTGGTGTAATTCTCTTCGTGTGAAGGCACGCTGGTTTGCAAACATTGAATTAACTTTTCATGATTCAGAGTATATAAGTATAAGCGGCAATGCCGTGGTACTTCTAAATCGAAGTAAGATTTGATCCCAGTCATTCTAGCTCCTTTTTTTTAATTCGGGGGGCCTTAAGCCTTAAGGGATGTTTTTATCAAATGCGTGAGCTTAGAAACCCATGTATTTCTAGTTCCACGATTTTCGCCTCAACTTTTGTTGTTTTTAATACGTATCTGTCGTTTAGAATGATTAAATGTTTTTAGTAAAAATAAAAAAACTCTATAATTTATATATTATTTTTACTTACATACTAACAGGAATTTATGTCAGAAAAACACTTTTGTCACAAAATATTTTAATGGGCGGGACCTGTAAAGTCGGGGCCTCAAGTCGCCTATTGGCGACCAACGCCAGCTGTCGTACGCCAAAGAACAAGGAGTAAATATCCCGAAAATTTTGTGTACACTCAGTGGCGGATCCAGGGGGGGTCATGGGGGTCATGACCCCCCCCTTGAAGCCACAATTTTGGCTAAATAAAAGCTTCTGTAAAGTGTAAAAAGTGTTTATATTTAATTTAATATTTAAATAAAAAAAAAAAACTGATAATGTCCATGAAAATCCTAACTTTTCACATATGTGCTTCTAGGACAATAACAAAAAATCGCCTGCGGCGCATTTTGCTGACGCGGTCCGACGACCGCGCATGTTTATTTAGGCTTAATGAATATCCTGTGACCTGTGACCCCCCCGTTGCCAAAAGTCTAGATCCGCGCCTGTGTACACTCGTTTGAAATTCCCTTGAATGTCATTGGAATTTCTTGGAAATCACTGGAATTTTGTGAAATTCTTTGGAAATCCTTGGAATTCTTGGAAATCATTGAAATTCGTTGGAAATCCCTGGAATTCTTAGAAATCGTTGAAATTCCTTGGAAATCCCGGGAATTCTTGGAATTCCTTGGAAGTCTTGGAATTCCTTGGAAATCGTCGGAATTCCGAGTCTTGTGCTGTACAGAAATTTTACTGGATATTTACCCCTTGCCAAGGAATATAAAATTAAATAATATTAAAACCGTAAAGCAAATGTTTAAATAAATAATATGCCTATTTTCGGGCTGCGGTCTACACAGTGGTGAATTTGCCATAAGGCCCAGTAGGCCCGGGCCTAGGGCGGCCAGATATTAAGGGCGGCAAATCGTACCGAAAGAACCCACTGATGATAATAAGATTAACAAGAAATAAATCAAATGCAAAGTATCTGACTTAGAAGAAAATTTTACAGAAGAATGTCTTCATTTTCGTTCTCACTGTAGCATAAAAAATGAGGAGCGCAAGAGTGCATCCAGTTTACTGAAATGGTTACGAACCGAAGGTTTTCAAACCATTTACCCAAACGTGGATATTGCTCTTCGTATGTGTGTGTGTACACCCGCCATTTATTAATAAACAAAACCTACAACCGTTTTAAATATTTTATTTAAATGTCCAATTATCCCTGAAACCTCGGAAAATATTAAAAACTAACAGCTTTTAGTTAACATTAACCAATTTTCTAAATCAATTAAAAATGGGCCATAAGACCCACTGGGTCTACATTTGACACGAAGGGGGAGACGTTGAGGAAATCTGGTGAACAAGTGAAGGGAAATCCAAGGGATATTATAGATTTTTTCTTTTTCAACTTTTGTTGTTTGATTAATGATTGATGTTGTTTAATTATACGATTGTATAATATTCAAATTATGATTTAAAAGTGATTTCAAGTTGTTGCATTGATTTGAAATAATTAATGTACGGAAACTGGAACACATAAAATGTAGGAAATCCGTCTTCGATAGTGAATTTGGAGAATCGTGTACCTTTTTTGGTATTGCTACCTAATAAATATGTTGACTTTTATTATCATATTCCTAATATAAGCTATACTAAGTTTTTTAAAATTTTTACAATTATTTCTTTTTATTTATACATACTTAATATCGAACGAATGATTTTCCATAAGAGATATTTTAACACTTACTCTTAGTTATTTATTCACCACCAAGAACTTCTTCATTTTTATTTTCTGCTAATAATTACTTTCAGATGTGTTTTCATGGAAGATCAAAAAATCAACAACTTATTGAATAAAAATTAAAACGAAAGTTCTATAAATATACTCAAATAGTTCTCGCGATGGCTCTTTCCAAAATTGGAAAAAACAAAAATGCAGAGTTTTAAAAACAACAATACGACATTTTCAAAATGTAAAGATGCATTATGAAGCTTCCACTACGGACTACACCTGTGAATTTTATTCCGGTCCTTTTAGTAAACATTTTTCTAGCTTTTCATAAAATATAATAATTATATTATCATTATTGTTAAATTTTAGTAAATGTAACCGAAAACTTCAATTTTCAAGCTAAAAACGTTTTTTTTTTGAAACAAAAAAACAATTTTGTTTGAATAATTTTTTAAAGCAAACAAATTAGAACGAAATATTTTTTTTTTATTTAAAATACATTTTTGTTTTACGAAAATGAAAAGATAAATTTCACAAAGAAAAATATTATATAACATTGCGAGATGCTTGGTGTTGATTAACATTTTCAAATTCACTCAAGGCTACTACAATAACATAATGTCAATACGCAGAGGGAACATTATATTATATCATACCGCTAGACACGATTAGGTAGCCGACAACTTTTATCATTAATTTGGTCATTGACCTGGCTACGAACGAACACTTGACAAGTCAGGTCCAATGAAAGTTACTTTACATGTCTACTTTTAAAGCGACTAGTAATGCGCCGCTTTCTCATTCGAGGATACATTCGGAAAATGTCGTTTCTCGTGTTTCCGATTACAATATTAGAAGACCGCACCAATTGTAAAAATTAGGGCCCTCGCGTAAACATTTGGCTTCGAGCGTTGCACATGAACAGATTTTTATTTTCGAGCAGTACAATTTTAAGTGCGGAATGGAAAATTTATCGGAAAGTGAATCTGAAGTTAATCTGGGGGAAATTGTTGAAGATGCCAACATCGCCACTTTGGATTTGCTACCTAGCAAATCAAAGGCGAGGTATGAAAATGTATACCAGGTGTTTGAGGAATGGTGCGCAAAACATAAAGTTACAAATATCACTGAAGACGTTATCCTCGCGTATTTGACCGAAAAGTCGACATCCTTCAAGGCTTCGAGTTTGTGGAGTTTATACTCCATGCTGAAAGCTACTTTGAATATTAATAAAAATGTCGATTTGAAAAAATATTCGAAGGTTATCGCATTTTTAAAAAAGAAATCGGTCGGCTATAGAGCTAAAAAATCAGCAATGTTCAGTAGAGAACAATGCGACAGATTTTTGCAAGAAGCGGACGACATGGGTTATTTAATGATTAAAGTAAAGTTGACGGTTTTTACTTGAAATAATTTATTAATTTTGTATTAAATAATTTTAGGTTGTACTTATCATCGGTCTAGCTGGTGCATGTCGGTGCGATGAGTTGTATAAAATGACCGTCGATTGTATCGAGGATAGCGGTACACACCTGATCATTAATATTCCCGATTCAAAAACGCATGTACAGAGAACTTTCGTAGTGGTCGGGAGTAATAATATGGCCCTTTACCGAAAATATACTGCTTTAAGACCGCCGCATATCCAGCACCGCAAGTTATTTTTGTATTACACATCTGGTAGGTGTACAGTCCAGCCGGTTGGTATAAAAACATTTTCGAGCATACCCCGCAAAATAGCCAATTTTTTAAAATTGTCCAATGCGGATCTGTACACCGGCCACTGTTTACGTAAAACGTCTGTAACTTTGTTGGTGGGTGGTGGGTTAACTACAACAAATCTGAACAAGCACGGTGCGTCGAGTTCAATGGCAGCTCGTGAAGAATTTAGAGGTAAGGCATACTCGTAAGACTGGGGGGGTTTCGACTCCCCCAACATAGTAAGAGTTTCTTTAAAAAGCTTACATGCGCTCGCTTTTGAACGTAACGAGTAATTTTCGATTTTTGGGAGTTTTGTACGTCATTTTAATGTATCGTATATTAATAAGACAAATAATTTTTTTTTTTATTTTAATTTAAAAAATAGTAATTGCGGTAATACATCACATTCAAAATATGTCGACTCAAGTTCCTTAACGCGCTACCTCGTGCGCTACCGTTGGAATTGAAAGTGTTGCTGTTGCACGAAGCCAATTCGTGCGCAACATAGGGTGACGACGCCACGTGCCGGTTTTTGAACTTCGGTCGCAAAATATTAAATTTAGGATATAACACAATGACAAAACGAAAAATTAATTGCAGTGTTGTGAATTGTGAAAATAATTCGCGGAACTCCCCACAGTTAATGTTTTACCGATTCCCAACGTCAAATCATTTATATCCGCATAAAGCAGAACGGCGTTCAATATGGCTAACGGCAGTAAGAAGAGAAGGATTAGACAAGTCGCCTTGGAACCCCAGAGAGAATGATCGCATATGCAGTGCACATTTTGCAAATAATATAAAATCAGAAGATCCTCGAAGTCCAAGTTACAATCCTACAATATTTCCTGTTGCGGGTAAAAATTTTACATTTTTAAAATAATTTCAAGGTTGTATTGGACTACACCATTTTGCGCAGAAACATGTCTAGAGTGTCTGTGCCTTGCGGTTCTTTGTTCTACGTAAAACAGCCTTTAGGTTGAATTTCTTAAAATGATTTTGAATTACTTTTGGCAACGGATACTATTTTTTAATAAAATTTAATTTTTAAGCATTTCAGTATGGGTAAAATTTTAATATAGTGTAGTTTAACTATCAAAAGATATGATGTTAATTTACCAGACAAAAATTCGATTGTTTAATTAGAAGCCAGACCGATTGAAGTCTAGTAGATGAGGAAAAGAGTAAAAAGTGTGCGTACGAGAGAGATAGATAGGAACAGCTGTCATTTTTAAGATGGCGTCGCCCTTATAACCGCGTATCTGTGTTTGTTGTGATTTTCTATTTAGAATTTGTTGCGATGGCCAGTGATAGAATAAAATGTGTGTTCTGTAGTAAACAGGACGGAAAAATAATCATTTTTGTGGAAGAAACATTAAATAAATGTAAGGAAGTTTTAAAAAGACGTGTCAAGTTTAAATTAAAATATAATCAAGTTAGATTATCAGACAATGTTAACACTAGTGAAGGGTACCATAGAAGATGTTACAGTTATTTTACATCGTTGATGGCTAGGTACCGTAATTTATCTGAAACGGATGATTCACCACCAACAGATCTACCCAGCACGTCAATATTAAATTCTACCATAAATGTTGACGAGACTACCTTAGATGATGTTACTCCAATTATTGACGATGACAACAATTCCATTATGGATATTGATTCAAATACCGAAGAAATAGATTTAACCCGCGAGTCTTACGAAAGTGCTACCAAAAAAAGTATCAGTTTTAAACGGGTCTGTTTTTTTTGCCAAAAAGACCGTAAACGAATCAAACGTAATGATCAAAGCATACATGTTTCGAAGGATCCAAAAAATTACGATAAAATAATCGAGTGGATGACGAAATTAAAAAATGATGAATTGTTGGACAAAATTTATAATTTGAAATCCACAGGTGGAAACGTACTTTACCACCATTCATGTGCATTAATGTGCGGGAGTAAGTATAATAAAATAGTTGCAGGTACTCCACGTACTTCCTGGCATGCAAGTCGAGACATCCATAAATCAATTTTTGAGAATATTACATTATTAATTGAAGAAGAGGTCATTAAGAAAAAATGTTGTATACTAGTATCTTCTCTTTGTGATTTCTACAATAAGAACTTGGAACGTGAATTGAAATTTCAATCTATACACGATTTCACTTTCATAAGAAAATATTATCTTGCAAGGAAAATTTTGAAACATTTTAAGACAACAATTAAGATTTTAACAAAACACAGAAAAAAATTTCTCGTGCATAAAAATTGTAATGATCTTACAAATCTTGTAGAGATCGACCTCGATAAAGCTGCATTTACTGTACAAAACATTTCGAATACCAGCAAATCTAAATTACCATCAAAAATCAAGACTAATAACTTAATCAATGGTGAGTGTTCGATTACGGTATTCGCTTTTTGTATTTTATTTCACCTGTCCGTCCGTCTGTCTGTGGCTTCATAATTCTTCAACGGAAGGTCGAATCGTCATACGGTTTTTTTAAATGATAGATCAGATTGTCGAGATGGTTTCATATTACAGGATACTATATTCAAAATGCCGAAATAACTTCATAGGAATAATAATGTAGAAAATCTCATACTATATATTTAGACCAATCAGATTTGACTATTTTAGACTTGAATATCAACGAAATCTTGATTATATGAAAATCTTTGTACAGTCGTGATTTCCAGAAACCACATGTGATGATTTCGGGAAATCATTACATGTGATGATAGCAAAAATCATATTGATATTTTGCTGAACTAAATTTTTCATAAAAAGAACGAACATGAAACTTATTCTTTAATTATTTTTGAAAGAATTACAATGAAACACGCAATTATTGTATATTATTTGGTTTTGTCCAATTCGGGTCGTCGAAGACGACCTTTCATATCATGCGATTTTCTAGCTGAATCTATTTCGTGATGGTTTGATTTCCTGTGGAAATTTACCTTCTGGATCGTTTCGTTCTTTGATGCCATTGGAATATTCCGTAGCATCAAGGAACTCGACAATACAGGCGGTAAATTTCCAGAAATCAAAACCATCACTTAATAGATTATATATGAAAATTTTCATATTTAAATTTTCGCATTTCCATAACACAATAAAAAAAAATTTCAGCGTGTTTGAATCATGCTGAAATTTTAATAGCGTATTAATTACATATATTTAAGAATCCTTGTAAAAAGGCAGACACTTTTGTCAATGTGTATAATAATAATTGTCAGACGTGGGAGACACCCCCATTGTCTATTGAAAGATCACGTGATCTTTACCAGATCTACTTGCTATTTATACTGATGGAATGGTGGAGTAAATTAGTAATACTTAATATAATATACTTTATACCTTTTGAAGACTTTTTGACACAAAGGGTAAATATCTCTAAATTTTGTGTACACTCGTTTTTTTTGGAAAATTTCCTTGGAAATCCCTGGAATTCCGTGGAAATCATTGGAATTCTTTGGAAATCATTGGAAGTTTTGGAAATCTTTCGAATTCCTTGGAAATTGTTGAAATTTATTGGAAATCGTTGGAATTCCTTGGGATTCTTTGGAAATCATTGGAAGTCTTGGAAATTTTTGGAATTCTTTGGAAATCATTGGAATTCTTGGAAATCTTTGGAATTTTGAGTCTTTTGTACAGAAATTTTACTGAATATTTACCCCTTGTTTTGACACATAAAAATCACTTTTACAACAACACTTACGAGACAATTTTTGTTGAAAATTTCCTTCCTTTCATTTTTATTTATATACATTTTATTTCATCACATCGTTTCCGAGTTTTAAAGCACTGTAACTCGTATACGGTGCGACGAAATAGAAAAATTTATAATAAAAAAAATGAAGAGAATGAAATTTTCAACAAAAAATGTCTAATAAGTATTGCTGTAAAAGTCATTTTTATGTATCAAACAAAGGAATTATATAAAGAGACGCAACCCATATAATTTTAACGCAATGGAAAATTATTGATTCAAGTAGATTGCGCTACCCGATGTTTTCAATGTGGATCGTAAGAAATCTCACGATCTACAATTTGCATCCAATGTTGCCAGACCATAGGTGAGATTACTGATTACCCACGCCGCGCCATGGGCAATTTTAAGATATATTTGGAAAATTGGCAAAAACGGCAAAAAAGTTTCCAAACCGGGAAAAAAATTGACAATTTTGGTTAAATGGTCCCTTTTCACTAAAAATTCGTATTCTAAGACAAAAATAGCCTCATTTTGTTAACGGTGTATTTTTTTAGTCAACATAATATGTTGGCTGTACTGAGATGCGCAGAAATTTAAATTCGGGAAAGTGTGAGATGTTCGTAAAAGATAACTTCTGCAGACCCGGGCCACCACATTCTAGGGGCCTCAAAAAATTTGAAGCAACAAAATTTAAATTAGCACAGATTAAATTAAATTAATATTAAAACTAAGTGTAAATTATGTTAAAAAAATCAACAAAACTGATTCAAATATGAATGGAATTAACAATTTTAACAAACTTAATTTTATTGTGACTCACTCTCGCCGATAGTGAGTGGGCTCTCAAGCGTCACTCTCAAGCGATACAGTATTCAGCGATAAAAACTTTTTTTGGAAGTTTGTAAAAAAGAAGTTTGTTTGATTGGAAAATTAGTAAATCTTTCACAGAAACGTACGAAAGTGATGTCAAGTCAAACTTTCGTCTGCGGCGCATTTTGTTAAAACATACAAGACCAAGGGACCTCCAAAAAAGTTAGCCCCGGGCCTCACTTATTCTTAATCCGGATCTGAAGGGCAATTTTGACTACCCGGATGGACAAAAGCTCGGATCAGGTCTGACAACACTGAGCCAGTCTGTTAGCAACGTGCAGAGAGTGCAATTTGCGGAGTGTGTTTATTACAGACATTTCTATTATATTACCTAGATGTGCGGCTTGAATTTTAAAGTGAAGCATATTTAGTGGGAGTGCCACCATTTGTAAGAAGGTCAAAACATTCGAAATTGTACATTACGGTTAATATGTTGTGTCCTTAGTTTTGTCGAACAATTTTGTTTTGTTATAAGCCCACGTTTTATTCAAAAGTATTTCGCATTCTACAAACTTGAAAAAGTCACGGTAAGTGTTTAAATTTAATATCTAAAACATTTCATTCTAATAATCGAACTACATTATAATAATCAACTTATTTTTTTAGGTTAATAATTTCATTTATGTTAAATTGTTAAAATTTAACTTGAATCATGCCAGTAGCATGTTCTGCTTATGGTTGTACCAATCGCCGTCGTCCAGGAGAAAAACTGCAGTTTTTTGGGTAAGTATTAAATCAAAAATCAACTACTTGTTAGGAAATTTATTTTATGAAACTTATGTCAACTTATATGAGTTTATTTGAAAAATATGTAATCATTTCAGGTTTCCTATTAAAAATCCTGATTTAAATCGACGTTGGATTAACGCAGTGAGAAGAGACAAATTTATACCAACTTTGTTCTCAAAGTTATGTGGAGATCACTTTATTGAGAGTGATTTTTTGGATAGGCCTGGCACATATGTTAAACACTTAAAGGCAGATGCTGTCCCATCAGTGTTCCCTGCTTTTCCATCATACTATCAAACCAAAGAGAAAAAAATCAGAAAACCCCGTAAGAAAAGTATATTAATTAATTAAAAGTATATTAATTTTATAATTAAGAAACTAATCGTCAAATTATAATTTTTACTAATAATTTTAAGAACCTGCGAAACAATAATTTGTGTAGCAAGGTAATTGTTTCTGTAAAGAATATTCTCGCGCTTGATGATAAAGTTTTGAAAGGGTTGCGATGTGACAATGAGAGTCTCGAAAGACACCATAAACTTGAGCTAATTAAGTTAATAAGCAAGAGTTATATTAATATTCGCTTATATGCATTTTCAAAAACGTTTTCGTCCAACTTACAACCTGTCAGCAAAAGACAAAAATTAAATAAATTAATTTTATTTTCTAACCAGTAAGCAAGCTACAAAAACCTTGATTTCCTATACCTTTTCTTAAGTTTCTTGACCTTCTGACAAATGGCCGCCGCCAAATGTGCTCGCTTCACTTATTGCAATGAGCAGGTATAGGGAGCCGCCCATCTAGGTAAATAGTTAGAAATCTGTGAGTACACCGCCTTTGTTCTGGCCGAATTTGGCTACCTGCCACCACAGTAAAAGGTGCTTAGAATTTTGCGAAGAAAATTCGATTAATATTAGACGTTTCGAAAATTGATCAGGTAGATGCAGGCCCGTAGCCAGACCGAAAGTGAAGGTAGGGCAAACGGATAGTAAGATTGGACAATATTGTGCGCCGCAGGCGAAAATTTTCTGAAATTTCAAGGTCAACGCGGTTTAAGAAAAGTTATAAAATTTATTATTTCCGTATTTTATTATTGCCCAGCCCTTTTCGCCGAAAAGGGGCGAAATGGGTAGCGGCGAAATGCAAGGCGGCGGCGAAATGGGGTGTATTCACAAAATCTAACGAAGGGAGTCAAGCAAAAAGTGAGGGCGTCTTATGGTAGTTCATAAAAATATTTGTTTTTTAATTTTACCTAATTAAAATTTTATGTACCTACTTTTATAATAAAATTGAAAAAATTCAAAAAAGTTAATTTGTTTTCATTTTATACTCAATATAAGGGACCCGTTTTTATCTGGGACAGTCTTTATGTTCTAAATATTACCACGAGGAATGTAAATTAATTATTATATTTTTGCCTGCATAATGAAGCTTTTTTGTAATAAACTTGAAATCCGCATCCGCGGATGTGAATCTTCAAAACTCCGCATCCGCGGATGTCTAAAAATCTGCATCCGCAACATCTCTTAAGTATGTAATTGTTTTATACATTTTTACAAAAACATCGGTTTTTTAAATAAAAATTGTATAATAAAACGCATCGGAATACAGAAATTAATTGTTGTATTTATTTTCAGGGAGTGCGTCTAATACCAGAAAGGAGAGTTTGAAAGAATCCCACAGGAAAGCAAGTTCAAGTGGACAAGGAAGTGATAAAGAAGAAAATTTGTCGTTATTGTCGTTATTAACAGATTGTAAACGAGAAGAGGAACCCTGTAGTGAATTACCTGAAGAAATATCTGAAAGTGGTGCTGAAGTTTTGTCTTCGGAATCTGATCCGTTTGATATCGAATTTGCTCAGATTCCTAAAACTGCTTGTTTTTCACCTTCGAATTCTGCAGAAATTTATAATACTGGCGTTCCATCTTGCGTATCTCCCTCAGATAATTGGTCTCGGAGAAATGAAACCGAAGTAGAAACATCTCCTATGAGCAATCCACCACTATTACACGGTGTCATAAATGATGCATGTTCGAAGTTTTTTCAAAGTATGGCAGACACAGTTAGAGATTTGCCTCCGGATTTGCAAATTGTAGCAAAGCGAAATGTTCTGCACGCAGTTACAGAGTGCGAATTAACAGCACTTAATCGACTCAATGTGTCAAATAATTGACGATGTAGGTTTATTTATTTATTTCAGTTCAGTATTTTTGTTAGGTTTTAAATTTTATATGTTGATTAAAATATATAAAATTAGTTTGTTTAAGTTTATTATTTGAGTTTGTAAAAAGCCTTTCAAGAAACGATCAACCACCGAGGATGGTGAACCTGAGACTTTGGGTGTCCTATATCAAGGCCGCTCCAGACTCTCGTAAGAATCTCGGCTAGAAAACGGCGGAAAACAAGGCGAGAAATGATTTTAGATCGTATTACATCACGAATTGCTCTTATTAACAGTTCTTCAATTTTATGATATGTCGAATTTGGAATTTTTGGTCTCTTTAATGGATTAATATCATGAAAAAGCATGATTTTTGAATTAAAGTCTATTTGTACCTCTTCAAAATTTGTACTACACGTATCAGGATTTACTGTGGTATCAGTGACCATTTCCACTTCATTATTTCGATAATATTCTTGAAGGATAATATTGTCTATTGTTCTTTTTATTTCGACAATTTCTGATTCTAATCAATGAGTCGGCGCTACTGAAGAATGCGAATGTGCAAGTGTGGGACGTGTTATTGCGTTCTCGGCTCCTTTGTCTCGCATCAAAAAAGCGGAGCACGAAGCGAGAACCTATGAAGAACACGAGAACAAAGTGAGAACCTGAAAAATAACACTAGAATCGGCTCCACACTCTCGTTTCTCGTGCTGTCCTCGCGAGAGTCTGAAGCGCCCTATAGTGGGCTATAGTCGCTATAGTCTGGAGCGCCCTTTAGACTTATAAAAAGTTATTATAAACTTAAAACGTCGAAAATGATATACAAAAATTAAATTTTAAAAAGAACCAGTAATGCAATATGGGCCAATTTCACGATTATTATCAAACTTCAGTTGTTTGTAAGCAAAAATAGAAGAAAGAATAATGAGAATTAAACAAAATCTTGTGGCTCATGAAAATCATTAGAATTCACTCAGTATCATTCCGTTTACGGAATGCAAGCGCAGGGTAGCGCAGAGTCGAATTTGACAAAGACAATCATGGCAATACACGGATACACCGCAAAAGACACGTGTTTTTTATGAAAAAAAAACACATTTTCATTTGTTAAAGGTTAATAATTTAGGAGAGACATCTGGTGAGAACATCGGCCGGCGGCGATTGGGCCGCGGCGAATTATCCTAGACCCCAGGGGAAGAACAATATAACAAAAAATCTTTAAATAAGAAAATAAAAATTAAAAGGAGATAGTAATAAAAATAGGTCTAGGACCACTCGCCGCGGCACTGAACTTTTGACTGTATAATTTCTATGGAATGTTTGTTTTTTCTTTACAAAGTATTTTTATAAGATAAAAAAATTCTAACCGTGCCAGAAACGGCGGCACTGGTTCACGAGCCACCTCGAGTAAAAATTGCATTTCTTTTAATATTTTTAAATTTAAGAGTATTTGCACTAGTTTCTCTAAAGAACGGATAAAAATAAAAATTTTGCTGAAACATTTTACAAGGTTAACAAAACGGCATAACATTTTTGTAATAAGGCAGCTCACCGAAACCGGAATGCTGGTATACATGATTTGCAGTTCTAGGTAGGTACTACAGTGGTGTACGAGAGGTAGGTATTAGGTACTAACAGTTGCAGCTCGAGATTAATTAAATACCAGTGGCGTAGCGTATTTTAATAATAAATTTATATCAATTAGTAAATTGATTTAAAAAAAACTTTTTTTGCGAAAATTGGGGAGCCGGCAAATTTAAGGTTTGCCCCGGGTACCATAAATCCACGCTACGCCACTGTTAAATACCCTGGCACGGGTTTGAGCACAAGAATCAACAGCCACGAAAAAATTTGTATGAGAGAAAGTTATACGAATGAGTATTTAATAAAACGTGTTTCTGTCAGCATCTAATAAGTCGCCCCTGTAAACCCGTCTATTTCTAGTCCACCCACCCATCAAGTATTCTAAATACGCTTTTACAATCCACGCCAGCGACTCATATAAAAAATATCCCCATCTTCTTCCTCTGTAAATAAACAGTCGCCCTTGTAAATAATAACATTAGCTTCTTACATTTTTTTTTGTAACATACCTGAAAATCTTGAATTGGCAATATGCTGGCAGCATATTGAAAATGTTAATGTAACCTGCATATACAATTATTGATCTATGGGCAGGATCGTCGATAAAAAATCGGGGCCCTAGGATTAAAACCTATGGGCTCCCCCCATATTGTATTGGCTCCCTTAGAAAGTTCTGGCTCGAGGGGAATAATCCCCACCTCTCGTCGGGCCTGTCTATAAGTCAAACTATAGAACAACATAGAGGTGGACAGTAGCGTAACTACACCAGAGGATGCCCATGAGAGGCTCCCGTTACCTAAACACAAATTCTCAAGTTTGTATTATACAAATATAAAAAATAATATTATATTTATATTTTATGTTTGGCCGATTGGAAGGCCATACCTAAAAGAGGCCCGAGGCAAGCCGCCCCCTCCCCTAGTTACGCCACTGAAGGTGGAAGATCTTCACCAAAAATCATAAAAATGATCTATTATTTACATTACAAAACCAATAAGATACTTTTCTTTATAAAGCACGTAGACTATGAAGATAATAAACAGGGGGTTGGCCACGACTAATTTTGGGGACAAAAAATTCTATCTAAATACCTCATCTTACGAAAAATCGGCAAAAAATTCCTTAACGTGCTTCAAAAGTACTTTAAAATTGAAGAGCTTAGTGGATGAAGATGTTACGAGACAAACAAGTGAAATCTCAATAGCGCCTGCATTGAAATGGGTGGGCTCAAATTGGACTCAATATGTTTGGCATGGGCAACGGCACACAAAATTTATAAATATACAAAAAAAATAGATTGCTGAAATACACACCTAAAATATGAAACATACCTACATACGTATGTATATATTTTAAAAAAATTAGGATGGGCACCTGGTTGAGCTCTAGGGCATTTCAATCAATAGGATGGGCACGTGTCCACCTCCTGGCGCCATCACTGCTTTAATTGTTCTCAGAAATTCCGTTTATTTCATCGTAAATTCAACGAAAAATTCCAATAGCTTTTATTTTAGCTTGTTTTTACTGCCTACCTTTCACGTTCCCAAAATTGAATGAGTTTAACTTATAACCTTTTGTTTTTAATTGTTGATTCATATAAATATTCATTCGTAGAAATTTTTATTTCTTTGTGCAAATGTTTTTTCAAATGTTCTAAATATCAAGAAGATAAATGCTGTGTGGTAAACTGTTACTATTATCAGCGTCTGCGGTTGGGTCAGCCGCAGATACAATAACTATTAATTATAATTATTATTAAAATCTAAAATACTAACAATAAAATATATTTTGAATAAATGGGATTTTTTATCACACTTTTAAAATAATATATACATCAGGGGCGGCTTATCTTTAATTGCTGTAGAGCTGCATAGTCACAGAAATCAAAGCAATAATTATACATTTGCATACAAAAATTTTAAGCACGCTTCTGAATATATGTAAAAAAAGGTATATGTTCTAGCGAGAAGTTTCCTAAAAGATGGAATAATGAGTTGCATGAAAGTGCAGTTAAAGGTAAGTTAAGTTACGTTAAGGTAAGTTAGTACTTCATCTACCACCATTACGTAACAGCGTACTTTCTACACTGGTTTGAGTTACACAATGAGCCATATCACGCACTAGTGTAGAAAGTGATTTTTTTCAATGCTTTTATTTTTTGAAATCAAAGAAACTGACGTTTGTTTACATTCCTTGTCAACCATATTCTAATATAAAAAAATTAATATTAGAATATTTAAATAGCTTAATCAAATTATTTTATTAATTAAATGTTGTATGGGCAACGTCAATTAATTATTATTCATCATTAATTACGTCAAAGTAATTGGCAGATAGTGGAGAGAGTGGGTAAAATCTAGAATTCAATCGATATTGGTTTTGAACTTTCTCAATATCTAAATCGAAGTATTTTTGTCGAAATCAAATTGACTTAAAACTGATAGATGTTATTGAGACTGGTTAGTTTTGAAATAAACGCATTGTATATTTTTAAAATAATATATTACTTGTTTTTCGTTTTTATTTTTGATATTTATTTTTGTTTTCATTGATAACACTCTCCCTCTCTCGTAATGATGTAGGGGTTAGGGTGTATTGTTAGGGCGTAGTCAAAATCGTAAAATGTGATCATTTCGTATAGTTAACTCTCAATTTCCCCTACACAATAAATTTCCGAAACATCCTAGAAAAATAGAGTTGACCATTTATTTTTTTGTTGACAAATAACCCGGTAGACGATTTTGAGATGATTTTTAATTTTTAAAATGAGATTACGATTGAGATTGTTAAATTCTTTTTTTTTTGCGGAAGTAAGAAATTAGCTATGATTATTAGAACTTGAGTATGAAATGTTGCATAGCCCACTATGATAGATATAATTTAGAACAAGGTGATTATGATTATGTGCCAATTCAATCAAGATTTATTAAAGATAAGGTCAGAATAATTGAAACCAAAAAATTATATAATATCATATATTGAATTTTCGTCATTCAATATATTAACAACAATCAGAAAATATACATACTATTAGTATTATAATATATTGCGTATACTTAATTAATTGGTCGAATCTACAATGAAACCTGACTGATTAATTCCGTCAATAAATTAGAATTTATTAACGCAATCAATTGGTTGAAGAAATCGTTAATAAAAAAACAACCGAACGGCTGGAAATTTCGTATTAGCAAATTATTATTTGAATAGAGACCCGCTAGTGTTGGGCTGAAATTAGAGCACAGGCGTAGTCATAGCAACGCTCAATTTTCGTAACGTGAACAAGGGTGGGGAAACACCATTAGTTTTATGTTCATAATTAAATTTTGTTTATCTCTCTCTTCGGCTCAAATAACGTCCTTTTTCGCTTAGCATTTTTTTTGTAACGTTTATCATTGTTCGGTTAACCCAGTAAAACGGGTTTAGTTATCGGCTGTACGATGAATAGAGGGGGATTCTATTAATAGAACATACTGCATTGGTGGAAGCGGGGAGCTTCTGACCGTGCCAGCAGAAAACCCACTTGGCACAGCACGGAAATGTCTCGTCACTCTACTTGGACCGTTACATTTCTGAAATTGAGGGGAGTTCGGTTAAAACTAGAAATTTTACTGCTTTATTAACGCGGTACAAAAATTTAACAGAGTACCGTCGTACTATGTATAGATATTTTTTATTTAGCCAATTTGAACAATATTATGAAACATTCTCTTTCTGCTGACAAACTTCGTTCTGTCAGAATAGAACATCTGAATAAATAAACCTTGGTAATTTTCATTCTTCGTGTTTGTGTATAATACACCATTTAAACCTTAGAATTTGTAGAGACGCGAGGGGTAGACCAACTCAAATATTTACATAACATACAACATCGCATGTGGAAAGAATATTAAAATTTATAATATCATGTTAATATTTATTTCTGTAAAATATAATATTACACATACTGCATAATATGCAGTAAAATTTAATCACAATATACTATTCTGTATTTTTTGTTTTGTTACTGTTGCTTCATTAAATTACATTTTCATAATTTTAGTAGGTAGGTATATCTACTGTAGCAAACTGGTTTTCGTTTTTGGGTTGTTTGAGTTTCGGAATCGACGGTTTCGGGCCAGCTGCTACGTACGCCAACATTTCTGTAGGAAATTTAATGTCTGACGTAACAATGCAATTATTGAATAATTAGTGTTGCTATTGTGGAATTTCAATTACCATTAAAAATACATTAGTGGGTATACTCAGCATTACTGAATTTATTTATGAACGTGGGAACTACCTTTGTAATTTTTTATTTTATTATTTTGGATTAAATTTTATGGAGATGTAGATTGGGTATATCTTTTGTTCCAGTTGTGGTATAATTTGTGCGTCTTTCTGTCAGTCTGTTTGTGACTAGCAGTTCTAATGTGCTTCAATGGGTAAATTGAAAAACTTTCGGCCAAATGGAAGTGGCTGAAAATGAATTGCAGTTGGATATCAAATTCCAGTATTCCAAAACACTAATCTCATTTTTTCATTGTCGCATGCGATTTCTCCCCCTCTCCTCTACAAGATCCCATGTGATGCGCACCCCATACATGGGTAGAAGCAGTTCAGTAAGTTCTCACTGTTCTTAGAATTTGATATGTAAATATAAAAAGTAACCTAGAAAAACCCAAACATAATACTACATACCAAAACCAAACAAACAATTGTTTTACTTAAAAAAATATATATTATCGGTCATGGATGACTCTATGAGATCTCTGAACTTAAAATATTTTTCGATCAGTGAGTTTATTTATGAAGCCTTCATAAAAAATGCAATGAAAAAATTGATTAATATAATGAACAATTCATAAATACGATGAAACTTTCATGAATATAGTGAAATGTACTGCATTAGTTGAAATTTCATTGGTTTAATGAAATTTGTATTTAATTTTTATTGGCAGCTTTTGGTTTTTTTTCGGGCCTCAAAGGTTCGGCTTTATTAACCAACCGAGACAGTAAAGTACATTTTTGCCTAATTAAGCCTACAATTTTTTTTGTTTATTTAAAATCAGATAGTTGTTTGATATAATTAAACAACAATATACTGGATAAGATGTAAAACTGCCAGTCAAAAATGTTTGCATCCGGTCATTCAATGCATATCAATTCAGTGTTTTGACTTTAGACCTTGGAAAATGATAATAAACAACATTATATAATGTTGTACATGTTGTGACATTGGTACATCAATATTAAATTCACAATGTAAACATCATCATATATTTTACAGAAATATTATTTCAAAATCTATTCATTATGCAAACGTTCTAATGTAAAAAGCGCAGTTTTTTCTAACGTCAGAAATCTTCAATTATAAAAACGCAAACTTCAAGATGTAATTTTTTTGTAAAATTAAATATTTTACTTTACTATCGAAGAATAATGTTTTCATTTTCAAAATTTCAAAATTTTTAAAATTTTTTAAAAAATATAAAATTTCAAAATTTCGACAGACAAAATCATAACAGCAAAACACCCAACAAGGTCAAAATTCCTTGTGGTAATGAAATTGATTATTGTATTTACAAATTTGTTTATTGTATTTATGAAAGTTACATCAATATGTTCGACATGTTCATTATTTGGTGTAGTCGAAATACCCAGTTTCCCACGGGTTTGATTTAAAGTTTCCTGTGCAAAATTGTTTTAGACCCACAATCTTTGTTTACAATCTCCGGAAATCTGTATAACAAAGGTGATTGAGGTGGTTGTCCGATGTCCGGTCGCACTTCTAGAAAGTATTTCCAAAATTTTCTTCTTTTGCTAAACTTTAGCTCAACGAATTTTTACTAACAACTATTTTAGAAGTTTTGTTAATAATTAAGTCCGGTCGCACTTCTAGAAAGTATTTCCAAAATTTTCTTCTTTTGCTAAACTTTAGCTCAACGAATTTTTACTAACAACTATTTTAGAAGTTTTATTAGAGGCCGTCCATTAATTACTAAGGATTTGGGGAGAGGGGGCGGGGGGGTTTATTTTTTATTTATATAAATAAAATAAATTTTTTCTTGTTTTGTATGTAATTTACAATAATTATTATAAGAAGTGGGGGATCAGCATTATTTTTGTTTAATAATCCTTACGTAAGATGAGGGGGAGAGGGAGGGGGCCAAAAATTTCAAAAATCGTCCTTAGGTAATTAATGGCCGGCCTCTTAAAGAATTGCATATACCAAATTTAAATTCAGATCAACCAAACTGTTTAACTTGGTCTAGTGCCGATAATTTTCTGTAAATATGCAAGCCTTTCTCTGAAGATCAGGAAGAGTAATGCATTTTTAAGAAGCATTCTTTTGACAAATTACCTCGGTGGTTTGCCAACAGTCAACACATCTTACATTGTAACTTGGTAGTTTCGCAGATACGTAACATATTACTTGTTTTGCATTTTTGTAATCAACTGAATTATTTTTATATTATAGCGCTACTTTAATTATTGTTACCTCGGCTAAAGTACTAGACGATAATTCGATATCACTTAAAAATTTATTTTTAAACCGAAAGTTCTGAAAAGTGACCCGTACATAAATAGCACTGTATTTAATATTTCATTCGAGTGAGTCATTTTTCAGTTGCAGTTGGAGGGTGAAGGTGAAACCTAAAATTCAATCAATTTAATATTGATTTCAAACTTCCCCTTCAATATCTAAATCAACGTGTTTGTTGTTGAAATAAAAATTACATAAAATCGATACTAACCATAAAAGTGTATTTTATTCGTGAAAACTGTGTTTTATTTGCGAAACCTGCATTTTTGGGTAATACAACTCGGCTTCTCATTATTGTTTCACGTATCCATTTTTACCATTTTACCATTTTACCGGCTTGGCGGTGTTAACTTCAATGTAAAAAACAAATACAGAAAACCAGACTTCGTAGGATTTCATTAATCTCTACCAAAACTAATTTTTTCTCATTCCACATTGGTATCTGTATATTTCTGCACGTTAGCCTCTTCAAAAACTAAAACCTATTTCTGCCTAAGGATAGGGTTAATATCCTGAAAATCCCGTCGTGATAGATCCGTGACATTCAAATATGGGCGGTCTTCAGTGATTTTTTTACCCCAAGTGTAGACCTAAGATTCGTGTTTTCCGAATTCGGATGGCCTTCAAGAATACTTCTACCAAGAGCGTGGATCCAGAGTCAACTTTTGCTATTATCTCAAATTTGTCGTTTAGGGAGAAGGTTTCTACTAGAAATAATAAAAAATCTAATTCAAATATATTTTTAGACGTAACAGCTTAGGTAGTAACGTACAAATTGAAAATTTAAGCTAAAAAGCACTCGTATAATATAAAGACACGTCACGAGTGGGGCTAGTCTTCTGATGGTCTAGGTTCTAGGACAACTCGCCGCGGCCGACTCGCCGCCGGCCGTTTCCGAGTTACTTTTTTACTTAGTTTTCTTTAAGTCGCTGTAACTCGTAAACGGTGAAAAAAAATAAAAAAATGTATAGATAAAAAACTGAAGAGATTATAGTTTGCAACAAAAAATATCTGAAAAGTTTTGCTGTAAAAGTGAGTTTTATATGTCAAAAAACGGTTTCAAAATGTGCAATTTACATGGTTAACATAGGAGTGTATTAATAATTTCTGGAGTAACTGTAGGTATTTTTTTTTATTAATAAAATATTAAAAAAGCAAAAACCCCTTTTAACCCGGCAAGTATACACGTAATAATTTGTTATAATATGTAGTATATTATTTTTATTACTAAAATATTAAGAATGCAAAAACCATTTTTATTGATAGCGGCGAAATCGGCCGCCAACAGCCGGCCGCGGCGAGTTGTCCCAATCCCTCTTTTGGAAACAGCCAAGCAAATAATTGCACGACGTTTTTTGCCCTAATTTTTGAATGCTCTTCAAAATGGTATGTTTATATTTGTAATTTACCCCCTCAACTACAATAATTTTATTAAAAAATTTTTTACTTCGTGGGTTCGGTTATTTATTCTATTCTCCAAGAGAAAATCAGTATTATTAAAAAGATTAAATGTGCATTGCAGATTGCAGGTAATTATGTTGACTAATATACATTCATTTGTTTCTAGAAAGAACATAACATTTAATATTACATCATTTAATTGTTTAACTCGAAGTCTAACTTGAAGTTTGATGGTACTAAAGTAGTAATATCTAGTAGTTTATGTAATCGGTGTGGAATGTAGATAATTCTGGTATATGTGTGATAATTATGATATAAGTATCTATATTTATGATAAATACGCATGTTATTTTTTTTCATATTACATTTATTTTTTTATTATTACCGTGACAATCTGTCGACTATGTACATAGTATATTAAAACTGACAACATTTTATTTGACAAAAAATGTCTACAAACGCGAATCTCTTCAATAACAAAAAATAAAAACGCTACGGAAATCACTTTCCGCACTAGTGCGGTAAAATGGTTCATTATGTAATTCAAATCAGTGCAGAAAGTGAGCTATTACGTAACTGTAGTAGATACAATTTTTTTACCGTCGAAATTTTTTTTTTAATTTTATGTCTTGTCTTGTCAATCTTACAAACTTGCTATAAGCAATCCGACATTTGCTCATAATAAAACTCTGTAATGAAAAATATAGTACAGTCATAAAAAAAATTTTGAAAGAAATTATTTTTTGTGTGTATTTTTGATTATCTGAAGTTTTGTTGATGTTTTCTATTCCTGTTTCAGTAATTTCTATTTTAATATGACTACTAATATGACTACCGAGTCATACAAAAATAATTTTACCACACTAAAGCAAATCAAAGGTGCATAATAATAATAATAACAGATAATTTGCAATTGATTATATATAATTTATAAATCAACTGTTGACATACTACAATATTTGTGTAAGTATGTCGCTTTCATTGATAGTTTATGTGCTTTCTCTTGTTTTATAACGCTAAGAAAAACTTTCGTGTTATTAGTGACGCGCTCGAGTAGATTTGAATTCATTGCGAAAAACACGTTAATTATTAAATATACATAAGTAAAACTACGTTATTTTAAAAATTATTTGGAAAATTCCCCACGTTCATTTCAATATGCAAAATAAAAATTGTGGTACCTATATAAGTTTGTTTAAAACCGGTGAAAAAGAAGGTGAAACAAAAAAAAGAATTAATTAGTCAGAAGCAAAAAATTAAAAATGTTCGTGAAAAAAAATCAAATTTAATGCGAAGAAATATTAATTTACGTTGTGCACTGATTCTTTGGATAAATAAACTACAGAAAGTAGCTATGGTAGTCCAACAATAGAAAACCGGTTTCCTTTCTCCGACGTAATTATTATCTTCATAGAATCATGGAGCGAGTTAACATATTTTATTTATTGTGTATTTCCTTTGCACTGCAACCACCACTGTTCTGGGCGGCAAAAAAGGGGAAGGGTCGATTTTTTAATATCTCTATTGTTTGCACATACTACCTACGGCGTAGACCGTACAGTTTTCTGACACTGCTTTTGTTATATGTGGTGGGGGATCCGACAACTTTTGTAGCTAGAATAGAAATTGTATTTCCGGGATTTTATTTAGAATTTTATTATGAGTTGCTGCAAAACACGTGAACAAAATTTTATTACAAGGTCTATGACGTACTTATAGTTTAACGTGCAATCCTAACCACGCACCGATTTATAGAAGAAAATATGATGTATGAAATATCGATGTCCATTTTTAATCTAATCTCGATCGATTTCAGTATCGAGATAAATTTATTCCAGTTACAGTGTAGCTTCTATAGGTTCACGAAACGTAAAACTTGAAATTATATGCTAAATTTTGCGCACAGCTAGGGACTGATTTTGTTTGCAAATTTATCTTGAACCGAAGGTCGACCTGATTAGTTGGTTAGATATGGTTATGAGGAAAGTAATTATTATGTCTCGAAACTGCAAACATAAAATTATTTCAAATTTATTTCAAATAATGGTAAGAAACTAGTATTTAAATCACTTAATGTCGATTGAACCAACGTCAATTAAAATACCCCATTAGGTGCTAATTATGGTCCGTTATAAGATTATGAAAATAATTAGTAGGTATACATTTAATGGAAATGCCGATAATGACAATATAGAAAATATAAGTTTTTTAAGGTTTTATTAACGTTTCAAATTTTTATTATAAATATATAAAATTACTAATCGGTGCATAGATAAAAATAATTCGAATTTTACTGTTTAATTAGTCTCTTAATTTTTAAATTTTAATATATCATATTATTGGGACTGTATTTTCAAAAAATGCTCATTTTGATATGAAATATTAAATGCATACCTACTAAATTTCCGATAGCGAAACGGCGACGGCGAAACGTCATCTCCCCTTTAGTATGTTTAGCTCCTAAGTAGTCCAGAAACAGTCCTGAAGTCAAATTAGTATCTCGAAATTTCCCTCTAGATTCCCTTCATTGACAACTGTATAAAATGCAGTCAGATGCATCTGACTAAGCCCAATAAATCCATATTATCATTCTTGATCTTTTTCTTAATTTTTAATTAAGTTTAAATTAAGAATTGCCACTTTTGGTCTGTAAGCAGTGAAATAGTACATTTTAGTAGGGTGTTAACCTCGCTAGGTATGTACATAGGCCATAGATCAAACTTGGGTTTCAAATCTTAACAGTATTCCTTTCGATAATAATCTGTCAATTTAAGCTTTATGCCATACTAGGCCATTTCTCTATAATTAACGAACATATTTTTTATCAAAAGTCTCCACAACTGTTTTGTGAAAAATGGGGTTTAGAAATTTCCAATTAGCATTTGTTTAAAAAAATCCTCTAGGATTTTGATATTGATACAAATGAAATAACACAGTATTATTCCAAAAATGTCCCCCCTTCCCCCTGTGCATGAGAAAATCGCTACTATCCGCCCCCTGACACTACACTTTGTGATGTTTGACAAACATTCCATAATTCTTTTATTCCAACACAGTAGAAATATCTCTTCTATCAATTTTATTGAATTTTGCCTTTTGGAAACATTTGGTGAAAGATGTATCCACTTTGCTTTTGAATCAAAAAAACGCATCCAGTTGAAACGCTTACATTCCTTCTACAACTACATTTTAGTAAATGGAATAAATTAGTTCACAATTATTTAGAAAAATTTTAAATAAATAATAATTTCCTGTTTTGGTATAAACATTTTCGCTTTATTATGCAAATGAATCATTGGGAACATCCGTAACGTAATTCCTTTGTTTGTAAAATGTGACTTTCGACGTTACAACAGGGACAAGATACGCTGTATTCCACAAAATCAATACTCCAAACCGTCAGCCAGCATAGAGTGGGAAAACCAAGTTGGATTGGATGTCGAAGTCAGCCGGGTCGCAAAAACTTTTAATAATAAAAACATGGTAGTACTAAATGTTTTCCAAAAAAAAACATGTAAATATCATTAATATTCACGTAAAAAATTATTTTTTTTTATAATATTTGCTCCAGGCTTGTAAAGCCAATACATTATCATTGATTACCATTCGAAACAACTCATGAAATATTAATTTTTTTTTATTAATACAAAGTAGTACAGATATACTATATTTTGTTAGTATTATTTAAATAATGTAAAATATTGTTTAGCATAATATAAAAAAAACTGTAGAAAATAAAAAAGTATTGTAAAAAATATGACAGCTCAATTCATTTGGAAATCAAGAATATGTAAATGTAAGTACGTAATAGGTATTTGTAGGGTTTGTTTCAAGAAAACCTTGATAGTCAAATTGCCTAGAGGAAGATTACAAAATTTCATGATACAACAAAACAATAGTGCGCATTCAAAAACATAAATTATTACCCCTATTTTATCATAAAGTGGAAAACCTAAAGCCGTCGAAAAAGAGAGACAAATAAATTTTCCCATTTTCCATCCCCACAAATTCTAAAATCTCCATTGGCGAACACGGCGATCAATAGTTGAGTCAACCAATCCGGTGGCATCTTTTTGTGATATTTTATTTTCCTTTTGAAGATTTGCGAAACGTTATATTGTAACTTTTTAATTTAATCATTTTTATGGTTTTTAAATTTTGTATCTATCTGGAATTTTTAATTTAATAGATAACAATGTAGGGTAGAAGAGAATGTAGTGGACTATTTAGCCAATTCTATTTCTAAGCTCTCGGCAAGTGTAATGCGCATATTCTCTACAGTGAGTGGCCTTTAATCTTTAAATTGATGATGCACGAAGCAAGAATGTACAGCTGCACCATGCCTCGAACAATAAAAAACCACTTCGAGAGCCGAGTGAGTTGTTTTTCAAACGAAGAAAGTTCAACTACCTACATTCTAAGGTTTCCTTTTATTACATGGATGCCGCAACAGATTTTAAGTTTGAGTTTCTCTATCGTAAATTAACTATACCGCGCTCACTTTACTCAATATTGCTTTCTAAACTATAATTATCGTTCTGACTACACAACTGTATCTTGTTTTTGTGACCTCAAAATGTAGTAGACCTTTGTAATATGTTTTATCGTGCCTTGCCAAAGTCGATACAAAATATAAAATGTTTCGAAATGACAATACGTAGATAATTATAGTAAAATACTTGGAAATATAATTGTAATTATTATCATTACAATTTAATGGCATTACCATCACAGATAATAATAGTTGATGGTATAGGAAAATACAACATGAAATTTTTATGATGATGACGATAATAGTAGATTCTCTAAATTAGTCGATACACGGTATAAGTTTTTACGTCCGAAATATACTATAACATAATATATAATATTATTTACATAAAGTAAATTATTCTATTATTGCTACTTTTGGTTAATATTTTTTTAATTTAATGTCGCTTTTTGCTCTCTATTTATAATTGTTTACGGAAATGATGTTATATTATAACAATAATGTACTTTTAATAGTACTATTGTAACAGAACGGATCACAAAAAAAAACAATTAAAGCTTCGCCATTATCTACAAAATATATCAAGAGAGTTTAACTCGCTCGGAAAGGTTTAATTGCCAAGTTAATTAATAATACATAATATACTATTAACTTAAGAGTTATGACGTTCTAGCCTCCGTAACGGTCCAAGCATGCGCACTTTACATTTTCACAGTCGGAGGTTCCAATTTATTTTTATTGTTGCACTCAGCACGGAGATCCCTAAATTAAAATATTACGTAATTTACTAATTTAGTAGAAAAACATTAATTTCTGTAATTTTAAAAATAAACCAGCCCTTCTTGTGCCCTTTATAAATTTATTTCGAGACTTGTTAAGTTTTTGACAATAAACAGTAGTAACGAAAATAAATACAAAACTTTTAATTAAATATAATAATTATAATTTAATTATTTTATATAACTATACTTTTTCAGTGTGAACTATAAACTAGACTCACGTGCCTTTTTCATTACAATTTTTTCTTAATAAATAAAAGTAAATTAAGAGACAAACATAACGGCTATTATCAAGATAATTTGAAAGCCGGAAACGCAAATGTGCTAATGTCTTTTTAAACATTTTAGCCTTTAGCCAATTTTAGCAAAGTACAATAAGATTAAGATTTTCCAAATCACTTAAAATTAAAGTTGGAGTTGCATTTCAATGCCGTTGTTACGCCTCTGCTTTAGGATCTTTGCAATCTGAGAGGCATGACATGTTTGGCACGACGATAACATTAAAGATTTATCAACCAGACCGAGACATAAATTAAACGTATCTTTTATCTTCGGGCACGCGTTCGCTGATTTTGTAACTCATCAGCAAGGAAGTAATCAAAATTCCTTTCAAGCTTGACAAATAGTGATCAGGTTTAGTATGTTGGTTTAAAAAATTGTTAGTAAAAGTATGTATTTATGTGATTTAATAAAATTGATATAGTTTAAAAATTAAAAAATTGTAATTCAAGGTTTACTGCTAAAAAACTAGATTCTGTTTTTATGATATGATTATGTTTATGTAGTATTATTCTATACACATTAAATTTGTCAAATTATTCTTTATACCGTGATCGGCAATCCGCATAGTTATAATACATATTATACAATAATTACCACTGTAAAATTCGGCAACAGTGATATTCTGTTTACAAAAACATAATATTATAAACATAATATAATGAAATACATAAATATCATACAAAACTTTTTTTAGCGTTGATCTGATATGGATCAAAATCGCGATGTGTTTCTACTCCAAATATTTATTCAATCAAAAATATCGTCACTCTCTGCCGCAATACCTCCAAACCAGCACACCAAATTTTGTCGGGAGATACGATGACATAATATTCATTTTTGTTTTCTATTGTGGTAGCCTTAACAAAGATATCGGTAGCCCTGGCAAAGATATATATATATGTATCACCCCCTACCCTAAATCTATCTATAAAAGTTTTTTTAACAAAATCCAAAATGAAAAAAATTTTTTATTTTTGTACGCCACTGAATTTTTTCCAAAATTTTTATATACGTCACATAATACCGTAAGAAGTCACAAATAAAATTTCTCCAAGATTGGTACAACAAATTTTTTCGGTCATCTAGCGGATTTTTCGAAAATAAATTTTTGTAAATTACTGACTGCCGATTTACTGATTCTGAAAACATTTGCGAAAAAATTTAACAAACAGCCTAAACTTGGTCGCTACCTAGTGGCAGAACCTTTTACTTATAAAGTAACGTTCCGTCAGTCCGTACGACGATATTATAAAATATTTCCCACCAAACCACCTATTTTTGTATTCTAAAATAAATTGTTAAAAGCCCTAAACTCAACTCTTATGCTGCACTCGGTATACAAATCAACATTAACCTAATTTTGACACATATGTCACAAAATTATGATGTTTATTAAAATTTTGAATATATTGTTTTATTTTTGCCAGCCATCTGACAAATTCTCACAAAAAATATATAAATTAAGATTTCAGTTAATATTTTCTATAATTTTTCTGACCTGCCCCCCCCTGTTACAATTGGCTCGGTTTGTTTTCTCACCAATACTTATACTTTCAAAGCTCCATCGACACACCAAATTTTAGCTGAATCGGTTAAACATTTCCGGAGATACGACGACATTTTCATTTTTTTAAATTTATTTTATTGTGGTGGCCCTGGTGAAGATTTCTCTGGCAAAACCTTATTTTCACCATTCCAGCCCACGAGGCATACGTCCAATAAGTTTGATTGCAATCGACGCAGAAATGCCGAAGAAAATCGATCGACAAAAACTTTTTTCATGTTTTTGCCAAAAAAGTTAATTTTATTTTTTTCATGTTGCATTACTGATTTTTGTCGAAGGATTACATATGCTCTCATATCCATTAGGATCAATGTACCTACGTACCAAATTTGTGTAAGATCCCTTCAGCACTTCTTAAGTTATTCACTCTTAAAGTTTCAACTTTGACAACTTGTGATTTTTGACAGACGACAGATAGAAGATTAATTTTACCTACTCTGGATAAAGCCTTTTAAGGCCTTTAAAATAACATATCGCAAGACAAAATATTTTTTAAAAATCCCGTATTATTTTCTTGTGGTGGCACTCCTGATTGATAGATCGCGACGAAAACTTTATTTTCATCTTTCCACCGTGAACCCTACCACCATACCAAATTTGGTCGTAATTGGTTGGATAGTTCGGAAGCAAATCGATCGACAAAATTTGACGACCGACAGACAGACCGACAGGCAGACCGACACAGAAATTTTTATTTTACCTTTTGCAGATCTTTACGTTTCTGAACACGGTGATCTCGAAAATGCAAAAAAAAAAGTTGAAATTTTTTATCGATTACCATACCTCCAATTTTTTTTTAAATTGATTGGAGGTAAAAAGTTGAAATTTTTTTTCGATTACCAATTTTTACCAATACCTCCAATTTTTTTTTAAAAATTGGTTGGAGTTAAAAAATTTGAAATTTTTTTTCGAGAGGAAAAATAGGAAATAATTTTTATATATCGCGTGATTCAGAAAATATTTAGAATCAAAGACTACCAATTTTTTGTTTGTTTCTTTGCAACAATTTTTATTTCAACACAAAATACCGCAATTCTTTTGCAATATTTAGGAACTGAAGATCAATATTCGAATAATACTTCTGCTTACAATTAGTTAGAAAATTTTAACAAAAAAAGAATTTTCCATTGCCTTTACAAATTTCTACTTTTTGTTCTCCGCCCTATGTTTTCTATGATTTTCCGTCTGGAAGTCTGTAAGATTACGTGTGGTCCTGTGGTCATTAAATCCAGTTTGAAAAGATCTGCCTATCAGACCTGCTGCCTATATGAACAATGTATTTTTAAGAACATTCACAAGTAAGGTCATAGAAACCCTGGTTTTGTTAAAATTCTTGGAAAAATGTTTGCGTATGATTAAAAGAACGGAATCGTATCTACTGAAACCGAGGGGTAAACCACGGTCAAAAATTGTGTACACCAGACTTCCTACTACTTCGGACTTCCTCAGACTTCCCCAGATTTATTCTGTGATAGTTTTATACTCCAGAGTCAATTTCACTTTTGTTAGATTTTTGGGATATCTACTATGCGATATGCTAGCTAGCTAAGCATAATAATATATAGCATATTGCATATGCTATTCAATATGCTAGCAGATGTCCCAAAAATTAACTAACGACAAATCGACTTAAGAGAATAAAACTATCACGAAATTAAAAAATTAATTTATTAAGAATAAAAGTTATACTAATCAAAAATAAGCAAAAATTACAATTTTTTAAAATAAATTCGGCCTCGATCGTACTGCCGTCATAAGGAAGAACACCGTAACTGTGAAAAAGTTGAATCCGAGATAAACGGCAAAAACATTTAAATGCAACGCAATAAACATAGCAATAAATGCAATTTAAGAAGACTTTTTTACCTTTTAATGAGTATTTTTCTGTTTTTTATCGTATTAGATCTGTAGAATAACGTATCATATATACTAAGTTGATATTAACTCATTTTTCAAAAATTTCCGACTTACGGTGTTCTTCCTTCGCGTTGAATGGAAAAATGTTAGTTTTCCTAACTTGTATCGAAAATATCTATGCTTACCTAACTGCAGTTCGTGCATTTAAAGAAAAATGCAATTTTTCACAATTTCAAACTATTCATTAGCTACATCACTCAAGAGAAAATTTTACTAAATCCATGAAGTGGGCCCTACCTACAATAATAAAGAAATTTTTTTGTTAGTTATCATTGCAGATGAAAACGGTTTTCTTCAAATTACCTTTATCACTGTAGTCCTTTTGCCTTATTCCTAGTGGCCAGGATAGCTTCTTCGTTGTTCCTTCCAATAAACATAAGTCAGTCACAAATACGAACACTTTCACATTTTGTTTCACTTAAATATTAAAAAGAAAATTTTTCTCGATTATTAAGAAAGCTTTTAACAAAATTCTTCACGATAATTTGAACTCGAAACACCACACTCGCGTTCGCGGAAAACTAAACATTTTTCCAAATTTTCTCGATACGATCACTTTTAAGCTGAATACATGCACTAGCGCTTTGCGGAATGCGATTTTTGTTTTGATTGGTTAAATTTCAATGAAATGTTCAAATTTTACTAATCAAAATAAAAATTGCATTCCGCAAATCGCTAGTGCGTGTAATCAGCTTAAGGCCTTACAAACGAATGACTGATATGAGTGCGTACGGGGCACCGCGTCATAAAAATTACAAACAGGAAACAAAAAAAAGTTATATACGAAGTATGACGCGGTGCCCCGTACGGACTCATATCAGTCATTCGTTTGTAAGCCCTTAAGTTGAATACACGAACTAGCGATTTGCAGAATGCGATTTTTGTTTTCATTAGTAAAATTTGAACATTTTATTGAAATTTAACCAATCAAAACAAAAATCGCATTCCACAAAACGCTAGTGCTTGTATTCAGCTTAAAAGTAATCGTATGGAAAAAGTCGGAAAAATGTTCAGTTTTCCGCGAACGAGAGTGGTGTTTCGAGTTCGAATTATCGTGAAGAATCTTTGATGAAAGCTTTCTTAATAATCGAGAACAATTTTCTTTTTAATACTAAGCGAAACAAAATGTGAAAGTGTTCAGGTTTGTGAGTGACTTATGTTTATTGGAAGGAACAACGAAGGAGCTATCCTGGCCACTAGGAATAAGGCAAAAGGACTACAGTGATAAAGGTAATTTGAAGAAAACCGTTCTCATCTGCAATGATAACTAACAAATAATTTTCTTTATTATTGTATAGGTAGGGCCCAATTCATGGATTTGCCAGCAAGTGTCAGGTTAGTAAAATTTTCTCTCCAGTGATGTATAGCCAGTGAATAGTTTGATATTGTGAAAAAATGCATTTTTCTTTAAATGCACGAACTGCAGTTAGGTAAGAAAAGTTTTTTCGCGTTCTGAAGTAAAAAACTGCAAATAACCTTAGATCATAGATCTAAGCAAATAACTAATTTTGTTTTTCCGTAGGTTTCTATTGCTTGAAAGTTATGGTTAATTCGTTAAGCTTTCAATAAATCACATTGTCAAGCCGTCAACAGGATATATATATATCCCAAAATAAAAATTAACAAAACATTTCGTTAATTATATTACCTATTAATGCCGAGCAGGCGAATAGTGAAGTATTTAGGACTCGGATCTAGTTGGGAAGTGGTCCTAGAAAGGGATTAAAACTATGGAGTTCAGAGTTTACCGGATCAACATCAGTCTCCAAAAAATCAAACTTTTTTCTTTTCAAGAAATAAAATCAAAAATCTTTCAAAAAGGTAATAATTTTTTTTTAAACCAGAAGCGACCTAACGTTGAAACCGAGTAACCTTTCAAGACCTAACAATTATATATTTTTTATATCAAAATGATGAAGATGGGATGCCAACTTCACAAGATTTACAGATCATCAAATTTAGTATTCATTTAAAATAACAGTGACAAATTCAGGGCCGGATTATCCAATAGGAAAACTAAGCAGGTGCCTAAGGGGCCAAAAAAATTGCAATTTTAGCTTGTTTTTGATTAGTCTAACTCTAATTCTTAAAAAATTAATTTTTTAATTTTGTGATAGTTTTATACTCCTCAGTTAATTTGACTTTAGTTAGATTTTTAGGATTTGATTTTTAGGATTTTTAGGAAATTGACTCAGGAGTATGTACAACTATCACAAAATAGGTAAATAATCGAGGAATAAACCACGGTCAAAAATTGTGTACACCAGACTTCCTACTACTTCGGACTTCCCAGACTTCCCATAAGTTGTACACTAGACTTCCCGTGAGATTTACCCCTCGACTGAAACATTACGCGGAATCCCGCAGGATGAGGAGCCCGAGCTATGTATAGGGGTCACAAATGCATCAAGAAAAGAGTGAAACGTTTTCGAAATTGATAATTTTGCGGAAGGGAGGGGGGCAAAAAATTGATGTTTATAACTAAAAAAATTAACATATTTATAAATAAATAATATGTAACGCAGAAAGCAAAAAGAAAACAGATTGAGAAACATAAAAAAAACATTAATGCCCGTATTATTAGTCACGGATTAATCCTAGATTCAAAATTAATTCTCGAAATAGCAGCTGTTGCTACAATGCGGTCTAAATTCCAGTAATCTCATTGGTAAATCCTAGGATTATCTTTAATCTCGGATTAATCCGTGACTATTAATACGGGTATAAAGGACACAAACAAGGGAATGATCGGAATTATCTTTGAATGCATATTATAACGATATTATGTAATTCGAAATAAAAATATTTAGAGATTATATCAATGGAAAAATTGATGATTGAAAAAAGATGATACACATCCCATAATAATATATCATCGAGTATTATCATTTTTCATAAAACAAATGTTATAAAGACATTATTTTAGAAAATCAAAAATGGAAATTTGATAATAAAAATTTAAACCTCAAGCCAACCCTAAAAAAGAATTAAAAAAATTTAAGAGGTAAGCACATTATTAACGTCTAGACTCTAGACGGACAATAATACTTATTTCTTGTATGTTTAACCCTGAAACTGCACACTGGGGTCTCAGAAACCCTGAGCGTCATAAAAGTTAATGCCACATGTGCTGTAATGCTTTTTTTTAAATTCATTCTTCTAAATTAAGTTCAAAGTTATCTGAGTAAGTATGAACATTCACAGGTGCCTTTTAGTCATTGAGCGAATTACAATAATTGAAAATAAAATTTTATGGGTATCTCAAACCCCAGTATGCAGTGTACATACGTATAATCTTAAAATTCAACGATAAATTAATTTTATGTAATATTAGCTTTATTTACCCTCAAATAATTACTGATTTATATCAAATTGAAGTTTTTAAATATTTTGAAAAATTTTTAACAACAAAAATTTAACAAAAGTTTTTTATTGTTTGGAGCATAGAGCAAAGGGAACGTTCATAAACCACGTAGTTTGATTTTGACCTCTTTAGAGCCCCTCCCTCCCATCATGTAGCTTAACGTAGCTTGACTCTAACTTCCCCCTACCCTCATGTAGTCCTGCGTAGCTTTCTACCTAACCCCTCCCCCCCTTGACCAAACCACGTAGTTTATGAACGCTCCCAAAGCTGTGCTACGAATATGAGGTTACTGTCAGACCTTCATCACCACTCGTTGGGCTTTGATTTTTTTTCTATTAGAAAGAGGACAATTTTCTGAGCATTTTGAGACCGCACTTCGATGCGGATTATCCAGTAGTTTTCGAGAAAACGGCATTTGAAAATCAAAATTTTACATGCATTTTACATAGGGAAAGTCATTAACATAAAAGTTCTATTGGCGGTGCGTGCGTTCTGATATAGTCTTAGTGTTGGCAGTCAGACGCGATTGTGACCCGGTCGGGAGCACACCGACCCTTGCTAACGAGTTTCACACCTTACGAGTTTCACCCCTTTCGAGTTGCACCTTTAGCGTGGTGGTGCGACTTAGAGGGATGTTTTTATCGAGTCAGCGTTCGTCAAAACGGCGCGTAGCGCCCGGAGCGGAGGGGACCGGAGCGGAGCGTCGGTTTTGACGAACGCAACCAAGGCACTCGAGATTCTAACCTAAAAACGAGTTCTGCGTTTATTTTTTAAATTATTGCATAATGTTGCGTAATACACCCGATGTACATCCGACAATGTCATAATCGCGTCTGACTGCCAACACTAAGACTATATCAGAACGCCCGCACCGTCAATAGAACTTTTATGTTAATGATTTCCCTATCTAAAATGCATGTAAAATTTTGATTTTCAAAAGCCGTTTTCTCGAAAACTAATGGATAATCCGCAAAATTACTTTTTTATTATACACAGAAAATTGTCCTCTTTCCTATAGTGTAGGTGTCGAGGCTCAATTCTTGGTGATGAAAGTCTGACAGTTCCCATAATTTGACCAATAAGAACGAAAATTACTATCTAATTTTTGCTTAAATCTATAATTTAGTAAAATATCATTAAAACAATAGTGGGGTCACTGAAACCCATTGTGCAGGACATGTTACTAAAAATAAGTGTGCTATTCCAGAGTTAAATATCAATGAAGCACGACTTAAAACCAGTGGCGTAATTTGGGGGTGGCAGTTGCCACTCAAGAATTGCCCAACTCAGAATTTTGAAGTAAAAATATCAATAATTTACAAACAATTGTGAAATAATGTTTTGCAAGCACGGCACTTTCTTGATTCATCATTAATCAAGCCTTATTTAAGGCTAAAAAATAAAATGTTTATTGAAAAATTGGAACTTGTATATTATAATGTCCGGAAGTGGCAACACTGCACTGTTGCCGCAACAACAGTGCGTGGTTTTTGTGGTAAAAATTGTCTAAAAAAGTTTAAAAACCAACAATTTAATGTTGGTTTTAATTTTAATTTCTCCCGGACCCGGACCCCCAAACCACTGGTACGCCTTACCACCTCAGTTAAAAAGCTGAAAATACGCCACTGCTTAAAACATATTTTACAAACAAATCAATCAGTGCAAATAATATTGTCTATAAAGTCAAAGTCTCTTATCGAGAGACTTTTATGGCTTCAATAATCATCAAATAGTTTCATAACATCTTAATGATTTGAAAAATCTTCATTGATAAGTGCGACACATCTTCATTCAAGTGCTACCATAAATCATTATCATCCAAGGTACTTCCAAAAATTAATCAACATTTAAGTGTCAAAACTTTTTAATATTAATTTTAAAAACAATTCAGATCATCAATCGTCATTGGTCCATCAAGTCGGGCCTACACTGAGAAAAATGATTTGCTGCTCTAACAGAGCTATTAGTAGCTTATCTTATCCTTTAGAAAACTCCCCGCTACGCGGCTCGTTTTCTAAACGGATTGCGTGCGTTAAAAACGACACTTATAAAACTAGTTTCTTAATATACTATTACCATAGTACATCAAACACAATAGTACTGATTTTGTCAAGGCAAGACGATGTACTAATACTTTAATAGTATACTTTAAAAAATTATCATAATTAACATATTTATGGTAAACTAACTAAACTTAGTATTTATTAAAAGGTCTACTTATTGCTTTAATGAAAATATAGTTTACTATGCTAAATTAGCAATACTTACAAATTCTGAATAAAATTTAGCATAATAATTATTGTTAAGCCGGCTACAGACTATGTGCACACGTGTGCGTACGTACGCAAATGGGGTATGTGCGAATATGTGCACATCTTTTCGTACTTGATTACTTGATACGTAATATATTATTATTAATTAAATTTGCAATAATTAAATGATAGTCAGTTAAATATAAGTTAACTAAAAAATATTTATAAAATAGAATTTGAATTGAGTAAATTAATTAAATATTAATAAAATTTAATTTTTTTATTGTTTTATTTGTATTCAGTTTTATTAATGTTTAATTAATTTGTTGATTTAGAATTGGGTATTAATCCAACAACATCAGGGTTTTGTACAACCTGATCCAGCTAAAATTGCTTTGTTTTTAACAGAGCTAGAGGTATCAAAATCGTTGCAATCGGATCTATGATTGAGGAAGCACTGTAGGTAATTTGGGAGACCAAATTTACGGACACCAAAAAAGAATTGGAGCAAAACCTAATTTTCAATGAATTTCAAATTCTAGAAGATTCAGAAAATTTTTTAGAATGGAGCGAAATCTTACATGCATCGATACTATAAAGGCCCGTAAAGGATGATAATAATTCCCTCCCTCTTCTTAAAGCTCCGAATAATTTTATCTATGAGTAATAATTGCTATCTTATATCCACTCTATCTAGAAAAATCTAATGTTAGTGTAAATAATTTTTAATCTATAAAAATAATAAATGTTCTATATGAGATAACTGAATAATAAATTCAGTGTTGAAATAGTGAGTTAAACTGTGTATATAAATTATTATTATTATAATTTCTGATTGGGGTAAAACTATTTATACTGAAAATAATTTAATTAGTTTAACTTGTTAATAATAAAAGCATTTAAAGTTTAACTAGGAGACGGCCTGCCGTCCGCCATGACTTCCTAATTTGTGGATACGTGGATCTCAACGTCATATTTGTTTAGGTTGGTAAAACAAGTCCACCAATCAGAAGTGCGCTGTGCGTTACAGACAGATAAGAGAGCTGATAGATAAATTATTTTGTAGTTTTTCTTTTCTAACGCGTTATAAAAATAAAAAGGTACAAAACAAGTATTTTCACACCCTTCTACATTCGTTAAATAATGACCTAATTTCCTAATTGGTTACATCAAATTTTATTACTGTGAGGTTTTAATTTAAACTCAAATTAAACTTTTTAATTGATATTTTTTACGTTTAAATTTTGTAATATACCTACGTACATACCTAATATGAATGTATAATAAGATAAAATATGTATACAAATAATTTCCAATTTATAAAATGTATCACAAAAATATAAAACTATGGATATTGGTAGATTTTCCAAATTTTACTCTGTGATGTAGCAACGACCCTAATTAAATATTTATGGTT
Organism: Cantharis rufa; assembly: GCA_947369205.1. Classification (NCBI taxonomy): domain Eukaryota; kingdom Metazoa; phylum Arthropoda; class Insecta; order Coleoptera; family Cantharidae; genus Cantharis; species Cantharis rufa. The sequence continues at coordinate 93,997,850 of OX376303.1, forward strand.
TGATAGTGGACTTAATAGTCCGGATTTCCGGTAAAACGTGAATTTTTTATATAAATATAAAATTTAGCATGTGAGGAATATGATCGAAGCTTCTTTGACAAATTACCATTACTTCTCCTTCTTTTTATTACGCATTAAGTACCTTAATTGTTTCAAAACTCAAAGTACGCTATAGTAAATTTTATTAAATATAAGGGCGAAACACCAAAAACGTGATTCTTTCATTTCTCAACTTTTTGTTCATAATAATAAATTTTTTAGTTTTCGACGTCGACTTTTTCTTTGCGGTTTAGCTATAGAAGCTAAACTCAATTATCCCTAAATTCTTGTATACTTTATATTATTTAATATACTATTTATATTATTTTTTTTAAATTTAGACCGCCTCATCAAAATTTAAAAAAGCTATCAAATATAAAAGAGTTTGAAAAGCACAATAAAATTGTTTAAAAATTAACAAGCTAAGCAACAATTAAATGTAAAAAGTTTGAAATTATTGCATTTTAAAATATTTTTAAAACCTAGCAGGACAGAGGTTGTTGTAGTCGAATGTAATAATTAATAAATATAAAATTACAGTTAATGGATATGTCATTATCATTATTATTATATTAGTTACAAAGTAACAAAGTAAACATATTTATTTTGTAGATTATAACTATACATTTATTATTTTTAATTATCTAGTGAGCAACAATGAAAATATATTTACTTTGTAGATTATCAAGTTGTAACTTTACATATTATTATTTTTAATTTTAAATTAAGTAACATAAAATATAATATTTTAGATTATAATGAAATGACCTATTTTTCAACTATAATTTTGTAATTATCTAAACTCTAATTATATTTTAAAATATGAGATATTTCAAATTTTGATTAATTAATATTAACTTTCGTTAATCAGTTATTCGTTGTTTCTTCAATATTTAAGTTATTAAAACGCTATATACCTAATTTTTGTTATATATAATTTTAATATTAAAATATTTATATTTAATAAATAAAATAAAATAATTCAACTAAGAAAAGAATATAAGCAATGTGAGGTGGAATAATATGGAATGTTGAACAAAGAGTTACCTACAGTTACTCACATAAATATTCGGACACTCCTATGTTAACAATGTTAATTTGACGTTTTCAAGACGTTTTTTTTAATGTAAAAATCGCTTTTACAGCAAAATTTTGTAGACATTTTATTGTTGGAAATTTCATCGCCTTAAATTTTGTTTATATATACATTTTTCCATTTTGTTGCACCGTTTCCGACTGACAGCGACTTAAACAAGACTCGGTAAAATCCAAAAAATATTGTCATCTATATCTCGGAAACGGTGCATCATAATAAAAATATGAATATGAAATTTTTTCTTGTAAATTTCATTCTCTACAGTTTTGTTTATATACATTTTTCTATTTGGTCCCACCGTTTCCGAGATATAGATGATAATATTTTTTGGATTTTACCGAGTCTTGTTTAAGTCGCTGTCAGTCGGAAACGGTGCAACAAAATAGAAAAATGTATATATACAAAATTTAAGGCAATGAAATTTTCAACAAAAAATGTCTACAAAATTTTGCTGTAAAAGCGATTTTTATATAAAAAAAAAACGTCTTGAAAACGTCCAATTAACATTGTTAACATAGGAGTGTCCGAATATTTATGTGAGTAACTGTATATACTTAATTGAATGATTAATTTTATCTTAAGTAAATTCAATTTAAACAAAAGTGGATTTAGCATTTAATAATTAATTTTAATAAATTTTTATGATCTTCAGATATCATGTATACTAAATTAACTTCTGTTCAAATTTAATTCGAATGAAATTTTAAATTAAATTACTTCAGGGCATCCTACAACAGCTACTTATAAAACCCGCTATCAACATACCAACAACCACAGGATCACCACGATATCATATAAAATACTATTACATCATATAGGTAAATAATATTATATACAACAACCATCGTAATAATTAATAAAACAACTGTAGAATTTTGACAACAAAAATTTTAATTAAAAACCAACGGCCATTTTTTATTTGTTTATTTTATTTTCTATTTATTTCGGAATATTTCAGAAGAATATTTACATAATATTTATAATATTATTATGTGTCAGTATAACTAAATTTATATATTTAACTTTAAAATTTATAAATTGAAAATTAAAATTATAAATTTATAACTATTTTTTTTTGAATTGCCAAGAATTTTGTAAGAAGGCAAAATCTGAAAAGTTATTCAATTTTGGGATCGGGGAAGATAAGCTAATTTTCCGTGGAATTTACGAGAATTTAAACAAAATTTCTGGAGAATTATAAGAAAATTACGTCGTAGTTAACCCTCCGAATTATAAATAAGCTCTAAAATGCGAACGTCAGTTTGTCCTAATAGGTGCAAGCGCGCGGGTTTGAACCCGCATACATATGAGAACAAAAGTAAAGTGCCAAGGGGAAAATCTGATGAAGTCTTAGGAATATTATAATATATGAACTTTTTTTCTCTCTCACAAAAATCTGATGTTACAAAAATTTATGTTGTGATTTGCCTATTGTAAAAATGTAAAACAATCCAAGAGGATTTAATGTTATATTATTTATTGTTAAACAGAAAATTATAATAAAAAATTACATAAACTAAAATAATAACGAATTTTAATATACTTGAAATTCATTTTCTAAATGTAAAAGTAGGTGCGTCTTCTTTTATTATTTTTTTTCATCTTTGCTGTTGTCTGTTACCTTTCAGTAGCGTATAACTACCGGTGTTCTATCGAACAAGGGCCCGGGCGTTCAAAGGTTCAACTCTAAGTATCATGACCAGAAAAATAAAATAATTTTATCTATTATCTACATAGTATTATGTCGATCTTTGAGATATTTTTCTCAAGACGGCCACGAAATTTTCTGTTTCCCTTGTTATTTGTATTTCTGATTTTTCTTTTTTATTAATAAAAAATCTGTTTCGCCAAAAAATTCGGTTCAAATCCTGGTCGCGTCGAATACACTGCTGTAATCAAAAGCCTAAGATAGATCTGTGGGCTGTGGGTAAGACAACGAGAAACTACCACACTGCATATTAAATTTTTGCTTCAGCTAAGTGAAAGCCCACGACTGGGCTTAAGTGCCCAGATTAGTGTATGGCACTTGAAGAAGTATTCCGACCCATTTTTTCTGAAAGAATTAAACTGAGACTGAAAAAATTAGTTATTTGCAATATTTTACTTCAGAATGTAAAAAAAGCTTTTCTTACCTAACTTCAGTTCCTGCATTTAAAGAAAAATGCATTTTGTCACAATTTCAAACTATTCACTGGCTACATCACCGGAGAGAAAATTTTACTAACCTGAGTATCTGCTAAAGCCATGAAGTGGGCCCTACCTACAATAATAAAGAAAATTTTTTGTTAGTTATCATTGCAGATGAGAACGGTTTTCGTCAAATTACCTTTATCACTGTAGTCCTTTTGCCTTATTCCTAGTGGTCAGGATAGCTTCTTCATTGTTCCTTCAAATAAACTTAAGTCACACACAAACCCGAACACTTGCACTTTTTTTTTCACATAAGTATTAAAACGAAATTAATCTCGATTATTAACAAAGCTTACTTCGAGCTTTTCACAATAATTCGAACTCGATACAACACACTCCCGTTCACGGAATACGAATTTCGCGTTTACGCACCAATGTCATCTGAACTGAAATGAAAAAAATTAGTTAATCCTTGTTTTGATTAATTATTTTGTGAACGAGCTTGTAAATAATAATGAAATGGTTTATTCGTTATGTTCGTGATTCGAACCTGTGTAGGTTAAACCAAATATAATAAACGATTAATACGTACAACTTCGCCAAATTGTATTTTATGCTACTAGATGCTACTCATCTCAATAGATGGCGCGAGGGAGCCGGATTCCGACAAAATGCTTGACAGCTTGAGAAGTTGTACGTATTAGGCCCAGTTTCTTAATCGTAAGTTAACCCAAATTCAATGGTTAACTTAAATTTCTGACCAATCGGGTAGTCATAAACGTAGGTTAACTCTTGAATTTGGGTTAACTAACGATTAAAAAATTGGGCCTTAATAGTTTAAAGTATTTGGTTAAACCTAATGAATTTCAAGTTCATCTCCTTAACCGTTCGAACGAGGCAGCTCTTATTAATGAATTTTTGCTCGATTTTTGTGGCAGTAAATTTTGTAAAACCGGAGGTTTCTCGATTTTTGAATTGTAAATTGGTTTACTCATAAATACTTGGTTGATTGACACGAACTACTTCTAAAAAATATTAATTACTTGTGTCGACGTGGGAATGATTCTTCCCTAAAAAAATGATCGAAAAGAACAAATCGTGGGATTACAAGAAAAAGGCACTAAGTCAAAAATGATAATTTTGCGTAATCTGAATTTAAAAAGTTTGCATTTGCATTTGCATCAACTGCTTTAGTGCTTTCTTACATTGCCATATGTCACAAAATGAATCAGATATGACTTACTGCGTTCTTGCAGTAGGAAGATCATTAAAATTTAGATCTACAGGGTTTACCAATAAGATGTTTGTTTTTCAATAGGGGCATATTCGGATATTTTGACAGTTCTGGCATTTAGTTTTTTTATCTTATGTACAGCAGAAGCTTTGCCATTTGTGAAAATGTTTTCAATTTTAATTGAAAATTGTATTAAAATCATTTAAGCTTATTACGAAAATAGTCGATGTGTGAAAACCACATTTTGTGTAAAATTCGCGATATTTTTGGTCGTCATGATCGGTCTTCTGAAACCGCTATCGAGAATTTGGTGGATAAATTTAAGGTTACTGGTTTGGTATATAACATACCAACAACAGTACATACTCGTTTGGGTCGTTCAGCGGAAAATATCGCTGCTGTAAGTGAAAGTGTCGAAGAGCAACCAAATTTGTCAATTCCACGACGTTCTCAACATTTGGGGACACGTCGAAAAATAATTTTTGACCTATTATCGATGATATGGATGTAAGTGATATGTGGTTTTAACAGGATGGCGCCACATGTCACACGGCCAGAGAAACAATGGCTTTATTGCAAACCAAATTTCTAGATCGAATAATTTCGCGTAATTCTGCAATAAATTTCACCTCAGATCGTGCGATTCTACACCGTTTGACTATTTCTTGTGGGTCTATGTGAAAGATCAAGTCTATGCGGATAATCCACAAACCATTGGGGGCTTAAAAGTCAACATCAAACGTGTCATTGGTGAGATAGAGCCTCAATTATGCCAAAATGTGATTGAAAATTTTGACAAAAGAATCGATGTCTGTAAGCGTGGTCGTGGTGAACATTTGAAGGATATTATTTTTCATTCATAAATGGCAGACCTTCTACTTTACATATCAATAAAAATCCATAGCATTTTCATCCGAAGTATGTGTTTCCTTTAAAATTTAAAATCGTATTGGTAAACCCTTTATAATGCACTAAAAAAATAAGTAAAATTTTGACTTATGTGCCTTTTCCTTGTAAGCCCACAAAATACTTTCAAATTTTTAAGTTCTATTTATTTATGTGACTCAAAGACGTTACTAATCATGGTTGGAGGGAAATATTGTAAAATATTGTGCAATATTTGTAAACGGAAATACACGTCACCAGTAATAAGACCTTGAAATTTAAAAACTAGTAAGCTCAATCTAATAAGATTTGTTTTGTTTTAAATTGAATTATTCATAAAATCATCTAACCTAAGGCGCTATATTAAATTTTCTAAAATTTAAGGCAAAACCAAGACAATAACTTTTTGTTTTTGCACTCATTTGGCTTCTCCAACAATATTTAATTCGTTAATATTCTGGAGAACCCAAAATTTTCATCTTGACCACTTCATGATGATGAGTTCTTCATGAATTTCCTATTGTGTTCATGTGAAAATTCAAAGACTTACTTTAGTTGTGGGATACTCTGGAATTTCCTGATCATCACAAAGAGGACTTCACAAACAGGACTTAATCGCACTAGAATTGCCCATTATTTCACAAAAACGTCCTTCTACGTCATCCACCTGTAACACGAAAATATAATATTAAATATTTGCACCAATAAGAAATTAAAAAACCTACATTGTTATTGAATATTCTGGAAGAACTAAACTGTTCATTGGATTGTCACAAATTTGAATTGTTCATCAATTGTTTCAAAACTGACAACAATTAATATAAACCAAAGTTTCATGATCACCGACTTAAAAGTACCAAAAACCATGCAACTTTTAAAATAATGTCTTCTTATAACATAGAAGACATTATTTTTCTTGTAACAAAACACAATAGTTTCATTAGTTTTCCCCCAAAGAAGCAATGCTAGACAGGTCGAGACTTGATAGAAATTGAACTCGTAGTATAAAATGTGACATCACAGGTGGCAAAACTGCAAACTAATCAAAATCGCAGAACAAAGATAACGACACCGATCGGGCATTTTCCCAAAATTTACAAAAAGTTACGATAATTTGTCAGCAAATGTGAAGGTCTAAATATTGCAAAAGCAAACGAATTCTTCCAAGAAAGCAATCAAAATAAACAAATTCTTCGAAGTACTTAAAAATAGAAAGAATTTTTTCGTCGAACTTAACAGGTTCTGTATTTTAAAGAAATCCAAGAAAATAACTAAAATAAATAAATTCTTCCAAGGAAATAATCAAAGTAAACATATTTCGTCGGAGAATTTTTAAACGAAGGTTAGTGAAATTAAAATTTTGGATCATGGAATATTTCTTGAAAATTGGAAAAACAAAATGAATTTTAAAAATTACTTTTTTGTTCAGGGTAATTTTTTTTGAAAATTTTAAGTGGAAACCTATTCTTTTTTATTATTTTTAATGTGAATAAAAAGCTGGAACAGGATTCTTGTAATCTCTGGAAGAGTATAGTAAATCAATGTTGAAATTTAGAGAGCATCTAATAAATCCACCTTTAGAGAACACTGGACCCTATACGGAATATAAAAAAGAAGTTAAATAATTATTTCTTGGGGATCAACCCAAGGTTCAAGAAGGGGGAGCAAATTAAATATATTTCGCATATTTTTATTCGTTTTGTTTTATTTAACTGTTATTTTTTAATTTTTGAAGTTATAAAAGGGAACGGGGTTATAATTCCCGTACTTTGTATTGGCCGTTGATGGCATCTCTGTTGTTGTGTAGAGCGATTGTATATTGCACTGATGATCAAAGGGTCTCATAATCCGACATGTAGATTGCACTGAATTTTAGTCCGAAAGCCAGCGACAAAATACCTGTACTATTTTTAACAGTTCGAATTATATTTAATTTTGTTAATTTGAAAATTGAGATTACAAAAATGCAGGACTTCGTGCGCGGAGTGGGAAACTTTATAGACAGTAATCGATTAAAAATGCGAAAAAAAGTCAAACTTAACAGGTTACTTATGTTATTACTGATTGTTTTCATTACTAAAAACAATAACATTCTTGTGGCAATCGATTGGAAAAGGCCGTATAAGCTGTTATGTGAAACAAATAGCAAATACTACTAAACTGCAGGCCCGTAGCCAGGATTTCAATTCGAGAGGAGGGGGGGGCACCCGAAAAAAGCCTTTTGTAAAAAGTAACATTTTCTGGGGTTTTTATTATTTGATTATATAATTTTTATTATTACAAACAAATGCTTTCAATATTTCTTAAAATTTTTTTGTAAAATTACCTCATTATTTATTTTATTTTTATTTAAAACAAACATTATATAAAAAAGTTATTCGTTCGCTACTTTTCTTTATAATTTCAATTTTAAGCTCCTCTCTTTCTTATTCGCAAAATTGTTTATTATAATAAATATATTAAATATAAATTAATTCCGTGACTTAAAAGGGTAAAAAGGGATAAGTAGGATCGATATTTAATCCGACAAAGTAAATATCGATATTATTATTATTTATAGGGTTGTGGTTTTATTACGCGCACTGCACTAAAGCTTAAGTTTATTGTGCCCCACGTTCCTTGTTTTACTCCACTAGCCGTGTTTCCTCGACAAAGTCGAGTAGGCGGCCTAGGGGTGCTTTCCCTATCTCATCTACTTTCGGGTATGGAAGTCCGAGATGACGCATTCTCTTGCTTGACTGCGCCGGGCATTCACATAAAATGTGGTTAGGACGAGGTACCTCCGCTCCACCACACATCCTACATTTAGGATATTTAATTATCCCCATAATGAGGTGTCTGTTTAGGCAGCAGTGTCCTTTAAAAAAATCTACTATCCTTCTCAGCTGTTTTCTGCTCAGCTGAATTACTTCTTTGCTTCTGGTGTCACTTGAAGGGTCCTTAATGAACATCCGTGACTGCCTCGGTCCAGGAAGGCCCCCCTAGTAAGCAAAAATAACAATAAATTACGGAAAATAAATTTGAAAAAAAAAACTTTTACCCACTTCAAAATATACCTAGATCTACCTGTTTTATTTTCGATATTCAAATTTACTTTCAAAATTTTTTTTTAACATTTTGGGGGGCATGTGCCCCCAGGTGTCCCCAATGGCTAAGAGTCTGCCAGACTGGTTACAGACCAGAGAAAAATGTATTGAATGCAATTTTTAAAGTTATCATCGAAGTCATTGATCGAAAGACGCAAGAGTTGAATGTAAAATAAAATGTAGGGGAGAGTGGTCTAAAAGCGACCTCCCTTTTAACTCATAGAGTTAACTGTAATAAATCTAAATGCTACCTGCAATGTATGTAATCTTTAACCAACCTATGGCTAATTCATGGGGCCCATAATGAGATAGTTTCTAATTGAATTTGTGTCTACGTTTTCGAAAATATGCATGGAGGTCGGATTTGGAACCCCGGTCGGTTTAGACCATACTCCCCTATCCTTGTTCAATAAATCAGATATACTTCACTTCTAATCGGTAATCGCTCCTGCAAATATATGTTATATTTGAGGGTTTAATGTTGCAGTCGAGGAGCTTAGCACTCAAACCCTCCGTTTATATCTCTCCCCATATACTTACTCATTTTATTACATATTATTTTTATATATTAGGCTTAAATTTTTAATTTATAAAAGTATTAGGTGCAAGAAATCATTTAATTGTTAGTCATTGATTTTTAAGAACATGAGACTCTGGATAATTTATAATTTTAATCTAAATTCTTAAGCAACCCCAAATTTTTTAATAAATTTTACCATAAAATATTTGTAAATGAAACGCCAAACGCACTATCAGTTTTATTTTTTCTTAAGTTTTTCCTTTTAAATTTACTAATCCAATGGAGTTTTATTCTTTTATCTCAAAATTACCAATACCAATCATCCAATTAATTTATTATCTCCAAAATATTTAATAAAATCATCCAAAACTTTTCAAAAATTTCCGATAACATCCCAAGTCGGACAAATCAATCCAATTTATTAAATAAAATTCTCTTATGGTCGATTTATACTCAACATTTAACATTTAGCATTTAACATTTAACATTTAGCATTCAACATTATATCATTTAAGAGTCCGGATACATGCTGAGCTCATTTAACATATAAGAAGCTGACAGATTTCAGTGATGTGATGTACTTTTAAAACATAACATAACGTACTAACATAATAAGGACAACGCTATACAGAGATGTTTAAGTTAGAAAGACAACAAAGCTCATATAACATAACGTATTTACGTTATGTTATGTTTTAAAAGTACATCACACCACTGAATAGGAATTATATAATAAGCATTTATAATCATTTAACATTTAACATTTAACAAATAACATTTAAGAAATTTTGTTCACACTGCGCAAGATTAAACGGCGCGCAAATTATTGTTTACTTTGAAGATAATTATGGAGTTAGCAGTAACAAATATTAGTAATTCGTTACGACAGAAATATCTTTTACTTTTCCCATAGCCTAAAATAAACTAAAAATCGCAAAACAAAAACCACAGAAGATATAAAAACATTCACAATACTAACTTATTCATGTCAAATGTCAAAAATCTGTCAACTTCTTAAATATTAAATGAGCTCAGCATGTATCCGAACTCTTAAATGTTAAATGTAAATGATAAATGTTAAATACTAAATGTTAAATGTTGAATGTTGAGTATAAATCGACCATTACGTTTAACATTTAAGAGTCCGGATACATGCTGAGCTCATTTAACATTTAAGAAGTTGACAGATTTTTGACATTTGACATGCATAAGTTAGTATTGTGAATGTTATTATATCTTCTGTGATTTTTGTTTTGTGATGTTAAATGTTAAATGTTGAGTATAAATCGACCATTACACTGAAAACATTCAACAAAAAAAGCCCCTGTTTAGTTTAAAAACTCGACCAACTTAAACAGTCGGCACGAGAGACAAACCAATTCAAAAAAATTTACAAAATATTAAAAACAAATCGCAATTTTTTAAGAGGGTAATCACTAAATGAAGTCTGTGGATCGGGAACAATGAGTCGTAATGAAGTCTCATGAAGTTTCATGAAGTCTCATGAAGTTTTGTGCAGTCTCGTGAAATCTTTGAAGTCTCGTGAAATCTTATGCAATCTTTATGAAATCTCATGAAGTCTATTATGAAATCTCACGAAATCTTATGAAATCTTCATGAAGTCTTGTAAAATCTTTTAACTTCGTGAAGTCTGTGGAACGTAAAATTCTAATCTGTTTACACGTTTTTAGAGCATATAAATCCGCCCTCTAGTGATTACCCCCTTGCAATTTTTACAAAATAAATAATCAAAATTCAATAAAATTCAAATTTAAAATTCAAAATAAATAAAGGATTTTGGAACACGACAATATATTGAAAGCAATAATTTTTAAATTATTTTAATTAACAAATAATAAAATAATAACAAAACAAAAATATAAGTACAAAATTGATGTGATTTTATCCAATGATTTTATGATACTTTTATTAAATACAAAAATTTAAAATACTTAATAATTTAAAATATCAGATACAAAAATTAAATCATATTTAAAAAAAATGAAATTTTAAAAATATAAAAAAATTAATACAAAATCAGTTATTTATTTATCAGCTCAATATAAAATATTATGATAATATGGTATCACCCTATTTCGCCGCCTTTCATTTGCCGTCGGTTTAATTTTAATTTAATTTATTTAAAATAATAAATTTACAATTTAGGTAATTAAAATAAATGTCCATAAATATGACTAACACCGTCTAAATATTCAATTCACTGAATTTCATTATTCAACACAAGTTGCAAGTTCTGGATGCGTTCATTATGTTGCAAAGATATTCTGGTCGCTTACGTGGTTTTGGTCTACCATTGTCAATTGCAGTCAACTACCTGACGCTTAATTTATTGATCCCATAATACGCCGACACTAATACCAATTAAAAATAAAGATTTATCATAAGTCCACATTAAAAGAAAGTCCACATCAAGGAAGATATACGCCTTTCCTGGTAGCACACTTTGCCGAGTAGGACCGGTCTAGAGTTTTGACAAATGCAACTACGGCAAATCTCGGATTCACCCTAAAATCTAGACATCTAACAAAATGAGAAGGCGGCGAAATGGAAGGTGGCGCGAAATGGGAAACGGCTAAATGTAAGGCGGCGAAATGGGGTGTATTCGAAAATATAAAGAAAGACATTTTGTCAATTAGCCAGACTTATGTAAATGCAAAATCAATTCTTAAATTCACACCATGTAGATGTACACTGGAGGACCGAGTTAAGAAATTGTGTCATGGCTGAGATTCGAATACAGAATTTCTATTCTTTAACTCTACCAGTGATCACACCAATCCACTGCTGTGGTATAATATTAAAGTACTAAAAACAGTAAAAACGAAATTTTCTAAAAAAATTTGTATTACTTTTTGGGTAGACTGTACACAAAATTTTTTCACATAATATTATGTACATGCATTTTTTTGGAAATGGTAATTTTTAGCTTCTGAGATTCCAAAACGTCTAAATACGTTAATTAATTTATTAAATTAATAAAATAAAAAAAAACAATATATAAGTAATAAATAATTAATAATTTTCATCAAATGCGCGCAAATAAAATGAAAAAGTAATAAAATCATGAAATTTATTATTTTTAGTATTATCAATTTTTTTACAATATTTTTAATTTTTGGTAAGGTATTATACTGAAATGTTACATTTTTCATTAATATCATGCGCACAGAACATAATCCTGGCTAGAGAGCAGGTAATAATAAGGATTAATAAGTGATTTTTGCGCACCGAACGCGTTCATATCTTTCGCGCAGGTTACTGATCGCGAACGCTTCTTAGAAATTATACCTAAACAGTTTGCATGTTTCCGGTTTAGTTAGTCTACCAAGTTACGTTAATCGTGTATGACCCGCCTAATTTATTCTAATCCAATAAGATTTAACTGTCAAATTGTAAAGAAAATCATATCAGTACATATTTTTGTTTTTGATCATTTTTAATCATCCGTCAGAAATTTGACAGTACGTAGTGATTACATAAATAATTTATTGTTATGGCAAACGTAAATAGAGAAACCTGTTAAAATAATTTATGTACTAATAATGCTTCGGAAATCAATATTTACTAGTAGTTACTGATTGCATGATAGACTATAGAAAATATTCCTTTTCTTTTCTAGAAGTTAATTTTCATCACGAGGTGAGTTATTAATAAATTAATCATGATTGTTATGATTAATCCTATTTGTAATGCAAATGATATGTATTCGTAGAAAAGTAGTAATTCGAGATAAGATAGAAATTATAAAATTTAATGGGCCGGGAAATGCCGGTAGGTAATTATAATTAATTTACGGCAAAACGGAACGAAAGCAAGAATAATAAAATCTCCTTAGTTGAAAGATAAATAAAATACGGTAGGTAGTAGTTGAATTTAAATGGTGGGGAAACGTAAAACGAAATAAAAGTACGATCGGAACTATACGAACTCGAACCAATTACTATTTACGAATCTGGTAATAAAAGTACCCGTTCTAGATAAGTTACGTAAATATTTAATATATCTAATGATAAAAGAACGGTCGACCTTGATATAAAGTTAGGATAATAAACAGCATTTTAGAGATAGCGAGCGAGCCAACTCGAAACGAATTGAAAAATTCTATTTTGAAATATTTTCGTTGGCTAGACATTTAAAAATTGGAGATTGTTTGATTTGGAGTTGGCTTAAACGGGTTTTTAAATAATAAATAAGTAAAACATAAATCATGCCCATAAATTAAGCGAACGGGAATTAAAGTGGATCTCATTAATATGTATAAACCGTCACATTGATAGTAATCGGGCCGCATACCATTAGCAGTTTATGTGATCCACAAAGAGCAACGTAAGCAAGTTCGTGCCAGTGTTGCTACGAACAAAGGATTTCCACAAATTTCGCTTATCGGTTTTTCTCCCACTTGCCATGGTACCAAATGGTTCGGTTATAGGCGCATGATCGATCCCCACTATGTAGTGAGTGACTAACCATTGGGCTATTTTAGGTTCTTGATTTCCTCGTACCCCCGCGTTTCTTGGTGTTCGAACGTGGCAACAGAGTTCCAGTACGTGAATTCTCTCCTACATTGACACCAAACGTGGAATGTTTATTTGTATGCTTTTATAATATAACCGCGAAATTTTACGGTTGATTACAAAAAATTGTATGTTATTATTATTAACTACAATCGAAACATAATTTATTATTGTGTTGTTAAAAGGACTTTTTTTAAATCACGTTACAAATTATTGCAATTCGGCTTACCATGCTTGTAAGTACATCTGATATTTTGGATACCTAATTTAATGTCACGATAATCCCTACTTTATGTAATTTGTGCATTCTTATTGCTAATCAAAATCACTTGTGGAGCGAGCGTTGTTTTTAGTTTTTGTGATTATTGTAACAATTTTGCGCTCGCTTCATTACTTTTTAAAACTTATCAAATTTTTTAGTTTTCATGTTTTCAAATTTAAATAGACCAACATTTAAAAACGTGTTACGCTAGATTTTTATTATTCAAATAGTTGTACCACGTCGTTTATTAAATTTAAACCGCTTTTCACTTCGTATAACTTTTTTTCACTTTAAAAAGTAGGTAAGTGATCGTTAATTTGCAATTAATTTAAATAAATAAAAATGATTACGCCCCGAAAAAGTTTTCGCAGTTTATTAGATTGAATTTGCAATTTTCGAACACAATTTAAAAATAACTAAGGTGGGATACACACGTTCCGGTTACTCACGCAAGCGACCGGAGCCAGTCGCACATGTCAGGTCAGTTTATAATTTCTTACCGGTGTTTGTTAAATTTTAACAGGTGTTACTTTTTGCAATCCCACTTCGTAGAAAGATTTTTGAGTATTTTTGACTTCATCAACTTCTCGATAATTTTTTTTTTAAGTTTTCAAACATAATGACTTGGTTAAGTTCTTAGGGGGGTGGCGATAAGATAATTATATTTTCCATTTGTTCCATATTGTGGTTTTCTAAAATCCCCCCCCCACGGTTCCATAAATTACATAATAATGTGATTCCTTCAGTATGCCCAGCACTGCTGTGGTGGAACATCCCAGATGTTCTTTAATCAATTTTGAAAAATCAAAAACATCTTCGTTTATAATTTGCAGTGTCATGCACATGAACTTGTATTTTAGTACTTTTCGACTAGTTGACATCTTTCATGCAGGATCTTAATAAGAGGAAATGTTTCTATTTGCAGATTTTCTGACCAAAGTTCTTAATTTGTTTAAATGCGGTTCCAGATCTTGGTTTGGAAAAGGAAAACGGGGGAGGATAAATTTACCAACATATAAATTAATAGGAAATTTTTTGACGATCACGTGTTTCTTAACCACACGTTTGGTTTTGTCCAATCCACGTCGTAAGCAATCGGGAATAATCTACCTCGTTTATTTGAGTTGGGGGGGGGGTCGTAATCTACTGGAGATGTTTTATTACAAATTATGCGTCATAACTCGTAACATTCTCGCAACAGTCGAATTATTCTTACATTCTGGTTTGTTATATAAATTGCTTATAGAAATCTAATAAATTAGTAATCCTCCCTCCCCTAAGGATCTGAAACTTGACATAAGTGAATCAATATATCCAGATGGGTTACTTAACCCCTCTCGTGGATTTCCATTTGCATTATGCTGTTGAACGTTTGGGAACTTCATGATTATACAGTTGTTTCACTGTAACACTGTAAGTCATACGAAAGCAACATCAAAATTATTTATTTAATATTAGTATCACTAACAGTCGATGCAAAAATAATAATCAATAAAATACTGTCGCTTGGTCAACAGTGGCGACTAAAAAATACAAAAATTTTAATTCAATTTTTGGAAACTTCTTACTTATTCACATCGTCTATTTCGCATGATCTACCTTCTTTCATTCCCTAAAATTTTCATTTTTCAACAAACTTGTTTTTTTGACCTCATGTTTTTGTCAGATTTTAATTTGACATTTTTGTCTTTATTTTAGTTCTTCTGAGCACTTCTGATTGATTGAATAATAAACTAGTTTACATTTTAATTTTATTATTTGTTTGATTGACTCTTCTGTTAATATTGGCTATTTGAATTCAACATTCAAGTGCACTTTTCCGAACGGTAGTTGATTACATTTTTTGAGGGGGGCGACATTCGCCTCTGCGGTTTTACCCGTTTGTGTGCATTTAAACGAAGAATAAACTAATTGAAGCAAATACACATTCACCCCTATTCTGTAACACATTCGTTACGAGATTACGATTCGTTACGCCTAAAAATTCGTTAAGTTGTCTAGTTGGTATTCACTAACCTCGAAATTCGTAAATGCCTTTGTTACCATTTTCGTTAAGACCGTATTTTTGTACGAAAGCTCTGAAGCTGTCGTTGCGTATTTTTACGAATTCGTTGAGAGCTAATCTGTCGAGTGACAGATTAAAATAAAGGTTAATTTTGTTTTTATTATTATCTTAGCTCCTATATATATTTATAATTTATTTATATAATATTATTTCAAGAGCTAATAAACTAATAATTTAAGGTTTGCTAATTCTTTTTTAATTGAACATAATTATTGTAAAACGTTTATAATACAGATATTTGTACAAAAACAATTTAAAAATATAAATAAATATACAAATGGATCCACAATTGTTAGAGATCATTCTGGCAGGTGAAGAACTGCAAAATATAAGAATGTCAGTACATGTTCCTTTATGTACAATACGTATTTAGTAAATAGTGGCGGATTGTGAGAAGTTTAGGCGGTGGGGCATGCCTGTGAAACCGAAGTTCGAGGTTTTTAAAAAATATTAATTATAGTTTTGCGCAACTACGATACTTGACTTCATGAGGCTCTGCCTACCCCGACAGGCCACCACTAAATCAGATTGTAATTTTTAGGGACAATATAAGATATAAGGATTAATCATCGACATCTTCGAGATACAAGTAACCCATTTCATTATTTGGCGTGTTTTTTTTTGTTCGGAAAGTTTCATTATTTCTCATAAATTGCACGTATAATGCTTTCTGCACATTAGTCACCTTTGAAGAACTTTTTTTTTCCCGGTCATTATTGCAAAAAATATAAAAAATTGAAATTGAAATAAAAAGTAAAAATATTGTAAATGTTCACTAAACCACTCATGAAAGTACACATTTGGTAACAATTGTTGTTAAATAACCAGAGGAACAAGGCAATAAAGATTACCCTTAAATCTGCTTATTTCTTTGTCGCTTGTAAAAGCAATTTTACCGAAAAAATTAAACATCTGGACATTTTATTATAACTTGGTTTTATTTTAAGCATACATAAATTGAGGTAAATACGTAAATTATAATGAATAATTTTGAAAAAAAGAAAATCTATATGAATTTTACTCTAATCAAGTTCCAGTTAATTTGAAAAATTTATAATTGTCATTATTTTGCCGCTAAAATAGCAAAATTCAAATAATTCAAATATGTTTACTGTTTACAGAGCCGAATTATGATACAAATACAACTTCGTGATTAATCGTAAAAAATTGCTTAGCTTTTTCGTTCAGAACGTCGTACGAACGAACCCCGTAACGAATTTGTTAGGGTGTAGTTACAGAATACCATTCTCAACGAATTTCGTTGCAAAATTGTTAACGAAACCAAACTTTACGAAATTCGTTATGATAACGAAGGAGTTACAGAATAGGGATAATTGTTGGCTAATAAATTATAATTATAATTTCAAAATTTGAAGTTAATTCGTTGAACAATTTTTGAATTGAGTACGAAAAACACATTCAACGTGGTTAATTGTGATGAAAGTTCGCCAAAGCATTTAATTAATTTTTTCACTGTAAACTACTCCAAGTTAAGTTAAATATTAACACTTTAATGGACAATTTTCACATTCTATTCGAAGTTTGTAGGAAAATTAATTACAATTTTGAAAACACCAAAGAGTAATAAAATTTTTATTTCGAGTGCCAGAAAAATTCGCGATTTTGGACCGAGTATAAATTAAATTTTTTAGTTGTTTTGCAAATGTCGACATGAAAATATTTGCATACTTGTTATTTCCGGACTTCATTTTCTCTATATTTTTTGTATATTATATTTTTCAAGTTTAAAAATTGCTTGAAATATAAAAAAAATTAGTAGTTTATGATATCAATTTTAAAAGTAAATTATGGTCGAATGCACGTGAGACGTGATATTTTAAAATTTAAAACCGTTTTTTTTATGTAATTTACATAAAGCAAATTCATTGAATTATTATCATTTATAGTTTAATTTATTTAAATGATTTTCGTCACTGACCAGAAATCTTGTCAGATTTTAATTTGACACATACATATATTACTATATTATTTTAAATTTCTGGTTTATTGTTATCCCGATTTTCAATGAATTTTTTCAATTAAGTTTTTGGAATTTAAATTTTTTAATTTTTAAATCAAATAGGGCCGATATATCCTTAAATACTCAAATTTTGGTCGTTTGGTAGGCAGTGGCGTAGCGTGGTATTATGGTACCCGGGGCAAACCTTAAATTTGCCGCTTCCCAATTTTCGCAAAAAAAGTTTTCTTTAAATCAATTTATTAATTGATATTAATTTATTATTAAAATCAATTTATTAAAATTAAAATAATTAAATTACAATTTTATTCTGCGGGATTTGTGTAATGCAAACTCTTGAATACTTCGTCAATGTTGATTTGTACATCTGTTTCGATTGCCAAAATACCTAAATTTGTTAATCTTAACGTTGACATTGTAGATCTTAATTAGTTTTTAATTATTTTTAATTTTGAGAAGCCTTTCTCGCAATTGGCATTACTTATGGCAGCTTTTCTTATATTTTTAACTATTTTTCGCCATATATCCATAATCAGCACGGCCGTTCCCTGCCCCCCCCCCCCAGACGTGCCACCCGGGGCATTTGCCCCCTCCGCCCCCCGCTACGCCACTGTTGGTAGGCTATCTTCTTTTCAAATGCTTCTTTTATTTTTCACGTTTTATTCGTTAAACTTCAATTTAAAAGGATTCTTTTTCGAATTTCTGTATCCAAGATCAATTAATTTTTTTGTATTTTAATGGAGACATGATCGGTAGTAATCCGGTATGCTTGATTGGGGTTCGAATCCACGGCTATAACTGGAGCAAAATAGAGTAGATCTTCAAAGTTGCATGTGTGTGTGTAGCACAGTTGGAGCTTGAGTTAGCCTTTTTGAGGAAGGTTGATTACATTATTCTAATCTTTTCATCCGATTTACTCTTAAGCACTTAAACGCTTTAATAGGCTTTAGACTACTTTCCTAGGTACTACACATAATACAATGAAAGTTTTCTACGTTTTCTTTTTCTTTCAATTTTCAAATTTGTTTGAATTGACATTTTATTTTATAATTAAATTTCAGGTATAGAAGGAAATAGCATTCATAAATGTTCAAGTAGAATCGATTATTGTATTGATTAAATTTTATTTATCAGATACTCTTACGTAATAGCTCACTTACTGTACTGATTTGAGTTACATAATGAGCCACTTTCACGCACTAGTGCGGAAAGTGATTGAAAACTCGTCGCTGCGCTTTTATTTTTTTTTTAATTGGAGAACTGGCGTTTGTTGATACATCAAGTGAAATGTTGAAAGTAGCACGGTAATAAACTAATTCGAGTATTTTTGTAAGTTTCACGCGCTCGTTTCTACACTCATCAATTTTCCAATCGCTAAAGAGGACATTTGCTCAATTTTGATGAAAGTATGTACATACATAATTATATTTGGCCAAATACCAAGCCGTTAGCAAGCCCAAATTTTGCGCCAAATTGGCTAATTTACAAACTTGGTTTTTCATATTTAGATGGCGCATCAGTCACCATCACTCTCAATCAAATTGGTAGGTGGCCCGAGAATACCTTACAAATTCGTGTTTACAAAAATTAAATGGTGGATATTAGGGCAAACAAGCCTTCTGTTTTATATTTGATTAAGTGTGTTTGAGTAAAGTTAAGTGGCTTTCAGGAGAAATTTTTCAAAAACTCTCTTGGGGTAGTAAAAATTCGGGTTTTCTAAGGCTAATCGTAAACAATAGATCAGCACGTTAATTTATAAATGTCACATGCAAACATAATAATGTATTATGTAATAAATATATTTTTTATATTATATATTTTTTTTTAAATTCGATATACAATTGGAAATCATGCAGCATAGCAAAGCGATATCATCGACTAGTTTTTATTTTTCGGTGTAAAATCAACGAGCGGAACACTAATTGAGGTTAATGTTAGCTTGAATTGTTCAATGATTGTAAAAAATACATTTTTTATTTAATTTTACATTTTTTATAATTATAAAGCTTTTAACGAGTCATTAGAATGAGCTTAGGATTTTTATAAGTCCGTTATTGATAAAGGAATTCTAGTATTGGTCCGTTGGTTTACCTTTGGGTTTTTGGAGTCTTGTTGTGAGGTCGTAGGCCGATCCAAGTAAAGGGGAAGCACAAAACTTTTTCGTGTGGAAAGTTTCTGCTTTTCCGTACTTTTGAGTGGAATTTTTATTCTCTTGTTTCATAAATCTAAATTAGTAGTTTAGCATTTTTTCGAGACTCTCCAATTCTTGATTGAGGTTTCCTCATGATTACGCTACTCGAGCCAATAAAGCGGAGTAACTGGTTGGATTTCTATGATTGTAATCACGTATTGGTTGAATAACATTTCCTAATCGTACTATATGTAAATAATTCAGCTTATCTTTTTTGTATCACTGAACCACAGTGTATCAAACACTCAATGATAAGATAGCGGTCTAATCACTGCGTAAAATGTTATTTCGTTTTACATTATTTCACCATGGTTCAAATTCAATGATCTGTTTCTTCATTTTTTAATAAATATCTTGAAGCAATCAATAAAATGTTCAAGAAAAAAAAGTCTTAATTATCTTGGTGAAGAAAATACTTTTCTTCATTTCGGTACTGGAGAACCTTGCGAATGGTGGGCATTTTAAGAGTCTTCTTATACACCTTTTTTGGAAAACCAAAGATTTTATATAATAAGATATTTTTAAACTTTAAATTTTCTTGAACGTTTGAAAGAGTTTTCAACATGAAAATGCGACTATCTTGGATTCATTTTAATATATTAGGTAGTTCCTCAAATGTGGCACCTTGAACTCCTAAAGCACGCAACAAATTCCGGTCTTTAAATAGTACCTCTGACCTTTAAAAAAATGTTTTCTTTAGTATCTTCCAAATGTCATCCAAATTATTTCCAACAAAAAAAGTTATTTTGAAAAAATAAATAAATGTAGCTTTTTGGAGGTACAGGCATTTGCCAGATGTATTCTCATAAATATATTATTTTGTATGTACGTAGTAGAAGTTTATAATTCTAGCAACAGTTGTTTTCTTGTATTTTTACATTAGGGTAACAAGACCCAGCTGCTGCCTAGACCTCGTTTCTGTCTACCTGCTGTTACTAACCATTCACTGCAACTCCAACCAGCTTTCAATTTTGATGGTTAAGAATTTCCCCACCCGCTTGCATTTTTGTTATTTCTAACAAAATTTTCCCCAGCCACCCCAAAATTCTTTAGATAATTTTCGCCATTATATTGTAAAATTACTTTCTAACAGCTTTACTTCTTTTGTTATAAACCAGAAAAATTCATAACTGTAAAAATAATTTTTACCTGCTCTTTTACAGAATTACCATAGAAATTAGTAGGTGTAACAAACCAACCCTACAACCGTATTTAGGTACCTAATAAACAAAATTCAAACCCTGGCAGTCCCATTTTTAAAATTCTCTTCGACCGTTTTTGAAAGTTATTCTTTTGGTCATTTAGTCGTTTTTAGTTAACTGATAAAGCTCGATCGTACCATTGCTGTTGTGCCTGTAAGTGTAGGTCCTTAATTTGTATACAAAATATTGTTTTGAACTGGATAAAAAACAGTTTACAATAAACTGTGAACGTAGTAACGTAATAAATTAACGAAATCTTTTTTTTTTTTTAATTTTTTATTTTTTTGTATTTTTAGTTTGAAAGATGCAATATTATCGAGATCGAGTCTCAAACAGCGAAAGGTTGTCGTAAAAACAATTGAAATTCAGAAGTTCTGAAGAAATTTCTATATAATATTTTTTTTCAAAATTACTGAAGATATTGCGAGTAAGTAACCTATTGTACATATTTGTTACTAATTTCAATATTTTTTAATGCAGAAGTTCAACTAACTTGTAATTACTTGTTGTTTACACTCCGTAACTTGAAATAGTATTTTACGACTAACCTAATACATCGACCTGTAAATATGTATACGTAGTAATAGGTAATGGCCTAAAACTAGGAAGTTTGTGTAGTAAATTT
Source organism: Cantharis rufa (assembly GCA_947369205.1). NCBI lineage: Eukaryota > Metazoa > Arthropoda > Insecta > Coleoptera > Cantharidae > Cantharis > Cantharis rufa. The sequence continues at coordinate 94,019,698 of OX376303.1, forward strand.
TAAAAAAAATCCCCCCCCCCTTTTATTTTTTTCCAAATTTTGCTCTTCGAAAATGGGGAACCAAAAGCAACTACCCCCCAACCCCCAATTAAAATTAAACATATTAGGATGAAATATTATGCATTTTTACAAATAATTTGCAGTAAAAAAATTTTTTGATAACAAAATTTCGAAAAGTTAAAATTCACCTTGTAATGCTTGAAATTATCACAAACTTCCTAGCTTTAGCTGTGCATGCATTCTTTTGTTACTTTTAAGTTGATGGAAAAGGAAATAACAGTTACTTTAAAACAACTTGAACCGGTGGCAGGTAAACAAAACGTTTGTATCTTTAAATATTAATCTAAAAAAAATTTTGAATGCAAACAATACATATGAAGCAAAAGCACAACCTACTATTTATATTGTTGTGCCGGGAATTTAAATAATACGTTGTGGATGTTAGTTTATTTTTAACCCTCCAACTGAAAAGGATCGGACTGCGATAGTCAGCATGTGGTCTGCACTTGGTGAAAACTTGGCTGCGCCTGCCTATAACTTAGAAAGGGTCTTGGATGTCTACGAAAATTAGAATTTCTAGTAGTATAATGTATTTATAATAGTATTTATAGCAGTTATTTGACTAAATACCAAAAATAATTTCGAATGTTTTTATTGACTCGTGACTTAATATTTGGAAGAAAACTAGTAATTGAAATTTTTATTTATTTATATTTTAAGTGTAAATAAATTTTGCATAAACAAAAATTTAAAAACAAAATTCAGACATGACGTCACAAATATTGCACGTGCAACGGATTTTAATTTGCCACAGCACTGGAAAGCATACAAAAAATCTTCAACAAATGTACTTGCGTAGTTTTGAATGTTTTTTTGGTCTGCTAATTACTGTTTTTAGTTTTTAGACGGTAGCATAACGTTTTTAATTTAATTTAATCGTAAATTTTAATTATTTAATTATTTTTTCAATTTTAAAAATTCTAAGTTATATTTATTTATTAATTTAATTGATTTATCTGTTTGTTTATTCATTTATTTCATCATTTACGATTTCAAAATATTTTATCTTAATTAAAAATTGGAAAATATGAATCATTTCTAAAATTAGGTTACTTATATTGATTTATAATATTTTTTTTAAGTAAAATACGGAGCAATTTTTTCTTCCATTCCATTTACAGTCAAATTAAATTTGCCGTGGTTTGAATTCCACGTTTAGTCAAAATTCTGAACATATATGTGTCACATAACGTCTACGATTTAGCTTCATCGAATTCATCTACTCCAACTTTCTTTCACGCCAAAATAAAACTTCCTCTAGTTTCGTCGCATCTCTCGTTTTCAGAGATTTTTTCATAAATTGGACGCTAACTATCTAATCCATTTATCAATTAAACAGTCATGCCATCTATCAGAGGGTGCAAAGCCTCCTTCTCTTATACAAGCGGGTTCATAAAAAAACAGCGACGTGCGCGGTGTTTTTAGTCACTATACAGTCACCCATTCAAGAGCTAATAGTTAGCAAGGAGTATGGTGTAGCGCCTCTCGTAAATAAATTTTTTTTTTAACATAGTACTATCAACAATAACAAACTTTTTAACCCTCATGGGACCATACAAATTACAGCAGTTTTTACAAATTACAACAGTCAGATTGGTACCCGATAACAGGTGGTATGGCCCCATAAGGGTTAATAAATGGCTTGCCGTTAAAAATTCACACAACAATTAATTATTATTTTCTTATTATTCGTGATTAAAATCAGTGGTACATATTCGCTTGCAGGAATTATGGAGACGTCCAAAGTTATCAGTGAGCGTGGAAAAGAAGTGCTAATTGTGCAGTTTGCTAAATTTACCAGAGACAAAGTGCTATCGAGTGGTGAAACTTACTGGAGATGTGCAATACGATCCTGTAAAGCAAAGGTTTTTACGATTGGCAGAAATGACGTAATTTCGCGCGGCGACTTACACCATAATCATTCTAAAGACGTTCAAAAGTTAAATCGGCAAGTAATAAGCAACAAAGTAAAGAGGAAAGCTGCAGAAGATACCCTGATCGAAAGACCTTCCGATATAATACATTCGGTGTTAAAAGAACATAGTGAACAAATAAGTAATACAGTTTCTGCTCGTGACGTGCATTATATTCGCAACAATTTTTATAACAACAGACGGAAGTATCAACCAGCACAACCAAACGCTAGGGAAGATGTTGTAGATTGGTCGAGAAAAGTGAATATCCCAACAATGACAGGTGAGGATTTTGTATTCATTCTCGATCAACATACAATATTGTTGTATTTTTATGCTATTTATTTATGTACCTACTAGCAAATACATTGCGCATAATATTTTTTACAATAATTATTCACCCCCCTCATATAACTTACGAAAGACGTAAAGTAGTCTAAGAGGCTAATGCTTACTTGGTATTGGACGACCAGTGGGGAAACATGAGGGTCTGCGCATGACACTGAGCATTTTAGGATCTTACGATTTGGAGCAAACTTCACGTGGACGGACGTACAGAAGTATTTTGTATTTGAACATTTATGTATTGTAATGTAAATCAGTAATTAGATACGTAATGAATATACTCATTATTGCTAGACTAAACCAAATTTTTAGCGTCCAATTTATGGACGTCCTTAAGGCCCAATCCGGCCGGAGACTCGATCTAAAATTTAAATACAATTTAAAATTGTGTTGTACACAAATACCCCTGTTTTTTGGTAGATCCGTGACTTTCGAGTTTTTACCAAGTGCGTGGGCCCAAAGATCCTTGTCTTGCTAGATCCGTAATTTTCTAGCGACTCGACTGGTCTAATATTTAATTAATTTATTGAACTAAAATAATGAAGTAAGCAGGGCGGCCTTGAATTTTTCTTTTTGAGTAGTTTCTTCTAATTCTTTGGTATATGGAGGGATGGTAAATTTTAGCAATGATAGAACTGAACATAACATTTATTGTGAAAATCACAGTTCATTAATTTTATTCATTTTTTCAGGGCTCATCATGCACGTTCCAGTGGATAGCAGTGATACAATAATCGCAAAACAAGGTTAGTATTTTTTTTTAAGTTGCATGCAACGGTTGCCAAAATGCCAAAGATAAGTTCCAAACAATATTGTGGTAGACATAGATAATAATAGAAGTGAATTGTATTTTCTCGAAAGGATTTTGTTAAATTGTATTGCATTTTGGAAAAAAATTTAAAATTCAGTTGATAATATACCAAGCGAATTGACCATGTTTTTAAATAATTGATCCACTCCAATAATAATTTTTCTTCCAGCTGATGGATAAGACGGATTCAATTTAAATACAATTTAGTAACCGTAATATTTGAAAGCAATTATCAATTTCAAATGAGAAATATTAATTTTGTAATAATTTCAAACTTATAATTAGTATTCAAACTGTTAGCTTTGGATTTGGCTTGCGTTAGTGCGGAAAATGCATGCGGGATTTTAAGCACCTGCTATATTTATTCGAACAAAAGCGGATTGTTGTCTGGCGCTAGACTTGTATATGTATCAAACTGAGACGGAGCATATTATCCCTACTACCTCAATTTGAGAACTCAATAATGTTGATTCCTCAGGTATGGTTTATTAAATGGATTTGCCAATACACGTCATTCACATTGACACGTCATATTAGACCAGCGTTGTAAAAATTTTAAATGCCATACAATGATACAGTGAGACATTATACTGAACTGTCACCGCAACACACAACACTGTACATACAAGTTAATGTAAACAAACTTATAAAAATAAAAATCACTGTACAATCATAATTCGCATAAATGTGATAAATTGGAATTTTATTTTTAGGTGGTGGTAATGACAGACGTCATACCTCTGACGTGTATCGGTTTTTGATTTTCAAACCCCATAAACGGCGTCAAAAAATTAGAGTTTAGTAATAATTTTTTCAGTGTAAAATTGAAATTGGGTTTAACCATTAAAATTCTTAATCAAATAACAAAAATAATCATATACTTCTTCGGAATAAGAAGGATACAAATTTATTAAGAAAATAAATATTATGTAAAACTGTAAATATAATCAAAGTGGTTTTAATTAATATCCATTTCCTACGGGTTTATCATCAACCTCATTCCAGACAGTAACAATATGGACAGGGATGTGAAAATTGTGCAAGGAACACGAGGCAGACTATTGTTGATTTTTGAGAATTACAAGTTCCGTCGATGTTCGATACTGAAAACTGGAGAAACATATTGGCGATGCTGCCAGAAATTTTGCAATGCCAAAATATACACCGCCGGCGAAAGTACCATGATTGTGAGAAGTTACACTTTGCATTCACACGAAGAAGACGATATGGATAAAATAAATAGACAAGTTATAAGTGATGCATGTAAAAGAAGAGGAATACAAAATTTAGACGAAAAGGCTTCCGAACTAATTAGAATGGAACTGAATCAAGACTTGCCCATTTCAATTTCAGCAAAAGATGTCGCATGCATACGAAGAAATATTTATAATGCCAGACGCAAGGTTTTAAATTTGGGTAAATACACCTATTTTACTCATACGGGAGGGGGGTTTTTGGTAATTCTAAAAGTGGCACTTTTATATGAAAAACAATACAATTACAAAAAATTCTTTGGTAGTTCAGCGGTACTGGTAGATCGTCAACTCTCTAAACGGATTTTATTTTTTAAAATGCTTTTTTTTTCATTCTTGTATCTGGGGTTTAAGGAAATTTAAAGTATCTAGTACCAACAGCATCTCACGATTGCCAGTTAAATTAACGGAAATCTCTTTTTGTTTTAGATCCTGAGGACGCCTTAAAATTGGATTCGTTAACTTGTTACGACTGTAATGCAAACTTTACGGAGGAGGAAAATTTACTTGATCATCTTTTGCATCACGTAAAACAGCCGTCGATTCTGATCCACCGTCTACAGCTTGCTCCAATTAAGCTTACCTTTAAAAGTAAAAGCGACAATCAATTTGAAATCATTAATTCGCCTACTGCGGAGAACCATCAGAAAAGTCCGGAATATTTTGCTAATGACCAAATGGAAACTGATGTCATCGCAAACGATATATCATCGTTCAACGGCGGAAGCACAGGAGCCGGTTCAAATTTAGACGAAATTACGGAAGACTTAATCGGATTAGAAGAAGCAACCACACACGTCAATTTTTCGCCTGCGTACATCACCGAAGAACAAGTGTCTAATGAACCTAGCAAATCCGTTTCTCCGAAAATGACCTCCGATCAATTCACCGGTGACATTCCCGGAGCTGAACCAACTCCGCCTCCAGAATCTCCAACGGAATATCCAAAAATACGAATAAAGACAACGGGATTGTTAAAAGATCCACTGACGATTACAGAAATCACCGACGATAATCCCGATGGCGAATATCGACCTTCTGGTAAGTTTCAAATTTTTTAGTTTATGCTAGAGCGGCTTTAGTTGGTAAATTTATTGCAGAATAATGCCCGATTTAACTTACGATAACTTCCAGCTAAGAACGGCGTTAGTATGTAATATGTCGTCAATTTGGAAAATTTTTATTTTTTCGTTGTCGACAAAAACAACTTCTGACATATTTTTACTCTCAAGGGAGATCAGCTCAATTTAGCTGTGAGAATTATTTTTCATAGATCGACGCTTTAGATAATTATCTAAAAACATGTAAGAATTCATTTTCTTGTGGTCTCAAGAGCTTCAAATGCTTCTGGGGTTTGATCTGCTCTTCTCGCATATTAAAGTTATCTCAAATATTGAAAATATTTCCTTCCATTTATTTTTTCATGAATTTACTTTTTTTCCGATTACTGAATTAGATTATTTGAATTAATTCATTGACTGTTCCGTCACTATCCTGTCATCTTGTCAGGTTTGAATGTAACATAATTAATTTATGTCTCGAATTGATTGAATAATAAAGAACCGAAATTTTTATTTCAATCTATAATCTAATTTCATTTATTTAAATTGATTTTTCAATTTCATGTGAATAAATAATAAATTAACCCTCCGTTAGTCGCGTGGTCTACGATTGTAGACCATACTAACGTATTCTTTATGAAGCTTAAATAGCGCTACCAACTAACGGATGGTTAAATAACAATAAATGACAAAATTTTTTTCGTATTTTACAATAAATGACAATATTTTTCGTATTTTACCGAGTCTTGTTAAGCCGCGGTGAGTCAGAAACGGCGCGACAAAATAAAAAAATTTATTTAGACAAAATTAAAGGCAATGAAGTTTGCAACAAAAAATGTTTAAAATGTTTTTCTGTAAAATCGATTTTTATATGCCAAAAAACGGCTTCAAAACCGGCAATTTACATTGTTATTGGAGCGTCCGGATTTCATTATGAGTCACTGTATGTAACACTGCACTCCTATCTCTCCCTCGTTTGGATTCATGAAAATTATTTGCAATACAAAAAATTTAATATTATATTTTGTAATAAGAGGTTTTTTTTAAATAAAAAATACCTATTTTTACCCCCCTTCTAATCATCGCTGTGAACAAACCGTAATACGTCCAGCACTGGACTAAAAATATTGAACCAATGAGAATCAAGAAAATTTAAAAATTCACAAAAAAATATATTTGTTATAAATATAATTACTTATAATTATATAAATTTATTTATTATTTAAATTTCCGTAGAAATCTAAGGCCTGAGCGTGACGTATTTAGTTTATGAACGATTCGTGAGATGTCCTAAAATTTCGGGTATAATAAAACAAAATTGAATTTAAAGTTTTATTTCTGAAAAAATGGTAAAAAATGAATTACAATAAATTATTTTTTATACAAATATTCTTTTCTGTTATTGGTCATTGCAAATCGCTCAATAACGGTGGTATTAAAACTGGATATATCTTTGAGTAAATTCTGGTGTACATACAAAACTTCCAAGGCATTTATATTAGACGAAAACGACGATTGGAAACAGTTCTTGATTTTTGATGCTATATTTGAACACGGTCCCGTTTGCTTCATTTTGATTGGCGTTATTAAAGCTATTTCTACCAATTTAGAAACGTCCTTCAATGTGTCGATGAGATCATTTTTTACTAATATTTTATACAGTTCTTCCACATCGGTTGCATTGGAAAATATGTCGCTTTCGTATAAAATACACAATTCGTTTGACAATCTGTTTCTGGTGAAGGTGGCGCTGTTGTTCGATTCCAAAATTCGGATATGATCCTCTGGAAATTCGTTGGCGTATTGGTGAAATGTATTCGGATCGATCAGCGATAAAGCGTGAATGTATTTGGCGGAATCGTGTAATTCTTTACCGTAATCAATAATATCGTTTCCGATCAATTTAATGATGGTAACTTCATCGTTTCCAGATTCGCTCATTTTGAGACGTTTATTGGCAGGTTCCTCGATCAAGTCTTCTGTCGCCGCAAAATTATTCGTAAGTTCAATAATTTTTGCTTTGAAGTTCTTCAAACTCATTGTTCTTCCTGGAGTGGTGCAGGATTTATGAAGGGAAGTTATTTCGTGAACGATGTTGTGGAAAAAATCCAAGTAAGAAAAAAACTCTTCGTCGTTCAAAAAACCGGACAATCGGTGGGCCTCTTCGATAACGTTCGCGGGCCAATTCGTATCTTTGGCTATGTTATCCAAACAAGTCGAAATTTCCACTTGGTTTTCATATACGGAAGTTAAACCTTGACTTTTCCACGAAATATCTTCGGAGCTGTTGTTTTGGCTTATTTCTCGTTGAATTACTTCGCTTTGTTTGCTGCCCGGCGAAAAGAATCTTTTAAAGGCGGATAAATTGATGAAGAAGTCGTTGATTGGAGGAAATTTCGAACAGATATTTTTAATTAGGGCATCAAATTGATGCGAAGAGGAGTGAACGAATTTTGCGTACTGATATTTTCCTTTTAAAAGATGTTGAACTCCAGTTGGTTTGTCGATTATGAGTGTGGTGTCGTACGATTGTGATATCAGCTGATGTGATTTTACACCATATTTTGTTAGTATTGGTTCCAAAGCGTTCTTCAATGCGGAGGCAGTCATTTGGTCTAATTCTATTAACTCCAGAAAACGTTCCACAGCTTTTCCGTGCTTTAAAAACCTAAGCGTGGCCATAAATTGATAGTTATTTGATATATCGGTTATTTGTTCGACTTCCAAAGCGACGAAATTCGAGTTTTGTATTTCTTTTTTGACCTCGTCCTGATAGATATCATAGATGCAATCCAATAATTCGGTTAAAATTTTATTGTCTGTGTGTTTGAGGATGTTCAAGTTGGTCCTGTTGTCGAGAAGAGTATTGTCGAGCGTAGCAATGTAAGTAACCAAATGGGGTAATACGGAGTCTTTGGAATTCAAAACTATTTCGTTGTATCCTTTCAGCGGCAAATTGTGTTCCCCGCAAAATTTGATACAATTGATGAGCGTGTTGAGGACGTTGCGATTTTTATTAACGGCTTCGTTGTAGCTTAAAGCATGCTCACCGCTTTCACCGCCAATTTCGAAATTGTTAATGTCCATACCGAGTGTTTTGAATTTTATAGCACTGGTAATATGCATAGCACTATATTGGTGTTTTTTAATTCTTTCGGATAAATGTTTCAAATCGCGATATCCATCTTTGCACCACGGATTATCGCTTCCGTCGAATATCACACAATAAAAGCAATAAAACATTTTTTTCGATAAGCTCACCGTTAGCCATTCTACTTTATCGAACCACATGGACGAAAAGCTGCGCGTTTGCAATTTATCCATTTGTTGATGTTCAAAGTCTTTCGGTTGGTGTGGCCCCATTTGTTTAATTTTAAGTTGATTTTCGTAATTCAGTGAAAAAAAATCCAACTGCAATAAGTTATCTATTTCGTTCATGTTTGATGAAATTTTAGGTTAAAATACACGTGTATAATTTACGTCGCGTTAGTGAGTGGACTGTTGGTGTTTAGCCCTCTACGTAACCGTGAGCGCGCTCATTGCTCGAACTCTACATATCGGTTTCCGACAAAACTCGAACGAACAAGAATTGAAAACAATTTTTTGCACCTTTATTTTTACAGAACTTGCAATATATCACATTGTTAAAAAAGTAAAAATAAAGACGCAAACAAGTTTTATTTCGCCTCCTACGACGAAGGATATCCTGCTGGTTGAACAAACAACCTCTTCAAGAGATTAAAAAAATGAGCCTAATCAGTTGTTCTTATCGACAATTTTTACATCGTGCAAATAATATGTAGGAAATGAATTTCTTGCAAACTCAATTCTTATCAACTGTAAAATTGGAGCAGCATACTAGTATTTTCTAAGCTTCTTTCAGTCGATTTAAATCTGATAACGACTTCATGTCCCATCGGAATTTCTAGCAGCAGCCGTTTTCCAAATTGCACTTTCATAATAAATTGGAGTGTGCGCATAATGCAAAAAAGATATTACCATCCCATTTTTTTTTCTTTTTTTCCTTTTTTATTAAAAATAATTTTTGAGATGAAATTGTATTAAATTTTCATTTTCCAATAATTTTTCCTCCTTTTTTTTTCATTGCCACTCGTGGTTTTCACATTTTCACGAAATTTTGCGGGCAAATATTTAGACAAAATTTTCGCTCGAATATCGATCCTGATTCCAAATAGCATTAACTTTTCTATAAACAGTCTGGTGTAACATTGATGATCGATTAAATTCCGAAATATTACACCGATATCTAATTGACATGACCTTGAAGTTCTACCAATATTTTATTCAGATTATCGCAGTAATGTAATCTTGAAATATTTCTCTGAAACGATTACGTTATGAAAATAATATATGTAAACAGAATGAAAGTGTTTCTATCACTTTACTTTACGTCGCAATAAAATGTATTGACGTATTTTAATTTTCTTCCTCAGAATTGGTGGACATTTCCAATTCGGGAGAAAACAACACTGACGTTTCCAATTTTTGGTCCACGCCGTGTTTGGAAGATCCATTAAAGTTGCCAGAAAACGAACACAACGATAGCATCTTATCCAGTTTTTTGACCAACAACAGCGATCAAAACAAAGATTTCGGCATGGGCGGATCGGATAACGAATTCATTTCTTTGGATCGTCTGGACGACAGAAATCGAAATAATGCTTTGGTAATTTTTGAAACGAAAAAATGTAATATTTTTGACTAACGGCAAAATTTTTATTTAGCAAATTTACAATCCCCGAAACGCCTCCGTTTCTTCAAATCCGCTCAATTCCCTGACTGGTCTTCCAATGCAGCAATTGGCAGAACAGGTTTCCCGTTTGCAACCGTCTGGAAGTGGCATGCATCAGCAAAACGTTCTAATCAACATACAACAATTTCCACAACCGCCACAACCTCCGGCGTATCAACATCCTCCAATGTATCCTGGACACCCTGGTATGCCTGGACAACCTCCTCACATGTATCAACCATATCAATACCAGTAAGTAAAAACAGTTTTTATATCGCAAATCCTTTGGGTTGGGAGTATGGAGGGTAGAGGTGGGACAAAATAAAACAATGAATAGACATTTTATTTTGTAAATTTTATTATCTACATTTTTGTTTCTATATATTTTTTTACTTGGTCCCACCGTTTTCGAGATATACAGCCTTGGCCATAATAGTGGAGCACTTTTTAAAACCGTGTGTAACCCTTGGTAGGTATCAAATTTGGCCTAACTGGCATTAACAAAAATTTTTACCTGTTATTTGGAAATGGAATACTAAGAATTTAATACCTCTAGTTAATTATTTCAGCTCTGAAAAGAATTTTTGTAAAATTTTCAGTTAGCCGGTAGCTTTCGTTCCATTCAATTGTGTTTAAACGTGCTCTTGAAAAGTTGTTTTTCAGTAAATTTTTACAATTACAATTATTGTACATATTCAATTATAGTATTTTACTCATTTTATTATATATATTTTGTATTTATAATGCCAAAAAATACTGATTTAAGTGAAGCTAAAAGAGCGAACATTGTTTTATTGAACCAACAAGGGTTCAATCAAACGCAAATAAGCAAAGCGGTAAAATGTTCGAGGAAAGCGGTGCAAAACGCCTTAAAACGTTTTAGTGATACTGGTTCCTACAAATCTAGGCCTAGAACTGGAAGAAAACGGGCTACAACATTAAAAGAAGACCGGTTATTAAAACGCGAGTCTTTAAGAAATCGCAGAAAGACGTCGACACAGCTTGCTGCTGAAATATCGGCTAGTGGTGGGCCACATATTTCTTCACGGACGGTTAGAAGACGCTTAAATGAAGCAGGTCTGCGAGGTTGCAAAGCCCGGCATAAGCCGTGGCTTTCCGACAAAAATAAAAAGCGCAGATTGGAATGGGCCCGACAACACAGAAATTGGACTGAAGAAGATTGGGCAAAAATTGTTTGGTCCGACGAGTCAAACTTTGAGGTAATGTTAAATTAACCTTTTTTTATAGATACAATCAAAAATTAATAATAAAATTACCATTAATTTTAAATTATCATGCCTAGTCTTTTTTTTATAATTTTTATAATTTTTTTTATAGGTTTTTGGGACTCCTGGGGCTGTTTATGTTCGACGAAGGGTTGGGGAAGATTTTCATCCCGATTGCGTTGTTCCTACGGTGAAGCATGGAGGTGGAAGCGTTATGATGTGGGGGTGCATGGCTTCAGCAGGGGTTGGAAGTTTATATTTGTGCGAAGGTCGTATGAATTCCAACTCCTATACGGCTATGTTAGACTCCATTTTAGTGGAAAGTTTTAACAAAATATTTCCTAATACGGACCACTCTCAAATAACGTTTCAACAGGACAACGCCCCCTGCCATACTTCAAAAGCTAGCAAGGGTTGGTTTTCCTCGAAGAATGTGACCGTATTAGATTGGCCGGCACAATCCCCAGACCTCAACCCAATTGAACATTTGTGGTCAATTTTGAAAAAAAAGGTTGCCAAACACAACTGTAAATCAAAAGTTGACCTGCAAAGAATATTGCAAGAGGAATGGGGTAAATTGTCGCCGGCTACCTGCAACGGATTAGTCAAGAGTATGCCGAGAAGGGTTGAAGCGGTTATAAAAGCTAAGGGAGGACCGACAAAATATTAAATATTATTCAAAAATAAACCATTTAAAAACACCTTTACTTTTTTTTATTTATATTTTCTTAAATTACTGAAATATTCCACTTTCGTGAAGGTGCTCCACTATTCTGGCCAAGGCTGTAGATGACAATAGTTTTCGTATTTTTCAACCACATCTACCCTCCATAGTTGGGAGGGAGAAGGAGAGAAATGACACCTCCCCTCTCCTAGAGGTTTCATTTAGTGGCCCAAAAAGTTCAACGTTAAACCGTGTTAAACGTTTGTTTTTAATCATAAATTATGTAGGTATTATCTAACATTCATTAATTTATTTTTGTAATTCAGGAACTGATATTGTCTGAATTCGTGAATATCTGCCTTACAGCAACTTTAATAAATTAAATTATTAAAGTTAAAAACCTCGTTGAAATGTTTAAACAAGACAGATTATTTAAACGCCTTGCAATTGTTGATAGTGCTAGGTTTGACTGATTGTTTAACTGCAGTGTTTCAATTTATTTTATACTGTAATCAGTAACATTTGTCTTAAAGAATTATTTGGCGGGAATAACCTTTAAATGTGGTTATGCAACGTAAACAACAGCAATATCAACATCTGTCACTTTTTGTTTTGGAATCAACATTTTACAGAGGTTACGATCACTTTTGTTTTGGAATGTTCATGTTTATAACGCGTGCAATTAGCAAAGCAAATTTATTTTAATTATTCCAAAGAGTATTTTTAAAAAGTTCGGAATTCAAGTTACGTTTATCTAAGAAAATTTAAAATTGGTAATATTTTTTTTAACTGTCAAATTTTTGTCAACACTAATGTTTTGCCGTTCTGTTTTACCCGGTACTTAAATAGGCCAAACAGTCGCGTAGCTAGCTACCTACTTGATTTTTGAGGAAAAAAATCGGCTGCGTTTATCTGCTTGCCTGCAAGGGTTGATTATTGCCTTGTATAAATACATTTAACGACCATTCCAAGTGCAGTAAATCAACCTACCCGGAAAGTCATTCTGATCAACCGTAAGGCCGTTTTTTTTCTTATTAAACTATTTACGAAAATATTACAAAAATCTGTCAATCTGTTTAAATTTGTGCTTTTAATGTCCAGTTTTTTAATCTTTGGTTATAATCGGAAATTGAAAACTTGGGCTGATTGCAGTCTGCCTGTAACGTCAAAACAAAAACAATAAACAGCGGGTTTTTTAACTGTGAAATCGGACGATTTTGCACGAAACAATAATTTTTCATAATTTGCAAGTATAGATGTACAGACTATTCACAAAAATTTGCAATTTATGTATTATTTATAATTTATATTATTTTTTATATTTGAGAATTTCTCATTTGAAATTCTCATAAAATAAATCATAGATTTCGGGAAATTTCTTTATACTATTTCGTTTTTTCATGAAAAGATGTTGAAAATTCTAACAGAACCCGAGCGATTTTTAAAATTTTTGTAGGATTGAACCTGAAAACTTAAAAAACAGTTAATCTGAAAAATGAGTAGGCCCCCCTGTAATATTGACTCAATTAACGCTCGTCATTGTTGGAAGTTTTGATTAATCTTTTAATAATTGTAATATACATAATATGGTAATTTAATGTAAGGTTAATCAGGGTGATATCATAAATATACAGACTATTAAATGCAAAATTGAAACCTGTGCCCAAGGGGAGTAATAGGGGTAACTAACCCCGCTCTCCATGACTTCAAAAATTAAATAAACTAAACTGCTTAAAATTTGAAAAATATAATTTTCTTTTTTATTAAAGTGAGACCAATTTGCCTCAACTTCTGCTATTTTCTTAAATTTTATTTAAATTTTCGATAAATGTTATTGTACTGTCCCCTAATTAATTTAATTAATAAATTATTTGCACCGCTTTTTAATTGTTGATTTTTAAATTGTGCTTTATTCATCAAACTTTGGAAATTTTGAAAAAAAAAACACTGAAAAATTTAATTTCTACTCCTCCCTCCCCCTCTAAAGTTCAAATGTTTTATTTTTAAAAATTTAGCTTTAACTTTTCATTTGACAAGTTCTCTAAACGTAAATAATTAGAAAACGAAAATTTTTTAATAAAAATAATGAGAAGTTTGTGACTTGGTTTCTTTAGTATTCAAACCGTTTTGATTTTCTGAATTTGTGAATTTTAATTTGCCTTTAAAAAACATTGTCATAAAAAATAGCAAAAGAAACATTTATTAAATCCATTTGATCTATGTTTTTAAATGTTCCTTTATCGATATTTCATTTTGATGGCAGGCGACAAGCTAGGAACTTTTTTAATAGCCTTTATTTGCACTTTAACTGCGATTTTTACCAAAGGTTCGGGACCGATGCATGTGGTACCTTCAATGATGCACTCATGCAGTTTCCACAGTATGGAATTGGTCTGAGGAATCTATTTTTTATAGATATTTTTTTTTTAAATAAAATTTAATTTTATCATTAATTTTGGGTAACCTGTCTTGATTGAAATTTCCAGCGTTAAATTATTTTAGTTTCTCACTTCGAAACATCTCGAAAAATTTTATATTACAGTTAATTTTTTTTCACATTTCCAATTAAATTACTAATTGTATGTATTAAGATTATTTTGTTTCAAGTTGTTAGTAACAACTTGAAACAAAATAATTGACAATAATATGTCAGTAACTTTCAATCAAATTTTTTAAAATATTCACTTTAATTTATAATGGTATATATATTTTTTCAACTCAATAGGTAATTTATATATTAACTTAATTTTGTAGGAAATGTTGATAAAGACTGTTAGTCGAAACTAGTCCAAATAAAATAAATATTTACTTGAGGAACGTGTTTGAATATAATATACTCAAGAGGGTTTTCCACTAAATAAAAAATATATAAGTTGTTGTGATATCTGTAACTTGAACAATTTATTTATTTATTTCTTTTTTTTTGCAGACCACCGCCAAATCCTATGTACTTTCCTCCTGCTCCCAACTATCAACCAGGTCCCCATATGCCACCTCCACAAATGCCACAGCCTAACCAACAAATGCAACAACCTATGCCACCTCCACAACCTCAATACAGACAACCTATGCCACAGCGGTTACCAACATCGTCACAACAATTCAATCAGACACCGCAAAGAGGACCACCTCCTCGACAACAAGTTGCCAACAGACCACAAATGGCTCCCAGGCAGCCGATGGGTCAACGACCGCCCATGCTCCAAAGACATCCAATGGGACCCAGACAACAAATGGCGGTTTCCAAACAGGGTATACAAATGAGACAACGAGCACCCGTACCTATGATACGACCCAAAACTAGCGCCATGATGGGTAATGCAGCAATTAGAGGACCAAGACCAAGAATGCAAAATTCAAATATGATTCCAAATGGCACGCAAAATAACCTACAAGGTGTACAACGAATGAAGAGGCCGAATGAACAAATTCTAAATCAATTGAAAAAAAAACGAATGGATGTTTTAGTACCCGACAAAAATGATGATCTTGATTGTCAAGTTATTGCTATGCAACCAAAAAATACCGACGGAGGTTTACCGCAAATAACAAATGTCCAGGTAAATTGAATATTTTTTATACCAATTAGAATACCAAGAAAATAACTTCTTTCTTTTAGGGTGGAACTAGCGACGCAGCAGATAATGTAATGCATCTGTCCGACTCCATTACTCTATCTGTACGTAATCCACAACCTAGGCCTTCTAGTCCCAAGAAATCTGACGCTAAACAAGTCGCAAATATCTTGGCGACACGTGGAATAACCGTCACTGCCACTCCGAAACCTAAAGAGAAGACGATAAAGGATGATGCGTCACCAGCTTCACCAACAGCAACGGTTGCTATAAATCTTAACAACGCCGTTAGCATTATTCCCACTGCTAAAAATAACACTCCTACTACAAGCCCCAAGGTAATTCAATTCAATTTTTCTCAATTTTGGTTGTACAATATATTTTTACAGCCCACAGATGCTCGATTGCCAACTGTGGATTTAACAGATGATTCTACTCCGGAAACGTCGCATCAAAATAGTCAACTGAAACAGCCACAAATACCAGCACAGAAGAATAATCAGCAGCGAGGTTCGGCTTCATTGCCATTCCGATGTGACCTGTGCCCGGCTCAGTATCCGACCATGGGAGGCTTAAACAAGCATCGACAATCTTTCCACAAAACGGCGTCCTCCTGCGAAATCGGTATACCGTTGATTGATTTTAAACAACCGGGTATTATGCAAAAATTGACTAGCATAGGTATTTACAATTTTATTCCTTTACCAAATTCGGCAAATGGAAACTTTGCCTTGCCTGTTATTTCACTTAACGCAGCCAAAAATTCGTCTTTGTGTAACTTATCTACTTTGGGAGCGTCGTCAATTTTATCTTTGGGTCCAGTACGATCTTTGCCTAAAAATCAGGCAAACAATGGTGTGAGTAATATCAAGCAACAGCCACATTAAATATTGTTTTGAAGTTACGAGAGTGATACCTAATTATAATCGTACGGAGTGATTTAATTTATTAATAAAAGATAAATCTGCAATATATTGTTAAGAAGATGTTAGTGAACAAATGTTATTTTTGTCACTTTAGTTTTGATAAAATGATAATGTACATATAAAATGTAATGTAATGTACAGACTGATTCAGTTTAAGTTGTTTTAATTATCATTTAAGACCGTTGTTAAATTTTTCTGTTACATTCAAATTTCGGATATTTTCAATTTGTGTTCTTAGTTTTGTATTTTTCAGTGTTTAATTTAATTTAACAAAAAATTTAATCGACAGTCTTAAAGTATTAATGTTGATATAATACAGTTTTATGTATTCTTTATGTAAATAAGGAGGATAATATTGTTATAAATATTTTACTGTAAAGAATTTGTACTATCTAATTTAATAGATCTCCAATTTTAATAAAATGTGTTAATTTTATTTGGTATTTTTTATTTACCATGATATCGGGTTGGTTGTACCAAACAAATTCAAGCATGGTGTGGTCATTTGTTTCTTTTCAGTTATTTTGTTATTATTATTTAAAAAATATGGTAATGAAGGAAGTACCATAGGCCCGATTAGGTAATTTTATTGCGATATGTTCATATTTGCCATCCCTTGAAAATCGTAAGGTCCCATAATATCATAACTGAACACTTTTTTTGCCATAAAAATCATTTTTACAGTAATACTTATCAAACATTTTTTGTTGTAAATTTTATTCCCTTGATTTTTGTTTATATACATTTTTCTACTATGTCATACAGTTTCTGAGATACAGCAACTTAAGATACAATAAAATTTTCCTTCTGTATCTCAGAAATGCTGCAACAAAGTAGAAAAATCTGTATATACACAAAACTAAAGCCTAGTGTCCACTTGAGACAGAGTCTCGAGACTTCCCATATAAACCATGCTAATATCTAAGTCTCTGAATCAAATACCGAGACTAGTATTAGCATGGGTTTATATGCGAGTCTCGAGACTTTCTGTCTCAAGTGGACATTAGCCTTAAAGGGAATGAAATTTACAACAAAAAATGTCAGTACATTTTTCTATTTCGTTGCACAGTTTCGGAGATACAGATGGCAATTCTGTGGTTAGCACTTAAAAGGTCATAAGTACATTGATATTTATAATGAATTATGACCTTTTAAATGCCGACCACAAGGGTCATTTATTATAAATATCAATGTACTTTGACCTTTTAAGTGCCGACCACAGAATTTTTATTGTATCGTACAGAGACTTTTTTAAGTCACTGTATTTCAGAAATGGTGCGACGAAATAGAAAAATTTTTAAAAACAAAAATACAGGAAATGCAATTTGCAACAAAAAATGTCTGATAAGTTTTTCTGTAAAAGCGATTGTTATATGATAAGTTTTTGAAAGAAAGAATTTTAATTGCTAACGTAGTAGTGGATGAATATTTTCTTGAGCCACTGTACTTTCAAAAATTAATAAAAAAAATAAGCGATAATGAACCAGTGGCGTAACAACTTTGCTCGGGGCCCGTGTAGGCAGATGGGGGCCCCTTTCATAATTTTGCTTAATATTAGTATTAGTTAACATTAATAATTGAATTATATTTTATTTTGTATTTTCATATATTCAATCATATTATATGCTATTTAAAAAAAGTATATAATCGGCATATTGGGGCCCCTAGTGACAAGTTGGTTCCGGGGGTCCGTGTTTTTTGAACACCCATAACACCCCGTTGTTACGCCACTGTAATGAACTAATAATAATTAAAAACATAATTTAAATTTACAAAATAAAAATTATAGAATTTATTTAAAAACTTCGTTTGGGGTATTCTTTGGGTTTCCCAAAAAGCGGCAATAGCTATTTCAGAAAACAAGTCGACTTACCTACCCGCACATATTTTGTGTACTTCCCCTATATTAATCCAGTGGGACCAAAACTACATCGCTGGCACTGTTATGCGAAAAATTACAACAAAGTATATTTTTAACTATAATAAATGAATCTTAATTATTCTCAAACTGAATATTTGAAGTTGTTTTGAAATCAAGTTTAATATTATAAAATGAAAAAATAAATTCAAAATCAATGTATTAAGTTTCCCGCGTACACGATGTGTCAAGAAGGGGTGGTTATGCGCATGTGTGACACGCAATCAGCTGTCTTGATGGGAGATGGCTACTGGCAGTCGGTCAGTGGGCAATTTTGAAAATTGCATCGAAAATAATCATATGAAAAGATAAATATGTGATAATGAAACATTTCAATAAAATACTCATAAAACAACAATGAAATAATTCAATACTCCCAAATACGTGAGTCTTTTATGTTATTAAATTTATTTACTATTCTCTTTTGTTTATATACTTCAAACAATAGTCCCAGTTTTGTATTATATCGATTTTGCGAATTTTTAACACACATTCTTTTTCAGGCTTTAGAGATAATAATGTGAATCTCTTAATTTTATAAAGAAATGCACAAAATAACTATTTAACTTGAACTGCCTTGAAACAAAACCATCTAATATGACTACCATGATGTACCCGACACTCACCAAGTCGCAAAGTATGCGGTCAAAACGCAAATCAGCAGTCGAATTGTTAGCCGAAAGTAAACCGTTTTATGTCAAATCTGAAGTAGTTCGTGATACAACCCAAGCTCAACCCGCAAGACCACCACCTAATTTTGCAATAGGTCATGCCAGTTATATGCGCAGCAAATCTGTTAACGTTGCAGCTCCTAGTAGCAGCTATAGACCTACAACATTTCCACAATGTAAGTTTTTAACTTAGTTTTAAATTTAAGTTAATTTTTAAGTGTCGATGTTAAATCAAAACCTGTGGGCACAGATTCGGTTAAGTTACATTGCATTTTAATTGTTCAGGAAGATAATGTTTGTGGTAAAGAATAAATTGGGTCAACGATCTAAAACTGCATTGTGTAATTTTGTTTACAAACAAATATTAAGTAACAGGATGATTCATTTTGTGGTTAATAAATTATAGAAAATAATTTTGAGTTTATCAGTAAATATTACAACTGACAACAAACTGATTAATTATTGTAGACGCATCTAAAAATAAATTAAGCAATCATAAAAATAAGGAAAGAGGTAAAATATTAATATAATAAATTACCCGTAATACTGCTATAATTTTTTAAAAAATAAATTTCCATAATTTTCCAATTTAAAAGAATTATTTATTTTGTACAAAAGCAAACCTAACGTTTTTGAAAGTAAAAGTTAAAGAATTTTACTCGCTAAATACTTTTTAATTATAATTTGAAGTAATAGTACAAAAATATAATTGCACATGACATGCCCATTAAATTTGGAAGGTTGCATTTTTACAGTAACATCCTCATGACAAATATTTAATAAGTAGTTTTAGATTTCTATTTTTAAAGTAAAAGTAGTGAAAAGAGTGAAAGCATTTAAACATAATTAATTGATCATGATGACACTATTATGTTATGGCGTTATGATAGTTTATAGTGTTATTCAACGTCGCTATACAATATACAGGACGTTTAAGAAATGTAAGCATATTTTTCGATTTAAAAATATTTATGATTAATATTAATTAAAGCCAAGCTGCATTTGTGAAAGGAAAACTAGTATGAAAATAAAATTGTTAAGTAAATTTCTTTTCAAAACTACTTAATTTACATATATTACTTTATATCTTGTAAGAATAAAATTTGTATCTTGTATGCCGAAGGCTTTTCACAATCATTTCATTAGGATAATGTTAAGTTTTTGAACAGCTACATATATCTAGCTTTTAGTTTTATATTCTATCGGAATCACTAATTTAGCAAGATTAAGAATTTAACCAATTATGCTGTTCAAGGTATTTTAAATTATGTTTTAATAGAATAATTATAAATTTTAATGTAAAATGTATCTGCTGGGCACCTTGAACAACATAGCATTTGTTTATACAAAAGCGTTTTTAAAGCTATGAGATATAATGTGAGGATTCCCAAGGTTTACTGATCATTATTTTGTAAGATACAGGCTTTTGGTTACCTATACGTTACTCATATCTATCTGCTATTGGTTTATTATTTGCCAAGCTAATGGAAAATCGGCCAATTTAGAGATTTACAATAATAAAGGAGTCGCATTTTTAAATTAATGATCATCAAATCTACGTTATAATAATCAAAGATGTATCGGAGAGATCAAAGAGTAAATATCAAGTGTTAGGCATCTTGTAACGGAGTAATATAATCTCTTTCAATTGATACTATTTTCCTATTCGTCCGTTACAATCGGAACCATAAATCTAAAAAACTGATTTTATTTTCTTGTTGGGGTTTAAGACTAAGAATTCTACATCAGTATGTTTTCTAATTTTCTAGAATCTCTTTATCGACAGGTAACAAAAAAAATGCATTTTCTTAATTATAAGTTCCATAAGAGAACATACAGTTCCTTACAAAACTGAGTATAAATCGGAATTTATAGGCAGAATCGGATTTATAGGCGCGAAAAAACTTGAAGATATGCTCTACAACAGGAGTGTCAAACTCAAAGACTAACTTGGGCCACAAAAACAAGGTTTAACTTTAAGTGGGCCGCAAAAAAAATCAATTTTTATAGAAACGTAGGTTTATTTAGAATAATACTATAATAAACATAATATATAAAATAACAAGAAAAACTTAATGTTTACGTCCTGACACTTGACATCTCTTCTTTGCTACTACACTGTGAAAAAGGATTTGTCACCCTAACAAAACTTTTAGTAGCTATAGCCTCAACAGAGTTTTTTGTTGCTGCAACAAGTTTTCTGCTGCCATAACAAAGTGTTTTCTATGCAGAATAAAAAAAATTTGTTATAACAGCAAAAAAACTCAATTGAAGCTATAGCTACTAATAGCTCTAACATAAAAAAGATCATTTTTCTCAGTGTATCTTTTCCTATTTAGGGAGAAATTTTGTTCGTAGTGATTACTTTCGAAACTGACCGAAGGTGTCAGGAGTGAATATTTGACTCCAAATATTTGTAAAATTCGGGCATATTCACTTCAATGAATTTTGCCTTCAAATTTCAGTCGCACTGAATCTTGATCACCTCTGGGTACTGAGTCTATATTTATTAAGAAAATCGAAGAAAACAAACAAAATTTGTCTTTCAAAGCATTAAATTCTTTAAATCTAGTTTCAAATTCAGTTCTAAGCAGGGCCGGCGTTAGCCAATTTGCCGCCCTGTGCAATTTTAAGACTATAACTTATTTATATAATTAGTTATATAACTATAAGACTATAAGGGGACTCGCCCTTAACTGGCGAGGTAATGGGAAAAGCTCGCCGCCGCGGCTAAATAGCATTTGATTTTTTGAATTTACTCACTCAGTTAATTAGCTGAATTTTATGCTGACACAGCGTGCTCGCAGTTGGTATTCAGCATAAAATGTTTCTTGGGTAAGCAACAAAGATATAAAATAAAATGATATTTATTAAAAATAAATCGCATTTAATAAAAATATCCAAAATTTCACATGCGAAAATACGAAAATTTGCCGCTCCAAAAATCTGGCGCCTTGTGTAAACGCCGGCCCTGGTTCTAAGCTAAATTTGCAATTTTTATGCGTATTTTTGATACGATGCAGAATCATTTAAACTTGATTTGTTGGTGTTGCATGTCGGGAAATGCGTTAAATCTTAATTTTTCAGTAATACATACCTTCATGGAAATTGCGTTCATAGGGTATTATTCCCGAATTAAAAAAATAGATTTCTAAGTATATTACCTATATTCTTAATAATAGAAACTCGTAAGCTCAAAAATACATTTTCTTTTTTAAACACTATCGCAAAGTTAGGTTTATCAAACCGGGGAATCTGGGGGGTATAGAATACCCCCCAGCATATTAGTGATTGTGTTCAAAAAAAGAAAATGTGTTATTGAATTTCAAATCAGAAATTTTAGATTTCTATAGAAATTAGATTTGCGGTTTGAAACTTATAAGTTCAATAACACTGTTTTGCGTACAATCTTTGGTGTACTGGAGGGTATTCCATACCCCCAGACCTCCCGGTTTGAAAAACGTAGCTTTGTGTACGTTTATTGAAATTTCATTGGAAATTTTTACTTTGATTCGGAAATATTTAGCGATGCAATTTCCACGACTGCTACTGTATGTAGGAGAACGAATTAATTACCTACGTCATAATGCTTACATTTTTCAATGACTTACTGCAATAATTTTTATTCTGCGTCAATTTGTTACTTTTTATTTATATATTATTGTATGTGCCGATATATTGGCTGAACCGCAATAATGTTCATTGCGGGCCACATGCGGCCCGCGGGCGGCAAGTTTGCTCTACAAAATTCAAAATAAGCAGTAAAATATGAATTAAAAACTGCAATAACGGTTAAAATGTCGGATGCCAATTTTATGGGCAATGTGCCATCGTCACATTTTATCACAAAATCCTAGGGTGATGTGGACCTCTCGTTATTGTCATATTTTATAATATTTTTACTTATAACAACTATTACAATGTAAATAAAATACATTTATAAAAATAAACAAAGAAATATTTATTCATTTTAATGCATTTAATGTAACAAAATTATTTATTACTACATTATCAATATTGAAAACAAGATAATATAAAGATTAAACATAATTCTTTAATAATAAAATAATATCGTTGCGGATGAGAAGGTCTTGAGACCTTTTTATAAGGTCAACTATATTTTAAATATTTTGAAGTTTTTTCACAGGCAAATATTTTATTATTTTCATTAACACAAAATAGTATTATTCCAAAGCACTTTTTATAGAATCCAGTTTTTGGGTTCTTCCATATAATTCTTCTTTCATCTCGGGTCTTCAATTTGTAATTATTGGGTTGAATATCGAAAAAAATACTGTTGCTTCCTGTACATTATTTATGTAAATTTGTTGTACCTATAACCTACCGATCCTCATATTCTAAAATCAACAAAATAGAGGAAGTTGATGTGATTGTCTGAACTTACAAAAGCATGACTATTTGAATATCAATTGTTCCATTTCACTTGTTATGAAAACCTGCCAGCTTAAAATATGCAAAATATTACATATTATTTATGTTTTATGTATGTCCGCATAAAATTTAATAAAGCGGTTTTTATATGTCTCAAATTTTGTATTTCAGATATGGCAGTTTCGCCATCAAGATCTTTACCTCCGTTATCACATCGTCGTACAATATTCACAGCAAGCAGTGACTTACTGCAAAGTAAATTAAGGCAACTGTTGGACTGTGATAGCGCGGAAGAATTGAGTGTAGAACATCTTGCACCTTTAAGTCCTCCAGCCGAGTACGCGCAGCGTTGTCATAAAAGCTTACCAGATTTACACTGTAGAGCAGAACCAAGTTCAAATAAAAGTAGTAATAAGAGTCTTTCCAATCGAGACAGTGGAGGTTCTAGTGGTCATTATACTCAAAGAAGCGAACCTGCACCACCACCAAGACAAGTAAAGAAACCTTTTTTTAAAATAACGTTCTAAATGTTAACATTTACATCTTTTTTTAGGAAGCGAGAAGGGATTCGGGATCAAGCACACAACACAGTGGCGGAAGTTCATATTACTGCTGCCAAGAACAAGAATGCAGATTGACTCGACAGGGTTACGCTCCAATTTCTACATTTAAAAGGCAAAAATGCTTAAGATATAAAAAGGACAGACCAATTCTACGATCCAAATCTGATATTAGTGATCGTTATTGGCGACCTTCTGAACCACCAGTGAGTCATTTAGAACAATTTTTTGAACAGCTAGGCCTTACAAGTGATAGCTACGAAGAAATGTTAAGTACTAGTAGATCTTCAAGCCCCATATTTTTCTCGGACGTCTCCACAATAGATTCTTGTAGACCGATCGATAATAACGATTATTGTTCGACTACTTATAGACCTAGTGAACCTCCTTCGATTGTCGAACGTAATGCTCGGATTATAAAATGGCTGTGCAATTGTCGCAAATCACAATTATCATGAACTCGTGTGCATGCGTGTGTGTTATTATTGGTACGAATGTTGGTCTGATTTCTTTCTCGAATTTTGGAAATAAATCACTTCACGAGAGGTAGATACAAGTTATTGTTTTGTCAATTGCTTAAACAAATTGTGGCTGTTATATTTATTCACCTGTTAAATTTTTGAAAAATATTTATTAAGAAAGTTGATTGCTGCTTGTTAAAATGTTTTTTTAAATTATATGGCACTTTTGGTTCGATTACATTCCTCGATTATTTATTATATTCATCGATAAAAATATCGTAAGTAAAATTTATAAATTGTACGAATTATGTAGGTTGCTTTAAACTGCCTTATTTTTTATCAAAACCGACTGTTTAACTATTAAAATTTCTAATAATTGTTAAAATTGCAAATCATTTTTGTTAATTCTTAGAGGTTTATTTTCATTTGTTTCATCGGCTTATGTACTTAATCTCTGCTTTGGTTCTCTCTACTAGTTCTGTGATAATCATGTTAATTTTGTTATTTCTTACTAATGATCTCGACACTACTTTTTTAAAGTAACCTCTAAGAATTTCATTATAATTTTTACTTGTTCATCAATGATTTGTAATATTGTAATCATGGGCGTTCATAGGATAATTTCCAGGGAAGGGACAAACTCCAAATTAAAATATAAAAAAATGAATTAATAACTCGAACTTCTTTAATAGTTTCCTTATTGTGAAAAAAGAAAAGAAAAGAAAAAATTCATTTTATTAATTCACTCTATGGTGCGGGGTGGGCAAATTTTTTGAAATTTTCTCGCTTATGTTTATTAGGAGCAATTAGAAAAATTGGCTGCAAAACATGGTTATTACTTTTTCTCGAAGTTTAACAATAACTGAGCTAGCCTGCAAACACAACGAATATTGCTCACCCTGTATAACAATAACAATAACAAAATAATTTTTCTAATTAGAATTTCCATTTTAAGAATTTTTGTTGGAAAAATTTCAAAAAATTATCAAAGGGGGATCATTGCTTTCATTGAGTCTTTCTAAGGACTTCCAAGAGGTGAAGTAATCTCAATTTTACAAAGTTTATATTAGTATTAGGAGAAATAGTCTTCCTTTAATTTTACTCATTTAAAAAGAACTAAAATAATAGTAAAAATTAAGACTCATATTCATTCTAAAAAACGAGACTGATTTAAATTGTGTTCAAAAAAAGTGCGGTATAATTTAAATAAATTTATAAGGAAGTGGTTTGTATTCCGAAAGTTTATACAATTATTGTGTTATTTAATAGCATAAAAAATATTGAGTATTTACATTTTTATAAATATTTCAGTAATATGATATAAATAATTATGTAAATGTTGGGAATGTGTGCATTATTTAAATTTCGTTTTATCGAATCTCATTTATATGTCGTGTATGATAGAAAATTATTGTATATGTACTTTGTTTGTAGTTTATAGTGCCCATATAATGGACTGCTGTTAGTTATGATGCAGTGCATCGACAACGTCTAGTCTGTACTTAACTCTCATTGTTTCTATAGAGAAAGTAGCTATGTTTATTCGATGATTTTTAAATATATACATATATATTAGTTTACGTATTTTTTTAACCTTTTTTATTTAATTACAAATTTCAGTAATTTCGAGGGGCAAATCACAGACAAAAAAGATAACCTAGACATTTCAATGATACTTGGGACTTGGAACAGATTTTTGTCACAGTTTTGATTATTAAATAACTTTTTACCTTTTTGATTGTTTCCAATTTCAATAGTGCAAACCTATCTTGGGCTTCATCCAGTTTTTCTCATACTTTTGCTTCGTGAGTTTTTTGACTTTACTTTTTCCATTTAAATTATAATTCTGATAATTCCAGTAATTCCTCTTGAATTATTTCAATAATTTTGATTAAATTCCAACGAGTTGTACAACTATTTCCAAAGATGTTGGCCCCTTGTTCCAAGTACCTGTATATGAAAATTCATTGTTTATTTTTTAATTTCTGGGGTTTTTTAAAGGGAAAAGTCCAATTTTTTAGAGGATCATTTATTATTAATAAAAATAATATTTGTAAATCAGCCAAATATCTACTGATGCTCGGATCGAATCCAGAGAGTCAAAACTTTTTTTATGATTGCCACCATCAATTATTAAACAGGGTTACAGGCACATTTCCAAATCCGGTTTAAGCAGCCTTGGAGTCTAAATCCTGAAAACTTGCTCTCGGAGAAGAAGGAAATTATTGTCTTGCAGTGAACAGAAAAGGCTGAAAGATGATTGTAAAAATCACTTTTTGTAGTCCACCCTGTAAGGTGAATAAAAATACCATAACTCACAAATTCGTTATTTAATAATACAGGTATTAATTTCAATTTGTAAATTTTTAGCGAACGTTTTGTAAAAATTCAGTTTGTGAAGGTAAAAATCGTAAAATCAGATTAAGTCATTTTCAAACATTCAATTTTATAAAAATAAAATTAATTGATTTATTTATAAAATAAGAATTAGTAATTGTTTACCTATGTAGAAACTTCAAAGAATTTGCAGAAACAACAAGAACAAAACAACTGACGAAAAATTTGATCGAGAGTGTTTATGCTACACAAGTTAACCAATTACAAAGTACGAAAAAATTTACCAAGAGAAATGATGAATATCCTAGTGTTTGTTTCAAAAATGTGGTTGTCAATTGAATCGGAATTCTGTAATTGAATTAATTTGTTGGAATAAATAGCGAATACAATTGAATCGGTTATTTATTTTTATTATATTTTAGCGTATTTTTGAAAAAGTGTTTCGGTTTGGACGAATCAGAAACACGATTGATTAGCAACATGCGCATTCGGTGCGCCTAGTGGCGCCGCGCATGGTAAAATGGGGCTTCAGTTTATCCGACATGTTGGATTTACCTGTCTGCTGTCATCAGGTTTGGCAAAATATTTCAAAAGGGTTACAGTGACAAGTGTTTACAACTTATTATTTGTCGATATACGTCCGCCCGCGTTGCTGTTACCGTTTTGAAGTGCCCCCGTGAAACATTTTAGACATAATTTACGGTCAATTCGATTTACTGTCAGGGTGTATCAAATAGTTTTTGAGAACACCGACAGAGGATTTGCGATAAAACTGAAAAAAATCGGCCGAGATCTATTTTTAAATAGACGTGTAAGAGGTGTGAACCACTAATGCATATCTAGTGCGGCGTTTGTCTATTTTTGTAATTTCCAATTTATAAATAACTTGTGTTGTCTTGTGTCTGACTTTTTCCATTCGTACTTTAATATGCAGCGAAGCCATTTTTACAAAGTGCTTTAAATTTAAACGATTTACCTATAAAGGCTTATTAGGCTCTTTTTTCAAAAGGGTGAACCTTGTGCTCTATAAATTTTGGGGTGTTCAACTCGCGCCTAACCTATTTGACATATGTCAACAGTTGATAGTCAAACATGAAAGTGTGTAGGGAACAGCAGTTCTAGAAAATTTACAAAATGTTAGGAAATAAGTAATTGCAAGACCAGGTAAGCTGGATGTTACGAAAGTGAGTGTGGCGGACACGACGTCGGCCACGGTGGCGACGGGTGGCCCGGAGTGCGGCCCCGGGGCCGCCGAAAAGGGCGCCGGTTGTTGGTGGTCTTCACTAGCGGCAATGGGCTGCTTTGGAAATCGAGACTCTCAACAAGCCACAGGAGGTGAAGACTCTCGACACCAAAAGCGTATAAGCGATCAAATAAATAGGCAATTACAAAAGGATAAGCAGGTGTATCGAGCCACACATCGTCTTCTTTTACTTGGTGCTGGAGAGTCGGGCAAATCCACCATCGTCAAACAGATGCGTATTTTGCACGTTAATGGTTTCAGTGAAACTGAAAAGAAGCAAAAAATAGAGGATATAAAGAAAAATGTTCGGGATGCTATTTTGGTAAGACACTTTTTACTACATTTTTACTTCTTTTAGTTTCGGCACACGTTTCAAACTTAAAATTAAGTCATACTTTTTAAATAGATTTCTAGTTAACAATTTAAATTTATTTGTAATTTAGTGCAACAAATGATAATAAACACAGGCATCGTTAAAATTTTCTTTTTATAAAGTTTATAAACAAAGCAGAAAGTATAAAAAAAAGTCTCGAATATTAAACAACTCCGTTTTTTAGGTACTTATTTTTTATGTGAATTTCAAAATATATTGCTTAACGGCCACCATCAAATTTTTAAAGAAAACATTCTTAAAATTCTCCATCCGATACAATTTGAGATCTTTGATGGAACTATGAAAGAACTTACAAGTTACTTTTCGTGGGGGATCTCTTATGCTTGACTACACACGAGAAGATAGGTTGGTTTCGGGTGGATATTGACAGCTGTGGGCCATTAATAAATTACAATTAAATGAAAGATTTAAACATATTCTATTGTGTTATCAAGGTCATTTGGGTTAAGCACAAGAGATTACAATAAATGTTGAATGACTGTCATAGGGGTTGTCACATGAGAGATATTTTATAAAGTATTATTGCTTTATAAAATTATTTCAAGTTAATATTTATCTTATATCGAGATGCTGGTTTATAAATTAAAATATAATACAAAAATTTAATGATAAATAATATTATGTTTAC
The DNA here is from genome assembly GCA_947369205.1 of Cantharis rufa. Lineage (NCBI taxonomy): Eukaryota > Metazoa > Arthropoda > Insecta > Coleoptera > Cantharidae > Cantharis > Cantharis rufa. Next base: position 94,048,889 of record OX376303.1, read on the forward strand.
CATTTTTGAAAACTTTGATTTGCCTTAGCACAACTTTGCCGAAGGCAGGAGGCTGTGTTAAAAAAGTCAGAATTAGTACTTATTTGGCTTTTTTAAATTAGTTGGTTTAGGATTAGAAAATTATACGGATTGTCTGCACAGAGTTTGACAAAAGTTGCAAAATCCCATGCTCTTTGTTTTGTTTAATTCAGCTAACATCTATTTTAGGCATAGGATACATATTACGAGAAGATCAATCGTAGGCTTCCTAAAAGAGTTAGTATACACCTGTTGTTTGGGTGGCCACCTGTACCTCGAATTCAACCTAACTAATTTAGGTCGTATACTGTAAACACTTGTCGGGTGACAAGCTCAACTTAGCAATGTACTCAAATAATGGATGTCGATTTTTTTAAAGAAAGTAAAATAACTCTGCAAAACTATAGTATACCTAATATATAATTTGTAATGAGTATCAAAAAATTGAAAACTTATAGAACTGAATTGTTTCATATTTACAAAAGCATTAGCTGATGGGCTGCATTGCAATGAAAGCAATGTTACTGTTTTATTTTGGTGGCTGTTTGCAATTTGTCTGTCAATCCTACAAACTCGTCATAGAAAGCCAAAAATTAGCTCCCAATAAAACAATATTCTATTTGTATAGCAAGGCTTAAATCACAGGGGAGATTTGGTGGAGGTACTCGTAGTAATAAATGCCAAGCAGATGTAAGAAAATTTTGGGAAAAGTGAGTGAGATAATAATATGAGAAATGTGGGGAAATATATGAATGAGATGTCGGAATGTTTAAAGATTTTTACAAAAAGGAGATATGGTGTACATCATATTTATGTCTCGTGATTTATTCCTCGGTGCATAGGTTTTCAGAAAAAATGCTTCTCTTGTGACATTGATAAAATTCTCTTATTTTTGCAAAATTATGTATAAAATTCTAAATAAGTTAATATAGAAATTATTAGAAAACTTTTTGAGCAGCCCATAGTAAATATTATTATAGTTTGGCCTAGTCATAAAAGTTTTCGACTCATAGAAAATAAGTTCTATATTATTTTAACTTATTAAAAGTTTGATGAAAATATTTATAAAAATATGAAATATTTCTTTAAATACATTTTTTTATAAGAAATGTATGTTTCGAAGTTGATTTTAATGTCCATTTAAATTGTTATTAATAACATTCATATTTTATAACTTGTTAAAAGTATTAAATAAATAAATATATAATTATGTTAATTTAAAGCATTTCATTTAAGTTAATAGTCATAAAATTTATTTATTGCCATTTAAAAAGAATATTTTGGAGCACAAATTAAAGAAAGACCCCACATGATATTATTTATTATTGAAAATATTTTTAGTTGCACGTATATTGTTTAAATCCAATGGAATTTGTAGGCGATTGCATATTTTCAGTGGGTGCATGGGTTCATAATCAAGTTATAAATTGTTATCAACATTATCAATAGATTCGTGGTTTAAATACTGAAATTTGATGTTGACTAATGGATCAGTTTGAGAACAACCAAAAATATGCACCATCACTTAAAACCAAATTGCATGACGTTTTCATCATACTATGGCATCATCAGACTATGTCGGTACACACCATAGTTGAAAACTTCGCCTTTAGTTCTAAAAAGTGTGTTGTACATTTTTTGGTTATTCCAAAATACTGATATTGTGGTTGATGTAAACATTACAATATCTTAGATGTAGGTCAAACTGATAGTACATTATCATAATAGGGGGAATTTTACTTTACATATATATTAAGTATGTACAGTGGCGGACATTTAAATAACACACCTGCATGCAGTTTTACAAATATTCATTTTTTGTATACTTGTTATAATTTTAGAAAATCAAATTTCTGTAAGGGAGTATACCATAACGAAATAAGTTTAGCAAAAGTACGAATAATTTTTAAATAAATTTATTATAAAAATTCAAAAAAGTAAAACCTACAAACAGTAGGAGTAAGTGGATTTTCATCAATAGATAGATAGAACTCCGAAGAGATTTCTCTTCATCAGGTACGAATTAACCCGCAAGTTAAGAGAGAATAGAAGTTTTAGACTGGTCAGCTTAATCTCCGAATCTCCATCCAATTGAGGATTTATAGAATGAGGCTGAAAGAAACATTAATTGTTCATTAATAACAAATTTGGAACAAGTTGGAGGCTGAAATTCAATTAACGTGGAACTCCATCTCTTCAGAACATTGCCAAACGTTAATTTCATTAATGGGACGTCGTTGTAAAAAGCTGTATTGGGTGCAAATATTAATACTATTTTTATGTAATTGAAGAGCTTAGTGGATGAACATGTTAACTGACATTTTTGAAGAAATTGAGATATTCGTATGGATGAACCATGTTATTTTCTCCTTTAAACATAGCTCGTTTCGCCTTTTCGCTAGTCTTTCAATTAATGCAATTTTCAGTGGACGAAGTTGTGATTTGCACAGGTTGGTGCTGTAGTGTCAACGGAAGAACGTGTCTTGGAACCTGTACTGCGAACATGTGGATGAAAGAAGATGTCATGTGTATTTTGGAAATTCCCTGTCTTCTGCCAAGCTACAGCAAGTCGACAAGACCCAAACATTTTGAATATCAAACTACCACAACATGTAGTAAAACCTCTGATTATGTGAAGCAGAGAAAAAGAGCAAACTAAAAACTTTAAAACTGATTTTATCCTGTCTTTTCATCAGCTCCTTCGTGGCGCATAGGTTTTATTACTAAAAAATCGAAACAGAACATTGCAATGAAATCAGATTCCTTACCCACGATTGCTTTCCAAATCGGTAATCTTGTTGATGTAATAATAACAAATTTTTATTTAAATGATTTCAAAACAGACTGTGATTTCCACGCAGTACCACAACCCTACTGTGTCATCCAATTTCATTAAGGTGAGAAAGTTATAGACTACTAACCTGATACAAATCCCCAAAAAAGCGGACACGTACAACCTCTACTGCTGCGTATCACAATCAAACGCCTTTTTTCTCATCCAACTTATAGAAAGTGGTGTTGTCAAATATCGGCCGTAATGTAACGATGGGTGACATCACAAAAAATTGTTTTGGGTTCTGTAATGTAGTTTTTACAATTACTTGTTTCTTTTTCTGTGGAAATTTATGAATGAAAGTGGTAAAGAAAACTAGAAGGTTCAATTCTATTTAGTTTATACTTTTTTTTTACCAAAAATTCTGTATTACAGCCGCTATATGACGGCCACCGCTTCCTGAGAAAACAGAAGTGGCACCTGTTGTATCTAGCTACCAACTTGTTGCAGCAAATTATACTACATCACATTATTTCACTGTTTAATAATTATTATTTAATATAATATTATGTATTTTTCTCAACATGGTATTAGGCAGTATTGGATTCAGTGGCTTGAATATAGTAGTTACCTAGACGCATTACCATTTGTGTAATGCTGTATGCTATAAGATGAATTTTAACTATTTTGATGCAATGTATATTATTTCTAAGATATCTCACAAGTTCTATCTGAAAAACGAAATTATTTTACTAAAGGTTTTCTTATGTTGAATTTTAGAACCATTTTCTTACACTATATTTAGCATCGAATTCCGTAACCACGTTTTGAATTAGACCAATTTAATCGACAAGTTATTTGAACGTGATTTGATGATTATAATAACAGAAATATTGTGAGTGTGTAATTTAAGATGAGGTTCAATGTGTTATGTACATGGTACATAGACAACTCACTCAAGTTTCTACAACTACAACATTCTACAACTTTTAGAAAATCTTGAATTTTTATTAACTGAAGCTAGCCGATGTTATTTATTTATCTACTGAGCTGGTTCTCCAAATATTTACTTGTGGTTATGACAGTTTTCTTCTTATTGCTTTTCATTTAGAATTACAGTTTACAGACCTAAAAGCGCTAGACAGTTCTGTGGGGGTTCAGATTTATATTTTTCAAATTCTACAGATATCTCGATTATCGACAGTTTGTGAATATGTAGGTGTAAATAACAATATACAATTTTTTTCTAGAGTAAAATCTAACGTAAGTACATTGTGCATCTGAGTGAAAATAAATTTCGCGATATACATAGATGAGATCGAAACCGCAGTCATCCTATAAGGCGTTTTTGCAATGCATAATTTTTTCTTGATACTATGTTGTCTCTAAGGCTTGCATTGAATGATCTAGCCCTTAACTGTATAATCTTAAATTATCTCAATTTTTGTGAAATTTTTATATTCCTTATCGGGATATATTGTAATTAAATATACATAGGTTTAAGTGCCTCACCTTTTGATTATAAGTTGATCAAAATTGAGCGTTAGATTTTACTTTCATTTCCAATAATATTAAATGTAGGTTGATTTTGGTTGGTGTTTTATCTTATTTACCGAAGGTGTTCTGATAATGATTGAAAAAACTATTTTGAAAACCTGAAGGTGGTTAAAATATCAGAACAATAATGGTATTTTATACAGTGCAAAGAGTTGACAGTTGAGTCCAAAATTTGCAAAAATACAGAGAGATGTGAGATATATTAGAATTCTTTTTGTTTATTTCTCTGGATAAACCAAGTTAGTTTAGCCAAGTCTAGGTAAAGGTAGATAAACAATTATTAACCTTCTGAAACTAATATGCGTCTACGAGACAGATGATTTCGAATTTACTCATATAATATTATTAGATTGGAAAAACAAATGGGAAATATAGTTTAGTCTATTTCTTTAATACCCCAACTTAAATAAAAGATACATTTAGCTCATTAATTTTTAAACTGAAAGATATTTTTCGAGTTCATCTCCGAAGCTGATGATGTTAGTTTGCGAGTAAAATTTAAATAATATATTAGTTCTGTTGATTCCACCTCGAAATGTCTGCTTTTTAACTCAAATCAATGAGCTCCGTTACATTCTGAAATTTGATAGAACCTCATTCTGTATTTCTGAAATTTTCTGATGAAAATTAATTTATTCGGTGTGATTCTGGGGAGAGATACCACCATTTTCGTGCTTTGGAGAACACATCAAGTCGTTGATTAGTTCACATGAGTTGATGATTGCCAATGAGTTCAGTAAAACAGGGTCATATGCACATCCTAGGTTGGTCGAGCAAGCTACCTCGTATTTAAAACAAATAAAATGCTCTCAGTATTAACTTCAGAACACTACAGAGGCTATTGTTGATACCAAACAGGAGAGAAAGCAGTCGGATTCAAGACGCATAATATGCAGGAAGAATTGGTTTATTTCGACTTTTTTTTTAAAAGCCTTTGAGTCTAATAATCAATGTTTTTGCCAAGTTTTTCTAATGTAAATTTGCTTTTCTGTGTATATGATTATATTTTTATATTTGCATCTAATGCATATAATGCATCTATCGATCTCTCCCACTAAACCACCCATAAAACTGAAATTTTGTATGGACATAGGTAGAGAGGTTACATTAGATTTAAGGCCATTTGTACGAAATCCTGTGAAAGGGACAGTTAAATCAGGTGAATTTGAACCGATGGTATTGGGTGTGGAATCCCGAGATTTCTGGTTGTACTAAGTACAACATCTTCATTAGAAGATCTGTTCTTTTAAGTTAGGACTTGACACTTACGAGGAAAATTTAAAAAACAGTTTTTTAAATATATTTTTAAATTTTGAGAATTAATATTTAATTTATAGAAAAGTATTTGAACTAACTATAGAGGAAGGGACAAAAACCGGGCGAAACCGAGTACTAATACTGTAATTATGTTATAAGCTATTTTATTATATATCCTACAGTGGCGACAGTCAAATATTATTGATATATTGCTGCACTTTTAAACCGGACATTTCATCTTACCGCTACTATATAATTTATTTAATACTCATATAGAATTTATATTATTCTGTTTTTTTTTGCAAAGTATATCTTTAAATTATTATTAAAATCAATTCAAATAAATTATAAGTTTTTAAGTTATCATATTATTTTAAAAGCTATTTTTCTTTGATTTAGAAACTCGAACAAAATAATAGTAGAAAATTGTGTTTAATGGGGGTTTAATTACGCATTTAGGTGCATTAATTACCAATGGTACTTAATTATAATTACATTGGTGTAATTTTTACTTACCTGCTTTTAAACATTTAAATTGAATTAGCATAATAAATGCTTTTCCTTCTGGGTTTTTCAAAGGTCATCTTTAACCAGCACAAGTTTTTTTTTTAAATTAGTTAAATAATAAAAATTAGATATTAATAATTTTTAACATTTTAGTCATTCATCGAAGCAAAAATTATATTAATATCGTTTTATAAGTTAAAATTAACAACTTAACTGATTAATGATTTATTTTATTTGTTTCGATTAAATTTTATGATCCTGATTATGCAAATTGTATTTTAATGCGAAAATTATAAAAATAATAAATTAACTTTGATTTTATTTTAAAATACTTGCGGATTAATTGAAGTCAACAGATGTTAAATTGTAAATTTAACTTGAAGTTGGTGAGAAATATCAGTGATAGATGATTATAAAATTTATAGTAGGTGCTTAAATTATTAAATAAAGGGTGAACTTACAGCATAAAACTTTGGCGTTCATTAATAATTAGCAAGTTTTAAAATTTTATTTCTAAATATACAGTGAGATTGTTTGATTTGGAATCAAAATTTGTAGAAAGAATTTTCTCAGAACATTTTTTAAATCGTGATTTGTTTTTGAGCCGAGAAATTTTTTTTTAAATGACGACCCTTATTTTTTTTGACGGATTTGGATAGAACACAATTTTCCTAGTATGAATTCAAGGTTAAAGTATTTTTATATTTTCATACTCCAAAAATTGTGCTCGATCCAAATCCGCAAAAAAAATAAAGAGTCAGTAGCAGAAAAAAGCGACATTTGAAATAATAGGGTTGATGTGTCCAAGGATTTTCTGAGAAAATTCTTTTAAAATTTGTTCCCTACTTGGGCTTACTAGGACAAAATTTTCTGAATATTAAGGATGGGGTTTTGCAGTACTTCAATAGAATACCAGCTTTGCTCGTTTAAAGATTTGAGAACAACTGTTTTAATTAGTACACAGCTTTGTCGTTGTTACGCAGGAATGACATCCGTATTTTGTTATCTTGAAATTTCTAATTTAATTAATATATAGTCATATTAATTTTTGCACGATCTAGAAAAGATATAATAATATCTTATCCTACACTAAACTAATTTTATTATATTTATTTCGTTACTACATAATTTTTATTATGAAAAATTATAACTTTTTTGCTATAATTATAATACAGTTTTTTATAGTTATTCTTAAAATCTAAATTTCATTAGATATTTATAGTACTTTTTCTTCTATTTTGGGCACCGATTGGTTCTATGACTATACTATAATTTTTTCATTTGGCTAGAAATAAGCTTCTAAATACATAGATATAGAGATAGTTCAGCCATTAATTTACGAAGCCTTCTAGAGGAAGTGCTCTACATCAGGCTCGAACTAGAACAGCGGAAAATTTGTTGAGAAAGTTCTTAAAAATCACAAGGTGGATTAGCTATTTTTTAGTCAATGAAGACTTTGAAATATGACAGTTACGGCCCTATCAGGACTAGGAGATTGCTTTATGCTAGAATTTTGAGTAAATTATACTTACAATACAGTAGAAAAACTATATTAGCCAGAACAATATTTCTTTGGTAGTTTCATGACTTTGTGAGTTTTCGTATCTTTGTTGACAAAGTTAACCATCTTTTCGACTGTGCTGATGTGATGAACAAAAAATTGAATTTTCGAATTATTAATAGAAATAATAGAAATTATTTTAATTGATTGAAATTCGATTTCACTAGAATCTTTCTTTATTTTTCAGACCATTACTGGCGCTATGTCCACGTTATCACCTCCGGTGGCACTGCAACATCCAGAAAACCAAGCTCGAGTTGATTATATACAAGATTATGCATCGGGACCTGACTTTGATTATCCACCTGAATTTTATGAGCATACGGAGGCTCTCTGGAAGGATAGAGGAGTGCAGGTTAGTTTTCTGTAATTTATATTTTAGTTTATTCGATTTTCTTTTGGTTTTTTCTCTTTTGTGACCCATGCAGTTTATTTAAATTTTAGTAAGTTTTCTTTTGGTTAGCACGATGGAGCTTGTAACTTGTAACTTAAGTAAACGAAACAACATTTCTGGGCTACCAACAGAGAACTTGGCGATTGTTGTGTTTTGTATATAAATTGTGTTAATTAATCCTTTTCCCTGTATGTTATAATGTTTTTACAGACTACGTTTGAGAGAAGTAATGAATACCAGTTAATAGATTGCGCAAAGTATTTCCTAGATCGAGTAAATACTATCAAACAAACAGATTATACACCTACCGAGCAGGATATCTTGCGCTGCCGTGTACTTACCAGCGGTATTTTTGAAACGCGCTTCCAAGTTGACAAGGTCAACTTTCAGTAAGTGTTTTACTATTCCTTTGTTTGTATATTAAGTTTTTGGGATTACGAATGCGTTAAATTTACGGTGGAATTCCATTTAATCGTCATTGCTGTGATAATGAAATAAAACACATGCGTGTCATTATTTTGTGGTTTCCTTTATACTAAATCATACTAATGGAATCTCACCGTGTTTGCATGCAAAATAAAATTTCTTTCTTGATGAGCGGTTCTTCAATTTTAAATATTTTCTTATAGCATGTTTGATGTTGGTGGACAAAGAGATGAACGCCGAAAATGGATCCAGTGCTTCAACGATGTTACGGCAATCATATTCGTGACAGCTTGTAGTTCTTACAATATGGTTTTACGTGAAGATCCAACACAAAATCGGCTAAGAGAGAGTCTGGATTTATTTAAATCAATTTGGAATAATCGATGGCTACGCACAATTTCGGTTATCCTTTTCCTTAATAAGCAGGATTTACTTTCTGAAAAAATTTTAGCGGGTAAATCGTTTGTAGCATATCAAAGTTTTTTTTATTGAAATTTGTTTTTATTGAAGGTAAAAGTAAATTAGAAGATTATTTTGCCGATTTTACAAGGTACCAAACACCTTTAGATGCCCCTGCCGAAACGAGTGAACCTCCCGAAGTCATACGGGCTAAATACTTTATCCGAGATGAATTCCTGGTATGTTTTCAGTAATTTTTTTTTAGCTCCTAATAGTTTTAGTGTTGATGATTGCTATTTAGTTTAAGTAGATAATCAAAAGGTGTTTCTCCACTCTTAGAACTTGTAAATTGTATAAATAGAACCTGTACAGTTTGGTACGATTAGATGATGGTTTTTAGTCATCTAAAAGTTTAAAAACTGTTAGATAAGGCTTGAAAACTTACTACAACCTTTTTTTGTGATAATAAAGTTGTGTGATGGTTTTCAGCACATTTTTGCTTAGAAAATAATGACAATACGTTATATATTGTACAGGCTTGTACAAACATTTTTTAGCGTTCAAGGGGCTGGAAGCTTAAGCACTGTTAATAAAAGTAATATGTAACTTTTACCAGCACATTTTTTGCCTTATTATTTTAGAAGTAACAAAAGTACACAGAGAGCTTTGCTTTAAGTGTATCGACGTTGAGATCTTGCTTATTTTAATTTTTTTGTGATAAAAAGACTAATCAAGTTAAGTATATAAATTAAAAATGTATTGTCAGGTTCAGGAACTAGAAGCAAAAAACCATATTTAATTTTCTTAGTCATCATCGTGTTTAGTTTTTATTAAGTTGAATTTACTGTTAGAAAAAAACACAATTTTGTGGAATAATTCTGCGCCGTATAGTTTACTCATATGTGAAATTAATTTAATGTAAAAATTGTACCAAAACAACAGATTTATTGCAAAACACATTTGTTAACTTCAAATTTTTATTGTGTCAAGCATAATAAATTCTTGCAACGCAATAAGAAATTTACGAAAAAAATAACCAGTGCGTTACATAAATCTGAGGTGTCCTTTTGAATAATATACTGGATTATTTATGTTTTGTGTAGTTTATTTTCACTATATTATGTAGTTTTCGCGCTAAATGTCACACTTTTATTTATGCAGATATAAAAATTTGGAAAATATTTCATTCGGGAATTTCCAAAACTATACATTCTAAAAATTCGTTTAGTGTAGAAAGTTTGACGATGACTGAGAAAACGAAACGACGCTTTAAATGTCAAAATTTTGAGAATTTGAAAATTGAATTTTTCTAATTTTCATAATAAGCGAGATCTTCGTGTTGAGCCACTTAAAATAGAGCACTCAGTATGTAAATAAGTGTATTCCTTTAGAATCAGAAACTTGAAAATTATTTAAGTCTTCTATTTGTACTCTGTACTTGACGAAATTTCTTGCATTTAACTTTCCTTGTATTCTCATATTATATTTCTTGGCTTTATTTTTCTATACTTTTATCCACTTTCAGCGTTTAAACGCGTTTATTAATGACACCTAGTAATTATGTTATTAATTTGAATGAATTCAATTATAATTTAGCTTAACCTTGAAGCTACTTAATTTAACGACAATTAAACAAGATTGCATTATGGAAAGCATTTTTAATTGTCTAAATATAGAAACAGCTGTAATAGACAGTTTCAGAAACATTGCATTTGATCTTTTTTAAAAAAATTGAATTGGGTTCGATTATATTTTTCTGTAATTTATCCTGAAGCACTAGCTGCCTCTTCAGTTGTCACTACAAATTTTCAATTGCAATGAGATACGATTTTCTAATTTTTTCAACATGATTTTTTTTTACTTGTAACTCTCTAGAAAATCTGTTTACATTTTCAGCTTTTTTCAATTTGTTTATAATTAGGTATGTAATTTCTAATCAACAAAATATGTCTGGTATATGTAAATTTGTAGCTTGCATATCAAAGTGGAATGTTCAGAAAACTATCTAAAATTTTCCAAACTCCAAAATTAATGTATCCTGTGTTGATAAAATTGTTACTTGTAGACAGCACTTCACCCATTTATGTGCAATACACAATTTCTGTTTATGTGTTATACAATCTGTAGTTCAGGATTTTCAAACTAAGTAAAAGGGCGGGAGGGAAAACAATATTTATTTATTTCTTTAATAATCGTCGGCAAATGAAACTTAAGTATTTTTTTTTGTATAATAAAGTTTGAGAATCTCCAAGCACTTGAGGATTGAGTTTTGTTTTTTTTCTAAACTAATGTGTGTGGAAATAACTAATTTTTGTTTGTTGTTTTTAGTTTGAGTTTATTATACAGTTTCTTTTTGTAGAAATTTTTCTCATTTTTAATAAATCTTTCAGCACATTAGTACAGCACCTGGAACTGGGAAGCATTATTGCTATCCTCATTTTACGTGTGCAGTGGATACTGAAAACATCAGACGAGTATTTAACGATTGTCGTGACATTATTCAACGCTCACACCTTTGTCAATATGAACTTTTATAAGTGGACACTACATTATTTTACAACTTTGATTTCTAATGCTTCCGGTTTTTTTTCAACTAATCATTTATTTTTAATTCAATTAATCTGTTTTACCATGAGAATTGCATTAATATTATAATATTCGTAGTTGGAGTTATGTCTTTGGACTTGCTTTGATTTGACATTTTTTAGATTGTGATATTTGTTAATGTTTAAATTTAGAGTTATAAAATGGTTGTAAATCAGTGGTATATGCAATTTTGTTAAAAGTATGTGGAAAAGTCTTGAGGAAATTTCTTGTATTACCTAAGGTGGTTGCACACCAAAACGTATGAGTTTTGTAGTGTGAGAGGCAAAATTCAATAAAATCTACCATCCTTGCATATGCTACTGCTATGTGGGTATAATTTTTAAATTACGTTTGCATATGGCTAAGTATTAGTTGAGTTTGCATTATTTTTAAATCCCATTTTCGTTCCGAGCATTCACTTTGTTCGCATTTACACAATTTTAAATAATTTGTGATTCAAAAAAACCTTTTTAATTCAAATTCTGCACTCATACCTACCTGTTTTCTAATTTAGTTTGCTCCTACAATTATTCGTAGCACACATTGATCATAGTACCAATACGCATTATATTTTTGCAATAAACCTATTTTGAGTTTTTCCTGCGGCTAGAGATGAAAATAATAATGAAGAAAGTTTGCTCAAATTTTTGGGATGAATACTGGAATAATTTTAAGCTATGGATGGCTCGGAAGGTTTTAGTTGAAGAAAATAAATAAAAAAAGTTTTTTAAATGTTGGAAAATTAAACTAACAAAGCGTTTCTTTTTTATCGTAATATAATTTTATTGTGACGTTTTTCATTTTATTATTTTAAAATCATATTTCAGCACGTTGCCAGAGCATCGGCATACGAACACCACTATCTTTATCCACATAATACATGTGCAGTGGATACTGAAAACATCAAACGAATATTTGAAGATTGTTCTAATATAATTCAACGTTTACACCTCACCTCATTGCATCATCTTCTATAACTGGGGATACACTACAAAGTATTATTCAAGTTTTCTTTCATTTTTTTTTATTAACCTTTTATTTTTGTCAACTTGATTTTAGTTGAGTTTCGTTTTGACTTAAAATTTCAAGTCTAGTTAAAAACTAACCAGTAAAAGTGCAAGTAAAACTTTATAGTATAAATTTTATCAGTGTACCTTAAAGTATGCTATCCTTGCTTTAGAATATTGTGGATGTAATTTCTAAATTATGTTTGCATGAGTTTTAAGTTGAGTCTGTATTATTATTTTTTTTTAAATTACTCATTTCACATACCTACTGTTTTATATACAGGATGCAGTGACGCTTTTATAGGTGTGCATGTAGCGCTTTATGACTCACAAATTCTAATATAAAAATATTTTAGTTTATTGGCAGGGAAACCAGGTAAAAATTATACCAATAAAAAATATGACAAGTCTGATCGGTAGGACAAATTCATTTTTTTTTTAAACTTTTGCACACGTATTGTGGTTCTAATCCGCTCCCCCAGAATTTATTTATCTTAATTACTTACATGGTCATCCTAAATTTCCTAGTTGTATTTTTGAAGGTTTCTTGAGATGGATCCTATACAAAAGCATTTGAAAGAATTTTGTAGTTTAGGTTTGTAATGAGATGAAGAGGTGGTTAATGATTGGCTTCACAAAGGGGAATTAAAATTTAATCTACTATTAAAATTTTACAGCAATGTAATTATTGTGGAATTTTAATCGTAGATTAAATTTTAAATAGCCGTTATGAACAGAAATTTATTCTGTAATTCGTCATTTACGAAAGGATTATTTCATAAGAAATGAGTCATAGAATACCAGCTTAAAAGTGAGACAATTTGAATCATAAGTATAATTTATGCCCTAGTCCTACAAAGGTGAATTAAAATTTTAATCCTAGAATTTTTCCTATTTAAATCGTAGATTAAATTTTAACAAGCCTTTGTGAAACTGGGCATTGGTCTTCCATATGTTGTTAATTGTTACTCGCACTAGAAAGCAAGGGGCGAATCGCGACTGGAAATAGGTGTAGAAAAAAGTGGAAATATGGAATTATTATCACGAGAGTTGGATTATAATTTAACTTAGTTTGTCTTGAATAACTCGAGTAAATGATATAAAAAATGTTCCACACATCAAACATATTTTTCTTAATCTTTTAGATATCTTGCATCGTTTTTGACTTATTTTATTTACTATAATTTCCGGGATATGTAAATTTCTCCCATGGTCATAAATAATCTGTTGTAATCTGACCATTGAGGGTCCGGGGGTTTAATTTCAAATTTTTTGTGTAGATTTTTTTTATAGTTAATTCATAAAATAATTTTGTCAAGTTCTATAGAAGCTTTAGAATTTTAAGAATATTTAAGCTTTCTGCATAGCAATAAGTTGTATCGGTTTATTCAAAGATTTAGGAATTGCAACTGCAGGAATTTGAATCAAAAAGAGGAATTGTTTTGCAAGATTTTGGTATTACTGATTCTATTAGCATTACATAAGCAAATATTATTGAGTTTTTCAAGTAGCTAATGTAGTTGAAAAGATTATCATCAGCTGGAAGATGGATGTTAAATAGGAAGTCTTACAAATAGGCCTTATTAAAATAAATATATATGACCAATTTTTTTTTTAATTCACCGAACGTGGGATTATATTTACTATTTTTAGTACACAAAGTATGGTAAATTGCATTATTACTGTTATCGTGCCTTCCAATTTAAAAACACTATTTGTTGATAATCTTTTGAACTGCATCAGGTGTTTTTAAAACTCCTATAAAGTTTGTCTATCTGTCTCTCTAAATTGACCTTCTGGAACAGTCATTTATTCTGAATATATATCGATTCACAATCATAATATTATATTAAAACTTTTTAGCGAATTATTTAGGTTTGGGCTTTGTCAAGTTAATTAAAATTGGTAGGTTTCATCACAATACTTACCCCGTCTGTCTAGATTTAGATGTGAATTTTAATGGGGAACCGTCTACGGCGCATTTCTTTTATATAAGGGAAATAGTCGACTTGGTTTTTTAAGACCTTTGGTTGTACCACAACCTCCCGTATCCTAGTTTGTCCCTAGGAAGACCTGAAAGTTTTTCTTTTTCAAATTATTCTTTGATTTACTTTTCGTCCTTTCTTCTGTTTACCGAAGGAACCTTTCTTATCTGAATTGTTCTTTCTCTTAGGGAATATCTTATTGCAGATTTTTATTATTAGTTAGTTTTTAGAGTGGAGAGAAATTAATTTAAGCTAATTCGTTTTAGTGTATTTTTTTGTGATAAAAAGTCTTAATTGAATGAAAAATTTCAGCGTATTAGCACGGCCTCAGGAGAGGGAAAGCATTATTGTTATCCGCATTTTACGTGTGCCGTGGATACAGAAAACATCAAAAGAGTTTTTAACGATTGTCGCGACATAATTCAACGTATGCATCTTCGCCAATACGAACTGTTATAACCGCCCACTTCATCTTCTAGCCGCTTTGTCTCCAACGCTTTTTTACTAACACTTAGCTTTATGTTTTAACTAAATTTACTACCACGAACTCTATTTTTATGAATTTATTAATACGTACTTTTGACCATCACGTAATTTGAATTAAAAAAAAAAAGAAAAGCTTTAATTTTGAACACATTTATTAAGCTGTTGGACCAAAAATATAAGCGGTGATAACAAATGCAACAGTTATTTTGATGAAAATGCAAGACATGATGGTCAAATGAAGCATTTCTGTGTTAGGTGTCTTTGATAAATAGACGAACGATTGTTTTCATTCATTACAATAATTAGTACAAATTGATTGCATACATAAACATCACTCGCTCTAACAAGAAAGGTCATAAATCTGTATGTACCATCTGCGTTTAAAAATCGTTAACTGTTTATCAAATTCACAAATTCTCTTTAAGATTTTATACATAAGAGGTATGTGTTTTATATATGGTGGCGTAATTTGATTTTATCCCTGTTATGAAAAATATTTTTCGATTTAAAAATTTATTATATTAAATTTGTCTATTAATTTTACTAGGAATATATTTAATTAGGCATCGAAATTAATTATTTTTATGTGTAGTCAAAAAGAAAAAAAAATGTTAAACAGATACAAAACAAATACTTTCTTTTACGATGTTGAGTGTGCGACACGACTTACGTTATAATATGAATCTTTGTTGTTGAATTTTTTTTATTTAAATTTTATTGCATTAATTGTTTTGTGAACTAATGTGACGTTTTTGTTCATTTTATCTTGATGTTTCGGTTTTTAAAGTTTATTATTATTATTTATTACGTGTATTTTTGAACATTGAGATGAATAATGCAATAGAATTTTTCAACAGATACTTACGCATACACTTTTGTGCACAAATGATGAACGAAGAAGCCGTTTTTTCGGTGGACTTTTATTAAAAAAAATTTTGTTTAACATATTTCTCTATTTAATAAATTTTAGTAGTTTTAAGCGATGGAGACCTTTTAATTTTACAAAAATCATCTGTAGCAGCACAATTCAGAGTGTGTGAGTCTAATTCTGATTTTGAAAAAAAGTGCGAAATTGAAAATTCTATAAAAGTTCATAAAATAAGGTCAACCGAATAAAAGTTAAAATTTCAAGTTTAGTTAAACGTTTACGATGATTTAAAATAAATTTGTTGTTGCTCTTCGTTTTGCCCTCTTTTATGAACTTTACTTAGGCGAAATTCATCACTCTCAAAACATCATGCTTTTATTAGTTTAGTAGAAAACTGATTATTAATAATTAATATATATGTGCTAGTCTAAAAATACGGAAATGTACGACTTTGGATCGAATGGAGTTGTGCACTTCTGTTATAAAAAGAAGTTTACTGAATGTTATATTTGTTAATAAGTTATACATACATATTTATAACTGTAAATTTGACAGGTTGTGTTTTATCGGTGTATTGTCGGTAGATTTTATTCATGCCCTCATCCCCTCCCTCCCTCCCTTCTTCCCGAAAAATTGTCATTGATGCGTGTATTTTTTTAAAAAGTCGATCAATATATTATAATTAATTACCTAATTAGCTGTGACATTATGTTCGAATCATAAATACATAATCATCGTTTATATATATTATAAAATAATGATAAGCATTATTTGTTTCACTTAAATTGATCATCTTGCTGCTCTCATCAATTTTGTACTGAAGAACTTGTCGTTTCTTATTCTTAGGAATAGTAAAGTAAATATACCGATGATATACAAGTGAACTGTCAACTCCTAACCCTTAGGGACATTCAAGAAAACAAATGTTCCCTAGTTAGGTAATATTAATTGCACAAGTGCAGACAAAAGCAATTCTCTATAGGTACAGTCTATGAGAGGAGTGCAAGTATGCGTGAACTAATCTTTGTGAGCTGATCTAAGCAGTATTCTTTTGTTTTACTTGTTTATTGTTTTGCCAATATTGTATATGTGAATATAATACGAGGTTCATCGCACGAGCCATTTTTGAAACAACTAAATTGCCTGAAATGAATCTCGTATCTATAAATATATAAATAAATGAATATGAAAAAAATTATATTAAGAAATGTAACTGAATGATCTGTAATAAATATGTCTTATTTAATGAACTCCTTTATTTTATTCCTTCAAGTCCGTCAATTTTCTCTGGAATCATTAGTAGATCACAAAAATTCTTATGGATCAAACCTCGGAATTCTTCACTTGCTCTAATTAATTGTAGTCAAACATGTTGCAAAATAAATGAATAATTATTTAAATTTAATGAAACAATATTCCTCTGTTTTTAGGTTTATATATAAAATAACGGCCTATCGGGAAGGCTCTATTTCTTCATGGACCTATCCAGCACAGTAGGAGGAAAATCACTACAGCAGTAAAGTGTACACTTGAGCAGAGATTATATGCAGTAAGTAGCAGTAGGGCGGATCCAGGCCAAGTTTATGGAGAGTGTAAATAGGTGAAAACGTTCTTTGATTTTTTTCCTGGGGGGGGGGGTAAATAAATATATTCTGATATGAATTTATTTAGATTTTTCTCAAGTATCTGATAGGGTCCCCAAAAGAAGGCTTTTAAAAAAATTGGAGCATTTTGGTATTGGAGGTAAGCTACTACGATGGCTGTCTGCGTTTCTTCATAATCGAACCTTTAAGGTGGGAATAGGACAGACATTTTCTAGTGATGCGTGCGTTCTCAGTGGCGTCCCCCAAGGATCTGTGCTTGGTATCATATTCTACAAGGTGATTTAAATACGATGATGAGATGGTGTTCCGAATGGTTGCTCCCACTGAACGATAAGTGTGTTGTGATACATCTCAGTAAGAACAATCCGCGGTTGGGTTACACAGTTAACTGTTCTAGATTGGGAGTTGTTGTGTTGTTGAGCTATCAAACGATCTTGGAGTAACAATAACAAACGACCTTTCATGGAGTAGTCATATAAACAAGATCTGCAGTCGAGCTAGAACCATGGTCTATCTTCTATCTAAGTGCTTTGAGAAACCTAGTCTTCATTCGACTTCTTCTTGAGTTTGCTGGTCCAGTGGAAGCGTGATGTTAACATGCTCGAGTACTGCAACGCCATTGGCATATCCTTATCATAACAGACCATCTTATGAAGAACGTTTACGAATTATAAATTTGACGCCCTTTCACAATAGACGTTAGAGGGGTGATTTGATAATCACTTTTAGAGCGCTAAATCGTTTCTTTCCGATAGATATGTCTCACCTCTTTGCAATAATTAACATGGGCCAACGATTGCGTGGACACCGTTTGAAGTTACTTCGCGAGAGGTTTAAAACCAGATCTTGAGAGCACTTCAAGGGGTAAATATCTAGTAACATTTCTATACACAAGACTCGGAATTCCAAAGAATTCCAAAACTTCTAATGATTCCAACGATTTCCAA
The DNA here is from genome assembly GCA_947369205.1 of Cantharis rufa. NCBI lineage: Eukaryota > Metazoa > Arthropoda > Insecta > Coleoptera > Cantharidae > Cantharis > Cantharis rufa. Next base: position 94,067,264 of record OX376303.1, read on the forward strand.
AGAATTCCAAAACTTCCAATGATTTCCAAAGAATTCCACAAAATTCCAGTGATTTCCAAGAATTGCAGGGATTTCCAAAAGAATTCCTGGGATTTTCAAAGAATTCCAGAGATTTCCAAGGAATTTCAACAATTTCCAAAAATTTCAGAGATTTCCAAAGAATTCCAGTGATTTCCAAAGAATTCCAAGGAATTCCAAGGATTTCCAAAGAATTCCAATGATTTCCAATGGAATTCCAAACGAGTGTACACAAAATTTTCGGGATATTTACCCCTTGGAGCACTTTTTATCAAATCGTGTTTTCGGTGTCTGGAATGACCTTCCTGATGACATGGTGGCGGCTCCGTCTGTTAATTCATTCAAGAATCAGTTTTATCTTTTAGCTCTTCAATTTGTGTTATCTGTTGATTGTGTTCATTCGTTTTTACATTAAGGGGGGAAACCCATATAAACGGTCGAAAATGACGAGAAATTTTGGGATTTTTTTCTGAAGCAATTACTTCACCTATTGATTTCAACTTTGGAAGTTATTTTATTGAACATTCAAAAAATAGAAAAACATTTTTTTTAATCAAAAATAATTATTTATCATCTGACTGCAATCAATTGTTGAACGAATGTTTCCTGCGATGTCAAATTGTTGCAGCTGTAGCTTTTTTTGTTTTTTATCAGAAACAAAAAACTCAAAATCCATTACATTCTTTATAAAAGTACGCTGTCGATAAACCAAGAAAAAGTTAAAAAAGTTGAATAATGTTCAGCGAACATTTTTATGCAAAAAATGGTTGTAAAACTTTTTTTTATTAATAATGGAGGTTCATCGACAGCGTACTTTCATTAAGAATTTAGTTTGAATTTTTTGTTTTTGATAAAAAACAAAAAAACTACAGCTGCCGCAATTTGACATCGCAGGAAACATTCGTTCAACAACAATTGATTGCAGTCAGATGATAAATAATTATTTTCGATTAAAAAAAATGTTTTTCAATTCTTTGAATGTTCAATAAAATAACTTCCAAAGTTGAAAACAATTGGTGAAGTAGTTGCTTTAGAAAAAAATCCCAAAACTCCTGATTATTTTCGACTGTTTATATGAGTTTCCCCCCTTAATTTAATTTGTATTTGAATTTGTATTTGTAATTTACAGAGTTTATAGGATGCATCCTCAACTCTTAATGTTGTTTAATAATAATAATTTAAGTACAGGTAAGATTTTTGTTTATAATTCCTTGTCGGATGGTAATGTATTAAGCTGTATACCGGTGACCAATTTTAAACCCGATTATAGGATAAAAATGATAAAGATAGTATTTAATATTTTATTAAATATTAACCAAAGGGGAATCCCTGATAAAATTTTGTGTACAAGTGAAGGAAAATTGGAGAAAATCGAGGAAGTATTATAGGATTTGTGTTTCCCAACTTGTGAGCAATTTGATTGTTCAGGGGTAATTCGAATACGAGCTCGTCTATACTTTAAAAACAACCAGGCTTAATGTACGAAATAATTCATTTTTTGAATATGTGAAAATATGTATATTATGGTACATAAGGGGAATCAGAACTTGAAAAAAACTTGATTCGGCATGGTAAAAAGAAGTTGGGAAACTGCTATAGAATCTTTTTTTTTACTTTTTCAACTTTTGTGAAAAGAAATCTTAAGGCAATTCGAGGAAAAATCTTGTAAAAGGAAATAGTGATTTACCCCCTCCACGGATTTAAACATTTTTTTGTATCCGACAACAATCAAATATTTCTGTATGCCAGCACCATCTAGCAAAAATTGTCAACAAATGATTGCTGTGTAAATAATGCAATAACCCAACTTTTTTCTAACAAATAAAGAAATTGTTGTGTATGAAAATGGAAAGTGAAGCAACACTAATGATAACAGATAATTCTAAATCTGTTCATCAGGATTTAATTAATTATTATTGTGATATTAGCGTAAACAACGTGTGTCGAGTGTGCCTGGAAAAGTGCCAGCCACATAAAAAAATGTTGAACATATTTGAAACAAAACAAAAGCACCTACCCAGCGAAGTGTCCACTATGATCATGGCTTGTGCTTCAATACAAGTAACAGTTTTACATTAAGCATTTATATCAATCAAAGCAATTACTTCGTTTGTAGATTATGGAAGGCGACGGCTTACCTAATACGATCTGCAGTCGTTGCTTTTCAAAATTGAATGTAGCTTGGCAATTCAAAATATTATGCGAAAATTCGGACGCCAAATTGAGGCAATTTTATTTTAATAATTCTCAGCAATTGCAGTTTACACAAGAATTCGATGGCTTTAATTTTAAACCTGACCAAAACCTCTGCTTATTGAAACAAAACGAAAATATTTCGACTGCATACAATGGAACTACGAACGAAATGTTAAATTTCAACACTGTATTGTATTTGTATTTCTTTTATCGCAAAGTTGTTCTCTATTTCTCTTCAGGTGTCTTCGTGCGAAGAACAAAACGATGATGACTTGTGTAAAAAGGCGAAAATTGGAAAAAAATCAAAAAGACAAAAATTGGATGGTAAAAAAGAGCAAAAAGTACATCAGTGTGATACCTGTGGAAAAACTTTTAATAGAAGGGAATATTTAACACAACATATTAGAATACACACAGGTTCGTGTCGAGTTTTTTCTTTCAATATTTATAAATAATTTTATCGGATAATATTGTATATACTTCTTTGCAAATTATTGATATCCTTTAAATATTGGAAATTCTTTGCAATTCCTGGTAAATCTTGGGAAATCCCTGGAATTCCATAGAAATCGTTGGAATTCTGAGTCCTATGTGTACAAAATTTTTTGGAGATGTTATCCCTTGGTTAATTTACATCTTAACTTAAATATGTATCTTGAAATATTTTGGGAAAAATGCAAATCAAAATTTTAATTAAGCAATGTTAGTTTTACAAAATTTTACTAAAAAGTGGTCTGTGTGTCCTTTATCTTCAATCTCGATTACGAAGATTATCTTTGCTATGAACTTTCGTAATTATTAGCATGGAATATAATTTTCTTTCTGTGGAAATAAAAAAAATCAAATCAGTAGTACTATTACCCAGCATGGGTTTTGCCTGCCGAGGGAGGACGGATCTATGCACTGAAGCATCAAACATTAGCCGTCCTCTAAGGACATCCTATCAATATATTTTTTTAATTTATTTTATTTCTATTAAAACTTTCATATTTCACACCTGAGAGTGTTTTTAGGTGAAAAACCTTATAGGTGCCACTTATGTGAAAAGCGTTTTGTAAACTCTGGTCATTTAACAACACACATGAGAACACATACTGGCGAAAGACCACATGCTTGTAGTTTATGTCCGAAAGCTTTTTCGACGAGGCAGGAGCTAAACAAACACACAATGGTAAGTCGAAGTAAACTGAAATTTATGTTGTAATACGAATTTCTCGTTAGGTACATAATGGTGATCGTCCATTTGTATGCAAGATGTGTGGGAAATCTTTCGGCAGTTCTAGTAATTTATATTCACATTTGAAGCACCACACAGGTGAAAAGAATTTTACTTGTGAGCATTGTGGGAAAGCTTTTTACACGAAGCAAGAGCTCAAGCAACATCTTGTGATTCATACTGGTGAAAAAGCATTTTTGTGCGAATACTGCAATAAACGGTTTTCACAGATTGCCCATTTAAGGAGACACTCAAAACTGCATAAATAATTCACGTAATTAAGTATAAGCATTTTATTCCTTATCTATACATATTCAATAGTCTGGAGATTAACGTTTCTCTAAATGCAATTTTTTTTGTGTCTCATCAATCATATTTAAAAAGGTTACTTTTAGCTTGTCTCAGTTTATAACAAATTCTTTAAATTATTAAATTGGTTTTCTGTTTATCACCTATAGCTTTTTATTAAAATCTACAGGATATTTTTAATAGGAAATTTAATTTTCTGATTATTTATTTACGATTAATTAAAAAACTAAATAAACAATGTTCTCATTTTTGAAAACTTAACTGAAAATAATTTATGTCTTGCTGTTAAACGGCCCCGGGAGACAAAATTTTTGTTGCAGAGGATATAAAATTTTGATAATACGATAAAGCAATTTTTGAAAACTGTTTTAAGCATAGTACTCACATTCACAAATCAGCAACAAAATGTTTTTATATCTAGTTATGTTTTGTGGTTGCTTTTCAGAATATTACAACAAAATTCTCATGAGAAAATCAGGTTTTATTTGAATTAATCGATTTTTCAGTTTATTAAATAACATACCAGCTCAAAGTGGACGATAGTGGTTGCACATAATATGTGAAATCACCAAGAGTACAAAAGTAGAAAGGTAAAATCGGTAGGTGCCAACGATGTTCTAAACTTGTAACGTCACAATTAAGTACCTTCTGTTTATTTAAAGTAATCTATCCTAAATATTTCGTATTAATATCATAAAAAACAGAATCAGTGATTTAGGGAATTTAAATTTTTACTATTATATAGGCTAGAGATTTCACAAAATTTCATGAGATTTTATGAAGACTGTACAAAGGCTTCACTCAAGTTCAAAAGACTTCACAAAGTCTTCATGCAGACTTAGTTTTTCCTATTCCGCAGACTTAATTTAGTGATTACTTGTTTGGTTTAACCCCAATTACCTAACAATTAAAGTATTACTAAATTGGGAAAAATTAGTCTACAGAATTTATGAAATTACTAGAATTTGTATTAATTTATTGATCAAATATTTAGGTGGGATTATATTTAAATAAACACAGTATATTTTTATGTTGTATGAACGCACATTCTAATTTTATTATTTAAATTCCATGTAGCTTACCATGATTCAAATTGTATACTTGTGCAAATGTATTTGAACTTATGTACATTCCATTATTTATTTTATATTAGATGTTAATTGTAATTTAAGTAAATAAAATGTGCGATGGTACTCGAATATTCCTATAAATGAAATATAAATTATAATTTTTAAAATGCGAGTTATATTATTTTTTTATAAAAATCAACTTTTTTATTCGATTACCTTACCTTAAATTCACCTAGAGATTTCTAAGCATTGCTTGCACAGAATAAAAAGAAAAACGAGGATTTCCTGTAACTAATTTAATAAAAATATATTTTTTTTTATATACAATCAATCTAACAACAAATTAATATTACTAATAATAAAGAAATTCTATAATAAAAACAGGCATCTTTTGAAAATTTAGATGCACTTTTAATTATTGTAAACAATGGGTTAATAAAATCCGCTTAAAAATTAAGAAATTACCTTAGAACCAATCTAAAATTTAAAAAATATGGCTTATAAATGGTTAATCTAAATGGTTAGACACACTTTTCAAATTTTTGTACTACGCTTTTCTAACATTCAATGTGTGCGTTAATTTTAAAAGAATATCTAATAATATCATTACATATTTACAAAATTTTAATAAGATAACAATAAAACTAATGGAATACATTAAAATATCTAAAAAATACTTATTATCACACTATTTTGCTATAGGCTTGAGTAAAAAAATATAGCTGCCATTATCTGGTATAATTTCTAATATAAACATGGTCTCAGGTTTGATATGTTCAATAACATCGCTGCTTAAATGAACGTTGATCGCTTGAGGACCCTGTATATAAATGTCTCTGACTTGCTCGTGTGCTATACAGGCCAAAGACGATAGTTTGTTCATTAATTCTACATTATTAAATGTTGATAAAAATACTGCAGTAAATACAGACGTATTTTCACGACACACGTATATCGTTAATTTAGGTGTGATTCCCCTGTAAAAGTTAATTTTCGTATTAGTAAAAAATGGTAATTTATCGTATAAAAATTAAAACTTACTTTGAATGCAGAGCATTGTATAAGCGAATTCCATCTGCATGACCACAAATTTGTATGAGGTCCTCTCTGGACATTCGAAGCATATCTGCACCACTGAAGTTGGAAAATGTTGATAGATACTTATCAAAGCGGTTTGTCGTCAGCCAATGCGTTGTCATTTGGGTATTTGAAGCTGCCATCAATTGCTCAGGTGTGTAAAGCTAAACAAATTACGATTTGGTTAGAAGGAAGTTGAGCAAAAACATTAAAAAATAATCAAAAAACAAAAACTATTGTAGAAGGTTGATTGAAAGAAATTTTATAAATAACGGGAAGAGATGGGTTGGGGATTCCCAGAGTAGTTTGAAAATGAAACTGATGATTTTGGTCTGGTTTGCAAATGCACTTTAACTAAAGCGATTTTAAAATTAATATTTTTAATGAAGGTCTTGTTAGATAACAATATTGTTCAACAATCAAGTTATTGTTAAGATTTACTCTTTTGTAAGGGTCTATAACTTATCAAGCTCAAAAATAGTTAAGATTTACAAATTTTGTAAATTCAATAATATTTGTTAGTAAGAACTTGCCGGTTATCAATTGACAGCCAACAAGTCCGTAACAGCACTTGTTTAAATTGAAATTTAACGTAATCGTATAGTTGTAGTCGATAGGGAAATCTGGTGTACAAGCGAAAGAAAACTTGAAAAAATTCTAGGAAATCCCAGGATTCTTTTTTAAAAATCACGTGAAAGAAAATTAGTGTACAAAAATTTGCCTTGTGACTTGCACAAGGTTTTAATTAGAAAGTTGCTGTTACTGGCAAACCGGTTTTGACTTGACGTCATCGTCAGCACATACCGTAAATTAAGAGACCAAAATTGGACAAAAAACAAAACATAAAAAAATGTAATTCCCCCAAGGGAGGGGAAATGCCCTTAGAAAGTCTTCTTGTGTATTTGACCCTTGTAGATCATGAAGTATTTTAAGATTATAATAAATTATTAATTCCCGTAGAATTTGATTCAAAAATTTAATAAATAATGTACTTACATTTACATTAGAAAATGTGCTCTCATTGGATGTTGCTGGTGACAGTTCCTGTGGGTTGTATTTAATGACATTTGAATCTTCAGTTTCTGTTGGTATTCGACTATGACATTGCGTATTGACATTTCTAAAATACAAAAATTAATTATAAAATTTATAATTTTGTATTATTTTTATTTACACAGAAATTTTCAAATTTTAGACAAAAAACTTTCAATAGGATTTTGCTCTCTTTCGAGGCGCAACAGGTAAATGCTCTTGGGGGGCCGCAGTTTTATCTACCAGCGTTTATACAATATGAATACTATTATAAGTTTAAAAATGAAGTGAATAATCAAAATTAAAGTTTCAATTTAATATTATGTACTATACTACAAAATAAATAAATAACTTCGGTTACCAGTCAATAATTTCTATTAATTAATCTAACAGATATTTTCTAATGATTAAATTTAAAGCCGTGTTAACAGATTTATAAAATCGGGCATTAGAATTCAAAGATCATTTAAATATTCCTAATAATAGTAAAAAAATTTTATATTTATGTGATATTATAATATTATTTAAATATTAAATAAAAATATAAAAATAGAATTATTTACATGAGCAGGTATGAATGGGTTGTTGCTATCTTCAGATTTAAGTAATTTTTAAATTTTAAGTTTTATATAATAATTTAATAATTAAATTATATAATTAAATAAAATTTATTATATTATTTAAATAAATTATAAAAATATTTCCGGAAGGAAGTTAATGGTTTCGACTATACGGATGTACAATTGTGGGATAACAATCAATAGAAAAAAAAAAGAGTTGGGTAACGGAGCATATTTTACCAATAAAAAATTTATTGAAAGATAAGAACTTATCGAGAAACATTATAGAACATAACGAGAACAATTTTGGATCCAAATTTTTTTTAAATATTTAAATAATTTTGAATTAATTAAATATTTCTGTATGTGAGGGAAAATTAAACAAAAGAACACCACGACTTGAAATAATCGTGAAAGCCAAAAGAGAGCAAAGTTCGATTTTTAACACAAAATATTAATCTTCTCCAATAAAAAAAAAATTTCTTTTACCACTTTACGAATTGTTAAATAATTTAAAAATGACCTAATGGTAAAAAACTCACATACAGTTTTGTTTCCCGGTTTCTACCTAAGGAATGGTTTTCCTAGACATCTTTACACATTATCTTCATCAAAATAAAATTAGTGAACCATTTCTTTACACAAAAAATTAATTTAATCAGAATGAAATCACGAGCTAAAAATAGAATGTACAGGTATTGAGATATAATTCTATTTTTACTCAAAATATGGTAATCTTGTATCATCGAGGTCATGAAAAATTGAATTTATTTATTATTGAATGGATTAATTAGAAAAAAATATATGGAAGAAGAAAAGAAAAAACAGTGAAATATTTTGGAAGAAAAGCGAACTCCAAAGATATTAGAAGGTTTAAAAAAATTGGGTCCACGGGGGAAGCCCCGAAAGAAGAATTGCAAGAAACACGTAAAATTTGTTTTGAAAAGCGTTTTTACGTTCGCCAAAAGTTTATTTAGGATTTTTACGTATTGTAATAATTAGAGGAATGTTGACTAACCATAATAATTATGTACATAATTATTCTAATCTATTGCCGCTTCTATGTCGTTTCGTGTTGAAGGCCTCATTCAATTTCTGTTTCCCCGCACCGAAAATAATAATTTTTGTATGAATTTTCCACTTTTGAAAAACAGAATATTTTAGCATTCGTTGAATGTTGGAACAATGTACTTGAAAGGTGATTGCACGGATGGAAAAGTTTTCATGGATGATTTTCTGATCAACAATTTTTATTATTAAAAATATGTAAACCTACATTTGAATTGCTCGCACTTGGTGTTTTATGCGTGAAGAATTTTGTTTCATCAAAGTCCTTAAATTGGGAATATCCAAACGTTGCAAATTGATTTTATTTCTATTAGTTCGCAGACTTGGATGAACTCTCATTTGCAATCTTCTTCCCACAAGTCTAAAGTCGTCGACTCGGAGAGCGCTATTGTTCACTAAATGCAAGAATTGTGCTTCAATAACACAATTACTTTCCAAAACGGTCATCGTATGTAAAAGCAAATACATCTCTATGCGATGCTTGTACTCAGACAACTCCGTCACAATTTCTTCCGTGGCAAAAATATAAATTTTTGAGATAACTAGAGTCTCTTCTTTTTACGGCTTTTGGGATGCGCCGTACGTTCGTGTCACCTGACAAAGAAGTTTTGAATGATCCACACAATCCGTAAGTGGAGAAAAAAGTCTTTTCGAAAATTGCACGTGCGTTTTTGAAACTTTTCGAGAGAAACCATTCCTGAACGAACGATAAATCGTTTGGATTCGAAATAAGCGATGTTAACGGGTAACAATAGTTTTTGATATGATCGATCATAAGGTCTCTAAAATGGGAAGAGTGCGTTTTCCAAAATTTTACCGGGCGATGATAATATTGATGCGCGTTCAACAATATTTACTAGTCCTCAGGGACATTTTAAGTACACGTGCACTAGTATAGATATAGCTAACTAGGTATTAACGAAATATCATTATCGATTTTCCGCTTGCAAATTATGTTCAAATGTAACTGTTTGATTATAAAAGATAAGGCACCATTCCATTCACTCAAAAAATTAAAATAAATAGAAAGTTTGAAGCACGCTAGTTGGCTATTATTATTATTATTTATTAGGTAGTTATGTAGTTCACTAAACAGTCAACAACAAATTCAATGTTTATAGATGCACAAGTAAACAACAAATGTCCGCAGCAAGTTTTCGCCGCGACTATGATTATTTTTTAAATTAAAAATTAGAAAATGCACCGCACCACGAGCTACGTTCGATAAGTGGCGTTTAGTTTTGATTTGTTAATGTTACAAACAACTTGCTAGATACGATGAAAACCAGTTGCATCCAGTTAAGCCAGGAATGAGCGGTTTGATTCAGTAGAAGAGAATCAAGTTTTGATATCGTCACGACGCCCAGCCTTTCTACATAAGTAGGTACAAACAATGCGATAGCTTTGAAATATTCGTTTAAACCAGTTACCAGTGTATTTATAGATTTTATGTTACATTTGTTGCTATTTATAACATTGTTATTATAAAATCCAATATTATCGATTCAGAACTATACATAATCGAGATTATCTTCTGATGCATATTCAGATGTTGAATTATACAATACAAAGCATAATTAATTTTCAGTTAAATTTGGAGAAATTAAAAAAAAATAAACAATATTTATTGATAGACCCAAAATTTACTTCTACTATTTCGGGTTTGAAGTTGCACGGAAAAAACAATACTTTTGCACACCTAACTGCATTTTCCTATTTGACGATGATGACAATTGACCGGAACTTACCAGTTAAATTTGTTATGATAATGAACATAATGACGCAATTTTTACTAATATTTTGTTTGATGTTCGTTCCCTCACAATTTTTTGGCGACGACCTTTAACTGGTTCCAAAAGATTGCGCTAAATATCTTCATTTATCAACCAGTGAGAAGGAAAATAATTCACACGATAAAATGTGAAATTTTACTTCTTTTTTTTTATGCCAACGAAAATAATTACAGGTTTATGAACTGACCACAGAAGATGTTAGCACTCGGCCATTCACTTATCTAGCGGTTTTTGAAACAAGACCACCCATTAAATATTGGGTAGTTTCTGCCTTGCCATGAAGGAAAAAAAGAGGCAGGTCCAAACAAGTGTTACTTGACACTGACGCACATGAATAGAGTAACAAGATTCATTTCAAGATGGTTTTTGAAGTTAAATTTTGTGTGAGTATTTTGAGTGCTTTTCAATAAAATAAAAAAGATTTACATTTCCTGCAAGACATAAATTGCTTTTCAGGTCATGAAATAACATGACACCTCCTCTCTTTTTGTTAAGGTTATTTCATAACTTCAAAATCAAAGGAAAGTGTTTGGAACCGCGAGGACACTTTTTCCTTCAAAAGACCTTCACGATAGGTCTTTTGGTTATCTTCAGAGTTACGAAATTTATTAAGTTAGGTTATCATTAAGTTAGACTTATCATTTTTACTTTTGAAGATACCTCAAAAATATTAGAAATCGTTATTTTTGTTTTCAACCTTTAAATTGAAAGAGAAATCCAAATATACCATTGCTCTGCCGAGACATCTAAGATGGCTGAATTTTTGCTTTCCTTATGAACGCCATAGTAGATTTTTACGTCTTTATGCAGATTATGTTGTATCATTTCAAAATAATTTCATTTCATTTCATAATCAAAATTATTTCGAAATTTTGGTCAAATTGCTTTTTAAACCTGCAGCATTCAAAATGTAACAAAAAAGATTGTATGCCACTATTTGAAAACACCAAAATGACTTGAAGCGTGAGGATATCCATTTCGTTCAAAATCGGCGGCCCATACTTTTATGCCCGTACGTAATAGTCATGGATTGATCCGAGTATCGAGATCAATTCTCAAAATAACAGTTGCTACGATAGGTCTAAATTCCAGTAATCTCATTGGTAAATTCTATGATTATTTTCAGTCTCAAATTGATTCGTCTATACTAATTTACCAAGGACATTACTGGAATTTAGACCGTATCGTAGCAACAGCTGTTATTTTGAGAATTGATCTCGATACTCGGATCAATCCATGACTATTAGTACGGGCATTAGTCAATTTGATGTTTTGGAAAGGACGCAGAAAAACTTTTTAGTAAGTTGAAAAGAATGTTTTTGTTTATTTTCACCTTTTTGGCGTTAGAAAATTTAAATTCTTACAAAATAGTGTAAATTTAATTTTCGGTATTACTATGGAAAATTAAGAAGATCTAAAAGAGACTTCAAAGCCAACTTTAATGGGTATTTTTGGACTCTCTGAAGAAGAAGAAGACAAAATAAAATCTTCGAAACGTCGATATAGATTTAGTAGTTTTATTTGCAGAGTTCAAAAATCCCCATTAGAGTTGACTTTGAAATCACATAATTATGGACGTGAATGAACATCAAAATTCAAGATCTAAAAGAGTCTAATGGTTTCAGGATCCAATTCTCGCTAGGTCGTGAATTCTTACAACGTCAAAAATCTAAATTTGTTATTTGAGTTATATTATTTTTACAGAAAAAAGGCAAAAAATGCTTGGGTAACCCTAGTAGTGTTGGCAATACTGGGAATAACGTTTAACGAGGTTTATCCAACTAATTATTGTAAAACTGGCCCTAAATCGTAAAAGATTTGCTATCAATCACATTTTTATAAATTTTCAATTTTGTCGTAGTATTTACCGTATTCTCTGCGTTTTCGATTCAAGGTCGAAATGTAATTTTTCTTTGTTTGCCTATTTTTCGCAAAATTTAAAATTAAAAGGTCGCACTGGTGGAAACTACTGTCTTTCAAATTTCAGCTCTCTATGATGTAGTAGAGAATCTGATTAAAAATGAATTCAAAGTCATACCTTGGCAAATACGATCGCATATTCAGATTTATCGTAAAGAAAATTACGAAAAAATTAAATACTTAATTAAATAAATAATATTGCCACACCAAAAATAAAGCACAAATGCGAACTGTTTTACGTTAATTTAAATGTTGTTTTTAAGCAATGTCACTCGTGTCAATTGACAACATTAGGAAAAAACCTCGGAGATTTATAATGCTTATCGGTTTTTTCCATCTGTCAAATAAACAATTTTTTGACGTAAATAATATTAAAATCAATTGTAAAAAACATATACTACGTATTTTTAACGTATTTTTTATAATAATTATAATGAACTAGCTGACCCGGCGAACTTCGTATCGCCTCAGAACTTGAACCATATAAATTATTTGTAAAATTCTAGAACATCGTACCGCCTCAGAATTAATATACCAAGTGACTCGGCGAACGTTCTGCCATATAAATTATAGCTGGATACCCGGCTTTGCCCGGGGTCTCATTATAAATATAATGCTTTGCTTTAGTCTGAGTACTCCAATGATTTCCAGTCTTGCTTTCCGCTGCTGATTTATTTGTGAAGCTCAAAATACCTTTTTAGGTGCATTTCTCCCCCCCCCATTTCGAATTTTGGATCCAAAATAGTCTAAATTGTTTGTACCTTCCTTATTTTCGTTTGTACCAGTTTTGATTTTGAAATATTTCAAATTTTCTAATAATGACATTCTGCTAAATGTCCTTAGCCCCTCCCCCCGGATTTTAAATTGAAATAAAACAAAAATATTTGTCTGAAAAACAAAATGGGTACAAACAAAAATAATGAAGGTACAAACAGGTACAAACGATTTAGACTATTTTGGATCCAAAATTCGAAATTTGGGGGTAGACTGGCGAAATGCACCTTTTTGGGGGGGGGGGAAATTACGGGAATCTCGTTAATCGGTCACTTTTCCTTCAACTTTTTTAACATTTTCTTGCACTAAAACATTTTTCAAGTCCTACTGAGTATGTGTTCCAAATTTGGTTGAAATCGGTCGAAGGGTCTAGAAGTGTATAGCGAACAAACATACACACAAGCTCTTTTATATACTTCACGTTCTTCCTCCATTTCAGCAGCTCTAGACGTTGAAGCTCTATTGCGGTTTTGTGAAAGCCGAGCTTCACGTTCTTCCTCCGTTTCAGCAGCTCTTTTTTCCCTGAGTTTCTTAGCCTTTGATGATTTATTTCCAACAGCTGCTTTTTTTGGTGGCATTGAATGTATTTTATCTAAGATGAGTTTAACAATCTAACAAAGTAGTCTCTATGTTCACAGAAACTTTTACATTTGTACTGAAAGGGTAATGTCCTATATAGGGAAATTAATCCAATTATCCGTTGATCCGTCGATCTGTTGATCCGATGAATAGGCACTATTTGCCACATATTTTATTAAAGTTTGTTGAAAGCCGTTCTAAAGTAGCCTATCTTCTTCGCAGCATCGTAATTAGCTTATACACCAAATTTCATAAAGATTGGTCAAGCGGTCTAGGAGTCTATAAGGAACATAGGAGTCTATAAGGAACATTTGCCACATATTTTATTAAAGTTTGTTGAAAGCCGTTCTAAAGTAGCCTATCTTCTTCGCAGCATCGTAATTAGCTTATACACCAAATTTCATAAAGATTGGTCAAGCGGTCTAGGAGTCTATAAGGAACATACATACATACATACATACATCCATTTTTATATATATAGATAAAGTGACTGAAAAAATAGGTACCTATATACATACAGTAGCGGTCATGGAAATTACATTGGAAATTATCCCGAATTAAAAAAATAGATTTTCTGCATTATATTCTTAACCTTTTAAGGACGGGGAATTTTACGTGTAAATTGACATTTTTTTTCATAAAGTTTGTAGATAAAACCAATCAAGTGCCCACATAGAATTGGGCACCAAACGTGTGGTCGATATATCGACCAGTCCCGTCCTCAACGGAAAATCCAATGTTAAAAATATGGAGTTTGCCGATTTAATTTTTTTATTCCTATGTGACCTTGAAAATCGCATTTAAAAATAATTATATTTATATTTCGAAATTTATTGTAGTTGCTTTTTTGGTTTCAAACTTGATATACCCAAATATTATATATAATATTGTATATTATATATACCCAGATATTATATATCAAACTTGATATATAATATCAAATTACGTAGAAAAACAACAAATATTTTGCGTTCTATCGGTGGTCGATATTTCGATCAGTCTCGTCCTTAAAAGGTTAATAATAAAGAATAGAAATAGATAAAAAGTTAAATTTTTGGTTTGAAACTCATAAGCTCAAAAATAAATTTCCTTTTTTGAACACGATCACAAAGCTAGGTTTTTCAAACCGGGGGGTCTGGGGGGTATGGAATACCCTCCAGTACATCAGTGATTGTGTTCAAAAAAAGAAAATGTTCCATACCCCCCAGACCCCCCGGTTTGAAAAACCTAACTTTGTGTGCGGTTATTGAAATTTCGTTGGAAATTGTTATTTTCGGAAATTCGGAAATAATCACCGATGCAATTTCCATGATGCTACTGCATTTTATATTTTGAAAAAAACTTTATCAGAGTTCTTGTCTGGAAAACCTGGAAAAGTCGGTTTCCGAAAGCAAAAGCGGAAAAGCGAGAGTCAAGGAAATCAGAGAAATTTTTCTAAACTTGAAAGAACAAATTAAATTATAAAAATTCCTTTTTTTAATTTATTACAATTTCTAAAAATTTTTCAATGTTCAAAAAATCAGGGAAATCCTGGAATAGTCAGACTTAGAATTTTTCAGCGTCCAAATATGATATATTATTTTTATAGTTTTCTTTTGATATATTGCGAAAAAAGGTGGATATTAAAAATTCAAAAATTACGTATCATTTTCCGCGTCTGCGAGTTAGTTTCGCATTTTTCCGCAAATTTATTTTAACGCGCGAATTATGAATGAAATTAAAAACTTTGATGATAGACTTTGATGTCCGTTCATGTGCAAAAGTTTACGAAAATAAAAACTTCTAATGCTTTTCACTGAAAGAAACAAAAACCAGAGAACTTGTAAGAAACCCCTGTTTCTAATAGCAAACAGAAATATTTCTAAAACTAATAGCAGAAATATTTCGGTAGTTTTTGACGTTTTTAAATTTGTTTTTATGTCAAAAGTATTTTAATTTGTTCAAGAATTTTTCTCTGTGAACTATGCTTGAACTTATTGACCCCGAGCGATGTGGTTAATTAGCGATTACTTTACTCAAGATTGCATTAGGTTGTTATAATTATACCGTTGGTGTTTTCAGTTTTAGTATTTTTATTGAAATTAAATACTTTTTAAACCACTTTTGTTGTTGTGGTCTTCCCGCCGAGCAGGTCTTGTTCCGCTGCATTGTATAAACGAGCGTTTATATTTCTCGAAAGAAAATTTTCATTTTATTGTTTCTCAAAGCAGATTACTCCGGTGGTTTACCAACGCAGCAACAAGTTCTGTTAAATTAAAAGTAAAAAATAATAAATTTTCATGCGTTGAACGCCAATGTTACAGTCGAGAAGTACTGTTTGTTTAAATATTAGTTAAGTAAATATTCATTGAACTAACAATATAATTTAGAGGTTGCAAATAATTCGTACCACAGTTTCAAGATTTAGCAAAACGTTGGTAGAGTTAAGGTCCAAAGGTGGCATCCACACAAACATTTTTCAACTGACTCGATCTGGTTATATTAATTAGCATTATGTTCTCTAACAAGAAAACCCAATTACGATTATCGTTGAAAATATTCCACATGACTTTCCTTATAATTTAATAAAAATTGTATAGTAATTTAAATTACAAAAGTAATTTGGGAGTAACCGGAGGTTCCAATTTATGCTCATTTTAAATTAGCAGTCCAATTACTAGCATCTGTACCTGATGGATTCGATTCGCAATCAGCGATTTCATCGACCCAAAAATTTCAAAAATATTTCAAAAAAATTTAGAAAAAAATTCAGAATTTTTTTTATTAAGTAAGTGAAAGTTGCTACTAAATAAATTATAGTTCTATTAATATTGAATCAAAAAATTATTTGTGAATAATCAGCGTGAGCATGAAACTACAGTTTACTATAATCATCACGCATTATAATGTTGTACAATTTGTACTTTGATTTACATTGATGGTATAATATTATTACACAAAAATAAAAATAATATAATTGATAGAAAATTAAAATAATATTATACAATGCCAATTACATTAAAATTAAATTAATTGACGTATTTTGCCAACCTTAAACTACACGAACTATATTCATATCATTCTTTATTTTGGATTACCGGTTTCGCTTTTCCACCATCGTCAGATCCAAGTCTAAATATAAAATATTGCCAAAAATACCAAATTTACGAGGAAAACATTTCCAAGTTTACAAAAGAAAATTAATTCTCAAACACAAGTGGAATTTTCTCCACATTCAGTAACGATGTGTTCAGTGTTGTTGGTAAATACCAGAAATTTCCACTAAAAATACCAGATTCAAAACCAGTATATTACAATGTCAGTTAAATTTTCGTAGACATTGCAATATCACTTTTGCATGAAGTGCACACACCACCATAAATCTTGATTAATATTGAAAATAATTTAAAACGAATTGAGAGTTATGTTGATTAAATTTCAGAAATTAATTTTTGCTTTTCAATTGTGCTACTGCAATTAACATTTAACAGATATAAATTAACACGTCTGCATGTTTGATATCATAATTAAAAGAAAAAATACAATGGACACAATCAATTGTGCGAAAATCAGACTGTGCTAATTTTGCCAATTATTTTTAATCACAAAGTTGGTTCAGTGCAAAAAAGTACCAGGAAATGATTTTGTTTTGCTTGCTTAAGTGATTACAACATCTGACCTGAAGTAAAGAAATTGGAAGTTGAATTTGTCGATCTAATTTCTCTTGAAGAAATTTAACAAATAATAAATCCGTGTATAATTGAAATAAATGCAAAAAACAAAACCGTATAATCGAAATCACGAGATTAAAAATTCGAATCAGATTATAACCGGTTGTCTTAGTTTAAACCAGATAGTGCACGTTACGTCCAGTAATTAGAAAATTTATAGAAATATAATTACGAAAATATCAGGTGTACCAAGTAGTATCTACCTAAATAATATTTGAAAATTTATGATTATCTTTGTTGTAATTGAAAAAAAAATTATCAAAAACAAAAAAATTATTGGAAAGTTTATATCGAAATAATGTTGATTAATTAAGCATTCAAAATTACCTAATTGTAAGGACATTTCAAGTTCAAAATTCATTTTTCTGCTTTTATAAAAGAAAGACAAATTAATTTTGAAATGAACTAGAAATGGCCGGTATGCTTATCATGTTATCACTGGTATGGAAAATTACAGTTAAATTAATGTCACCATAATTCTTACAAATACTTTTTTTTGCATGAATATTTAATAATAATATAAATATAACATAAACAAAATGAGATTTAAAAAAACGTATCGATATGTTTTTAATTGCGTTATCTCTTGTCATATATTTTTGTATTGTTATATAGATAAAATATAAAAATATAAACAAAAGTAAGTATGAAACATTGAGAAATAACAACTTGAATATGATTTTGAGTCTGAGCACTGAATCGTGAAAAATTATGTAAAGAAAAATAAATTCAGAAACATTTTATATTTATGTTTGAAGGTCTGAGTTGGAAAACTAATTTCAAATAATATATGTGCATCTTACATAATTTTGATTTTATTCACCAAAATCTAGGTTGAGCAACACTTCAATTTAACTTTCTACATATTTTTTCAAAGAAGTCGAATTGTTGCTCAGTCTAGTTTTTAACCTTCATACAAACTTATTTCAGGGTTGTTTGGCTCATTTTTAATTTATCTACAAAACATATTAAATTAGAATTTAAAAAAAGTACTTAAGTAACGCTCAACGGAAGATACTTCTCTAAAAATACATATCCAAACTTCCAAACGAATATTTCACGAAAAACCTATTGTAAGGTTGATTGGTAAGAAGAAATAGCTAATGCTTCGTATTCTATCGAATGTTGTTTAAAATCGATGATTTTGAATTGATTTAAAAATTTGATTTATTTCAGTGGCTGTTCCGCCATTGTCCTGTTAATGCCCTGTCAGAATATTTATATGAATTCATAATTTAATTTAAATTTGAATTGTTTTTTACAATTTACAAAGCAAAAAATATAAATTTTTATCGATTTTGACTTTATATTACTTTATTAGATTAGAAAGTTAGAATGCACTTCTGATTGATTCAATAATAAATTAATAGAGCAATAATAAATTAATGGTTAATTTACTAATGTTGAAAGTGTATCACTTTGAACCTGAATGCTAATAAGTAGCTAGCTCAGTAGCGGCTTGTGAAGAATTTAGGTGGTGAGTAGGGCTGGGAATTATTATCGATTAATCGATAAATATCGATAGTTATCGATATATTGAAGAACGATACTTTATTTTTGAAATATCGATTAATCGATGTAGCGATATTTCGATATTTATCGAAATTTCATAAATATCAATACCTCAGAACACGTCGAACAACTGGTATTTCTGAGTTGCAATAACTCAGAAATAACTGAGTTGCAATAACTAATTTTTAACAATAACGTTAAAAAATGATTTTTATAATTTTGTTAATTTTTTGTAATTTATTTTAATTTTTTTTTGTAATTTTAATAGTAATTATTTCTATAATAAAATTATTACTTTTATTAAGTTATGATTGTGACCCTACTTATGACTTCAATAGCTCTAAATTATAGAGTCATCCAGTTTTCAGTTTTTGAGAAACTGTCAGTTTTCTAAGAAAACGCGTATTATTTCGGTTATTAACGATACTTCGATAATAATTATCGATATATCGATACTTTAATTATCGATATATAGATACTCCGATAATTATCGACAAATATCGATTAATCGAAGTTATCGATAGTTTTGGACTTATCGAAATTCTATATCGAATTTTGAATATCGCCCGGCACTAGTGGCGAGGCATGACGTAAAACCATGGAAATAAGATTTCTTTAAATATAAATTATATTTTCGTAAAATTTGGTCTGTGGCTTGGTGCGGCACTGTCTCCCCGGATAGAGTGGGGTATTTGGCGTCAGAAATTAAATTTTTAAATATCAAAATGAGCATCCCGAGTATTCTTTTCGAGAGGTGGGAACAAACCCGATATATATATTTTTTTAAATATACAATCCAGTAATGTAATATAATTATTAAAATTTAACAGTTTCATTAAACGATAAAATTGGAATTTTTTTTTTGATTTACCTAGAATAAGTTCATTTATGTTGTACAATCGAAATTTAAATCTCTTTTAAAGCTTTTTACATATTTGCTTTATTTATTGTTGTTTTGTATTATACTTACCGCCGAACAAGAACTAACATTTATTTCTGACATTGAATATTTTTTAAATCAAAATTTCG
Organism: Cantharis rufa; assembly: GCA_947369205.1. Taxonomy (NCBI): domain Eukaryota; kingdom Metazoa; phylum Arthropoda; class Insecta; order Coleoptera; family Cantharidae; genus Cantharis; species Cantharis rufa. Next base: position 94,087,127 of record OX376303.1, read on the forward strand.
TAATTCGATTTTAATTTTAATTTCACAGATTTAATTATTTTTATTGTTTCATTAATCTATAAATTCTTAAATTTTGATATAAAATCTACAGGAAAAGCTATAAGTAAAATATCTAATGTGAGGAATAAATGTTGGTTCTAGTTCGGCGGTAAATATAATATAAAACAATAAATGAACCTGGTAAAAAGCTTTAAAAAAATTTATTCTTGATTGTACAACATAAGTAAACTTATTCTGAGTGCAACAATAAAAATAATTTTAATTTTATTGTTCAATTAATCCCTTAATTTTTAAATTGTTAAATATTATATTGCACATTATTTTAAAAATTCTTAACTCTGAAAGAAATCCTGCGGTACTCATGTTAACATTAAAAACATAAATATTAAATTTCTGGCAGCGAAGTGGCGACGGCGAAATGTCCCAAATGGCCCCTGCCTAATACAATAAGCCCCGCCACTGCCCAAGCTCATTTTGTAACACAAATGGAAATAGAAAATAGATAGATAGTATTTTGAGTAATTTACCTTTCAGGAGAATATGGAACAGCAACAGCATTTGAAGTTGTTTCTGGAACTGTATTTGTTACAACAGCTTCAAACGGAATCTGCAAATAATAATTTGTGCGTTACTATTTTTTGTTAATATCAATAATCAAGTTTTTAATTTAAATACTCCTATAATTTATTGTAATTACATATAATTTAAATAAATAATTTAATTTTGAAGTGATTGGGGTGGACTTAAATGCTATTAATAAAAGAACATTAAAAATAATAGCTAACAATAATTAAAAAATACTACTAATTGCAGAAAAAAAATGCAAGAAAATGATGTAAATAACTTCAATAATTCAGATTTCAGGAGTGGTAGCGAAATATCCAACAACAAAAATTCCAATACAGTAGCGGTCATACAAATTAATGTACTCAGCTAAAAAATGTAAAAATTACAGAAATTAAAAAAAAACAATATTGGCAAAAGTAGATGATAGGAAAAGGGGAGCAAAAATTTTTAATTTTGCGGTCGTGGCGTCGTTTTTCGTTTTTGAATGCTACTTTTTTCCGACCCCTACTCTGGGTTTTAAGATATTTTTATAAAAGTTTTCGAAATTTCAAGTTACAGTAATGGCTTTTTTAAAAATTATTAATTTCTTCAGTTTCTCACTACTTTTTATTTTACGTACATTTACTTGGAAGGAAAATAGTAAAAATTTTGAAAAAAATAGAAAAGTTTTATATTTATTATATTTATACATTTTTATATTAAAATATAAATACCTTAAGGTTGGCGATAAATACTATTTATGCCTTTGGATGCATAATACCTTAAAGTACGAGTAGAATATAATTAACTTTTTTAAAATTTTAAAATTGAGTTTCTATGACCGCTACTGTATAATATACTTATAGGCTGTACTTTATACATATAAAAATGTTGTTATGAAGTAAAGGTTAAATTTTTACTAGCTATATTATTTCGTTATTTGTACTCACTTGGGTCTAAGATTACTAGAAAAAATTTTTAAATCTCTGAAAGTTAATGTAAAACCCCCAAAAGTATTGCGGAACAACTTTTTACAACTTCCAAGACCTCAAAGCTGGTTTTATTAATTTCTATGGCCAACAAGGGCATAATCAAACTTAGCAAAACAATAGAGAAACCAGCGGGAGATTTCAGTTTAAATTCTGAACTAAATACACCACTACGATCTAAAGTCCAACATCAATATGTGGGCTATGGAGAAGGCAACAGAAAACCTCCCCATTATATCTATATATTTCCTAGTCGGTCATCTTTGCTTTGGCTAATTTGATCGCCTACGATGTGCATAGTGTATGGTACCTGAAGAAGAAACAATAGAGAACAAAGTCTTTATGAAGATACTAGCTGGAAAGCCCGTCCACGGACGGGCATCTAGACCCGATTGGTTGGAAACTCGATTGATGTGCAACTCGTCCCAGGGGGAGTATCGTCGTCGGTACTTTAATATATTTTTCGGTTGGTAAAAAAAATTTGCCAATCAGAGTGTGTTTAGGTTACCAAAAAATGACACGCCGTAGCAGTAGCGAGCTGGCATTTTATGTATTAAGATTATAGTGGACCAAGTCATTCTAGTAATGTTATCTTGACCATGATAATATCAATATTCATCAATAAAATTTATTTTTTCCCTATTTTTTTCTTAACTTTCTCCAACTCAAATTTTTCATAATTTGCACAAATTTAATGCGTTACGTTAATTCGGTTTAGAGAAAGTTGATTGTATGATTGAACTGGTTTATAGAGGATATTACCAACCTTTTAAAAGAATTGATTGTGATTTCTGTAATCTCAATTTTTCTTAATTTCTGTTCTACTATTTATTAATTAATTAATTAATGAAGTTCTAATTATAAATTTTGTCTGCACGCAAACTGTGAATGTTTTTTCGCTTAAATTATTATTAAAGATAAGTAAAATATGATTTGGACTTTTTTATAGGATATTTCATTTTCAAAAAATTATTTATAATTAATTTTTGTGTATTTAATATAGTTTTTTCAGCGTTTGAGTGTGAGCTATAACAATTTTTTTTTAATTCTAGTTTATATTTCGTTTTTAACAAATTATGGCATATAATTTTCTGTATTTTGAAAATAATAAATTATTGCTATATAAAAATGTCGAACTAGTGGAAGATGTGTTTAGGTATTTAGGTCAGGATGTAGGGATATTATTCAAATAAACGAAAGAATTTTGCGCATGGACAAAATTCACGATAAAAGGAAACAAATTTTTATACAGGGTGTTAACTACCAACTAGTACAAAACGAAGGAGGTAGTTTTACGACTTATTTTAAGAAAAAAGTTCTTATTAACATGGGTCCGCAAACGCAACGTTTTCGAGATACAGGGTGTTCAAAGAAATTGTTTTCTCTTACTTTTTTTGCGATATCTCAAAAACCGTTAAGGCTACAAGCTCCAGCTTTTATATAGATTTTTACATCAATAATAGCTACTTTTAAGGCTCTAAAGCAATGTTCTCAGATATGCCAGTGGTGGAGATTGCAGGGTTGCGTAAAGGTTTCACCTCCGTAACTTTTAAGTCACTCGAAAAACTGGCATTTTGACAGCAAATTCCAAAGCGTCAGAGGTTTTCATATAAAAAAAGTACTCTTGGTCAAAAGCTGTAGGAGCCATCGTTTTTCAGAAAAACGGCATTTTATGATCAGAAACGTACAAGATTCAAGAATGAACAAACATTTTTTTGCGTTTGCGGACCCGTGTTAATAGGAACTTTTTTCTTAAAATAAGTCGTAAAATCACCTCCTTCGTTTTGTACTGGTTGGTAGTTAACACTCCGTATAAAATAATTTTAAATAAAAAGCAAAAGGGATTTATTTTTCAATTTTTTCAAACTTTGCCCATAATTTTTTTTATGCAAATACTCCATTGGATAACGAGAGTAGGATTGTGGTACCCATTTAGTTTACTTTAAATCTCGAAGGAGAAGTTAGAATTCTGTGTGGATGCCATGATGTAATGAATTTGATTTACTTGCGTGGTTTCTGTTTTAATTTTTTAATTATAAATCTTTGCTTAATTATGCGGCATGATGAGGGGACAGAAGATTTAAATTTTTGTGAAGTAGACCACGTATCAGGTGATGAAATCTATAAGCACCCAAAATTATGCCACCCCATCCTTGTACCCACCCTTAATTAATTAAATTAATATTTTATCCACTCTGATTGAATAAAGAGTCAATGAGTTAAACTGGGGGATTTTTAAGTTTCTATCCCAAGTTAAATTTCTTAAAATAATCTTGAATTAGTTAGCTCGAGCTCATTAATAATTAAGAAAACTGTATCATAATTTTTCATTTTATCAGTACATTCTTGCTTATACTCCTTTATCTACGACATACTTACATCAGTTAAAACAGTACATTCATAACTGGGCTGGTACTTTTCTTGCTCAGAAACAGGTCGTTTGAGAATTTTTTCCCGATCTTGTTTATGTTTCCTATCTGCCCCTTTAAGTTTGAAAACTTTAATTTGACATGCCGCTGCATGCAAACGTTTCGAGAGATCTAAATTTTCAGCAGCTTGATATGTTTCTATTTGTATACGAAAAGGGACTCCCTTTTCTCCACCATGCTTTTTGGGAGTAAATTCTGTACTGATACAGTTCACCTAAAAAAGAAAACGTCAAAATTTGAAATACTGTTTTTGTCCGGCCACTTACTTTAATATAAACTCCAACTTCTTTAGTTGGATCCCAACTAAATATAACACTATTTAAGGCATTCGTAGGTTGTATGACGTCGCAAAGGCCGTAGGATAAAGGCACATCGACTTCCAAAATTCTATCACCCGGTCTGGATTGCTGCCAAAGAGTCATTTGTTCTTTTTCCATATACTGAAGACGTCTTTCGTGGAAGCATATGCGAATTACAGTCTAAAATAAAAATAATTATTTATTTTATAATTTATTATTCGAGTATACATTTAGCCTACCTTGAGCAATTTGCCACGATAGGTGGAGAGATCACCTAATTTTTTCAACTTTATCTCATAACTTTGTCCTTGATTTAAGTATGTTAAAGTGTCTTCGTTAACCTTAGTTGCAATACTGGTAGCAGCAGCCAAAACATATTGAAAACGGCAGTCGTCGGCAAAACCATGACCATTTGAAGTAAGCTGATAATTTTCTTGTGTTAAAGTGGGAGAAGATGAGATAATGTTACCTTAAAATTTCATTTAGGTTCTCTGATTTGAAATCAAAAAGTTAACTTACCATCGATGGTATTTTGTAAATTTGAATAAGCTGATGAATTTAATAAGTGATGAAGAGTATTATTGAACATAGTTTGATTATTTTGACCTTCATTTGGAGAGCCATTGCTGTTGTTAATTGGAACAGAAATACATGTAGGACTCGGCTGGTTTTGCTTTACATGTTGCAAATTCGCCACTTCGTTTGAAGTAGGGGAAGGAGCTTCTTGCTTGAACACGGGTAGTCCAGCAAGAATTGCTTCACTGTCAAATGAAAAAAAAAAGATGGTAAGTAAAGATAAAACTAGTGGATATAACAATTACTTTGTATTTCAACAATCTATTATTTTGAAAAATATTGAAGTGACTGATAATATTGGTTTAATACAGTATAAGTAAACATATTTACCAATTAAGTACCAACATATCAGGAGAAGATAATAATCGCAACATTATTGAAGAAAAAACCGCACAAAATATTGTGACATGTACTATGCAGCAAACAATATTGAGGAAACGCTCACCTTAAATTCTTTCGCGTCATTGAGAAAATTATTTTGTGGCATAGCTGATGAAAGGTATATTTGGTACTTTACACGACAATTGTCCGAAGTTAGTCTATAAAGTCTTATCACAACTGTCTAACTGATAACCTTTAATATTCAATATTATGTACTCTCACAGAATCATAACATAATTATTTTTAAAAAACACGCATTTTTGGAATTTTCTTCAAAAATTATAATAAATGCACTTGAAAAACTACATTTTTCACATGCGAAAAAGATAAAAAAGAAGATAGTCCATACAAGCGAGAAGTGTTTTAGATATGCGATATCTCAGCAATGCGAAAAAATCTAAGAAATTACTAATTACTTGAATAAAGAAAATCCAATTACAATAGTCATACTTTTGACACCACAAACCAGGAAGTAGTAGAATTGATACTAAGCAGTATGGAATATGAAGCTGTGGGAACCGCTTATATGCAATGATAATTTGACCTATCTCTGTTTCGGGGAGATTAGAGGAGCGGGGGACATAGAGTTTCGAAATTGCTGGCTAGGCATCTCGGAAGGTTGCACGCAGCATCCTAAATCATTAAAAAAGTTGGCGATAGAAGAAGTTATGTTATTGGAAAGAATTGGAATTTTGGAATTCAGAATTTGGCGCGTGGATATAATTAATTAAATATAATAATCAAGACAATATCAAAATAACAAAGAATTAAAAAATGGAATTTCATCGTTGAAAAACAGGAAAGTGCCCAGAACCGATTTTACTAATACTAATCCAAGATATTGTTTCCGGCGAGTGCCGGCGGTTTAACTCCGCGTTAACAATAATAGAGCTAACTACTGTAATGCAGCTTAAATTATGACGATCAAATTAATGTACGCCATGTACGAGCTCCTCTAGTGAACGACCGGCGAAGACGGACATCTTCCATTAGCTGTCCCCGTACGACCAGTTGGGGGCCCCCCCTCTTTTTTTTATGAGCGCCGGGAGTGGGGAAATCTTCAAAAGACACCACACAGGTGTATAGGGTGGTAGTGTCGGATTTTTACCGACTAAAACCCCACTCTTTAGAGGTACCGGGAATCGCTATCGCATTTCTTCCGCACACACTCATGCGTCTGACCTTTGTTCTGTCCTTTCAGGACTCGACTCTTCGTCTTGAAGTTTTGCTTTGGTGGAGATTATGTCCACCAGCATCTTCTCGATCACCAGCCAGTTTTTTTCGCTTACCAGCACCAGCTCCACGATGTTCGACGGTGTCATGTCTTGACCCAACTGCACTCGGACGGCTGTTTTGTGGTCCGTCCACTTGATGCGGTAGAAGATGGTGTATTCTGCATCATCCTCTTTTCCGCAGAAGAGGCAGTTGGGGGTATTGGCTCTCACGAAACGATGTTAGGTAGGTTCTAAAGCATCCGGGCCGTTTAGGACCTGGGTGGTTTCGTATTTGAGCTCGCCGTGCTTCATATTCACCCAAGGATCTATGTCCGAAATCAGACGATAAGTTCATCTGCCCTTGCTCGACGCCTTCCACGAAGCTTACCATCTCTCCTTAATGTCCGCGCATCTGATATTGTATAGGGTCCTATTTCCCGAACGGTATTTGGCATTTCGCTTCTCCGCCTTGAGGTGAAGTTCTATAGGTTCTATACCGTTCTAGAGGCCCTACATATCCTTAGCGCACTCTTCTTCTGTGTAGTTTCTAGCAGGTGCCTGTACGTTACCTTTTCCAGAGCCGAAACCCATATCGGGGCTGCATACAACATGACTGACTCCGCACGGTACATAGGAGTCTTCTTTTCGCCTGCCGCGGACCACATATATTTGGCATGATCCTGCCAAGTGTCTCGGTCGTTACGGCTGCCCTGGCTGCCACTCTCATGATGTGGGGCTTGAATGTTAGACTTCTGTCTATATCCACGCCCAACACTCTGACCTGGTCGCACGTAGCAATGGTGTGCCCTCCCAGCAAGAACCTCACCGGCCTGATCCACCTCTTCCCCACGATCACGATCGCCTCCGTCTTTTCCGGGACAAGCTGCAGTCTCCTAACAGACATCCACTCGCATAAGTCCGTACCGTACTGTTGACCAGTCTCTCCAACTCGTCTTCCGTCTTGGCTTCGATTACCGATAAAGAAGTTGGAGGTCTAAGATCCGGTGCTCTGCACAAGGCCAAGGTGACTATAGAGGAGATTTACGTCATAATTGTCAATTTTATATCAGACTCTAATAAATGCAGCGGAAGAGTAGAAGTGCAACATAATGATCCCTTTATTTAAAAAGAAAGACTGAAGACACCCAGAAAACTATAGATGAGTGACTTTACTTCACTGCACTCTGAAGCTGTTAACAAAATTCTACCAGTCAACAGTAAGAATTATAACGTAAGTATGAAGTAAGAAAACATATGGAGCTGAAACCCGTTCGGAAACCAGTAGAACCAAACAACAAAATAGAAATAGAAATAGAGAATAGAGAGAGAAATAGAGAGAAGGGAAAACAAGGTTGGATCAAGTACGAAACACTGAAGTGAGACAGACGTCCTGAAGTTCGTAAAACAGCAAAGAAAGGAATGGAACGAACATGTAAACTGGGCCAGCAATGATAGAATGATCAAAATAGCAAGAGACTTCAAACCATTGACAAAGCGAAACCCTGGAAGATCATCTAAACGTAAGGACATGCAAAGATGTGAAGAAAAACAGGCTAATGTCTACAATAAAAGAAGAAGAGAGAAACAAGAGGAGGAATTGGTGTACAAGATTTTGATCTTTGGTTTATCCTTGCGATATAAAGAAATGCTACTTGTGGAAATCCTACAATTGTAGACGAAAGAGAGAACACCTGCTTTTCTGAAGCTGTTTCTGAGAAAACGGCGTTTAATTTTTTTTATTGCAATGCTTCAGCTAGTTTATGCAACAATAATCCAAAGATTAGCTGATAAGACACTTTCGCAAGTGGATTGGCGAAGGTTCCGGGTTTAATTTCCTTCAGGAATAGTTTTTCTCTGCTACCCTTATAACACGGCATACTGAAAGAAAACTATTACGGCGGAGAAGGAAACTATCCACCATCTTAGCTAGACTTTTAAAGTTTTACTTTTGAGATTTTATTGCTTTTCTTTTAATTCTGCAAGACGTTTTCCTTGTGGATATTTTTATACCGAGTGGGTCAGTGGATCATGTTACTATCTCCGTAGATAATAAGGTAGGCCTCCTGATAAGCAGGAGCAAAGAGCGCACGCTGTACATACCTTTATCCTTTAAGTAAACTGAAAACTTTCAAAATTAAGATTGTGCGTCTCAGAAGCATTTCAAGAAGTCGACAAGATGATTTTGTATTTAAAATGATAATGGAACTCGGTAGAAGTTCTATTTGAGAAACATCCGGCAAAAAACCGGATGCTGCACCAGCAACTTAACTGAAGTTCCTGATTTAAAGTTTTTTTTTCCAGATATACCTTCGAGCAAATAGACAACAAAATAGAAAGAATTAACTTCAGACTATGGGATCATAGGTTCGATTCCCAGTTGCTACCAAAGTATTTGTTCCGTGGTTTAGATTCCACGTTTATCCATAAATTACATTAATAAAATTAAAGATATACTTACTTCATGTTATAAGAATTGTTGCTTAAGTCTCCTCCTAATCCAGCAAGAGAACCTTCCAGATCTGCGTTGAGATCGGATATATCGTCCACTTGCCATGATGGCATTCGAGATGTACCTAAAAACATTTTGATATTAACTTGAGAAGAAATAGATTCGCTAGTTATTGCAAAATCTGAAATTTGTAAAATTATAAAACCAGGTTCACTATTAGATTTCACTTAAAATGTACATTGCGAAATTATTATAGTATTGTCCTAACCATAATGTATTTGACGATGATAAGAGTAGGTAGTTACTTTAAGTGATAAATGATAATAACATTATTATGGTTCGAGAGGTGAAATTTTGATTTTCAATTTTTAATTTAAATTTTACATGTAATAAAACGAAATAAGAGTTGTGTTTGTTCCACAAGACGTAGTATCTAGCAAAAAAAGCAGAATTCACGTGCCCGGATCGTGATGTATAATATTGAAAATAAAAAGAGCATTGTTATGTAATAACAATAATAAATGGGTTTATAAATTAAAATAAAATTAATTGTTAACGGCATAAGTGTTGCTTAATTACGTTAAATTTACAAATAAGAAAAAATTATCATATCCGAATTAATTTTTAAACAAATTTGTATGTTAAATAATAATTATGTCAGGGGCGTCTCAATTAACTCCAGAACAGGGTTACTATCGAAAATATGAATGGATTTAAATTTTATAATTTCTAATAAAAAATTATCGTACTCAAACTCAGGACCGTACTGCGAATTTTTCATAGTTAAATACTCATTTTTCAATTGGTTCAATCCACCCAAAATGAAAGTACTAACTGTGGATTTGACCTTTTCGTTTAATTGGTTGTAGATATCCTGTTTACTTAGTTTAATTATCACAAGATTACAATTTTAAATTAATTAATATTATAAATTAAAATAAATTATGTCGTAAACAAGTTGTGAAATTCAAATCTTCGCCTAAAAATTTCGGTTTAGAATCATGTAAAATTTTAAATATTACAATTTAATTTTAATATTTATAATTTTTTACAGTTTCTACCAATAAAATTACCTAAGACCAAATTTCCAATGGCTGTGCTTAATTTTAAAGTTAATTGAAGTCGAGCGTCACATATACGTATGACGTAAGTGAAAATGATAACTGGAATAATTTTTTAAATTATTAGCACATAACAAATAAAAATTTATTTTTCATAAATCAATTGTACTCACGTTAAAATTTTAAATGAGCTGTTTAAATATTTAACTTTATAATTATAAACATTCTATGTAACAATATTACTACAATGCATAATAATTGTTGATATCATTCTGATAAGAAGGCAGAATTATTTGCTTACTTAAACCTGTGCTTTTGCATTTTACACTGAAACATACAAAAATAATTTTCTTCAGAGTCAAGTACAAACTTTGTAATTTATTCGTATAATTAATTATTTCACTAATTTATTTTAACGAACATGAATGCAGCGACGACGGTCAGCTTTCAACATAATATTAATTATTCCGTTCACGAAATAAAACAAAAAATAAGAATGCGGAAATTGGTTAAATAAAAAGTAGACCATGTGAAAATAGAATTATTGCATCAAAATTCAGTAAGTTTCCAATAACTGCGATTACACCCAAACGTAGTATTGGCAAAGAAATGGAGGTAGAGCTTTAGGAGCGGCAGTGGGAGAAAACTTTTGGAGTTTATCCTTAAGTACCTTCAAGAATGTTAAATTGGGTTTAGAACTGAAAAGTGTATAGTGCCAGATTGTATAAAACCGTACACAGGCTTCAGTCTTTTATTTGATACGCATGCTCCTTGGGCAAAAGCTTTTGTTTTTCGACGTTTCAGCCCAAAAGGCTGCAACATCGGGGGTAGTCTGTGTATGGAGGCATGAAGGCGAAAAAATATGTTAAATAATTAAAATAAGACATACACTTAATTAAGCAATCCATTTTCTGTTTTATTTTAATCCAAAACAAATTTGCACACCCACAAACGTCAAATTAAATGTTCTGTATTTTCACCAAAAATATAAAAAATTTTGCTTAAAGCTTGATGTATTAACTTGAGCTGCAGCATTATGATAATCTGCATATTAAATATAATAAACTACTAGTAAGACCGGGACATTGTCCTTACTTATTCAATATTTGATAAATGTAAGGCACGCGATAAGTAATTGATAACAAGTGTCTGAAGTACGAAAAGCATTGAACAGCAATTTATTGTCTTCAAAAAATGTTAAATAAAAATGATGTTCTTCCAGTCTTTTGGGCATTGAAAATTACTTACTTACCAAAAATAGTTGTCGAACGAGGTAGTTTTGGTTCCTGAATCGCGTAACAATTAATTGCGTTAATAATTATTTATGATTAAATTAATAAAGTTAACACACTTAAGGTCAAGTCAAATGCGATAGTGTTTTATATATCAAGTCTGTATAATGGATGCTTACAATCAGAATACCAACTAACTATTATAAAACCGAACTAAAATTGATGAGGTAATTTTATGCATTAAAAAAAAATTGAAATGAATGAAGTACAGAGAAGCATAAGAGAAGAACTATAAGTAGTATATTATCGCAGAACGTCAGGGTCAGATCATCAATTTTGAACAGTTTTCCATATTATACTAGACGGCAACACGTGTTAGGTTATCCCACAACCATTTGGTTTTGCCAAATTTTGGAAGAAATTTTTTTAATCACAAAATTAAAAAATCACAGATTGGCCGTTTCAAATGCATGCTATGCCCAAAACTGATACAAGAAAAATCATACTAAATAGATTCAATTCCACAAAAAATGGAATGAAGATGAAGGTTCTTTGTAGTCAAATTTTAATATTAATTTTTTTTGTTATGGAGAATTTTGTTATCCACAGTTCAGGTCATACTCATTAAATACTTTAGATACACCAAAATTAAGTTATTTGCAAAAATGTAAAAAATGCCAAATTAGTACTTGGCCAGTCAATAAGTGGTTCACAGAGTGCAGTTTAGGAAATTGGTGGAAACGCATAATTGAAGATCCTGATCAATATACTGAAAATCTCAATCTCTATCAGCTGAGTTTCAGCCGCCATCTTACGTAAAAGGCATGAAAAATTATATTTTTGCAAATATTTCGGTTCCCTGGGTTCTGATCGTCAAAATACCTATTACCAATATTGATCGCTATATAATTCTCTACAAAAATGGTACCTTTCATTTTTTTCTTGAGTTTAATGGTTCCGCTTTGGTGGACGTGGAAAGTCGGCGAACAGTTCAATATTGTACAATACAGTAAACAAGTTTTCATAACTCGGGGACTTTATCCATAATTATTAATAAAAAAACATCACAAACAACAGTCAATCGTTTTACTTGAAAAAAATTACTCAATCTATTTATCTCAATTTTTATTATATACTGAGTTTTTCTTCTTTTGAACGCATTAAGCAGCGGCGGCTCGTTAGAGGAAGCAAGGGAGGTTTAGCTTCCCCGGAAATTCTGGATTATTGAAATTTTCAAAAAAGTAAAAAGTGGATTTTCGATTATGAGATCTGGCAAAAGATAGATCCTCCTTCCATAAAACATTCAAAAATTAATTTGAAGCTAGTGCAGAAGCAGCACCCTCGGTCTAAAACATATACTATGTGGATGGTTTAGCCAACGCATAAACCGCAAGATTTTACTGTACGACGGATGGTTTTCAGATTACTTCTAAGCGATTTCTCATCATCAGGCACATTATTAACCTGCAGTCTCAAGCGACGAAAAACTTCACATAAATATATGCCGCTTTCGATTTAACGCTGTAATGCAATATAATATTTGTAGCGCATAAGAAAAACACACAAATGTAGCTTTTAACTGACATAGTTGAGTGTAAGCCTCGTTTGCAAATCGTGCGTCTTCGTATAGACCTCGAAAATATCATCATCCGGATTAACCTTCATTTTTAATTAAAAAAATGCTGTGGTGAACATTGTAACACTATTAACTAACTAACTTTACAATTAGCCTCCTCAAATGAAAAAACCACGAGCCGCCACTGTCTGAAAGGAAGTTTTGAACTGCGATGTCGCTTTGTTCATCATCGTCAAACATTTTGAAGGGTTCTCAGGATTTTCCGCGATAATTTACCAGGGCCGGATAAACCATGGGTGGAATGGAGCCGCCGCACCCAGCGCCAAAGATTAGAAGGCGACAAAATTAAACGCTTTTTAATTGTGCATAAATGTGCATTGTGATTCCAAGGTACTGCATTTTTTCTTTGATTATAATATTCTATATTATGATATCATATTAGTATTAAAGGCACCATTTACCCAATCTGCACCCGGCGCTGAAATAGCTTGATCCGGCCCTGTAATTTATGCATATCATGAAACAGCTTAATCCTGCTATTCTGCACCCACCTAGATCCGCAACATTTGAGGCATTTGCACCATTTAATTCCAAAAAATCTTCAGGAACCGGATCTTTTCTTGAGATCGGTTGCAGTGCGTTTCCATCCCAATTCTTCCGATAATTTTTGATTACCATACCATTGCTGTTCTTGTAAATAACTTCGTAGGAAATTTAATTATTTGTTTTTGAGGATTTCAACCTTCCTCAATAAAACTGCTGCGTACAGTTGTCAACTTTATTGTAGGCCTTGTCAGGACTAGTAATTGATTTATTATAATATAAGAATAAGAAATTTTTTTACAAATATTTTCATTATTTACTAATATTTCAATAGGTCTTTCCGAAATTATGCAAAATTTATTGAAATGCATGCATTAGTATAAATGCGAGAACTATTGTTTGGATACGATTATCTAGTCGTTTTTCGATAGAGCAGTAGCTCGATAATACATAGGCATTGTCGACGTTTGTGAAAAACCGAAATTCGAATGACGCCGTCAGATTTCTTCACGTATGACATTTAACTTTTAATTTGACTTTAAAGTGAAGAAATGCAATTTTTGCAATATGTGTTTTATTTTGAAATTTTGCATCTTTCCGCCACGTCCACGAGAGTTTTTTGAGCTCTACGCCTAAGCCGGAAACACTGTGTCTTTATTCCTTAATTATACAAAAGTTATTGTTATAATTTGTGTACAATGTAGTTTTTTATTAATAATTATGGATAAAAACCCTAGTGGAGTTTCTTTATTCTGTGATATTGAATTATTAGCAGACTTCTCACGGCCACCACGGCCAAACCATGGAACTTATGGTAAAAATTCAAGTTTCCATTTTTTTAAGAGAATTTTGGGTGACGGAAAATTGCTTGAAAGCAATTGCTCGAATTTATTAATCTTTTTGATTAAAATTTTTAAAATTTAAATTGAAAAAAAAAGTTACAAAATTTATAAAAATTTAAAATCATCAGTCAGTTTGGAATGTAATGTGGTAACTATTAAAATGAGTGGCTACACGGAAAAACCTACTTCGTTACTTGTTTTACCCAGTATATACAGGGTTCCTCAAAATACAACTTCCACAGCTTCTTTTTGGGCAATTGTAAACCGTACATTGTCTACAAGGCAATAAGGCTGTGCTACTAATTTACTCACTTCCACCAAATAAAACCGAGGCTATTTACTCTGAAGTTTTTCGCAAAGTTAAATATACATAATGTGATAAACCATGGGGCCGCCGCACCCAGTGCCGAAGTTTAGACACCGCCAAAATTGAGCGTTTTTTAATTGTGCATAAACGTGCATTGTGATTCCAAGGTACTACATTTTTTCTTTGATTATAATATTATCTATGATATTATTAGTATTAAAGGCGCCATTTACCTAATCTGCACCCGGCTCTGAAATAGCTTGATCTGGCCCTGTATGTAATTGACGTATATCCCCAAACCAGACCTAGGAGACGTTTTTTCCATTTATGTCAGGCAATTTTCCGACATATTCAATCAAATGGTATTATGAAAGCCAGATATGAATTAGAATCCGAATTTGCACTAAAAATGAAAATGCTCCCTGCGCTAGCTTTTGTACCTGAAGAATATGTAATTGAATATTATGAGGTATTGTGCAACGAAAATGTATTCCCTGAAGAAGCGCAACCCATAATCGATTATTTTGAGGACTTGTTATTCCTCTTGCCAGGCCCGTATCTGAGGGGGGGTTTTGGGGGTTCAACCCCCCCCCCCCGAAATAAAGCGCGAGATAAAATCCTAGAATATCGCACCCTGAGACGACAACTGTCGTAACTTTCAAAACCATGTTTTGAGATAATTTCATTTTAAAATTTGCAAAGCTGTACATTCTTATGGAGTGTAGAACTGTTGTTGGCTAAATAGCGCTTAAACGATAAGCGATGGAAGTTACGACATTGTTCCACTAAAAAGAGCGTTAAAAAATACATAAGAATCCATCAAAACCTGGCATTTCTAACTTTACAGTAGAGCGATTGTCCTTGAAAATTTCAAAAAATTTCGCCTGCGGCGCAATTTCCTGGGGACTATTCCATACCCCCCGGTGTTCGGGCTGACGCAACGCACTTTTATTTATCATTCAACCCCCCCCCCCCGAATCACAGTCCGAGATACGGCCCTGGCTCTTGCTATTGTGGAATTGTTACCAAGGTATTTTTGAAGGTGAACCAAAAACCAACAGCGTTGAAAGTTGGCATAGAGGTTTCCAGGAGTTACTTTCGGCGGATCACCCTAGCATTTAAAAATTTGTAGATGCTATTAAACGGCAACAAAACCTTACAGAATTAAATATGGAACAATTTTTGTCTGGCTTTGAACCTCCAGTAGATAGCCGTAAATATCGCAATTGTACGACAAGAATTCTTAGAAAAGTGCAAAATTTCGAATACAATGTAGATGTTACAGGATATATCCGCAGTCTTGCTCACAACATTGGATATTAATTTTTTAAATTCTAGCAATTTTCACCCGAGAATTTTTCACTTCATTGAAGTGAAGTCCTGTCACTGGATGCGGCATTTTAAAGTTTCGAAATAAAATAAATGTTACTTATATCATAAGAAAAATTGCTGCCAATTCGGTAATTTTGTAGCTTTTGGATTGAATTTTTTACATGGAATACCGTAGGTACTTGATTTTAAAAAATATTATTTTATTTCAAAAATGATTTTATTGAACATTTCGGAGTTATTTCCAAGCAAAACAGCCTAAATAGCCTAAAAAATATAATTTACTGATTTTACATTATTTAAATTTTTCTTTCAACATATTTCAGAATGTAATAAATTAGTATCTTCAATTAATTCGTTGTAACGTCATACTTATTAAATAATTCTAAATAAAAATGTGAATAATGTTATCTGAGATTAAATCAACTTTCAGCTATTTATTTATTTATAAAAAAAATCTGACTGTTAAAAGTACTTGGATGATTAAATAGACACAAGTATATTTGCTTAATACTTCAATAAATACAATTGTTTAAGTATACAAAATACAAAAATACATCTAATACGAGGAGGAGTTCATAATAATGGAAATTTTTTAATTTCATCAATAATCTCTCAAGTCTATTTTTCTAAAAGTCTAAAAGAAATTAGAAAAAAAACATAGGGGAATAACCATTCAAACTTTCCATTTTGTCTATAGTACTATTTATTCCAATAATAATCGTCAGTCTGTTAATACATATAATATTATGATAATTAGGTAATCATTGACTTAATTATTCAATTTACATCGCAGTTGTAATTTTTTAATGGAATAATAAAGACAAATTTTCACAATAATATCCAATTTCAGTGGCAAAATTTGAATAAATTACGTGAAGCACTATATATCTGCGTGGGAAATGGTAGAAAAAACTATACGATTCCATTCAGAGAATATTTTAACCTTGACATCTCGTGAATTGGTCAGACTTATGCAGATACAAAAGTGACTCTTGAATCCACAATGTGCCAGGAGAGTGTTTTGCTGCAAAATTCCGTTAAGTTCAAAAATCTTTTTTTCCTTTTTCTACTATTGCTGCATTCATTTGGAAGGAAAATGGGAAACACACTTTATAAACTGGAAATCTTAGAGTGAGTACATTTTTACGACAGCTACTGTATTTGGTTTAGAATAGTGAATTTTCAAGGAACCAAATTTTTTTTTTTTATTTAACCAAAAATAGCAAGAAAATACTGAAAGTTAAAGATTTTTGTTATTAATCAAAATAACACCAAGTTCCCAGCCCCTGATATTGTATTTCCACCAGAGCCTTATACATTCGAGAGCTCTTAAAGCAATAATACAAAAAAAGATAAATTCAAAACAAAAAAAGTAATCGCTATTGTAGTTTTTCTAAACTCATTAGCATAAAGATAACTCTAATCAGGTTGAAGTCTATCTAGAGCGTGACGTTGTGAAAATAAAGAAGTCAAATATTAGGACAACAAAAATTTAAGAACATTATTAATAGATCAAACTCAAGCACGGTCATATCGGGTGAACAATGGAGATTACTCCCCCCCCCCTTCAAATAAGATGTTCGGTGATAATAATAATTTCGAGATTTTATTTTATATTTTTTTAAATGACACATTTGGTCGTCAATGGATATTAAAAGTTAATTTACTACTAAGTAATGTCCCCTTGCTAAAAATTACTATGACCGCCCCTGCTGATGATAATATTTGGTCAACTTTTTTTACTATAGCAAGTTGTCGCTGGTGACACGTGAAGTGTCGATAAGACAGCGCGTTATCGTGATTTGATCTTTGCTCTATCGAATTAAAACCACACGTTGTACGATACTTCATGTGCGCGGGCATATTTTTTAAAAACTCGTGCAAGCATTAGGTCAATACTAGTAGATACAAAAATAAAATTTCCTACTCGGGAAATTCTATATTTAGAAGTAATGTACTCGATTTGTTTGGAGTTTGGACAGATTAATCTGAAATTTTAAAAGTATGCCGTGGGCTGAATGGTCCTGTAGTCCAAGTTATTATTACTGGTAATAGAAAAAGTAGTAGAAAATGTAGTTTTGCTGTTAGTGTTCTGCATTTTTGTATTTTTGGCCATATTCTATCGGGTTGAAGTCTTCAAGTCAAATAACTGAGGTGATTATTCTTAATAATTTTATCTCTTCTCTAGAAACATGTTTGGGATCATTATCGTGTTGAATAATTGGTTTTAAATTTTGCCGAACACAAGTTCTTTGTACTGTACGATCGGATAGGTTGAAGTTTAATGCAGAATGAATAGTTGGAGTTGATTTTGAAGTACCTGACTTTGCTAATCAAGTAATTGTCCTCTCAACGTGGGGCAGAAGAAGTCTCTGGTGATCTATTTGAAGACTTAATTTCAATATGTCTCAGCCAGTGCATTTGCTCCTGTAACTTTTGCCTGTTCCCCAAGGTGAAAAAACCAAGTTTTTCCATCAGAGAAATAAAGGCAAAATTGCTTATATTGAAAAGTGAGTTTCAGAAATGTTGAGGGTTGGAAAAAGCGCTATTATCCAATAAGAACTATTTTAAAGAGGATCATATTAACATCGATGCTATCTGATATCTCTGGCATGCGAATCCTTGGTAATCTCGCTCACCTTTGGGCCTTTATCTGCATCGGGAAAAGTTTGCTTATTTCCACGCCACTGGTCTGCATGCTTAAAAACAGTAGTTATAAGAAACACTTGATAAGATAATGACGTTTGAGAATTGATTAATTAAAGACGTGGTAATTATGCCACCGCCGCGTATCAAATAGAAATACATGTAGCTAGTGCCGCAGACGAATGTGTCCGAGTAAAAATCAAGTTCAAATACATAATATCATAATATAGTTAGTACGTTAGTATTGGTTTTAACATAGATGTTGTTAATGGGTTAAGGAAAAATGAAGTTAAACATAAAAAAACCTACCGTTAATTATAGCACTCCTTTTAGGAAGTCCGTGTTTTTCGGAAGAATCCAATGCAGATAAGGGATCTTTAAGAGCCTTAAATCCATTAACGGTTTTTATTTTAAGGGAATCGGATAAAATGGGAGATAATTTACGTTTACGAGGTGTTTTTGATTCTACACTTTCGTTACTACTTCGACTAAATTTCTCATCGTCAATTTTGAGATCATTTGTCCAACCGAAATATTCGTCGTTATGGTCCATGCTATTTTCGCTAGTGATATACCACAAATCTTGGATTAAGCATCGATCGTTAGTTAAAAATGTAACAGGTTGATCGTTTTGGCACAATTGGGAATCCATAATAATTAAAAATAATAACAAAAACGGCTCGAGCCGGAAAGAAGCATTAGGCAGCAAAGGAAAGCAAAGATCATGGACAAATGAATATAACGATGAGTTGGAATTTCAAGAATTCTTGTCTTTAAAATCCTTCTTAAGCTTAGAAGGCACTTCTGAACTAATCCGAATAAGTACGATTTAGTTCAAATTAGATTCGCGCTTTTTCTTTAAAACATAACGAAGAAGGAATTATACAACTTTTTGATACCGGTAGTTTCCTGTTGACGACGACTTTGCACAAATGAGTTGTGAATGTTTAACATTTTAACTTGCAAATAATGGCATTCAATATCCATTTAGCACAACAATTTTTATTTTGTTCAAACCAATGATGGATTAATTAAAAACAAAAACCACCTTCACAAATCAAACTAAACTTAAAATGCGGGCCTTTTGAGGCTGTTCTCGTATACAAGAATAAACTTCATTTAGAAAAAAAATTAAATTGCACTAAACACAAAACTATTTGAATAAGTCCAACTACTGAGAGTGTCAAGGAAAATAATATAAACACTTTTCAAGATAAAAGTTGTTATCAATTTACTTTATAAAGTGAAATACGTGTGCGCACGCCGTAAAAATAGAAAGATTTTCAAACTGAGAATGACGTGAAGATATTCAGTCAACTACTCATCGTAACAACATAAAATGTTTTTAAATTAGTTTCAATTTACAATGTTCTAATAGAATGTCTTGAATTAAAGCTGCGTCGCGCAAACTACATTTTGCTACAATTTTGAACAGTTGCTGGTTCGCGGAAATTTTTCGCATGTTATCATAAACCTATTAGGCTGGGGAAATTATAACTAATTAAAATTAAGACGATAAGTGTAAAGGTCAAACTAAGCCCAATTAAGTTAACTACAAAATGAGCTTAATATTGTCAATATTTAAAAAATATAAATTATATATGGAAATTAGCTAACTCTAGGATTACAGAATAAAAGAGGATTATAGAGCCGAGTGGTACCGGATTATTTTTGAGCCAAGTATCTGAAACAAAAGAAAATTTATTAAAATATTAGTTCACCAAATCATTGTTTGAATTTTGGACCAAACGTGAATTACTTAACGATAAGTTGTAAATACATTGAGATTATACTGACGTACACGATAATATTAATATTCAATAAAATTTATTTACTGTTGAACAATTTAATGTATATTTCTTTCGACTGAGTACTACTTACATATTATTATCAGGTTATTTTCTCGATTATTAGTAAAACAGAAATAATTAGTGTCCTATCGTCAAACCATAATTTTACGATGGCCTTCAGTTTTCTGCTAAAACATTTAAATTAGGTACTACTCTGAAAAATTTATTATCGACGTTTTAGAAAACTTAATACAGGCTTTTCAAACTACATTATTTTGTAATATTACAACTTGTTGGTATAAGCATTAGAATTTTATGTTTTTATAATATACCACATTGTTATATTTTCTAAAAACAAACCAATTTAGTTTTAAAACTCACAGGTATTAATTGTTCTTTAAAAAGTAATTTATAATCATAATACACGAAAACCAGTGTATTTTTACGTTCAAAAATCAATAAATTGCACGGGAACAGCAGCGCGAGTTTGGAACTGTTTTTATTTATTTTAAGTTGGTTTCCACAAAAACCCTACCTTGAAAATTCGCAATTTTTCCCTTTTTTACTTCCGATTTCAGAACAAATAAACCAATTTTTATATGGTTTTCACCAATGAAGATTTTCACTTTTATCTCTCTGTTCGAGTCTTTCGCCCTAAGCAAAAGCATAGTGAGCACTTTATTTTTTCTTTGGAAGGGTTCTTTGGTAGATACCTCGATAGTTTACCATTGCCTGGCAAGAAACAACGAAAGAAACCGGAGATTTCGGCTTAGCAGTCGAGGCACATAAGAGCCAGGCAACGTAGTATGTACGAAAAATTCATTTTGCATGCAAGCGAACGACGCCTTCCAGAAACGAGTCTAGTTACCTGCGTTTTATTGTGGTCTAAACCAAGGTGTAAGTATTTCGAAAAGAATTTGTACGCAGCTCACTGAAATTCTAAAGATTTCCTAGAAAAATTGAGTTTTTTTACCCCAATTTATGAGGAGGAATTTATCCCTTGGTCTAAACTGAAACTCAGTTGAAAGTGTTCTTGACAAAATTTCACTAATAATTATTATTCAATATAATCAAGAGCTATATGCATCTTTCCTTTATATTATATTAAGAAACATTTAGTAACGCTGTAGCTTCTGGGCCGCGATTCTGAACTCGCTCCACTCCAAGTGAGCGCTCCACGAAAGTGAGAGGTTTGATTGCGAGTGGAGTGGTAATTTTGTATTCTCATGTACCGTTCCACCTAGGTTCTTAAAAATGGAGTGATAAAATGTGGCAACATGGCATTGTATGTTAAATAAAACATTAAACTATCTACGCTGCTGTAAAATTTAAAAGTTTTTCCGACATTTTCCAAGTTCCGGTTTTTTTTTTAATAAAACGAAAAATTTCAAACGGAATCTCTTCCAAAATTTTTCATTGCTTAATGCAAAGGGATTTCCCAAATTTATTTCATTCTCAGCCAACTACAGCTGTTAGAAACAAAAACTGCCGCAAAAGTGAGGCACGCGAGTGCCTCTCACTCCTATTGAAAAAGGAGCGCTGTAACATTTGGTGAGCGGTTGAGAATACGAATTACTACGATTTTTGCTCCAATCGCTTTAAATGACAGCTATATGACAGTTATATCGCTCCGCTCCTCTAAAAGGGAGAACCACAGAATATCGGCCCTGATTGGTCTTCCACCGGCCGACTGGGAAGTGGGTAAACCGCTGTTCAAATCTTTGTCGAGCCGAATGCATTGCTGTGATCTAAAGCCCAAGATAGATTTGTGAGCTATGGGGAAGGCAACGGGAAACTACCCCATTAATTAAATTCCTTAGTAAGTCATCTTGGCTTCAGCCAAGTGATCGCCTAAGTACCGTGTATGGTACTTAAAGAAGAAGAAGATTGGTCTTCCTATATACCAACCTAAAAGAACACTGTCCTGAGTCAAGTATATTTATCTTCATATTATGTTTACAGCTCCACCAACGTTCTAACGTTATTTAACGTTAGGCGCTGCTAAAATTAAAAATGTACACTCTGATGAAGAAGTTTCTCGGAATAAACCGAATAAGACATACAACCACAACAAATGTAAACACACGCAATGATTTGTAACGTTTACAACAGAATGTACTTGAGAAATAACTCGACGTTCATTGGTTCATTCAAAATTTTTTAAAATTAGTTGGCATATTTTCCGCATCCTTGCTAAGCTTGGTGGAGCTGCATCTTACTTTACTAGGGATTTGCTTACAATTTTATCGCGGTAGACTAAAAATGAATCTTAACATGTGATAATATGAATTAGCCTATTTTCGGCCATTTAACAGAAATTTCAAGTTCTACGTGATGTAAAATATTATACCGGACATACGATAGAATGTCTACTCTGCACTTGAAATTTTTTTTAAGTATAATATTACTATTAAAATGATTTATCAAAAAATTTTGAAACTGTACTTTGTATTAGCCTGTTTTCGATTGGAATGTCTAGATACCGGCCGATGCGATGCCACTTTTCGGCTACGTTTAATAACATTTGAACAATATTTACTGATACATATACTCACTGCATACTGTTATAGTATTATAATATGTTACGATCGATGATGTAAATCGGACAATCACGTCAATTGCCGGACAATGACGTTAATGCCTATTTTTGTTGGCCATTAACGTCATTGTCCGGCCATTGACGTGATTGCCCGTTAGCGGTGGACAATGCTGTAAATATTTTCATCTGATTGTACTATTTACGTCTTTGGCCGGTCAATGACGTTATTGACCAAAACGGATTGGACAATGATAATTTATAGGATAAATACTATAAGAAACAGCAAATTGGGGATTTGAATTAGACAATCAACTGGCAAGTGACATTTACGTGTGTTGCGTGCATTGCATTCTTATGTATTATAAACATTTATTAACAAAAACAATAAAAATTAACAAAAATTTAAAAAATAATTATAAATTTAAAAATAATCAAATTAATAATTTTTATTCTGGCATGAGAGTGATCCATGGTATTTCGAATTTCAAATTTGTTTCTTTGCGCGATACGCACATTTAGAAAAGAGTAGTTTCATCATCGCCCACTTTGTATTGGGCAATGACGTTATTGCCCGGACAATGATGTAAAAACCACATATGAAATTTTAAATGTCAACATCGCCCAAATGACGTTATTGGCCGGACGTTAACGTTAATCTCCAGTTAAGCAGGGTATTAACGTCATTGTCCGGCCATTGACGTTAATGGCCGAGTTGTCATCATTGACCGTAGCCATGGACTTAGAAGAAGTCCATGGTCCAAGTCCAACTCCTTCTAAGTCCATGACCGTAACATATAAAAAGTTCAACCTAACCTTCAGGGTTAGCATAAACCTGGGCTGTCACGCAACTGTCAATCCAAGGTAGTGAGTTACTGCCTCGACGAGTTAGTGGCACAGGCACAACAAAACAGCTTAACGCTGAGGTGGGTGCCGGGACACGCAGGAATAAAAGGCAACGAGAAAGCAGACGCCCTCGCTAAGACCGCTGCAAAACGACAACTAGTAGGACCAGAACCATCTTACAGGATAGATTATAGGACTGCAAAAGGGATTATAAAAGAACTACTAAGTAAACAACATCTTGCGTATTGGAGAGACCTTCCGGGACCGAGGCAATCGCAGATGTTCATCGGTGGACCCTCCAACGACAAAAGAAAACAATAAATCCCAAGGGGTAAATATCCCGAAAATTTTGTGTACACTCGTTTGGAATTCCTTGGAAATCCCTGGAATTCCTTGGAAATCCTTGGAAATCATTAGAATTCCTTGGAAATCACTAGGAATCTTTGGAAATCCCTGGAATTCTTTGTAAATCACTGGAATTCCTTGAAAATTACTGGAATTCCTAAGAAATCGTTAGAATTCTTTGGAATTCCTTGGCATTCTTTGGAAATCGTTGGAAGTCTTTGGAATTCCTTGGAAATCGTTGGAAGTCTTGGAAATCTTTGGAATTTTACCGTGTAAAGTCTTGTGTATTTTACTGTATTTTATTGGATATATTTTACTGTGTATGTATTTTACTGTATATTTACCCCTTGATAAATCCTTAAGCTGACCAGACCACAGCTGAGGAAGACAGTAGGACTATTTACTGGACACTGCTGTCTAAACCGCCACCTCAAAATTATTGGGGTCGTCGAAGATCCTACATGCAGGAAATGTAGGGAGGAAGAAGAAATTCCACACCACATACTATGTGTATGTCCAGCTCTAGCCTCCATGAGGCTACGATATCTCGGTTGTCCTTATGCAACAGCCGACGAGATAACTCAAGAACCCATCAGTTGCATACTCAAGTTTATTGAGGAAGCTAAACTGATGGAGTAAAACTTGGAACGTGATGTACAATAAGCCTAGAGCTGCAGTGCAAGTGGGATTAGCACCACAACTCGTTCATCAATAAAAATAATAAACCTCTAATTCCTTCCACAACGTCCCCCCTCCCCGGCTGATAAATTTTTCTTGCCAACCTAAAAAGTTTGAAAATTTTGAGAGGTTACGGGAGAGATCAGTTTGGCTGTTTTCTTACACTGAAAAAAAGGTGCATTATTTTTGCGTCGATGAACCTTTTTAACGGTGCAAAAATGATTTCTAATTAAATTTTTCATCAATGTAATTAACCTTTTTCTTTCATAAAAATCACGCTCCACACCATTCATACACTACGAGGTCAAGACGGCCGCCAAACTGCCTAACCTTCTAGTAATTAAATAAATATTTATAAAATATTCTCCAACTTTCCCATGTCTTATCCGACCTCCCCTGACGTTAACTATGACCCATTAAAATTGATTTATTTCTTTGCTAATACTTTCGCACCAATAGATTTCTAATAATCACTGGAGATTTTCCATGTGTGATAAGTGTGATAATTGAACATTATTACAATTAAAAATATAAATTAAAATAATGAAAAATTTTGAGCACTTGATTTTGGAAATGAAAGCTTCAGAGAATGAAGATAGCTTCCTTTTCCTGCGTTTCAGTATAAACACTAAAATGATGAAGCGTTGAAGGCCGTTCTCGTAGCCATGAATTTCATGGAGGTTAAAAATCCCAAGTTACATTCATGTTGTTGGTGGTATTACATTGCGTTATTGTTGTAGATAAAGTACCTAATTCACGTGCCGTTTCTAAACAATTGCCAATAAATTTAAAACAGACAGCGTAACCGTTACGATTAAGCACGTCAAAGCGATATTGTTAATCATTACATTTTAACAAAACTGCAAATTCATATTTTGCAAATTTCCCGTTTACGTACTTTCAATAACTAATTTACTTTAAAATTCGATTATACAAGTAAAATAATTTAATTAACTAGGTACTTACTTTATTATTTAAAATGTGTGCCGTTTGATATGGAGCGTTCAAAAAATTACGTCACGCAATTTTGAGCACTTCTTTGCCCCCCCCCCCAACCTTCCGTTACATTTTATCACACAAACATGACCTCTTCCTAATATTACGTCACATTTTATCTTTGCATAATTCCAAAAAACAAAAAATATATATAATTTCAGTGTGTCGTTACATTTTTGGGCCCCCCCGTCCCCCGAGTCTCAATCTCTTCCACCCCACTACGTGCGTGACATAATTTATAGACAATCTCATATCAGATAGTAATTATGGGTAAAACTAATAGATAAATTTCAATAGTAATTTGTAGATTTCTTTTACTCACAGGTGAAATAAGCATTGCCCGGTATTAAAAAGTCCATATTAAATCTATCAAACTAATTTTTTGCAGGTAAAAGTAAAAATTGGTTTTAAAATTATATGCACCTCACTGAAACTACTTCATAACCGCACTCGCACAAAATCAATTTATAGGATCAGTTAATAAAATTATTAAGCGATAAAGTTAATCTCAACTTAGTGATAAAACTAATCAAAAATCATTCGAAGCAAATTAGTTTAATTATCGACGCTAATCTAAAGTTAAAAAATGCGTGAAAAAATATTTTGCGATTTCATTCATAATTCTCCAAACACCCCAAGAGGTTTATGGGTTCACGAGTTAAGATCTATTCCTAAAATAAGAATGAAAAATTAGATTGATCTGGTTTTTAAGTGAAGTGTGTTCTGCATTGACTACAGTGCAGAATTAAAAGTCGAGCCAAGTTCGGTCCTTAATTTTAGACTTATTTAGGACGCAGTAATTATTCTGCCTCGTCCAATGATGAAGTTAAGATGTCAAGAGTTTGAAAATCAAGTGAACGATAATTTAATGGCAATTCAAACTGTCAGATGAAATTTATAAATTAAAATACAATTTTCTATATTAAATTTAATAATAATTTACTACATTCTTCTTTCAATAGTCCTGCAAACACTTCGTAGTGATGATTCAAGTCTTTGATAGTGTGAACTTTACACAAAGTTCCTAATCCACCTTTTCCGTTTTGAACGCCGTAGAATACTCTTTTGGCCCGACTGTGTATCAATGCCATAGCACACATTACACATGGTTCTTGCGTTGCATACACGATGTATCCCGTACATAAATAAGGTCCATCGCTAGGAATCAAAATTTCATTTTTTCCCTTAAATTTCGCGGCACCAAACTTAACACCGGAGTACTTATCCGTTAAATCTTTCAAAATTTCTTCGGGAATTCCCCTAACATCCAAATCGTACTTCGAGTTTTCTTGTGCATCTTCAGAACTTTGACTCAACGCCACGTTCCCGACTGCAACCATAACTGAATGATCACAAGGATTTTGATTTCTTTTATCATATCCTACTGCAACTACAGAATTCAGTTTGGGATCCACGACAACCACACCTGTCCGTTTTGATTCACTATTGGAATACCCAGCAACATCTATCGCAATTTTCATGTAAGTTATGTGATTTTCAATTTCTGAACTGGAAAACAGAGTATTTGTACAGAGTTTCTCTAAATATTTGTTACTGTGAAAATTGCATGGCCATAGCTGATGTACAATTTCGTATTGTTTCCTAGTCTTCGGAGCTATTTCGGCAACAGACACCCGTTTTATGTTGTTCTCCAAATAGTCAGTATCAAAATTTGCTCTTTTTAGCTTGTCATATATCGTATTTTCGTCAATATCAGCATTACCAGGAGCGAGTAACACATCGCGACCTTTGATTCTCTTCAAATGAGATAATTCGGGAATAGGAAAAACCTTGTTTAATTCCACTACAATTTTGGAAATGTTCTTGGTATCCACAATGGTGTCCACGTACACATCCGTTAACGGAATAAAATTAATCAGTTCGTCTGCTAATACAGGATGGAAGTGGGTTTGTACAATCGTACCACTTTGTTCGACTTTTCGTCTCTTTGGAGAACTCATTTTTTAAGCCACACAAAAGCACTAAGTTTCTTCTAGAACCTTTGGATAAGAAGGCCGTCGCGGTGATCCCCCGATATGTTGCACCTACCAAAACGTTTAAATGTAGTATTTTGTAAATCAAAAGGAGCATGCTTTCAAAAAATGGAATAGCAAACGTCGAAAAATTCGGAATACATTTTTGACATAATCCGAAGTTTCCTTTACATTATTTTATCTACCAACAAATGTAACATGTATTGAAAACATCTAATTGTAATAATAATGAATAAAAACAATAACTAAATTATCATGCAGGTGATGATTAATAACGAATAACAGTCAAATCTAAGTTTTTCTCGACAGTAGTTTCGATTCTCACATAATTTTGTTTTCAGGGACTCATCTCTTCTACATAATATCCTTCAGATATTAGTCTTCTTGAGGCTGAGGACCCACAATTTATGGTCGTGGAAGACTTCCTACATTGATATAGCCTCAAAAACTTCTACTATTTTTAGATATTATATTTAATCAAAAAAATTTATATTTTTAAAAGTCGTCGAACGTCTTATCAATCTGAAGTACAAAATCGAAATTAAAAATAAAATTATTTTTTATTAAAGGTAATTACTGATTTTTATCAAAGAACTATTATTTATTGATGGTTGATACACCTTTAAACATGACGAATTTATAATGATATCGGATTGTGTTAAAAAATTATTGGTTATTTTGTGAACCAATTATTCACTATTGGATCGATAAGAACGGATACATCTATTGTTTCAGAAATTTTCCTAAGGAGGTCCAGATAAAGAAGTTTCGTGAAGATACAAGATAAGTGAAATTTATCATTTTTCCGATAAGACCAGTTGTAAATTTTGGAAGGAAATGGATGAAGAAATGTTGGTTGGCTCTGATTGTATTCCAGCTCAAGTACATTAGAATGTGAAAAGATGACATTAAAATAGATTTGTTCGATAACGAAGCACTTCAAATGCACTTATTCTTATCGGATACGATTAAAACTTGTCTGGTTTTGCCAGAAAACATGTAAATACTTATTAAATGAAACTAAGCATGCAATAAGTTTAGTGCTTGGGTGCTTTTCTGCTGAGATAAATATACCATGTTTGATTCAGTGGCGTCTCGTAACTTTTTCACTTGAGCAGGCTAATCATATATTATCATAGCATAATATACCCCCACCCTTTAAAAATTGCTCAAACTAAAAAAGTTAAAAGTTCCTGATCATAAAGTCCAAAATTTTAGAGTCCAGTCTGAACTCCAGAAGAGTCTGTATGATTGAAGCAAAACTAAGAAATAATCGCTACAACCAATCGTACACAATGTAGTTGTGGGATCTATCTAAAGGTTGGTTTATGTAAAATTCCAGTATGACGCGACCGCCACGACCAAGTATACCCAAAAAAACACAAAAGAAAACACATCCGTAATCTTATCCCTAATCATTCGTAGTTTGATATATGTAATTTATCTACTACCGTTACGTAATAGCTCACTTTCTACACTGATTTGAGTTAATAATGAAACACTTTCGCGCACTAGTACGGAAAGTGACTTAGATTGTAGCTGCGCTTTATTTTTAAATTGAAGGAACTGATAATAATTGTTGACATTGCAATCAAATCAAATATTGACAGATTGTCATGGTAATCAACAAATTAGGATAATTATTATATTGTAACTTGGAATATAAATTCATTCGTTTAAATAGCTTGAACACATTATTTTATTAATAAAAATTGGAATGAAAATTAATGGATTACAATATGGAAATGGTCAATTCAAATAAAAATAATCGATTTTCCAAAAACATGCGATTGAAGATAAAATTTTGTATGAGATGTCTCATTGTCATATTTGCATAATTGCAAAATTTGGATGGCGAATCGTTTCGCGAGTTTAATAATGACTTACTTTCTACACTGATCACATAAACAACTATTATTATTTATTATCGTTTTTTCAACTATGGTTTTAAAGTGCAAACAATCGATTTTCATTTTGAGCCATTTTCGAACGGTTCCGCCAATCCCAATGGCTTTTTCCGAGTTCTACGCATCAAAATGAACCGATTTAAGTAATAAGAAAATGCACCTACATTTTTTAGGATTTTTGAAACTTACGAAAACCCCGTTGCTATTTTTTGTCTTCAAAAATCGAAAGCTGATAACTTTGTAAAAAAAAATTGAATTAGATTTCGTGCTATTCTGGAGCGTACCCGCCAATCCCAAGCGTACTTATCGAGCTGTACGCATCATAATATGTTTATTTCAGTGGCGTAACTACCAGTGTTCCATGTGCTCGATCGCACAAGGACCCCGGTGCTATCACGACCAAAAAAATAAAGTATTTTATTTATTATTTGATATTAATTTATTAATAATTTTGGGGCCCAGTTTGACTCTAGAGCACAGGCCTATGGCTGCATTGTTACGCCACTGGTAGATTTAAGTATAAAAATACTACTTATATTTTTAATGATTTTTAGAAAAAAAAATGTTGACTACTTTTTTACCTCGGAAATTGAAAGCTGAAAATCGGCAACTTTTTCCACTGTTTCTTATACGTAGTTTAATGAGAGAAGTAGAAGTAGGTACATACGTAGATTTCTCGTAAGTATAATATTTATCGTACTATATGTGGCTTTAAAACGCACCAATTCGATTTTGATTTTGAGTCGTTTCCGAGAGTTTTTCGCTAAACCATAGGTTTAAGTTATAAGCAATAAAAATTTAATAAAAAATAATAGTGTAATAAAAAATAATAGTGTAATAAAAAAACATTTAAATTTAAAACGATTTTTGAAAAAAACGAACAGTTTAACCTCTGTGCTACCACAAGTTTAAAATTTGAAATCGGAGACATGATCCACTTTTTTTTAGGTAGATTGACGTGATAAATCGAATGACGCACGCCGATTTCAATTTCTGGTTTAAATTCAAAGTTAAAATGCCCTTATTTGTACCTATACGTAAAGCTTTCTTGTGACGACAAGAACTTTTAATAAAAATAAAAAATATTTGTATTTATGTTTCAGTTTTACTGTTTGTAGCTACAAAGAAAACTTACAAAACTATGTACAGTGACTCAACGAAATCCGGACGCTTCTATATGTTAACAATGCAAATTGCCGGTTTTAAACCGTTTTTGACATATAAAAATCGATTTTACAGCAAAACTTTTTAGACATTTTTTGTTGCAAATTTTATTGCCTTCAATTTTGTTTCTATACATTTTTTCATATTGTCGCGCCATTTCTAACTCACAGCGGCTTAAACAAGATATGGGACATGGTAAAATATGAAAAATATTGTCGTCTATATCTCGGAAACGGTGCGACCAAATAGAAAAATGTAAATGAACAAAAATGTGGAGAATAAAATTTACAAGAAAAACTGCCTATTAATTTTTTTATTTTGTAGCACCGTTTCCGAGATATAGAAGACAATATTTTTGTATTTTACAGAGTCTTATTTAAGCCGTTGACAGTCAGAAACGACGAGACAAAATAAAAAAATTTATATAAACAAAATTGAAGGCAATGAAATTTGCAACAAAAAACGTCTGATAATTTTTGCTGTAAAATGGATTTTTATATGGCAAAAAACGGCTTCAAAACCGTAAATTTGCATTGTTAACATAAGAGCGCCCGGATTTCGTTATGAGTCGCTGTAACTATTTTTGCGTTTTACATGGATTGACCCCCCTAATTAGGATATTAGCGTTTTATGTAGAATTAAAATGTAAAAATTTGATTGTAATTTTGAGCAGGTTTCAAGCGTTTCCACCAAGCACAAGCGTGTTTTTCAAAAACACAAAAGGTTAACCTTTTGCTACCCTTTGCTAATCTGAAATCCTTTGCTAATCGAAAACTTTTCCAACTTTTTAATAATAATTGCCCCTTTGAGGCAAAGGAGCAATTGCCTCCCCGCCCCCACCAAGGATGACTCGGATTGTATCCCTGAAGCTCTCCCCAAGATTGGATATTGTATTGTAAATGTAAATTATAAATAAATTAATACTTATAATGTAATATATTTCTTACTATTTTGTTTGTATATACTTATAGCTTGAATTGTTATGATTTCTGGAACTTGTCAGTCGTTTTACTACTGACGCGCGTGAATAAATTAATGAGATTCCAGTAAATATTTTGTCGGCCCCCAAAAAGCATTTTCTAAATAAGCCACTGGCGCCCTGAAATTGTGTACGCTATCCGTATAGCTCCGATAAGCGTAATTATTAAACTAATATTTAGGCTCTAGCATCTCTAATATATCAAATGCGCTGTAAGAATTGAATTATGTACATTTCAGTGCGATAGAAGGCTTAATGTTATACTATCTAAGTTCACATTATACTGTTGTCGGGTATTGTACATTGGTTTATAGAGATAACATCACGATAGAATTAAAATTTTAGAAAGACCAAGGCTACATAGTAACATTAAAAAATTTCTTGTTAGTGTAAAACAAATAGCATGTACAAGAATTTTAAGGTTTTACACGATAATTACCCACAAAAATTTTAAATTATCTCAAATTTACGACATCTATGTGAAAATTTTATTTCCTAAATTTACATAAACAATTAAACCTATCGTATAGTAAATTGAATCAAAATTTTAAATTTGAGCAATAATAATTATAAGCAATGAATTTGCAATAACTCGATATATTGCGTAAGTAATCTTGAACGAATAATTTTTAATTGAAGGTATGCTCTATTATGTAGAAGGAATTATTATATTTTTTGTACCACTGTAAATAAATTAATAAATTTATTTGATTTTTATTGATCAATAAATAACTTTTTTGGTTTCACAGAATCCCCCCCCCCCCCATTATGACGACTAACTACTACAAAAAAAAAGCAATTTTGGGTTTGAAGGATTACATCAGAAGAAATATTAAAAGGCAATTTTTTGTATTGCTTTCACTACATCATCAGCAGACAATAAAACTATTTTATAGCAATAATTAATCATAATAGCAAAAAATATTTTATTAGAAACACATTAGGTGATAAATCAAACAGCAAAAAAGTGATAATTATGTATTGTTATTATAATAATAATAACGCGCATTTAAAAAATATTTAAACGGGTATCCACTTAAAAATTAATTTTGAAAAAATAGAACTTGATATTATAACAACTTTCCTCGTTTCAGAAAAATATATGTATTAGATTATACATTCGAAATGCTGTTTTATTTTGTCCCCGGGGGTCACATAAATTAATTAGCATACGAAAATTTCCACCTATTAAAAGAACAGGTTTATCAACTTTGTTCTTAACGCTTCCTCGCGTATCAAAAATAATATTTCTACAAGATTATATTCGACTGATGAAGAAATATCAATAAAGGAATAATAAATAAAGATATTAACTACCATTCGTAATGTAGAATAATAATAAATAATGAAGTTTAGAAGGCGCTTGTAAATATCATGTTCTTATTGTTGCGTCCTCGAAACAATCAAAATCATTTAACCCTCATTTAAAAAATGACCCCTCTTTGCTTGAAAATATATAATTACGTCTACATATAAACACTAATTTCAATTTATGGTTTAAAAAACCTCGAGTAGTTACAATTTAACGTTAAGCATGCAAAAATAACAATTCAAAATTTTTTAATTTAAAATATTCGCGGGTATATGCCAACATATAATATTACTGTAATATCGATTGGCAAGGCAGGTAAGTAAACTAAAAAAAAATAATAAAATAAAAAATCTTACCTTCTAATAATATGTTAATAATTTTGAAAAAAGAAAGTTTACACTTTGCATTATTTCACTTTTACAAACAGGTGACAATTCGGAATTAAATCATAAAACTAATATTAAATATTGTAAGAAACGTCTATCTCGATAAAAGTCGTGGTAAAATGTAATAAAAACGAGAGTAGCTCTATCTGTTAACAGTTTACTCACACGAAATCGCGGTTTATTTGAATTTTAAACTTTTGTAAATATTTTAAATTTACTTTTGTAACTTGAATAATTTAATTATCAGTATGTTTGTGCGATAAAAATAGTACCAATAACACAAAATTAAAGAAGTAGCATGTGGGTGAAGTCCCACTTCACAAAACAAAACTTGGTGTCAGGTGTACAATTTAAAAAAAAGTGGAACGAGAAGATACATTAGAAAAAGACGAAATCTTGTACTCGTTCTCGGTCGCTTTTTAAATTAACATTTCTTTTACTTTAAATTACTTTTATATAAAATAATACTAGTTGGTATAATTTTTTTACCTTCTTACTGTTTTAAAAATTTAAAATTGGTATGACTGTATTAGAAAAAGTTTCAACTTGCCTATTATAAGCTTATCCGACTCTGACTTGGAAGGTGCAACGTGCAATTGCTTCTTCCGGAGTCAAACAAAACCTAAATACGATATCATATTTTTGTTTAAAATAAATTTTCTGCAAGATAAGTAAAAAAAGAGCAACGACGTACAAAGGCGGGTCAAGTTGAACCAAAATTTGCGCCCCCCCCCTTGACTTTATTTGTCTTTTTTTAACATAAATATATAAAATGAAAAACAAAACAATAAATAAAAATAAAATGTTTTTAAATAGATTTTTATTCTATTCCATGACTCAAATATGGAATACCTGCAACAATCAAACAAAATGAAAGCAATCACAATTTGACCTTTGTCTAAAAAATGTTTTATTTATAATAATTATTATCAAGACAACAGGGCACCATATCGGACAGGGCCTAAGGCGCAGATGACCCTAAATCCGCCACTGCCGACATATCCTTTTGTTTGAGTTTAACTGAGGAGATAAGGCATCAGAGGCCACTAGAACCATTTGTGCCGTTTACGGAGAGAACGCCATCGTGGAAAGTATTGCACAAAAATGGTTTTCTAGTTTCAAAAAGAGGTATTTTGATATAAATGATTTCCCACGTTTAGGGAGATTATCCAGCTTTGATGAAAACTCTATTTTCCTAATCTTGCTTCATCAGATGTTCATCTTTTCCGCTTTCTATCCAATAATATCAGCGGAATCTCATTTAATAATGACGTTGCTCTTCAAAACTGGCTCGATGACTTTTTCACCTCCAAACCACCGGATTTTTTCAGACATGAAATCGAAAAATTGCCAGAATGTTGGACAGCAATTTGCGGTCAAAACGGCCCGGAGTGGAGAGTCGGTTTTAACAAACACTGGACTCCCTGAATACGTAGAATTAAAACTTAAAAAACGGAATTTTACGTTCTTACTTAATTACAGCAAAAACTCAACATTTTTATTAATGTTACATATTTTATTACCTACTCTTCACGCACCATAAATCTGAAAGACCTTGTCAATGCTACTGACTCCAATCATAAATAAATAATACTGCCGATCCCAGAGACTCCTAATCCAATTTTGAACAAATTTTCTTCTATTTTGATAAGCACTCTAAAATCCTTAAACAAAAATTGAATGGAAACAAAAACAAGCAATAAATAATTACATTGTTCATTTAATATATTCAGTCACATTTACATAATAGTTTGTGTAGTTACAGTAAAAAACGATTTTAATAAAATATTTATATTACATTAAAACTGTATGTATTAAAAAGCAAGATACGTAGAATGACAAAAACACATTCATTATATCTTGTAAGGCTTTATCATCTTAAGTTATTCAATTTATACAAATTCAACAATCAAGATGTAAACCAATATAAGTAAATAAAAAGAATTAAAAAAACAAACACACATCACAAATAAATCAACCTATTACACCCACATTTTTCACATGTTTCATAATGCTTTCTTTTTGTTGTAAAATTTTGACTAGTTGGAATGGGAGTGCAAGCGGTAGAAAAAACCATATCGATACAAATCCTGCTTCGTTTATAAATAAAAGCTGCTTATTATAAAAATACTGAATTACAATATTAAAGCATTTTATTCGCTTGTAGGTAGTATATTTCACATCCGTCAACAAAATGCATTTTTTATTAAACATTTAATAACAATATTGTGGTATAATGAAGTGTTTGAATCATTCACGTAATGCACAAAAAAACTTGAAATGTGATTAAATATTTAATAAAAATATATTATTAAAATACTTACAATAACCACCCATTTCATTCGTTCCATCTAGGATTCGGGTATATAAAACTTATTTATTTATATAAAGTGAAAAAAATACGGCAAGAATACTGAATTTTTTATGCTAGGATATTTTAGTTGCACAAAACAACAGTTATTTTGTGCAAGTAAAGTGATTGTGTTCCATTTGAGCGGTGTTTGCAAGTTACAAAATGGTGCGCAAGTAAAATCGCACCACCTTTCTTCTATATTTATTGCATTGTTATTTACATTTAGATTGTAAATCTCAAGTACTTATAAAGTCTTAAAAGTAGTAAAATTTTAAATTAGACTAGAAAAAACTACTATTGCAATTTGTGATAACCGAATTAACCAATTAGAAATAATCGTAAGTATGTAAACTATTTATAATTTAGTTTTCACAAATTGAACTTTAACATATTATACTCGATAAGCATAAAGTATAAATATATGTATAACCGTCACTGTCGGTTACTTTGGAACTAAATAAATAATTAAAATTTAATTTATAATCTAAAAATCTCGATTTCATAGAAATAATTAATTTGTAAAACACACAAGTGGATTAAATAAAATTTCGACTGCACTTGTCATCTTTATGTTATTTACAATTTTTGTACTTTAGAATTTCGCGTTACAAAATGCTCCTAATCGTGCACGAATCTTATATACATTAAGCATTAATAATTAATAAAAAATCAGTCACAATTTAAATAAAAATTGATTCATCAATGCATTATAAATTTGAATGATTAAAAAGTGCGTTAAATTTTCATAAATATTATGAAAAGCGAGTATTATAAAAATTTAAGTGCCTACATTTTGGACAATTATAGCGAAGTTATTAAAATAACGTGTGGTGTCGAATGGTACCCTGTTTGTTGCGTACTCAAGACATAAAATCTAAATTAAATTCAATTCTTCATAATATTGCTGTTAAACACCTCCACTAACAATTTGTACCAAAATTTACACTTACGCAAGTCATTATGTACTTTTCACAAAAGCACTACACTGAGATTCATAAATTACTTTTACAAAATTAATAGTTGCGGTTTTTAAATAAAAAATCGTTCGCAAGTAACTTCAAAGTATTAAATATTTTGGAAGCTAAATGCCTAAGTCGACTTTATACGAGTCCATACTTACTAGAGTACATTTAATCACAGTTAAAAAAATGGTAATTGTAAAACACTACATTTTATCACTTTCGGTTTTAAAATTTAAATAAAAAAAATTTACGTCGTAAAACTAAAATCAGACTTGTGTTTAACATTCAAACTCGTTGGCTGTTATGGCGTTAAGTGTTAGCATTAGGCCTTCTAAATTTGCCATTTCTTGGTTAAGTTCTTCTGTCGAATGGGACGGTTGAAGAGGTTGAACTTCTTCAACAGAATGGGGCGGCGGGTTCGAGGCACTAATACGTGATGGAGGTGTTCCCATGTTAATAGGAAGTTTTTTATATGGAGATGAAGTAGGCCTTATAGTTACTTGCGGTTGTGAAACTGTAATTATTTTTAGTTTTACTTTCACCTTTTCTATCTCTTTAATAACTTACCGATGTGCTTGGACTGTGGAGTGCCCGGCGCAGAAATTGGAGGAGGTGCAGGAACACTAAAACTTTTAAGTGGATGCCCTTGACTTGGAATTCGTTTACCTCCTTGCGATTCCGCCAAAACGCTCATTCCAGGAGCGTAATTACTGGTAGGGGGTAAGTGTGCTACCGAAGGTGGTTGGTGACTAAATTATAAGTTTCATTAAAATAATTCAACATTATTTTAACAAAAAACTTACCTAGTGTAACTCATATTACTAGAACCGGTATCGTAACCGTTATGGACAACGTGAGACACATAAGGACTTTCTGCTGCTTGACTTCCAGCCATACCATTGGGATCTAAAGTGACGTGGGCTCTAGAAATTGTGTATTGCGTTCTAGGGTAAGGTGGTCGACTGGAAGGTGTTGAATCTGAACTCGTTTGACTAAGACTGGTATTCATTTGCGGTGCCGTCGCAATGGCTACAATGAATATTATTAATATTCATCACAAGTTAAAAAATCAATAAAGCAACTAAAATGTGCAAAAAGCGGAATACTTACGCTCCCTTTGTGGATTTGTTTCAACACGTAGTGAAATAGGCTTAGATTTTACCGGCCTTTTGTTTTTATCGTCCGAGGAACCACCTAATTGTGCAAAGCCAAAATGTGCATAAAATAAACAAACAAAAAACAGTGCAGCAAAGCAACAATCAAGGGGTAAATATCTCGAAAATTTTGTGTACACTTGTTTGGAATCCCTCGGAAATTTCTGAAATTCATTAGAAATCTTTGGAATTCCGGTGTACAAATTTTTTTCCTGATATTTACCCTCGACAATAATACAATGGACAAGTCTTGGAGTTTTTGCTAGTCTGCCTTTTAAGGTGAAGCCACAGATTAAGTTCGTACTTTGAAAAAAAAAGGCAGGTGACCAGAGTGCCTGGCCCCATCCAGTGGCGTAGCGTGGATTTATGGTACCCGGGGGCAAACCTTAAACTTGCCCCCCCCCCAATTTTCGCAAAAAAAGTTTTTCACTCAAGCTTAAACTCTTCTCTGTCAATATCTTGAGGAGCTTAGTCAGGGTTGCATTCTTCATCATCGGCGCCCAATATTATTGAGGACCTTAAGAAAGCATATTTTTCGGCGAATTTCTGAAGCTGCTGGAATCTATCTTGAATTTCAGCAATCACTCTATCTAATGAAGAAATTATTTTTTGCCTTAAATCGTCTTCGGGCGATAAACAGGAGTCTGCACTTCCGTCGCCAAAAATGTTTCTCTTCTTAATTTGTCCTGGAGGTTTACTAGTAATGCCAAGTTCTTTTCACACGCTTGTGGCGTAACTTAAAGCCTCATCTACGGATGCCTTTCGGTTCCTTATTCCATATTATTAAATTTCTTTTATATATTATATATGTATGAAATAGGGTCATTCCATAATATGAAATCAACCAAAAATAAAAAGTTTTCAAATTCATCATCATAGATTTCTTTGAAACTTTGCTTAATTATACTCTTTAACATCCTGAGTTCAAATATAATTTTTTTTTAAATTCTAACTCTTATAGTTTTTGTGTTATTTAATTTTAAAAAATCGCAAAAACCCATGATGAAACCCAAAAGACCATGATCCCATCATGGCCCCACTCTGAAATTTTTATGAAGTATTCACCAAGTCGTCATTATAAATATATTTTATTTTTATAATTTTCAAAAAACACTAACTTAAAAAAATTTTCAAAAAAATTTTTTGAAGTTTTCAAAAAAATTCATTTTTGTTAGGAAATGGTCAAGATTCGTATCAAATTAAAGCCCTTTAAATACTCTTTAAAATGAGTTATTACACAACTATGTAGGACTTATAGAACGGAAGTTAGAACATTTTGTATTGTTGAGCACGAACAAAAAAAGTGTCGTTTTTGCGATTTTTAAAATTAAGTACATCAAAAACTACAAGAGCTAGAATTTTTTAAAAATTATATTTAAATTCAGAATGTTAAAGAGTATAATTAACCAGAGTTTAAAAGAAATCTGTGATGGTCAATTTGAGTGACTTGTTGGTTTGACATGGTATGACCCAATAGTCATTACCGCAATTTACCAACTTTTGATTATCAATTCTTTTATTTTGTATCTATCCATCATCAGCACGGCCGTTCCCTGCCGCCCCCCCAGACGTGCCGCCCGAGGCATTTTCCCCCTTAAGCTACGCCACTGGCCCCATCACCAACTAACTGACTTGCCCACGGACCTATGAGTAAAATATTCAAAAATTAACTTACCCATATAATTTGGAACATAGGTACGCTTATCTAATGAATTGGAATGATGACCATCGTGAGCATCGTATTCGTTAGCACCGACACTTCGAGGAAGTGTCATAGCTCCACTACTACTAGCACCATCGTTTGCTGAATGACTCTTTTCCAAAGCTTTTAATTCCATCTGATCGTGGTGGATCCACAAATCTGGTGGTTTAATGTGTTGATTACTCTTTTGATGACACTTTTTAACATTTTGTGGCGAACTATGTGTATCTTGCCTTCGGCAGCACAAAATTGTTACGACCACAGCTATGGTAACTACCGTAAGTCCACAAGCTCCAATTATGAGGTATAATAAAGTCGAACCAGAAAATGTACCTCGACCATCTAAAACAAAATCACTTTCAAATATCTTCTCTAATTTTGATTTTAACTACTAAAATACCACATCACAAGCATTAAAAAAAAAAAATAAAAAAAATTACCCTTTGAATGTTTAGCATCTGAAGCAGTAAGGCCAAAATCTGATAAAAAACATAAAAACAAATGAGTACAAAAAACAAAAACAAAATAAAGCACAGGCAACATAAAAGTTTTAAAACATCAAAAACTTACGTGCTCCTGTACGAAAAGAAATGGCCTGAGAAAATGGTCCATTTCCTTTATTATTACGAGCTTGTATTTTAAAGTAATAGGTCGTGAACGGTTCCAAATTTGAAATTATACGACTATGCTTGTCGCCTTTGATAACTGCAGGTGTCCATTCGTTATCGGCATTTGCTGTGTTGTTAGTGTAAAGAATAATGTAACCTGTAGGTAATAAAATGAGTTTCCGCCAAAGAAAACAAAAACCATTTCTGTTACCTGTTATATAACTGTTTTGTAGTTTCGGGGGCTGCCATCGTAATTCGATAGTTCCATTGTCCTCGTGAGGTACAACATATAGATCTTTCGGTGCAGAATTTGGTATCAATGGCCACGTCGTATTTAAAACCACTAAACTCCATGGACTTTCTCGTCTTCCTGCAATGTTCGAAAAAATCTTTTAGTCAAATCAATAATAACAAAAATTCAAAAACTAACCTTTGACTAATTTAACGGAAAATTCATACAGTGTATTTGGTTTTAGGTCATTAAATTCAGCATAGAGACGTGTAACGTTCAGGAAACGATTCTTGGAAGATTTATCATCAGTGCACTTTACGATATAATAACGATTGTCTCGAACGTCCTACAACAAATCAATTAAAAACCTAAATTATATTTAATAAAAATTCTCACCTGAGCTTTTCCTAAAGTGTTATCTGTCCAGTACAATACTACAGATGTGGTACTCGTCACGTGCGCTTTAAGTTCCATGGGTGTTGGTAAAGGTACGACCGGTTCGGGAGGCAGTTCTTCTCTTGTTCGTATGTACGAATACACCGGTGGACCAGATCCAACGTCGTTGTGTGCATATAATGTAATAACATATTCAGAATTGGGGTCCACACCCTGTATTACATAACTTCTTTGTTTTTCGTCTAGAACTTCCGTGTAATTATCGGGCACACCTTTACCCCAACCCAACACATAGCTTCGTATTTTTACCATTTGTTCCGAGGGCGGATTCCACATAAGGTAAATTTTATCCGAGGCAGAACGAACTGGAAAGTTAGAATTATAAAATCCACTTAAAAGAATTTACGAACAGAAGTACCTCTAAGGCCACTAGGTTGTTCAGGAACAATGGTTTCATCCAAGTCAGTTTCGTAGGTTTCGGTTTCATGCCATTCGGTTCCTGGTCCCGTTCCGTTCATATTCGTTGCCCACAACTTGACTTGATAATGTGAGGCACGATCAAGATTGTTTAGTATGTGAATGCGTAAGTTTCCAGCAGTTGTAATTATATCGCCTTTTTTACCAACTTTTCGATACTTTAGCTTGTAGCCTGTTATAACTCCATTTTGGCCTTCGGGTGGTGGCGGTTCCCAACGTACAATTATGCTCTAAATTTGAATAATATAATGTTATGTAAAGTAATGTAAGATAACTTACAGTGCTCGAGGAAGGTTCCAACGTTACGTTATATGGAGGTTGACTAGGAGCTGCACTGAAAGTTCGTACAAACTTTTCTTCACTTGACGTCCCTTCACCGTTGCGATTCACAGCAGCAACCCAAATGCAATATTCAGTAAAAATCGATAGTTTCTGTAAATCAGATTCCACCTTTGAAGTTTCTATTTGATGTTCTGTAGATGAGCTTGCCTGAAAATAATTTAATTTAGAAACTGTAAAAAAATTTAACCTGAAAACCTTACTTCCATAAAATACACATTGTACCGCAGTATTTCGCCGTTTGTTATTTGCGGTGTTTGCCAATTCACATGAATCGATTGCGAACTGGTTGGATATGCAATTACGTTTATTGGAGCACTCGGTACGTATTCCTCTGATTGAGTTATAACTCGTAAACTTTTAGATGATGGTCCGAAACCAAACGAATTATGTGCCACCACTCTAAAAAAATACACTCGACCGGGTTGTAATCCACCAACATTAATGTCTTCAAGGTGAGACCGTGAAGTATTTTGAATTCGCTCCCTACAAAAACATTCAGTTGTCATCAACTCTAGAATAAAATGCACCTACATTACCTTTCACTTCCTTCTTGTCTGTAATAAACCGAATAAGTTATGATGTCGCCGTTGGTAAACGCAGGAGGTTGCCAACTTAGAGTGACAAAACGTGTCTTCACAATTGATGCACGTACATCTTGTGGTGCTCCTGGTAAATCTTCGGCTGCTTCACTATCACCGTCTTCAACTAAAGGAATGGTATGAGGAGAGGATTCAGTATAAGCAGAAAGAGTATCACCCAGGACGTTAGTGTTATCAGTTTCGCTACTCTTTAGAGAGGAAAAAACACTGTGCGGATCATAATCAGTTTTTACGCTGCTTTGATCGTTCAAAGTCATGTGTTTTGATGATACCCTGTGTGCAAAACTAATATCTCCCAAATTTGCACTACCACCAGGTTTCAAATTTGAAAAAAGTTTACGTAATTGATTTCTGTCTAAAGGTTTTAGTTCGTCATCTCTGTAAGAATTGGAACCACCTTTCTTTTTGCGAGTTTTTGTTGGATTTTTGTGTTTCGTTTTAAAATCTGATAAAAATTAAAAAACGAGGAAAAAATAGGATAACATAGGAAAAAAAAAAGAAAAAAATCATAATTAATAAAAATTATAAAACAAAAAATAATAAAATAAATTTAAATTGTGTGTTAGATTTGTTTTAGTGGTGCCCTGAAATAGGGGTGTCTCACTGGTCGAATCGTAGCAATAAATCCGTTATGGTTATTTTGCATCCTCCTGTTTTATTCTTTTTTTTTGTTTTATTCAGTGGCGTAGGGTGGATTTATGGTACCCGGGGCAAACCTTAAATTTGCCCCCCCCCCAATTTTCGCAAAAAAAGTTTTTCTGTTTCTTTTCAGGGTGTAGGGTGTCCCCGGATACACTTTACATAACTTGGGTGGTGATAGAGGACACTTTTCTACAAACAATATTTAACAAAAATTTTTTTCTAAATTGAAATCCTCGAAAGTTACGCCTCTTTAAAGCATTTTTTCAATTTCCACCTTCACGTGGCCATATCCCCGAAAATATTGAATTTCAGTAAAAATAGTTTAGTGCTTTTTTAAAGAGCGTGAAATAATCTACAAACTACGTTTAAACCTTTTCCGTCTAAAATCAACGGATTTCAAGCTATGAATTAAAGGAAGTTAAAAAAATGTTGAAAAATTCAAACTTTTTTTATTTTTTGTTTTTTTCAAGACCCTGTATCTTTTAAACGAAAGATTTTACAAGAAATCTGACGCCCCATTTCGGATAGCAAATTTAATGGACTACAACTTTTGTCCAGTAAATTTTTTAAAAAGCCAGCCCATTTCACAGAAAATCAGAAAATAACAAAGAAGGCAGCTACAAAATAAAAAAAAACATCTTTGAGATTCCTGAAGTTTCTTCATATGGGGGTTTTTGGTAAACACTATCAGAGAGTTTTTTGTAAGTTTTGACCAGTAAGACACCCGCTGTAAAATAATAAATTTTCTCACCTAAAGTAAGTACTTTTAAGCTAGCCGAAGCTTGAATATTTCCGGCTGGGTTCAAAGCAACGCATTGAAATAATCCACTATCCGAAGTCATCAATCCCAAGATTTTC
The DNA here is from genome assembly GCA_947369205.1 of Cantharis rufa. Classification (NCBI taxonomy): domain Eukaryota; kingdom Metazoa; phylum Arthropoda; class Insecta; order Coleoptera; family Cantharidae; genus Cantharis; species Cantharis rufa. Next base: position 94,130,807 of record OX376303.1, read on the forward strand.
AAATTATTCCTTAAAAAATAGGTATGAAACAACGCCATTAAAAGTCCTACAAAATTATTTACCCATTGACAAGCTGATAATAATCATTTGGATTGATAATTTCGCCATTTTTCAACCACATAACTTTGGGTTCCGGTTTGCCATAAACGCTGCACTCCATCTCGATATCCTTATTGATTATGTCGATTTTATCTTCTGGTTTTTTGAGAAACCTCGGAGGAACTTGAATCTGAAGTGTAGAGTGGGCATCTAGACTGTCTTCTCGATTTTCCGCCCTACACTGATATGTGCCACCATCAGACTCTTGAATATTTTTAATATGTAACGAAGTGGTGGAATCGACCCAACTAAATCGACTGTCCAAATCACTACGAATAAAATTTAAAGTGATAATAGCTTTAATTGTACTAATAAATCTTACGCCATGTCTATGCTGTAGCCATCTTTAAGCCATTTAATGGAGGGTTGGGGATTCCCATTAGCTGCACAATCTAAAGTAATTGATTGACCTTCAAACACTACCCTGTCTTGTGGAAATGCAATAAAACTAGGAGCGGACGGTTTTGTAATTTGTTCTTGATTGTTGTTAACAATTAAACTGGCCTTGTTGCTTAGTCTGTATAAATTTAAACCGGACGCATTGCACCTAAAATGCATAAATCCTCATAAAACTAAAGTTCAAAAAAAAGGAACAAAGACGAAGAGATTAAAAACAACCTTCATAAAAAGTAATGTACATCGTTTCAAAAATTCATGTGTCATTATAGTTATAATTTGCTGTAAATTTATAATACGCAGGTTTCTTGCGCTTTTATCAGGAAATGTGAATTTTATTTATTTTTATTTTTATAATAGCTCGAGAGTCGAGAACATATTTTTACATCACAGTTCGCAACGCACCTGTGCGTCGTCCTAAGCACATTTTCAACTTTTAAATAATTAATTTGAGTTGAAAACGTACCTATAAAAACCTTGATCCGATTCTACAATTTCGTCAATTTCGAGCGCACCGGATGGTAAGATGGTCATTCTCAATTCGTCCAATTGCAATGGTCGTTCGTCCTTTAACCAGCGTATTCTAGGTGTGGGTGATGCGTGTACGGAACAAGCAAAATAAGCCTTTTGACCGACAAATACTGTCAAATCACGTGGTTCTGATTGGAAGCCCGAAAGATCTAGAAAAACGTGACTGTAGCAATTAACGAACTTATGAATATTTTAAACTCACTTGCTAAACTAAGGAGTGCAGTTCTACTAACAATGGAACCTAGGGTAGGCAATGATGCCATACATTGATAATTTCCTGTTAAGCCTTGTTCCTCTACTACGCTACTAATGTACAAAGATCCATTCGTTAATTGGGATCTGAAAAGTTGTAAATAAATTAAAAATTTTTTTCTGGTTTGTACTGAACAAAGCATTACCTGTAGGTATCACCTATGAATGTTAGGGGCTGTCGGTCTTGATCCAACCATTGTATTGTTTGTATAATAGGCGGATATTCAGGAGCTGCTTTAATTACACAGTCCAGCACAGCCGAACGACCAGCCTCAACCACTGTGTCTGATGGTTCAATAACAAATTCTAAAACGTGTCCTGCAAAAAAGAAAAAAAATATATAAGACAAAAAGCAATTTGAGATTTATACGAGCTGCAATAAAAAATCTTGAAGTTAATTAAGAAAATTGGAAGTATCAAAAGGTGTAATAAAATCTTCTAATGTTAACTAAGGATTCCTTTGCAAAAGCGGTGACATTTAAAAAGTAAGGCTTCTAAATTGATAAAGTCGTGAAAAATCGATTCCACACTCAAATTGAAAATGACAATAAACATGGAATTTCCTAATAAAGCGAGTTTCTATATTTTTCACAAGTTTTCTTCAAGAAAGCCACTAATTGTACCGATTATTTAGGACCTGAAATAATTACAAAATCAATTTTTATTCCATTACAAAGCAAAGAAAATTATTTTTCTTTTCAAAGTCTGGGAAAATTTAAAAAAACACGAAATTGATTAAAACTTTAAGAAAACGACGTTATATTGAACAAATTTTTATATTACTCGTGTTTTTATGCTAAAAAATATTAAAATGATTAAATTCGAAAAAGTTGTAACTGCAAAAATAACAAAAAAATTCCGCTTGGAAGTTACACTTTTATTCATTTTCTTGGCTGCGAGTTTCCTGCGATATTTTTCAATAATTCCCTGTAATAAACTTTTTGCCATGTTATTAAAAATTCATTCTAACGAGTCGTGTTGATATCGATGCATTCTAATAGATAGTTTATATTCAATCCGTTTTCTACTTCTACCCAATAAATTTACCATGCACCCTATTCATTTATAAATGACGTCGTAAATCAAGTTGGGACAATTTTCGCTGTAAATCTGTGTTGCATATGCATTAATTTAGTGGAATTTGGCGAGCAAGTGTTTTATTCATTGCAAAACACTTCCCAAGAATTACCTGCTATTGATTTTCATTATCATACATAAAACGAAAGCATTTTAAAATGCTTTTGCTAACAATCTTTTGCGATGAAACGATGTGCAATTTGCAACCTTCCGGAAAATGCCGCAGGCGATAAAATTTCTGAAAATATTACGCGGAAGTCGAGTGTGTCGAGACACGTTTCGATTTTTTTATTTGAAATTTTTTTCCGCTCTCTCTCCGGTTTTCCACAATTGTTTATTTGCAATTTGTGAAGTTTAGATGAATCTCGAAAGTCAACTAACTTCGTGGGTTTTGCAGGATTAGCACAAACAACAATAGTTTGATTGTAAGGCCAGTGTTCAAAAACCGCACACAACTGCAAAACCACCTTAAACAAATTATTATAATCTAAGAAACTTGCGTTAATATTACATTATCTCCTAAGCATCAGATTTTCATTTAATTTATTGCCAATGAATGTAGAGCTAAAGATGTTTTCCAAAGTTAAATGTGGTCAGAAAGATGGGAGGTGCTATATTTAGAACAACATAAATTTTGATTCCAGGGTGGTATAAAATATCCTTCTCGACACGGAAGAAAAAAACACTAACGCATCGCCTAAATTGCCAGAGTAAACTGTAAATAGCAGATTATTGGTGAGTAACTCAAGCTAAAACTGTTAAAACAATGACTAAACCACAAGTAGAACAGTACAAATAATTTGGCAGTGATTGGGAATCGAACCCACAATCTTACTTATCCAAATATTTCGTTAGAAACCATAAAACTTCCAAAGTGCAAAAAGATGATTTGTGAAAAACAATTGCCAATAATTATTTTGACAGATCAAAATAAATACTGTTTCTCTAATTTGTATATTGTAATTACGGTAAAATGGTACATTTTAAGAAATAAAAGTGTTGACATGATTTTTATGGGATTATTTTTTGTCTCGGTGATATACACCATCCCCTGGTGTCGAATGAAAAATAAATTAACTACCGAAATCAGAGTTTCTCAACCTGGGGCCGACTGTCCAAAAGGGGTCGTCCCCAAAAAAAACCACATATCTTAAAATTAACTACGAAATTTAGTACCAACTGCAGATTTTAGTAAAATATTTCAAATTTTCAGTACACCTACCTATTAAATCAAATACAAGCGTAAAGATCCCATTGAAACTCAAATTTTTTTTTTTTTATTATCGAATATAAAACTAAACAAATACAAGACAAAAGATGTAAATAAAATGTGTAAAACAAATTTTTGTTTGTGTTTGCCGCGAGTTGGTTAACTTTGCACCAACTAGCAAAAAACCTGGCTTTTTGCCAAAAATGGCCGATTGAGTGAACGGATTAAATTATGGGTCCGTAATTTATATTTAGTTTTATAATAATTGCGAATAAAATAAAATGTGGGAGAAATTTTTATTACTTAGATTGAAAATTATTTGATATAATTTTGAATAAAATTGATTTAGTTTGGAATGATTAGTGAACGAAAGCAGTAGATAGTTAATTTTGAAGAAGAAATAATAATAAGTTTGATTTAGATGAAGATTTAAAATCATTCACAAAATCAAATCAAGATCAAAAAATAATTAGAATTAATTTAAAAAATATAATTCGTAGTTCTTAAAATTAAAAATTAAAGGATCGACGAAATCAAATTTGACACGAGTACAGATGGGCAAATTACCTATTACATTCTACAGTGACTTTATAGACAGTGGCGACAAACGATGTCCGATTTTTTATTGACTACAATGTTTTTGCTTATATATAGCTTAGGCAGAATAAAAATTAATTTTTTTACATTATTGGTGCATTTTATTAACATGAGAAATGGAAAATCTTTTAATTTAAAGCATAGGCCATTCTAGAGCATATATTTTTTGCTTGAATTTGCAACATCCTGGGCCGAATAAGAAGATTTTGCAACATTCCGGAACCGATTTAGGGATTTAGGGGTATTACATTCAACATTTCCATTTTTAAAATATAATTTATTAGAATAAAAGTTATTTGAAAATTTTGGAATTTATAAAAATGCAGTTCAGTTAGGCCGTTTGAACGCAGGGACGTTTGAATGCAGAGACGTTCGAACGCAAGACGTTTGAACGCTAAAAATTAGATGTAATTGCACCCCCCCCCTATTATATTTAAATAAATAATAATGTTGTTGCATGTCGATTTAACATGGATTAATATGGACTGCTTAAATAGGTTAGTAAGAGCAACAATTCCCCATTATCCCTAAGCCCTGACCTCAAAATTAATACTTAAAATTTATTATTTGGGGGGGGGGGGGCGACAATTCGAACTACTTGGGTAATTTTTGCCTTCCTCTTCTCCCACGTAAGGGTCCGTAAGATAACTGATAGTCTATAATAATAGATGTCTAGATTTTAGGGTGGATCCGAGATTTGCTGTGGTTGCTCCGCACCCTCCACTCCGGGCCGTTTTCACAAACGTGATACTCGCTAAAATATCCCTCTAGATCGGTACTACTCCACAAAGTGTGCTACCAGAAAGGGGATGGATCTCTCCTTCAATGTGGACTCAAAACTGATTTTTTTCAGGGGGACGGGATGCAATTGCATTTAATTTCTCGCATTCAAACATCCCTGCATTCAAACGCTCTCGTGTCAGTGGCGGATTTAGGGTCGTCTGCGCCCTAGGCCCTGCCCGATATGGTGCCTTGTTTGCTTGATAGCAATTATTATAAATAGAACATTTACATATACAGTAGCAGTCATTGAAATTGCATCGCTGAATATTTCCGAATTAAAATAACAATTCCGAATGAAATTTTAATAACCGTACACAAATAAACACAATACGCACACAAAGCTAAATTTTTCAAACCGGGGGGTCAGGAAAACAGAATTGTTGGCAAAAAAGTGTTATTGAACTTATAAGTTTCAAACCGGACACCTAATTTCTAAAATTCAAGATTTCTGATTTGAAATTCAATAACACATTTTCCTTTTTTCTTAAGACAATCACTTATGTGCTGGGGGGTATTCCATACCCCCCAGACCCCCCGGTTTGAAAAGCCTAGCTCTGTGATTGTGTTCAAAAAAGAAAGTGTAATTTTGTGCTTATCAAAAATTTAACTTTTTATCTATTTCTATTCTATTTTTTATTCTTTATTATTAACCCTTAAATTGGCAACGTATCTCACAAGATACGTAGTTTAAAAAAATTCCATTTCATACATTTCAGAATTATCAAGCCTACCTGATAAATGGAATTTATTTAAACCATGTATCTCGTGAGATACGTTGCCAATTTAAGGGTTAAGGCAAGGCGATAGGTAATATACTGAGAAATCGATTGTTTCGGAAATAATTCCCAATGCAATTTCCATGACCGCTACTGTATACGAATATCAAAAATACTTCGAGTCTCGAAACAGTGAACAGCGAAAATGTTTGTTTTTTAAATATGAATTCTGAATTTAATTTATTTTCTCTTTTTATACTATAAAAATCTTTTTCTTCATTTTTTGTTATGATATAAAAAAATAAGATAAATATTCCGATTTAAAATAAAAAAAAATTTTTGAAATTTTTTTTTCGATTACCTTACATCTAAAAAAAATATTTTTCTTTTTGATTTAGGTAAAATAAACATAATTTTCGCTGTTCACTGTTTCGAGACTACTGTATTTTATTTTGAGGTTTATTAATCCAAATGGACCAATGGACCAATTTTTTTATGGCTAATCACATTAATTTTGTTTTTCTTGCTTTCAAGAAATCATCAACTGACTGAAAATGATGCTAGCTCTAATATTTGGGTGTACAGTAGAATCCGAATAGTACGACTTCGTTTATAACGACCAACCGCTTTTAACGACGGCAGTGCAATCTCAAGTTTGGTTTTCATATAACGTTTTCAAATACAGTTTCAAACCGTTTTGTGCGTCGTCCGGTTAGTATTACGACATAATATCGCCGGTCCCTTGACCGTAGCTATAACCGGATTCTACTGTATATAGATTAGGGAGCTAGCTTTTGGAGCCAAAATATTAACTGGGGGGGGGGGGGCTAAAGTAACGCTAACGCAGTTTCAATGTAGATTTGTGAAAAACTGTCAAGAGGCAAAGTAACGGACCCAAAATTTCACAATAAATAATATTATTGTCAATGTCGATGGAACTTGTCGACTGCAGCGCCAACGATCGTAGAAATTTGTTCATACATTCACAGCAGAACTAAGCCAAATCAAATTTTAACTTAAAAATTTTCTTTAAATTTAACAACTTTTAAAATTTTTTCGCCTCTCAAGTTTAGGCGCCCCTAGAATTTTGCCGCCCTAGGCCCGGGCCTAAGTTCAATTGTCCAGTTACGACATTTGACAAATGCTTCGATCACAAGACTTCAGTTTTTTTCAATAATATTTTTACGCCGTAGCGGCATATTTGCTTTCGGCCTGGTTTTTGTTTAATTATGTATCGATAAACAATTGAACGGCTAATTCGATAGTTGAGAGTTTGATCATCGGTTGCTACCAAATTATTTTTTCCATGACTCAGATTTCGCATTGATCAATATTATTTATTATCTAAGTAAACTTATCAAATGGAAATTTTTTGGTGTTGTTTTATTCCTAACGAAGTAAAATGGTTTAGTGGGTAACATATGCATCAGACCAACTGTTACGATAAATACCCTAGTTTCAAAGTTCAAACGTTAAAAATTACCTGTTACTCTCGAACAAAAAAACAAACTTTTAATGAAGTTATATCAGCTTAATTCCGTGTCTCATAAATAATTCTGTTTTTTTTTTAATTTCTGATGCCATCATCAATTTATTATCTATACTATACAATCTGTACTGGTTACTGTAAAGGACACGTCAACATACAGCGTGTTAATGGATGTTGTAAATATTTAAAATTTTTCTGGTTTCAGTAACGCTAACCTCTCATTAGTCAATTTTTTGCCAACCTGAAAAACGCCGGCGCGGCGGTCGATTATAACATTATTTCTACCTTTTCGGACTTGCAAAGCCAAGATGACTTACTAGGGGACTATAATTAATAGTGTCTCAGAGAAAAAACATAAGAACACGTGATGGGCGGGGCTCCCCTATGGAAACAGCCAATCGAATAAGCGCATTCAAATTTTGTTCGTTTTACGCGCATTTTTGAATAATCCTGATAATTTTATGTTTATATTTGTAATTTACTATGGTAATAATTATTTATAAAGAACAACAACCTACCAGTACTTATTAGCTGATTTAAATTATCGCAACAACAAAAGATTAAAATATATAGGAATATATTTAAGTAGAGGTTCAAATAACCTAACTACCCCTGTTATCGTAATTAAAAGTACCCACTAAGAAAACATAAATTTGCATGCTTACAGATTAGTTGCATTGTATTACAACTAATCGCGATGTGAATACTACTTTAAAGTTCCAGGTCAGGTTTAGCAAACAAAATTGTAATTTGGTACATGATATCCATTTTGTTCTGTACTATTATATTATTAATTGTTATTAAATTATTGTTTGTCTTTCAGAAGTCGTTTGGTGTTGTATTATACTATTGAATTGGTACCCGGTTTCGCCCTTTCATTGCTATTTCTATAAAAAAAAAGGATCGAAATCTTTGTTCGATAACTTCCAGGTGAAGCTCGAGAAGTTTTCAACATTTTCTGTAACTTCTAAATACTCGGAAAATAACTGGCTCGTGCTGTTTTGCACAATGTGCAATAACCATTTCCCATTCATCTTCAGCAACGTCTGCATTGGAGCTGAAAGTTACAGACAGAAAAACTATCGTACAAACCTTTCAGTCACATGAACGAATCAAGGAGTTTCCACTTGCGTGGAAAACTTCTATCAACATACTCCGCATGAGACGTTGCACATAAAATACACAAGCCGCCTCTTTTCGTTATAGTGAAAAATAAAATACTTTCCGAATTATCCTGTTTCATATAATTCCGTTCTTCAATTTTGTAATCCTTGTAATACCTTGCAGGCATGTCAATTTTGCGAATATATCAATCCTGTAGTACTTGAAGTGTTTTTTTTATTATCAATTTATTTTTATATACTTTTTTTGATATTATAAAATAAAATCGCATTTTATATACGAGGGTGGTCTGAAAAGTTTCCGACCTAACATAGAAAGAACAAATTTTTTCACAAACTTTTTTTTTATTTTTCTACATAATCTCCTTGCAAGTCTATACACTTATTCCAGCGATGCTCCCATCTCGTTAACCCGTCCAAATAGTACTTGACGTCTTTCTCTGCAAAATAATTATTTGCAAAGGCAATAGACTCTTCATTTGATGAAAATCTCTGTCCTCCGAGGGCAACTTTTAGCTTAGGGAACAAAAAAAAGTCGCTTGGTGCTAGATCTGGTGAGTATGGAGGGTGATCAAGCAGTTCAAATCCTAATTCATGGATTTTAGCCATAGCAACCTTGGAAGTGTGAGGCGGCGCATTGTCTTGATGAAGCAAGATTTTTTTTCTCTTCAAATGTGGCCGTTTTTCCAATATTTCTTCTTTCAGCTTGTCAAGTAATTTTGCGTAGTATGCTCCTGTAATGGATGTTCCCTTTTGAAGATAATCAATGAAGATAACCCCATGACTATCCCAAAAAACAGTCGCCATCACTTTCCCAGCCGAAGGAACAGTTTTAGCCTTTTTTGGAGCCGATTCACCCTTCGCAGTCCACTGTTTTGATTGCATTTTTGTTTCTGGAGTATAGTGGTGTATCCAAGTTTCATCCACAGTAATTAATCGGCGCCAAAACTCTGATTTATTGCGCCTAAACTGCGCCAACAAAGCAGTAGAAATGTTCATTCGAACACGTTTTTGGTCCAAAGTAAGTAAACGCGGCACCCAACGCGCAGACAGCTTTCTCATACCTAAATCTTGGTTTAAAATGTGACAAACACGTTCTTTAGAAATATTGAAAGCCTCTGCTATCTCTCTAACTTTAATTCGTCGATTTTCTAGCACGATTTGATGAACTTGGGCGATGTTATCACCAGTGGTTGCAGATTTTGGACGTCCCGAACGTTCATCGTCTCCCAAGCTAGTACGGCCACGTTTAAATTCAGCTGCCCAAAATTTTACAGTGGTAAAATGATGGTGCAGAATCTCCGTACACAGTGTCCAACTCATTTTTGATTTTTGTAGGCGTATTGCCTTTCAAAACCATATATTTGATAACAGCACGATACTCGACTTTATCCATTTTCACAAAAATACTCGTATAAACTCACTCAAGCGATTGTCAAACAAAAACTGCGGATACAAAATGGCGGAAATTTTGGTGAGTACCTGTCAAAGGATGCGCAAACAAATTCCCTAGCTTTTGTTGACAAGTGCTGCCATCTTCATGTTGAGGTCGGAAACTTTTCAGACCACCCTCGTACTTAAAAATTACATTGCAGTGCTTGTACCGAACGGGAAATTGAAATTCAACGCATAGAGGATTCAATCCAAGTACTATTTATAAAATATCCATGCCATTGTTGTTCCATTTAATTAAAAAAGTAAATGTTGACGCTAACTGGCTATTAAAATATAACTTTACACGGATACAAAATCCATTTAATTGTTTATTTATATTGTTATTATTTTTAATTGTGTAAATATTGCAAAATTGATAAGATTACTTGTCGAGATATGCAAAATTTATAAAACTCGAGATAAAACGCATAAACCATAACTATAAGCCCTTGTTTACAAACAATCGTATAAGTTTTGAAAAGTTAAAAAAAATACAAGCAAAACAAATTTTAATCGATAATGCAAAATTAAAAACCAATATTTATTTATTGCAAACCATTCGGACAAAAAATTCAATTTTAATTTTAAACCGGTAGCAATGTGGAAATAAAAATATGGGATCGGCAAAAGAGTTTTCTCGTGTAGAAATTTTATGTCATTCTGCAAACATTTTATTAAAAATTTATGCCTTTTATAAAAAAAAAAAATATGCATAATATAAGGGAATCAATGAAAATCAATTTTCCTTTTAGTTTTACAAACGGATATGTTATCTTTTAAAAAATCTACAAACGCATAAAGTTTTATAGCTCGGAAAATTCAGCAATATATGTGGTTAGTACACTGCGATACACTGTTTTAAATAGCAATAACAGTAAATCAGGAAAATCGTGAAGAAATAAAAAAAAATTTTGTTTGTTATTTATTTAGCAATTTACAAATTAGTTAAGAGAAAGCAATGCTTTTCCTTAATAGTTATTTATTACCTTTTGCATTATAATAAATTTTATAAAATAATTTTGGCGATAAATCATGCAGACATTTTGGAAGGTATAAAGGTTTATAGTGTGTATACACCAATAATTACTACACAGAAGGTTGAAATTCTAATAATAACCAAAGTTAATTAGGGAAACATTGCAAAACTGTAACACAGAATGGAAGTGAAATGTTAAACTATTGATGTGGAAGTCCATATTATATATCTTTCCAGTTTTCGAGTCCTCCCCCATCTTCTACAACAGATGTTTGGAATCCATTATAAAATCAACAAAGGGACCGTTTTAACATAGCCACGCTGAGTTAATAACACCAATATACATATATCGTATTTCCATCAGATGCCATTAGACCCCCGATCATCTCTTGGTCAAAACTTAAATTAAGAAGCAAACACGTGAAAAAAATAAAGTCGTTCGAATTACCAAAATAAATTTATCCAATTAACACGCGATGCTGCTAATATAAAAAAATCTATAAAGTCAAAATAAATTTACATTCTTAAATTTGGAAATAGAAAACAGAAGTGTCTAACACTTCCCATCAACACGCAGAAAATAAAAAAAAACTGCACCAAACGAATATAGAATCCAAAACAAGAATGAATAAATTTTTCACAAATTACATTGATGGCATTTCAGAAGCATAATGGTAATTTTTAAATTATGAGGTGAAAAATTAATTATGATTGATAATAACATTATAAAGTATCGAAAAATGTTTTATGAACTGGCGGGTAAATTGCTTGACAAATTACATCAAAGTACGAAAATTCAATAGCACTCAATATAATCAGGAAAGCTCGTTGACTGTTCATTGAGTTCATTTATGTTATCAATTAATTTTAGATAATAAATCGAGGCTAATTTGTAATATCGTTAATGAATCAAATTACTAATTTTCTAGTGGATATAATACTTAAACGGCCATCCATGTGTATTTCATATTTTTAATGATGCCAGTACGTTGCCGCGATTCTCGAACATTACGGAAGTATTTATCCTGGAGCTTAAAATTTTTGGTGCAAACTTAATAACTGTGCACATTCAAATTTGCTAACCAGGCACTTGAAAAAGACTCAAAACACAATAAAATATCGTCCCCCTGGTCGTTTTCTCGTAAAGCCTAAGTAGGTATGACTGTAAGTATTATTAATGTTTGGCTTAACACGAAACCAGGACGAAGCTAACCCCGCACACTCATTTTATTGCACATTTTTTAGAAAATCTTTTTTCTACCAATTCGAAAACTACATAAACCAATAATTGATAATTTATTTATTAGTAAAATAAAAACTTCAAAGCTGCTTGTAATTTTTCGAAAAATCGCCTACGGCACTTGAATAATTTTGTAGAATAAATATCAATAGCTATAAGCCTCTATTCTCGGTTATGTGAACATTTCTCCTTATAGTAACATCTACAGTTCGGTACAGCAATTTTAGATAGATCTTTTAATAAATCCAAAGCTTCATTTAAATTTAAAAAATGATCATATTCTGAGTTACTCTCAATTGTTTTCGAGTTCTCGTTCGGAATTTCATTTGGTTCATCGATAATTTCAATTATTTCGGGAGGTGAACTTTTCTCCAATTTTATTTCTGTAACCGTGTCGTTTTCAATTACATTTACTTCTGTCGACAAAATTATTGGTTTCGAATCTGAAACGTAAAAAAATTCCTCGACATCAATAATTTCTGCAGATGGTAACAAATTTGTTGCATCCTTCACATTACTTCTTTTTTTCAAACTGCTCGTATTTGAAGCTTTTCCAGGCTTTTCAACCATTTCCACATTTGACGCATTGGAAACTGCAGTATTTTTCTCTTTTTTCAATTGATTTTCTTTCTTTTTCGAAACAGTTTTGGGCTGTGTATCATCTGTTTCGGACGATGGTACATTGATTTTCTTTTTATCTGACTTAGAAACTTTTGCAGTCTTCGAAACTGTATCGTCTGCAAACGTTACCGTTTTACCACCACCCTTCTTTTTCAAAAAACTACTTTTTTCCTTCATTTCCTTCTTAACTGCGTTTAAATTTTCTTCAGTTTCCATTTTTGTGTTACCAACTACTGAACTCTTATTAACTTTCTTATTTTTCAAAATCTTCTTTTTAGCTACTACTTTAGTTGCTCGACGAGAAACTGCTTCATCTTCAATTGCGCGCACCTTTTTTTTAGAATTAGATACCGTCGATTTCTCATTGGGTGCTTTCTGTTTTTTCAGAATTTTTTTATTTTGAGCGGCGGCGGCGGGTGTAGTTACTTGATTATTTTTTTTTCCTTTTCTTTGACTCAATTTGGACTTCGAACGTCTAGGCATAGCGGTTTTGTTGACAATCTCGACAAAAATCAAAATATTTTTTTTTAATTCCCAAGTTTCAATTGTTTTTTATATATACAAATTGTTCTAGTACCAACCATCTAAATAGATTGCATAATGATCAGAGAGATAGCGGGGGAGGTGTGATCTCACGATTTGGTTCTCCACGAATAAATCTAATCAATTCAACCGCACAAAACAGTTAAAACTCATAATAAGCAGTGAAAAATGATAAACTTGAAATATTTTTAGATTACGATACTTTTCACCCTCGGGCCTAAATTTAAATTTGAGTTAGTTAAACTGATCGGAATAAATGTACTACCTAATTGACACCTTTCCTTACCAAACTGCTTGGAAAAATATGATAAATGACATACTACCTAACATTATTGATTGATACGGTCTGGTTTTTCATATTATTAAAAAAAATCCATTCAAAAAGTTTTTCAACTTATTATTATGGAAGGGTAATAAAAAAATGTTTTAAATAACTGACGGTTAGAACCCCGATCTGACTGGAAATCTATATTGCTCTCTTGGAGGTTCGCCAGAGGATTTTTTAAACAATGCTTTGATTGCGATCTTTTCTTTTTCTGCTCGCATTTTCGCGTCTTTCATTTTTGCATTTTTCTTACATTAAAGAAAATAAAATACATTTTCAAACTCTTTATCATACATATTTATTTTACCACGCAGAGGATTACTCGCTATTCTGCGGCGGTAGATCTGATATTTTTACGTATTTAATGTTGGTAAAGTTGTCAGATAATAGGGTGCTTTACGTTGTAAAAATAGTCTTGAGGCTCCGCACGTACTTGATATTCTTTAATGTAAACAAAAATGTTAAACTGAAACCATGTATTGGTATTTATAAATTTTAAAGACGTCGCCGATATTACTTGCAGAATAAAATAAAACTGAAACGGGATCGATAGGAAGAAGATAAGCTGTATGAAAGGAGAATTATCACTTCGGTAGGGGATTTCCAAGCGCAACCCTGTCAGTTCCGCATATCTCAACGGTCACGTCAAATCACCACCAAAAATAATTGTTACGCCACTGGAAACTTCTTTAAAAAAAGGTGTGTTGAAGGACGATAATTAGCACCGTTTTCATATCAAGTTAGACTAATAATGAATAAATAAAATTAGCATTGTAACGCGAATTTGAAAAAGTAAATAAGTTTAGATTGGAAAATTACACTAAAATAATTTTAAAATTAAACGCAGTTGGAAAATATTAAAATAATCAATCATAAAGCGAATCTGTCGCTGTAAATAATTTTATTATTTTATTTTCATTATCAAAATCATTTTTTAAATTCTTCAGAGGCAATCTGACGTGTGAATGTTGTATAATAAATTATAGTGTGGTATGGGACAACCTCGGGATTGCATGGACAATTCAAATAAAATTTTAAGAGCACAAAGGCCATTCATATTGCGATAATAAAAAAAAATAGTAGTTACAAAATCATCAACAAATAATAATAAACCGTTTTAAGTTAATTTAAATATATCGTTAAAAAAAGAATATTGGTTACTGTTTCACTTTACGATAATACAATCTTAATTAGAGTCTTGTATAATTATTTATAATAATTTGTAAGATATAACTTAATTTGTTAACAAAAAATATTTTTAATATTTAATCTCTGCTATGCTATACTCCAACGTATTTAAATGTGCTATCGTAATAATACAAAAAGGAATGTCTAATTAATTATATGTAATTAAATCAATTAAATTAAAAATTCTTATTAAAATTTACGACTGTATAATTTAATCGATTTGTTACTCTTGTGTAGATCACACTAATTATTCAGCGACCTTAAACCATTATAATTAATAGCAGTAGTTCCTGTTGTCGTTATACAGTCAAGTTGTAAAAATCAAAAATTTACTGTGTGGATGTGCAAAGTAATGGAAAATCAACCGCGCCGCAGTTCACGGTATAACATAATCAATTTAAATAATCCCACGCTATAATATTTGTGTTTAATTATATTTTTCAAAATTTATGTTTTAGGATCACCCTGTATTTGAACTTTTGTGAAAATACGAACGAGAAGGTTTCGAATATTTGGAAGCTTCAAATTTTTTATGAAATCAAATGTGTCACATTACCTGAAATGTAATTTGGATCACCTATATGTCTTATTTTATATCTTTGTAAATTGAATTTCTTTATTTTTTGTGCTATTTCAGCAAATCCCGGGACCAAAACCGAGGATCCAATCTGAAATATCGAATCAGTTTTTAAAAGTAACAATTTTATTGTATGCAAAAAGGAATCGAATTAGAGTAGAGAGAGAGATATTGATTGCCAAGCTATGTTATGTACGGTGGTATCCACTCTCTGCTGCTAGACAACTCGGCTTGGTGTTTTGTTAAATTTATTTTTATAAACATCATCGAACTATAAATGATAAAAGTATAAAAATAAATATGTCTTATTGAAAGACCCTGTATTTATATTGAACTGTGATAACCCTTCTGACCGGAAACGAATTAAGAAAGAGTAAATCAAGGTTTGCCCAGAAAATAATAGCGTAATTGGAATAATAACAGTTTATATTAAATTAATGGATTGATTTAATTTACAGTTGTAAAAGTAGGTATCTAAATGCCATAGGGGCGCTAAATTGGTCCAAGTTTAAAGTCAAAATTACGTACCGCAACATTTTCGATAACACGTTAAACCATAATAATAATTAATATAATTTTGGTGGCCCATAATGACAGGTTTTTTACTTTATGGTGGTCATAAACATATAAATTATCAAATTTTTATTGACGTCCATTTATTACATATTATTAAAAAGCCCAAATTGGCTTCAAACGCCATATATTATAACTCGTTTAATGCAATAAATGACGTTTTAGTAATTTAGTATGTTATAATTTTCTTTGCGAATAAAAAATTATCAACGACTTTGTCAACTTGGCACTAGAAAAATTTAAATTTTTAACAAATTGTTCGTTTTTTTCCACTTGGCACGCATCCATGTGATGATCGTGGAGCCTACTTGCTAGTCTAAAATAAAAACTCAAATTTTAATTTATCGATTTTGGTTCTGCATAGCAGTTATCAAAATGTAGAAGTAATAAATAATCGAGCAGCATTTTTTAAATATAAATTTGTTTCGTTCGGTTGATTTATTGCGGATGGGGTTAACCTGAATAATATACGGATCCACCTGTTTAAATTTAGAGAAAACCTTTGAAATTATAATTATAAAAAGGCGAAACTTCAAACTAATAACGATTATGAAACGAAAGGGAACCGCAATTCGCAGTCAAGTTAAACAATTTCGCTGGAATGGAACCGCAACTTGAGAGAAGTTTTTGATGACTATCGGCTAGGAAAATAATTGGATAAGTCAGAAGAACAATAAACCAAGTTAGGGAAGGCATTTGCATATGCACATTGTAAGAAGCTCAACTTCTATTTCGAAATTCGGCTGAAGACGTATTTTTTACGTATTGAAACTTTGAAATAGTAAGTACAAACTATTTATTATGGGGGACCTACAGTTTAAAATCAAAATCAATGGCTACATCGGGTCTGATGATTTAATTTTATAGTACTTTCACCTCAGCAGTCGAGCAATCCTCCAATGAATTAGCCCTCGTTATTAATTTATTTACGCAGCATGTTAAAATAACAAGTTTCTTGCAGTTCCACGCATTTCATCGGTTCGACATCAACAATTTGTAACGATAAGTTGGATTCAATTTTTTATATGAACAGTAGTTATAAATTAAGTACAAATAAAATATGAACTACACGGCAGCATTTGTTCACATGCAATTGAATCGAACTTAAAAGAATCATTCGTCTGCAATCAACAAAATCAATATAATATTTATCTAATACATAATATATTTTTGTCTTTGTATTTCTTATTTCGTCCATGGGAACCATCAGTTAAACTTTCCTGCAGGCATGCGTCCGCATCTATTTGTAAGTACGGCCCTGCGACCAGTGGCGGATTTAGGGTCATCTGCGCCTTAGGCCCTGTCCGATATGGTGCCCTGTTTTCTTGATAATAAATATTATAAATAAAACATTTACATATGCAGTTGTAGCAGTCATGCAAATTGCTTCGCTGAATATTTCCGAACTAAAATAACAATTCCAAATGAAATTTTAATAACCGTACACAATATAAAGCCGGGGGGTGTAGAATACTCCCCCAATACAACAGAGGTTGTACACAAAAAAGTGTTATGGAACTTATAAGTTTCAAACCGGAAATCTAAGTTATAAAAATTTAAGATTTCTGATTTGAAATTTTTCTTTTTTTGAACACAATCACTTATATACTGGGGGGTATTCCATACCCCCCAGACCCCCCGGTTTGAAAAGCCTAGCTTTGTGATTGTGTTCAAAAAAGAAAATGTATTTTTGAGCATATGAGTTTCAAACCAAAAATTTCTATTCTATTTTTTATTCTTTAGTATTAAGAATATATAGGTAATATACTGAGAAATCTATTGTTTTAATTCTGGAATAATTCCTAATGCAATTTCCATGACCGCTACTGTATACGAATATTAAAAATACATCGAGTCTCGAAACAGTGAACAGCGAAAATCATGTTTTTTTTTAAATATTAATTCCGAATTTAATTTTTTTTTCTCTCTTTTGATGCCATAAAAATCTGTTTTTCTTTGTTGTGCTATAAAAAATATAAGATAAAATTCCGATTTAATATTAAAAAATCACATGATTCTCGCTGTTCTCTGTTTCGAGACTCTGCTGTATTTTATTTTGAGGTTCATTAATTCCAATATAATTTTTTTTTAAACGGAATTTTTTGTGACTATAATCACATCAATTTTGTTTTTCTTGCTTTCAAGAAAACATCAACTGTTAGCGTTACTTTAGCCCCCCCCCCGTTTCAATGCAGATTTGTGGAAAGACTGTAAAGGTGCTAGTTCTATAGATTTGGGAGCTAGCTCTTTGAACAAAAATTTTAAATGGGTAGGGGGGGGGGCGAGGCAAAGTAACGGATCCAAAATATCACAATAAATAGGATTATCAACTGCAGCGCCAACGCTCTTAGAAATTTGTTCATACATTCACAGCAAAGCTAAGCCAAATAAAATTTTAAATTAAAGTTTTTCTTTAAATTTCACAACTTCTGAAATTTTGTCGCCCTAGGCCCGGACCTCACGGGCCTAAGCCTAAATCCTGCACTGCCTGCGACGTGAAATGGAACCAATTAACACATATGGTGGAAAAGTATAGCAATAACCATTTATTAATCTAGATGTTTGTTTGACTTTTATTATATTTTGTAATAACTAGTAGGTAAGGCAGCCTTACGATCGCTCTGAACTCCTGGTGTTTGATTAATTTGGAAACTGCTTTCTGTGCTGGATGAAGGAAAGCGATGAATTGAACGCGGTTCTAAAAAATGAACCTATCAGCGATCTAGACGTTTATTAATACTTTAGTATACAGAGTGATCGATTTTTGATTTGGAGATCTCGGTTATACCTTAAGATACACCAAAAAGTAGCCGGAAAAATTTTTTGAAATGAAAAGAAGTAAATAAAAGTCACCTTTAGTAATGTAATAAACAACAAAATAGTAATGGTTTAGTTTAAAATCAACTCATTGTTTAAAAAAAACTGAAAAAAAAATCAGGTTTAATGTAACCTTGATTCTTCATTTTTCTGAAAATTTAACCAAAGGTGAAAAGATTAATAGATTAAGAAACGCTGAAACTATTTGCAGCATCACTTGAAGACGAAGATTAGAAGGCAAAAGTAGGGGCTCAAGTCTGGGAATAAACTACGCCAATTCAATAATCATGAACAGCGATAGAAATAATGACAATAAGCCAAATGTTTCTAATTGCAATACTTCAGTTAGATTATTCAACAATAATTCATTGGTCTTCTAGCTGATAAGTGGTTAGGAAGAGCGACTATATTCTGCTACCCTTATACAGACAAAAAAATTATTACTGCGGGAAAGCACACCTGAACTTTCTAATCCACTTACGAACGCGTTATAATCTTAGAAGACATCTGAATTTTTATGTCATAAACTAGCTTCAGCATTCAAATATTTTCTCAGAAACGTTGCTCATAGCACTTTAAAAAATCAGGCATTCGTTTAATTTTAGTGCTCTTTCAACCCACTAAAGCTAGTCCTGATCCTCGAGTTACACTTGAGCGGTTCTTCTTGCAAGCACTGAAGGTGAGTACTTCGCAATCTCCAAAAGGCACATTCAAATACTTCCACTGAAGAAGACGATATCTTAAAAAATCTCTCTAATTACCTTCCCTTTCCACGGAATCTTATCACCTTATTTTAACTTCCTGGCAAACTGCCCATTTCAAACGGGGGAGGGGAAGCTTCAGAGGTCCCCCCCTCATGACACATGAATGCATATTTTTTTTATTTCACTGTTTTTAGTTTTTATAAAATTTATTTAATATCGACTCTAAACATACGTAATGCAAACAATATTATGTTTATCCGAAATCATAATAATAAATTCTGTTTATTCAATTTTTCTCTGAGTGTAGCTACAAGTATACCCCGAAGGATTCCTTGAGCGACACGCTTGACGTAAGGACAAGGAAAGCTTTCGTCGTTTTACAGTGATTGAATTAAATTATATTTATTGTAAATTCAACGTCAGATATTTACGTTTGCATTTGTAATGGGTAGCATAATTAACTAAAATTATAGCGGTATTTACTATTTACGGCACTCGCAAATAAATCCTAATTAATTACATGCCTAATTAATTAGGGCATATTTATTCTTATCAAAATTAGTAATTAACGTGTATAATAAATATAAGATGATATATTATGATAAACAAGTGTATAAATTTTATGTTGAGAATTCAAGAAATAACGATAAGATTGCAGATGTATAAATCACTTTATTTTATGTCTTTTTTGTAGTGTACATAACCGCGGAGTTGGTTTTTAGCCAAAGAAAACGAAAAATTTTGATTAAACACTTTTGGGATTACGTGTATGTACGTTTGGTTTGCAAAGTCGACATTCTCCTCGCACACCGCAACACAGAGAGTTATCTGAATCGACCGTTATCAAAGAGAATAAAAATAAACTGTTTTTCTTTCATTAAAAAAAAAAGTTAAAAGCTTTTAAATTAAAAAATATTTAATAGATCTGGGCTACAAAAGCTTGGGCGAATTCTTTTCGTGCCGAGAAAACTGGAACTCGGATTTAATAAAATAAAGGTTTAAAAAGATATGTTGAAAAATTTGAATTTAAATAAGCTTTCTTTTAAAAGAATTTGCATTTAAAAATTTTTGCTGCAGAAAATGAAAATTCACTATTATTTGGTGTGCCGTGTCCAAAATTTCCTACATCCATCAACGTTAAGCATTGAAGTTTCTTGTAGTTCCAAGTTACCAAACTATTCAGTTCTGAATAACAAAATAAAACCTTTATGGACTCCGAAAATATGAAATATCACTAAACATAAACTATTGTAAACGACGCGTGGGACCTTTCTAATAAATCGATACTTTATGCTGATTGGCGATATTTTGAAAATGTCAAGTTGTCACATTATTCCTAAAGTAAAACTTTCGATCAATCTCCCGACTAACGTGAATGCCGATTCTTGTAGTTTTCAATTTGTTTGCCAATTTATAAAAGATAATCGATACACTACTATAGCAGGATATGAAACACAAAAGAATTAAATAACAATTAGTGATCAATGATTCAAGGATTAATTGAGGAAGCCATCGCTAAAACATAGAACATGTAATTTTAACAGAACGATTATCATTTTGCTCCGTGATTAATTTGCTGTCGTGTAATTTATTTCTAAAAATACAAAATTCATTTTCCCTTACATCGATTCAAAATGCATTTTAAAAAAATATGAGGCGACGATAGAAAATTGTCGAAATGCATTTGACCTAAGATGAACTCACCGAGTGCTTACGTCCACTGCCCTAATTTTTACGCTATACTTGAAAAGTCTCTCAGGATTAGAACACGTGTCCCTTCAACTTGAGACCATAAAAACACCATATCCTTAAATTTGTGCTTAAAACGTTAGTAAATTTAGTGTATCCCCTTAGTCCTAGACACGTGCCCTTAGCAATTAGTGCCACACAATTTTAAAATATATCGGGACCGTGGGGAAAATTAAAAATTTACGAATGAGTTATTTGGGTGCCATATTTAAAAATATTAAGTTTTAAATTTTTAGGTCGAGATTTATGTAAAAAAGCACTCATAATTTTTCTTCTAATTATAGATAATTGAAAAAGTAAACAAGCATTGAATCATTTAAGTATGATCGATTGGGGACACTCGGGACGCAGGAAACTTTGAACGACCAGTTTTCTTGAGAACAAATCGAAAAATTAATAAGCTTTCAGCAATGTTTTCGTGTAAAGGGATTCGGTTTAATGCACTTAATGCTTATAGAGGCGATTACGACCAAAAAGGGTTTGCGTTATACAAATTTTCTATTTAATAAGAATAATTATAGCTTAAATGTTCATAAACTATACAAACTATTCACTTTATTGCTCTAATTGAAACACTTCAATAATATTGAAGCTTGACACGATAAGCAAGAGTCAATCATTGTTAAAAGCTTAATTTGATTTAAATATAAATTACTTAAAGCTTTTAGTAAGTTCCGACGTACTTACATAATGTACTGTTTGATCTTAAATTCGAATTACGTTAACTTTAAAAAAAAACTGTTTTAATTGTTTATCGCATTTGTCGTTTCCTTACACATCGCATGTGTTATTAGAATAATTATTTTTGGTCGAAGTGCAAAGTATTTAAAATAGTAATTTTTTAAATTGAGTTAATAAATTTTTGTCGCAACTAACGTAGCCCTAAGTTATACATACGGGATTAAATTAAACGAGGAATGGTTGTAGCCAGCTAAACAATTTTGAATAATGGAACCAGACACGTTTCCTGCGTAATTATTACCTTTGTCAGAGGGTTAAATATTGGGGAATGTAAAATCTGTCGATTATAGTATCTGATGGTTTCGTTATAAAAATATAAAATAAAATGTGGCTTGTTTCGAACCTCAGATGTTCCGATGTGAAGACTCGCCGAGTAGATTAAGGAACTAATGCATTTTATGCATAAAAGCCCGCTTTTCTCGCTTAAAAAATAAATAATTTATAATAGTAATATGCAAAAAAATAGCGAGATTTATCTTATAGAAACTTTAAGCACTTTAGTGTTTTCTTAATGCAAATGTCAAAACTTTATAAAGCAACAAGAAGGGTGGTTTAAGTCTTAAAAGTTGTACATGGAAGAACGTTCACTTCATAATGGAAGATATGTTTCCACACCAAAAGTATTCCCTAATGGGAAATTAAATTGCTTCCTCTTTAATTAAATAAATAATTTAAATTGCCCGAAAAGCAAGTAGCTGCTCGTAGGTAGCGCAGTGAGCGGAATTTTGTTAAGTAAGCAAAGATTGAAATTCATCAAAAATGAATCGCATTTAGTTTTATATCACGTAAGTCGCTCGAAACAAAATCTCATAACCTTTTGTTATATTATACAGAGAGAATACACAAGCAGGTCATTTATATGTTATCTTTGCCGGTTCTCAATTTTAATATTCAATTTAATACCAAAGATTGGATGACCTCTTGGGTTGCGCAGGGAATTTGCATAAAATTGAACAAAAATCGAATTTAAGTTAATCCAATTAAAAGGGAACAATAAAACGTTATATGTTGTAAAGAAAAGTAAGTTTTAATTCTAATAAAATTTAATTATCTTTAAAACTTTTGTGGTTTGTAATTAAGTTGGTTTGACGTTACTTTATAGTAATTAGTTTAATATTCAACTGTTTGAACATGACATTTGCCTCATAAAAAAGCATCAGATATCCGTTTCATAGCGTATCGGCTTAGTTAAATCAAAGGAATAACTAAATACTCCCAAGCCAAAAGCTTCAATAGAACTGAAATGCAGAACAGGTTTTCTAAAATACAATTTGAATGTTGATTTCGATGAATTAATTATTTTAACAATTTTCGAATAAAATGTTCTTTTCTCTGTTTGATGGAGCTTTAATAATCTACTTTAATGGGAAAAGTTTTTCCAACACAAATAAAAGCAAAAAAATGTAGTTTTATATACAGCGGAGTTATGTCGAAACATGCTAAAAATTCACCCCAAATATAATATGTGGATTTGGTATATATTCCTGGATACACGTTATAAAGAATTACTTAAAAGTTATGCCGAATGCGTTACAAGTTTCAACTTTGTAGACCCTTTCAAATATTTTAAGGATATGTTTTATGACACAAACCCTCACAACAAAATCAATTTACATTTCAACGAGGTTTCAATTAAGGTTGAAGTTTTAAGTCATAAATGAACTACTAAATACAAAGAAAATCAATTATGGGGGGTCGTTATTAAATTAAATTTGTATACAAGTTGCTGGTGATTTAATTATCTTAAGGAGGGCTTAATTACGTATAAGTAAATAAGTTATTAACCAAATCAATAATCAACGAAAGCACACATTTTACGTCTCGTACACGAATGCTTTTGAAGTAATAGCTGTAATTAAAAATTCTTACTAAACCGAGAAAAGCAAATAAAAATTTAATATTGCCCAGTAGCAGCAAACTTTTGTGCAGAATTGGAATTCACTACAAACTTTAGAAATATGCAACATTTCTAATATTTTGCTGTACCTTTTTCTTCCATAGCAATTTGAAAATGTAATTAAATCTGCTCAAGATATTTTTGCAATCTAAATAAATTTACAAGCTCGACTAAAACATTTTCCTGTTAATTTCCAGATGTTTGATCAAATTGACATTTATCATTGCTTTGAATTCAAATGGAAGCACTCAGCTCAAATTTTATCGATAATGAAATTTTGATAGCAGAAAGAGGATGTGCTAATTTAGCGATTTCTCATAAGTTCACATTTGATCGTCTTCCTCAAAGACTAAATAATATGCGGTCGTACAAAAATCCTATTGGCAAAATCTAACCAGGAAGCAATTGAATTGTATATATTGCTTCTAACCTTACGATCATCAACCATTAACAAGAAATATGTAACTTTTTACCGTATTTCCCCTTATGAAAATGGCTCTAACGACAACTTTCTTCCACTATATCATGCTAAACGATTATTCCATTTCTAATTCTAGGGCGAGAGACTAACAGAACACACACCATTCCGCCCGAATCAATATGAGACTTTCGGTATTGTTTTATTAGACAAAAACTTAAATTAAAATCAATCGACACAGGAAATATTATCATGCGATAAAAAATGAATCCGAAGGAAATTACAGTGGGACGTTTGATAGTTAATAAATTTTGCAAAACGTATGATTAATTCAACATACATATTTTCTGCATGAACCAATCCAGTTATCATACTTATTCATAATTGTATGTATATCGAATAACCTATATTGATATCATTTATTGGGAAAGAGAAGTCAGTCAATTCCGTT
Organism: Cantharis rufa; assembly: GCA_947369205.1. NCBI lineage: Eukaryota > Metazoa > Arthropoda > Insecta > Coleoptera > Cantharidae > Cantharis > Cantharis rufa. The sequence goes on from OX376303.1 coordinate 94,155,332, forward strand.
AAAATACGATAATATATTTTTCTGAATGAAACAAACATAAGTAATGTTTTCGATTGATTTTCACGCCAGAATGTTGTTTGCCAGTCCGCCCCTTAAAGAATAGGTTTGGAAAGTTTTGTGCAAGTGAATTTTTCACAGTAAATTTCTTAAATAATTGCTTATAAATTACTTGGACGGATCAATAGAAATTTAAAAAATTTGTCATGTTTCATTCAAGTCCTGACGGTTTGTGGGATACCAAGCGACCGCGTCCGAGGGTCCTGTACATGTTTTTGACAGCATAAATAAAAAACACATTGACATTTTGCGGGTTGACTTCAGAATTAGGTTCAATCAAAACATCAGTAAGTAAAAATCACAGAACTAAAAAAAAAAAAATTAAGAGGTGACATGTTTGTTCATCTCGTGAGATCCTACTATTATTTTCAGACATAATACTTCTTCTAATTCTATAGGTCTGAAAAAAAATGGACGATATTTAAATATTAAAAATTTTGTTTTTATAATAAAAATTATGCAAATATTTTAGTCTCTGGAGATTCGCACTTCCCTACCAATTGGGTAAACACGAAATATCCCGTAAACTCCTGGTTTTCCAATAATCGACAAATACGTAGGTGCTACAATGTTGGCTTTAGAAAAATGTGAATGTTTTAACGTTTTCGGGGGCAAAATTTGTTTACCCTACATAATACGAATATTAATGCAAGAGACAATAAAACAGACAGTAAAAATTTTAATATCAAACATTAAAATATTACTGATGGCGTTTAATTTTATATGCAAATGTTGTTAAGCAGTATGAGAAAAGTTTTAATTCGAAAATTACTATTTGATGCAAATGTTCCGTACGTTAAAGCACAATTAACATTAACTTTCATTCCAGACATACATTTCGTCAATTCGGATGTAACTTGTGATGTTTTAATCGAGATCAAACGTTAAATGGTGATTATAGAAGTGGATAAATAAACCAATAAGTAATTCCCCCATATTCTATTATTAAAAAGTTGCCGTAAAGTATTGAGCCAAGTTTTTTTTAGTGTAATTTATGGTAGGGTAAAAATACTATCGTCGGTCCCTCCCTTAACAAAACGTAATTAATTTTTTTCTTCGTCATTATTTCGTAGTAGTACTACCAAATAGCGGAGATGTAACTAATTTTTATACGAGTAATTTAACGCACGCTAATTAATTAGTAACAGTTTTGGATTACCACCGTCTTGAAATTTTTCACAGTAACTTAAAACAGGTTTCGTTAGCCAATAAATTTTCTACAGACACACATGTGATATTTAAAAGTTTTCCACTTGAATTGTTACCCAACATTAGTTACAATTTCCTATCGCAATCTATAATTTAGACGCACGAAATAGAAAACCATGCAGTGTAAATATATAAATCTTAATTTAATCCTTCTCTAGAGAACTTCCCAAAAAACTTCATGTTTTGGACGTATCTGCCCAAAACGTGAAATTATAATAATTGAAAAGGTAAAAAGATTTGGCGTCAATATGAAATCAGTCGGATTTAAAAGAGTGCCTGATTGAATTACTTTCGGATTCACTTTGATTAGATATAATTAGCAGCGTTTGAATCCTCGACGAATACAATATCATAATTTTACGGATGATGAAACACGGAGCTAAATTTGATTAAGACTTCTACGTTTGAAACTAAGGTGAGGGAGGAAAATTAACTTGTAAATTTATAAAATCTCGGCACATATGCTCCAATGCAATTTTATTTTTTATCCGATTCCTTTTCCTTCTCATCAAGTTCTTGCAAAGTTACAGAAGTCGAAATCGTGTAAACCTTGTTTATAAAACTACTTTGGACGAGTTTGTTTTATACAACATACTATTTCAATTGAATTCGTTTGAAAAAGGACTTAACAAAAGAGTCTCGAGAGACTTTTTACTTCGGCAATGCCAACACATATATTTACGTGTTTTATCCAATATCCCAGTAACTAGACACTATTGGTCTATTTTTACAACGAATAGTTTTTCAATTATTATTATCAGATTCTGATGTAATATAATCAGAGTTGTTTCCGTTTCGCCTTATTTTCCTTCCAAGTTTGAATAAAATAGCATAGCCGAAAAATTCAATTCAAGTATACCAAAACTTCGACCCCGATGGTAATAAAATCAGTGTCGAGCTACTAAAATTTTTTTCGTGTATAATACATAAACTTGAAGGCAAACATTTTAAAACGACAAAAAGCATTTTATCGATCTCATTTTAAAGTTATCTTAAATCAGATAATAAATGGATTCAATATTTAATGATATAATAAACCTATAAAATGATAACATTTAATATTCCTATTATCTTGAGGCAATATAAAATATTATAAATAATTTCCGTGCAGGCAGTAAAAATACATCATTTACTAACTACCATCGTGGAATCTTCTGCTATGAATACCTACATGCATACATAGTCCTTTGGTGACAGATGTACCTATGTTCCTTTGTACGACAGTTGGTTGTGAAAGTATTGACCTGACAATTAAATTTTCAACAAAGCTCGTGCCTAAAGACATGCTGAAGGGACTAAGAATAGAAATACTTTATTGTATAGGTATTAGTAAACATACGTGAGGTATGTTAAGTAAATATTGAATACAATAGGTACAAAATAATTAAATGAAACTTTGTATAATTATTATACGTATTGCATTGTTTCAATTTTAAAGCCCAAATTCAATTTAGGATAATAGACAATTTGTGGAATTCCGAACCTCTAGTTACAGTTCAGCACAATAAATTTGGATTAGTTTTTGGGGAGAATGTTATACGCACGCATGAGTACACGACTTGAACGCGTAGGGTGAGTGAAATTTCAAGATAAAAATTAAACATATGCTCATGATTTGAGAGTCTTCATTTGGGGTTTCCATTACCCATCTAACTGCAATCAAGAATGCCAGCAATTAAGGGATCAGAAATATCTAAATAAGTATTCATCACCATCATCCAGTCGTTCTTCTGCAAGAAAAACCATTTAATAAATATCTTCGGTCAACAATACACAGTTTATAAAAGCCAAATAAGTGTATGTACAAAAGCAGTTAGTATAAGAAAATATTAAATAGCCAAAATTGCTTTATAACAAGAGAACAAACTTTACATTCTATCATTAGATGTTGTATGTAGAATTCTAACCCTTTTAAGGAAAAGGACAAACTGCCCGCAGGCGATGTGTTTGTTGAAGCCTCTTGATATATGGTATTATATACTAATGTTCGGCATAATTTTGGATGTTTAAAGTAAATAGTAATGTAATATTAATTTTAAATTGTTTATTAAACTGTAAACTAAACCGGACATTCAAAAAGGTTACAATTCCTACAAAAAACAAAATTACTGTAATTTTAATTAAATTGCCTTTGTGAAGTTTAAATTTCACATATTTGTTTTAGAAGCCAGAACTGTTTTAAACTTAAAATTGTCTCTAGACAAATTTCTTGAAAAGAAAAATTGTCTTGCAAGTATCAGGATGTGTAATACGTATGAATCTGGCTTTTTAGCTACATGATTTTTTTATGTCAAGTTTATCAAATCATTATTTTTTCTGTATAATGTATGCAATAAGATGTAATTTTTTTTTAAATTCTAAATTTACAAATTGTTTCTATTTATTGTTCCTCAAAAAAAATACAGTCCCTTCAACAGTAACTTCATAAAATTCAATTTACAAATAAACATAAATGGTAATTGGGAAAGCCAATTTTTCAAATTATTAATATTTCCATTTGTCTTTTTAAGGTATTTCAATGTCCAAATTTAAATTAATTTTAAATAAAATTTCAATATAAATGAGAACGCAAGGTTTAGATAATTCGCTCATATGCAGCTGTATCAAATTTAATTTACTTTTCTTTAAATTTTAATTTTCAATCTCACAAATGTTTACTTATCACTTTCTGTTTTCAACGCTGCGTGAAAAGCGGGTTTTCTCGCCTAGCGTTTAAATAAAACAGTGATTATTTTATAAAATGTTGGTATTCTTGGTTATATTTTTTACGTCAAATTGAATTAAATTAAATAACTATTACCAATTTTTGGGATAAAACGCACTTTTTAATGGAGTTATAATACAGCTAACTTATTGTTTTATAATTATATGTAAGTACATAATATACTACATTTTTGTTAGAAAATTTTATAAAATTATTGTCACAGTCGCAATTTTATAACACAATACAATATAGTAATTAAATTTAAACGTCAAATTTTTAATTCAAATGTGTTACTACCAACAACAACAAAAATTCCTAACACCAAATATTTCAAAAAATAATTAAATTTTATGTAACAAATTATGTATAGAAGTCGGCGTAAACAATTGTGCGGGAGGAAACTGCTTCCCGAGTACTCGTAAATACAGGCCTCGGCCTCTTACTCGAAAAAATTCAGTTTCCAGCCTAATGATAAAAATAACTATTTTATTCTCAAAATACAAAATCCAAATGATAATCGTAAAAAACATTCAAGAGACAAATTTTTCATCTATGCGACGAAAACTTGTTTTCTCTTCCTTGTTTCAGATTATAACTGTCGTTTATGCAATAATAGTACATTATGCTCCAAGGGAATAACGTGACTTTTTTTTGGCATGGGAGTAAAGTATTGTTTGCACGAGGCGTCAGCCGAGGCCAAAAATTACCCGACCGTCAAAACTCACTTTATTCCCGAGGTGCATATACTGCAAACTTAAAGCAAAAATTTAACGCATTTTTCAATACTGCATGTGCTCGATCACTGATTATCAGTGCTCAATAATACTAGAAAGTAGCAGTCGGCACTAGTTTACAGTGGCGGCAATCTAAAATGCCCGGTTGAAAAATTTTAAGTTATTCTTAATTTTTACTTACAAATTTTGTTAACATGGAACTAATTCATATGTTATATAATTGTCTAACTATAAATACATATAAAATTATTAAATTCAATGATAGATGGTATAAATAACTAACAAAAGACTTCATTATAAAATAAAGCATTGTTTTCAGGTATATTTTTGCGCTCGAATTTGATATAAATTTTATAGTAAAATAATTATTTAGTAGATAATTAATGTAGTCAAGTGTTGATTAATAATATATTGGTTAATAAAAAAATTTATTCATATTTAGTTGAACCTCCATTGGGCCTTTATTACATCTTTTAAACGGCGTGGCCTTGATTGTTCTAACCGCTGCAAGTAATCGTCGCTTACGATTATCCCTAACAAATGTTATCGCTTTTTTTCAACACAGGTATACTTTTAGGACTATTGTCAACTACATGCCTCTTCATAACCGCCCAAAAGTTCTCAATGGGGCTTAAGTCGGGACTTAAGTTTGGTCAATCAATTGTATAGATACCGTTATTAACAAAATAATTCGATACCTGTGTAAAATAAAAAGGAATCAATTTCATATTTTTCAATCATTTGTTAGCTAAATGTATTCACAACAATGCCTGATTAATACATTTTGAAAAAAAAAATTATTTACAAAAATATTATGTACCGTTTTCGCGGTATGGCACGGTGCATTATCTTGCTGAAAAAACCATTCTTTGTTTTCAGCATATAAATTTAAAACCGATGGCTCCAAACTGGGTTTTAAAATTTTAATGTATTTTTTTACATTTACAGACCCTTCTATGATATGTAGCTCACCTAAACCACGTTGAGAAAAGCAACCCCATATCATAATTCCAAATCGACCGCGTGTTGTTTTTATGGTGCATTTATCTGATAGGCGCTCGGTTTGAAATCGCCGCACATATTGCTTTCCATCTGACCCATGGAGTAAAAATTTTGACTCATTTGAGAAGATGACCCTTTTCCAATCACATACCGACCAATTTTGATATTTTTTGGCAAATTGTAACCGTCTTTGTTTCGATTTTTTTGAAAAACGCGGTTTCTTGACAGCAGCCTAAGCGCGTAATCTGAATTCAGCTAAACGATTACGTAAAATTTTTTTGCTAATATTTACGCCAAGGTCATCTTTTAACTGTTTTTTTAATTGTCTTCGAGATTTGAAGCGATCTTTCAATGCCATTTTGCAAAGCTTACGATTTTGTGATTTGGTTGTTTTTCTTTTCGAATTCCCTCTGTCAAGTGGTTTTGTACTGCCCTAATGGCATATTTAAAAAAAAATCTACTTGCAGTATGTCTATCATACCCAACTTTCTCACTAATATAGGTAAAACTCCTATTTTCACCATGTAAAACTAAAATTTTCTGTTTTTCAGTTTCTGTTAAATTCTTTCTACCTACGATTTTTTTTATATTTCTAAGATTTATTAAACTAAACTGATGCATTTTGTACACTAAATGGTTAAGAAGGGTTACCTCATAATAGTGTATGTCATTGTATTTTACAAAAAATTACCACCCTTAAAATTAAGCCGATTGTAACAGGTATATTGCAAATAAAATGCACCGGGCATTTTAGATTGCCGCCACTGTATATGCAACCAACCAATTTTATATTACCAACTACTACCAAAATTAGTGTGCAGGGTTCATTTATATTTATGCTTTTGAAGTAGCAAGACGTTAGCAGTATAAGATTGGAGTTGCCTGTATCCCCCCCAACACTTTTTTCTCAAGCCACACCCACTTTCCAAGGTCGATGCGCGCGCAGCCTAAGCGGTATATGCCGGTATATAGCGGTTTACCGTACTGCACCGTACCGGCATATATCGGTATACCGCACCGGTATATACAGCTTAGGCTGCGCGCGCATCGGCATTGAAAAATTGATGTGGCTCGAAAAAAAAAACTGGTGGGGGATACAGACAACCCCAATTTTATACTACTGACGTGTCATGAAATTGCCAAAGCAGCGAGGATGAAAGCGCCAGAATTTTTTGGTGGAGAAAGTAAGTACTATTTATTTAATCACCAATTGATTTTATTCTAGGTCACACTAATATTTGACCTAGGACCAAACCGGTGTGGAACGTACTTTTGTTATTAAGAACGGCGAAAAAACCGTAGAATTGAAGCCCGTCGCCCTGGAAGGTGAAGACTTGCCGGATATCGGAAATATGTTTGGAATTACAAATTACGGCCAGATATACACAAATGTAAATGTTAAAAATTATGACAATCAAAAAATGGAACAGTTGTTTTACTTGCTTTTTTACTCCCAGTGACTTTTTTATTATTCATCTGGTGACTTCTTTATTTGCCTAGGACAAAATAGTTATTTATGTATTTAGGGCTTAAAGAGGCTTTTATGGCGTAAGACGTAATTCTTAGCCCGAGGCAGCAGACAATTTTTAATTTAAAAATATGGGAACTGTCATGGAAACGGACCTACACTATAGGAAAGAGGACAATTCTCTGAGCATTTTGAGACCGCACATTGATGAGGAAAATGCAGTAGTTTTTGAGAAAACGGCTACGCGCCGTTTTGACGAACACTGCCTCGCTAAAAACATCCCCCTAGGTAGCAAAAACTCGCCAAAGGTGCAACTCGAAAGAGGTGAAACTCGGTAGCAACGCTCGATGTGTACCCTACGGTATCACAATCGCGTCTGACTGCCAACACTAAGACTATATCAGAACGCACGCACCGTCAATAGAACTCAGGAGCGAATCAATTCCCTATGTAAAATGCATGTAAAATTTTGATTTTCAAATGCCGTTTTCTCGAAAACTAATGGATAATCCTCATCAATGTGCGTTCTTAAAATGCTCAGAAAATTATCCTCTTTCCAATAGAAAAAAAAAATCAAAGCCCAACGTTTGGGTCCGTTTAAGTGACAGTAAGCAAAAATATTTATAATAGAAATAGAACTTTTGATACAAATCTAGTGTTGCTTTGATTAAATTTGAGTTTTGAAACGTAACTGCGGTAACGAGTAAACAGCGGTAGCCATATTGTCTAAAATGAATTGTACAGTTTTTAATTTAGGTTTTTAAGGTGGAAATGAACCAGTTGAAGAGGCTGCAGCTTTGTTAACGTAATACCCACAAGAAATTTTCAATAAAAAGTAAAACAATTTTCCATTTCTAATCTAAACTTGTCTAAATGTTTTCAAATTTTAATGTTACAATTGTACAATTTATGGCCAATTTCATAATAAAAGTTAACAGGGCATTAAAATGTAAAAGGCGGCTTAAGACAAAACAAAGCAATAAAAATCATCAGTTTTGTTTTAAGTCGCCTTTTAAATTTTAATGCCCTGTTAACTTTTATTATGAAATTGACCCCAAGACCAATTATAAATTTTATAATTAAATCTTATCTCACAATCTCCAAAATTCAAAACATTAGGTCTCGAGCGCCTAGGTGGTCATAGACCTGATTTCTCTACTTAGTTGTTGCAACTTCAACTAGTCGGCGGGAAAACAATTAAATTCAAAAAAAAAAATAAAAAACAATAACAATATACTTAAAATTTACAAAATAATTTTCAAAAATTCAACGGAAGATTTTGAGCTTTTGCACAGCTCATGCAGTTGCTTCGTTCTTTTCTTTTATGTTAGTATAGACTATAGAGTGTTATATTGTCTCCAGACACGGGGGACCTACAGTTTCAATAGCTGACAACCGCGGGAAGTGAAAAGTGAAAAACGAACTTAATCTTGGAAAGCTGGAATAGGGCTGGAAATTTTTGTTATCGTTGGGAAACGATATTTTATTTTTGAAATATCGATTAATCGATATTAATCGAAACTGTCAGTTTTCTAAGACAAAGCGTATTATTACGATAATTAACCATACTTCAATAATAATTATCAATAATATATCGATACTCCGATAATTATCGACAAATATCGATTAATCAAAGTTATCGATAGTTTTTTGATAAAAAGCCGGGAAATTTGATAATACTATGCAAAAAATAATTTTTTTTAAAATTTCTAACTCATTAGCCGTCATCAGTGCTGAAAGAAAAAGCCGTGTTAATTGTTGTGGTTAAAATTTTTTTTTGAAAAAAGTAATTGAGAAATAACAAGGAGCATTTCGTAACACTTTGTAAATAAAAACCTCTAGTTGATGCTTAGTGCTAACGCCTTGTTAGAAGTTTTAAGAAAACTGGGATTAGTCGACGGATATTAAGCAGTCAATGACCATTTTCAAGTCTGCACAATTAAATCGACTACGAGCAGTAGATTAGATTATTACAATTTGTTATTTTACAAATTACAGTATACAAAAAAATGTACAAATAATAATATTGAATTAATGAATATTCTCGTAAGATAAGATTGGTGAGCGCGTGTGATTTATCGCTTAATTGAATGTATATTAAATAATTAGTTAGCATTGGAAAATTAATGATAGGATAAATTTTCAATTTACGGTAAAATTAATTTTCAAATTGATGCGTGTTCTTATTACATAACCAGTAAATGTCGAAAAATGTGACCTGGAAAAATACTGTTTAGACATACAAAAGGTGCTCCATCAACCCCATTGTAAAAAGGCTAACTTGTAAATTATTTTTCTTCTGCAGCGCAGTTAAAAAATAACGTCGCGTGGAAATACTTGTATTTTATTTATTTATATAATTTTATGTTATTTATAAATTAATATAGATCGCTATCGAGTGAAAGTATAATTTATATTAAAAAATCAGAATGTAAAAGGCGGCTTTAGTTAAGAAGATATAATTTGCTTTTATCTACACTTTATAGAACAATTGGTATTCCGTGAGGATTCCATTTCCGATATTTCCCATCACTGTTCGATTAATCTTAAAGTAAATAATTTATCTCTTGCTTCCCGAAGCCACGAGTGAAACTTTTCAATCTTACATACTGGCGGCAATCTTTTCAGCTACACAAAATTTGAAGTAATCTTCTTCGGTAGTCAAGTATAAGAAGATAATGTAATATTTTATATTTTATACTACTTACAATTAGGTCTCAAAAAGCTTCCTTCAAGAGCACAGGAATTTATCAATTACTAAGATGTATAATCCTCACGTTTTTACTTCGTCCTCACGTTTATTATTGCAATATCTCGGATAACAAAGGAAAAATTAAATATCGCATTAATTATTTCAATATAGCATTTTCCGACAAACTCCGATATCCGCCCAAAGTACACATCCAAACCTTATCAATTTAATATGAATGCATACATAAAATTTAATGATCGGGCGTTAAAGAAGATTCTTCGGAAAATACGCTTTTAAAATCTCAGCATTAGCCACAGTAAATCTCAAATCGATATTTGAAGTCTCATCATGTGTACTTTCCTGCAAGTATATACATAAACCATAAATGTACCTAATATGTTAGTTATCAAACATAATCAATTTTAGCTTTACTCGACTTCAATAAGACTTTATTACATTTCCTTCGGAAGAAAAAAATACCTACTTTAAAGTTTAAAGGTTTTTAGAAATATTAAATTTCCCTTGGGGTAAATTTTAAAACAAAAAATAAATGTAGACAAATTACTTAACTTACAGTTGTATTTTTCACTGTAAAGTAAAATTGCTTTTTGCAATTCTAATTATTGAAATTGCCGAGAGATGACAAATTAATGTTGTTGGATTGGAAACTTGATGGAACTAAACCAAATTTAATCCTGCATATTAGGCAACATTTTTTTTTTGTAGTTTAAACCAAATTTGTGCCGGTCGGATGAATGTTACTTTAATTTCAAACTAATAGTAAACTAATTATCGATCCGAATCGATATGGAGGATGTTTTACCCGACACCAAAATCTAGTTGACATAGAATTTGCTGCCCACGCATCCAATGCAGTAATTCCTTTAAAGTAAAATGTCCTGTTATAAAGACCGTTAATATTCTCATTTACATTATGTATTAAAATAAACAAATAGGAGAAAAACAATAAGTGGTACAGCAAGAAATCCAGTAATTTTGCGATGTAAACATTTTTACAACCTCATAAAAATCAATCTCGTCAAATAATTAAAACGATTTCTCCATCAGAATGAAAAGTCTTTATTCCATACTAATAAATACATTACGTTGAACATCCTGCAGAGTTGCTGAGTCATTTGGTATTTTGCCAATATGTCGAAAAATCGACTACGTTAGTGTTGTACACTTGACTTTATAAAACTATCGATGAACGATGACCAGTTGAGCTCTTTTATGGCTTACACAACAAAGCTTGCAGATTTTTTAGGGAGAATGCTAATTTATTACGTTTCGGAGTTGCAGGATAACGAAAGGCTGGACAATTACAAATATACCAAATGCTAATTGGAGAATTATTAATACAGGAAGATTTCCTAAATAAGGACGAAGTAGTTTCTTTAAATTGGTAGCCTTTTATTATTAGCATTATGAATGATAGTTTGCCGTGCTAGTTGTCTTGATCTCGATAACCATATTAGAGTTGGTAATTTTACCAAGTTCTGAGAGAGTACGTCTCAAGAGTCGTTGGCTGCTATAAAGACGGGCACCTTGTATATGCGGCGTATTTATGATCATTAATTATAGAACAACGTGAGGAAATAATTCATTAGCGTTTTTTAACGAAGCGAGTATCACTTCTATTTATACAGTGCACTTTAATCAACCAATAAATCTAATTTATGGATTTTAGAAGGAAGAGTTGAAAACTGAGTAGGTAAAAAAGCGATAATTGAGTTTTTTCGGTCGGCTTAGATTTTCCATCTAAATTTAGAATAACTTAGCAGTCGAAGCTTGTAGCCAAATCTCCAAAAACATTATTTAGATATTTGAGCTAACATTCAGCTCAAGTTAAACTGCTCAGTGACCTACTGAAACCTTTTTGGCAGATACCAACGGCTTCCAAAATCGCTGTTTCGCTTAAGCCATATACCACTTTTCAAATGTAAATATGAAACTTGGAATTTTAATAATTCGGTCTCGATTTCTACGCTAAACAAAAGAAAACGATTTCAATACAAATTCTGAGATTTACATATTCCACTTAAATAAAAAAGCTCTTTACTTAATACTTTGAAAGCTCGGAATCAGCGAGCAACGGATAGTAGTTCTCTTTAATTTTGTCTAAGTTTTCAAAGTAACTCTTAATTTTTAAAAGCAAATTTGCGTTGATACGAGAGCGTATTTGGCTTTTTCCACCCAGCCAGTTTTTAGCAATTTAATTTGTGATTCGAGAGTTGGAGCGAAAAGGTTGTTTCGTTTTATACTCCGACTCGTTAAATAGAATCGCGAAGTTTTATTTCATTGAAATTTTAAAATTTGCGTGGTAAAATATTGAGACGACGATTTGTCACGTAAGAAGTTTAACCAAAGTTCTTGGAGTAGTATTTTAAATCACGACTACTATAAATTCCCGACTTCAGACCACTCGATAGCTTTCATGCTAGAATTTAAAAAATGATTTATGCTTCACTTGTGGGTTCCGTTTTAAGGGAGCAAACAAAAGACTTCTTTATAATAAAGAGGTTGATCTATTGTACTTCAAGTGTTCTTTTAAGCATCTATCTATGGCATAACGTGAATACAAATAAAAGTGCAAAAAAAAAATAATCAAAAGAACAAGTTCATCCAGAGTGAAGTGCGAATAAAGCAGACAGTCGACATATTCATATGAAATGTTTTGTGAACGACTTGAAAGGTTATGCCGAAACCGATCGAATAATTAAATTTAAAAAATAAAATTCCAATTCCTGCCATCGCCGTCGTCGAAAATCGTATTGATCACAGAAGTAACAATTTCATTAGCAACAACCGCACGCCAAGAAAGGAAATGAATTCTGTAAAGAATTACATGGCGAATTTAATTTAAACCCGACAATTCAGCCTAATACGCTATTTAATGCATTTTTCTTTAGAAATGGAAATTAACTGTTTTGTTGAAAAAAAAAATACGGATACGTTCCTTTTAAACCGTTGATTAACGTTGCAAAAAAAATGATACCATAAAGAATTTTTCACGAGCACTAAAAATATATTACTCATAAAATTTTACTTCCGCCAACACATAGCATCCGCTAATAGTTTAATAGTGTTAAATATTGAATCCATATCTCAAGAACAAAAATGTTTTATTATATAATAATAAATTAATAGACCCTCGGGATTTGCTATGATAATAATTTTAATTTTCTAATGGAAATTGAAATTGCTGCAGAATAACTAACTACTTCTGTTGATGACTCTACGGTGCGGTGGCGATTGGAGGTAGTTATTGTTGATCAACAGAGCAAATCTTTCTCCATCTCGGTCTCTCCACGTAGCTATCTATGGAGAAGAGTAAATCTCATCACAAGTTCCATTTTCATAAGTGATGAATCTCATACCTACTTGATGTAATTACGTTTACCATATTCCCCTATAATTTATTTACAGTGGTCGTTAGGTGACACGTTATATCGTTTTTTAAGATATCAAATGAACATTAAATATGCAAATATTAATTTATTCAAAATTTGAATTATGGAGTTACTTATAAATGACAAGTTGACATTTAAAAGTAAATTGAACATATATAATTTTATAAATTATCAGTCGTATAAATTAATTAAGGGAAAATACCAATATAACTTTTATTTATATCTACTATAGCTTGCAAGTCGCGTTTAGCTGCTAGAGCAACTAAAACATGAACTCGATTAAAAGTTAATATAGACAAAAGACAATCAAGTGTTGTGCTGTAAATAAACTTAAATTAACGAACTTAATTAAAAATAAATAATTCTATATAGCTGCACCAGCTCGCTTACGGATATTTTCAGAGATAAATTTTAAGGAGCGAAGTAATCAGTGCATTGAAGGCCAAAAAAGGAATACGACCAATGTAATTTTACTTGTCAATTAAAATAATAACGATTCGATTTCCACACTACGCAAGTTTATGTTTGACGTCAATAACTTACAAATCGTATTTTTTTTAATATCAAAACGAATGTCGGTAAGCATTAGAAAGGGGAGCACTGTGACGGCCGCACCATAATATTGACCGCCCGCGTTAATCGTCATTAAATAGTAACAATTTTCAAATTCAAACTTTTTCAAAAACTATAAACTTTGCAAAAATTTGCATAGCCCAGGGCCGATTTATAAATAAGGCCAGAAGAATCCTTTTAGTTTGACGACAGAGTTTTAAATATCTCGACTATACTAACAGTCCGATTTCAATTTCCCTTTCTTTAAATGAAAACTCATATTAACAAAAAACTTTTTTGTAATTGTATATTTATCACGCTAACTTTTCACTTTCGCTTTTCGTAATATTATATTTTTGGCTTCAAAATTTTTTAAATTTAAATTTCAAGTATAGCGAGTTTCCCAGGAAAGGAAAAATCTATCAAATGTTTATCTACAGTTATAGATCCGATAGTCCGGACTAATGAAACTGTAATACCACAAATATTTAGTCGCTGAGGCAGCAGTTGCTATTCGAAATCCGATTTATTGTTGTGATATTAGAATATCGACGTATGAATTTTATCGAATATACGCAGCTTTACATTTCAATACGACCGTTTTTAAAAATTTGTAAGCGGCATATAAAAAGGTTTCAAAAATAATTCTCTGCAAAACAAATAATTGTATCGAAATTTTTAAATCTCTTATTGAGAATATCGTTCGAGTGTAAACGTATAAAGCTGGATGTAAAAATTAATTCCGGAATAAACTGAAAAAAAAAACTTTTAAATCCGCATTTAAAGCCTACAATCCTCGAGCTTTTTATAAATTAATTTTTGTAAAATACAAGTTCCATTTTTATAAAATTTATTGCACATCTTAAATTACGGCTTATCGCAAGAACGAACTTCTTCAGTTAATATTAAATAACTTTCAGAAATTCCGTCCCTATCTTTTTGGTAAATCTGTAATTAAGTTTTGACCAAACAATTAAACACATTTTGATGAAATATGAGCAATACGAGTCTCGGATGAGAAAAAAGATAATATCAATTTTAAGACAATAACTGAAAATCCGTTCGCATTCGCTTTATATTGGTATTCTTCCTGAAATAACTTGCGTCCCAAATGTTGGGAAAATAATTAAAAAGGAATTGTTAACATTTTGCGTTAGAAAACCATTCTGACTAGCATTTTAAACTCCGGTATTCAAAAAAATCATTTCCCTCGGAAAACAAAAGGTGTTGTTCGCTGAAAGAGAATAACGAAAGGTTATTATGGGTAATAATAATTTGAAAATGGAATAATTTACAACAACCGAACTTTTCGTGATATATCGATTCAAATTTTTCATAAATTGCGCGCTGCGAACAGTTGATCAACCATCCATCAATCACTTCTGACAAGTACACACAAGAAAATTTGCAGTATCAAATTATCTGTAAAATATGTAATCCTTCATGAAGCATCAAACATTAACTGGAAAACGAAAAATCTGCTAAATTTATTCGGTGCTCGGTGGATGGAATCTCTCCAGTAATTACTACCTTAATCAAATTGTATGTTTAACTTTAAACAATACACTTACAATGTTGTGAAGAGCAATCGAGTAAATAACTATTTATCGAATTCTTCATGATAAATTGTTTAATAAGCTGCGTTTCTTTTATTTGAGTAATTCAATCAATCAAATCGAGCGAGATAATAGTGTAATAATTTAGAAGGAAACTTTTAAGCAACAATTAGTGTCCAGTAACGAAAATTAATTGAAATAATATCGATTTTCGAGAAAATGCCCACGTTATTTGATTCTGTAAACTAAAATTCACAGCACGAAAGTTTCTATGCAACGAATTTCTCATTAATAGAACATTACGCAACTAGTGCGGAAAGTGACACATTTACTTCAAAATGAATTTTAACTAAACCGAGAATTATTTTAATGTTTTTACGTGTTTGTAAATTATTAGGTGAAGAATAAAGGATAAATTTCATGAAATTAATTTTTTTATAAATAGTATAAAGTAATGTGTTTACATAAGATAGCCTTACACTTTCAATAAAAGTTTTATGTTATTGTATACGTGTAAGGTGATTAATTATTGTCATTTGTTATCGCTGAGTTAATAACATAAACTGCTGTTTGTGTACTTAATTTGTTACAAAAACCAACTTATATTGTTTTACGTTACAAAAATTTTAATTGTCTAATAGAAATTAGGCGTAGCATTAGTATTTTGTTCCAAAACGTAATGGTCTCTTAAAAAAATTTTATGAGCAATCAATCGTAATTTTCTTTCTATTTTTTGTTCTGAACGTTTTGTCAATTAGGTAGTCGTAAAAGATCCTTTACCAATTGTAATTCGGAAAACGTCTAGTTAGATTAAATAATTGTCCGGTAGGTAATGTGGTAATATACTAATAGTTGATGATTTTTGAACTACAACTGGAAAAAGTGTAGATCGTAATATAACATAGCACACGAAAATTATAGAATACATATTTTATAAGATCTGATATATACAGTTCTGACAATATTGAGAATAGAATACATAAATTGGATAAATTTCGACTTTTTAACAATTTATTACTTCACCATTAGTAAATTGCCTTTCAATAAAACTAAAATAAAATAAATGGTAAATTTAGAACAGAATAATGAATTTTTTATTGTATATTGGTAATTTATTATTAAAATAATAAAAATAAACCTATGCTGGTCTGTTAATTGCCTTAAATTGTCACTGATTGAGATTACAAAATTGCATAGCTTAATGCCAACACCAACCTGCACTTAAAAATTAATTTCCGTATTTTTAGCAACTTTTTAAAATTATACGTTCGGGATTTTTAAAAACACGAAACAAATATTAATATGCGTGTTCACAAAAAAATCTTACCTAAACAAGGAAAGCAGTCATGTGACTAAAATATACCTACTCTCAGGTAGTTGCTGGATAATCCCAAGTTGTCTAGGGTTGGTTAACCAAGAAGATATCTTGAAAACTGTATACAAGAACGTTTACGAGTTATCCGAAGTAGTGCGGATTATCGGTGTACAAATGCAATCTTGGTTTCCTGTATCTCCCCTAAAACTACTATCAGGTAGTTTTGACTAGAAATACTCCTATTAAAAATATAATTTGATGACCAAAACCACGAGTTAACTCTTCAAGAATATGAGAATATAACGTAATAGCAGAAAAAAACAAAGATATAAAAAAGTCAATTCCGTTTACGTAATAGCTATTACGAAATGGCTCAAAATATATTTGTCAAAATTTAAATTTTATTTGGTAAATAACGATTAAGTAAAATTCTATAAACCTAGATAATGTAACGATTACAATACACTTGTTTACTATTTTAAATAACAGCAGCCAAGAACGCAAAACTAAAAATTATATGAATAGAACGCGCATAAAAAACGTTAAAAATACAAAAAAGCTTCCGACGAAAATTTCTGAAATAATATTTTCTTGTAACTTTTTAATTAATCAAGATTTTAGTTAAAATTGACAAAAAGTATCAAAAGAAGTAAACAAATACAGGTTTTCATTACGAAAGTTAGTTCAAAAGAAAAAAAAGTAAACGTTAAAAGGCATAGAAGCAACTTCCAGTTTTTATCCCAATATAAGCAACGTAAGCTGATTTCTTGCTGAATGGGTAAATTTAATACCTATTCGCTTAATTAGCCGGTTACTAAAATTAATAAACCGATGTGGTTTTCTTAAGGGAATTTATGGTGAAATTTATATTCGGGTATTTTGTTTTAAACGAACGATGTTTACATATACATCGTCGATCAGCAACACGCAACAAGTAAAAAACAAAATAAACAGCTTACTGACGATTGTGAAAAACCGTGAAACACATTATATCTGTAAATCAGTTTTTAATCTTTCGAGATTTAACTTCCAAATGCAAGGTAAGCCGTTTATAATATTACCTGGGGCCAGCAGATAGAAATTTGGTGGGTGAAGTATTTGTGCTTTTTGGTAAAAATGTGGCGAGATCTTTCAATATTTTTGAGTGTTAACCTCAGGATTACTTACTAAGTCTCGAGTGATTACTCGATAGACCGCGATAGACCAATCAATCCACCCCTAGTAATTCTTATAAAGTTTTCTATAAACTCCTAAGTGCTTCTATATTTACAAAATGAATTTGATATCTGTAAATAGGAAAACATTTTGTGTACACAAACAATTTCACTATTTTTGGCAAAATTTATAAATAAATGCTTTGATTCGCTTAATTAAAGGAATGCATTAAATCACATCTGGAGGACTGCAACATTTTCTTTAAGCTGATGTTGAATGGCTACGAAAACGGTAAGTATGCTAAATATAAAGTAGCGAATAAGTTGCAGTGAAATTACCCGACAAAATTACTTAAGCATGAAAAGCTCAGATATTTTAAAAATTTCACTCCCAACAGAATCAGTCAAGAAAAAAATTGTGTCACCAAGCTTGAAATAAAAACCTTTTTGGGAATCAAAAACTGAATGGCAGGTTCAGTGAACGAAATTAAGAAATTATTCTTTAATGATGATAACTTGGTCCGTGCATATTTAAAAAAAAATTCCAAATCACACAAGAAAAACAAGAAAAACCAAGTTTGCGATTTATTAAAAATAGGTAGAATCGTAATGTTAATGTTGTCGTCGATTATTAAAAATCAAGATTTAATGATTACTGGTTTTTAAAAATTTCGTGTTAAAAGGTATGCACAAGAAAGACTAATAGCTGAATTTTCAATATTTTTAGCTGGTATATTCGAGATATTATAAAAGTGATAAAACTTCAACTCCATAACATGTCAAATTGGTGTCAACAAAAATTATTAAACGTCCGATAGACGGCAAATAAACTTGAAAGTTAATAAAAAATATATTAAATTTTTATCTTGCAATAAAATAACAGAAAATCAATTTTAGTTCAAACAATAAAAAGTTGGTAACAAATAGTACTAAATACAATCGGATCTGCACACCATTTAATGAAATTCTTCGTTACGTTTATTGCGGTTTAAATTTAGAAAAATAGGTTGTTGACCAAAGTGCACACCTTTCTTTAGACTAGCGAGTTACTTATTTTGAAAATATGTGAACAATAAATAATACGTCAACAATCGTTCTTATGACCAAGTTAAAATATTAGCATACTAATAATCATATGATACATTTAGAAATTCCCCATATCTTCATACATTTTTGTTTAAATAATAATTTTCACAATTACCATGCAAGTGGATGCATGCAAATTTATCACACTAACTTGGCAATATCTTCTTACGTCTCCTTTTACTCTGCATTCGACATTTTAATTAATTTGAAAAAGTTTCGCGTTTAATGTGCACCAAGTAAGGCATACTATGATAAATTTTAATGAATAATTTAAAAGTTGAAACTCAAAAACAAATCTGTCAAGATCAAGTTATAAGAGTCTGATAAGAGTGGAAAGCAAAAGAGAAACTGTTGGCGTGGTCTGCCTATTTGCACGTTATGCTGTTTCGCCGAGAGTAATTCACGATGTTTTTTAAGTTCAAATTAAAAGTGGAATTCAGGAAATACCTTTGGAGTGATGCATTTTAGATGAAAGGTTATAGCACTGCTGGTGCAGTTTCACTGGTAAACCAGATCTAGAGTAGCTTGGTCTAATCAGCAGGCAACATGCTTCTTCTAATAATGAAAGATGCCAAAAAGTGATTAAAGTCTATGTGGAGAGGCTTAGAGCCTAAATTGGAGTTTGGAGATGGACACATCTCGTAAGAGTACTGTCGAAATTAGAACCTTAGCCTATGTTAACGCAATCCTTGTTTAACCAGAAGGTTGCTATTGCCACTGTTTGCTATCAAACGCATAGGATGGGATTATGAAAGAAATATCTATCTAAAATGATAGATCACTCGACTGAAAGCCACCTACATATTTGGATTTATATGCTCACGATACTTTGCATTTGACTGAAACCTTCTAAACAACAAGCGAATAATAACTTGGTGATATGTAAACAAGAAGAACAGCAGATTATTATTAGACAAGATGATCAAAGAATTATCAAGTACGAGACTGTCAATCGCAGTTCGATTCGAGGCACAGTACGTAATCTGTTTTCAGAAAGCAATGGAAAAGCTCCGAGGTGTAATCTGCGCAGTAAACCTTCTCAATATAAAGTGTATCACACTTCCGTAGTTCGAAATCCACGTGAAGCATGATGGTTCTCTATATCTGTACATCAGAGGTAACAAGTATTAAGTTACAAAATGCAAATTTTCGGGAGATGCAAAAGGAGTTTTTAAAATCAGATGGAAATTTTTATCACAAATAGAGAAGGAGGTACTTCTAAGGTACATAATATAATACTTTGCATGCACACCTCAAATGTATAATAGAAGGATAAGATCAAAGGTAGCCCAATCTGATCGAGCATCATATTCTGGGATACTTCCAGTTCGGCTGATTACTTCCTGTCATCTATGATTCCGTTGTAAGCATTTTTATAGAGATTGTTCTCTGTATCAGCAATATAGGCACATCATCGATCCACGAAGATGTTATCAGCCTTCACCCGAAGACTAGCGCGCCATTTAGTCGGCTATGGTGCAGGACGGGACCTACAGTTTAACGTGGAATTCAAACCAAGGAAAAAGTTGCACATATCCACGCGCTCTCTTTGTGCTCGAGAGTGCAAATCTGCAAAGCAGAATCAGCTGGACACCAAAGCGAACCCAGATAGTCGTCAAAATTGTTAAGATATATGATACCTATATGATAAACTCGAAATAGCCAACTACAAGAGTGGAAAATCTGCTTAGTAATGAATTAAATGATATGTGCATTGAACTCGTGAAATATGAGAGAAGTTTACTAAAGTGAAAGAACCTGTGAATCAGACTTGGACGACGAAAAACATTCCTGCGGAATAAAACTTAAAACAAAGATCAATTGAACACACAAGAGGGATGATGGATGACTACAGTAGGGCTTCGTTGGAAGGGTGATCGACGGTAGAAGTCATACAAGTAGTGCAACAGAGACGAAAAAAATTCTACAACTACGACATTGTTATACACTGCATGCTTCATGTCGTACACTATAACACGGTTAATTCGTATTACTTCATATGGAAACCGCAGGGAAATGTATCATTTGGGATTGGTATTCCACTGAAACGTCAACGTAGAATTCAACATGGCCGCTTGTTATCAGTTGTTTGTTCAAGTACATTTTTCGTTGGAATCGTGTTGTACAAAACCGCATTATGTCAAAACCTTCCGATAATAGAAGAAAGTGTCAGTGACTTTATTTAATGTAGCTTAGTGGGCGCATTAAGCTTTTCCGGGGTCTGAAGCTGAACATATAGTGGCTTAATATTATTTGTTCCGAAAGTTTCGTTTTTGTAAGAATGTAATTTTTCAAAACGCAAAATATTTTTAATCGTACCCGAACGAATTAAACATAATAACGATCTATGTGTATCCTTCTATAAGTCTATTCTTAACTGATTTTTCGAAGACAACGTAGTGTACGCCAATCAGGATACGCACTAATCGTGGTGTACGGCAATCGAGATGCATATCAATCAAATTGCGCATTTTTACAGTTGCACATCAACTTATTCCACTGCATGCACTTATTAGTTTAAAATAATTAGGGCCGGTTACATCAGGGCCTGAAGCTCTTGCTTCGTTAGTTTCAATGTGGGCTCGGTCTTGTAGTTGTTCATACACTAATTAGAGAAAACCCCGGAGGTTAATAGTTAACAAAATTTTCGACAAAAACCACGATAGCTTTATTTCCTAAGGGAATTAAAAAAAATATATAGAAAAGGACAAAGAAACGAGAATGAGAGAGATATTGGAAAAAAATTGTGATTGGATTTGTCAAAAACAATTTTTTGAGAATATACCGAAAGGTCACTCGTGGGGGAGATGTTAGTGTACGAGAGGAAGAAGATGTAAGGAAATATTTGAGAGAACCACGTGAGATACGGGTAGATATTGGGAAATATGAGTGACATTTGGTGGGATATATATGGGAAAATATCTCAAAATCTGATGAGATATCTTCAGAAATTCGGTGAGTTTTGGAATCTTTAATTGGCCCCTAGGAATATACCATATCTGCAGTATACACATTCAGTTCCGTGCTGTATCATATCCATCCATGTTATGAGTTCTAGAATCTCCAGTAAAGCTATCTGTAGATTGTTTTCGTCCAGACCAGCTACTTGTTTATATTATAGGAAGTAGAACTTACTATAATATAATTCGTACAAAAGTGCCTAATACAAAAGGCTTCATTATTCATTTTGTAATATGTTGTAAAGATGTTTAAGATTCTGTATATTAAACTTGGGAAAGTTTCTATGTTCAAACACATGTTGCAGTTTTAATATCTCAATAGATATCTAAGCTAATCCGTTCATCTTCTGAAGTTTTGACGTAGTAAGACATCACCTTGTGCCAATCATGCTGAAAATTAATCGAACGAGACATATAAAAAGTATAAAAACAGATGTTCCCGACATTCGGGACATAATTAAATGCGAATGCTGGTTCTTTTGTTTCAATTTGCTCAATTGTTTCATTCGAGTTCAGTGTGAACTGCACTGATTTAGATATGGAAACATATTATTCTGTATACCGGAGCTCAATGGTATTTCAGGCAAGGAATAAAATTCAATTGTCCTTTCTTTTTCTGGCCATTTGAATAAGTAGTATTGTCCATTCGCACGTAGGTACACTAAACTAAGCTTATTTGTCTGACTTTGTGTCTAGGGTACTCGTAATTCCAACTTGAGCGCAAGTTATTATACTCAATACAATTGCTGTTTGTTTTAGCCAATAACGATAAATTATTACAATCAATCGAATCTTATCAAATTATAAACAACATTAGAAATAATAACGACGCAGATATTGTTTGCTTAAAGGTTTCTAGATCCTTGTTTGCATTATTTGGAGAGGAAATGAGTTTGAAAATATTATTTAAAAAATCCTGCACTTTATTAGTATTTTACAACTCGAGTATTAATTTTGTATACAATTCAAATTGATAATTTACATGTATTAACAACCCACACAAAAATACCTGTCTACCTAATAAAAACGAAAAAGTCAAAGTTACAAAAAATAAAACAGTTGAAAAGTTTACCCAAAAGTTTGGAAAACGCAAGCTATTCAAAATTGTTGAAGTTAAAATAAAGAAATACAAAACTTTCGATACTTCCGAGTGATTTAAAAAAGATAAAGACGCTAAATGAAAGTCATAAAGGCGTTAATTATACATTTAAAAACCATAATGTTACCTTCTATCGATGTCAACACAGAAGCTATCAGGAGAAATAAATAAAATTTACGTGTACAATTGCATAGATAATTTGTCCGAATCATTGTTTTGTTAAACACAATCACTAATTAAAAATAATTTCATTCATCGACACCCATGTTTCATTAATTTTCACTATTTTTATTTAAAATGTTTACTAGCTGCTCACAAACACATACATTCACTTGACGCCATACTACTAGCATTCGCGTTCAGAGAAAAGTGGGGAGTTTGAAACGAAAAGAAAACAAAAGTCACACAACGTGAGAAACTGATCGCAGATTTCTGTTTTTGGTGTCGCCACCGATCGTTACCTATGCTGACAGTGCAGGTTTCTAGAACTCCCAAAAATATTTCGAAATATAATAATAATAATGAATCAAATAATTTCATATCGATAACATCACTGCTGAAATTCAGATTATAATGCTGAAAAAAAATCCAATAAATAATTGGGGCAGCAATAAGCAATAAAAGATTTAAAATTTTAAATTTTGTTGTAATTGTTGTACCAATGTTGAAATTCTGAGAAAATAAAAGTGAAGTCTTTATATCTACAATACAAAAATCGGATTTGAAAATATTTTTAAATTTTTTAAGGCTTTAATTGTGCCAGAAAAATTATGAAAAATTTCACAAAAACATATTTTATTAGGTATTTATAACCTTCGTAATTTTTTTTTGAAAAATTTCCGTGGACTAGAAAGAATGTTACAGACTGAAAACTTAAAAAACCTATTTCCAATCTGAAAAACATTGGACCAACTTAGTCCTCAGAAAAACCTCTAGTGAAGTCACCAATTACAAATAAACATTTAATAATAAAAATTACAACAAATCAATGCTACTTGAAATTTTGGATAGTTGGAGGAAAAGATTGGAAACCTCTGTTTAAAATCAGGAAGCACTTTAAATGTTGTAGCTAACAATAGAAGTGACTAGGTCGCCGAGTCCAATTATTTTGGTAAAACATCCCCAAAGGCTGCCCCAACTCAAAATTCATAGATATACGCTAGTGAAAATCTCGTTAATTTATTAATGCGCGTCAAAGGTAGACAGAACCCTGGTGGAAATATTTCTCTGAAAACTCTGAACTAGACTTTTGCAGAGTTTTTCAGAGTTTGTAAGACTTCCGCAGACTTTGCTTTAATTCTTCAGAGAAATATTTATGTGCGTCAAGTTAGCACTGCCATTCTTGAAAATTTAAAAAATGAATAGTATTGTGCCGGGCTATGCCCGATGTGTGCCACGTTGTGCCGTATTTTTTTAAATTTTATTTTATTTATTTTGGATTTTATAGAGACTGCTTATTTTTGGGTAGAAGTTAGCCCCGACATTTTTGATTTTTTAAAAAATCAAAATTGTATTGGATTCTACTCGACGTGTGCCGTAAATCATAAAATTTTATTTTAATAAATAAAAGGTTTTTGGGCCAAAAACTATTTTATCGATAGAAGTTAACTCCGCCATTTTTCAATTATTTTAAAAATGTAATTGTATTGCATTCTAATCGACATGCGCCGTTGTGTGCCGTAAATCATAAAATTTTATTTTAATAAATAAAATTTTTTTGTGCCAAAATCTATAATATTTTATCGATAGAAGTTAGCCCTACATTTTGAATTTTTTTAAATCAAAATTGTATTGGATTCCACTCGAGATGTGTTGTAAACCATTAAATTTTATGCAGAAAAATTAACACACCCAGTTTTTCACTATAATTCATTGAGATGAAAGACACAGTTATCCAGACGTTTGGTCCCCGGACGATTGGTCCAGGAATATTTAATTATTAAATATTAAGAATATTAAATATTATTCTTAAATAAATATTAATGAGAATTGTAAATTGCCCTCTAAACTTGACCATAAAATGTAAACTGCCTAATCCCATAAATCCCAACACTCAGGCCCGTAGCCAGGATTTCATTTCGGGGGGGGGGGGCACTCATAAAAACATTTCGTAAAAAGTAACATTTTCGGCGGATCCCCTTCCGGGAATTTTTATTATTACAAACAATTTATGTTTTTTTTACATTTTGGGGGGGGGGGGACACGTGCCCCCTGGCTACGGGCCTGCCAACACTAATACCAATTAAAAATAAGGTTTAATTCAGAACAGAAAAAAATCACAGCTTTGAGTCCAAGATCGAGGAAAATCCACCCCCTTCCTGGTAGCACACTTTGCCGAGTAGGACCGGTCTAGACTCTAGAGGGATACTTTTAGCGAGTATGACGTTTGTCAAAACGGCCCGGAGCGTTCGTAGCGGAGCGGATGGTCGGTTTTGACAAACGCAACCACGGAAAATTCCAGATCCACTCTAAAATCAACACATATGTAGTGCCCAAATAAACCAAACCAAATAAACCCTACTGTAATCAGATAAAAACTGTTATCCGGCATTCCGGAACAACGGTAAAGGTTGATACCGACAACGGCGACCGCAATTTTGTTAAGTTGCAAGTTATACCACTCTAATCAGAACTATTGCAAGGTTTTTCGAAATTTAAAAATGGCGGGGCTAACTTTTATCGATAAAATAGTTTTTAGCCCAAAAAATTTTTATTTAACAAAATAAAATGTTATGGTTTACGGCACACAACGGCACACGTCGAGTAGAATCCAATACAATTTTGAATTTAAAAAAAATCAAAAATGGCAGGGATACTTCTACCCCAAAATAATCAATCTCTATAAATTCCAAAATAAATAAAAAAAAAAACACATCGGGCACGGTCCGGCACAATATTCATTTTTTAAATTTTCAAAAGTGGGTGGGCTAGCTTCACGCACATGTAATATTTCCATCAGGGAACACAAAATCAAAATATTATTTTATTTTTTGTGTATTTTATAGAAAAACTGGCAATTTGAAAACATGTTTTTAAAAAATTTATATTTTACTTTTTCTTAATTTTGCGACTAACGTAATAATTAGTGCACTTTTAGTAGTTTCCTTCAACTGCTTCGTGGTAGCTACGCCAATGTTTATAATTTAAGGAAAAAAATGATTTATTCGAAATTGAAGTCAGAACGAATTTAAGCAAAGTTCATAGAAGGGTAAATGGAGAGAATCGAAAACGAGAAAACTATTATTTTTATCGAATTTCGAACGAATGCTGTACATTCTTTCAAAAAAATTTCTTTTCGTAAATTCTGTCAAATGCAGAGAAAGTTTCAAAAAAATGTATTTAAAAAAAATCGTAATTAACCCTTCACTCAAGGAGAGGGACTGTTTTATCATATTTAAGTATTTCAAGCTAAAGCCAATTTTGATATTTTATTGTCTATTAAATAAATTATTGCTTGTTAGGGAATACTTCTTCGCAATAAATAAATTTATTAAAGTAATACTAATACATCATTTTGTGCTCTTTGCCTGAGCCAAAATATATAAACAAAATATTAAATTTTATTTTTATTAATAATATTTTATTTATTTATTTTAATAAATTTATCTATTTTAATTTATTTTAAATAATATAAATAGGCTGATATTTATGTTCAACAGCTATTATATTTTTAAACAAACAAATGATAAATTTCTACAATTCATAAAAATAAATAATTATGGTCAGGCGTCCTGAGTCCACCTCTGCATATTTTGCTTATCTTGAAAGGAAATATAAATTCCTACTTTTGCGGTTTACGACTTGGCTAGTCACTCTCGTTTACTCCGTTTACTTTATCACTGTTAATTTAACCTGTACACATACCGAAATGTTAAATTAATACTTTTTCTAGTGTTTATAATAGAATTGGAAATATGATTAAAGCAATTTTAGTTTTTAACAATCATGGGAAACCTAGGTTAACAAAATTTTATCACTTTTTTGTAAGTAGAGGTTATAATTAGTAGGTCCACAATATTTTATGTAATACACGAAATTGTTTATATAGAGTGAAGATATGCAACAACAAATTGTGAAAGAAACGTTTCAGTTGGTGTCGAAACGGGACGATAACGTTTGCAACTTTTTGGAAGGTGGCAGGTGAGCATATTTTAAAAGTTAATGTTTTTGGTACAAGTTTTCACATTGGTTGTTGATTTGTGCTTACATCACCACTTTCTCTGTGCAGTTAGAACTTCTTTGAACTAAACTGCTTAGTTTACTGATGAAACCAGAGCTAATTTTATTATTTCGTTTGCCAGTGAGAACAAATTCTATTAAACGTTACTTATTTTACAGTTTGATCGGTGGAAGTGACTATAAGCTAATCTATAGGCACTACGCAACATTATATTTTGTGTTTTGTGTCGATTCATCTGAAAGTGAATTGGGAATATTGGATTTAATTCAAGTATTTGTCGAAACCTTGGACAAGTGTTTTGAAAATGTTTGCGAACTTGATTTAATATTCCATGTAGATAAAGTGCATTACATTTTAAACGAGCTGGTTATGGGAGGAATGGTTTTAGAAACCAACATGACTGAAATTTTAACCAGAATCGAAGACCAAAGTAAATTGGAAAAGCAGGAGGTGAGATTATTTCAACTTTTCAAATTGCAGATTTGACTTAAAATTTAATGTTTTGCAGGCTGGTATAGCTGCTGCACCAGCGAGGGCAGTGTCGGCTGTGAAAAATATGAACATTCCACAACAAATCAAAGATATAAAACTGCCAGATCTTCCACAAGCGATAAAAGATCTCAAATTCTGACCTCCAACAACATCGGCTCAATTTCAGAGTATAGGAATCACGTCGTCATATCTCTTACCTGATAGCAAATCGTTAATGGATGAACCGTCTTTTACAAAATACACATGATGCTATTTTTTTTGTTATGATATGTTAAAAATTATTTTTATTTATAGGAACTGTTTCGTTTATATCCAATTGTTATTAGGTAATAAATAATATAATATAGAATAAATAATAAAATTATAAGAAATTACAGTAAAAGTGTAATGTTATGCAAAGGTACTTCAAAATATAAAGATATTTATTGTTAATTAAAGTAATTAAGTGCATATAATAATAATAATATCATAACTCTGTCATGTTCTGCTAATAGGCATATGTAACATTACTCTTAAAATTCAGTTATAATTTACAATACTGTTTTTATTTTATTGTAATAAAATTTTTATACAATTTTATTATCGAATTGTTTTTATACACAAACATAATTTTTATTTTATGTACTCTCTTGTAAATTTTTTTACAGTTCTTTTTGTAACACTAACAAATGACGTGTTAATAACGACGGGGTGTTTGGGTGTTCAGAAAACACTGGCTCATAAAATCAACGGGTCACAAAGGGGTTTTCTGTATGTCTGGATAAGCAATTTTTAAGTATATAATAGAATTATTGACATTAACTCATACTGGTAATGCTTTTATTGCATAAATGTCATGGATGCAACTAGGGCTAAAATTTATGCAAACAATTTTTTTGCAAGCATATGAAATCAAATAAACTAAAATTGAACATTGAGCAAATTGGGGCTCAATAGCCTAAAGTACCTCTAGATTTATAGAAAGGACTTTTTTTAGCTCTTCACTTTTTGTCTTGAAAAAATTATATTAATAACTTTTTATTTTAGCTTCTCGGCTGTTATTTTAATGATAGCTCTACCCTACGTACAGGCTGGCTCAATTTTGGCGCCCAACTTTTGTGCCATTATGGTTCAGTTTGTTCCTTAATTTCGAGGAACTTGTGATTATCAACGTTTTTATTCGACATTATTTTGACCAATTTTGACAAAAATCGAAAAAAAATTAAGTGTCTAAAATTGGCATTAGAAAACTAATAAAAAGCGCAAAACAAAAATAATGAAACCGATCTCGGATTTTCTCAAAATTTACAAAAAGTTGCGGCAAATGAGAAGATTTACACAGTTCAAAAATTTTATCTGCACAAAAATGACAAAATACCTGTACGATTTTTACCAGTTTGAATTATATTTTATTTTGCTAATTTGAAAATGAAGATTACAAAAATGCCCGACTGCCGGCCCAGAGTGGGGAACTTCATAGACAAAAATCGATTAAAATTGCAAACAGGAAACAAAAAAAAGTTACATACGAACTATGACGCGGTGCCCCTTACGGACTCGTATCAGTCATTCCTTTGTAAGGCCTTAAGCTGAATACACGCACTAGCGATTTGCGGAATGCCATTTTTGGTTTGATTAGTAAAATTTGAACCTTTTATTGAAATTCGAGAGTGTGGTGTTTCGAGTTCGAATTATCGTGAAGAATTTTGATGAAAGCTTTGTTAATATTCGGGAACAATTTTCTTTTTAATACTTAAGTGAAACAAAATGTGAAAGTGTTCGGGTTTGTGAGTAACTTATGTTTATTGGAAGGAACAACGAAGAAGCTATCCTGGCCACTAGGAATAATGCAAAAGGACTACAGTGATAAAGGTAATTTGAAGAAAACCGTTCCCATCTGCAATGATAACTAACAAAAAATTTTCTTTATTTTGTATAGGTAGGGCTCACTTCGTGGATTTGCCAGCAAGTCAGGTTAGTAAAATTTTTGAATAGTAAAGTATTTAGGACTCAGATCTAGTTGGGAAGTGGTCCTAGAAAGGGACTAAAACTATGGAGTTCAGAATAGCCACTTGAGTCCGGTTAACCGGATCAACGTCAGTCTCCAAAAAATCAAACTTTTCTTTTCAAGAAACAAAATCAAAAATCTTTCAAAAAGGTAATAATTTTTTTTAAACCAGAAGCGACCTAACGTTAAAACCGAGTAACCTTTCAAGACCTAACGATTCTATATTTTTTTATATCAAAATGATGAAGATGGGATGCCAACTTCACAAAGATTTACAGATCATCAAATTTAGTATTCATTTAAAATAATAATGTCAAATTTAGGGTCGGATTATCAAATAGGCAAACTAAGCAGCTGCCTAGGGGCGCCAAGTAGTAAAGAGACGCTTAAAGTATGTTTTTTAAAAAATTGTAATTTTAGCTTGTTTTTGATTAGTCTAACTCTAACTCTTAAAAAATTAATTTTTTAATTTTGTGATAGTTTTATACTCCTCAGTTTATTTGACTTTAGTTAGATTTTTAGGATATCTGATATCTGAATAGCAGATGCTATTGATATGCTAGCATATCGAATAGCAGATATCCCAAAAATCTAACTAAAGTGAAATTGACTCACCATCCCGTACAGCAATGTCCACCTGAATATGATAACATTCAATCTTTGAACCCCCTTTCACAATTTTGCGCTCTTAATTTAAAAAGTGCAGGGACGTGCTAAAAATCAACAAACGACAAAAAACGATTTACTCATCGAAAAATTCCAAAAATTTGTTTGGCATCACGAATGCTTTCGTAAAATAAATATTTCAAAATTTTCAAATGTATGTGTGGTAATAATGTGGTACTGCAGCTAAGCAGTAATTATTCTTTTAAACTTCTCGTCAGGTCTAGCAGTGGCAAGAAAACAAGTTGTCCTCCGAATTGTGGAGATGGAAACGCAAGCCTGGTTACTTCGCTCCTGTACGAACCAAAGGCTCCTACACCACATACAGCAGTTTTAAAGGTGAGCAAAAATAAAAAGAAGTTTATATATTTTCCTAAAGTACATTATTATAGCTACTAGCTTTTGCAATCTTTCTTGATATCTATTTTTGAACATACAAATATTTAGGTCCAAAATAAACAATTTTATTAATTAAATTTAATTGAATTACATTTTTAATTATATTTAATACAATTTATACAATCTTGTCCTTTGCTCACTTTCGCTGGCAATGTGCATATGCACTTAATATACTTATCATCTTAAAGTCCAGAAAACAAAATTTTATTACAATGCTATCTACGGTTTTTTCCATAAGCGTGCGCTTAATTTGTTTAGTATTGGTGCATTATAACCAAAAATAGCACCATAGGGTTATCAATTATCAGCAATTTACTAGTCGCACTAGTTATTACTAGTTAGATATTAAATATTATAATCAACTCACCAATTTTAAATTTAATTAATACATAATATATATCTGATTGTCATAAGTCATAACATGGCAACTAATTAGAAACAATAACCAGCCGAATGTAATTTTTAAAACTAGGAGGATTGTTAGGAACGAATGACGGTAGTCATTCGAGATGGCAAATTTGTTGACTAAGAGCAGTAGTAGGCAATAATCCGCCAAGAACACTGATTATTATTAGCGCTTTTGCATAAATTGGGTATTTTGATCAAGAGATAAAAATAATATCCTTAATAATTTTTTATTTTTTTCCAAGGACTCTCGTAGAATTTCAGTGATTTTCAGAAAATTCCAGGAATTCCAGAAGAATTTTAGGAGTTTTCAAAGAATTTTAGAAATTTCCAAAAAATTCGAATGATTTTTTAGGAATTTCAAAAAGTTCCAGAAATTTTCTATGATATTCAAGGGAATTCCAAAAGAGTGCAATTTTAAAGAATTTAAAAATTTATTACAGTGGTTTCCAAGAGGATTGTATGAAATCAAAAAACCTACTTCCCGAGAAAAAAATAAAAATAAGGTGAAAACCCTATATTGAAAATCACTTCAAAATAAAACCTGAAGAATTATTTCATCCCTTTGTGCCACACGCTGTGCAGTGCGAAGGAAAAATCAGTTAGTTAAGCCAAAATTACGTACTATGGAATTAAATTAATGAGATGGTTTTGGTTTTTCCATTTGTGGAAAATAAGAAAAGGCTAGAAAAAACTATATTGCAAAACAAGTAACTACTAATACCATCGCACTTGCAAATTTGATGATTTTGATTGACAAGCACAACTACATTGTTGCTACCAATTGCACAAATAACAAATATGCATACATAGCTCAGCGGGATTACCGGCTAGAAGCTTTGAGAAAAAGTTGCGATTAAATTAAAGTATCCCCATGCAAAAATCTGAAGGAATTGCAAAATTTTGTATTCATGTACTTAACATGTGCTGTTTTGATGTTAACCAATAATTTTTATTTGTAATGTAGATAATCAAATTTGTTAATATCGGACTAAATTAATTAATTATTAATCTCTAAGGAACCAATTTCATAATAAAAGTTAACAGGGCATTAAAATTTAAAAGGCGACTTAAGACAAAACAGAAAAATCATCAGTTTTGTTTTAATTCGCCTTTTAAATTTTAATGCCCTGTTAATTTTTATTGTGAAATCCCCCTTAATACTAATTTTACTAATATAAAAAATGTAGTATTCAGCAGAAGTTTTATTTATTTATTTATTAACATTTATTTGTTTTATTAAATCTTTGGGTGAGGCTATCTGTTTAGTCATACTTAAATTAAAACATATTACTTGTAAAAATATTTACTTCGTAAATCTAAAATTGAACTATAACATTTTTGAAAATCATAGCATAATCATTATGCTGATAAGAGAATCCCCCAAAACAAGATTATCGGTCAAGGATATGTAGTGCAATAATAAAAAATTATTGAGTTTATATTATTACAAAATGTAAAAAAAATAACATCTTATTAATTAAACCTTGTGATATACTGTTTTGTATAATAACGTCAAGTACCGTAAAGAGGGGCTACTTGGACAATCGGGGTTATCTAGACACTTTTAACGTTTTGTAATTTTACATTAATTACGAAGAAAAAATATGGAAAATTTATGAATGCAGTTAGTGTGGGGGGGGGATGCCAATAAAAAGGCGTTGCCGAAAAATAGTATCTCACACTGTACTTGATGTTTGGGGACAAACGGACACTCTGGGACTTCAAAACTTATTTTTATGCTTTGTAGGTGAATTTCAACTCTAGAACTCCACTAATATACAGTTTCGGTTGATATAAACCATTTTTTTTTCATTAGCTTAACAACCTAGAATTACGCTATTACGAATAACGTGGAAAAAGAGGTGTCTAAGTAACCCTTACTTTACTATAACTTTATAACGAATTTTTTTTTTATAATTAACTCATTAATTTCCCTTAAGTCAAACAAATTTTTAAAATATATTTTATTATTTTATCCATAACAAAATTTTTACATAGCCATTTAAGTTGCTATTATTATTATTAAGTTATAATAATTTTGATTATTGTGGTTTTAATTTTTTTTTAATTAATATCTATACTTAAAATATTAATTTTAAATAAAAGAATTAAATATGACATGATTATTGTATTGAGGCAATAATATTTCTTTTTAATTATTTTAATACCCAAGTTCAACTACAATAAAAAAATGTCTATACATATCTGTTTCTAATCATATCACTGTATATGACATATACATTACATAATATGTACGTTTTATAGTAAAAGGCAATAATTAAAAAAATTATTAGATATTGCTGGAATTAGAACTGCCTAAATTCAGTTATCTTCGGGATCTTTTATTTCTTGGATTTGCTAAAAATATGTAAAATTAGTACCACTTATCACATGTGGATGGGTAACGAATTTTTAAAATTAAGATAAATTTGTTACTTACGCGATTCCGCTTTTCTCCATACATTGACCAAAATGTAACGGTAGATGAGGATCTTTGACCGGTATTTTGGTTAAAAACTGAGCATTTCTCGTACGGTGGACAATACAAATGCAGACTTACTGATCCCTCTACGTGGGATGGATTTTCCACTCTATGCAGACCCAAGGAATCTAAATCATTTAAGTTTTAATTATATATCTATCAATTTTTTCACCACTAGGACATCTGAACGCCGGGAAATTTCCTACCTAAAGATCTAAAGTTAAGGGTGGGGTATTAGTATTAGCATGGGAATCAAATTTGAATAATTGAACTATTTAATATATTGAATATTAGAGGATATTAAGAAAAAGTCGAAAATATTAAATGCACTCTGAATATTTCAATAATTTTTGAGTAGATATTCGAATAATCAAATAATGGAATATATATATATTTTTTTTTGGTATTTTCGAATAACTTAACTTATTCCCGTAATATTCGAGTAATTAAATAATTTAATTCCCAGCCTTAGTAGGGTACATGGGTTCTTTTCTAATTTTTTTGTATATTAATATTCAACCACCCAATAAAAAAAAATAAAAAAAAAGGAATCTCAAAAAAAATAAAATAAAAATGGTCCTCCTATTTTAAAAAAATTGTGGGGGGTGGAGCATAATTCTACTATCTTTTTTATACTCTAAATTTGATATTTTGATCGCTAAAATATTTAAATTTATTTATTTAGGATATAGGTGCTTAGGTTGTTATTATCTATCTATCTATAATTTAAGTTGAATATTTTGAAGTACATAGGTAAGTACTTACTTGGTTGAGTTATTAAAATTCAGAATATAAAAAATTTTAAATTGTCTAATATGCATTATAGGTATAGAATTATAAATTTAAATCAACTTTAATGTGGGTTGCACCAATAACCTGTGTTAGTCAAAGTTAGCTAACTTTGTTTTGATTGTAAACCGGTATTCGGAGTATACTTATAGGTAAATGGGTAAGTAATCCTTACAGTACAAAAGATTATTATCAGGCAATCTCGATATTTTTTTCCAATCTTGTTATCACTTCAAAGCACTTATATATTTAAAGTAAATTCCCAGCGTCATAATGTCCTACACGAAATAAGAAAAAAATAAAATTACCATTCATGTAACAAACGTCATTAGGATTTAGCCTATTTCTTCCAGTTTCTTGAAGTTCTTCACCTTCCTTTTCGGGCCACGCAAATCGAACTTCTTCTAATGAACCTTGCAACATTTTCATGAAACAATGTGCATCTGCGTGGTCGTGAATTGCAGATCCATGTCCTTCACCCCAACAAAGTATCATTAAATTATACTTCCCATTGCCAATGTCGACTAAGTTACGGGTGTATCTGGATAGAAACAAAATTTTATTAATTTGAACAAAATGTCACAATCTGATTTCTTGGAAAATAGGTTCGTGACATCATACATGTAACAAAAATGTTTTGCAAAATATAAAGAGGCCAATGAAATTTTTATATCTCGTGATACCCCAACTGATAACGCGTTTAGTAAATATTTTGGTATTAAGGAAATAATAATGATTTATTATACCGAATCATATCGCAATATTAAATTGATTAAGAAGTGATATTCATCTCAATTCACGCATGGTAACATCAAGTTACGTAGGGTATCACATGAAATAAATATATAAATAAACGCTTCAGTTTTTTGAAAACATTCTGTAATCAGTAATCAATCAATTATTGATGAGTGCCATTTGCCAATATGCGAATTGATAGATAAGAAACGTAAATCTCAACTAACAGAATTGTTATTTAATTTTAAGATATTTTAATTGGAGTGTTACAAAGTATTTTTCAAATTGCGTAGATATATTACTTTAAATATTTTGCGTCTAATAAAACAAAGTCATTTTGAAACCCAATTTTTTGTCTTCAGAGATTGGTGCGATTGCACGTGATAAAACGACGCTTACGAAACTAGTTTCTTAATATACTATTTTCAAGTGAAACAGGTAATGAGTCGTAAAGTATCATAAGGGAATTTTTATAAAAATAGACTGGCAAAGAACCCTCAAAAATACCCGACATCATTTTACATTATTTTTTTATATTTTATTTTTTTAACCCTGATGTGGTAACCTTGATCTTATCAATTTTGTTACCAATACTTTCAATATTAAGAGAAAAACAATAACAAAAAAGGAAAAATACAATTCAAACTTGAAATCTCAATCAGAAGTTGTTTTCCATATAATTGATGTTTTTTATATTTTTCAATACAAAACAGAACTTTGCGTAATAAATTAATGATAAATTAAATAAAAGATGTGACAATGTAGTAGGTACTTGCATCATAAAAGAATTTACAAAAATTATCAATAGCTGCGTTTTTGATTTTTGCAACAGCCAAACCGTTTTAGCAATCAAGCTATTGATTGAAGTACATGATTTCCTGACGCCACAACTTATGTGTTCTAAGCAAAAATGTAATAACCTTATTTAATTATTTGGTAACGTTACCAAAATTTTTGTAACGTTGCAATAACGTTATTTCTTCCTTGTTACTAAACGTTTTTTACAAAATGTTTTTTTATGCGCAAAACTTTGTAACGTATAACAATACCGCTACCTCGGAAACGTTATAATAACGTTATTTCAATACCGATATCATACTGTTGTCATAGCAACGTTACCGTTATTACCAGGTTCTGTAATATTATTGATATAAATTATGTTATCTTCAAATAACGTAATCAGAAAACTTGATTTTTCATTTTATTACTCTTATTACTAGTTATTTAAGGGCCAGTTGTATTATAAAGATCAGGTAAGAGTTACCCCAGTATTAACTTACTGTTGATTTCCTAAAAATTCTTAGATTTCCTTGGAATTTCGTTTGGATTTCCTAAGATTCCTTAGGATTTCCTAGAATTTTTTGAGTTTCCTAAAATTTCTCTTAAATTGTACATAAAAGTTCTCCAGCGATTCTCTCCTTGATAACGTTCAAGAATCAGATTTTTAGGCCCTACTTGAAGATATGGAGGCTATTATGCTCAAAAAACTTCAAAATAAGCACTAAAATATGCGTTAAAAATTGAAGTGTGTATCAAAATGTTGGAAAGTAATTAATTCAAATAATAAACGAACTATTTTTGTTGGTTGAAATTTGATATTATATGATGGCTACAGTGAGACTGCAGCCTTAGAAAATTACAATTTTTTTTATAAAATGAAAAATGTATAATAAACATTAAACAGGGTTCGCACTGAATTTTCTAGAAAAAATTCCCTGACTTTTCCAAATTTTCCCTGACCAAAACTTAAAATTTTCCCTGACTTTTTGATAAATCGGAAGATAAAATGGTAACGTTTAGACCTGAGAAAATACATTATAAAAACAAATTAAAAAAAAATTAAATTTTCTTTCTTAAAATTTCAAATTTATTTCCAGATTTTACAGAATCCCTGGTGGAAATATTTCTCTGAAAACTCTGAATTAGACATTTTCAGACTTTGTTTTACTTTTTCAGGGAAATATTTCCACCAGGGATTTACAACTTTAAAAAAACTTGAAAAAAAGATTTTTAATTTTAAAATTTAAAAATTTTATTTTTCCCTGACTGAACATTTTTAATTTCCCTGACTTGGAGCTAAAAATAAGAACTTCTCTGACTTTTCTCTGACAAAATTTAAAAAAAAATTTTTCTACATTTTTGGTAGTGAATTGGCGCCTGGTGGTTCTTAAAATTTACCTGTAAATCTAAAATGATTTTTTAACATCCAGATGTTACTGAAGTATATTTAAGTACAGAAATTTAATTGACAAGTCTGTAGATTAAATAATGATTGACTGGACTGTTAAACATCATTTAAATTTGAATTTATATGTATTACGATGTAGCATACAGATGGCGTTATTGTTATTTTTGTAAGACGATATAGGTTGGTAGTAAATCGTTAGTAGTTGTTATTAAGTGTAATGTAACCTAAGATAAAAAACGTGTACTAATTTTGTCACAAAATAAACGTGGTTTTATGTTGAGTTTTGTTTTCATCGCTAAAGGTTAATTAATCGTGCTAGATTGATTTATTCTCCAATAGGTTATGGGCTCAGTTTGGTAAACAAAACATAAAGGAACAGTATAAAATTCGTTTTGAAATGGCAGAAGGTAAATACACATCGGTGGTCAAGTTAAATAATGAGAATTATTCCATATGGAAATTTAAAATGGAAATGATTCTTATAAAGGAAGGTTTATGGAATACAATAATAAATCCGGCTCCAACGGATGCGGATGCATTGGTAAATTGGAATAAAGAAAACGATATGGCAAGGGCTTCAATCGGATTGGCTATAGAAGATTCGCAATTACATCACATTAGGAAATGTAAAACAGCAAAAGAAGCATGGGATACATTACAGAAGTACCACGAAAAGGATACATTTGCAAATCGAGTAAGTCTTATGGGAAAAATTTGTTCAATGAAGCTTGACGAAGGTGGAAATGTGGAGATGCACATAAATCGGATGGTAAGTTTATTGCAAAAGTTAACCGATATGGGAGAAGAACAGTTATCCGATAAATGGAGTGCAGCAATGCTCATGCGGAGCTTACCTTCAAGCTACGATACAATGGTAATGGCCCTGGAAGCACGTCCAGATGAGCACATCACGTTTAGTTTAGTGCAATCGAAGTTAATAGACGCTTACAAGCGAAGAAATGATAATATGGATGATAATTTTAGTGAATCGGTATTGCAAGTGACTAACAAAACTAAAGTGTACAGTGGTGTAGATATAAGAACATGTTTTTTCTGTAAAAAGTCCGGACATTTGAAAATTAATTGTAGAAAATACTTACAATGGAAGAATAAGAAAAGCAACT
Source organism: Cantharis rufa (assembly GCA_947369205.1). Lineage (NCBI taxonomy): Eukaryota > Metazoa > Arthropoda > Insecta > Coleoptera > Cantharidae > Cantharis > Cantharis rufa. The sequence goes on from OX376303.1 coordinate 94,193,780, forward strand.
CGGTAAATAAAGTTCAAGATAATTCGGAATACCTTTTTTTGATGTCATCAGCAAGTTCGGGATGGATAATCGATTCAGGTGCTACTTGTCACATCACAAGCAGCAAAACAAAATTTGTAAAATTCAATGATTGTTATAAAGAAAACGTACATATGGCAAATGGTACAACCGCAAAAGCTTGCGGAAAAGGTGAATGTATTCTGCAAGTTGTAAATAGTAACGAACAGAAATCATCGATAAATCTTAAAGAAGTTTTATATGTGCCGACAGTTCAAGGTAGTGTGTTGTCAGTTAAAAAACTATTAAAGGACGGTTTTATGGTTAACTTTCTCAAAAGGGGTGCTGTGGATTTTTGTCAAATTAGCAGAAACAATAAACTAATAGCAATCGGTGAAAGTGATGGTAATTTATTTGTTTTGCGAGAAACTAACAGTATTTTCACCGTGATCAACAAAGAACATTCTAATTGCATTCATTATTGGCATCGTGTGTTTGGTCATCGTGATCCGGAGGTAATTAGGAAAATGCATTCAGATGGTTTGATTAATATCGTTAATTGTGAAATGAAGATTCAATGTGAAGTGTGTTTACAAGCAAAATTAACGCGCTTACCATTTCCAAAGAAATCAATTACGAAGACCAATGCTCCACTCGACTTAGTTCATTCAGATGTTTGTGGGCCAATGCAAACAATTTCAAAGGGTGGAAAACGATACGTTGTAACATTCATCGACGACTTTACAAGGTACACGGTAATTTATTTTTTAGCGCATAAGTCGGAAGTAGAACAGAAATTCAAGGAATATGTTGCAATGGTGCAGACAAAATTTTTGAAGAAACCTAAAGTACTGCGATCAGATCGAGGAGGAGAATATATGGGAAACAGCATGAAGGGATTCATGAAAAATGAAGGTATTCAAGTTCAGTATACTACAGCATATACACCGCAACAAAATGGTGTAGCTGAAAGAAAAAATCGATCGTTAATAGAAATGGCTAGATGTATGTTACTTGACGCAAAATTAAGTAATGAATTTTGGGCAGAAGCAGTGTCAACAGCAAATTATATTCAAAATCGTTTATCAACTAAAGGAACAACAATGCCCACTCCGTACGAAGGATGGAATAACTCAAAACCAAACGTGAGTAATTTTAGATTATTCGGTACTAAATGTTTTGTACATGTTCCAGTTGAAAAAAGAAAGAAATTGGACCCAACAGGAGCATGCATGATATTCGTTGGATATGATGAGTTTTCAAAAGCCTACAGATGTTTCGATCCTACATTGAATAAGGTCGTAACTAGCAGAGATGTTCGATTAATTAACGAAAGAAATCTAGAAGAATTCGAGGTGGAATATTTAAGCAAGCCATTCAGTAAGGTAAATGAGCTGGACTCTGTGGACACAGATTCAGATAAAGAAACTGAACAGCAAGTTGATGAGGTTGAAGAAGTTCGGAATACAAGGCAATCTGAAAGAACAAATAAAGGAAAACCGCCAGTTAGACTCATCGAAGAAGTTAACATGATAAAGAAAAATGAAGAAGCAGTCGAACCAAAGTTGTTTCATGAAGCAGTTTCAAGTGAACACAAAAAGGATTGGATAAAAGCTATGGAAGAAGAGATGAGTTCATTAAAGAAGAACCAAACATGGACACTCTGTGAACTACCAGAAGGAAAAACCGCTATAGGATGTAAATGGGTTTACAAGATTAAATCGGGTATTGGTTGTGATACTCGACGATTCAAGGCTCGTTTGGTTGCACAAGGTTATTCACAGAAGTATGGGGAAGATTACGATCAAGTATTTGCACCAGTATCCAGGCAAACAACTTTTAGAATTTTATTGTCAATTGCTTCAAAAGAAGGTTTGATTGTGCAACATTTAGATGCAAAAACAGCGTTTCTCAATGGAAATTTAAAGGAAACCATATACATGAAGCAGCCACCGGGATTTCTAGAAGAAAATAAAGAAAACTATGTTTGTTTATTAAAGAAGAGTATTTATGGCCTTAAGCAGGCAGCGAGGTCTTGGAACGAAGCCATAAATAGCGCATTTTTGGAAGTTGGATTTCATCAAAGTAAAGTGGATCCATGTCTTTACTATAAAGAATCTAATGGTAATTGGTGCTACATGTTGATCTACGTAGACGATATTGTTATAGCATGTAAAGAAAAACAAATGATTCGGTTAACTGTGGAAGAATTAAATACAAGATTTGACATCCAAAATATGGGCAATATTAGAACTTACTTAGGTATCGAAGTTACGAAAGATGATCGTGGAATATATCAATTAAGTCAACAAAATTACATCAAACAAATTACAAAAGAATTTGGATTAAGCGATGCAAAAACATCCAGCGTTCCTATTGATCCAGGATATGGTAATGACAATGGGAATTCAGAAGTTTTATTATGTAATAAAAATTATCAGAAACTTATTGGATCTTTGTTATACGTATCAGTAAATACAAGACCAGATATATCAGCAGCAGTTTCCATATTGGCGCAAAAGGTTTGTGCACCAAAACAGGAAGATTGGAACGAATTAAAACGAGTTGTGAAATATTTAAAGGGAACTGGACATCTGAAATTAAAATTAAATAACGAAGACGAAAACTTGTTATTATATGGATATGCAGATGCAAGCTGGGCAAACGACAAGATGAGCAGAAAGTCAAGCAGCGGATACATTTTTAAGGTACATGGCGGAATCATTAGTTGGTGTTGCCGTAAGCAAACATGTGTTGCATTATCATCAACCGAAGCTGAATTCATAGCGTTATCGGATGCGTGCAAAGAAGTAATTTGGATCCGTAGATTGCTTAAGGACATGAATCAGAATTTAAAGGGACCAACGATAATTTATGAAGACAATCAAAGTTGTCTCAAGATCATAGAAGATGAAAAGCTGTCGAATCGTACAAAACACATTGATACAAGAGTACATTTTGTGAAAGACTATGTGGAGAAGGATATAGTTGTATGTGTGTATTGTCCGACAAACGACATGCTGGCAGATTTATTAACGAAGCCATTGGCAGCATACAGGCATCGTTTTTTACGGGACTGTATTGGACTTATTTAAATGAGGAGGAGTGTTAAACATCATTTAAATTTGAATTTATATGTATTACGATGTAGCATACAGATGGCGTTATTGTTATTTTTGTAAGACGATATAGGTTGGTAGTAAATCGTTAGTAGTTGTTATTAAGTGTAATGTAACCTAAGATAAAAAACGTGTACTAATTTTGTCACAAAATAAACGTGGTTTTATGTTGAGTTTTGTTTTCATCGCTAAAGGTTAATTAATCGTGCTAGATTGATTTATTCTCCAATATGGACTTACAACGTTTGACTGATTTTGATTGAAATAAAATTCTGTATAAGTAAGTAGAAATTGTTAACAATTTTTGCCGTATACAGTTTATACCCCTGTATTCATAAAAATACTTAAAGAGTGTTTTAAACCTATTTTAACTGAAACGCTCATTAAAGTTAAACAACCAATGAAAACCTTGCAATATAGACAAATGAACGCTTGTGATTGGTGTTTTACGACGCCTGCATTTTAAACGTATTTTAAAGCTATTTTAACTTTCTAAAATTTTTATGAATACGGGTTTAAAATATAAATTCTAAACTAAAATTAAGAGCAGATATAGCTAAAGTTATGGGGAAGGGAACGGAATTAACTAATTACAATAAAAATTAAGGTATATTTTTCTAGTTTTAAGAAATTTATTGCATTTTACCGCTCTTTGTTGAATTTTAAACTACGAAAGCATGGGCGTCCATAAGATCATTTTTAGGGAGGGGCAAAATCAAAAACACTTGAAACCGTTTCAAACCATTGCAAAAACAAAAATTTTATTGTTTACTGCATTTAGACGACGCCCATGCTTCGTCACCTAATTGACCGTCGGACGGTCAATTAGGTGACGTCAAATAGGCGACGGTTGATTGGACACTGTGTTTTTAGACGACGGACGGGCTTATTAGGCGAACCTGTCACCGGAAAATAAGAATTTGGAATATGTCAATTTACAAAACGTTATAGAATATCTTCGCGTTTTATCGTACAATTATAACATGGATTACTTAGTATCTATATATTAAATAAATTAATATTAAATTAAATTAATTAAAAAGTTTACCGAATTTGCTGTCGCCTAATTTGTACCGTCGTCTACTCTAATCGACCGTTGCCTAGTTGCGGTCGCCTAAAAACACGGTGTCCAATTGACCGTTGCCTATTTGACGTCACCTATTTAATGTCGCCTAATGGTCGTCGCCTAATTGACTGTCGCTTAAATGTCGTGTACCTCAAAACAAAATACACCCAAAAATAGGCAAATAGGCAATTTTAGGCAAAATGACACAAAACTACTCAGAAAAGCGTATAACAGGTTCACGTTTGATATATTTTAGAAAACCTGACTTTTTTATGACCGTTTCCGTGCTTCGGAGGGCACGGAAAATCATCGGCCTCCCTGGAATTATAATTGCCACCACCAATGATAAAAACCGGTATTGTAGGCATATCTTGGACAAATTCCTCAATATTGTTTCAACAGATGTGAGGTATAAATGCTGAAACGTCTCTCTGTGAAAAAGAAGCTTATGGTTCACATTGAACAATTTTGTTTAGCAATAGATAATGTAACTGAAGAAAAAGGATAAACCTGATACATTTTGAACTTCCATCTTTTGAAACTAAAATGCGGAAATATAATATTTTATAAGTGAAGCATCGAAGTGCCGTGGTGCAAGTCAGTTGATACCTGATGAGCAAATGAGAATTTATTTCAATTAAATTCAACTTTCCCTTGGTAGAATTGGGTGTTGGGTAGTATTGCGGGAAAATGAAGCTGATTAACTTTAAGTGGAAACCTGATTTGCGAAGTTATAGGCTGGACGAGATGAAAACATGGGACAAAACTTGATTTAATCACGTTTGTTCCTGTTTTGATTTTTAATTCTGTAAAAGTGTGACGCGATTAATGTTCAGTTTACGCTACAGTAACATAATAACTATTTGTGCAACTAATCATGAAAATCGAGATTTTTCCGTGCTAGTCTACATAAGCGGTTATAAACTAGGGTAGGTAGCCGTCCTACCTGTACCAGGAAGGCATCGACAATATTTATAATTATTTCTGACGGTTTCACTTGACTGTGCTTGCGTGGAAAAGTAAATGAACCAGGTGTGTGAAAAAATGACTTTTTCGCCCTTGTGCAGTAAAGACTTATTTGACTTTTTTCAAGAGATTATCGAAAATACCATTCTTCTAGTAATAGTGAAGGGCTTAGCTTGAGACCTACTTAGATAAAAAAGCTTAGATGGAGATTTTCTTGTTATTATTAAATTCACTAGTAATATTTCTCTGTGTTGCTGCATAATTCTGATGGAATATTTTTTGTTGCAATCTACATTACTTAGTAAAAACTTAAAATAATCTAGTATTACATTAGTGTTGCAATTTCTTACATTGAAGAAAAACTCACTTATTATAACGGTGTGTCAATTGCAAATTATATCAACAACGCTTACTGCATATCAGTTCCGAGTTAAAAACTGATTTAATTATATTTTTGTTGACCCTTGTGTTCTTAAACTCATTATTTAGCAATCTTTAAAAATCATTAAAAATTCAATGTAAATAATGTGATATTTATTGTTTTCACAAAAAATATTGATTTTGCAATCCAGGATTACTTTACATTTAACAAAATATTTTCAAAAAAAATTAAACTCACCTGTAACGATCAAATTTTGCATACTTCTTCCAATCCAGTGGGTTGGATTTGTAGGTTTTCATTAAGTAATAGACCAATTCAACATTAACGGAATCACTGCTGAAAACTTCATGAAGTTCTTTGATCAAACAGTTGAGCGAACTAACTGTGGGTAAGCCATGGCCAATATATTTGTACAATTTTAATTCCGTTTCATCTTGGTAATTTGTGTTATTGTTGCACTCTTTATTATATTTAAACACTTCCATAATTTTTTTTAAATTAAAACTTCACTAAACACGAGTTCTGAAGAGTTCCTGTTGATGTTAAAAGCTTTCTAATATAATCGTTAAAGAGAAAATTATAAATCAAAACAATATTCGATAAAAATAACGTACAAAATAAATATCTGAGGTCAATATATACAATTACAACAATCAAAATCAAATCTTCACGTTATAAACAAACGTTTCTCAATGAGATACAGCAATTTAATGACTTGAATTTTGAAACTATCTTATCGATTTATTCGAGTTAATTAATATGTGATAACTTTTTTTACCGAATCGCGTAAGCTACTGGCAAGATAATTAGTGTAATCTACTTGTAATTACTTAAGAATTCCTTCCAACTACTCGGACAACGTATTCAAATGTGTATGGTTTATGCAGATAACTGACTATACCAACAGTTCATATCGTCGGCTGCATAATTTCCTTACCACTCTTGGTGTTAATGGAGTGGCTTTCCAAATGAAGAAGCTTTCTTTGTTTTTGTAAGCATATTAATCATTGAGCATCTTAAAACACGTGCATCGATTCTTTTGTTGTCATCTCAAGATGGTTATAACAAGGATGAACATACAACATACATCGGATAAGTATGTACAGAAAATCTTAGTTTGAAACTTCCAAAACAATATGAAATTTTTGAAGACAGCATAATTTGCGAGAACGGAAACAAATTTCTTAGTTGATTTTACTGATACACAAAATTTATGTAAATTTTATGGAATGTTTGTTCCCTTGGGCGTTTGCAAACAGTCACCAGATCACGAAATAATTTTACTTTCTTTTAATTTGTAAAACAAATTTGTAAGAAAAAGTGACTAATGCGCAAAAACAGAATAGTTGCAACTTGAAATTTAATTTATTTTAATTATTACTTGTAGATATTATAAGTACGATGAAATTACTATGCCACTAAGGGTAAGTAGAACAAGAATTTCATACAATGTTGTTATAACATAATTAACGTGTTAATACACCGTTAGTTACTTATTTACACTTTTTCTAAATCTATTATGAGTCGGCTACCTTAAATATTTACCTACATCGAAAATATTTTTTTGTTTTTATTTTAAATGCGTATTTTCTTAATTTTTGCCGCTTAATCGCATACCAAATTGCCTATTAAGGTGTGAGTATTTTTTCATATTTTTTAAAAATTGTAAGCCCAATAATTGTTCTTATTCTCAAAACAATTTTGGTATTAAATTAGAAGATGCTAATAAATAAAACATATTTTAAAAATAATAGAATCCGGATTTTGATGCCACGTGAAATTAAATTTCGCATTATTCCAGACAGTGAAAATTTGAAATTTAACTTTAAAGCAAATATTTGAATTTTTTTGTTTTATTTTGTTGCTGATATCTTAGACCAGCGGTTCCCAAACTTATACGGTCATGGAACTCATAAAGTGTTGGGACAAGCTTTGGTAGAGTGAAGGAGCACTGAAATAAGAGCACATCCGGTTTTTAAGTGCTACGAGCAATTGTTTTTGAGAAAATTGCGTTTAAAAGTTTTTTAATGCAATATTTAATTTACTTTATTCAACAATAATCCATAGGTTTTTCAGCTGATAAGATGTTAACAGAACGTGGTAGATTACACTGCAGTTGAAACACAGAATACTGAAAAAATGCTATTATTGCAGGAAAGTGAATTTTTGTTGCATAAACTAACTGAAGTATTGCACTAAAACTTCTGAAAAAATTCTGTTGATAGCAAAAGAATACAATGGAGCATGTGACCGCATCAGAAAATCTGGGTTGATATGACATAGAGAAGACCATGATAAAGACGTCAATATCAACCTAACCTTTCTTTCCGATTTTTCCTCCGGCTTAAGTATAATGAATGTAACGGTGGCTGACGTTGTAGAACGTCTTTCTTTTGTTTTCTTTGTGTTCTATTATAATGTAGTTTTTGCTAATATGTAATTCTGTTTTCATGAAAATTCTATGATTAAAAGCGTGAAGTAAATCACTTTACAAAAATACGGGTTGGGTATAACTCACCGCGGCACGATTCGCCGCCGGCACGATTCGCCGCCGGCACGATTCGCCGCCAAGCACGATTCGCCGTGGCACGATTCGCCGAGAGCTTCTAGCGCCATATATCAATAAACTAATTACTCGATTTGTTGACCTTTTATATTTACATGAGGACACAGGTCAATTAATATGGTTCAAATGTTATCTCTAATAAAAAAAATAATTTTTTACGGTGGATCCATGTCAGTGGCGCAGCCAAGGGGGGGGCTAGGGGGCTATAGCCCCCCCAGACACTCTTCCTTTTTATTAATGATAATCTTTTTTTAATGATCATAGTCGCATTTTTACCGGTGCAATGAAAAATTTTTTTAAATTAAAATATTTTTGTGTTCGACTTTTAATTTAAGATAGGTAACAGTGGTAACACAATAATTATACTCGAAAATAAGCTGACCACGCCCCTTTTTCAGAAAATTTTTTGCCTGGGGCGCACGCTTTTGGTCCAGCTCGCATCCTTTAGCCCCCCCCATAACAAATTCCTGGCTGCGCCACTGATCCATGTATTGCCATGGTTGTCTTTGTCAAATTCGACTCTGCGCTACCATGCGCTCCGGTCCCCTCCGCTCCGGGCGCTTCGAGCCGTTTTGACAAAAGAAAGAACTCGGAAAAGGTGGAACTCGAAAAAGGTGACACTCGTTGAAAACGTGAATATCGTTTTGTAACAGTTTAATTTATTTAATTCATTTTTATGGGTTAAAAATCTATCAAAGATTATCGATAGATGGGGTCACTGAACGGATAAAAATAAATAAAAATAAAAAAATTGCGGCGAATTGTGCCACGGCGAATCGTGCCACGGCGAATCGTGCCACGGCGAATCGTGTTGCGGCGAATCGTGCTGCGGGGAATAGTTCCCGGCGAGTCGTGTCGCGGCGAATCGTACCGTTCCCCAAAAATACGTATACCAAATCTCATTTTCCTCAAAACCTCTTACATAATTCCCACATCTCCCTTACATTTTCTCCATATTTCCTCACACCTCCTTACATCTGTTACATATCTCTCGACATTTTTTTTTGTTTTTCTACCATCTTATCACATCTTTCTAATTAACAATCTTTCAAAAAAAAAAAAAAAACGAAAAACGAACTTCTGTCTGGAGATCGCCTGGTTTAAGCCATTGAAATTGGCTGAAAGATTTAAAAAAATTAAATTGACGGAATTACCTACTATTATTTCTAATTCACTCCCTATCGTTTGGAAAAAGTCGTCCACAGTTGTTATTGCCATTTTATTCGACGACGGTTTACTATTTAATCTTGAATAATTGTATACTTTACTAACAAGCAGTGGCGTATTTAGGGGTGGGCAAGAGGGCAAGTTTCCTCCAAGAAAGACTTGGATTGTATTCCTGAAGCCCTCACTGATAAAAATAATGTGTACCACGAAGTTTTAAAATTTAAATTTTGTTTGTATATATTACTTTGTTGTTTATTTAACCTTTTTTATTTTTTTGAATTTTGGAACATGTCAGTTATCTCTTTACCACTGACACGCATGAATGGATTAACAAAAATCTTAAAAATAATCTGGTTTTTCCACCCCCCTCTAATAAGCATTTTCTAAATACGCCACTGCTAACTAGAAAACAGGTCAAAGCCTAAACAATACGTGCGCACCAAGGACGGAATAACTGGGGTGCGGTGGGTGCGCCGCACACGGGTCCTCGGTTTTCCTGCAAATTTTTGAAAATTTTTTTCAATAAATCGTTACATATTGAATAAAAAAATATAAATTGCAATTATGATAGACATTTATACAAAATACCAATGCAGATAGTTAACAAATGTAAGAAACTTTTTCTTCTTCAAGTTTATTTATAGACATTTTTGTCACAAGATCAACCTATAAGAAATTATTTAAGACAAAAACAATATTTAGCAACCTCTCTATTTAAGGTAGCGGCTTGCGTTTCTTTATAGAGATTTAAAATTTGGACTTATTCTTTAAGTTGGGATCTATAAACAGCATTATGAAAGACCTAGCGGAAAAAGTGAATAACTCGCATTGTTAAAATTCTTCAGAAATCAATTTTAAAGTTGTGGAAGTGTAATACTTTCTATTTTAACTGATAGAATGAAATTCCAGAGTAAAATATTATTTTGATAAAAAATAATATTGAATAGTGGAAAATAATTTCACTATGTATCTACTTAAAAAATTAAAAAAAAAGTGACATGCCTTAGTTTTCCACTATTTCTCCCCCTCCGCGCCCCTTAGATTGCGAAGACTGAATGTCCCTTCTTAGAACATTTACCAATTGAATGGGATTATCACTGAAGATTACAATAAATTACCAGAAATTACTCGACTTTTCTTGATTACACTTGAATACAGATGATTACACTAACTACTCTGAATTACTATTTGCTAGTATTGCAGTATTATTACAAAGATTACCAGTGAAAGGTATAAAAGATTATCGGAGAGGTTTCTTTTAATCATTTTTTAAATTACTTATTTATTAAATGTTATTTAATTTAAAATTTTTAATTGCCTCGCTTTTTGTTAAATCAAATCTTATTTGTCGATCACCTCAGATCTGGCCGAGCGGTGGTAAAAATAATATAATCATAATTAAACAAAAAAAAAATATAAAAAAAATAAGAAACAAAAAAATATATTCGAACTAAAATTTTAGAATATATTTAAAAAGTACAAATAATAAACAAAATAATTAAAAAAATTTACAAAATTGACTTACCACGAACACAAAATATCAAATCTAAACGATGTCACGTCTTTAAATAAATTTTGAAAATTAAATAAAAAACAGGGTTTGCAAGAACAACACTGCCCGCCGTTTGAAATCTGGACTGCACTGCACTCTGTAACAGCGATACCAACCGTACTATAATTTATAGAACGCATAATTATCAAAATTGCACTATAATTATTCAAAATTAATAATTCAATTTTTTAAATTGTTTTTAACACGATTTTTGAAATCATTTAACAAATTGTTAAATGATTTCTAACAAATTGTTAAATGATTTCTAACAAATTGTTAAGCGATTTCTAAAAATCGTGTTAATAACAATACAATTAATTAATAATAAGTTTATTAATACAGAGCCGTATTTAAGATCTTTAGACTTTTACTTCTAAATCTTCGGCGAACCAATGGCACGCGACAAAATAATTTGTTGATTGATTTGCAAAAATAAAAAAAAGATGTTGATGGCAATTCAGCAGATTTATCAGAATCTGAATAATAAGTTGTGTATTGCTTTTAAGATTTTAGTATTGTGTGTATATATTTTTGTAATGTTTGTCTTCTGTCTGATACTAAATATCATAGTAAAACTACTATTTACTGTTATTCCTTTGGTAAGGGGAAGGGGTAAACTAGGGGGAGACATGACGATTTAAAATAAAAATTAACATAGCTTAAAAAATTATTTTTTGAATTTACCACATTTTATACCGTAACGCCGTATCAAATCAATAGAAATTAGCAGTTCATTAGGTTGAACTACCTAATTATATTATTTACTAATATATTTTCAAATAAAAAAGAAAATATACAAAATTTGCTATTCAGGAAGAAACGCTAAAGATAAGTTTTCAAGAAAAGAGCAAAACAGAAGAAAAATATTTAATCAATAACTTAAAAGCCCTTGATTTTAGACAATAAAGGGATATTCGATATTTGCAGATAATTTCGTCTTCTAAATTTGTTAAAAAATGCAATCAACCATTTATATTAAAAATTAATAATTTTTGTACTGTGGTCCTGGAGCGAAAGCCCTAAAATCCGTGCTCTGTAAATTCTATTGATTACTGATTACTGCACACTTAATGCCCGTTTTGTGAAGTGAAGCAAATACAAACAAGATCATGGCTTTGGCAAACCAACTCAATCTTGAATTGAAAATCACTGACCTATTTTTTGAAAGATTAACTCATATCGGAATATTGTTCAAGCTCAAACTCGATGACGATATTTGTATTTAGTATTGCGGTTATTGATATCATGATTTTTCTTTAACATTAGCTTTGTTTAGTTTACATTTTTTTTGTTTCAAGTTTAAATCCATAAAATCAATTTGATTTTGATTCCAAAAATATATTTTAAAAGTTCGAATCAGGGGCCTCCATATGGACGCCATGAAAATGCATGCAATGGCACTACATAGGTGGGGGTGCTTTTTGGCCAATCAGCTGCTGCTAATAATTGCACCAATTACTTTTCAATGATTTTGATAAATATCTATCTACTTATTTTCTTTTTTTAGACCTCATTGAACCGAAATAAATAATTTTATTTCATCATGTAATTCGAAAACTCTAATTTTAGTTTTATTATCTATGACACATTATCTATTATACCTAGGTATCTTTTTAATAAATCGAAATAATAATTTCCAAAACAATTGCTAAGCAGCAAGATTACAACAACAGGTGCAATATGCAAACATATGAACATGAGTAGAATTTTGGCATCAGTGGCGGGGTCCATCATTTTATATTGGGCTACTATATTATATTACCCCTTTGGACAGAAAACGGCTGGTGAGAGTAGTGAGGGTGAATAGACATCAACAGACTGTCTTATCATTTCGCAGGTTCTTATCGATCCTATCCTATCGAAAGACCAAGTTTAGAAAATAAATAGGAATACCAATAGAATTGCGAGTTAAATTGAAATTCCACATTCCCCATATGGGGTCAATAACCCCCCCCCATACCCCATATGGGGTGGATAGGTACCCCCAACATAAACGATTGGGGTAACTAGAAACAAATAAAAAATAATATACTTCATAATTTATGTCAATTTAATTAATAGCGATCTACAATAAACCAAGACAAGCGGTCGTTAATTATTAACGAGCGATGGCGTTTCCATAAATGTCAATGTCATCCATTCCAAGTTCATAGACATGGTGAAGACCTCATATTATTGTGCTTAAAACACACTTGTTCACAGATATGACTGTTACAAGAACTGCGTTAACACAAATACCAAGCGCATATACAAAATATGTAGCTATGTACTTACCAGGCCCACTAACTAGCAACTTAACTGAGGAATACTCTCTGAACTTTTAGGTTTAATAATATAATTAAATAACACTGCAATTCTTACAAAACTACTATATTTCGATACAAGATTAGGTTTTTAAAACCTTATTTTACTGGCAAGAACAAAAATAATAAAACACCGAATTACAACACAAACAAAGTTATCTTAGAAAAGTTTTTCGTTTATGTACTTTTATTTTGAATATCTTTCCCGTAAAAATCCACAGTTATTACATCTACAACACGGAGGTGGCGAGGAATAATTTCTATTACATCGTTCTGGTGAAGTTCTCGGAGAAAGTCGTCTTGGACTATCACAGGTGCAACGTTTGGGGGGAGCTGGAGGTACCAAAGGTAATTGCAAATAGTAATCATCTTCGTAACTGTAATTATTGTAAACTTTATACCATTCACCAGTTCTTGGATCAATTTCCCAGTGCGTGCTGCTTATATTCTGTTGAAATTTTGGATGAGCGTTTGACAAACCACCAAAATTCTCGTCGGGATTATTTTGAAACTTATTGAAGCACTTAATTAATTCAGGTGTGTAACTTGGCGGTGACGGTCCTAAATGTTCCTTTCTAGTACTGATCTTAGTATATTTTGTTGGACAGGATAGATCTTGTCCGCGTTTTTTCTTTTTGCACTTGTTGCACATCATCTGCTTTTGGCAGCAATTCTGCCTATCCGACGAATCATCCGATTCGTCTGTAAATACAGGCTTTTCTAAATTTTTATTTTGTCTACTGTTCATTTCAAATTCTCTAATTGCTCTTTGTACTCTTTCTTTGTTTCTAAGCGATAACGTATCCCCCAATTCGCTAACCAAATCGAGAAATTCGTCTCGATTTTGGTAAACTAAATCGGGAAATTCGGAACCACCGGAGCAATCCGAGCAACAACCGTCTTCGTTAACGACACTTGGAGGAGGATGTTCGGGAGTGGAAACTTTAAAACAACTACAGGGACAGTTATCTTGCTGGTGACGACATCGTGGAGGATTTTGTCTATGGTTGATTGTTGATGCGGGGCAGTCACCAAAATTACTTCCAGAATACTCGGAAGGTTGACATCTGGGTGAATCAAACGCGGTACTTGACTGGCAACAACAGCAACAACGACATTCGGGGGGAGGACGAGGAGACTTAGGTTTATTGGGACGTGGCATTGGACAACAGTTTCTTTGATATTTTTCGTGATAAGAATTGTTTCTTTCGCAACATTTGGGGTAACTGACACACGGAGGTTTGGTATCTTGATTGCATTTACTTCTAGGACAGCACATTTTTTGACGTGGAGGTGAATTGCAGTACGGAGTGCTAGGATATTGATTCGCATCCATCCTACGAGTGCACCTACTCCTAATTTCATCAACAATTGGAGAATTTATTTCACTACAACAATATCGATCCGCCATTTTGACATTCGATTCCTTTTGAGGTTTTTGATTGAAATTTGGCGTGGTAGAATTTAGATTGGTCGAATCTAACTCTTTATTTACAAATAGTTTCATGGGACGAAAATCTTCAACGCTGGGATTTTCATCGCGTTCAGCTGGTTGTCTTGAATATCTGGCAGTTGCAATTTCTGATTCTGACTTCACATTCGATTTGGCTAATGGGGTGGAACTAAAAGGGTTTGAATTATTTTGATTTACTTCAATACTGAACGTTTCACTTGTACTGGTATTTTGCATCGAAGCTGTTTCGACTTTTGAAGCTTTTGGGTTCGATCGTCTGCAACACATAGCCACCTCCGAACCGCAAAACACTTCAAAATTTGTTATCTCAGAATCTGAAGTATCAGATACATCATACTTTTGATTTGAATAGCTTCGTTGGTTTTTCCCAAGTTCAAGTGGCTGTACTACGTAATCGGCTCCTCCTCTTTGATGGCTGATACTACTTCCCATTAACGAAGTTGATGTGCTCGTCGTATTTAAAGTACTATCTGATACATTATTTTCTGAAGATATACTCGTAGGTGTTGGACTAGTACCTTCTTGAGATGAATTTATATCACGGAAATTTAGAGATAAGATCGGCGAAGTACCCTCATTCGAAATCAAATCAGATTTAGATAACGGAGAAATGTTTTTACATTTCTTATCCTAAAAAAATTACGCAATAATTTGACAAATTAAAAAACTATTTTGTTATAATAAAATGGACGCTTTGATTTTTGAAAATAGTAACAATCACATACCTTTAAAAAAATATTTTTGATGAAACTCAGGAACTTGTTCTTCTCCTTAATCGGTTTTGAAGAGCTCAATGGTCGCATATTTCTTATATTTTTGTAATATCCCCTAGCTCTTGGCGAAGGCGTTTGGGTGGTTTTTCCTGCTTTTAAACTTTCTTTACTGGTAATTTCCATTAAGGATAACGCAAGACTTTTATTTTTAATGATTTGTTCATCTCTGTTTTTTCTTTGCAAACTTTTGTATTCGTTAATCTTCTCTTCATATTGTTCTTTGGATGTTATCGTTTTGTCTCTTGATATCCCCAGCAATTCTTTGCTATCAACAAATTTGTCAAAACGTGGTACGTAGATTTCGTAACCAATATTTAAAGGGCTTTTTGCTGATGTTTTTTTGGCAATCGGTGAACTAACACTAAAAGAGCTTGGAGATTCGGTAGTTTCATTTATACTATTATATTTTACTTTTTCTTCAAAGCTATTTAATATTGAGCGAAAGCTGCTGACTTCACTATTCGAACTCGAACTTATATTTGGACTAAAATTCAAATTTAAACGTGGAATTTGAAAAGGCTGTTTACACTTATGTTTGCCGCAATTTGTTGTTTTGCACAACGCGCAACATCCTTTCTGATTTTGAGAACTGCTGGAAGTTTCAATGAAACTGGTTTCAGTTTCAAGAGTTGCAGCGGATTCAGTTCTTGGGAAATTATTTGCAGAACGATTCGGTGCTTTATTTTCTGAAATGTAATACGCCTGCGTTTTATTTGATCCAACATTACTTGAGTCGATGGAATGAGAACTCTCAT
Source organism: Cantharis rufa (assembly GCA_947369205.1). Classification (NCBI taxonomy): domain Eukaryota; kingdom Metazoa; phylum Arthropoda; class Insecta; order Coleoptera; family Cantharidae; genus Cantharis; species Cantharis rufa. Next base: position 94,209,900 of record OX376303.1, read on the forward strand.
CTGGTGTATCTATTCGGCGTTGATCGCGAATGCTCTCTGTTGAAATGGGATATTCGGAATTTTGTTCTTGGTTTTCAATATCATAAGATATGGAGTTTTTGGGATTCACTTCAGCTAATTGAATTTCACTTATAAAACTTGAGTGAGAAGTGGACGTTAACGTTGTTTCTCCACCATCTTCCTCGTATTCACCTAAATCTTGTTTAAAGGTATCCCAAGATGCGTAATTATAAACTTTCTGTTTCTCTACATCACTCAATTGTGATTTACTATTGGAATCGGGTACATCTCCACTTAAATCTTTTATATTTTGGTATGAATACGAATTTTCAGTAGATACATTGCTACTATGATAATCAGAATCGTATAATTCTTCAGAATTGCTCGAACCCATTGTACCATCGTAATTGTCATCATCATCATCACTAGAATCTTTTGGATCATTTTTACAACATTTAGATATTGTGCATTTCTTCTTCTTTTTCTTCTTTTTTAATTTGCGTGGTCTACCATCCTCGGAAGAGTCTCTACAGAGGTAAAAAGTTTTAAAATTTTGGCAAAAGCAAAGTTTAGAAAGTTACCGTTCTTCACTGATATCTGATAAATCTCCATACTGGATGGGCTCCAAGCAGATGGTACACAAATTTTGTAAATCCTGAAAACATTGTTCGCAATATATTCCTGGACAATCGGGTTTATCACAACGAATAGGTTTTGCTGAATCAGATTCCCGAAAAACATCACCACAAAGTAAGCAAGCAATTTCTTGTCGTGAACCTAAGCACTTCCGAATCCATATTGAACTACAAAAACATTGGATTTAAGAATATTATTTTTTACAAAATGAATAACTGCTTACTTTATATTTGCTTCAAGATACTCTTTAAACGTGATTTTTGCTATTTTTTTGGAACCAGTCATCTTTCGCCGAAGTTGACGTCGTGCGAATTTTAAGAAGGACGATCGTGATCTCATAATGTGATTGTATAGCCATATAGAACGCTGACGCGCTCTTACTGGATGGTAAAAAGACATGATCGAATGACGAAGTCTCAAACCGTAGGGTTCGAAAACAGTTAGAATCCAACATAAAATCAACAAGGATGCTGAAATTACAAATAAATTTTCATGTTTTCCCGAGTTTAAATTATGAACCTATTTGAATATAGCGATCGTAATCAGGAGGTATTGGGTCTGGTAGACACGGAATTGTGTCTATCTCTAATTCTACTCCGAGAGGTTGAAAAGCTTTAACGATGCTTTTGAGCAGTTTTGCTAAAAATCCTTCACCTTCTACGTTAACTTGGACCACATTGGGCGCTGAAATTTTTGAAATCAGGTTTTGTTATGTTAGTTATACCATTTTTAGCCACCTTGCACGTTTGATTGAAATCTTGAGTGGTAACGAATTACGGTTAGAACCCAATATAAAGCATAATCAACCATCATATGGGTAGATAGTTTCAATGAGGTAGTTCCTAATGCAACGGCAGCTTTGGACAATTTAACTTTTTCTACTTTTACAAGCCGAATCGATTTTACCTGTTCAAATGTTTACTGAATTAAAATATATCCAGATCCGGACCCTAATACTTTTAATACGCACCTCAATATACATCGATCGTTCTCTATGATTCAGTGGTAAAATTGTTTCTTTCTCCTCTTGAGCTCTTTTCATATCAATTTCTCGAAAATCTTTTGTAATATATCGATTATCAAATCTATCTGTTGTAAGATACTTAAAACGATAATGCAAAACTCTGAAATCAAGAAATTGATTACTGATCCACCGCCAAATTTTGACGAAGCCTTAATCCGTACCTTAAAATAATAAATAGAAAAAATAAACTGGTAGCGCAGCTCATAATATCAAAAACAGTTAAAAGATTCTCGGTTCGCTGTCGTACTTCCGTGACGATTCCTTTAGTAATTTCAGTAATTGTTTTTGACTGATTAGTTTCAAAACCAAAAGAATGAGAAAATTTTATTTTAACATAAAACATGGTTTTAATATGACGAATAAAAATTTTCACTTCTGCAAATTGAGAAAAATAAGTTGAATGACATTGCTGTTAATGAGTCTGGTACTTCGCACAACAACTCCAATTACCGAGTCGCTTATAAATTCAACAAGAAGACAAATGTAGTCAAATACTTTCACAATATAACAAACCGACTGCACCAAATATGTTATCGAACACAACCAATCAAACATGGGTCCGAGCTTTGCGTTGCAATCTGTAATTGCGTTTTCAAATACTTTTGTACATCGCTGGAAAGGGGTTCCCAATTCTTTGTTGCATATATTTAAAATTTTTCCAAGAAATTCGAAAGCGGATTTTATTACTTTAACTAAAAAAAATAATAATAATGAATTTTTTACAGTGTAATAAAGACGAGCCACAAAATGTACATTTCCTCCGAATAAAATATTAATATTTATGTAATTTTTAATTGTAAAATAATTATTAAATTTAATCTTTATGTCGGCGGCAGTACTTTATTTGGTAATAAAATTTAATTATTTATGTTACTGATAACGGTCGAAAATTTGGCTATTACTTACCTAATGACATAATTATTCGTTTAATCGTCAATAGAACTTCTTTAATTTTTTTCACGATTTCTCTTACTGTTTTTACCACAGATCTAATTGCATCTCGAATTGCGTAAAATGGCTTCTTTATTACCTCTAAAATTTGCCTCACAGCTGCTTTCAGTTGTTCCTGAAATAAGCCAAAAATTATTTGGTCCTATTTTGTTTTTCTGGAAGCTTTACTTGTCCGCAAGCCATTGAATTGCTAAGAATACCAACATTATGCAGTGTATTTTTTGCTGGACCAGTTATGGCAAGAATAAATGCATAGGCTATTACGGCTTGCCTTCCACGTTTGGAAAAAAATTGTGGTAAAAGCAGGAAAACGACGCACCTTAAATTAAGCAACAAATTAAACTCTTCCATGGTTTAAACCAAAGGTTCTTACCTCACTTTGAAACTGAACGCTAAGCCTATGGTTAGTATGATTCCAAAAAATGAACACATTATTGTAGCAGTGGATAACTTAAAATTCAATTGAAACACGAAAAACATAAAAAATATGTAGGTCAGAAAAAACCCCCCGATAAATCCAAGAACACTTTTTAAGGTAAAATTTTCGCAAGTTCCATCGTGATTTAGGTTGAACAAAGTTTTGTAGAGACAGGAACCTTTTGGACAGAAACACTTAGAGCACAGGACATTTTCGATACGCCTTCGAAGGATGAACAAAAAATGTTTATATTTTTGCCTCAAATTATATTTTGGTTTTTTCCCTTTGCTTACTTGGATGGACGACTGTTTTTCTTTGTCGAGGTCTTTTCTGTATCGTTCGATTTTTATCGATTTGTACATTGTTCTTACGTAAGCCATTTCAAATTTTTTTTTGAAACTTTGACAAATCAACGACTTAAATTTTATAATTAATTTGTATCTTGGGATACTATTTTATTTATTTTTGTTTTTTAAAATACGTTTGCGATAAATAAACATTCGTTAACTTGGAAATGTTTAAGGTATTGCCAATAATGTTTTCTACTGCGTTGGTGGAGGGAAACCCTATATAAGGCAAATTGTCACTTGTTGATTGCATTTGGCTTCAGTTTATTTAGTGTTGTGCTTTGTAATTTTAGCTTTGGTAAGTAAATTCTATGCAATAATAATCGAACATAATGAAAGAAAATATCAAAAATAATTTTTCAAATATGGAAAACTGTGGTCAAAATTAAAAAAAAAACATCCAAGCACCTAATTATATCAATATAACTAAAATTTATAAATTTGTAACATAATAAAAGTTATAATTAAAGCGAAACCTCAAAAGTTTCTGTTTATCCCTGATAGATTTCAAAATATTCGAAGTTAAGCTTTCCTGACTGAAAATTTTCAATTTTTATTAATGAACTCGAGAAAAGTTCTCGATATGTATACGAGAGCTTTAAAATATTTTTCATACTTGAAGTTTCTGATATTTAAAATTTTTATAAATAAAATTTTTCCTATATAAATTCAAATTAGAAAACGGCTGTGTTTGCAATTAATTTTAATGAATAAAAGCAAGTAGCTATTATTCCACAAGAATGAGTGGTTTTCATTCTTTATTTTTAATTTTGTGTGATGCCTCATTAATTTATAATGGTAAAAGACAGCATTTTTCTAATTCCGATTGAGGTGAGATTTTTGAAAACTTGTAAATTGTTTTAAAATCGATTGCGAATATATTATGTAAATTCTCTATTATTTTTCTTTAGAAATGGATGTCGACGAATACAGAGTGCGTGGTAAGTAACGAGAAAATTATGTCGTCACTATATTTTTTATTAAAATGATAATAATTCAATTATTTCTGATTTCAAAAAATTAAAAGTCTTCTTAAATTATAGCGGATGATGTCACAGTATGACGAAACGTTACGTAATTACACTTAGACAGCATATTATTATTTCGCAAAAAATTTCTACTGCAATTTTTGGTGATTCCAATAAAATAGTGTCTCGGAAAATTTAGGAAGCCTTATTTTTCTACAGAGCTTACTTTATTATTTGGTTTCCAGTATTTTTTCAATAATCATTAATTCGTGCAGCTGATTTTTTAATTCTTACGGTAATAATTTTTTTTTGGATTCAACTGTCGTAATTTTACATAGAATTTAAATTCTCTTCCAAATTGTGATTTACAGCAATGTACAGAACAGTCAATGTATTCTATTTTATGAAACGATAAAGTAAATTGGATTTGCGAAATAAAATTGTAGCTGTCTTATTATTGACAATAAACAAAGATTTACATTGAATTCAATTGATTTTGCGCTAAGAAAGTAAAGTTGTTAATTTAATAAAATATTATTTAGTGTTTTCTGTAAACATTATTGTAGGTAAAGAAGTTGTGGACTATATAGCAGATTACTTGGAAACAATACGAGATCGTCGAGTGTTTCCGGCCAAACAACCAGGATTTTTAAGAAGTCAAATACCGGAGAGTGCACCCATCGATGGAGAAGATTGGATCAACATTTTTAACGATGTCGATAATATTATCATGCCTGGTGTTACCCATTGGCAAAGCCCTCATATGCACGCTTACTTTCCAGCGCTCAACAGCTTTCCGTCGTTATTAGGAGATATGTTAGCGGATGCCATCAATTGTTTGGGCTTTACATGGGTTAGTCTTTCGACTGATCGAATTTAAATTTTTATTTGAATAATAATTTACAGGCTTCCAGTCCGGTCTGTACCGAATTGGAAATGATAGTTATGAATTGGCTGGGAAAGATGATAGGCCTTCCGGACCAATTTTTGCACACCAAAAGTGACTCGAAAGGTGGTGGAGTTATCCAGGTTTGTCCATATTTTATGTTATACATTTTGTTCATTTCGGCCACCGTAGACGACTTCGAGTGAAGCAACGTTGGTTTGTTTACTAGCCGGACGTACGCAAGCAATTACTAATTTTCAAAAATTAGTTCCCGATTTAGAAGATGTCGAAATTAATGCCAGATTGGTCGCTTATTGTTCTGATCAAGCTCATTCCAGTGTCGAGAAAGCCGCCATCATAGGTTTAGTGAAAATGAGATACATCGAAAGCGACGAAAAATTTTCTATGAGAGGCGCTCAATTAGTTCAAGCCATTAAGAAAGATAGAGAAAAGGGTTTAATTCCATTTTGGGTAAGCAATAATAAAAATTTTGCATTCGTCGTTTAAAAAATAGAAAAAGTTTTAAAAATAATTAAGTATTACCGCATCATCGGGTTGTCTGTTGTTGTGGAAACATCTCGAAATGGGATTAGCAAATATCAAAGAAATTGCTTTCTGCAAGTAACTAATTAGTTCAATCTTCTTAAAAAGAAAGATACTTCCCGATGAAATCCCACTGGGTGCAATTAATACATGTAGATTTGTTATTCCGTTGACAATATTTTAAAAATATTTCATTTAAATAATTGGAATGCAAGTTGATTAATTTCGAAGCTGTTATAATAATTAAAAAAATTATTTCTGAAAAAAATAGTATTTTTGAAGGTCTGTGCAACGCTGGGAACGACAGGAGCATGTTCGTTCGATAATGTCGAAGAAATCGGTAAAATTTGTACGGAGGAAGGCATGTGGCTTCACGTTGATGCAGCTTATGCAGGAAGTGCATTTATTTGTCCAGAATTTAGAATATGGCTTAGAGGAATAGAAAGAGTCGACTCCATTGCATTTAATCCTTCAAAATGGCTTATGGTTCATTTTGATTGCACTGCAATGTGGTAAAATTGATTCTTTTTTATTAATTATTATTTTTCTGTTTTCACTTCACATTTAATTTCCTTGTTAGGGTTAAAAACAGCGAAGCTCTCCATCGAACTTTCAATGTAGAACCGCTATATTTAAAACACGAAAATTCAGGTAAGTACTATTTAGTATAAATTAAATTGGGAAATTTTTCTCAAGTTTTATTGCTATTCAAGGTCTTGCTGTGGATTACATGGTAAGTTTACAATGTTTTCAACTGCTTTTACTTTAAATTTAAACTTTAAGCACTGGCAAATTCCTTTGAGTAAAAGATTTCGTGCATTAAAATTATGGTTCGTCATACGCAATTATGGAATTCGAGGTTTACAAAAGCACATTCGAGAGGTAGGTAAAAACAAACAATAAATTGGGCTTATGCATTACAACGAAACATTTCAGGGTGTAAGATTGGCCCAAAAATTTGAAGCCCTCATATTAGCCGATTCTCGTTTTGAGGTGCCAGCACCAAGACACTTGGGCCTTGTGGTATTTAGACTGATTGGAGAAAATGATTTAACTGAGAAATTATTGAAAAGGCTAAATTCGAGAGGCAATTTGCATTGCGTTCCTGCGGCACTCAAAGATAAATACGTCATCAGATTTACCGTTACATCTCAACACACCACGATTGAAGACATCTTGAAGGATTGGAAAGAGATTAAAGAAGTAACGAAAGACATATTAGGAGAATGCAATGGTGAAATAATAACAAAAGCAAGAGTAAAACTAGCAGGTTGGTAAAACTTTCTAAACCAATTAATTGGTATAATTCAGCAATTATTACAGACACTAGAGAGAGAAACGAAAACTTTGGAACCAGTTTACTATTAGCAAATTCGCCAATGTCACCAAAAATTGTCAACGGAAGTTTTGTTGCTTTGTATGATCAAGGAGAAGTTTTGGCCGAATACTCGGAAACATTTGCTAAATTACGCCAAAAAGTCCAAAACAGTCCATGTAAGTATTATTGTGGATGTAAATTTGTTAATCCTTGTGATGGTAATTATTTTATTAAGCACTTCAACAGTTTAAGGTCCAATTTATCAACTTCTGGTTAATAATTATTTCTGTGGATATTACTTTTTGGTTAGGGGTAACTTGGACTCAACTGGTTTAGCGCCTTTGGATTGGTCAACCAATACAGTTTTTTCTGCGGACTACACATAAAATAATCGAATAAAATCAAGTTTTTTTTGTCAATTTTTAATATAGGTATTATACATAATATTATGTACAACATAATTATATTTAACATAATTTTTATTTATATATGTACATATATACGTATCTTCAATTATTTAAGTACAATCGTACACGTAGTTGAGATAGTGATTGGAGGATTTGAGCTTTGAACTTATAATCATAGATTTGATTTCCAAATGCTTCTAAATTATTTGTGCCCTGGTTTCAGATTCGACGTTAAGCTATAGATCCTTGTTCACATTGTAGTTTGAAAAGAGAATAGTACCCTAACCAGGTCCACGATTTCAAAAATTTTCGAATAACATTATAGTAGTTTACGGCGTAAATTATAAATATAAAAATTAAATTTTATGGATCATTCAAAAATACGGCCAAAATTCACGAAAAACTGGAACCAACTATTCGATAGGCTACTTTCATAAAGTTGGCTCCACCCATCCTTAAAATTATAAAATATAAAAGTAAAGTTAAAATTAGGATTTTTTATTATTGTAATACTCAATTGTGTTAGCGAGTATTTTAGGTTGGATGCGTATCTTGCCCTGAGGCTATTTGTCAAAACTTCGACGACCGCTAGCCTCGCTTCGTTCGGGCGCTACGGCCTGTTTTAACAAAAAACGGCCGTTTTTTTATTAAAAAATCCCTCTGGGCGCAATAAAACTCGAAAATGACGGATCTTCAAAAGGTGGAACTCGAAAAATTACAAATGATTCAATGATGTTAATCGCCAGCGGGTGCAAGTCAACTGACGCGAGCCACGACCCGTACAATTCCAAGTCTCCGTAGTCCCACTCGGTTCACACGATTTAACAGATTGAATTGTTAACGTACTTTCTATACAAAAATCAAAACTTTAAAATTAATTAATTCCTAAATAAATCCATATTTGCAGTTCATCCATAGTTTAATCGCTTCATTATAATGTCCTCTTTCAAATTCTGCAAAAATTTTAGTGATATCTATGAAAACCTCTGGGCCCGGTTAAGATACTATACCAGTTTGGAAACATTATATTACATTTACCGATTTGTAATTCGGTCAGATTTGATAACGTCTGGATGCAGGTACAAGACGCTATTAGACGTGTGTCTTATATTATTTTGATATTGCAATAATAAAAACGTAATATTTGATTTGATTTGATCTAAACACGAAATCGGACAAATAGGCCCCGCCGTTTAAGCGCCAGCCATATAGGCGCCGACCCATTAGGCACCGAGCCATTTAGGTGCAAAATTTTTTTTAACTATTGCCTTACTTCTGTTCTTAGTTATTATATTGTTATTATTTTTTTACGATAGGTATCTACACTAAATTAATTGTTAATTGTTAAATATAAGTCAGATAAGCATTTCCTAACTCTGAAATTTTAGGACGCTATTTTCGGGGAATTGTAAATTACAAATTACGGTCCAAACTTGACCATAAAATGTAAACTGCCCTCCGAGCAAAGACGTCGCCAGTAATCCCAGATGTAAACTGCCCTCCAAATTAATTTATTAATCCCATAAATCCCCAACACTAATACCAATTAAAAATAAAGATTTAATTCAGAACAGAAAAAAATCACGGCGTTGCGTCCACATCGAGAGAAATACACCCCATTCTCCTTCCTGGTAGCACATTTTACCGAGTAGGACCGGTCTAGAGGGATATTTTTAGCGAGTACAGCGTTTGTCAAAACGGCCCGAAGCGTCCGGAGGGTCGGTTCTGACAAATGCAACACCGGAAAATCTCGGATCAACTTTAAAATCTAGACATATATATGTAGGGTATTAGTTATTTTAAAGAGCATTACGTGGGAAAAGAGGGAGTCAAAAATTACAAAAATCGTCATTACGTAAAAAATAATTTTTAGTGCCTAAATGACTCGGCGCCTAAATGACTGGCGCCTAAATGACTGACGCTTAAACGGACTGGCGCCTATTCGTCCTAGACCCATATAAACCTGATTTTTTTTGCGAAAATACTATACATATGATGCGAAGCATGGAAGGATTACTTTTGATGGAAATGGAAACCTAATAATGCAGTATTACACATCTGTATTCACGGGGTAAGGAGTCAGGTCCGTCCTCCTTTTTGGCTATTTTCTCATTTGGGTTGCAATTTTGCAATCATTTTCTTTTTTTCGTTGTTTTTTTCCAGCTGATCGAGTTTTCCCTTGTAGTTGTTAGCCCTCTCCACGGCCATCAAATCTATGAGTCCCCGGAAACCTTCGAGTATGCACTACATACTCATAGCGCAGCTTTTCTCTGGATTCTCGCTCAGCTGTCATTGGTATTTTTTGAATTTTAACGTTTGCGTCTATACTGGTGCAACATGCAGAAGAATCAAATAAACCACTAAAGCAATAACTCTTCTCTTTGTTGATCGAGGACCATCTATGTTGGGCATCAACCTTGTAAGAGCTGTACAGCTTTTGGCCGTCTTCTCGGTCGCAGCACTCAGATGGGAAAAAAGCACAACTTTTGATTAATTTTGATTCCCATCTTCGTAACCTCGCTTTTGGGAACGATGTTATATGTCCCCATTTCAAAGGGCACCGGTGTGATCCTTCTTTTTCCGGTCAGGAAAGCCGCTTCTGTTTTCTCCGGTACCATTTTAAGTTCTCTTCCGGTAGTCCATTCTACAAATCTCCTTATGGACCTGTCGACTTTTCTCATAAGGTCTTCTTCCGTTTTTGGCGACCACCAGTATACGTCGTTCGTAAATTCCACTAGTTCGACGTCCACTGGCATTGGTGTTCATAGCCAGCTATCATATTAGGCGCCATAGGTTACCATAGGCACTGGTAACGTTAACTGTTTACTGATAAAATTGTTCTTTTACGATGAGGCGTCTTTGTGACAGTTAGGATTTTATTATTCTTATTAAATAAGAATTTCTATTCTTTTATTCGAGTGCCCTGACAATGTGGCCCCATCCAGCCGAATTAAAGGCGTTCTTCACATCAAACGTCACAAGAGCCACCTTTCCCGTTCCCGATCTGACTGTATTTTCTGCGTCGACGATGTACTTCACTGCGCTGATTGTCGATTGTCTTCGTCCAAAGCCGTGCTGTCTGTCACGCAGGTCTCTTCAGAAGCCTAAAATATAACATCTAACTACCGCGTCGAAACGGTAGCGTTAAATCTATTGGCTTTCATCCTGGAGTAATTTTTCTCCAGTATACTAACCTACTTACTAACATTATAACTACTGTAGATAGATTTTAAAGATTATTGCGACTTTATCAGCAGACTCATACAACTTGGCGGTCTTATAGCTTAGCAGGATATCATGTAATTACGTTGACAACAAATATGCCGACGGTAATTAATCCGGCAGTAAATTTGATGGTAGGTAAAGCCGACTTAAAAGACTTTAATCCCGGTTCAAGGATGTTTTTAATAAGTGGAATGGCGACTAAAATGGGCAGTGCTAACTTTATGGTTAGAGTAGGTTTAAGTTATTGTTTTAGTAAAACCGTTGTTAAAATAGATGTCCATGCAGAGGTAGAGGTCTGCTCTGTAGGTTAGAGAAGATTTAGGTTATTTTCTTAAACAAAGCTATCATTAAACTAGAGATCCGTGTTAAGACATAGGTCTGTCTGTAGGTTAATATACATAGTAAGTTTAAGTTGTATTTTAATAAAAATGTCGTTAAAACAGAACTCAGAGCAAAAACTTAGGTCTGTTCTGCAATCAATGTTTTTGGCATACTTACCGTCGGCTACTTGCTGTCGGCATTATTACTGGTCTGTGTATTTGCTGCCGGCAGTCTTACTGGTCGGTGTTTTTGCTGTCGGCATAATTACTTGTCGGTGTAAATATCGTCGGCATATTTGCTGTCGGCGTAATCACATCAATACCAAAAGGCTGAAGTGATCAAACCCAAGTTCAATTAACAGTAAATTGTAAAATTATATGTAAAAAGAGCCTGTAGAATTTCGTGAGGGGATTTCAAAGTTGATTATGCAGACTTACAGGTAAGTTAACAGCTATGGAAATTCATATAATTCAGTAGCCGTCATGGAAGGGTTCGAGTGTTAATTAAACCTAGTTTTAATCAGTTAAATCGCTGGACTACAAGAATAATTTCCCTAACTCTTAAACTTTTCTGTGAGTCTGCAAATAACAGCACAATAAACTGTATAATTCCAATGATTGTTTAGACCGAGTAAGAAACTAAAACTTAGGCATGGTCCTTCTCTACTTCGTCTTGTTTCCATCAAAAATATTAAATTACTAAAATTACCTATACTTTCTAAAATTTCAAATAATACTGTGAATTATCTATTGCAGCAATGCGTCGCAGAATAAGAGGAATTTTGATGAGTGGAAAGCAATTTTCTTTAGATTCACGTTTGGATTTATTTCATGGAACAGAAGAAAATTCTCTGAATTGCAGCGTGTCTGAACCATCAACAGCCACCACGTTAATAGAAGACTCATTCGAAAACGACGAAAGTATCAACGATTACGATACTTCGTTACTAAATCCACCCCAAAAGCATTGCCGTTCATTATCCGTCGATCATCAAAAGCCAATTATTGTATTCGACAAAGTTGAATCTACTCAAAAATGCATTAAATGTGGCCACGAATTGAAAATTAGTAATTAATTTTTGATGTTATTATAAATTAAGCTTAATTACTCTACCAGTTTGATGTTATTTGCACTCAAGATGTTAAAAATTTGTGTTATTCGGTGTCTATTAGCAATTTGAGATTTTCAAAATATTATCTCTGCTGCTGTGAGATGCAATAAGATGATAAATGTAATTTGTGTGTTTGAATGTTACAAATATAGAAATTATTAAGCCAATTTACCTTATACCTACAACCTGAAAAAATATATATATAGCATTAATTTAACAACATTTATTAATAATTTACAACATTTTGGAACAGTGTTTTCATAAGTACAGTTAAGATTATGTTATAGGAAAATATAACATACCGCAAAAATTAAAATATTACAAATTTGGCAGCAGTCTTTCGCTAAGGGATTGTTTTAATAATAATAATTTATGTTGCTTATGAAAAACGCAATACATACTGCTAAAGAGCCTGCAATTTCCATAAAGCTACAGAATTTTTAATAATAAAAACATTTTGAATTGTTAAGGAAAAAAAATTACTTACATTAAAACTAAGTGTTGCTAAAAGAGTATAAAATTTTCAGATCTATTTTTACTTAATAAAATATTAATTATTATTTTATATACAATAAAGTTTTTTTTTTATATTTTGTAAGGTAAGATATGCCATTTGGACGAATTTTAAGGATTGAAAGTTTTTTTATAGTTTATATTATTTTTTAAATATTTTTTTCATGCATCTACTAATATTTATTCTAAATTCAGAAATGAATCAAAAACATTATTTTGTAAATGAATTAATCTCACAGTGTAACTGTACATAACACATACATACATTGATATTTATATAATATATTATCACTTTTTTGAGCCTAAGCTTCTATGCAATGAGGTTTAAGTTAGACATTAAAACGATAAGCTTGCCAGAGGCACACCATAATCTAAGATACTTGTTCTGGAATATTACTTCGATCGTGTCTTTGGCAAACTTATCATTCAACGGCTCGAGATGATTCAACACTTCAGCAGATGTGTCCCGTAGTTTTATTTATCATCAAATTTCGCTTATTTATTTTCGAACGGTTCGATGTTTAGTTGGGACACGCATACTGAAGGTGAATACTTTCACGTGCTTATTTTTCGTGTAAATTATCAAATTTTTGGCAGTAAAACCAAACAATAGGACCGTACAGAAAGTTTGTGAAATATGGATTTAAAAAATAAAGATAAAATGGTTTGGCTTTCCTTTACTTTTCATTTGTAAGCGGTGTGCTGGAAACAAAAAAATTACTATTTGAAAATATCTCATAAAGAGTGTATATAATGAATTTTTGATCATTAGCTGAAATATCACTGATATTATGTTTTAAAATAGTAAATGTGAACACACCACAGACAATTGAAAAATTTTATAGCGGTATTCACAAAGTTTGATTATAAAAAGATAACGAAACGTTAATCAATCGATTTCATTTGCTGCCATTCATTATTATCATTCGGAATATTTGTTGGTAAATAAATTTTTATTTTGGCTTGATATTACAGTAGCCCGTGTGCCGCTCAGAACAACCTCAAAAATTTAATCAACTGCTTCAAAATGTAAATATGAGTTTCCCAAAATGTGGAATATTCTCTAATATTTTTTAAAGAATATTTAATATTCTTTAATATATTTTATTTCTTGCAATACAATTAATTCTAAAATAATATAATATGTAGTATAACTATTAGGATTATTAGATTATTTTAGACCTAATTCTTGACTATATTTTTGTTATTATCAGAGGGAGAGAGAGAGAGATCAGAAACAGTTCTTTGCATAATCCCTATGTTTTATACAAATATTTATATTATATTATAAACATAAAAGTTGCGCTTGTCTTTGTCGATTTATTTATCTTCATAATACCATTTATCATATATTATAATATATCATATATAATCATATATCATATTGTATATCATATACCATATATCATATCATATATTGTATATCACATATCATATATCATATATCACTGTAACATATCATAAGTTTTTTTTCACAAATTACTATATCATACATATCGTGATGATATAATATAATGGTATTATCATACCATTTTACATTACAAATATCGTAGACATATCTTGACAGCTCATTCTATTCAGTTATCCGATTAAACGTTCATTAAATATTATAAAAGAAAATGTTTCGCTTCAAATGATTTTCTAGTGAATACCACCGTCTGTCAAACAGAAGGCCCAACCAATTATATCTTTAAATTAAAATTAAAATTAAGATTTAATCTTTTGTACGATTTCGATTTGTCACTTTATCATTATCAAAGACGATAATTATTGTTAGATTTAAAAAAAAGCTATATAAAAGATTTGGAAAACAACAAAATTATTTATAAAATTTAATCATTGTTTATATTATTGACTACATGCCAATAAGGAAGTCACAAATTTAATTCAGAAAATTGAAACTCTTGTCCCGATTGCCATTTTTAGTTCCAGTTGTTGTCTTTTTATTCGTTTTCGACTTCCTTACCAAATATAATTTAAAAATATAAAAAAAGTTACCGTTTTTAAATTTTTTTCGTAACTTCGAACATTATAAACACTTATAAAAATTATTATTCATGAAACAGTTATTAATAATAGTATTTTGATATAATTTTTAGTAAACGTTAGTATTATATAATAATAATAATTATGATTGCATTTTAAATATACGTTATCATTTTAAGATACCACAGCAAACAGTAAAGAGAATTTATCGACGAAATCACATTGTATAATAAATTTTATTTTGGGGAAATTGGTGTCACAATTATCTAACTACTAGGTTAATTAGGCTAAACTAACATCGCCTGATATAATATTGTGCTATAATGTAGTACTTTGAATTGGCAACATTTTATATTATATATACTTAGTAGAATAACTTTTATTGTATTAAATGCAAAAGCAAGTTTAACATTTAAATTTGCACTTCTTAAAAAAAAAAGGAAAAAAACTGGTAATTTCACTACAGCACATTTATGGAGGGTAAAAATGCGTTATATATAATATGGTTTCTGCCAACAAGAATCACTTGCAATTGCACAAAATACAATAAGCAAATGATCGTTAATTTACGAAGCAGTTTCCTCTTCCTGATTGTGTTTCGCGATCGCTAACAAGATCATGGTAAGCTCCTTTTTGTTAATTTTTCCATCCTGATTGTAGTCGACTCCTCGTAAAATGGTTTCTTCGAAATCCAATAAATCCTGAGCATCGTAATCCTGCAAGCATATATTAAAATTACTACCAACTCACACAAAAATTTTATTGTACACCTCTCACCTTTTTGACAAGTTCTAATAAATCCTTTAAAAAACCCCTCAGTTCTTCGTTTTCAATTGTTCCATTGTTATCCTAATTGGTCAAAATCAGAGTTGTCGGTTTTAAATTTCATTGCAACTTACCCTATCGTACAAAGCAAAGACCCGTTCAATATCATCTTTAGTTAATTTCGTTGCTCCCTAAATTTTAAAGTTGAATTAATTTTTTGACTACAAGCTCCATGTTAAAATTATCACGTGCGCCAAAAATAAATAATAAATTTCAAAAATGCTCTAAAAGGGCAATAAAATATAGTGACAAAAGTAAACACACATACAAAGCGGTATTGGAAAAGTTAAAATGCGATTTATCATTCCCAAAGTTTCAAAATAAAAGTTTCAAAAATGCAAACGTTATCAAAAGATGCTGTAACTTTATAATCTTATTGTCGCAAGTTGAATAAGTTAATTTTGAAAGTAAATTTACGGTATGAACAGTATAAAGTAGATAAGCTCAGAGAGCCGGATGGGAAAATTATTATATAGCTGAGGTTCGGAGATGTCAAACTTGGAAATAAATTTACTGTTAGTTTTTGAAAAAAAAAGCAATGGAGTTTATAGAGCAGAAACTAAATTATAACAAATATTTGCAATCCCTTTTTAAGATCTCAAAACCCGTATACCGGAGAGTAAAATTTAAAAGAATTTATTTCAAAAGCTTTGCATACGGAAAATTAAGAGCTGGATTGAACACAAAATAAAAATAGGTCAAACCAATATTATCTCGTTTATTCAAATATAATTCAGTCTTTATAAATATATAGCTGAAAAATCCTCACTGAGACTGTTAACAAGACGCCATGTTTGAATTGGTAATTTACTTCAAATATGTAACGAAATACTATTACTTAGTTATGCAACCCCATTAACCTGCGCTTATAGAGGTTGCTTTATACATATACTTTTTAATTTTAAGCTTTAGAAATTTCTCTTCCATTCTAAATGTAAAATCAATTTGTAAAATCAATTTATCGACGGTAGCGATAAGTGTAGTATATCTACAATCGCCAGAAAGTTAATGCGCAAAGTAAATCGTGAACGAAAGCATTTTGCGCCCTAGAGCGTAAAACACTTTTCCGCACTTTCCCAAAATCAGGCATAACAACATTCCAAAATAACCAAAATCTTAAATATATTGGGTAAGTATATTAAACTTACTTTCGTAATTTGCTGACTCCAGGTAACATTGTAAAGGTCAAAAACTTACCTTGAAACCGACTTATAGAAATAATACCGACCAATAACATGTCAAGCAAATGTCAAATCTAAAGACAAAATCTAAAGACAACTCTAAAATTCTAAAATTGAACAAACAAATTTTGACCGTCTTCCCACGGCAGGCCACAGAGCCAAGTACTCTGGAGAGATTAATGTTGTAGGAAATTTTGAATTACATAATTAAAAATTTACAGCATCTTTTGAAAAAATAGATATAAGGAGGTTACTTACTTCTAGTCCTTCCTACGTATTAGCCACAAAGACAAAGATATCAAGCCGTGCGACATTTATTTTTAAATCGACTATTTATATATTATAATTTATTATTATATTAACTATAATAAATATATTAAAAACATTTTATGAGTTAGTTAATTAGTTATTATTAAGTTCTACTTGTGCTTCGGTAGATCAGTGAGCGATAGGTATAGTAGAAAAGCGTTTGAAAGAAATGTTTGGGTTTTTGAAATAATCACAGTGGTTTTCAAAACTTGAAATTACTATATAAGTCGACGACAACTTAAAGCACGTGAGATTTAAGAAATTCAGGCTGCCGTCGTAAAAATTTATGACGGTGCTTTGGAGTGTCGCAATAACCATTTTGAAAATCACAATTTGATTATAAAAATTGTAATTCCAAACATTTTCTAACTTCATGCAATTCATCCAATTAGTGGTTATAGTCATACTCGGTCACTATTAGGGGAAGTATTAGGAAATGTGCCAATAATTAAAACTTCATACAGGAAATTTTTAAATTAAAGACAATAAAGACTCATAATTACAAACTTGATTGACAAAAATTATGACGGAACTGTGTCTAAACATTTAACACGGAACAATCCATCACTTTTGTGTTTTTTCGACACAGTTAACATGTGTTGGACACAGTTTAGAAATAAAATTGTTCTGTACCTCACTCACCTTGAAGACTTGTCTGCACAAGAAATTTTCTCTCACAGGAAGTAATCTAAATTTAACAGAAAAAATTAATTAATCCCAGAAAGTTGCCACTTGTTTCGAGTTAACGGATGCAGTTTAGAGCTCAAGCTGAGATATACAATCTCATTACGAAAGTAGCTTGGGCCAGCAACTCGTTTCTCATTTTATAAAATGAGTTTCAAAGTTATAAGTTGTCCGTAGTACTTACTTTGCCATTTCGGAAAGTTGCAATCTACCGTCCTTATTGGAATCAAAAACTTGGAGCTAAAACAAAGAAAATCAATAATGTACTACAATGTTCTTTCCAATAACTAATTGTACCATCGTATCGGTGTACTCGATCAATTTGTCTTCCGAAACATCGTTAATCTTTTTTGCTTCCTTGAGCAGATCCCTCAAAAAATTCTATAAAAAATTGTTTCAGCTTTATTGTTTTTTGTTTGAAAGAACAACAAACCTTCAGTTCGTCCGCTTCGATGTATCCGCTCCCGTCGGTGTCGTATTCCCTCCATATCTAAAATTATGTACATTTTACCGAAAAAATGTTAATATAAAAATAAATACATTATACTTTCATAAATTCAACACTCGATTCCAGTGGATTGTCGAATCGAAAAAGTAAAAGGAAATTCTCTTCCATTGGTAGTAACTGAGCTAACTAAAAATTTAAAAACGATATTTACATTTTCTTTCGTTTTTACAGAACAAATTACTTACTTCGCGAATATCAATTTTTCCGTCCTGATTATCATCGTAAGCTTCCATAAAACAAGCTTTTAGTTCAGTTAGCATGTCATCCGAAACTGCCTGAAAGTGATGTACAATGTGAAATTAATTTCAAATTAGAATATTTTTAAGTGGTTTTTTTGGTGTTTTCTAATTCCAATTAAGCATTTTATTTAATTTAACTCACTGACAGTAACGGATTTTGGTTTTTTGCTTCTGAAATATACATTTAAACAAAGAAATAATTAAGCCTTCCCCAATTTTCAAGAACAGTCTATTTAGACTTTCTATGCCTACATTACTCCGTAGTTATACTGAAAATCCGGAATAATTAACAGTTCCCTTGAGCGCTACAGAGGAAAGCAATAAAAACGCACAATGCGATTACAAAAGATTTATATAATTTTTTGTTTTACTGTCACAATAACTTCTTATGCAAAAATCTACGCGTTTATTAGGAATTTTCAAAGATCACGTAAAATCATTCGTAGTTGATCGGATTTTTTAATTTTGTAAAGTGCAATGAATTCACCCCAGCTTTCACGACCCTAAAATTTTTATTATGTAAAGGTTATTTCATACCGGTCTGTACGGAAATGCTAACACCCCCAGTTAACGCATTTTAAAAAGGTGTTAATCTCATTTGAGTTATACCAGCTATTTTTATTTTTTGTTGATTTCTGCCATGTCGAAGGAATAAATAATCAGAACATTAATAATTTATTGCAAAAAATTACCTAGATTTGAGATTGGAGTGTATTATACAAAACTTTTTAATAAATGTATTCCGGTTGTGAGTAATGGAATGATATAGCAAAAGGACTAAAGTAATATGTTAGGTGCTTTCTATTTGTCATGGCCATTAAATTTACGTCATATTATAAAAAAACTTACCTCTGGTGATATATCAGTTAAATTG
Source organism: Cantharis rufa (assembly GCA_947369205.1). Taxonomy (NCBI): domain Eukaryota; kingdom Metazoa; phylum Arthropoda; class Insecta; order Coleoptera; family Cantharidae; genus Cantharis; species Cantharis rufa. The sequence continues at coordinate 94,229,174 of OX376303.1, forward strand.
GCACTAGACACAAATTCACGTAAAAATCCATCAAGTTCGGAACCCTCGATGTATCCATTTCCTAAAATAAATAAAATGCTCTTTGAATTAGGTTGAAAATTTGTAGAACCGCACTTGATTAAAAATATTGTAATTTTCAGATGGAAAATTCTATATAATTGCTAAGTCAATAAAAAAAAGGTATTTAAATAAGAAAAATTGAACTTATTTCTTAAATAACTAGTTTGGGTTTTAAAATGATTTTGCGAAACAGGTTTCTTGCTTTATCTCCATTATTTTACGTCACGAGATCTTGTGTAGCGGCCGTGAAAAATTTATAAGAAAATTCATTTATAAAACCACCTATTATTCAAATTTTATTTAGACCAACCCTTAAGATGTTCACTTTGTTATCAGTTTTCAAAATTTATTTTGCTTTGATTTGCACATTTTTTGTATCAGTTGCCTTGAATCTAAAAATATTCATCGTCATCTCGCGTGGTTTGGTTCTTCCTTGCTGGATTTGTGAATTGCTCAATCGGGAACGCAACGCCAATCCTTGTACGTTGCAATGGGTTAGCTCAGGCCCATAGCTAAGATTTCATTTCGGGGGGGGGGGGGGCACTCATAAAACCTTTCGTAAAAAGTAACATTTTCTGCGGATCCCCTACCGGGAATTTTTATTATTGCAAACAAATGTTGTTTTTTTTAACATTTAGGGGGAGGCACGTGCCCCCAGGTGCCCCCCTGGCTACGGGCCTGGGTTAGCTGGTGATTTTCAAAGTAAGAATCGTGATCATCAGGGAAAAGAAAACCTTTTTGGGTTTATACAATTGAATTTGGTATTTTGCAAGTTCTCTGTTTATTTTCTTTGAATGGGCGGTGATACCCGGTTAATACCCGATTAAGGGATTAATCCCTTTTTTTAAATGAAAATTGTTCATTTTTTGAAATTTATTTTTTGGGATTTATTTTCACAATTGATTATTTCCATATCCGATAATTTTCACATTCGATTATTTTTACAATCGATTATTTCCATATTCCACCAATTTTTTGGAGATTCATTGGAGATTTTCATATTGGATTTTTCTGCTGTTTTTTCGAATTCATAGAGTAGTCTTTGAAGGCTATCTTCGTCCTGCGCCACAATAACCAATAATTCTGATTTCCCTCGTTCCCATTCTATAACCACCATCGCATCAGCTGTTTTCACTTCCCTTACTATTTCATCTATTATTAGGTTAAACAGGATAGGGCTCAGGCTATCGCCTTGTCTGATTCCTGTTGCAACGGGGACGTTTCCGGACGTTCTATTATTGGTTCTTATCTTGGTGCTAAAGTTCGTGTTTAATTCTTCGATAATGGTTACGATTCTGGGGTTCACATCCTTCTGCTTTAGAATATTGACTACATCTGACAATCTTACTCTGTCAAAAGCCTGGGAAAGGTCAATAAAGCACCTAAAAGCCGGTTTGTTAAATTCTGCAGCCTTCTCTATTATTTTCCGTAGTACAAATATTGCATCGACGGTAGACCGATTCTGCCGAAACCCTTGTTGTTCTTCACTGATACCGTATTTAACGATTTCACACGATATGATTTTTGTTAGTACTTTCTGTACTGAACTTAATAAGAATATTCCCCGGTAGTTTCCGGGGTTTGTCTTCTCCCCTTTTTTGAATATGGTATGTATTTCTTTTGTTAGAGTACTTCCAGCATATTTTATCACTACGTTACTGATTCCGTCAATGCCAGGGGATTTTCTATTTTTCAGTTTGGCGAGAAAAAAATTACGACGAAAAATGTTCGCTTTGTGTATACTACCGGTGATGACGTACAGGCTGGAAACAATGACTATTACCACCAAGAGTGCAGAAAGGCTAAAGGTAGTGCTAAAAGCGATGGAGAGGTCGACGTTGAACGTAAGTTTACGAGACAAAATAAGAAATGGTGAAATAAGAAATAGAACTGGAGTTGTGGACTTCACGGAGCGTGTGCCACGTCTGAAATGGAGTTGGATAGGGCACGTGGATAGGCCCGTGGATAGGTTACAACAGGTAGACATTAAAGATAATTGATTGAAAACCAAGAAAGACAAAAAGGAGCAGAGGTAGATCCTAAAAAAATGGCTTGACGATGGTACGAAAATGCCGGGTCGGGAATGGTTACAGAAGGCCAAGGAGAGAGAGGTTTGGAGAATATTAGGAGAGGCTTATGTCCAAGAGTGAACCGTGAAAGACTGATGAAGAAGAAGAAGCAACACAGAAGAATAGTTTTTCTAGATCCGTAATTTTCGAACACAGGAATGTTTTCATCAAAAGCATTGGCTTAAATTTGTGGTTTAGAGTGAATATTTTTACTAAAATTAAAGCGATCTAAAGCTCAAGATAGATCTGTGAGCTATCGGGAAGGTGTAGGGAAACCACCCAATTAATTAAATTCCTTAGTAAGTCATTTTGGCTTCAGTCAAGTGTTTGTCTACGCATTACATAGTGTATGGCACTTGAAGAAGAAGCTGGCCAGGAAAAGTTATCTCGTTTCACTAATGGTAAAACTGGAAATTTATCGAAAAGGTTATCAGAGCTCAGTAGCATTATGCTCTCATAGATCAACAGGATTCGAACAGAAAATAAAAACTTTTCGTTGTTTGCAACGTAAAATTACTTCTTGACTGAGCTACTATAGGTTTAGTTTTGAGTGAGTATTCCATAAAATCGCACCCTACTGTGTATAATACATAAATTAATAATATTGCAATCTTACCATCTCGATCATAATGACTCCACACTTCCATAAATTGATTGGCCGATAATTTTTTCAATTCACGTGATTCGGGATCGCGATATTGCTTCATGAAGTTCGTTGCTTTTTCTAAATTTAGGCGTTTGTTGATATGATGATCAAGTTCTGTAGACATTTTTATTTAGTCTGAAACAAAACAAGAAAAATTAATCAAAATATACAATCCCGATTGATATATTAGGTATTTTAAAATTTCAAGTCTGCTTTATTTAATTATTTATTACATCTTTTTTGTTAAAACTTCAAAAGAATATTAAAACTTGGCAAAAGTGATGTTGATGTATAAATTGTAAACAACTGCTATTTTGCAAAGTTTAACCTCCAAATCTGTCATCTGTAGTTTTAATGGCGAATTAAAATTTTATTAAAATTTAAGGGGATTCCAGAAGCCAAGAGTTTTAGTGCGGTAAACTTTAAGAAATCAATAGGACGACAGTCTCCAAAAGAAGGGTAGATAGTAAAAATTAATAATGGCAAATTACTGTAAAACCAAGTTTACAATGAAGTAATTTTACATCTTTTGTAATAAATTATGGTAATAAGTAAATAAGTAATTTATTACAAGAACTTATTTATACTTAGAACGAACAATGTCAACGATCGCTTTTGCTTATAAGTTATAAGTAAAATTATATATATTTGCTGAAACGTTATAAAGTTTTAATTTATATAATTAGTTGTTAGTTAAAAAGTTATTAGACGTTGACACACGTTAGTGTTATGGCAAATGCATTACTATGTATTTGGCAGTAATTGCCAGATATACAATTTTTTTACAGTCTGGTTTTTTAATAATAATTTATGACCATATTAAAATGTAAATTATTGACGGAAACCTAAGTAAAAGAACACTAAAAATAAATGTATTTTTTCGAAGTGGGGCTTTAAAATAAATGAAGTAAGTGGTAATAAGAAAATAATTAAATTAAATAAGAACTAATTAAAATTAGAACAGATTGGAAAGATTTAGAAAAATTTAGGAAAACAATGTAATATTTTATAAAATATTAAAATTAAAATTCTAAAAGTTTTGTCTTGTGCCACATAAAATGTGACCTTTCAAACTTTATATATAATATGCTATTACAGATAGAACAAATCAGTTTAGAAGAAATACTTCAACCCATTGCTCTTAGAATTTCATAGTTTTATATTCAACTTATTAGTTAACCATCAAAAGCCATTTTGGTATTCAAAAATAAATTGCAAACGTCTTGATTAAAAAGATAAATGTTATACGTTCATAATAAATACTTTCAATTTTGTTTGGTGAAAGCATTAAATTTTAGGAAAGTATACCTAAAGGTGTACTTCAGCGGTAGATTTTATGCCGCAGTGTTATTTGAAAACCTTCTGGGGGAGCTATAAGTTTGCAAAAGTAGAACAGATAAAATAAATTTTAACCTTTGGCTTTGGATAATTAAATTGAAAAAAAAGGGGAAATTACAAATAACAACAAACAAAATGCACTATTAATATATTCAATTATCGTACACAAATTGGTGTAAATAAGGATAACTCATTTATTCATCAAGCGATACTTTCGTCAATGCAACTAACTAAATTGTATGCTATATCGCATCCATCCTCTCCAGTTACCTCTGCACACTCTACAACTACTTCGTCAGCTTCTTCAGGCTTTAGCCCCATTGCAATCAAAGTTGCTTTTAGGACTTCAGAATCAATATCGCCAGATGGTTTTAATAGAGTTATAGAAGACACGAAACAATTTAAAAAGCATTTAAAATTTGGATCATCTGAAATAATATTATTGTCCATAAAGTCTTTTACCAAGTCTGGATCTGCATTTGCTTCTTTTGTGCATTCGTCGATCATGACTTCTGCTTCTTTATCTACCTAAAATTTTTAATCATAATTAAGACAGTGCAAAACAAAATTATTAAATAATTAAATGTAAACTTCGGTGCTTTCTTGAAGATTAAATTTCTTGTGTGTCTAAAACTAATCTAAAATTAAAAAAGCGAATATTTTATGGCTTTCGTTTACAATTTTATGATGATGACGTTGTGCATAGAATTTTAACCTACATAGTATGACTTACACCAGAAAAACCCTGATGGGATGCACCAATAAATACCAATACTATTCCAAAAATAAAAATCTTCATGGTGGAGAAACTAAGGATGACACTGAACGAAAAAAATTATTTATTTTTATTTATAGTTAATATGCACAAAAGTTTATGGAAGTATTAAACAGCTTTTAATGATGTTAAATTGCTAAGCAATTTGATACAAAAACCTTACATAAGATAAAATGAAAAATACATATTATACTCATATTATAATAGTAGTTTATAATTTTTACCACAATTTGCTTTAATCATATCCACTGGAGGGTAAATTTGGATTTAAATAATTATTTTATACAAAAATTAAAATAATTTGAAATAATTTTGAATAACACTTCGTTTCATGGAACGAAAAACAATTTATCACATTCAGCTGAACAATGAATTATTTCTGATTTATTTATGATATAAATTAGAAACTTTAATAGTAGCTGTTAAGGTTAAATCTATCTGGCTGGTTCTTCTGGTCAGGAATAATTTATTATATCTGAACGACTTATAGTGGAGTTAGCAAATTCGTAATGTAAGTCAAAAAGTGTTAAATTCCGTTATGAGAATATTATTTCATAGAGAGGTTAAAGGATCCTTACCTTTATGGTCGTAATGTTTAGACGAAGCGACCAAAAGTAATTTTTGAGTTGAAGTTGGAAAGCCTTTAATTACAATTAAAATTAAGATTTTTATTTAATTAATTAAGAAAATTAAGATGGTTATACGGATATTGCTTAAATGAAAGGTGACGAAATACATTAATATAATTTTGATTTTCAAAATAATTATGTCAAAATAATATTTAAATTTTTTACAGCAGTATACTATGTTGTGACCTTTGTTTAACCTGATATATGAGTATAGCTTAGCAGCTAGTGCCCGTTTACCTTTATAGTTCATAACTGATAGATTTTTGGTTTAAATAGTGAAATTCGATATTTACCATACCAAAAAAAAATATGCTGTAAGTTTTACGGAAAAATTAAGTAATCTTATTTAAAACTCAAAAATAAGGGTAGGACCGGTTTTCACTTACATGGGAAAAGGGGGTTTTTAGTTGTAAGATATCTATGCTATGGTAGTATCTACAAAATATTTTATAATATTATTATAATTTAGCATTACAATATTGTAATACTGTGAAACGATCGAAAATTTCCTTTGTAAATATTTCACAATTTTGTTACAATATGCAAGAATATAATTAAAATTATATACAATAACTTTATTATATAAAAAATATAATATCAAATAAAAATTGCTTAGAGTAAAAATATTTATTGTAATTAAATCAGTAACAGAGTTTAACAACAAAAGTACAACATAAAATTTTATGTTTCCGTTAAATCAAAAAAAAACTTTTGCTGTTTAATTAAAAAAAAATGTTGTGAAAGATGAACGTGCAAACGTAATAAATTTTATAAACAATTTTGTAGGCCGAAACCGTATCAATTGGCCAATACACATTTCGTTAAAGCATATGCAGTTTCGCAAGGATCATCTTCTTGCAAATCCTGACAGCCGTTTATAATATCACCAGCTTCAGTTCCTGTTAGTCCGCTGCCAATAAGCATTTCGGTAAAAACGTCATAATTTATTTCCCCGTCTTGTTGCAAAACTTCCGAACTTATTGCCATACATTTTAAATAGCACTTTAAATTGTGGTCTTCATCCAAAACTCCTTCCATAAGGAATTTTTTATGAATACTCCTATCAACACCACTTTCGGTAATACATTCGTTTATCCATTGTTCAACATCGTCAGGTAACTAAAATTTACATTCAATTATTGCTTAATGAGCAATTTAAATTTTACTTACTCCAAATGAGTCTTGTGTTGTTGATAATTGAAATAGGCTTAATACGAATCCAATCAAAATATACTTCATCGTGCAAGCGATTGTTAAACTGTGTTAACGTTATTATTTTCTCTGGGTACCTTTATAGTGTGCCGTTCATTTTAACAAGCTCACGAAGCGGCTATATTATATTGTTAATTGTTCAAAATTATATAATATTAATTTACTAAAATTATATTTAATTTGTATTATCCTAAAATATGATCCAATTTGTTATGCTACAGTGTTTACATTGACTAAATAACTTTTTTTATGATCCATTAGAAATATTCAAGTTACCTCGAACAACACTCAAAATAGTAAAAAACAAAACTATTATTTTTTATTTTTAACATCTGCCATACCAGACGCACAATAATAATTTTACTGATTAAATTTGCATTTCAATTTCGGCAAGATAAATTTTTCCGAATGACGCGATAGACGATATATTATCAATGCGCAAATTAACTTACAGGGTTCCAGGATTGGAATACTTTATGGTCCTTTTGTTAGAGATAATCAGAAAAATTATTTATTTATTACTAAATACATAATATTTTGAAAATTTTAATACAAACTTGAAATTTGTAACATGAAACAAAAATAATTGTATCGGACGTGTGCGATAATAATAAGTTGATCGAATAAAAAAAATATTTTTTGATAAATCGAAAATATTGCCCTGTTTTCAGATTTGTAGAACTTTAAAAAAGTTTCCCAAAAAGCAAATAAAAAATGTGGGTGAAGTTAAAAACTGAATATTGTGCCGGACTGTGCCCGATGTGTGCCACGTTGTGCCGTATTTTAAAAAATGTATTTTGGATTTTATAGAGATTGCTTATTTTGGGGTAGAAGTTAGCCCCGCCATTTTTTAATTTTTTTAAAAGTCAAAATTGTATTGGAAACTACTCGAAGTGTGCCGTAAATCATAAAATTTTATTTTCATAAATACAATTTTTTTGGGCCAAAAACTATTGTATCGGGAGAAGTTAGCTCCGTCATTTTTGAATTTTTTTGAAAACAAAGTTGTATTGGATCAGGCGGTTCTTGGTCCAGTAGTTAGTCATCACTTACACAGAGAGAAATATATATGTTACTAATACACACAATTGTACAGAAAAAGTACGCCGCAATTGCACAATTGCTTATTTTTTCTGAACAATTGTGGGGATTAGTAAAAAATATTTCTCTCTGTGTACTGAAGAAAGAATTTCCAGTTCGAATTCATGAAAACCGGAAAAGTCTAACTTTCTTATATACGGAATGAAAATCCCTTTTCGTTGTAATGCAGTTCTCCGGAAAAATTCTTTCCCTTAATCGCAGACAAAGATTTTATAGTAAAATATTCTTGGAAACAATAAAAATCCTCAGACAGCGCAATTCTCCGAAAAAGTTTTTGCTTTTATCGCAGACAAAAATTGGGGATCTGTCAGTCAAAACACACCACGAATTGAGCCTCAACAATTATACTATTGGAAAGAGGACAAAATTCTGAGCAATTTTTGTAATTACATTTTTGCGGATTATCCATTAGTTTTCGAGAAAACGGCATTTGAAAATCAAAATTTTCCATGCATTTTAGATAGGGAATTCATTAACACTAAAGTTCTATTGACTATGCGTGCGTTCTGATATAGTCTTAGTGTTAGCAGTCAGACGCGATTGTGACATAGTCGGGTGCACATCGTGCATATTGAACCCCTTGCTTGTTACCGCACCCATTATGCAACATTATGCAACAATTTAAAAAATAAACGCTTAACTCGTGTTTAGGGTGGATTCTCGGTTGCCTTGGTTGCGTTCGTCAAAACCGACGCTCCGCTACCCTCCGTTCCGGTCCCCCCCGCTCCGGGCGCTACGCGCCGTTTTAACGAACGCTGACTCGCTAAAAAATCCCCCGAGATAGCACCACCTCGCCAAAGGTGCTAGTCGAAAGGGGTGAAATTCGTACACGATGTGTACCCGACCATGTCACAATCGCGTCTGACCGCTAACACTAAGACTATATCAGAACGCAGGCACCGTCAATAGAACTCTCGTGTCAATTAATTCCCTATCTAAAATGCATGTAAAATTTTGATTTTTAAATGCCGTTTCCTCGGAAAGCACTGGATAATTCTCATCAATGTGCGGTCTCAGAATGCTTAGAAAATTGTCCTCTTTCCAATAGTATAATTTTTGCGGCCCGATTCGTGGTGTGTTTTGACTGACAGTAACCAAAAATTGTATAGCAAAATATCCTTGAAAGCAATTAAAATAAAATTTTTTGGGCCAAAATCAATTTTATTAATAGAAGTTAGCCCCGCTATTTTGGATTTATTTTAAACAAAATTGTATTGGATTCTACTCGACGTGTGCTGTTGTGTGTCGTAAGCATAAATTTCATTTTGATAACTAAAATTTTTTGGAGCCAAAAACTATTTGATCGATAGAAGTTAGCCTCGCCATTTTGTTTTTTTTTAATCAGAATTGTATTGGATTCTACAATTTTGTTTTTGAAAGAAATCAAAAATGGCGAAGCTAATTTCTATCCGAAAATAAGCAATCTCTATAAAATCCAAAATAAAAAAAGGCACACATCGGGCACAGCCCGGCGCAATATTCAGTTTTTAAATTTTTAAAAGTGGCGGGGCTAACTTCACGCACATAATTAAAAATGAAAATAAATTATTGCAAGCGTTTATAATATTATAAATGTAATAGGAAAATGCGTGAGCAAATCTTTCGGTTTCTCCACTAGTAATGTAATATACTATTAATCATTTATAGAAAACTATAGTCAAATTAAAATACAAAATAAAATTGATTTTGTTTTCTAAGGTAATTTACTGGAGTTAAATCAACTTATACACCAGAAAACTAAAACCGTCTACTTGACTGTTACATATCAATGATTAAAACAGTTGCTTATGCCTAAGGGGTAAATATCCAGTAAAATTTCTGTACACAAGACTCGGAATTCCAAAGATTTCCAAGAATTCCAAGGAATTCCAAAGATTTACAAAGATTTCCAAGACTTCCAATGATTTCCAAAGAATTCCAACAATTTCCAAAGAATTCTAACGATTTCCAAGAAATCCAGGGATTTCCAAAGATTTCCAAAGAATTCCACAGAATTTCAGTGATTTCCAAGGAATTCCAACGAGTTCAAATCAAAGTGCCATTTAAAGAATATCAGTAATTTCCAAAGAATTCCAGGGATTTCCAAGGAATTCCAATGATTTCCAAGAATTCCAAGGATTTCCAAGGGAATTCCAAACGAGTGTATACAAATTTTTTGGGATATTTACCCTTGTTTATGCCGGTAAAAGTGTATAAAATTCATAAATTCATTACCTCCTTTCTTAAAGAATTTCTAAGCAATGGTTTATATTAAAGGAGTAAATTGGAAGTTTTTCATATTTATTTTTCAATAAAAATTTAATTATTTTAAATCGATAATTTTTTATTGATCGTTAGTCATTACCAATACAACGTAATTATTGTGAACGTAGCTATGTATAAGTCAACGTACAAAGTAATAGCTCAAGTGATTTTTTAATACCTACACAGCATTAAGTATTCAAATCACAAATTATCAATAACCATATTTTGTAAGAAGAAAAACGTGAAAAAGCATATTTTTTGAGTTATAAATAATGATGTAACTGAAATATAATTATGCAAAAAAATTGCAGAATGAAAAATTTCGAATGTCTTACGAGGCAGCATATAACATGTTTCCGTATTAAAATATAAATCTTTCTCCGTATTTTTTGTTCAATGATAAATGAACCTGTTGCATTTTCAAATTAAAGATTAATTGTATTAGATAAACTGACTAGGTAATATGTATGTATTGTGGTTTCTGTTATTGTATGATATAAAATTACTTTCAGTTAGCTCGGGAAGGAAAAACAATAATTTAGTTTGCTTTAGAAAAAAAAAAAAAAAAAACAAATTTTCCTTGAGGTACAGATAAAAAATATATTGTCATGATATTTTCTCATAGAAGGGGGACAAATAACAGTTTTTAAATTTGATGCCGATGTTTCAAATAATTAAGCTGACTTTACTTGAATTGGAGTATTAGTATTATCAAGTCGTATTTTAAAGTGCTTCAACGATAGGGCAGAAATTTAATTTATTTGATCTAACATACATATATTTAAATGGGCTCCTTGGTCCGAAAACGGTCATTTGAAATCAAAACATGTAAACATTTCTAGAAGAATTAATTTTATTTTAACTTAAAATTCTATAAATTCACACAAACTTTAAAATTACTTTAACAGTAATGTCTTGCCTTACCAAAGAAGCAACATGAAACACAACTAATAATTTTTAATTATTTAAATTTTCAATAAATCTTCAGTCAATTTCCTTCTCTACAATTTATTTTATTATCATTTTCTTTTAAGAAGTCAGTTCATCTTCTTTATCATTAAAACATTGAGCAATTTTATAAGCCATTTCGCATTGATCTTCATCAGTTATATCTTTACATGCGTCAACTATTTTTTCCCATACCTCTGTCTTCAAATAAGATGGTACCGCTTTCAGTTTTTCTGGTACTAACTCGCCGGACTCATTTAAACCACCCACATCCACAAATATGCACTTCAAGTAACACTTGTATTCTTTTGTTTTTGTTTCGTTCTCGTTCTTTATAAGTTCAAAATCCACACCTGCTTCTTTTCTACATTTTTCGTGCCTAGCTTGAAGCACTTTTATGTCCTGAAATATATTATAACTTTCATATATTTCCTTCATCAATCAATAGTTTTTACTTACATTTTCAGTTTGTTCACATAGAACAACAACAAATAAATAAGACGAAATAAAAAAACACAGTAGTTTCATTTTAACTGAGAATATTCAAACTAACGCTCATTTGGATAGCTTTGCCTTATTTTATAAGTATTAATTTGCGCAGTCACATAATGCAAATTATGATAGAAATAAATTAGTTTTATTAAAAAAATATACATTGTCAATTTTGATGTAATTTTCAATAACACGGGAATAATAATAATATTTGTGTGTACTTGTGAATGGTAAAAACATTGCTATGTAAATAATTATAATTTATAATAATAATATTTTATTTATTTAAATGTAAGTACGATTGTAAATACATACATATAACTTCAATAAACTAAAATAAATGACATAATTTTAAGTTGAAAAAGATTTGCTAGACAAGAGATAAAACACTTCAAGAAAAAATCTCAGATCATAAAACAAAAAGCCGAAGAATTTATGACCAACAAGAAACACGAAATATTGAAAAACAATCTCCTAGAAAGGAGATCATTAGACAGTATGAGGATACTTTGGTCATGCTACAGATATAAAAAATTGATTTCTACGAACCTTAAAATACCAAAATTACATAAACCGGGAATTCCCATGCGCCCCATCATAGCTAGTTGTGGCTCTCCGATTCATCGATTGACTAAGCATATGGACGGGAACAGAAGAGGACATGATTTCCTTCCAGGAAATAAATACAAAAAATTATTTTTATGTGAACTATTTTGTAGTTAATTGCCTGACGATGTAATATATAATTTCGAAACTAGTTGCAAATTCGTAAATTTGTTTTAATTGATCATAATCATATATTATAAATTCGCTGAGTTTAAGGGGTTACAGGAACATGTGTTTACGGCTTCAAAAAATCAAATTTTTTTATTGTCTTTTTAATTGAAATTGCAGCTGGGGTTGCAGGTTTTTTACTTTAGGCCCTGGAAGCAACGATTCAATGTGAGTTAAAAAATTTTTTCTTTTCAGTTTTATTCTCACTCAAAACTTTAAACGCGTTTTTCTGGAAACTGTGTTTTCAAAGTCGGTTGTCAAGATTTCTCGAAAACTACTCAACCGAATTTGATGAAATTGGACTTGGCCGAAGAATTTTTTTTTCAATTTGAACTATTTAAATAAAAATGTAAATGTAAAAAAGACATTTTTTTTTGTAAAAAGCTTTATCAAACATCCAATTTTTACTTTTTTTTCTTTCGTCCAAGTCCTAGTTTATGGTCTTAACTAAAACACGTAGTTTTTTTCACTTCAGATGATCCTGTTACGAGTTCTGCTGCCAACGCGGACGAACCTATTTTCCGAAGGGTCAAAGGAAATGACATCGCAATGGCGCAGTTTTAAATATTTTTCTACGAAAATTTCAGAAATTCTTTGTCAAATATGTATGTTTAAGACAATAAAAAGTTTGAATACAATATTTTATTCAGTTTCAAGTTCTAAAAAAATTGTTGAAAATAGGCCGTTTTTTTCCCGATTAAACCCATGTAACCCCTTAAGATGAGATTACCTGCAATGGAGCTCAATGAATTTTAGAAGTTTTAGCAACTAACCAGGTATATTATATGCGCTGTAAAGTTTTTTAAAAAAGTTGAATTGGGATTCAGCTGAGCCAATCGACCTTAAGTAATTTTTTTTTCATGTTTATTTTTTCAAACAATGTTGTTTGGCTTTTGTCCCCATACTGTTAGTTGACAACAATTTTATTGTAAATAACGTCCTTGCGTGCTTTCAAAGTTGAATAATTCTTGTATTATTTTCGAAGCGAATAGCAGAATTAAAATTAACATGCAAAAACTACGAAATACTAAACTTTTACAATTTTGATATAAAATTTGAAGATAATTAAGAAACAAAATAAAAAAGGAAAAGGCGTATCAATAATAGCTACAGGGTCTTCCTTCTTATTTCCAAAGGATAGGCTAATTTCTCTCAGAATATTCCACACCAAAGAGGTTTTTGCCAAAAATATATACCTGCGGCCAGTAGGTAGAGCAAAGTTCACAAGGACTTATTATTTACCCATTAGAATATTTTATTTTTAGATTTAGCATTTTGATGCTCAAATCAACTAAATAGCCACTAAATACCTACTGTATATGGTAGCATAACATGTTGCGACGGCCAACAAAATAGCGTTTAAATTGCATCCATATAGCAGAAATTTTGCTAAATTGGCCGACTATTTTTAAGCAAAAAGCCAGCTATTTAAAAGCAATTTGCTTGCTGCCAGATATATAATAGCGCGCTTTTAACTAGCCAAATAGCGTGTTTTTAGCTAACTAAATAGCTTTTTTTAGCTAGATGTTAGCTAGCTAAATAGCGTGTAAATCTAGCTAAAAACAAGCTATTCTTAGTGGCTATTTAGCGCCTATTAGCACAACATTACAGCTTGCTCCAGCAAGCTATTTCTAACTTATTAGTGCGTCATTGCAGCTTGCTGCCAACGAGCACTTTTTAAGAGCTAATACATAGCAAATTAGCAGTTATTTTCCTAAATTAATCACCGCTGGCAATATAGCAGTAATTGGCTGGCTGCCCGATAGCAAATAAACGCCTATTTAAAATTCGCAGCTGTTTTTCAGTTAGAAATGCTACTTGGGCATGAAGCAGCACTACGAGAGATAAACTCACGCATCTTGGCACCAAACACTGATAATATGATAATGGTTTCGCCAGTTGCTCACCTATGAATAAATAAATCAAAATATCCTTTAAACAATACAAGAAATATAGAAAGAAATGTGGTTAATCGAAAAACATTAGACAAATCAGTTGTAAAAAATAGGTTTGCGTTTTCAATATCTAACTCTGTTGATTTTACCTTTTCACACAATAAATCATCATCTCATTATCAAATCATCATCAAATCGACATATCTCTAGTTTTAAACTTGTTTTTTGACCTTTGATTTTGTTCATTTGTAATTCTCCTGCTTCCTTTCATAGACAGGCCCGAACTTAAAGACCCAGGGCCCTTAGGCACTGGACATTTGGGCCACCCACCATCTCGAAGCTATTTTGGAAATTTAGCAAATTTTATGCACAAGTACATCTCATATAAATTTTAATCGACTTTAATAAACATATAAACACTAAATATAGTCAAGAAGACTAGAAACTTAAACTCGTGTGGAGGGGGTAGGCTACAAAATTACAGTCCTAAGTAGATGGATGAGCTTATGTAAAAATTCCGCCACCGGGGCCCCTAAGGTGTCTCGGCCCCTATGCCGGGGCCTTGTAGGTCTAGGCAGAAATCCGGCACTGTTCATAGAACCGCATTTGATAATTATTGTACACTTAAAATTTTGGTTTCAATCAAATCAGTGAATTGATTCCACGAGTTGAACATTTTTCCATATACTATTGGAAACAGAACAATTTTCTGTATAATACAAATATTCATTAGTTTTTGAGAAAACGTCATTTAAAAATCGAAGTTTTACATACATTTTAGATAGAGAGTAAAACACGATTTCTACACGGGTAGTCTGTTTCCGGTCCGTGTGTTCAGATATACTCTTGTTACTGTTGATTGTTACTCTGTCGAGTGCACATCGTGCTAGAAGAACCCCTTGCTAGTAACCACACACTTTACACCGAGTTGCAGCGGGGAAGAGGTATGTTTTTTGTGCGTTTTAAGTAAATTGCGGATGCACCTTAATATGAGTTTCACCTCTTTCGAGTAGTACCTTTGACGAGTTGAAACTACATTCAGGGATGATTTTAGCGAGTAAATGTAAGCAACCACGACCAATCACGAATCCACCCTAAAAACAAGTCCTGCGTTTGTCTAATTGAAATAACAACTCTATACATTTTTATGACCCTAAAAAACCGCGTTTCTATCTGCACCGGGAAACGAGTGACTATCTGCTCGAGCATATTCTCGAGAGCTAATGCCAGTGTTCTAGCCACATGAAAATGCGGATTTGCTGCGGCAGGTACTTGCTTTTCAGCAGATTCCGCTTTCGTAGCCAGCGTTTTAAAGTGGACCAGTAACCTTCGACACCGTTGGTGCAGACGCCGGAAATTGAATTGCGAAAATACTTCAAGTGATTCATTGTGTAATGGGTGTAGCGATACCCAAGTAACATTTTGTGCTGAAAAATTTTGTCAGCTAATTATTTGCTGCCATTGCGATCTGTCAGCTTTAAATTCAGCTGATTTTCAGCATCAGCAAATTATTTGCTGCCATTGCGCTCTGTCAGCTTTAAATGCAGCTGATTTTCAGCGTCAGCAAATTTTAAGCTGACGCAGCGAAATGGTAGCTTAAAATTCAGCTGTTTTTCAGCGTCATCAGATTAGCTGA
The DNA here is from genome assembly GCA_947369205.1 of Cantharis rufa. Taxonomy (NCBI): domain Eukaryota; kingdom Metazoa; phylum Arthropoda; class Insecta; order Coleoptera; family Cantharidae; genus Cantharis; species Cantharis rufa. The sequence continues at coordinate 94,244,993 of OX376303.1, forward strand.
ATTTTTAAGCTGACGCAGCGAAGCGGCAGCTTAAAATTCAGCTGATTTTCAGCGCCAGTAAAACAGCTGAATTTTAAGCTGACGCAGCAAAGCAGCAGCTTAGAATTCAGCTGGTTTTCAGCGCCAATAAAACAGCTGATTTTTTAGCTGCCGCTTCGCTGAGTCAGCTTAAAATTTAGCTGTTTTTCAGCGTCAGAAAATTAGCTGAATTTGAAGCTGACAGTTCCATTCGTCAGCCTAAAATTCAGCTATTTTTTTTAATTAGCAATTCAGTAGCAATTCAGCTTCTGACGTTACTAAAAATCAGCAGCTGACTCAGCTCATTAGCTGAATTTTATGCTGACACAGCGGGTTGGCAGTTGATATTCAGCATGTCACGGATCGATTTCGTGGTAAGGGTGTTTGGATTTGTTTTCCAATAATTTTCAAAAGGTGGCATGTTAATTCACTTTTAAAATTTTAAATTTAACCAAAATCATTATCAACAATGATAACAGGCACATTTTTGGAGATTATTGAATTAGCAATCTTGAGAAAAGTACAAATTTTGAGTTAAGTAATTATATTTGGACGTTGTAGTTGATCAATTTTTTATGAAAATTGTGTGATTTTTCATCCATGTTTATTTGGGATTAATATTGGTTACTACGTATCTTTGGATTTCTTTTTCTGTACCGGCTTGGTTAAGCATTTTGGGAAGTAATCTGATCTTCATTCGAAGGATTAATTTGTCCAGTAAATTTGCAGCGCTTGAAATTTGATTAAAAAAAAAAAAAAAACCCTCCCATAACATCTAGAGGTATGATTAATAATTTAAATCCACATTTTTTTGAGTTAGAATTTTTTTAGGGTGTTAGTGGTGGTTCACCGTCTTGCCATTTTTTTTTTATATATATTTTTGTGGATTACCAATATTGTAGCAATCAACCGTGACGCTACCCTTGTACGTTTTTGGTGTAATATTTCTGGCTGGGTTGATATCGAGTGTTCCACCTGTCGACCTGTATCGGAATTCACTGCAGATTGTTCCACCTGCCTACCTGTATAGGAATTCACTGCAAGCTTCCATTTCTTTTCTTTGGAAAATTACTAGCAACCAGCAAGAAAGAAGACATCGAAAGATAAGATTTTGTTTGTTTGTGTTGTCAATTATTATTGTTAACTGTTTACTTTATTGCGCGAAATTTTATATTGGGCCGTTCTCTTGAACATTTTTTTTTTTTTTAAACAATTTATTACGAAAATCTTGTGCGCCAAGTATACGTATACGCGGTAAACTTAACGCTAGTTCATTTTATTTATTTGTTATTTTGTAGCTCAATTGATAGCTATATATTTCAATTTTTTTTTTTGTTTAAAAGATAGCTCAATTTATCGTTTACTGTAAATACAATCATTACTTTTTTTTGTTTATTAAATTGTATCGCAACAAACGATAATCTTGATATTCGCAGTGTTTCCTTGTTTTTGACCTGGTTACTTCTTTTTTGCAACAGCCAGTATTTTCGCAGTTTAACGTGGCTGTTGATGCCAATATACAGGATGATTCATTTTTTTTAAAACTTCGTGGCGCCCAAACTATTTACTAATCAGCTGGCTCTTCGGAGCGTTACAATAGCGTTCTTTTTTTTTTCCTGTATATGAATCCTCCTACCTGAAGAAGTATCAGCCTCTTATTTATCCTTCGACTCTTTTTTTTTTATCTTTACGAGCTAGCCATAGGGCATTGCCAATTTCCCTGAGATTGGGGAAAACCTTTAACTATTTCCCCTGGCGACTTTAAAGTGTGGCAAGCACAAAATGTTACTTGGGTACCGTCCATACGATATAGCAATCCGTTCAAATCTGTGAGCTTGGCTTAACGTGTTCGGAGATTAGAGTCTCTAAAGTTAAACCGCTTCTATTGGGAATGTGAAAAAGTACCACTTTTACGGAATTATTTTCCCCACGTTCACCTTTCGCTTAGTTATAACGCTTTCATCAATTTAAACGACTTTGCCAGGGCCATCAACTCGTAGAAGCGCCGTGTAAATATCTGAATATATGCACATCTTGCGGAATATCCGGAAGAACTTGTACGCTGTTCGCAGTGGCTTAATACCCACGCAAGTAGCGGTTGAGGCCTGCCCCACTGCTCATTACCCAAAAATACAACGCTATCACCAAAACTGCCCAAACGTGACAGTAAGCTAAAAAAACAATTAAATACTAGTTCAACGGTCAATACTAAGAGTATATATGAGCTCACGTACCGGTAACAGAATACCCGTGTAGAAATTGTGGTTTAATCGCTATCTAAAATGCATGTAAAATTTCGATTTTTAAATGCCGTTTTCTCAAAAACAAATGAATGATTCACCCTGAAGTTTTTTAGATGTTCAGAAAATTGTCATCTTTCCAATTAATAGCCTACGAGAAAAAGTTCAATTCGTGAGATCAGTTTTCTGATAGTTTCCAATTTTTTGTTATCTGCTTTATTGGAAGTACTTTTTATGACAACTTTTATATCTAAACCCGCTTCATTTAAACATTTTTTGTGCAAAGCCTTAAACTTTTCTATTTTCTAAAAACTGTATATTATTGAATGTTGAAAATAAGGAAAATAACTAGCAGAATAAATTTTATTTTAAAATTCTATAAATTCCACACAACATTTAAAAATATTTCTACAGTAATGTAGCTTTCAAAGGAAAGCAGCAAAATAAAATAACAAATAATTTGAATTTTTACATTAATTTTTCTTCTTCACTTAATTTTACTATCATTTTTCTTTAATGACTAAGTTAATCATCTTTGCCAGATAGACATTTGGAGAGTTTATAAGCCATTTCGCATTGATCGTTGTCGGTTATATCTTTACATTTGTCAACTACCTTTTCCCAAACCTCTTGCTTCAAATCAGTTGGTAGTGATTTTATTATTTCTATTGCTAACTCGCCGGATTCAGTTAAACTACCGACAGATACGTATAAGCACTTCAAGTAACACTTAAATTCTTTGTTATTTGCTCCTTCCTCTAGGGTTTTCACTGTAAGATTAGAATCCAAACCAACTTCTTTTCTACATTTTTCTTGCCTTTCTACAAACTCTTTTTTGTCCTGAAATACATATTTATATTATAACTTGCATATCTTTTATTATTTATCAATCAATGATTTTTACTTACTTTTTCAGTTATTTCACATAAAACATCGAAAAATAAAACAGTCAAAATTAAAGTAAATAATTGTAGTTTCATTTTAGCTGATAATATTCAAACTAGTACTGCATTTGGTGGTAACTTTGCCTTATTTTATAAGTTTTAATTTTGCGCAGTCATATAATTTAATCATGTTTGAATTAAATTAGGTTCCATGAAGAAGTCACATAATCAAATTTTGATGTAATTTCCAATAACACCGAAACAATGAAACTTTTTGTATTGTAAAATCACTGCTACGGATTTAATTGAATTTTACATAACAAATTTTATTTGAATTGTTTGGAAGCAAAATAACTTTAAATTAGGCCAGATTAAGGGCTGTATCTAAATCAGCTGAACTAAAGCTCTAAAAATTTTCGAAGTTTCAGCAACGAACCAGATATATCAGGATATATCTATCATATTGTAGAAGAGTGTTTGCTTTCAATGAAATAGTTATAATGTTATATTCGTTGTAGTCTTTGAAAAAAATTGAATTTGAATTTAGCTTCAACCGCTTCTAGGGGAGAAACAAGGTTGTTTGGTTGTTGAGTCTTTACTGTTGACAATATTACTATTTTAAATTCCAGGTTTTCCAGGTGAATACCAGAAATAATAATAATATGCGAAAACTATGAATTACTGATTTTTTACATTGCTTGATAAAAAATTATTATATATCAAATTGATTATCTTAGGCCCCAAGCAAAATAAAATAAATAGCTTATCAACAGTTACAGGATTTCTCCTCATGTTTCAAGAACGGGGACTTACAGTTTGTCCAACCAAGAGATGATTTTGAACTCCCATGGAAGGAAGAGATCAATATAATATATCTATTATAGTACTCTAAAATTATATTTTCATTGGAAAATATGTACAAAACACAAATATTCTTTAAACAATACAAAGAACGTGAATTAAATGGTGGTTAATCGACAAACATCCTCTGATAAAGCAATTCTAAAAAATATGTTGCGCTTTCAATTTCTAACTAAGTGAGCTTTTGATTGAATCTGATACGCATTTTGTTAATTTGTAGGCTTTCTCGCACAAATCATCATCGGTGATGTCTTTACACTCTTCGACTGCTTTTTCCCAAATCTCTGGTTTTAAACTGGTTTCCTGACTTTTGACTTTGTCCATTTGCAATTCTCCCGATTCATTCATAGAACCAGTTTCCATCATGATACACTTCATGAAACACTTAAATTCCTGATTATTTGCTTCATCGTCAATATCTTTTATAACGGTTTTTATATCTAAGCCCGCTTCATTGGAACATTTTTCGTGCATAGCCTTAAATTTTTCTATTTCCTAAAAATTATATTTTGGAATTGCTGTTCGTTAAATTGTTCTACTTACTTCTTTAGTAGGTGCACCCCGAGTGGTGCAAAATACAAGAACAGAAACCAGAGTGAAAAGTACTACTCTCATGTTGATACAGTATGATAATGCACTAAAACTGTTGCCAAATGCTCCTTTGCTCTATTTATACAAGCTTTCTGCGATTATGACAATTTAATGAATAACTTAATTATGTTTGGAAGAAATTTGATATGGATAATAAGCCAAATTTCGGAAGCAATTAAAGCTGGCGGAACATTAAATTTTATTTTATATAATTGCTAATAACATTGACCTTACAATTAAATATCTCGATTCACTTAAAAAATTATTTTTTCTAAAAAAAATGGTATGATATATCAATGAACATTAAGTTTTATGTAACCCATAAGTATATAATGATTATATCAGGCGCTTTTGTATTCAAACGGAAATTACAGCTTGTGAATGATCATTGAGTGAGACACAATAATGAAAATGCGACTTTGCAATTTATTTTAATTGTCAAAAATATTTTCTACATAGTTAAGATATTCAAAAAATATCAGTAAAATGTGAAACATGGATTTAAACGGATGTGCAAACGACGGTCTCTCTTGATTTTACTAAACAAAGTACAACTTGAATTTGCTTACTAGAAATCGATTTATTTATTCTGTTGTTCTTCGAGGGCTGTCTTTGCCAACAAAAACTGGAAATCGTAGATGTCTGTATTTCGAGAAAAATAAACTGCTTTTAAATTATAGAGGCAATTTATCTTTTAAATATTCAACTTCAATATCCGATTTATTTTTTTAAGCTTAATAAGAAGTAGCATTTTTGATGAGTTGAGCTCTGCAGGAAAAATATTGGTAGCTTTTGTAATTCTAATTAATATGTATGACAATATTTGTACTGCGGATAGTCATACGAAGGGTTTATACGACATTCATTTGTACGAATGCATTTCATTTCACTTAATGCTTTTTTCAAAAACATGAAAACTTCAAGAGTCAACGGACAATGTAGACGGAAAAATCCGTAAGTACCTACTTAATATATAAAATATTAATCATAAATTATAATTTTGGAGATTTTACAGCAATTCCTCAAATTTGCTAAATATTATAAAATATATAATTTCTTTCTTTTTGATAATACAGATATCTCAGATAATGTCTTACCGACATAAGAATTTTCTCACTCAAGAATTTGTAAAGACGTAGTTAAAATGTCTCTTTGTAAAAGCAGGAAATAATGAAAGAACTGCCAGCTGTATAATCGATCGCACTTTTAATTATCTGTCTTTATTGTATCCATCTGTATAGGTTTTTCTTTTGATTACGTAATTGCCTATTTCGCCTTATTTTGAAATAATTACATTGGTTCTATATTGTGGAAAAGCTAATAGCGCTACTGCGCTATCACATTTCTTGATATCTAAGTGTTTTAAGTTTCAAAAAAAAATATAGCGGTGGAAATCCAAATCAGATTTTACAAAGCTGATTACAAAAACATTGAATTTGTACCTTCTACAGAAATGTAAATGTGGTAAAATAAATTTCCTCTCTTCAAAACTTTGTTATATGTAAGCTCGCTTTTTTTAAAGTTCAGGTAGTGAAACCTGGTAATAACCATATTCATATTTTTAGAATACGTAAAAAATGTACTAAAATATTTTAGAACAAAATTTTATATATTTACGTTGGTAGGTACCTACCCATAAACTTTTTTTAACTAATTGTTATATTACAAGATAATAATAAATGGATGAGCCAGTCAAAATTTAAATAACCATATGCATATGTTTCACATCAAAATACATTAAACAATAAATTAGAAAATTTAAATATTTTATATCTAATTCCGCGTGGAAAAACCTCTTTTCGGGTTTCAAAAATCGTGTAAAAAAATTTTCTATTACAAGCCAATTTCTAATTTCAAATCATTTTGTAATAGAAAATTTAAGAAATAATACTGGTATCTGCGGTTTCACTCGTTTAGTAGTATGTTCCTTTCCCCATTCATTACTTAAACCACTATTATTATAGTTTATTTTATGCAAAAAAATGTTTTCATCTCGCAAACCACAACTTTGTCTACAGTAATTTCATTATTTAGAAAAAAATATCATTAAAGAGTTTTTATAAAAAAATGCTCTTGTTCGAAAATTGAAAAATTATATTTATAAAAAAAATGTAAAATCAATGAATAAAATAAAAGATGTCCAAACAGTGTCATTTTGACTTGGCACAAACACAAAGAAATAATATCTCAATAAAAGCACAATTTGCTTCCAATTAGGCATCGCCAAACTGTGAAGACTAAAGAGGGTTAATTTGAATTGAATTTCGCAATTAGTTTCAGCTGAAGGTGAACTGAAAGCGGTGGCGGATTTAGGGTCGTCTACGCCCTGGGCCCTGTCTGATATGGCGCCCTGTTTGCTTGATACTTATTATTATAAACAAAACATTTACACATAAAGTAGCAGTTATGGAAATTTCATCGCTGAATATTTCCGAATAAACTAACAATTCCTAAAGAAATTTCAATAACCGTACACAACATGTAGAGGAGTGTTCCCAGGTATGACACAGTCAATTCTTTTCATTATGCAATGTCTATATGGCCGATCTAATTACTGGCATATATTTCATTTGTCATGGATCAGTTTTTGTGCTAACGCAGAAATCAATTGACGCATTGCTTATATCAAGTGCAAACATTGTATTCGTAATTGCACTGTACTGGTAAAATTTTTTTGATCTTTATCAAAGTGTTATTTTTTCGACTAAATAATTCCAAAAAGGGTAATGTAATGCATTCGCCTTTAGTGTTTTACTCAAGGGGTAAATATCCTGAAAATTTTGTGTACACTCGTTCGGAATTCTCTTGGAAATCCTTTGAATTCCTTGGAAATCCCTGGAATTCCTGGAATTCCTTGGAAATTAATGAAATTATAAATAATAATCATTATTATCATTAAATTATAAATAATAATAAAAAAAAATAATCAAATTAATGAAATTCTTTGGAAATTCATGGAATTCCTTGGAAATCCTTGGAATTCTTTGGAAATCACAGGAATTCTTTGGAAATCCTTGGAATTCTTGGAAATCATTGGAAGTCTTTGCAATTTCTTGGAATTCTTTGGAAATCGTTGATAATCATTGGCAGTCTTGGAATTCCTTGGAAATCCCTGGAATTAATTGGAAATCACTGGAATTCTTTGGAAATCATTGGAATTTGTTGGAAATCTTTGGAATTCTTGGAAATCGTTGGAATTCCTCGGAATTCTTTGGAAGTCTTAGGAAATCGTTGGAATTCTTTGGAAGGCCTTGGAATTTTTTGAAAATCGTTGGAAATCATTAGAAGTCTCGGAAATTTTTGGAACTCTTTGGAAATCATTGGAATTCTTAGAAATCTTTGGAATTCCGAGTCTTGTGTACAGAAATTTTACAGAATCTTTACTTTTTGGTCTTGCTTATAATTTGCGATCCCATGAAAAAATTAAAAAGAAAAAATCCGGGTATGAGACACAGCATGTCACCGGGTATGAGACACTTTGTATTCAAACCTTATAATGATATACAACTGTAAAATAATATCGTCATTTGCGTCAGCATTAAGTGTTTATACAGGGTGATTCTTTAATATTGCAAAAAAAAATTCAAGTTTTAATTATCGGACTTAAACAGTGGCTTACCCTATTTTATCTTATTAAATATTAAATAAAATGCATCCGGAGACACTTCTGGATTAAATAAGCGAAATGTAATGACACAAAAATCAACATATATTACTAGCATTTAATCTGCCAATCATTAATTAAATAAAAAAAAGGCATTTGAAATATTAAATTATCAAAAGTAAATTTGAAAAAAATTAACACCCTGTATCTCGGTAACGAAACATTTCCGGACAAACGTTTATAGGAAAGTTTTTGTTTATTTTTAATCAAAGAATCTGCTTTTAAAATTTTTTGCAATATTTTTCAATATAAAATTTTGTTTTTGTTTTAACCATATGCCAACTCCAAAAAAGGAAAAGAAACACCAACAAAAGGATTGTAATGTGCTGTTTCAAACCGAAGGCTTTAAAAATTAATAAATTTAATATTTTCAAATAGATACGAGGTTTCACTTTGTATTTTACACTTTCTAATGGATTTTCTAGGTGTCTCATACCTGGGTACAAATTTTTTTCTTGCCAAGAAACCTATATTCAACAAATTGGTCATAAAATTTTACATGTTAATGCAATCAAAGAACTTTTCAATCAAAGAAAAGTTGCGTATTTTCATTACCATTCTAACAGTATATTATAACACCCGATTTTATTTAATTGGTGAAAATTTTTGGTTCAAAAACAAAACCCGTCTTATACCCATAAACACTCCTCTACACAATACGCACACAAGGCAAGGTTTTTCAAACTGGGGGGTCTAGGGGGTAGGGAGTACCCTCCAGTACACCAGAGATTGTGCGCAAAAAAGTGTTATTGAGCTTATAAGTTTCAAACTGGAAATCTAATTTCTAAAAATCTAAGATTTCTGATTTGAAATGTAATAAAACATTTTTTTTAACACAATCATTATTGTGCTGGGGGGGTATGGAATACCCCCCCACCAGATCCCCCGGTTTGAAGAACGTAGCTTTGCGATTGTGTTCAAAAAAGAATATGTATTTTTGAGCTTATGAGGTTCAAACTGTTTACTAACTTTTTATCTATTTCTATTCTATTTTCTATTCTTTATTTATTATTAAGAATATAGGTAATATACTTAGATATCGATATTTTTTATTTTGGGAAAAATTCCCAATGCAATTTCTATGACCGCTACTGTATACGATTATTAAAAATACGTCGAGTCTCGAAATAGTGAACAGCGAAAATCATGCTTGTTTATAAATATTAATTCCGAATTTAATTATTTTTTTCTCTTTTTATGCTATAAAAATCTTTTTTCTTCATTCTTTGTAAAAAAATATGAAAAAAATTCCGATTTAATATTAAAAAATCAAACATGATTTTCGTTGTTCACTGTTTCGAGACAACTGTATTTTATTATAAAACGGAACAATAAATGAACTTTTTAGAATTTTTTAGAATCATAACATCAACCGACTGAGAATGTCTAAAGGAATAGCTTTTGGAGCCACAATATTAACTGGGGGGAGGGGGCTAGTGTTACTTTAGCACTTCCCAGTTTCAATGTAGATTTGTGAAAAAACTGTAAAAGTGCTAGCTTTAATATTTGGGTGATAATCGGTGCTAGTTCCATAGCTTCGAGAGCTGTCTTTTTGACCAAAACTTTTAAGTGGGGAACGAGGGGCAACCCGGACCCAACGCACCCAAAATATTATATATCGACTGCAGCGCCAGCGATCTTAGAAATTTGTTCATACATTCACAGCAAAGCTAAGCCGAATCAAATTTACAATTAAAATTTTTCTTTAAATTTCACAACTTCTAAAATTTTCTCCCCTCTAGAGTTTAGGTGCCCCTAGAATTTTGCCGTCTATGCTTGGGCCTAAGCCGGAATCCTGCACTCACTGAAGGTGAATTTGCAGGCATTTATTACCAATTGGGTTAAATAAGATCCGACCACCACAGTATGAATAAAAAAAATTAAGTTTTACTTTGAGACCGATTTTGTTTCTAATACATCTAAGGAACTGAATATTGTCTTAAAGTAAGTTTACCTAGTTCAATGCCAGTTTACTTTTTGATACAAGTGACAAATGTGAGAATTAAAAATTATATTTATTAATTAATATCAAAATTTAAACAATAACTACATTCCTCTTTATTCTGAGCTATTGGACTAAAACGTAGTGGTTCTAATACACTTTTGACAAATTTCCTCAATGGTTTACCATTGCATTCCTACAGAAGGACCGGGTTTCTAAGTATGCAGTGGAAATTTTAAATTTTGTTTTAAAGAATTTGGTTTCTGAATACAATTTACAATTTTAATTCAAAATAAATATTAAGCCCAATTGTATATGGCAAAACTATTCCTTCTATATTCTCGAGAGTCAAATTACGAAGTACATACATAGTTGATTAAGAGAAAATACGTGTCAGCGTAAACAAATTAAATTTATACTTTATAATCTCCAAAATTTGCACAAGTTTCTTGCTGGAAGTGTTCATTAGCGTACAAAATTGGAACTAATTAACTTGCCAAGTACGATGTTCATTGTTGTGGACTCAACTATCTATTACGGTATTACAGCTATCCTTGCCATAAATTGTCGCAAATTTGTATTATTGGTTGTATAATCTCTAAAATTTTCCCTACTCGAAATTAGTTTTCATTTTTTGTTATCAACAGAAAACTTTATCGAACTGTGGATACAAAATAAAGGTAGTTTCCTGCAATAGTAGTTCGGAAAATGTTAATATTGTATTACGAGATAAATATTGACTTTGAAACTTAAATTGGTATTATACTGTAAAGTACATAGCTAATTATATTTGCCTGTTAATAATTAAATTATTATAATCTATGGAAATTTAAAAGATACTATGTAAATAGTAAATATTTACATTTTGTAATTATTTTTATATCAAGTACATAATTGTATGCACCTACTGAAAATTACAGTTTATCATTTTACTATAATTTTTGCATTTCTTCTTTTAATTGATTTTCTGCATGCGCACACTCAAACAGAATCAAGATTTAATTTTACAATTTATTTATTACAATTTTCTTTTTTTAATTTTCTAATTCTTTATCGAAACATACTGCAACGTTATATGCCTTCTCACAAACATCGTCCCCAATGGAAGAATCCTTGCACTTTTCCACAGCGGCAACAGTTTTAGCTTCCGAGTCGCCTGGTCGAGGATGCGATTTTATGTAATCGGGTGTAATTTCAGCATCTTCATTTATGTAATTTAGTTTTACAAACATGCATTTTAGGTAACACTTCATTTGCTTATCGACATTTTTGAATTCGCTTTTAATTGCATTCTCAATTAAATCTTCCCTAATTCTAGTTTCCTTACTGCACATATCTGTATATTCTTTTAACATATTTGCATAATCTTCTTTATCGTCCTACAAATTGCAACGAGAGAAGAAGTAAATAAAAATTTTCACATTTAATTTCCCAAGAAATTCTCAAGACAAGACCAATCCTATAGAAATTTTTTAATTTTTATTTTATTAAAATTTCAAAAAAGAATTTTTTTCGAGTATTAAAACAATAAATTTGTAATTTTTAAAAATATTTTAATTTCAAAATTATCTTAATCTTTCATACGATACATTATCAGAATGTTATTTACATGGGTTATAAATTATTTATTACAGCGGTGCCTACATGTACACGAAAAATTCGCTCATCAGACTTCATAATTTGAATTCCATTGTCATAATTTATTTTGCGAATTTCATATGAACACTTTCTGAACTTTCGTAACACAATACGAAATAAACGTATTTCATTTTAAAGCAATTAAAATGTTACGAAAGCAGGCATTGTTTGGTGTTAATGTATGATCCGAGTACATTTTCCGACTACTGCTTTGTGGGAAAAACCGAAAAATTGCAATATCCAGTTCCTACATGGCAAAGTAAAATTTAAAAAAATTCTAATTTTAAATAAAGATTTACAAAAAAAGCAATTAAATTCGGGTAGGTACATTTATTATAAACATATTTACTTTAAAAGATGTAAAATTTTGAAATTAAAAAATAAATATTTTTACAAGTAAAAATTACTTTATTTTTAAAAACAAAACAATAAAATATTGAAACAATGAAATACAACAACAACAACTCATAGTTTAATAATAATTAAGCTTTTCTTGCTTCATGGAAACATTTAGCAACATTGTAAGCTTTTTCGCAAACATCAGCTCCAGTAGAAGAATCTTTGCATTTGTCAAGCATAGCTGCGGTCTTTTCTGCAGAATCGCCTGGTTTGGGATGTTGTTTAATGTATTCAACATCGATTGAGCCATCTTCCTTTATAGCTTTCAGTTTAATCAGCATGCATTTTAAATAACACTTGACAGCAGGGTCTTCGGGAAACTCACCATTGAAGGTTTTGCCAACCAACTCTGGATTAGCGCCAGATTCTTTTATGCAAGATTCTTTAAGGTCATTTATTAATTTAGTAAAGTCTTCAATCGCATCCTAAAAATTAGATGCAAAAAGTTTAGAAAAATTTAAATATAGTAAAATTTCATTTTATGAATATCTCAATTTGGGTTCCAAAATTTTTCAAAAAAGTTTATTAAACTATATCTGAGTCTGTTAAATTTGTTATTCAGAGAAAAATAGTCAATTCTTGTGTTAAATGTTATATTTAAAAGCCATAAAGTTTTCAAAAAAAAATAAAATTTTGAATTTTTCAAAATTTTTTAACTCTAAAGCCGTTTATTTTTGACGTTCTTTAAAAAGGCAGCGAACTTTTTACACTTTTACAAAATTGAAAGCCTCGGTGTTACGGCCATTTGCAGGCGGAAATAAAAAAGAACATTACTGATAGCTATTTTTAATTTATTATTCCATTTTTTTTGCATTTTCTTAAAATTTATCTTATTTTCTTTGCATCGCATTTATTGACTGTGGCTTCACCGAAGAGACTTATAATATGATCCAAATATGCCGTAAGCATTCATGGTTTTTAATTTAAATTTCTTTTAATTAGTTTTTAAATTAAAAGTTTTTTTAAAACTTCTTTCCTTTTGAAGCTTCTAATTTTTTTTCGGAAATTAAATTATTTTAATTAAAATTATTAAAAGTTATTTTAAAAATGTAAATGTTTATCAAAAAAAGGTATGTTAACAAATTTTGAATACAATTTTCCTAACAAAAAAGTAAAATTTTGTTTTCAATAAAATTGGTCGTCGGTCATCCGAATATCGTATTTATGTATTTGTATCTGAAACTTTATGTTTGAATCTTGCTCTCGAGAGTTTCTTGTGTTTTATTTTGTTTTATTAAATTTGAGAGTTCAGTAATAGAATGAATATACTTACTTGGCTAGAGGCTGCAAGTAGACAACACAGAACCGACACAAAAAGTAGTTTGTTCATCTTGTACTTCTCAAAAATCGTATTCAAACTGGAACTGGTGAATAACTACTCAAAACACATTTAAAGCTTATGCCATTTTATATGATTTTTGACAAGGTTAATAATATTTTTATCCACATAATTGTTTATTGGCATGTCGGTTAAACGGAAGTAGAGATATCGTTTTGGCGTTTTGATATAATACTTTTATAAAAACAATCATGTTCATGCTAAGATAAAATGATAAATTTGTTTTATGTTCCAGCAAGCGGAAAATCACGAGATCAATTTTTTCCACTAATGAAATCTTTGTCAATGGAAATATAAGTTGACTTAATAACAAATTCTCTGCGGCTAAATGGATTCTAATATAACACATATTGATATTCTAGAGCTTGGTAAATTGATTACTGTATCCCTGATTAAATTGAAATAATAATTTTGTGGTTTATTTTTGCAAGAGAAAAATCCCAATATTAATAATGTTTACCCGAATGGAATATGTATTAATGAAAACACATATAGCCAGTAATAACTAATGAGGCCTACTGGCTAAATGGATGCTAAGAGATATATAACACTGAGCTTGGCGAATTAATTTCCAAATTATAGTTAGCTGCAATTTCATATCAATCCGGATTTAGGGTTTGGGTAAACAATAGAATTGATTGCATTCAAATGAAACATGAATAAATAAGTGATAAGCAAACTTAAGCCATCACAAATATATTTTCAACTAAAAGTAGGTTCCGGTTTCAGGAAGTTTCCGATTAAAGTGTTTCCGATTGTAGTTTAGCTTTGCATTAAAGCTAACCTTCCATTACAGAGAAGTATTTCAATAGAATTCACAGATAAAATTTTTATTTAAAAGGAGTAACTCCTATTTTATATATCATATATGAAGACTGAATTTCTGCTTTCAAAATTTTCCCTACAAAATAAGATGAAGTTTCATAAAATCGTGAATTTATATAAAAGTTTATTTTGTCTGGTGAACTTCTTTTACCAAACTGAAAAAGATGGTAGCCAATTGAGTGCCAAGCAATCACTCACTTAAATTCATTTCAGTGACTCATAATGAAATTCGTACAATTGTCGTTTTGAAGCTGTTTTTTGGCATATAAAAATCGAATTTACCGCAAAACTTTATAGACATTTTTTGTTGAAAATTGTATTGCCTTCAATTTTGTTCATATGAATTTTTTTATTTTGTGGCACCGTTTTTGACCGACAGCGCCAGCGGCGTAAACAAGGCTCGGTAAGATATGAAAACCATTGTCGTCTACATCTCGGAAGTGGTGCGACCAAATAGGAAAATGTATATGAGCAAAATTGAAGACAATTAAATTTTCAACAAAAAATGTCTAACATGTTTTGTTTTAAAATGGATTTTTATATGCCAAAAAACCGGCAATTTGCAATTTGCGGGATTTCATTATGAGTCACTGTACATATTATTTTCAATCTTAAAACCAATTTCAGGTTGTGCTGGATAACTGCATAGCAAATTCTGTTAGAAATCTACTGTAAGACTATATGAGAAGTAAGTTCACATACTTTAATCTACATGCTCTCCATACTTCTGATCGTTTGGTTACATTATATGGCAATGTCAGTTAGAAAAATGGCCTATTTTCAACAATTTTTTTTATCCATATCGACGTTATTTCCGGTGACCCTTCGGAAAAAAGGTGCGTTCTTTTTCGAACAAAAAAGAAAGATTTGTTTTAGTTAAGACCATAAACTAGAACTTGGACGCAGGAAAAAAAAGTGAAAATTGGATTATTGGTAAACCTTTTTACAAAAAATGCAAATACATTTTTTTTTAAATATTTAGCTGTAACTGAAATAAAAATCCTTTGTCCAAAATTCTTGTGAATTGTATTTCGAAGACTTGTGTAGAATTTCATCAAAATCGGTTGAGTAGTTCTCGAGAAATCTTGATAACCGACTTTGAAAACACAGTTTTGTCTAGAGACAATAAAACTGTAAAAAAAATTTTTTTTTAAATTTACATTGAATCATCGATTCCAGGGTCATAAAGTAAAGAATCTGCTGCTGCTGCAATGTGAATTATAAAAAAAATTATTATAAAAAAAAGCCGCGAAACCCATGTAACCCTTAACCACAACCAGATCTGGGTACTAATCAACAGGACTACCGTACGTCGCTGATGACCGTTTACTTTATCTTCAGATATTAATCGGATACGAATCTGTTCGAAAAGTTAATTTTGGTTAGTAATAAATAATTACATTTTTGATTTATTACTTTAAAATTGAATTGATGTTCAAATTAAAAAATACACTTTCCTCAATTAAAATTTATTATTTATGGACTAGTTTTTAATTTGAATAATATTATGAATTGATGTTGTCTGATAGGTTATTTAATTAAATTGTTAATTGTATTAGAAGTACAAAACTTTTAGGTCCAAGTGTAAAATAAATAATTTTCCGGGAAGAAAACTTTTAAAAATGAATTTATTTATTTATTTATGCAAATTTTGGTTATTTCCATTTGTGATTGACAATATAATAGGTAATTATTATGTTTTGAGATGAGTCAAAGTTTTCAAGGGCAATAGAACAAAGTCAAGGTTTAAAAATATGTATACCATTAAAACGAGGCTATTTGGACACAGAAAAACTCTACATATACAACAAACTAATGAAAGGATATCAAAGAAGTAGGATTAAAATTAAAAATTTTAATTAAAGTAAAAAAACTTTTATAAATTAGGAAAATTTTAGTCAATTTTTCATTTAAATCTACATTGCTGAAATATTAAAACAAATTAATTTTTTTATATTATTATTGTTATTATGGTTTTCGTAATTTTTTATTTAATTTATGTTAATAAACTTGACTGATAACATGACAACGGTTTTGTTAAAGGTCTAAAATTCAACTCAATTTTTTGTCTGACAAGGAATTCGAACTTATGACTGATTATTCGTAAGCACTTACGTTTCCTATTGCATAGTCTTGGACTAATTAAATGTTTAATTAGCTATGATTACTATCCATTATTTAAATTAATAAGAATGATTTCTTATTAAATATATAATATATTTATGTTTACATGAATAACAGAGACAATAAATTTAATTTAATATTTTATAGGCAATACAATTCTATATATTATAATAATATTAAAATTAATGTGTATTGTGCAATTATTATTAAAGCTAATAGGACTTCGGCACCGGTAACGACCACCTCGACACAATTTTCTGTTTTTCAATTACTAATATTTACGTACACAGAGTGTAAGTGCATTTGCATTTCTACCACAATTTGCTGCAGTTCTAAATTAATTGATTAAAATATTAAACTTACATTTAATCAAAAGTTTTGCTAGTTTGACAAATCAGCAACATTATGAATAAACTAACCTTGTTATTACTAATTAGTGGCTTTCAAACATTTCCCTGATATATTAGAATATTGTTTGGAATAGACATTTAATACAATTTTAGACTACAATCTCGATCAGTGGCGTAACAATATACCTACGAGTTTGTATTGTAAAATTGTAAAAAAATCAAAAAAGCACAGAAGAAGATATTCATACTAAATTTATTTTGTCCAGGGCTTTGGAAGGTCGGGCCCTTGTTCCGCGGAACACGCAGAACAATAATAAATTGTTACACCACCGTTTCTTGTATTTATATTATTGGTATTTTTAACTTATTATTTGTGATATGGTTACAGTAATCTAAACTAGCGATATTGCGTAATTAAATATAATTTTATTTATTTATTATGAACCAGTGGCGGCTGGTACGAAAAGGGCGATGGATGCCACCCTCCCAAAAAAACATATTCTATTTAAGGTGAATTTCGCCAGCACCCCTCATTTTGAATTTTGGTTCCAAAATAGTCTAAATCGTTTTTACCTGTTTGTACCTTCCTTATTTTCGTTTGCACCCATTTTGTTTTTCAGATATTTTAAAATATCTAAAATAGGAATTTCACCGCCCCCCCCCCTATTTCGAATTTTTGATCCAAAATAGTCTAAATCGTTTGTACCTCGTTTGTATCTTCCTTATTTTCGTTTGTACTAGTAGTTTTGCTTTTGAAATATTTCAAAATTTCCAATAATGACATTTCGCTAAATATCCCCCCCGGATTTTACATTTTGGTTATAAGATAGTTTTAATGGTTTGTAAGTCAGGGGAAACGGAGAATTTTTAATATAAAATGTATAAACAGGTTTTGTCAGTGGAACAAATCTCCGTTTCTCCTGACTTCAAAATTAATGATTAAACTATGATCTGGGAAGGGGGTGAAGAGAATGATAAGTTAATTTTTCAAGTGAAGTGACCGAGAATTTACGTTGTTGAGTAAAGAAGAAAAAAATATTTTGTTTTTTTAAAGGGAAGAATAGTTTTTAAAGTAAGGTGCTTTTATTATAAATTTTTATTTTGGGAATTTTTTTACAGTCAGGAATTTTTAAAACTTTTAATTTTTTTCAGCCGATGTGGTAGCGCTAATAGTTAGTCAATGATATGAATTTGACAGCCATGATCTAAATTCAGAAATCTAAATTCAAAGATGTATCATAGTTAATGAATAACACTACATAATCTAACAAATATAGAGAACGGGGGGGGGGGCGATAGAGATGGTTTTCTGCGATGGAATTTCTTTTCGTGGTTGAAAATTGTATTTGACCAGTCAGGAACACTTTCCTGATCTTTACAAACATGCTGGGAGATTCGGGAAATATGGCGACACAAAAATATTGTCGTGTTTCAAAATCATATTTTTGAATTTTTAATATTTGATTGATTTTGATTTTGTAAATAATTTATTATGCTGATTGTAAATATTTTGAAATTTGATTGTTCGCACCAACAAATTTAAAGTTGGTACGAAAGTTTTCGATTAATTTGCTTTTTGCCGGGTCCGTGAAGGTGGACCGACGCGTTTCGCTGAGGTTTCCGCTAATTTTGTTTTATTTTGCGTCTCTGATTGGAGATAATTTGATTTTGTATGAATAAATAGTTTTATTTGCGTGAGTAATTATTTTTTGATATTTTGGATATTTTTGTTCCGATTTGGACGAATTTTGGCGAATTTTTTATGATAAATTTGTTGATGAGGCGATTTTGGAGACATTTTAATTGGAGGGAGTAAATTTGGATAAATGTGATAACTTCCAAAACGTTATAATTTCATTAAAATTAAAATTTTAAATTGTAAAATTAAAATCAAATCTGCTGCAACGTGTGGTGTTATCTTAGAATATTTTATCATCTTTTCAATTTGGACGGCGATAAACAAATTTATGTTGAATATTTAAAAATTAAGATTTGTTAAAGAAATTCATCACAATATATAATATATAAACAAAGATTATACATAGTAACTTCATATACCCTGTGTTTTTGAAAACCAATCAGGGGTAAAAAGTAGAAAATTGTGTGACACCCAAAATTTAATTTGTTTATTTTGGGATTAAGAGATTAAAAGAAAAAGAGATTATTCCCTTTTTTAAAACCATTAAAACTATCTTATAACCAAAATGTAAAATCCGGGGGAGGGGGGTGATTTAGCGAAATGTCATTATTAGAAATTTTAAAATATTTCAAAAACAAAACTGGTACAAACGTAAATAAGGAAGGTACAAACAGGTACAAACGAAGTACCAACGATTTAGACCATTTTGGATCAAAAATTCGAAATGGGGGGGGGGAGCTGGCAAAATGCCTATTTTAGATATTTTAAAATATCTGAAAAACAAAATGGGTACAAACAAAAATAAGGAAGGTACAAACAGGTACAAACGAGGTACAAACGATTTAGATCCGATTTGGATCCAAAATTCTAAATTCTAAATTCTAAATGGGGGGGGGGCTGGCGAAATGCACCTTTATATTTATTATTAAGTTTTAACTTTTCGAGTTCATGGTAATTAAAGAATACTGATGGGGTGCTCTGTCACACCCTTCCTCCTTAAAATTTTATAGGCATAATAAGTATTTGCTAGTGTCGGTCAATATATTAAAGTTTTACTGTATTAAAATTACTGAATTATAAATAACTCACAGACAATTTGATATAAGTATGAATAATCTTTAATCTACAGTAATTACAATTTAATTAAAACTTGCATAAAGCAACTGGAGTTTAATTTACATTAAATTATGAGGAACAAAATAATAAAACTAAAACTAAAAACTAGTTTGCTTCATAGTTAAAATTGATTTTCGAGCCAGTGGCGTTCGTTAATTACAACCAGTCGTAAGAATTAAGTGGAAACAAATTTGTTTATCGAAATATTAAATAATTATTTTATGTATAAATTTAATAAATTAGCGTCATCAATATAAATAAATAATTTAAAGAAGAAGTCATACTGGATATTTAATAAACATTAATGGTGTAAGACTCACTAATTGCACTAACCGCAAATCCTTTTGATGTTCAACTTTATACGGCAAACTTAGAAGTCCTTATTTATTCAAGCATATTCAAGTTAACTTTTCTCTTTGCGTATACATAAGCCCGTTGGTTTCTATTACTTCGTTTGTTCCTTCCTATAGCAGCCGAATGGGATGATTACCCAAACGTAATTACCAAATTAAATAATATTTTGATTAAAATAATTCCCAGATTTTTTTACATAAAGCTACTGTGCAGAAATAAGACATCAAAAGAGTTTCTAATTAAAAGTAAGGCATTTTGCTTTAATTTAAAAAAATGCAAGATTTATTTCCTGAAACTTTTCAGCAACCTAATGTCTTACTCGCAGAATCGATAACAAAAGTTACACTTTTATTTTATTTTAAATCTACAGAATCCACGCTTTGACTTTATCTTTAATCTTGATAAAAATTTACATGTTTCGTACGAGAAATCAGTGTTTTTTTTTTTAAATCAAGATCTAAAAGATCTGCAACCAAATAACCAAAAATGTAAAAAATACCAAATTTGCTGATTTATCTTATTTATTATTAATTTTTACATGCAAATAAAATATATACGTTAACCTTGGTAAATTTTGTATAGGACGGTCAGAAACATTGCAAAGCCTACGACAGGAAACACTTTACAAAGACAGAAGCTTGTTCGCAAGGTTCTCCTCTCTTTTCGACGCGGCATTTCTCTACTTCTTCCTTGCTGGTAAATTCTTCAATCATTTCTTCATTGTATTCCCCAGTGTTCGAAATGATGTTAACTTTTTCCAATAAGCACTTCAAGTAGCATTTGAAATTTCTGTCTTCTGAAAATTCTCTGTTTTCGACGAGTTTATTCACAAGTTCCCTATTAACGCGGGCCTCCCGAATGCATGGCTCCTTGTGAGCTTCTAAAGCTCGAAGAACTTCAGATCTCTAAAAATTGTCAAAACAGAATCTGATTACAAATTAATTTATAAAAAACGTCATGTTGAATTTTGGAAAAATGTCATATTAAATAAAAATAAAAAAAGTTGGTATTAGCTGTATACTTACTTCGCTTTGAACGTAGAAAAATAATTCACAAGTTAATACAACGAGGACAATAAAAAACTTCATGATTAAAATGTGAGTAAGTACACTGGATTAAATTCACCTTAAAACTTAAAATGTAATTCCTTCTCGCGGCTTTATATATATTTTTTAAATAATTGCTGACGCAAATTTGGGAATGCTAATTTTATAATTTTATAATATGAAGGCAAGTTTAATTATACAATAATTTATCACAAAATAACAAGTTGCAGAGATTAACAGCTTTGTTATTGTTATATTTCTGGTGATGGTTATATAAAAGCTCTCAAATAAAATAAAAGGAAAATTAGTCAAAATTTACTCAAATTACCGAAAAGCAGCAGCATACAATTTTTATAAACAGGATGCAAAATTGTAAACAGTACATAATTATTAATTGCTCTGAGGTGTTATTAAATTAATAATGTATGCGTTTAATTATTTAAATTAAATAATTTGAAATAACTCGGTTGTAAATTCTATTTTTAATTTTTGAATAGCAATATTGTCATTTTGATAAAAGATGTATTTATAAACCGGGAAATTTATTGTTACCGATTTTATACAAAAAGGTAAACAAGCAGGACAAGAACTCTATTTACAAAATTTCGAGGTTGGATGCTGTCGTTTCTTTATATTGGAAGAATTAAGGGAGTATAGGAAAACAGGCTTACTTATTTCATACTTGATGTATTCAATTTTAAAATCCATTTACATGCAAATAAGCTTACAATAAATAAGGAGGGACTTATAGTGTTTTGCCCAAATATTCACACAAGAGAAGCTTAAAGATGAAAACGTATATTCATGAGTAGGTATATGTAGATAATAATTCATCATGAATTTGAGTAAAAGTTAATAATAATTTCTCTAGTTTTTTTTGGCTGTAATATAAAATCCGGAATGATCCCGAGCTATTGTGTCGCTGATCTCCGATATAAAATAAAAAACTTCAAAGCATACAATGGTCGGAAGTTTTCTAGTTCCTAACAGAATCCTACGAAATCTGTAAGCTATTGTAGCAAATCCAGTTTAACTTCGACTTCACTCATACAACAAAAACTTCAATAGATATCCATTTATTCCATAAAGATAAAATAGCCTTTCATTGATTTTGTATATATTTTTCATCCTTCCGGTGTTATTATTTTTATATATCCAAGGTAAATTTTATTCATTTCCCATATTAAAATGTGAAGATTAAAATTCAAATTCAAAATTATTTCAGTTTTTAGTTCCCTTTCAAAATTATAATATCTGATTTTTTTAATTAATTTTACTTCACTTAGTCTTAATAAAGAGGAAACTTGAGATTTTCCAGCAGGTAAAATGAGGATATTATGAAAGAAAGCTTAAGTAATTTTTAACTTTTGGTTCCGACTCTGATATTCAGGATGTAAATTATTACAGGAGATATGTTAAAGTTTTAAATCACTGAAATGTAACATTTCTAATTTACGTAATGAGAAATTTTAGTGTGATGTTATAAAGGCTTCAGATTATCTGTGATTAATTTGGAGCTTTTAGTCAAAATCTGTATCCATATTTCTCTTTTAATTGTATGAAAATTATGCTTTAATAACATGGTTGAATGAAAAACCACACTGGGATGTGAAATACTCTAGAGATTAATTTTGTGAAGATATTTTGTTATTCAGTAAATTTCACCAATTCCAGAATATGAATACAAAAAGAGGATATAATATGTGTATGTAAATTTTAAAACTTCTCATAAAAACAAATTATTGAATTTTATTTAGTAAACTTTACGTAGTCCGCACATTTTATAAATTAAAATTGCGATTCTTTTGTCTGAACATTGATGTATTCTACTTTCTTTTATTTTACAACATCAAAATCTTTGATGAGGGTTGAAAACATCCTAGCCCATTGTGTGTTTTATTTATTTTTCGTAAACATTCGATTATTAACAGAAAATCATTGCTTTTTTTTCACAACATTATTATCATATTTATTGTGTTATATTTTTGTTTATTTGGTCGAATTTATAATAAAAGTTTTACAAAGGAAAATTGCTCGTTATTCTTTCTTTGTCCTAGAATATTTTATTATATTGCTTTCTTGTTTTTTTATGCATATAATTTTATAGATTCAAAATATAATTTATTAATAATTCTCGCAGCAAAAGAGGTCTGTCCACCTGAATTCAATAATTTAACTGAAATCCGAGTCGAATAAGAAAATGCAGGTAAATAAATTATTTGATTCTAAAATCTATTCTATTGGGTAGCATTAAAGTTGGATTATATCAATTTTCAAGGATAAACTTTCAGTATTCAGGAAACTTGAAGGCAAAATGCCAAAAACGTTTTCACTTGATATTGCTTTTGGCTTTATTGAATTATTTAATTTATAAAATTTTTGTTGTGGTTTTACAAATAAATAAAGTCAGGATTTGACAGTACATCGTCAGGATCTGACAGGACTAGCTGAAATAAAATCTATTTTTGTTTCATCACAGATTCATCTTTTGTAAATAATAAAATTAAAAATTAATATACTCATTACAATTATAATACAAATAGAAGGTCAACAAATTAATAACTAAATAAATTCATTAATAATAAAGTTCTGTTTTTATGAGCAATGTCGCTAACAAATAAATTATTGTAAATGCAAATTAATTCAAATTATACCTATTTGCGCAAATGCAAGTAACACCATTAAATTAAGTTGTGGTTCTAAATTTCCCGCAGTAAATTTTTACTTTGTTATGGTACAACATAATATGATAGATATGTGAATACAATATAATATAATATTTACTACAAGTAATTTACAAATTACAAATTTCGAAATAAGAGGTAATTGAAGATCAGGCAAGTTAAAATTCGATTTGAATTGTATTCTTAAGTTAAAGATGTTAACGTTGCTATTTGTCAAGAATATTTTAGAAAATATAATTTAAAGATATTTTAGAGAATTTGAAAAACAAAAAATAAATTAAATTGAAAAAAACGTCACTGATAAGAGCCGAGAAGGAAGGAAAGGCATCTCTAAAAGAATCAGAGCAATCACAGAAGAAAAATGTTGAGAAGAAAATCAATAACAATAAAAAGATAAAGCCAAAATGAAAGAAAAGCATTAGTTATGAACTTCAGTAATTAAGGAAACTTATTAGAATAAATAAATGAATTAATACAGCGCAGTCACGACAGTCAGCAGTCAAAAGTCAGCTATTTTAAGAAAATTCCTCTAGTGCTACATTTTCCAAAATCAGATAACAATAATGCATTTTTTATATCTTAGATTTCAGTGAGTAGGTATCGTTTCCATTCGAAACACTATTGTAGTAAAGTGTCTTATTCCTTCGTGCGGTGACTAAATATTACATTAAGTCTCTAGGGACGAATATAATATGCTCACGCGTAAATGTACCTTGTTTTCGTCTACCGGCGCTCAGTCATATTATGTATGTTACTTTGATATTCGATTAATAAGCAACCAATAATAATTATTTTAAATTTAATTGGCACATTGCGTACAATTTTAAACTTTAAATCACTTTTGTGAAACCCACAACTGGTATCTGTAGTATAATGTAAGCTTTAAATATAAATTGTTTTCCGTCGGAAGAAAACGACAAAATTATTCCGCAGCTAAGCGGGTGAATATTGTGTAATACTATGTGTAGCATTACTGAAACAGCAGTTGTGTTTTCACATTCACATTCAGAATGAAATACAAAGTGATCGTAATTTCAAAGTGTACAATAATTTCACCAGAAAACACCGGTATTGTTTTTAGTGTCGCATTATTGATTTTTCAAATTTATTACCTAATAAACATTTCAAAAACAAAATTCCCTGGCTTAATTTTGGCGTGGTATATACTCATATAGCTGACACGATGAAAGCAGAAAGAACCTTGATTATCATTTCAGCTACTCCGCTTATTACATTTTCCGACAATGAAAAACCTGTATAATAATTTTTAAACGAGCAAAATAAATAAAATTTAAAGCAGACTGTAATAATAAATTTGTAATATTAAAATTTTTGTTTTAATATTTGAATTAACACCGAATGAACTACGAGGTGATAAAAACAATAAAAGGTTTAATGAAAATTAGTAATTAAAAATATAGAGATGAATATTAAAATTGTTAGAGCGTTCACATTTATTTAATAAAGAATTATTGCTGTAGAAATTTATGTTACTTTCCTTTGTTCTATAATCATTTAATTGCAGTTAAAACATTTTTTATTCAAATAGCAAAGCTTCTACCTAAAAAAAATTTGAATAGGTAGTCTTTATGTTAAAATTTTCGAACAAGAATTTAAAAAGAAAATTAGCTTAATTATAAACTTTATTGGGGAAAACGAAAGAGTGCCTGCGAATTCTCAGTTATATTAGATGTATTTCAAGACATGCAATTAAAATGAAGTATTTTTTCATTGGGTTTCCGATTATTTGAGTGGGCAAGATTTACAAGCTGAAAGATATTAAATTTCAATGTTATTATAAAAAATGTAAAATATAAAATGCAACGATGTATAAAAATTCTTTGTAAAACTTTTATTAATGCAGAGTAAATTACAGAGTGGTTGAATTAAAACAGTAACAATATTAATTAATTTTAAGAAATAGTAATGCCAATTAATTTGTCAATACCACAGAAATTATTGTGTTTTATTCCATGTATCTACTATTATTTTCAGCTACCGGTAGAGTATACCAACGATTCTTGTTTGCCGCTGAAGGTAGGAGGTCAGAAGATAGAATATCAGATATAGTTTTTCAACTTAGAGTTTACTTTGTAGCAAATTTATTACCATCATAATTCCAGATTGGTATTTCAATTGAAAAATTTTGAGAATGTATATTGTGCAAAATAGGATTTATACTCTCTCTAAAGTATATTATTGATTTAAGAACAGTAATATTTTTAATTATATAACTTTCTTAATTAAAAATTTAAACCCGTTTATATTTTAAAAGTTTCATTAACTCGGAATATTTGAACGTGGGTTTCAAACAAATATTAAATTTGATATCTTACAGAAACCCTTATTAATTATGTCTAAATAAATGTTAAAATATCAGTTATAAAATACCTAAATAATTATAATTTTCAAAGTTTAAATGCTATGGTAACGGATTTTGCAGCTTTCAGTAGGAAAGCTGTTGTTACGATTGTACAGAGTTGGCTCCTGCATTGTAGGATCATAGGATCGATTCCCCGTTGTTACCAAACTATTATTTGCGCCGTGCTTCAGATTTAAGGTCAGGCTGTAGGTCAGAAAGTAACAACTGCTAACTTGTAATTTTGTATTCTTTGTATCTGATCTTGAAGTTTTTACCAGATTATCCCATATATCTTTTGTTACAGTTGTTGCACTTCAGTTCACAGATTCCGCTTTCTATTTAGTTTTTTGCTAGACAAGAAATAAAATACAAACGAAAAATAGAACCACGGTTTACCGCACCCTTGCTTTCCGGTGAACGCCCAACGTCACATTGCTGCAAATATTGGAATAAAATACGATTTATTGGATTATGGCCAGTTATATTAAAAACAAAATGGAATTTTTAAATTTTTACATAACTTGCAAATCGCGATAAAATGAGAAAGTAGAGAAGAAAAATGTTTTAGAATGTTCTTAGCTACGTACCTACTCGTAAAATAAAACAGAAACTTTTCTGTTTCTAGATTTATATTGTTGGTAAATTGCTTTTTGGAAATACAGTTCTGCAGTTTCCAATTGAATTTTATATTTTTATTCCAGATTTTTTCGAGGTTTCTAAAATCCTCGTTTAACAATAAATTTTAATAGGGGAATGTAAACAAAAACGGGATATCTGGTTTCAACTTTTGGATTTAGAATAGAAATACATTTATTCAGAAAGTTGTATTGTGAACTTGGCATTACAATAATTTGTTTTGGTGGTTCCCGATCCTTAAAACCCAGTTGGTTTTCAGCTTTGATTAGCGAAAAGGTTTAGTTCGGTTTCAACATTTTTCAGGTTTCAATGCAAATATTTGGAAACAGTTATGTTGATTACAAACTTTATATGAATAGTTAGTGAATTTTAACATTTAAGTCACACTAAGTTCAAGTGTTCTGCACGCTCTGTGACCAAAATTTCTATTGTTGCATTGTTAACAATTTCCGGTATAGCTATCTTTTAATTGCCAAATGTTTCTCACATCAATTATTGCAGTAATTATGTGATTTTTTCGAAGGGTTTATTGATCTTCCAGGAAACTGGAATTACTGCCCAGTTAGCAATTTCGGCCATTCTTCAAAGTTCCCAGCAGTGTTTTGGTATAATGTTTATAATTGGGAGATTTCGTTCATTATTACAAAATATATTATATCACTGCAATGTCATGCCAACTGCATTTGACAAACAGAACCTGCATACAAGGCCGATGCGTCGTTCTCACACAACGGAATACAACCATTAATAAATTTCAAGTGCACAATTATTAATTGTTACTATTGTAGATTCAGAATAACATTTTTTATTGCAAAATTACACTTTGACACTTCACATTTTTAGTCATCGCTCACCTCTTTACTGTACTTTACGTAAAAAGATGTAACGGTGAAGTACTCACATTTGTTTATGTTATGGAAAAGTACGTATACCGGTAAAAGTTCACATTTTCCGGTAAATGTACACTTATGCCTACACTTATGGTAAAAGTACATTCAATGTGATTTTCCCAATAGAATTAGGAATATTTGCATATGTACCAAGTGATGTTGGGAAAAGTATATTGAGACTTCACAAAAATTAGTTTTTAAATGCAATTCAAATAATAATTCAAACTATTAACTTCGATATTCATTTAAACTAATTGAAAACTAAAAACAGCGTAATAATTAATTTAATCTATGTTTCAGCATGGATTGCTACTGTAGCATTTTGAAAATATTTAGTTATTTTTTTCTAAATTGTAATATAGATTCTTTTTATAACAAATTGCATTCGTCAACTCACTTTTACCAAGGTTGTTCACATGTGTACATTTACCGGTAATTGTAAAGATAACGCTGTCTTTTATATTATTCACCGCACTCTTACCAACTCCCATGGAACCTGTACACATTTACCGGTAAATGTATACATTTTCCAGTTACGTACTTTTTCCATAACATTTACAGCACACAACAGATTTAGCCAATAGCAAGTTTTCATTTTAGTGCGGTTGTCTAGGTGTACTGATAATTTAGAAAATGTACTGTACTGTAAACCAAACAGTCAGTTATGCAACCGCATTAGCATGCGTTTATGAAGATTGTCCTATTTGTTTTTTGCTTCAATTCTAAGTTTGTTTGTTATGCTATTTTATGTAAACCGTGGTTTCTAGGAGTCTTTCGACGATTTAAGTTCACTTATGTTCAAGTGTGCACTTAAATAAATAAATTTTTCTAAGTTTTAAATTGACCTTTACACCTTCATTTAATCACGAAAAACAAATTATAAAATTTTAAAATAAAATATAAAACTTTTAAAACTGTGTTTTTGCATTTCTTGATGTTGACACCAAAATGACAATCAAAAAGAAACAAATTACTGTCTTTGTATGAAAAATAAGCAGAATTTATCGCTTATCGTGATTTAATGATGAATAGGTATATAAACATGTTAAGTTCAAGTGCAAAAATAAATTTTAAGTCTAACTGAAAAGTGTTTTGTTTTTTAAATACTTATCTGTATAAGTATTTTTGAGATAAATTTCGAGCATATCTACAAAACAAAGTAAAATATTTTCAATTATCATTGGATCAGTAAAAAACGGTGCCTTAATCGTGTAACAATATGGTGGTACCAAAACTATACCTAATTTATGGAAGTCCGCCATGCAGAGCCGTGTTTATCACGGCCAAAATGCTAGGCATCACTCTCGATATAAAGGAAACCTTTTTGGGTACCGACACACCGAACTGTAAAGAGTTATTTGAGGTAAATAATAAAACAATAATAATATTTTATATTTTTGCAAAAATTGAATCTTTTAGCTTAATCCGAAAGGCACAGTCCCTACTCTGGATGACGACGGAAAAATTTTAACCGACAGTCATGCAATTAATTGCTATTTGATAGAAAAATACGATCCCAACAATTCATTATACCCCAAAGACATCTACAAACGAGCTTGCGTGCATGAAAAATTCCATTTCGACACAGGCACTGTATTTGCTCAATTGCAGATGATATGGGTAAGATTACCAATTTTTTGTTTTGTTCAGATTTTTAAAACTTTAGTTTTACAGGTGGGATTTATGAATAAGGAATTTAAGACTATTCCAGACGCTAAACTTGAACGAATTTATAAAGTTTACCACGTGTTAGAAACATATTTGACGAAAAATAAATGGGTTTGTGGTGAAGATATGACTCTTGCCGATATCAGCATTTACACCAGTATCACAGGTTTACAAGTATTAGTTGCAATAGACGAAGCAAAGTATTCCAATATTTTGGATTGGATGAAGCGCATCAAAGAATTGCCTTTTTTGTCACAAGATGATGAAGCAATGAAAGGATACATGACTTGGCTAAATACAATACTATAATAAAATTTATTATAATGTTGACAGTTTCTATAAACAATGCAAATTAAATTTTTTATTGCTGCAATAATTATATTTGGGTTATCTGCTATTCAGTGGAATGATTACTTACTTTGATGCTAAATTTTATTGAGAAATATTTACAAAACTGAAATAAAGCAAATGTGGGATATCCAAATTGCGTATACATGGAGTGTACGCCAAGCACTCCGCATTAAGTTGACTTTCTAATGTTTTGCAGCGATAAAACCGCATTTTAATAAAAAGTTTTTTTAATTTTCAGTGGAGGTAACCACAATATTTAAGTGCTTGGGTACATAATCTTTTAAAGTTTATTATAATTATTATATAGTGAGTATATTTCTATGACCGCCACTGTATATAATTGTCATGGTAAGTAGATGTTAGGAAGAGTTTGCATGTGAATAGTGTAGATTCCGATTCCAGTTTTAAGCAGAACTTCTGAGATCCCTTTTTATTCTCTAGGTCCTGCAAAGACTTAGATATTGAACTGAGTAAAACTAGTTTGTGTATCTATAAAATAAACGTAAACCTTCGGCTTTTGAAACTGGGAGGTGTGGGGGTGTAACCCCCTCCCCCCAGTAAACTAGAAATATTATTGTAATCAGAAGAAAATATCTCATCTTAAACTGAAAGAGTTCAGTAGTAAACCTTCGCCAACGAGAATGTATAAAAAATTTAATTCAGGTTTATAGCAATTATGCTAACATTTTAAATAATAATTAATTAACTAATTAGTTTAATAAAAATTAAAAAAATTAATAATTAATTATTATTAATTATTTTAAATATTTAAATAAATAAGTATAAATAAATAAAATTAGTATTCAAAACTGAATGCTGTTTTAAAAATAATATAAAAAATAACTTCATTGTACATTGCACATTTGTTAATTTATTATTAGTTTATGTGTAAATTTCCGTTTATTTATCCATTATTTTCTTACAAAATTTTTTTATTATTAAGAGATCTGTTGTGTGCGGCCGCTAAACTGTTACCTTCAAAATGTTGGTCGTGTGAAAAGGGTATCGTTTACCTTTACGCTATGAAAGGCGTCGTTTGCAAGACCTATCCAATAGAGGCAGTGGCGGCTCGTGGCTGTTAAATTTAAGGAGGCTAATCATAGAAAACAGATTTCTTAAGAATTTCTACAATTTCTTTGAATTTTCTAAGACTTTTTAAAATTTTCTAAGAGATCTCTTCAAACAGAACCAGCACTGCAAGGAACTTGCAAAAACCTTTCAGGGTTCTTATACCTGAGAGGGGAAAGGAATGTACCGAACAGGAGCTAAGGGGCTCGATATGATACCATCTAGTATACAGATGGTTCTACAACGGAAATTAGCACTGGAGCAGGAATCAGTAGTCGCAGAACGAGAGATGTATTCAGCATAAACCCGGGCCTCCAACGCAACTGTCTTTAAGGCAGAAATAACTGAAATAACAGCCTGTGCAGAGGAAATGTTGCGAAGGGCTTATGAAAATAAGCGAATTTGCATCTTAACCGACAGCCAAGTAGCACTAAAAGCCCTGGAACGAGTGGAAACATAATTCAAGGTTGTAAAATACTGCCTCGATGTGCTGGTGATACTTGCACAAAAAAAAAAGCTTAACGCTGAGTTGGGTGCCAGAACACACTGGAATAAAAGGCATCGAAGCAGCAGATGCCTTAGCCAAGGTAGCTCGGCTCCGCTAGCGCTCCGCCTCGCAAATGCAAAAATTGCTTGTCAAACAAAGTTTCACTTTTAATCCGACTAAGACAATGTACTATTGTTTTTTATAATAAAAAAACCCGTTTTACAAAAGTTTTGTTTGAAATAAATGAAAATTTATTTAGTAGATGACTTTTTACTTTTACAACTTAACTTGAAATTAAGGTTTAATTAATTTTAGTCATTACAGAACTTCATATTATTTAAATTTTCGAATCGTTTCTTACAATTTTTAAATCGTTTTTGAAATTTACTTTAGTCAAGTTTTATAGAATTTGCTTATATTACTTTCCTATAAGGTGCAATGGACTTGATGTCTATTCAGCATTTTTCGTTATTTGTTTATTTACGTAAATTGTACAGTTTTTCAAATTATTATTTAAAATTTATAATTTAGTTTTGTATTCAAATTATGATGATTTCAAGAATTGTGTTTTAAAATTTAATTTATTTCTAACAAAATTTCGTGATAACATAAAAATTTTATTTTTGGTAAAACCTTGTTTTAAAATATTTTTTGCCATGTTTGTATAAAAAAACTTTTCTTAATGTGCAAAATTTTGTTATAACTTAATAATTTCAACACAGCAAAATGCAATCTTTTGCGTTTAAAAAATTTTGTGTGCTTTTATTTCATTTTACATTATTTTAAAATTTATCATATCAGAAAAAATTTTTTTAAAATTACCCTTATCTATAAAATTTACCAAATAATTATAATAAAAAAACCCATTTTACAAAAGTTTTGTTTACCTTTGGCATCTTTAAAAACCACATTTTAATTTAATTTTCACAAATTCACCTTTCAGATTTTAAATTTTTTACGAACTTCACTTTTCATCAACATCACGCGCATTGGAAGGCCTTCCAGGACTACGACAATTGCGGATGTTCATTGGGGGTTCCTCCAATGACAAGGTAAAACATGAAATCCTCAAGCTAAGTAGACCACAGTTGAGGAAGGCAGTAGGACAGTTTACAGGACACTGCTATTTAAACAGATACCTCAACATGATTGGGGTAGTAGAAGACCCTACATGTAGGAAATGTGAGGAGGATGAAGAAACTCCAACCACATTCTATGTGTATGTCCAGCCCTATCCTCGATGAGGCTAAGACGGAGTGATGGAGTTTGGAGTGAAACAACGCGGGGTATAATAAACCAAGAGCTTCAGTGCAAGAGGGTTTTAAACCATAATCCCTTCAGCAATAATAATAATAATAATAAGAAATCTTAGAATTTCCTAAGATTTTCTCAGCGATTTTTCTCTCGCTTTTCTTGGATTATGCTATGGTACTACGTCATAAAGGAGTTATATTTAAAACTAAATGATGAAGTTATTTTTGGAGTTCTGCGCAGCTTTCAGTCAATGCATAGTAACTTCGGGTTAATTGGTCCCTGATTATGAAAATCCCGGTACATGCGATGGTTGCATCATCTGTATTATGTTCTAGGCAGATGATTCAGTTTTTGCGATAGCCTCACTTTACTTTTTGGATAGGTATTGAGGAAGAAGTATCCATCTTTTGATTAATGCAAAAAAATATTTTTCATTTATTTTTCATTTTAATAGCTTAATTAATAATGGTCTAGAATTTCAGAGGAGGCTAAGCCTACCTTGCCTCCTCCGATGATCCGCCACTGAATAGAGGACACTATTTTCTAAACAAATTACTCAAATTGATGTGTGGGATTACCAGAAAGTACCCATATTACAAAATTTTATTAAAAGTAATGATGCCTGTATTTCTTGGAGATACTAATAATTCAAAAATTATAAATTTCGAAATTTGTTTTTCAAAATTTTTCTGAAAATTTGTTTTTCAGTGCTTACCGAGAATCCTTGGGCTATTTGGCATACTGTAAAATTTAAAATTCAAAAATCACCGTTAATTTGATTTATTAATAATAAATTAAAATTTTATTCTATAAATAATTTCCGAAAGTTCCGAAAATGTTGGCCGCATTACCCCTTTGAATTTCCAGTCTAATTCGTTGAATGAAGAAAGACTTGGCAGGACGATCACCGGATTTTTTAATTGAAATTTTTCCAATCTCCTCATCACAATTCTTCGAGTCCAATGTGACCATGTACCAAGAGTTTCCACAGCAAAGTCTAAAAATTCAAAGTGACCACTCAGACTAGCATTTTTAAAAATTTTTTAATTTTAAACAGTCAATGCTGCTGGTCCTTCCGACCTATCCGTTGATGATTTTATAGATAAACTATAGGTATCTACTTGTTTAATCTACTAAACAGTTAAGTTTCTAATAAACAACATATGTATTTTTGTCCAAAACTTTTTGTATAAAAATCTAAAGTAAATCTGGTGTAGTCAAAATATTAACATCGAAAAAAGCAGTTCAGCTGCTTAAGTTTGCTTAGAAAATTAACAAATTAATTATTTCGGCAAACTGTTTAATTAAAAAGCAAATTTTAAAATGTAGCCATTTGTGAGTGTCAGTTTATAAAGTTTCCGCCGTTATTCTAGTCTCGAGTTACATTATGCAAAGATAACAATTTTCATTTTTACCAAATAATACAACATCAAGTCTGCGCTTCTTTATAGCTCATTACCATATTTTTTTTTATAAAAAAATGTATTTTTATATTTTATCTTACAAGATTTACTGCTGATGTTAAACAGGCTGTATTTTTTATATTTGGTGAGGAAATAGGATAATTGCCTTAATTAAGTTAAAGAGCAATTAATAAAATTATTGAAGTAATACCGGTTCTGCATTTCAGTAATTAAAGCAATCATTCAATCATAATTAAAATGTAAGTGTAGGTATCCGCAACCTACAGTTTAGTATTATTTTGAAAATATTCAAAAAATAATCAAACCTCAATGACTGGTGTTTATGTAACTGTTTAAATTCAAATAAAAATAATAATTAAATTAGTTAATAGTCGTGCAATTCATTGCTGTAGAATTATTAGAAGTAGGTATCATTGTTTACGCCTATTGCGAGAGCATAAAACGTTATTTCACAAATTATTTATTTACGTAAATTATAAATTATTAATGTCATTGTATAAAATCATTCCGATGTAAATATGCAATTATTACATTAATTTCAATTAACGAAAGCGTATACAAAAGCTATAATTCTAAAATTGAATTATTGAAGTACTTTAAAATTTAATCAATATAAAATTTAATTTTTTAAATAAACTCATCGATTTCCTAAACATTCTTGCTTTTAGTGGAGTGGTAAATGCAAACATCAATATTAATTAATTAATTTTTCAGTAATTAATGAAAACCCGGTTATATTCTCATTTTTCATTTTTCTTAGTTAATTTTGCAAAAACACGATTTGGTTAACAATTTCCATCAATTAATATCATTCTAGTCTTATTTTTTAAAATGCACGGATTCATAATCAACACTTCAATGTAAACCACACACTAAACGATGAATTTACGAGTCTCTGGAATAAATAAAATTTAATTTAACAAATTATGTACTTTATTGAAAAAAAAACACAAAAACAAAACTCTTAAACTTATTCAAATACTGACGATTTTAAGCTTCGGGGAAAAGTTGAACTTTCACTGGAGCTTCGGTGAGATAACACTTGTATGCTCCTATAGCACGTTTATTTACTGGTAAAGTTGCAGCCGATGAGCAAGATTGAAGTACTTTAGCTACATCATCTCCCGATACACCAGAAGGAACTTTGGCCTTAATCACATCAGGTTGAATGGTTCCAGCATCATCAAGGAATCCAATGCGTTTAAACATGCAGGTAAAGAAGTCGTCCAATTTAGTATCTTCTGCAAAGTCACCAGCGCGAGCTTTGGCGACTAATTGTGCATCAACCCCGCTGCTACCAAGACAAACTTTGAAATGTTCCTTCAATTTTGCCGTTTGTTCAGCAGTCAAAGTCTGGTTAAAAGTTAAAATTAAAAAAAATTATAAAATAAAATTGTTTGTAATACATACTTGAGCTGCTGCTGCTGCAATAACGATGCACAATACAATGAACAATTTCATGTTGATATTTTATGTGTGTGTTGCTCAACTACAGAGGTGAGTAAGTGTGATTCCAGAAAAGCGGTCTCAAGTTTATATAGAAGAAGAAATATCGAATCAAGATCAAGGTACATTTTGTTACGTAATATTGATTCTAAATTGTATTAGCATTTTATGGAATAATGTTATTATAATTAATTTAAATCGGTTTTTTATACAATTTACACAATTTAGTAATTAATTAATTAATATTAAAGGATAATCTATGTATAGGTATATTTCTATTGTTTTTATGCAGGTTATTAATATTTGATGTTTTATGATCTTATCACAAGCTTCAATCTATTCTTTTAAAGATAATGTAAACGACGTTTTTATGTAAAAATTTATAAAAACAGAAGCAATTAACAATAATCTATTAAATTTTTAAATAAAATTAAAAAAATATATAATGAGTTATAATTTAATAATTTAATCTAAAAATACTTATATTACAACACGATATGTACAATAATTAATTGTTTTTCAATTATTATTAAACTTAGACGAATTTATTTATAATCTTAGATTTTTAAATAATTGGGAATAGGTCATTACATTCTTCAACTATAAATATAAATAGCCCCTTTATCTTTATTCTTAAAATAATAATATTGTTTAAATCAGGAAATTTATTAATTTTTACGTGTCAGTCACTACGGTAATTTTGCTGTGGAAAATTTGACAAGATTGTTATTTTTTTAAATTCGAGTGTCACATATGATTAGCTTAATTAGAAAAATTAAAAGGAAAAGACATTGGCTCTTAAAAAAGGACAATTAATCTGTTTGGAATATTTTGCTACTGCATATTTAATTTATTTACTGTACTTTCACTAATGCATATTTATCTTAGTTTGTTTACAACTCATAATAAAATAATAGGGGCCAAATGGGATAATTTGTGACGCCGTGATCAACTTTTTTTGTTTTGCGTGTTATAAATACTTCATCGATCGGAACACTAAAATTTTAAACTTACCCCCAGGGGGTCAAAATAAATTTATTTTCTCGAATACGTACCTGTAACAAAAGAAAATTCAGTTAAAAGGTTAGACATAATAATTATATTATTATATTATTATATAATTATTATATTATAATAATTATAAAAATTTATATTTTAGGTCAAATACAAAATGTTCCAAAATTACTTTTCATCTTAATTTTACTTTAAACTCCTTTTTATCTTGTTTTTCTTCAACTAATTTTTAATTAACTTTTAAAATTTTTTTGAAGATTATTAGTTTATTACTTTAAACACCCTTCCTTTTTCCTTGTTTTTCATACCCTATTTTTAATGTTGTTTTTTATATTTGAGATGAGACTCCAAATTCAATTATAATACATAGCTTCATTTTAGAATTTCTTTTTGCGTAATTTGTAACTAAGCGTTAAAATTCGTACATTGCAATCCATGAATTTTAAAATTTTTTTGGGGGGATATTGTCTACCACGAGTTATTTAGATATAAAAAAATGTATTAATATTTTTACATAAACTACTATCCTTGACGGAACTTAAACAGTTTAGGGTCTTCAGCAATATTTTTAATTTACTTTTTGATTACTTTTTTTAATTTAATTTTTGACGCCGAACCAATTTCAAGTGGCCGCTGCCTAGTCGACTGTATCAAATTGTACTGGAAAATGCCAAATGACCGGTAACAAGAACAATAAAAAATCAATCATTTGCATCACAATAAAATTAATTTCAAGAAATGTAAAATAGTATATTATACAACAATGAAGCAAAGTAGCTTTGCTTACAATTTCAATTTATATATTATAATGTACAAAAAATAATTTACATTTCAGTATTATTCGATTTTCTTTAACTGGTGTAGATGCAGAGCCGGAACTAGGGTATGATGTGCCCGCGGCGACTTTGAAAGTTGCGCTTCTACTGAGGGGCTGAAAGGGAACCCTCTAGCATATAGCGCCGCAGGCGAAAATTTTAAATGTCAAGCGCTCTATTGTAAAGTTAAAAAGTCGCGATACAAAAATATTTTCAAAAAAATAGGTTTAATAAAGCAAATTTATTTAAAAAATATATTAAAGAACTAAGGACGCAGCAGCAGGTAGTTGATTTACGCGTGGTAAAGGCTATAGTTATCCTGCTAATCTTTAATTATATTTTATATTCTAGGATTTTATCTCACGATTTATTTGAAGGGGGTTTTGACCTCCAAAATCTCCACTCAGATACGGCCCTGCTCACCAGGACCGTAAAACGCAAGGGGAATTTATTTATTTTTTTTTTAAGAAAAATTTTAAAATTGAAAATTTGGCGTCACCTAACTAGATCGCGCCCGTGGCGGGCGCCTCTCTCGCCACGCCCTAGTTCCGGCCCTGTATAGATATAAACTAAACTATAATTAATAATGTCCTTACTAATAGTCACGGATTAATCCGAGATTCAAGATTAACTCTCGAAATAGCAGCTTTTGCTACGATACTGTCTAAATTCCAGTAACCTCATTGGTAAATCCTAGGATTATCTTAAATCTCGGATTTCTCGGATAATCCGAGACTAAAAATAAAAAAAAAAAGAATTTACCAATGATATTACTGGAATTTAGACCGTATCGTAGCAACAGCTGTTATTTTGAGAATTGATCTCGATACTCGGATCAATCCATGACTATTAGTACGGGCATTAGTACGGACATGA
Source organism: Cantharis rufa (assembly GCA_947369205.1). Classification (NCBI taxonomy): domain Eukaryota; kingdom Metazoa; phylum Arthropoda; class Insecta; order Coleoptera; family Cantharidae; genus Cantharis; species Cantharis rufa. The sequence continues at coordinate 94,282,998 of OX376303.1, forward strand.
GTAAAACAATCTAAATATAATACAAAAAAATTAATCTTTTTCAAAAATCATCGAATTTGTTATATTTTCTGATTTTCCAGAGGTTTTTCGAGTATCTACTACTAACACAATGACACGGTACTAAAGATATAATTTTTTAAAAATTGCAAAAAAAACACGGTGAAACTAATATTTTTGAAAAGAAGTTTTATACATTTCTGGTCGAAATTAGCAGGCGGGATATTAAACGAGGCTAAGCCTAATTTAGAACCAAGCCGTGTACGGAAAATTAATATTTTTCTTCCATGCTGTTTTTACATGAAAACATTACAATACAATGAATAAGAATAACTCCTTTTTATCACTCAAATCAATGTTAAAAAGTAGAAAAGTGGTTTTTTATATTAACTGATGCATAGTTTTTCAGCAGTTATTTCAAAAGATATCTTATCTTTAACTGACAGTAGCAATCATTTAGGATTTATTTTAGAAACATTTTCTCTGAAACTAGTTACTAAATTAAACTCTTAATGACTATTAAAACACGTTTCTAATAGCACAGCTGGAATCTACTTATAAAATAAGATTCGCTTATTTAAAAAAAATAAGTAATATTTTGTCAAGAAAATTAATACTTTAATTGAGTTTTATAATTACATTTTTTTGCGGTATAACTTGTTTATGTCGTCCTTACTGCTGGAGTTACTATTTTACGATGGGAAATTTTTCATTTTATCTAAAAAATGTCCATATTTGATACCCGTATGTTTAATCGATTCTGAGATATTCAAATTTGTTTGAATATTTTTGAATGTAATTAATTATAAATATTCACAAAATTTTAACGACTAATTTTAAAGCAGTAATAAAAATTATTTTAGATGTACCTATACCTAATAGAAATGCATAAATTAAAAATTCAAAGACCAAAATTTCTAACTTTTGTTAGTTGCAAAATGTATTTGAAAATGAAGTTATGGACTGGTGGTCAAAAATATGTTTAACCCTCCGTTAGTCGCGTGGTCTACGATTGTAGACCATGCTAATGTATTTCTTATGGAGCTTAAAATAGCGCGACTAACGGAGGGTTAAATTTAATTTAATACATGTATATTATTTAATTTCAAAAAATCTCAAATTAATATTGCAACAATATCTCTTCAAGGGTCAGTTGTGAGTTCGATCGCCGATCAAGTACATCGGATTCTTAGACTGCGTATCCTTCAGAAGATTCAACAGTTTTGCGATATTATATGTTTAAATAGGTCTATGGAGCTTTCCAATATTATATCAATGATTCAATTTCCCGAAAAAATAATTTTTCTTTCATAGAGCTTTATAATTATCTTGTAAACTACCCTTGAACTAAATAGTACTAAGAGAAGTCAAAAGCATTTAAAAAATGGTGTAACGATTAATCCTACAAAAAGCGGAACTGGTTGTGTTTACCAAATAGAGAAAGTTGTGCGAAAATGTCATACAATTAAACGGCACTCTTCTCAAAGTAGTAAAAGATGTCAAGTACAGCTGGAACTGATACTGGGTAGCAAGCTTATTTGGGAAAAATTTTTAATTTAAAATCGATTAGTCATACATTTACAGTAATACTCCAAGAGAGAAAACGTAATATTTTCTAATTTTGAAAAAAGTAATTTTTTTTAAATCATATAATTTCTAGTTTGACTGTAACCTTCCGATGTGTCCAGTAAAGTACCACTTTATTATCTTGGTACATAATGTGCTATTTTATTTTTATTATTTTATTCAAATTTTTACTGAGATTTTTACCAAAATTACAATAAAATAAAAATTTTTCATTTACTCTCGATAGTATATTATTGTTTTCTTGACTTTGTATTTAATTCATCATCAAGTACAAAGGTGAAAAGAGGTAACATATATTCTAATTTTAAAAATTACGAAGTAAAAGTAAACTTTATTTTTCAAGTGGAACATGTTGTTTTACATCGCACTTCCTGCTCAATCGCGAATATTAAATAAGTACTAAGAAGTAAAAATTACATTTTTATAAAATCCTAGTAGGAAAATTACTGATCTAGATAGAAAAAAGAACCTTGTAAAATTAGTTTTGTTCTTTGATCTTCTGATTCAAGATCAAGTAACTCAAAAAATTAAAAAAAAAACATTATATAATAATAAGTTTGTAAAATTTAGTTGACCTTTCAATAATTAATAGTAATTATTGTGGGAGTTAGATCATTTTACATGAGCAATAATTGATTTGCACGGTTTTTTGATCTCATAAATAATAAAAGCGCGGCTTTACGGCCGCGCACACAGAGAAATACAAATAATTGTAGTAGCAACTAATTTTTTTTCAATCACTAATTTAATTGTTAAGTAATTAAATAATATTTTGTTGTCGAAGTTGTTTTCTTTTAATAGCAGTTTAGATATTTATATAGCAACAGGACTGCAAGAGAAAATAATCGGAAAAGCCAAGTGTGCAAATAGTACAAAAAAATAAGATATAATATAAGTCAATTATTATTGACAATTAAATTAATCTGCTATATCTACGTTTATTAAGTTCGAGATGGTTAATTAATGATTTTGAAACAAGATTTTGAGATGGAAGACGTTAAAATTAAATTTGTTATAAATCAATATTGTTGATGACGCTTATAGAACTTGTTTAAATTTAAAAATTGACAAATAAACAAGGATATAAAAATATTACAATTTGAAAAAAGCATAATTAATAAAAAAACTGTAGCTTCAATGAAGGCGATATATATTTTCCGTAAGTTGTTTTACCAATATATTTACATTGTTGTTATGTTTAAAATACAATAAAAAGTGGAATTACTTTTATCTGTCATGTTTAATGGACTGGATGAACAACATCATCAAAATCAAGAAATAATAATAAGTTTCATCATAATTAAATAAAAACGGTATTCTTCATTATTAATTTCAAGGTATATAATTCTCGTTTATATCACCTTGGTGCAAGCATTTTATTAAGTAACAATGCAAATAAACTAACGTAACTTTGGGTTATTCAAGAAATATCTACTGTTCAATTAAATTGCATCTGAAATCGAGAATGTTATATTTTTGTAACAGATAAAAGTGAAAATAAAATTTAGATTTTTTTCAATGTTTCAGTAATTGAAATTCAGTTCTTCAAAAGCTTCCAGTTTACTTTCAAATCGAGTGCGTCTGAAATAACAAAGCCAATTGCTTTGCCAAGGATTTACTATATTATGGTAAGGAATATAAAATAATAATTTTGAAAAAAATAGTACAAGTTGTAACCATGGTAATCTAGCAACAAACTTGGATTACAAACTTCAGTTTTACTGATTGTGGAATGTGTGCCAAGGAAGAGGTCAACTGCGGGAAGCCATGCAATGCGAGTGCATTAAAAGCTATGTGCAAAGTGCATATCAAATTTTGCAAAAATTCTGTACATTTTTATTTTAATTAATTACAGTTTTAATAAAGAAAAGTGTAGGAATTAATTATGTGAGTAATATCTACAATTTTTTATAAAAATGGTTAACCTTCGTACTTATCCAATATTAGATTTAATCGTGTAAGTTCTTTTTGGAGAACACGGTGCTTTTTGAATAAAAATTAAAACTGGTTAAAATCAAAATAAAAACTTGTGTTAGTCATATTACCATCGTGAGAGAACAAAGTTCATTAAATTATCACGTTGACAACTTTTTATGAGTAACCTACCTGTTTTGCAAGTTAAATTTTCTGTAATTAAATTTTTTAGTTCATCACTTGAAATTTTAATTTTTAAATCATATTTCACTTGACTTTTTTTTGATAATAATTTTAATTTGAGTTTTATAAGTGACAAGGAACTAGGCTGAAAGCTCTTGGAGAAAAACAGAACAGAGAACAGTGCTGCTTTTCGTAGCGTTTCTCCATCACAATAAGCACGAACTGCAGCTTATCAAACAACGCAAAAAATAAAAAGGTACATAGACGATTTTACTTTTAGAAAAAAAAATAATTTTTTTTAAATTCAAATTTCCTTTTTTTGGGTAAAAATTTTTAACATTGGGGTAACTAAGAGTTAGGGGGTGAGTTCTATCGCTACGCAAAGTGCTTAGACTAGTCTCCCCTTTCTATCTACAAAAGTTTCTTTCACGGTTTTTCGATATTAAATTTAGTGTAGTTCAAGAGAGGTGGATTTAAGATGGTTCGTTTTCAAATGTGAGCACTGCATAATTATATTCCTTAATAAATAAATTATTTCAAATTCTGCTCACATATCTCAGAAGTTTGGTCTTTGCAGAAAGGAGCTTTTCTTCATTTTTTAAAAAGTATTATGTAAGAAGCAAAGTTGACGGGTCTAGCTCTACTACGTAACATACCGTGAAATTGTACTAAATGCCGATAACATTATTGAAAAAAATCTCTAAAAGTAGCAATTGGAAACTTAAGGTTACACTATACAACTTGAAGCTACTTACTTTAATTTTTTTTAAAATTTGTTTTTAATTTATTAAAAATGCAAATAATATTTTTGTTGTTTCTACTAAATTTAATTTTTTGTTATTTAATAAATTTTATTTCGCCCCCCCCGCATTGGGGGATCTAGAGGATGACTTATTGACATAATGCTAATGGTTTTGGTAGGTACTCAATAAAAGAAGGGTAATTGACGAATCGCAAAAATCGCTTAGTGGAAAATTACTTTTAGTATTTTAGAGTACTTAAATGGCTCATTATAATGAGTCACTGGAAAATTACTTACGATATATTTATTCAATGTGCGATTTATTTTTACTGTATAGTAACTTCCTCGAAAATTCCCAATTGTAAATTTAAATTTAGTCTTTAAAAAATTGGCCTTACATGTGTGCCTATTGTGTTGTCTTATTATTAATTAGATTGCTCAAGTTGTAATCCCGTAATCTCATATTTGTTTTAGATTGGGATTTAAAATGAACCATTCGAAGATGCATTACGGAAGAACAGAGGCTCGGCTCCTTATATAAAAGATGGTACCAATTATCGCCATAAATGGTATTATCAAAGTCAGTCTTCCCTGGATTAACACCGGATCTTAGCATACAATATTAATCTAAATTTTGTTTTAGATGACATCTGTTTTAGGAACCCGAGTTTTTCAAAACATCTAAATGATCCCAAAACTGCGTTTTCGATAAGAAAGCTAGCTGATGTGGGTTAACTATAGAGGCAAATGTTAAAATTTAAAATTCAATTTTATTTAATACAGCAAAAATGGAAAACTTGAAAATAAAATTTGAAAGAATCGATTTACGAGATCCAGTCACTTGCGAAGGATGTTTAGAAATTGCTATTCAAAATTTACGTTCAACCATCGGAAGAGGTTTGCTTTCGAATTTAAACTTTTAGAATTTTTTAAAAATCTTTTATTTGAATAATCGTTGTTTACATATCTGATTCATCTAAGGAACTTTCCGTTAAATAATGTGATTTACTTCCGAGTCTAGGACAAATAGACGCCGCCGAAAAGGCCCCACCGAAAAGGCCCCGCCGAATAGGCGACAGTCACATAGACGCAGACCCATATAGGCGCCAGCCATTTAGGCGTTGAACCATTTAGGGTTAGGTTTATTTAGGCGCCAAATCTTTTTTTTTTTTCCTTTTTAATATATCTAATCAAATTTAATAAAACTGCAAAAATGAAAAAGTGTAAACTGCCTTCCGAACAAAAAGGTAGTTACTAATCCCAGATCTAAACTGCTCTCCGAAGAAAAAGATGTACACTGCTCTCCAAAAAATTACTAATCTCAGTAATACAAAGTTCATGGTGATGCAGGAAGCACATAATTAATTAAATTTATTTTATTAAAAACATATTATTTTTATCTGTTAATAGAGTTGTTCAAAATATTTTATTTTATTTTAATTAATTGCATATTGAAAAAATTTGGAAAATTAATTCGCTTTACATTCACACATTAATGTGACAATAATGATTGCGAAATAATCATTACTACTGAGACCTGAGCTCAAAATTAATACATAAAAGTTGTTGTTGGAGAGGGAGATAATTCAAATTACTTTGGTAAGAGAGCGTCCATTAAATTTTTTTCCCTCTTTTCTCACGTAAGGGTTCTTAAAATAACTAATACCCTATATATGTCTAGATTTTAGAGTGGATCCGAGATTTGCCATGGTTGCATTTGTCAAAACCGACCTTCCGCACCCTCCGTTCCGGTTTTCTTCGCTCCGGACGCTCCGGGTCATTTTGACAAACGGCGTCCTCGCTAAAAATATCCCCCTAAACCAGGCCTTCTCAAACTATGGGTCGCGACCCCAAATGGGGTCGCGTAGCAAAATTATGGGGTCGCGAGAGATTTTAATGTCAAATATTATTATCAAAAAATATTTATTTATCTTTCTTTTATATTTATATGGGGTCGCCAGGAAACTCGCAATCATAAATGGAGTCGTGAATGAAAAAAGTTTAAGAAGCCCTGCTCTAGACCGGGCAAAGTGTGCTACCAGGAAGGGAGTGGATCTCCCTCGATGTGGACTCAACGCTGTAATTTTTTTTCCTCTGAATTAAATCTTTATTTATATACTTATTTTTTTTTCATTTTTGACCTTGACGCTCTGTCAATTGGCTAGACATATATGTAAATGTAAAACCAATTCTTAAATCCACAACGTGCTGATGCACACCGGAAGGCCGAGCTAAGAAATTCTTTTAAGTCAGAGATTCGAACCTAGAATTTCCGCTCTGTAACTCAACCAGCCATGACACCAATTCACTGCTGTAATAATCTTTATTTTTAATTGGTATTAGTGTTGGGGATTTATGGGATTAATAAAATAAACCTCAGGTAGTTAGGAGGGCAGTTTACATCTGAGATTACTGGGGGCCTCTTTGCTCGGAAGGTAGTTTACATTTTATGGCCAAGTTTGGAGGACAATTTACAATTCCCGAAAAAGGCATTCTAAAATTTCCGAGTTAGGAAATGCTTCTCTGAATGGGTTTTAACAATTAATTTGTTAAAAAAAAAATAAAAGAAAATAGATACCTATCGTAAAAAAAGAACAATATAATAACTAAGAACAAAAGTAAGACAATAGTTAAAAAATTTGGCGCCTAAATCATAGAAAATGAATGACCCTATATATCAGAAACTTTGAGTTTTTCAGTAGTTTTACTCTTTTTGACTCAAATATCCAATAAGCTATCTTTTGCGTTTACTCATCTTAACAATATTATATTAATACAATAATACAGTAACGTTGCGGATGTAAGCATTGATAAAAACAGATTAAACAGACGAAATTAAACAAAAAATGTAAGAATATGTTCTGATTATAAGTACTACATATTAAACCTTTTTTAAATTTCCTAATATTTTTTGAGTGCGCACTTGGGTGGGCACTCCAAGCAACAGGGTGGGCACGTGTCTCCCTGCCCCCTGGCGCCGTTTCTGGCTGCGAGAAAGTTTTAGTTCTTTTATAACAGAATTGAGGTTCGAATAATTAAGTCTAATTAATTAATATAATTTATGACTGGAAAAAAAACACTTTCAGTTAATATAATAAATTAAAAAAAATAAAGTTAATAAAAAATATAATTTTTAGGAGAGGATCTTCCCTACATTCCTTTTTTCCTCTTAAAAGCTGTTTCTGCGGTCTGAGGGTGGCTAACCATTAAAAATCGTAGGTTTTATTTGACCAGTGCTGGAACAGTAGCAAAATAAAATGCAAGTGTTACTGGGTCGCCAGATATATAACGAATAAAACAATAATATACTAACTATAAAGAGAGACTGCCTAATTCTTCAGTTTTGTTTTTAAATACACCAATTAATGTGGTTATTTCGAAAGGAAACTTTTAATGAAGGAAACATAATATGATGTAGTTAGTTATATTTTTCATCCCAGAGTGTAATATGTAGATTAAATACCTAAAATGAGAAATCAAAACTTGGGATTTTGTTCCATTTTGATTACGAAATATTTCTTATCTATAATTTAAATAAATTTTATATTTTGTTATTTACGCTGTACCATTTGGTATGGTTGTTAAAGTTATGGTGTGGTTTTACTTTCCAAACAGTTTAAATTGGTTTTCTGCTGAAATTAATCGACCATGTTCGTAATGTATGAGTACTTAAAACGTTGGTCAATAGTGTAACTTCAAATTACATTTTGAGCGATATACATATTACTGTTTTAAATTTTCTGTATTAAAACGTTTTTGTGGTCTAATTAGTTTTTACACAATTGCTGACAAAGTTCTGGAAAAACACAGCATTTAGTATTTTAAGATTATGCAACACATTAAACTTCTTTAATTGGGTGGAAATTTAATACCAATTTTATGTGTATAGTATAAACAAAAGTAGACATCATTTCAGTATTCTGAATTTTCAGCCCACGGACAGGAAGGATACACTTTGATGTTACAGGACTTTTCCTGTTTATTTAAATATGGTTTGTAAATTAGTTTATTTAACTCTAAATAAACAATAGACCGAAATCTGTAAGCACATCTACATACAGTTGTAGTTCAACTCCAACCTACGTAATGTTATAAATTTTATATCAAAATTACAATGCTAAATTTATTACTATGATGATACATTTACAAAATTTGCTATAGCGGTCACAATGATGTGACCTCAAGTCCAAGATCAGTTTCTGGTTATTTTTTTATTAATTTTATTTTCCTGGTAGATCATTTTGGTTTTAGCCAAAAAACAAAATTTTGAAACAAAACAGATATCAACAGGCAAATAAAAATTAAAAAGATTTAGTCAATCAGCAGATCTTTATTGCAAGAAAAAACATTAAAATGGTTTTGTGTATTTTAGTAATACATCAAATAATCACACTTTATTCAATAATATTAAAATAATTCAATATAGTAAACATTGTTATTACTAAAACAATCATTGACCTAATGCTGCAGAAATATTAATATGTTTGGGATTGGCTTTGTAGTAACATTCGTACAGCTTTTGAGCGGTTTTGTATTTGTCTGCTCCTTTCTGATCCTTGCAAGCGGCAATGACTTTTTCAACATCTTCCTTGGACACGTCAGCTGGTTTCTTAGCTATTGCGACATCTGGTTGAAGTTCACCCTCATCATTGACGATTCCAATTTGATTAAACATGCAGAAATAGTACTTAGCCAGTTTTTCGTCTTCTGTAAATTTACCTTCACGACCTTTCAATATTAATTGTACGTCTACTCCGGTTTCTTTGGTACATTTCTCATAATGAGCTTTAAGCTTGGTCAATTGCTCTTTATTTAGTGTCTATAAATAAAATAAAAATTTATTAATTACCTAATAATTTTCTCAAAAGGTAAATTCATATTTTATTGCGTCGACTAAATTCTATTCTGTTTGAAAATTTAATTTCAACAATTTTGCTAGTTAATTGTTAACTAATGTAGTTGTTTATATTAGGCTTTGTACATAATAATAAATATTAATACATTATATGCCAGGATTCATTATTATGGAATTTGCAGATTTGTTGTGATTATTTAGTAATGGATATACATGGTTTATCAATTTGCATCAGTGAAATAATTTAGGTTGAAATTACCTAATTGCTAAATTAAGAAGTAACAAAAATAAATTAAAAAGCAACTGTATCTACCCCCGAGAAGAGGACGAAATCATTATCCTGTTAATTTTCAATTGCAAACACAAAGTTAACAATTTAAACAATTTTATGACTAATAATTAGGATGATTATTTTATTGAATAATTGTTAGTTTAGTGACCTGTCTGTGTGATAATTTTAGTATTCTTAAATATATTAATAAAATTGATATTAATTTACGAGGAGGGCGCGTTCTATTGGTTATACAAAAAAAATATATTTTGTTCTTACATTAAAACTTCTCCAAAATTAAAAACGTTTTGGAGTGGTACATTCAAGTATTAAATTAAAAATTAAGTTACGAGATTTTTAATTTTTAAATGTTGAACTTTCTTAACGAATAATAAATAAAAAATTTTAAATTGAATTAAATCTCTAGCTTTCCACTCGACATTTTCAAAGCAATTTATTTAACGAGCTCTTACAGAAAACTACTATGTACCTACTAAGCTTTTCTTTATATTGGGTTTGTTTAAAAAAAGTTGGAAACTAATTAAGGTAACAATTTTACTTTGGATCGAAATTCTATTTCAAGTCAAAACAATTCGTATTGTTCAAATTGTGATATTAAAGTAAAATGCTCGTTGAAATGGAATTACGAAAGTAAGGGTAGGAACAAAATAATTATTTCAAATAAAGCAAACAATTAAATAGTAAATAAAATTTTGAAATTCATACCTGAGCAAAAATTGTTGTAGCAAAACAAGCAGCTATCAGCAAAAGAACTAACCCCTTCATGTTGTCGTATGAAGATGTAACAGGACTGTGAGGGTAACATCATTGCAGTATATTTATAAGCGTCAGTTACAAGGTTGTTTTCAACAACAATAACCAACCAAAAGAGATCAAAACTTTGATAATCTCCATAATGACTCGCCGGTCGAGTCTTAATGATTTATAAATGACACCTAAAATTTTTGTCGGGTATTATTTAATGTAAAATAAAAATTATTTAAATTATAATATGGTAATAGGTGAATATACGCTTAAGTTAAATTCTTTTACATTAAATTAGTAAGTAACTAAACGGCAAGTGAAGAATCTCACATAAACAATGTCGTCACATTAATTATTTTTTGGTGTTTCAACTTAGCTATTTTACATAAAAATAAAATATAATGCTGATATTAACGTACCATCAGTTTAATGGTATAAATAATTTAACTACTTCCTACCAATAATTTTAAGTTTATTGACTAGTTTCGGTGAACCTTTTCACCATGTCCACGAATTTTTACAAGGTTTACAAGTTTTACAATTTTATTTAAATTGAGAAATAAGCAAAGTTATTATTACAGTACATCCAAAAGATGCATTTAACCAGCCCCAAGTAACTTGAAGTTTGGAGAGTGCACTTGTGGGATGCATTGGTACGGTCAAAACTTTTTTGCCCATGTTCTGACATGCTTTTCCAACCTGGTAGAGATGATTCTATTAGTTTTTCCTTCGTAGCTATTGCATAATAGTTCGTAAATCTCAGGACTGTTTTCCGTGGGTGACTGGGTTTCCTGTAGATTTGGATATGTAAATTTATCCTTTTCTTTTTTTATTGTGAGGCCAAGGCAATTTAGTGTATTGTGCGATTTTATTTTCATCATGAACTGTATGTTTTTGTTGACTCTGTTTATGAAATTTAAAAATTTATCCAATTGACCTTATGTACCAGCCTACATTAAGTATGTTAACCACGTCAAGTTTCCACATCTTTACATACAAGGGAAGCAAGGAAAGCAAATGTAGCAAAGTTGAAGATTAAACGTAAATAACCAGATATTCAACACAATAACGAGATGCTCCGGAAGTACCTATGGCTTTACAACCTTGCTTTATAAAGTACACGTATCTCTACAAAAGTGATATACAGATTAGATTTATCACTAATCGATTTTTAATTTTATTTAAATTTTGGGAATAGTATTTCTTATTTTCTTTTTTTTCTTTTTTTTTCTTTTTTTAGAATTTCCTGATATAGTGGTTTTCTTTCTGGAAGGGGTTATCAGTCTTATGTCCGATTTTATCAACTATCAGACTTTAATTTGTTATTATTAAGATAAAATTTAATAAATCAATTTTATGTTTTATATTTCACATCATCACTAAGGCCCAGTTTGGGTTAACCAATATTATTTTATAAAAGAAATGTATCCAGTAACAGTTTGATAATTCTGTGTTTCTTCTGTAATTCTCTTTTGCTTTCAGTAGCATAATTATTACTGATTGCTGTTTCACAAATTGCAATATTACAGTCCCTTGTTATTAAGTTTATTTTTCCAGCTAATTACCGTTGACGAACAATTAACTCATTTTGTACTGATTTATATTTGTGCTATTCATGTTAATGAACTTAATCTAATTAGTTTCAGCATTACTTCTTTATTCAAAAAATAATCCTTAAAAATGCAAAGTTGTGCATAGCAAAATCATTATAACTCACCAAAAAGCCGATTTGTTTAAATTTTTTTTGGAAGCCAAGCAAATAATATGCTTTGTTTTATCTTGGTTTCCAAATCATTACACAATTATTCGTTTTAAGTTGCTTTTCTACTCTATTTGTTCTCGACTTCTACTTGATTTTAAAGTTAATAATTGGTGCGGCGTTTATGTAATCAACCCTATATGCGGACGATACCGCTCTGTACGCTGCGTTGGCAGTGCAGATAAACTGGCACAACTATTTGAAAAAATAAAAATTAAAGTTATGATTAATTACAGTAAAGTTTCAATGACAAATCGATCAGAGATTCAAATTGTTCTACATTTTTTATCTAATATTTTAAATTTACAGACCACAACACTGTAGGTACATAAAATAGAATTGCTATTTTACATAAATCGTATGCTAATAGTATGTTTGTAATAGCTGATTAAATTCCAAATAAAGTTTGAATAACCAAGTAGCGGAATATTTTACAATGGAAAAATTGGATTTATTTAAAGTAAACAGCAGGGAAATTATTATTGACAAAGCAGGGATTTATTAAACGCAAAATTAAAAATCTAGTGCAACTTATGTGATTTAAATTCTCAAAAACAAATCACTCGGCAGGTTCTTAAAATTTTGTTTTCAAAAAATTTCCAGAGGGAAAATGGTCAAGAATCCATACAAAGCAGTGGTGAGCGGATTTTTACTGAGCTGAGTAAAATTTCAGTTAAGGTGTCACAATTAATTATATTTTCAAATTTTATAATTTTGTAATACGAAAGGTACTTTGTGTGTTTTGTGTATTAAATTTACACCCAAAAGTATCTCTCTGTCAATTAACAAAAATAATTTAAGTTATTCATTAGCTACTTTATTTCATAAAAGCAGCACAGCAAGTGACACTTCTGTACTGACTGCTGTAGCGATAAACCACTTTAAATTTTAATTTTTAATCTACAGTAATATTAATGCTTTCATTGTTCTTTTCCCGTGCAATATATTCTATTATGTTTTAAATCTGATCAATCCACAACATGGTATCCTACTATTTATTTTATTTATCTGTCCCCAATAATGTTAATTTTAATTTTTAAATTTTGTATCGCTCAAATCCTTCAAAATTGACAATAATATGCTATCGAGTTTTTGCGTAGAAATCCTGAAAAATTTTTAAATTCAAGAAAACTCTCGCACATCAGATACCGAGTTGGCTCAAAAGGTTTATCTGCTTTGTTTTTATAGCTTAACATATAGTAAATTTTATGGCTCTTCTGTTGGCAGTACATCCCTTCTAACAATTCTCATAAAATCAGTTAATCAAAGCAAAATACTCAAATAGCTATTTTATTATTTTACTTCTATAATAAATTACAAATATTGCGTCAAATGAATAATACGCTATTATAAAAGGTAATTAATGAACTTTTCATATTATATAAAATATCTACTACACAATTATAATCACATTCACATTCACATTCACATTCATATTTGTTTTTTTTTTATTTTTACAAAAACTTGTAGAAGTACCAACTTACACCCAAATATGTATGTATAACATGAAAACCAATTTATTATTATACATTTATTTATATTTATATTATGTGTTGATATACCGGTTTATTTGTTAAAACTGCAAGAATTCGTTGAACTTACATACGTTTATTTGTTTACCTTTGTACTGTAAAACCGGCTCTCGCAAGTTAACAATAAAAATTTTTTGAGAAGAAAACTCGGCATTTTAGTTATTTTCACAATAAAAAAAAACAATATTCTGATTGTTTTCTTTTCCAAATTGCTTGCTTAGATGAAAAAATTGATTTATTTTATATTTCAAATCAAATATTTTGAATTCAAAGAAAAACTTATGAAAATAAACCAAATAGTTAGTTGATAAATGCAAACCTACATAAATTAAATAAATTAAAAATAAAAATTATAACAATTCGCCTGCTCTCGCCTTCATCACTACATCTTTGCTTTTTATTTTTCTTTCTAATGACGAATTGACTTTTCCAGTTTTTTGATAAAATTATATCCAACATGAAAGTCTGAAGTGAGACTGTGTGTCAGGCAGAATTTTTACAAATATTTACAAAAAATGGCTGTTTAATAAATTAATATACATCTTGTAAATATTGGATGACTTGATAATTAAATGTAACAATTTCATTAATAATTAAATAATTTTTTTTTAAATATCAATACATTTTATGTTCGAAAATATTTGTTATTTGAAAACGTACTGCTGGAAGTCAAATATTTGCTATTGCAATCATCTACATTTTAAACATATACGTGACAGATAGAGACATCGACGTATTTTCACAAAATTCTATATCAACTTTTTCAATAAATTGAAAGCAATTTGTAACACGGCACATGTGATGCATTACAAGGATCCTTCTCCAAACACACAGAAGCTTCAGCTATTACCGTAATAAATATTACTAAATTTTTTTTATTTTGATGCTTAAAATAATCGGTTAAACATTTAAGAAGAGACATATTTATTATCATTTTCTTCTCAAATGTGGTTGTAGTTTATATTATTTTAAAAAAGCATATAATACCAAGAAAATTAATTAGTATTGTTGTGTTTGTAAAATGTTTTTATATTCCCCGACAAACTGAATTATGACAAATAAATATTAACTTTGTTTTATTACTGTTTAGAAATTATTACTGATAGTATTTCATTTTTACGATCTAATAATAATTTATAGACGATAATAAATTAAAAACCTACAAATTATTCAAAATTAATGCAATATTATTTTTAGATTTTCCAAACATATATCTTACAAAATCAAAGTCAGAAAAGGTAGATCCAGGATAAGTTTACATCATCACAAATTCAAGTCTTGCAAAGTTTTTTTAGTTTGGGTGCAAATTTGCAAACTCAAATTTCAGCTCACGATGTTTTCCCACAAAACATGATAACTTATAAGCAGTTGACCTATTTAAATAAGTTTTACAAGATAACATAAAATACTCGCAAGGTAGAGTTTGGTAAACTCGATGTAGAAATTGCAAAACACGTACTATACGTACTATGATAATAATTATTGTTATTATGAGATATTACCTGAATATTCCACAGTAAATTCATTATTTATGCTGTTTTGCATATTTATGAACATTAGAAAAATAACAAAATTTTTATTTATTTTTACAACATGTAGATGATACAAATAGTATAATAGTTTTTCTTGATTCACAGGATTATGCAGTTACGTTTCATTTGTTTTGGAATGAATCACAAAATACATAATATGAAAAGCTCAAGGGAACAACAAATAATTTTTATAACAAATACGAGATTCTCCAGAACCTGACAGGTCAGAGGAATATGGGCGAAGGTTTCTTTATATTAGGTTTTCAGATTCTCAACATAAAATTTTTATTTTCATTTTTGTTTCTTAACAAAAAATATTTTTTGAAACTTACATTTCACATTTATTTATTACTTGTAGAACATAATGCAAGGTTTTCGAGGAAAAGAAAACATGGTAAGTTATATATTTTACATCATACGCCTAAAACACTTGTACGTAAATATTACTAACAACAATAAATAACCAGACTTGTGTGCAATGGGACCTTGAGCTGAAACTAACCGAACCTGAGGGAGTAAACGTCTTCCGTGATAAATTGGCTTCTTAGAAACTACACAAAATTGCAATTTGGAAACGGAATGGATTGTAGTGTCCGACGATTTTTTTCAGTTATCTTAATAATATTATTGCGGATTTCAGGTTACCAGCGCAAATTATGTAAATTTTCTTGCTTGGGAGCCAGCATTATTATCCGGCTTTTCAGAGAATGTGTTCCGCAACGTGATATCATCAGTAATATATTATATAAATTTTCGTCGTGAGACTTAATTCAAGTTTTGATTTAATTCGATTGAATAATAATTATTGTTATTACAAAATTTAAGAATAATATGCAGTTTTTACCAAAGTTTTTTTAAAGCATAGCTTTAGAATAAATAATATAAGAAAAAGTAGAATTTTCTTTCCAATTTAAGAATCTTAGAATCGATTAACGGAATCAACTGATATTGTAGTGTTTCAAAACATGTATTTGATTTGTAAATATTTATTTTGAACTTTGATTTTGTAAATTTTAATAATTTTGTAAATTTTAATAATTTTGTAAATATTTGATTTATTTTGATTTTTGTGAATAATTTTGAATTAACACACTTTTCCGCTAGCGAGTTAAGGACGAAGTGGGGGGAAATGGGGGAAAATGGCTCTTGTTAGAAGAGCCGCCAAGACGATGTAGACAAAAATTGTTTCTTGATATTTTTGATTTTAGAAATTTGATATAATATTTTGTGAATAAAGTGAATTTGATTTCTGTAAGTAAAATTTTTGAGTATTTTTAATTTTGTATTGTTTGCGTTCCATTTTGTATTAAAAATTTTATTTTATAATTTACATAATTTGCTTTAAATTGAATTTGTTTCAAAACCTATTGTGTTTCAAAACCTGTATTTGATTAGTAAATATTTATTTTGATAAAGTTTTACGATAATTTGGACGAAATTATAGAAATTAAAAGTTACTTTTGTATTATTTAAGTTCCATTTTGAATTAAAAATTTTATTTTAAGTTAAAATTTGGAATGTAGCCCCTAAGCCCCGAAATTGGCCCAAAAAATTTTTCAGTCAAATGTAGTGGAAATTGTTTCTTGGACATATTCCAGCAATATTGAGCCATTTTCAGGCAAAACGGGACACCCCAGACCCCCGGGCCACCTCAAATACCCCCCGAACCCCAAAGAAAAATATTCAAATTATTTCCAGGAAATAATGACGGGAACTGTTTCTCACAAGCATCTAGCAATATTAACTCATTTTCGGGCGAGATCGGTCATCCCAGATTTCTGACTGAATTACTTTAGAATAATTTGAGTCTATTTCTCTGGGGTTCGGGGGGTGTTTGAGGTGGCCCTGGATGCCTGGGGTGACCCGTTTCGCCTGAAAATGGCTCAATATTGCTGGAATATGTCCAAGAAACAAATTTCCACTACATTTGACTGGAAAATTTTTAGGGCCGATTTCGGGGCTTAGGGACCCTCCTCCTTTGATTTTCGTGAATAAAATTTTTGAATATTTTTAATTTGGTGTAGCGTCGTCCCAATTTGTACGAAATTATAGAAATTAAAAATTACTTTTGCATTACTTATGTTCCATTTTGTATTAAAAATTTTATTTTAAGTTAAAATTTGGAATTTACATAATTTTCTTTAAATTGGATTTGTTTCAAAATCTATCGTGTTTCAAAACCTGTATTTGTTTTGTAAATATTTATTTTGAACTTTGATTTTGTAAATTTTAATAATTTTGTAAATATTTCATTTATTTCGATTTTTGTGAATAATTTTGAATTTACACACTTTTCCGTTAGTGAGTTACGGACGAGTTCGGAAAAAAATGTTGTTTTTGTTGTTGGAAGAGCCGCCAAGACGGTCTAGACAAAAGTTGTCTCTTGATATTTTTGATTTTAGAATTTTAATATAATATTTTGTGCAGAAAGCGAACTTGATTTTTGTGAATAAAATTTTTGAATATTTTTAATTTGGCGTCGTCCCAATTTGTACAAGATGCTGAAAATTAAAAGTTACTTTTGTATTATTTGCGTTCCATTTTGTACTAAAATTTTTATTTTAAGTTGAAATTTGGCATTTACATAATTTTCTTTAAATTGGATTTATTAAAATTTCACTTGAATGTTTAAGAAATCGCGCACTTAAATATGATTAATTATTATCATTGTATCACAAATTATTTGTAATTTAGTTGGTCACATTTTACAAAATTAAGTAATGTGGGCTAACTAATGATGAGGTTGATAACGTTCACTATAGAAAGAATTCAAAAGATAAGGAAAGACCTTCATTGAATTATGCTTTTATAATGAAGGTCAGCATTTCGAACAAAATATGTCATTAAGAAGTAAAAAAAGTTAAATTTTTTAAATTTGAAAAATAAAAATTTTAAATATAATTTTAAAAAACCCTCAAAGTAAGTACCAGAACCTCATTTTGAGCAAACTGAATTGTGGCTGAGCTGCTAAAGCTCTTGCCAATATACATATTTATTTTAATTTTTGTGAGTTTGTCCTGCTTACGTCGCTGGATAAACAGCTTGTGTATTATATTTAGACAAGATTATAGATAACCAAATATTTTTTATTGTTTATTTAAGCAGTTAATTTTCAAATTATTTTCTAATGTCAATTAATTAAAAATTTTAAAAGAATTTAAATTTATTTTAAAGAATTTGTATTTTTTTTCGATTTTGAAATATCTATTTTGTAAAAAGTACTTAAATTATTTATGAAAATATAAATTTGTATTAAGGAAAATAAGATTAAATTAAAATATTCATCAATGCAATATGTTGTTTAAAAAAATTACACATCGAAAACAAATAAATAAAAAATTGTCTAAAAAGGTTAAAGATTAATTCTTTAAAAATATTGTTTCTTGTTAAAAAAATATTCAATGTATAAACTTTCTTTATAAATTTATGATTGTAAATTTAAACATAGTTTGATAATAGCAAATTTTTTACATAACATCAACAAATCGATTTTGTACAAAATGAAATTTTTCTAAAAAATTATTATTAAATTTTTGTAATTAAAATAAAATGTCTTTAAAATATAAACTAAGTAAAATGTATTAATTTTTAAATTATTATTTTAATTTGTTAGAGCGGGACTGAAATTCATATAATTTTTGGTTTATTTTGTTTCAAAATTTTCTATTAAATAGTTTTTAATTAATTTAATTTTAAGTAGAATTAAATTTACTTGAATATTTATGATCAAGCTCTAATATTAATTTAATATAACTGGTTCCTATATTGAATTATTTGACAAAGTTTTAAAATATTATCATATACTACAAGAGTTAGAAATTAATGAGTTGTACTGACTTCACGGTTAGTGAATTTGATCAAAGATATTCCTTGATTTTCAAATAATTGCTTGTTTACTCTACATCAAAGGTTACGATTTTTGACCTGACAACCCACAATAAAAATCTAGATGTTTTTGGTACGATTACACAGTAATAAATTTTGTAATAAATTACAAAAACTTTTCATTTCTAATAATATTATTGTTTTTACTAAATTTTTATTTGCAAGTTTAATAATATGCAAATTATAAAATATGAACTTAGTTTCGTAATATTCTAAATATATTGGGTATTAATTATTGCTTGGTTGCATTTATGCATTTTGTAGAACAAAATGAAATCATTTAATTTTGTGATTTTACTGTTGCTTATCACTACTTCACATCAAAGAGTAAGTGAAAACCTGTTTTTTCCTCACTCCTCAATCAAACGAGGATTTATAATAAATGTTAAAATGAGAGTAAATCCAAGGGGTAAATATCCAGTAAAATTTCTGTACACAAGACTCGGAATTCCAAAGATTTCCAAGAATTCCAACGATTTTCAAGGAAT
This sequence comes from Cantharis rufa, assembly GCA_947369205.1. Lineage (NCBI taxonomy): Eukaryota > Metazoa > Arthropoda > Insecta > Coleoptera > Cantharidae > Cantharis > Cantharis rufa. The sequence continues at coordinate 94,302,508 of OX376303.1, forward strand.
TCCAAAGACTTCCAACGATTTCCAAAGAATTCCATAGATTTCCAAAGAATTCCAACGATTTCCTAAGAATTCCAAAGAATTCCAAGGTTTTTCAAAGATTTCTAAGAAATTCTAATGATTTTCAAGAATTCCAAGTATTTCCAAGAAATTCCAGGGATTTCCAAAGAATTCCAAGGATTTCCAAGGAATTCCAATAATTTCCAAGGGAATTCCAAACGAGTGTATATAAAATTGTCGGGATATTTACCCCTTTTATATCCATCATCAGCAGTTTTCATTTTGCAGTATTATTTTTTTGAATACATGATACTTTGTAAAACGAATATTGAAAATTTACTGTTTAAAATTGAAAAGATGTAGAGGAACAAATCATTAAATTATTTTCTAAAATTAATTACCGAGATTTTTTGAGCTACAGCAAATATGGCTGAGTTACCTATTGAAACATTCAGAAAAATGTCTGAGAGAAACCGGTGCAGATTATAACTTGGCGATAAGAATACCATATGGAGAGTTTGTAGATGACCAAAAATTAAAATGTTTTCTGTATTGTATCTAGCTGATAATTTATTTGGAGTATATGAAGATGGATCGATACATCACAAAAATTTACACAATATTTTGAGTATCAACGATGAAAAAATTAAATTGGAATCAAAAATTGTAGATAAGTGTTTTGGTATAAAGTTGACCGATCATTGCGATAGTTTTTACGCTGTAAGTGAATGTATATTCAAAGCTCTCGAAAAAGTGATGACTGAGGACGAATCTTCTATAAACTAGATTGATTTCAATTATTATATGCTTAGAATACATCTTATGGGGACTTTATTTGTAATTATTAATTATGAAATAAAATATATGCCAATAAATTTTTTTCAATCTTAAATAGTAAATGGTTTGGTGCTAAAAACCGCAACACCATCAATAAGTATAGTTACTACGTAAGTATCAATTGATTATTGCTAATTGGTAGATTGGTAAACGCTGAAGAAATATTTCGAATTTTTTCGGGTATAAGCTTCTTTGTGTGCAGGATTGTCTTTAATCGTTTTGCCAGTAGCTTTTCAAACGCTTTTGATAAAGCGGGAAGCAAACTTATGGATCTGTAAGATGTCACTTTTTCTGGTTGTTTTCCTGATTTTGGGATCATTATTATTTGCGCTACCTTCCATTGCACTGGAAAGTAGGTGAGTCTTAGTGAAGAATTAAACAATATGGTGATTCATTTTATTGCTTTCTTTGGCAGTGCTTGCAAAATTTTACCAGTTAGTAAGTCGTAGCCTGGTGATTTTTTGTGATTAATTTCCTTTACTATTAGTTCTTCACTTCTTTTATTATGGTGGGTCTCCAGATCACATCATCCAACACCAAAGGGTTGACACCTAGCTCTGAAAAAAGACGATCTTCAAACTGGAGAGTCTACCTACTGGCCTGCAGATCGAAGTAAAATTCCTGATCTGATCGACTTCTGTGAAACTAAAGGAATAAATACAAATAACATAAAAGTCGAGGTTTGTTTGGACCTGTCCTCAGATCATTCTCCTGTAATAGTTACTGTTAGCTCATCAATAATAGAAAAACAAAAACCTCCATCATTTTGTAGCAAAAGAACAGACTGGAACGAATTAAGAAATATCTTAAACGAGCGTATCAGCTGGAAAGTATCTCTAAAAACTGAAGAAGAACTCGAAGCAGCAATAGAAAATTTTAATATAAAGATACAGGAAGCCGCATGGGAGGCTACCCCTAAATTTGAAACCAGGAAAAATAACCCGACTTGCACTAATACAACTGTTAAAGATAAAATTGCAGAAAAACGTCAGCAAACAACAAGATCTCCTCACGACAAAGCAAAGTTTAACAAAGCCATCAAAGAACTTAAAAACCTATTAAATGAAGAAAGATATGTAGCTATTCAAACAAAAAATAAAAATGTTTTTTTTTATGCATACCATAAATACAATTTTATTATGATGCTTTTAATTTACTTGCAAAATTAAAAAAATATTTTAGTTAAATCACTGTAATAAAATTTAGCACATCCAGACGATTTGGTATCAACAAATTTTAGCTTTGAGATACATAATTAGTTTAAATACAGTTCTATCTGAATAACTAAATATGAAATTATCAACATAAACATACAACTTGCACTATATAAAGAAATATATTTTATTAACTAAAATCATCATTAACTGCTGGTGCATATTTTTCGTAAAGCTCTAACTCTCAGCAAAAATGAAGTTTTTAATATTTTTGCTTGTAGTGGTATTTGTCACTAATTCTCAACAAAAAGTAAGTGAAGAATATAATATAAAAATTTTTTTAAATTCAAAATTTTTTGAGCATATTTTTGTTAAGTATTATATTCATATATAAATGAAACCAATATCAAATAAATTTTATTATATTGTGAAAATGAATCAGGCTAATTCCATGCCAAATATAAATTGCATAATATGTTTAAATTTTGCCAATAACTAGGTATTACCTTTTAATTTCCACAATTATAATTGTGGTAAAATTGGAAAAACTAATTTTTGAAATTATTTTCAGACGTTTACTGAAATAAAGGCAATTTGGCAAAGTTATGTATTGAAACATTCCGATAAGTGTATACAAGAAACTGGCGCAGATTATAATTTGGCGATGAGAGTATTACCATATGGAGAATATGTGGATGACCATAAAGTAAAATGTTTCCTTTTATGTGTAGCTAATAATTTATTTATTACATACGACGATGGATCAGTACATCATACAAATTTTCTGGATCGTTTGAACGTCAAGGATGAAATAATTCTGAACGAGACAGATATTGTCAATAAGTGTTTTGATATAAAATTAAGTGATCAGTGCGAAGCCTTTTATTTAGTAAGTGAATGCATATACAGAGCTCTGGAGAAAGCGATGCAATAAAGAATTAAAATATAATATTATAATTTTCATATGGTTACAGAAAATTATTTGGGTTTCAGGGTTAGTATGAAATAGCTGTTATAATTTTTTAGAATCGATATATTGTAATAAAACTTTATAAAATAAACTGTTGTTTCTTTATTCCATGCTTAATGTTAAATTGTGGTAATAAATAATAGCTATTTACAGTCGTGCTGCAGAAAGTTTAACTTTGCGGTTGAGTAAGCGATATATCAGAACGAGCGATTAGCAAGTTCTGATAGCTTACGTAACCGCAATGAAACTTTCTGAGCGAGTCACTGTATTAAGCTTTACGTTCAAAACAGGTCCTTTCCAAAAAAAAACATAAATTATGCTTTAAAAAGTAACGTTTATATATAAAGGTTAATAGAAATGAGACGCGACATAACGGAAGTAAATAATAGTCTTATCTATTAGCTTCAGTAGGCAGTGAAAACGCAGACAGAGTAGCAGTGTATTATAAAAAACGTAAACAACCGCCGTCTTTTACTATTTATAATCTTGCAGGTGTGCCTTATCGCTTATCAACAACCGCCGTAGCTAGGAAAGGTGGTCACATTTCGAGTTAATTATAAGGGTATTGCATTACTTGATTGTATGAGTGCGGAAAGGTACTAAGAGTGAGGAAAGATACTAAAAGCGAAGCATTCTCACTACATACAATAACTATAACCCACTATGTACGCCACCATTGCTGCTTATGTGCAAGAATTTTCCAAACACCGCTGCAAAGTATCATTTTCGAGCGATAAAAACTACCTGATATGCTATACTTTCTATAGTCGTGTACGTAAAAACGTTTATAATCCTGATATGTACATATACCCATCCGTGTGCTGGTGTAACTTCTAGATCACCAGTCCACTGGCGGGTTAAGGTAATCATCAAAATATATTATGTGCGGAAGTATTTAGGATTACAATTAAGATTAAACTCAGCAATTACCTAATCTTAACGAAAAGCAAATACTTTTTTTATGAATATTCATATTATTTTACATTCATATTATTCATATTATTTTATTAATATGAGAAGGTAAATAGTCATTTAAAAATATTATACAATCTTTTTTTTACTGTTAAGACGTCTAAATATGTTTTCGAGATTTTTACTTCTGCTTCATCGGCAATAGTTTTGATTTTGTTACTTTTTGTATGATTTTTTTCATTTCAATTTTTTGTATAGCTGCATTTCTTCTGTTGTATCTCGTCTTATTTTCACTTTCGTTTCTTTACAAATTAACACACTTACTCAGTAACGCTTGAGTTTCATCTATTGAATTGTTAAGTTCTCGATCGGTCTATACAGTGGCGTAACAAGCAGTCGAGGGACTCTCGTGCGAATTTGTTACCGGGGCCTTATATATAACTAGATGTAGTTAATGATCATCAAAAAGATATTGATGAAAGTTAGTGAATAGGGATATATTAAATGGTATAGTACCATTTTTAGTTGCCCCTTGTTAGTGGTTAAGTTTTTATAAAAATGTGGATGTTCATTAATTTTTTTTATTTTATTACTTATTATTTCAATAATATTGAAAATTTTGTAATAAATTACAAGTTCTGCGATTTAAGACAAAATTTAATATTCACAGCTCTAAATTTTTTTAAAATTTACTTGGAGATTTTATTTGCAATAAAAACTTCAATTTACTACCTTGATAAATAAATAACTATTTAGTAAATTTTTATGTATTTTGCGATTTAGTTTTGATTTACTTAGTTTAGTTTTACAAATAGTACTACACATGAATAAAGATATTTAACTTTTTTAAAGTAATTTTTACAACTTAAAAAAAATATTAAAAAAGTATATAATACATAATGTAGGTACGAGTGCGTAGTAATAATATAATATCCATTTAATATTCGCATTAATTATTCGGGTAATTAAAACAGGCCCTGGTTGAAATATTTTAAATAATTTGCATTTTGAAATGCTTTAGCTTTTCAAAAAAGAGTTAGTTTTATTCAAAACTAAATTTAAAAAACCTAAAAATCAACAAATATAAAAAAACATCAACAAATTTTGATTTACTACAATTTTCCACATTTTTTACTGTAATCCACGTCTAGAGAAATATGTATTATTAATCCACGCAATTGTGCGGAAAAGTAGGCAATTGTAAAATTTTTCTGCACAATAATTTATTGTGTGGATTAGTAACACATATCTTTCTGCGTGTAACATCTTGGTAATTGGTACAGAAAAGTTTTCACTGTAGTGTCTGCATCCAAACGTATTCAATTTTTTTCTAAATTTCAGTACTTTCATAAAAGACTTGACGACATTTTATTAGCAAAATCATAATAATATAATTATCTACATTTCGGTTTCCTAAATAATATTTTTTGTTCCTTTTGATTTTTATTCAAATTTTGTGTTATTTTGTATTATTCAATAAAATTAAAAAAATAAAGCTACTGCTTTTTTTAATCTGACACAAAGGCGGTGGAACCTCTAAGGCCGACCCTGCACCTAATGCATAGTTTCGTGCAGCTTGAATGCTTGCCTATTATTGAAGTTCTAGGTCGTAATTACATCACTTTAAAATTTTTTATTTCAAAAATTAATTATCCGATAGTTTTTCTGTCATTATGTAAGAGGTCAGAAAATATAATTATGTAAAAATGTAAAACGAAGCCCACCTACGAGTATATAAATGATTAAATATTAACTTATTAACCATCAAGTTCGTGTGCATTTATTAAGTTATTCGACCAAAAATGAAATTATTTGTTTTTATAATTTTATCGATATCGATCACTGTTTCGCATCAAATGGTAAGTGAAGAAGTGTGTCCTACATACATTAAATATTGACAAACAGGCTTTTCAATAATTTACAATTTTGTATTTGTTAAAATATTGTATTGTAAATATTTCACTAACGAATGAATCTGAGTATTGATCATCAGTATTTTCTGCATACAAATGAAAAATTATTATTAAAATTTAACGAAATGGCAATGGATCATGGGATACTTTGGTTAAAGTATGATTAACGAATAATTAACGTCGTTTAAACTATCTATTATAAAGGTATAGAAGAAGCAGTGGAGTGACCAATTAGCTGAAGTATGAAGTCGGAACAAGAGAGCTTTGGCTTAATCCTTGCGGTTGACGATGATGAAATAGTTTTTTTGCTCATAGAGTGATAAAACCAATGTTTGATTATAGAAAAAGCAACTATAGTATGTATAAGTAGTAATTTTGTAAAATTATTTTTTAGACATTTCCCGAGATAAAGGAAATTTGGCAAACCTACGTATTGAAACATTCCGATATATGTTTGGAAGAAACTGGTGCAGATTATAACCTGGCGATGAGATTACTGCCATATGGAGAATATGTGGATGACAATAAATTAAAATGTTTCCTTTTATGCATAGCTAACAATTTATTTATTACATCTGAAGATGGTTCAGTTCATCATGGAAATTTTCTAGAAGTATTGAATGTTAAGGATGCAGCAGTTTTGCATGAATCAGATATCGTCAATAAATGCTTTGGAATAAAATCGGGTGACGAATGCAGTTCTTTTTATGCAGTCAGCGAATGCATATTTAGAGCTCTCGAAAAAATAATGCCTAAGGAATAATAAATTTATTATTATCCTTGAAACATAATATGTATTTGAGTTTTATAATTAGAATCGAAGAGCTGTCGTTAAATTTTTGAAATAAGTATTTAATAAAAAATATGGGATAATATGTTATAAGTAAATTCTAATTTTCTTTTTAATTTTAATGTTAATTATATTTTTCCAGCAATCTGTGAATGATTTGTTCATTATTATTTTCTGATTGTTATAAATGCAGTTTAAAAGAAGAATATTTTTATATTGTGTTATTATGATATTCTGAAATCCTGGCCGCGTCGGATATACATATGTACATACTTCTATATAATTTTATTTACTGTTTAGTTCCCAATATTTTTTAAACAACTAATTAAAACTCAAAATGGTATAACATAAATACATAAATAACATACAGGTATAAAAATTACAAGTATTGTTTTACAATTTTTCGACTATTATTTCGTGTACATGATATTACATAGTAAATATCGGTACAGTAAAAATGAAATTATTATTCTGTATGGTTTTGACGTTATTTATAACTACATCTTATCAAAAAGTAAGTAAAATAGTTATTCATTAAATATTAATTTTTTAAATGCCGAAAATGCTCACCAAATAAAGTAGACAAAAATTAATTACTTCAATTACATTTTGAAGCCGAAAATTTCCACTTAGAGAAAATAAAAAAGCATTTTTTACGGTTTGTCTTATTTTCAAAAATAAATGCATCAGAAACTACATAAGTTCCCACCTGATTTAAAAAAATATTTTCAGACATTTTCTCAAGTAACGCAAATATGGCAAAGCTACCTATTGGAACATTCCGAAAAATGCCTAAAAGAAACTGGTGCAGATTATAATCTGGCGATGAGAGTACTTCCATATTCAGAATATGTGGATGACTATAAAGTAAAATGCTTTGTTTTTTGTATAGGAAAAAGTTTATTTCTAACCTACGATGATGGATCAGTACATCATCAAAATTTGCTAGAACGCATGCATGTTAAAGATGAAGAAATTTTGAAAAAATCAGATGTAGTTAATAAGTGTCTTGATATAAAATTGCCAGATCCATGCGAAAGCGTCTATGCCACAGCTGAATGTATATCCACAGCTCTTGAAAATGCAATGGAGAAGAATTAATTAAAAAATTGAATTCGTTTCAATTAATGTCAGCTTTATCATCTTTAATATAATTATGAGGATTTATTAACTTTATATTGGTTTTTTAGAGAATAAGATAGAAAAACTAAAAAAATGGTTAGGTACAAATAAATAGATAATTAAAATATTGTTCAATATCGAAGTGTTTTATTAGTACATAAAAGTAATTACTATTAAAAAGCATTTGAAAAAATAAAAACATAATTTAAGGAAAAAATCAAATAGAAATTATAGAAAATCATCCCAATCCATCAAACTAATCAATCTCTGAATGAATATTATCTTCAAAAATCCTAAAACCATATATTATTTAAAATCACTGACGTTTTTTTGGCGATTCATGAAATAAATAAAAATTATAACAAATTTAAAATTCATTAAAGGCCAATCATATGCACTGTAAAAATATGAAGTTGATAATAACACATCTAAGGAACAGCTTCATAATAAATATTAAAGAAGGCTTTAATTTTAAAATGTACAAAATACAGTAAGTATATAGTTCTTAATACAGATCTTCGAGAAAATAAATTGGCAGCTTATTTTCATGCAAATTTGAAATTAAAAATAAAATTAGAAATTAAAATTAAAATTTTTTTTTGCTGAAAGATAAAAGAAAGAGTACGAGCATAAAAAAATCTTTAAAACATAAAAAAACTAAAAACTATAATATTTATATAACTAAAACAATATTTATAAAAAATGTTACAGTTATCTCATTATCTAATTTATTTTATTTTACTCCACTCTTTAATGAGTAATTAATTACTAAAGTTGCAATAAATATTACAATATAATCAAAAATGTGATATGACATTAAAGCCACGTGTGAATAGCTTATGAATAAAATTTACAAAAAATATTGCACGAATTCTTTTGGCACCATTATCTACCACTATTTCAACATCTTAGATACCTGATATTTGGTACACACCTTATAATAGTAGGATATTTGATTGTAGTAATTATCCTTTACATACAACTGAAATTTTCTAAAAAGCTTTCCAAGAGCTAATACTTTTTTTCAATAGGTTAAGTGTGAAACACATTTTTTCATGTTTAATATTTATGTTACCTACCTTTCTTTCAATTTTTAAATTTTTTTTCTTTCTTTCTTTCTTTCCTTAATATATTTTTAAATAACTATTATGTATATTTTATCTTAATAACTATTTATACCATAAAATAACTTTTTATATTTCTGTGATTGTTATAAATTTAAGATAATTTTTGTTGTTAAGGTTTTGCTTTACTTTCAAAAATTATAGCTTAATTATAACATAAAGATATAATTATATTAAGGTATATAAAGTAATCTATATTTAATCTTTTATAAGTTTCTATTACATTACAGAATTTGTAAAGATTAGTCAAGTAAAGATGAAATTATTGATCTATATAATTCTAATGATATTTATTACTACTTCGCATCAGAGAGTAAGTAACATAATGTACATATGTATAATATAGATTAATTTATTTTAATTAATATTAATAATATTTAAATTAACAGAACAAAGAGATAATTGAATTGATCACTAGCTGGTTTAGGCAAACCTATATGTACATTATATAGATATTAAAAAAACCAAAAATGTGCATTCAGAATACTTTTTAACACACAAATAAAATACACTGTAAATATTAGTCGACGAACTGAATCATTTTAGTTTAAAAATTATATTATATTATTTTGCAGTGCAGTTTATTTGTGAAAACTTGATACATTCCAGTACTAAAAAGAAAAACTGCATTTTTGGTTTTATTAAAAAAAAATAAAATAATGCCTGTTTGTCTGAGAAAGACGTTTGGAAATACTTACAAAGTCATTGTGATTTCAATGCCGTTAGTAGGTAGGAGCAAATAAATAGCTCACGATAAAGACGAGCCTAAAAGGGAGTTCATAAAAAAATTTATCTTTCGCAATGCATTTTACACTGAAAGTTTAGAGAAATAATTTGAATATTTTTTTAGTTTTAAAATAAAACATTGCAATGCATTATGTGATTGAAAACAAAATTATAAAGCTATATAAATATACTTTGTCGGCAATTTCCTACAAAAATTAATGGACATCTGCAATTTGATTATATTTTGCTTGCTTTTTTTATATTTTATATTTCGTAATAACTCAAAAATTATTATTTAATAACATTAATTTATTGTTATATCGTCTACCATATCAAATAGAAATAAGTTATCATTTTTATTATTTTTAGACATTCTCCGAAGTAAAGGAAATTTGGCAAAGCTACGTATTGAAACATTCCGAAAAATGTTTGAAAATAACAGGAGCAGATTATAATCTAGCGATGAGATTACTACCATATGGAGAATATGTAGATGATCACAAAGTAAAATGCTTTCTTTTTTGCATAGTTGAAAATTTATTTTTAATATATGAAGATGGATCGGTACATTATTCCAATTTGCTAGAACGTCTGAGTATCAATGATCCAAAAATTTTGGAAGAATCGGATGTTGTAAATAAATGTTTGGATATAAAATTGCCAGATCCATGCGAGAGTTTTTATGCCATAAGTCAATGTGCATACGAAGCTCTAGAGAAAGTAATGCCTAAAGAGTAATCAAAACCTTCTATTTACAACTTGAATGGGTTCCTTCCATACAGATTTTGCAGAATAGTATATTCTGAAACAAGTTTGGAATTAGGCATATTCCGCACGAGGGAAAAGTTTGTCACCCGAGCCAATAGGCGAGGGTGACGGTTCACGAGTGCCGACTAGCCATTCCAAACGTGTTTCAGACTATACTTTCTATACGACTATTAAAATAATAAGCTGTTATAAGTTTTGACCGTAATTAGAATTTGTAAAAATGAGAAAATGTTTTTGTGCGCGATCGATCTGAATTTTTGCACATGCTTTCCTACCGATAATTCATAGGGGGAGAGTTGAGGCGAGGGCGGGAGAAGTTTTTGCTCAGTTTTTCGATATCTAACGCCGTTTTCAAGTTATTGCTAATTCAAGTTTGTGTGGCGGAAACGCAGCAATAACTCAAGAACGGCGCTAGATATCAAAAAACTGAGCAAAAAATTGTCCCCCCTCGTACACACTCCCTGTGAATTATCGGTAGGAAAATATGTGCAAAAATTCAGATCGATCGCACGCAAAAAAGTTTACTCATTTGACAAACTTGATTTTTGTTTATAAATTGCAATCCAGGCACTTAAATATAATATTTCCTATTAATTTGACAGATGTGTAAATAAATTGAGTTCAAAAATTTGGTAATAGATGTCACTTCAAATAGTAGTCTATTCTTTGCTCTAATTGGTCTAATCTGTGTGAGAATAATTATTCTCGCACCGATATCGGTGTGAGAATAAAAAAAAGAAAGAATGTAGATATTCTGTATTTAAAAATAGAATCAGAATGCCCACATTCTATGATAGTCGTATAGAAAATTATTTTATGTAATACGTAATAATAATATATACTACTAAATAAATGTTTTATTATATTTTTTTATTGCCATTGTGTCGGTACATTTACACACTAATTAAACATTTGCCTTATAAATAAAATTTCAATTTATCTATTTTTCAACATTTTATTTCCATAATTATGCATAATAGTTATAAAGCTATGCACTGACAAGCGATCGCAGTGTACATCTGAGAATGGGAAAACCTTCGAATAACCCCAAAACCGGAAGAGCGGATTGTGCGGAAGAGAGGAAGAGAGGAAAGCACTACTTCTGCCAAAGCTACAAGTCAAGCGATTCATACTATTTCGGTAATTTTTAATTTTATGGTTTATTTATTAGTTTAGCTTAGTCTGTGAAATTAATCGCATGAGACTCATGCTTAGACAAAACAAGGATCAAATTTTGTATTTAAGGATAAATTATTTATGAAATTAATCATAAATATTAAATTATAATTTAAATTGAATGCACAATAAAGTTATAATATGGCTTTATGCTATAAAATTATCATATCTTGATTATTGTAGCTTTTCACCAACATAATAAAATATGTCAACCAATCGTCTTACCAAAAAGTGATGGCGACCGGTAGGTTGCCTAATCTCTTAATGTTTTTATATTAACAGATATTTCTTGCAAAACACTTTTATTTATAAAAAAACTAATCAAAACTATAATACTAAACATGCACAACATTCAGTATATAATATACTAAATCCAATTACTTTTAATTATATTTTGAAACTTAAATTATATATAAACCTATATATTTTCATCAACTTCTTACAAGAAAAATGAAATTATTTATCTTTTTGATTTTATGTGCAATTATAACTTTTTCTCATCAATTAGTAAGTGACAAAGTATAATATTAAATTACAATAATTACATAATTTTCTAAAATTAATTTCAGGCATTTTCAGAACTACGGCAAATATGGCAAAGTTCTCTATTAAAGCACTCTGAAAAATGTATAAAACAAACTGGTGCAGATTATGATCTGGCAATGAGGCTATTACTACATGGAGAATATGTAGATGATTACAAAGTTAAATGCTTCCTTTTATGTGTATCTGATAATTCATTTATAGTCTACGAAGATGGATCGGTACATCACCAAAATTTTCTTGACATTCTGTATGTCAAGGATCCAGAAATTGCTCTGAAAGCAAATTTCGTAGAGAAGTGTTTTAACATTAAATTAATCGATAAGTGTGAGAGTATTTATGCCATAAGTGAATGTATATACAGAGCTCTCGAGAGTGTGCTGCCTGAAAAGTAATTAAAATCTTGTCTTTTCGATATAGATTCTGTAGTAGATTATTTTATGCAATAAACAATAATATAACTAGGTGTACTTGAAATTTATTAATCTAATTTTGTAATTTTACTACTTTTTAACATTTTGTTTTCTTACCTCATTGGGTATTGCAGTGAAATTTGGGGTGGGGGGGGGGGAGTTGAAAACTTAAAATTTTCCTATTTAAATCCGAAAATAAATAAATCTAAAATAAATTCTCACTTTAAACAAATTATTTTAATACAAAAGTGAAGAAGTCAAATATGAAAAAATATTTAAAAATTCAAATCTTCCCTATTCACCTAAAAACTGTGCAATTCTTCAATCTAATGCTCATTCAAAAATCTAAATTCTAAAATATCCAAACTGTGTTTATAATGTTCATACAATCAAAAATTTTACTTACTCAAAAAATTAAATTAATTAATGCTTAAAACTCAATATTTCAAACTATAACAGCAAATAATATTATAGAAAACAAGCTATTTTTTGGATGAACTCTCGCTAGTCCAAGAATGAAAATTTACAAATTTTCATAATAATTAAATTTCTACTTTCACCAACATAATAAAATATGTCAACCAATTGTCTTACCAAAAAGTGATGGCGAACGGTAGGCTGCCAGCTGCCTAATAATCTCTTAATGTTTATATATTTACAGATATTTCTTGCAAAACATTTTTATTTATAAAAAACTAATCAGAACTATAATACTAAACATTTTCAATATTCAGTATATAATATAGTGAATAATATACTAAATTCGTTTACTTTTAATTATATTTTGTAACTTAGATTATATATAAACCTATCTATTTTCTTTTAAGAAAAATGAAATTTTTTATCTCTTTGATTTTATGTGTAATTATTACTTTTTCGCATCAATTAGTAAGTAGCAAATTATATCTACTATTAATTTACAATAATATATTTTTTTAAATAAATTATATAATTTTCTAAAATTAATTTCAGTCATTTTCGGAACTACGGCAAATATGGCAAAGTTCTCTATTGAAGCACTCTGAAAAATGTTTAAAACAAACTGGTGCAGATTATGATCTGGCAATGAAGCCATTACTACATGGAGAATATGTAGATGATTACAAAGTTAAATGCTTCCTTTTATGTGCAGCTGATAATTCATTTATAGTCTACGAAGATGGATCGATACATCACCAAAATTTTTTTGACCTCCTGTATGTCAAGGATCCAGAAGTTTCTCTGAAAGCAAATTTTGTAGAGAAGTGTTTTAACATTAAGTTGCCCGATAAGTGTGATAGTTTTTATGCCGTAAGTGAATGTGTATACAGAGCTCTCGAGAGTGTGCTGCCTGAAAAGTAATTAAAATCTTGTCTTTTCGATATAGATTCTGTAGTAGATTATTTTATGCAATAAATAATAATATAACTAGGTGTACTTTAAATATTTTAATCTAATTTTTTGCAATTTTTCTACTTTTTAACATTTTGTTGTCATATCTAATTGGGTATTGTAGTGAAATTTGGGGAGAGAGAGGAGGAGTTGAAAAATAAAAAAATTTTTTAAACTACTGCATGTAAGCAACGAGACTCTTTAAATCCAAAAATAAATAAATCTAAATTAAATTCTCACTTTAAACAAATTATTTTAATACAAAAATGAAGAAGTCAAAAGTGAAAAAATATTTAAAAATTTAAATCTTCTTTATTCGCCTAAAAATTGATCAATTCTTCAATCTAATGCTCATTCAAAAATCTAAATTCTAAAATATCCAAACTGAACAACAGAACTGAAGAACAAACTATTTTTTGGATGAACTCCCGCTAGTCCAAGAATGAAAATTTACAAATTTTCAAAATAATTAAATTTCTACAAAAAAAAATAAAATTTACAAAATCGAAGTTAAATATAAAAATTGATGTGTAGTACATATGTTATCATATGTACTACACAGTACATATGTATCAAATCCATGCACTGACAAACGATCGCATTGTGCATCTGAGAATGGGAAATCCTTTAAGGTAACCCCGAAACCAGTGATGTGCAGAAGAGCGGAAAGCACTACTTATGCTGTAGCTTCGGGTCAAGCCTTCGATATGTGCTGTGAAAAAAATATCTCTTTGGCAGATCACGAGATTACAGCCATTTCTTTTATTATAGATCAACATTTATACTAATTCTAAAGAATTTGTAAAGTGCTTTAATATTTAAAGAATTGTATTTTTTCATAAAAGTTAACGAAGAATAGTATATTCTGAAACAAGTTTGGAATTAGGCATATTCCGCACGAGGGAAAAGTTTGTCACCCGAGCCAATAGGCGAGGGTGACGGTTCACGAGTGCGGAATAGCCATTCCAAACGTGTTTCAGACTATACTTTCTATACGACTATTAAAATAATAAGCTGTATAAGTTTTGACCGTAATTAGAATTTGTAAAAATGAGAAAATTTTTTTGTGCGCGATCGATCTGAATTTTTGCACATGCTTTCCTACCGATAATTCACAGGGGGAGAGTTGAAGCGAGGGGGGAGAAGTTTTTGCTCAGTTTTTCGATATCTAACGCCGTTTTCGAGTTATTGGTAATTCAAGTTTGTGTGGCGGAAACGCAGCAATAACTCAAGAACGGCGCTAGATATCGAAAAACTGAGCAAAAAATTGTCCCCCCTCGTACACACCCCTTGTGAATTATCGGTAGGAAAATATGTGCAAAAATTCAGATCGATCGCACGCAAAAAAGTTTACTCATTTGACAAACTTGCTTTTTGTTTATAAATTGTAATCCAGGCACTTAAATATAATATTTACTATTAATTTGACAGATGTGTAAATAAATTAAATTCAAAAATTTGGTAATAGATGTCACTTCAAATAGTAGTCTATTCTTTGCTCTAATTGGTCTAATCTGTGTGAGAATAATTATTCTCGCACCGATATCGGTGTGAGAATAAAAAAACGAAAGAATGTAGATATTCTGTATTTAAAAATAGAATCAGAATGCCCACATTCTATGATAGTCGTATAGAAAAAATATTTTTTATCGCCAAAAGACAACAATAACTTTTATTATTGTTGGCATAATATTGTTCTCGAGTACTATAGTGTGAATAAACTAAAAAAAAATTCTGTTAATTTATATCGATTAATTTAACATAGTAATTAAAATGCTATTGCACCTGAAAAACATTTAAATAATTTCCTAATTCTACTTAATTATGTTAAATAAATTTTAGAGAAAAGCTAAAAATAAAATAAAAACTTTACTTTTGCAAATTAAGAAATGCAAATAAATTAAATTTCAACTGGTTTTGGCTTTTTGATATAAGCCATCATCAGAACACTCTGTGTCATTAAAAAAAAAATAAAAATCATATTAATGAATAATAGAAACCCAAAAATTAAGCAAAACTATTATATTATTATTTGTGAAATTAAACTGATCAAATCTACTTTTTTAGAAAAAAGAAAAACTTTTGCTTTTTTCCGTTATTTAATGAAATAATATATTATTATGAAGTTTAAAAAAAGTTTGATTGATAGGTGTGTAGCAAATTTTCTACTTTAGGCGTCAGGATTTGGTAAAGATGACAGAAAAGCGATGTAAATCTGGAGTTGCAATTTTTCATTTATGAAACTGTCATAAACTTTAACAAATTAGTTTGTGAAACCAAATTCAGAAATATGTATTTGTAACCTTGACTATAAGTTTGCTTTATTAACGTGCGTATACATAAAATATCCTATCTGATATTTCACTAACATCTAAAGAGCACGTGAAGGAAATCTCACGTTCTCAAGTTTGTTAACCAAAGAGAATGATGTTAATATCAAAGTAATTATAACAAATAATTAGTATTTTTTATTTTATCGACAAGTATTCATTAGATAAACTCACTTACAACGAATAATATTTTATCTACAGATAGAATCACAATGTAATTTTAAATTAAATTTCCTTTTAAAATTCAAAAAGGAAATTAATGCAGTGTGCACCATTAAATAGATTAATAATAAAAGATTAAATAAAGCTTGTGCTGTTCTTTTAAATTTATATTTTACCTACATAAAACGTAAAAAAACTTACATGTTGCGCTGACTAGTTTTCCAAACCGCTAATCTGAAAAAAAATAAAAGACTTTAAATTTTAATATACATATTTTATATATTAATACATTTAATTACACAATAGGTAACTATAAAATACAACCGCATAGCTCAACAAACATGGAAATTTATTATTCGGAAAATTATATTACAGTGAATTGTTAATAATCTCATTTAGATAATGGAATTTTAAAATGCATTAATTTATTACTAACCGAAAATTATCTATTATATTGAAATAATATGTATATAGGTACAATCTACTGTAATTTAGCAATAAACAACCTGTATGTTTTGAATTAATAGGATATTTACGTAAAAAGCTTAGATATGGAAAATAAATAGCCAATTTAAATTATAATATTACAAAATAAAAATTTTCCTTGATTTAAATCGACCACGTCATCAAAATCTTTGAACTTTGTTACCACTTCTTATAAAAAGAAGATTTTTATAAATATTAAATCACCTGAGAAAATTATGTAATTCCAAATTATATAATCCAAAATTTTTCAAAAAATTAGTGTCTGTGGTCTTTTGAAACTTACCCCAAACCGCATCTTAGTAATTTTTCTAGTTTTCATATGACTACACGGTTTCCTAAATATTTACTAATTTATCTGATTTATAATTAATTTATGTACTTTAAATGCAACCTGTTTACATTACGTTTTTCTATTTTTAATCGTAAAAATATGTAGCGTAAATCGTTCTTAAATGGATATATCAAGATAATTATTATGTTGTATGTTTATTTTGTTAGTTAACCTTCTACCAGTAACTGCACCATTAGATGTACCTCATCAATTTCTTTATTTTGTATAATATCAAAACAGTTTTTTCTATGTCGCAACAAGGCAAAAAATTTCATTGTTAGTTTTGCGATTATTTTTAATAACATTTTAGTCCGGAAAAAATAAGAAAAAAATTTATTTAATTACAAGCTTCAAATTAAAATATTCTGATGAAATTGCTGGTAATGAAATACTGGAGTATTCTTCCTTGACGCTTGCAGTGTCAGTGTTACGATTTAACCTCAGCATTTTTTAAGCAAAAACGCATAAGCAGCTACAGAAAAAAAATTCAAGATTTTAACATCTTCGGCTGATTTGCGTAGCTACAACAAACTCTTAAAGTTTCTCGATGATTTATCAAATAAATAAGTTATTAAAAATAACAATTTGGGTTGAAAATATAGCAAACAATAATTTATTTATATTATTTAAAAATATAAAGAATATCATAAATGACGGTTAACTTCTTAACTTTGTTAATCAACACATAAAATATTGCGATGTTTTTTTTTGGATAGAAACTAAGTTTATTTTAAACTCTAGTTAGAAATATTCAGCTTTAGCAATAATAAAAAATAAAATCGTTAACAGTTTTATTGAGATTTGTTTAAAAATATTGTATATTATTTATTAAATTTATTGTAAAACAACTGATTTTATGTTGAAAATGTAGTTTATAATTTACTTTTTATTATTTTGTGATAAAAAGAGATAATACGAGCACAGAATATAAATGGGCAAATTGTTACTGCACCCACAAATTGTGAAACTGTGGAAAATACAAGAAGTAAATAGTAAAAATGAAAGGAATAGTTCTAATTTTGCTGTTTGTGTTAGTTTGTAACTCCCATCAACGGGTAATGTATTAAGTTTATTTTTTAATTTTCAGTAAAATCTAATTTTTCATCTAGACTTACAATGAGTTGCAACAAATGTGGAATGGAAAGCTGCTGAGACCTTCAGATATATGTAAAAAGGAAAATGACGTTGATCCCGCTCTAGCTTCCAAAATGATTTTAAATGGAGAGTATCCCAACGATCGCAATTTAATGTGCTATGTTAAATGTATTTTTTACAACTTGCATTTAGCAAATATGAATGGTTCGCTAAACAAAGGAAACTTTGTTCACTTTTTGTCATTGGAACATGACGTTTTGCAAAAATCCGAAATTCAAGAAAAATGCTTTAATATTAAATTTGAAGATAAATGTGAAACTCTTTACCGCATACTTGAATGCACCCAAAAAGCTGTCGAGACTGTTATGAATCCAAAGAAGCCATAATATTTAAAAACTTCTTTATGCAAATTAACTAAGGAAGAGTAATATTATATTCTGTTATTAATGTTTTAGTTTGTCTTTCTGCATAAAATTAGGGAAGTAAAATTAAAATTTAAGTTAACAAGTAAAACTATAAGCAGTGTCATGCTTTGCTTAAAATAATATACTTGAGTTCTTAGCGATTAGTATTTTTAAATGTTACAATTATGTTACAATAATGTAAGCTTGAAAAAAATATATTTTAATAAAATGCAAAAGTTTAGATTGATTTCGTTTGCCTTTTTGGAAAAAATCTACTAATATAGACTACAGTAAAAAAATTAAAATTTGATTTGAAACAGGTTTGCTCAACAAATGCTGATTAAAATTTATAACAATTCGCATCTAAAGCAAATTTTTATTATTTGCACATTCGTATGCACATAGGTCACTTATATTATGTAGGTCGCAGTATACACATACTTAACAAAAAAATATTTCTTAAATCATTGTTAAGTGAAGTGGTAAACTTAGCCTTTTAATATGAAGTTTTTCACTTTTATGTTTTTATTTATAATTTTTGTCAACATTTCGGATCAAACGGTATGTCGTCAATTATTATTTAGTAAACTTATATTGTAGTATCGATTATTTCTAAATTATAAAAATATTTACAAACTAATTTTTCTCCATGAATCCAGAAATAAAATAAAAATATACTACTTTAATTTACAGATGACGCGTTTTGATTAGCTTTCATTGACTCATTTACAAACTTTTATTTTCAGACGTTTTCTGACTTAAAGAAGAGATGGCAAAATGTTCTACTGCAATATTTAGAAAAATGCCTAAAAGAATCCGGGGCAGATCGTTGTCTGGCATTAAGACTACTACCATATGGAGAATATGTAGATGATTATAAATTAAAATGTTTTGTTCGATGTGTAAGTGAGAACGTAGATGTTATATATCCAAATGGGACAGTAAATTATCCAAGATTTCTCCATGTTTTGGGAATCGATAAAGACCTATTAGATAAAACTCATGTAATCGAAAAGTGTTTTAATATCAAGAGAAATGATGAATGCGAAAGAATTTATCATATGAGTGAATGTGCATACAAAACTGTCGAAAAAGAGATGGACAAAATGAGTTCTATATCAGTAAAACTTGTATATTCCACCAATAATTAAATTCTTCTAATATCTTCTTTTTGCAATTTTTGATTTTCTTCCATTCTGTTTTTAAATTTTTTCATTGCACCTGGTACATACGCAACATGAAATCTGCACATTTTAAATGCTTTTACGGTTGCGTGTAATTTTGTACTTTTTACTTTGTAAATACTAATGTTTTTGGTTATTCATGTATAATTTTTTATTGTTGTTCTTATCTTAAAATTTTGTACTGAAAATATAGTAAACAAATTTGTAAAATAGTTTAAATATCTGCTGTTTAATTCTCAAATTTTGTAATTAAAATATTATAACAACCACAATTATAGTTTTTTATTATTATGTTTTTCCAAATTTCAATATTTTTGGAAATACTAATTTTATAAAACTAAGAAACTGATAAAAAATTATTTAGACTGAAGTTGTCTACAAGTTATGCTTTGTAATGGCATGCAGGGTATTAATAACTTCTCAAAATATTAATTTTTAGAAAAAAAAAGTTGAGTTGCAAAAAAAAACTTTCAGAAAAATTGCGATATTTTTGATTTAGTTTTTGAAATACTTCCGACCTATATATTTAAAAAACGAGTAAAACTCCGATTTCCTCATTTTGCGTAAACAACACACATACTTCAACAAAAATTAATTCTGGAATATAAAGAAAATGAAGAAATGCATGAATTCTATTTTAATAAAATATCAAAGTTTAAATTTCTTCATTTTGCTGTTTTAAGTTTTATTTTTTTTTTTGGTATAAGGAATCTACTGTTATCTTAGCTCTCAAAACTATCTGAAGGATAGTCTTATCTCATTTATCTAGTTATTTTATTTTATTAGATGGATTCGATAAATGTAGATTAAAAATTTATAACAATTTACATGTACAACTAATTTTTATTTTTAGTTATGGCACATTCATATAAACATAAGTTACTTGTATAAAAAGGTCAACAAGTAAAGATTTCTTAGATTATCCTTAAGTGTCAAGTGTTAACTTAAACTTATAAATATGAAAATTTTTACTTTTATGTTTTTATTTATATTTTTTATCAATATTTCGGATCAAACGGTATGTCTTTAATATATTATGTATTATTTAGCAAATTTATTATTTTATAATAATCAAGCTGCTATATTGTCGTGTTCCAAAATCTAAAATTAGAATCTTATTATTTATTGTGAAAATTTTGTATTTTGTAAAGAGTTTTATTTTGATTTTGAGTATTTGAATTTTTTCGTTTTGCCGCCGTGTAGTTGAGCTGTGATCTGCTAGGCGGCTGAACGAGGTCTTTTGGCCGTTTGCGTTGACCAAAGTGGTCGTGTTTTACGGAAGGTTCGGTAAAACTTTAATTTTACAGCTCTATTCAGAGGCTTTAATTGAGAAATTATTGATAATTTTCTGGAATAAAAAGTTTTGTTTGCATAAGTGAATTTTATTATTAATTTGGAGAACATTCGTCACCAATTTGTATGAATTATGTGGTTTTAGAGGATATTTTATTTAATAATTGGAAAATTGAATTGCATTAATTTGAAGAATGGTAAAATTGGAAAGGTTGTAATGATAGAAAAGATGAGTGCGCAACGTGTGCATATGTTATGGTTAATGATGACAACTCGGCCATTAACGTCAATGGCTGGACAATGGCTGGACAATGACGTTAATGCCTTGCTTAACTCGACATTGATGTTAACGCCCGGCCAACAACCTCACTGACCGTGCATTTTGGGCAATGTTGACATTTAAAATTTTATATGTGGTTTTTACATCATTGTCCGGAAAATTACGTCATTGTCCGGGAAATGACGTCATTGTCCAATACAAAGTGGGCGATCACGAAACAACTCTTTTCTAAATGTGCGTATCGGGCCAGCAAACAAATTTTCAATTCGAAATGCCATGAATCACTCTCATCTCAGAATAAAAATGGAAAAAAATTTAATTATTTTTTAATTATAATTATCCTTAAAATTTATTTTAATTGTTATTATTTTTATTAATAAATGCTTATGATTAGAGCTGGGATTTTATGCATTTTGCATATTCTCTAATATTGATATGCCAACCAAGTGGTTTTGAAATCTGGACAAATTAGGAAAAAACGAATCCGAGAAAGCTCTTCTCAAAATGCATATTTTGCAAATTTTTAATGTTTGGTGCATATTTCAGCAAATAATGCATATTTGTGCATATTTCGGCCACTTTTGGAGTTTTTTGCAGAATTTTTATAGAGAAAATAACAAATTTTATTATTAAATTTGTCAATTTAAGCAATTATTTTGAAAATAGCCGTGCGTTCTGTTGATAACTTCCAAAAATTTGAAATAATTAAGAAAAATTTGGAAATACAAATTTAAAGGTGGAAAAGTTATGAAAGATACAGAAATCTTACGAAAAAGTTCAATAAAACACAAGGAATTGAAGAACAAAATTATTATAGTGGAAATTAATCAAAATGAAATTTTAAATTTGGATAATGAGGACGTTGTTATATAAAACCCGGAAAATTTTGACAATGACAATTCGGAAAGAGAAGAAAAGGAAGAGCTTATTATTAATAATAAAAAAGATGAATAATAACCAGATACGGAAAACTTGGACAATGACGATTTAGAAACAAAAAATAATTTCGACAAAAGTGAGTTGAAAGTAGAAGAGGACGAGGAGCGGAAAAATAAACTAATGGAAAAAATAATTATAAACAGGATGAAGAAATTAAGGATGGACTGACAGCTCTAGTACCAGGACCAGCAGGATATATTTTGGAGAACTTTAAAAGAGATAATTTTAAAGTAAGATTAATTAATTTGTTGAATAAAATTGGATCAAGAGGATGAATTCAAATTTAAAATATTTGGATTTTTAAAATTAAAATTGCATTGGTTTTTTTGGAAAAGTTAATAAAAGTCTAACGCAATATAAAATAATAATTTAAAATAAAATCAGAAAATATTGGATAAATATAAAATAGACTAAAATATCAATTCAATATATTATACTGACTATTTCCAAACAAATTTTCGAAAAATCTAGTAGGTACTTACTTAAAGTTTTCCGACTAATTTTATTCTATTCGACAATTCTATTCAAATCTATTTTGAATAATTTCCAAATCAAATGATCAAATTACTCACACAAATAAATTAGTTGTATTCATATAATACCAAACTCAAATTAAAATCGCAGTCAAAATTTTGACTCAACCCCTTTTTGGCGGTTATCATTTGGTTTCCACGCCATTATAGTTGGCGTAATGTCAACTGTTTAGTGGGAAACCCAGAAATTTACAATTTAAATAAAATATTGTTTAGAAAATATCAAGTTTATAAAATAATTCAAATTATTAAATGGAAAATTTTGAGACACGACAAAATATATCTAAATTTTAATTATTCATAAGTATATGATTGTAGAGTATAAGGTAAAACAAATAATGAGGTAATTAATAAAAAAAAGTAATGATGCCGATGTGTATGAGTGATGATAATAATATATTATGTTTACGATACTTTGTCGTGGGATATAAAATTTTGACATAAAGAAAACTTTGAAAACTTTACACGTTCAGTAAAATATGATGGATAAATAAGTTTATGTTAAACATAATCATAAAAGTAATAAAGTAACAAGAAAAAAAAAATAAAAAGTTAGAGGGTCTTCAGAAAATGTATGAAGAAATTAAATGAAATAAACTTGACTATAAAAATGTTATACTTTAATTTACAGATGACACGTTTTGATTAGCTTTCATTGGTTGATTATATTATAGCTAAAATAAAAAGAAAATCTATCTTCCATGTCAAAATTTGCAAATAAAATCCGAAAAAATGATTTCCTCTGGATTAGTTTTAAGTTTACTGTGTTCCATCTTATCAAACATTAAGTAATTTTATAAAATTTTATTTTCAGACCTTTTCTGATTTAACTAAGAGATGGCAAAGGTTCCTATTGAAATATGCAGACCAGTGCATAAAAGAAACGGGTGTAAATCGTTGTCGAGCACTAAGACTACTACCTTACGGAGAATATGTAAATGATTATAAATTGAAATGTTTCGTTCGATGTATAAGTGCCAATTTAGACGTTACTAATAAAAATGGAACCGTAAATAATCAAAGATTTCTCCACATTTTGGGAGTCGATAACGGCGTTTTAAAGGATACAAGTGAAGTCGAGAAGTGTTTTACTATCAAGAGAAAAGATCAATGCCAGGCTGTTTTTGACATGAGCAGATGTACATGGAGAACTATTCAAAACGAGATGAACAAGCAAAGATCGTAATATGCTATCTTTTACAGTCTTGGATTTGTTATATTTCTGCACATTTTTTGTGCAGATTATTTACTTTGTTACTTTAGTCATAATAATGTAGAAAATCAACTTGGAAAATAAAATTAAAGATCTATGTGTGAATTAAAATTTTTTTTTTGTTTTATTCGTTTTACCTAGCGCTCGTATCAGCTTTGTGATGGCATATAATATCAATTCGTCAGTAATTGGTCAAAAGTAATTAAACTTTTAAGTATTAAATATCAGTTGATTATATTTAAATTACGCTTTCAGTAATGTACAGATAAAAAATTTAACACAAATCGTAAGTATTGACACATTATCCTGATGATGATTTTTAAAGAATAATCGAAACTAGTTGAAATTAAAAGAAGTATTATTTATTGCAAGCATATAATTTTGAAAAAATTATACTAATCCTTTTTCTTTTAACACTACATAATACCCAATAACCATAATGTTAATCATTCTAAAATAAATTATCTGTTGAAAAGCTATGCCGAATCCCAGGAAACTAATTTTGCTGATTATAATATAATATAATTAATGTGGATTTGAATAAATTATTGTTATTATTATTATTGAATAATTTATAAAATATTATATTACGATAATATATTACGATACTATGTATCTATTTTAACAAACAAACATTAATACTTATTTTTCTGTTATTATTTATCTAATATTTGTACTATAAGAGTCCTTTATAACTTTTCCGAAGCATATTTTAAACTTGAAATTATGAAGGTAATGTACTATAGTTGATTAATAACAATTTGTTTGTTTATTAATCTGTTACAAAATATTTACTGTATATTATTTTATATAATTGGTGAAATCCGTGGTACGAGCATAATTTATTGGGAGTTACATATATTTTGGTTAATTGCTATTGACACGTAAAAAATGAAATATATAGTAATATTTACAACTTTAATAATATTGGTGAACCAATCACAACAAAGAGTAAGCTTTAATAATTTTTCAAATTAATTTGTAGATCTAGAATATGATAAAATTCAAGGGTTCATCGAGAGCAGATTTTGCATATTGGTTTCTCACAGACCAAAATACTTCAGGAAATTTGAATATAAAATTACCATAGTAACAAACCTTTGAAGGTTTATCATATCACTAGAGCCGTTTGTCCAATTATATACTCACAGAATATTTAGTTCAGTCGTTTCAACTTCTTCACACTTCAAAGAACAACCTAAGGTATTTTTTTTTATTTCAAAATGCTGTATTTAATAATGACAACTAAAATTTTGTAAGTGTTCCGTTCCAGTAGAACAGTAGATCTTCTAAATCTACCAATAATTTTCAAAAACGGAAAATATAAAATCAATTTTTAAATATTTACAATAATTTATTAATTAATTTCAGACATTTGATGAATTAAGAACTATGTGGCAATCCAACGTGTTAAAGCACCATAAGCAATGCTTGAAGCAAACTGGTGCTGATCCAGAGCTAGCATTACGAGTTCTTCCTTTTGGAGAATATGTTGATGATCATAAAGTTATGTGCTATATAACATGCGTATTGGAACATTTGACTGTAATGCACCCGGATACTTCGATTCATCATCAAAATTTTCTTGAAATATTGTATGTTGACTCTAAGATTTTGGCACAAACAAATATAACTGATCATTGTCTTAATATAAAGTTGGGCGATATGTGCGAAAGTGGTTACCGATCCAGCGAATGTATTTATAAAGCTCTACAAAAAGCAATGTTTGATGAACAGTCATTGGTTTTATAAATATGAATTAAATATGATCATTTTGTTATAACTATCATAAATTATATTATACTTTATGTACCTACTGCTGTACTTAACAATAAAAATCAAAAAAGAAATTAATAAAAATATTATGGGTTTTTTCAAAATTTTTGTTTTATTTTCGTAGCTGGAGTAGTTGACTCGCTGCCCTCACTCACTCTAAAAGAGTTAAGTTTAAGAAACGTTTATGATTGATTATATTATTGATTATATTAATTGATGATATTATAAAGGGTCCGCCATATAACTTTTTTTTTTGAAAATGCTATAAAAAAAAACTACTGAATATTTTCTCAAATTTCTTTTTTTATTTGAAAGTACAATCCTTCCGGTTAATAATGGAAAATAATTTCATTCAAATGGCTGCCTCGGCTGGCCATGCAGTAGCCTACACGATCAGTTCAATTTTTAAGCACATTATCGATTGTGTGCAGCTGTATTTCAACAATGACTTCACGAATATTGTCCTTTAAAGCGTCAATTGTCTCTGGCTTGTCGGCGTAACACTTATCTTTGAGGGCACCCCCCACAAATAATAGTCCAACGGTGTCAAATCGCAGCTCCGAGGTGGCCAAACGACATCAGCTCTGCGGCTGATAATGCGATCTTCGCACACATTCTGCAACATTACCATGATTTTCAAAGTAATGTCGCAATATTTCCCAATGAAATTATTTTTCATTATTAACCGGAAGGATTGTACTTTCAAATAAAAAAAGAAATTTGCGAAAATATTCAGTAGTTTTTACCTCCAACCAATTTAAAAAAAAAATTGGAGGTATGGTAATCGAAAAAAAATTTCAACTTTTTTACCTCCAATCAATTTTAAAAAAAAATTGGAGGTATGGTAATCGAAAAAAAATTTCAACTTTTTTTTTTTGCATTTTCGAGATCACCGTGTTCAGAAACGTAAAGATCTGCAAAAAGTAAAAAAAAAATTTCTGTGTCGGTCTGTCTGTCTGTCTGTCTGTCTGTCGGTCGGTCGGTCGTCAAATTTTGTCGATCGATTTGCTTCCGAACCATTCAACCAATTACGACCAAATTTGGTATGGTGGTAGGGTTCACGGTGGAAAGGTGAA
This sequence comes from Cantharis rufa, assembly GCA_947369205.1. Lineage (NCBI taxonomy): Eukaryota > Metazoa > Arthropoda > Insecta > Coleoptera > Cantharidae > Cantharis > Cantharis rufa. Next base: position 94,329,426 of record OX376303.1, read on the forward strand.
AATAAGGTTTTCGTCGCGATCTATCAATCAGGAGTGCCACCACAAGAAAATAATACGGGATTTTTTAAAAATATTTTGTCTTGCGATATGTTATTTTAAAGGCCTTAAAAGGCTTTATCCAGAATAGGTAAAATTAATCTTCTATCTGTCGTCTGTCAAAAATCACAAGTTGTCAAAGTTGAAACTTTAAGAGTGAATAACTCAAGAAATGCTGAAGGGATCTTACCCAAATTTGGTACGTAGGTACATTGATCCTAATGGATATGAGAGCATATGTAATCCTTCGTTAGAAATCAGTAATGCAACATGAAAAAAATAAAATTAACTTTTTTGGCAAAAACATGAAAAAAGTTTTTGTCGATCGATTTTCTCCGGCATTTCTGCGTCGATTGCAATCAAACTTATTGGACGTATGCCTCGTGGGCTGGAATGGTGAAAATAAGGTTTTGCCAGAGAAATCTTTACCAGGGCCACCACAATAAAATAAATAAAAAAAAATGAAAATGTCGTCGTATCTCCGGAAATGTTTAACCGATTCAGCTAAAATTTGGTGTGTCGATGGAGCTTTGAAAGTATAAGTATTGGTGAGAAAACAAACCGAGCCAATTGTAACAGGGCGGGGCAGGTCAGAAAAATTATAGAAAATATTAACTGAAATCTTAATTTATATATTTTTTGTGAGAATTGGTCAGATGGCTGGCAAAAATAAAACAATATATTCAAAATTTTAATAAACGTCATAATTTTGTGACATATGCGTCAAAATTAGGTTAATGTTGATTTGTATACCGAGTGCAGCATAAGAATTGAGTTTAGGGCTTGTAACAATTAATTTTAGAATACAAAAATAGGTGGTTCGGTGGGAAATATTTTATAATATCGTCGTACGGACTGACGGAACGTTACTTTATAAGTAAAAGGTTCTGCCACTAGGTAGCGACCAAGTTTAGGCTGTTTGTTAAATTTTTTCGCAAATGTTTTCAGAATCAGTAAATCGACAGTCAGTAATTTACAAAAATTTATTTTCGAAAAATCCGCTAGATGACCGAAAAAATTTGTTGTACCAATCTTGGAGAAATTTTATTTGTGACTTCTTACGGTATTATGTGACGTATATAAAAATTTTGGAAAAAATTCAGTGGCGTACTAAAATAAAAAATTTTTTTCATTTTAGATTTTGTTAAAAAAACTTTTATAGATAGATTTAGGGTAGGGGGTGATACATATAGATATCTTTGCCAGGGCTACCGATATCTTTGTTAAGGCTACCACAATAGATACCAAAAATGAACATTATGTCATCGTATCTCCGGACAAAATTTGGTGTGCTGGTGATTGGAGGTATTGCGGCAGAGAGTGACGATATTTTTTTTTTGCATTTTCGAGATCACCGTGTTCAGAAACGTAAAGATCTGCAAAAAGTAAAATAAAAATTTCTGTGTCGGTCTGTCTGTCTGTCTGTCGGTCTGTCGTCAAATTTTGTCGATCGATTTGCTTCCGAACCATCCAACCAATTACGACCAAATTTGGTATGGTGGTAGGGTTCACGGTGGAAAGGTGAAAATAAGGTTTTCGTCGCGATCTATCAATCAGGAGTGCCACCACAAGAAAATAATACGGGATTTAAAAAAAATATTTTGTCTTGCGATATGTTATTTTAAAGGCCTTAAAATGCTTTATCCAGAATAGGTAAAATTAATCTTCTATCTGTCGTCTGTCAAAAATCACAAGTTGTCAAAGTTGAAACTTTAAGGGTGAATAACTCAAGAAATGCTGAAGGGATCTTACCCAAATTTGGTACGTAGGTACATTGATCCTAATGGATCTCAGTATGGAAATCAGTAATGCAACATGAAAAAAATAAAATTAACTTTTTTGGCAAAAACATGAAAAAAGTTTTTGTCGATCGATTTTCTCCGGCATTTCTGAGTCGATTGCAATCAAACTTATTGGACGTATGCCTCGTGGGCTGGAATGGTGAAAATAAGGTTTTGCCAGAGAAATCTTCACCAGGGCCACCACAATAAAATAAATAAAAAAAAATGAAAATGTCGTCGTATCTCCGGAAATGTTTAACCGATTCAGCTAAAATTTGGTGCGTCGATGGAGCTTTGAAAGTATAAGTATTGGTGAGAAAACAAACCGAGCCAATTGTAACAGAAAAATTATAGAAAATATTAACTGAAATCTTAATTTATATATTTTTTGTGAGAATTTGTCAGATGGCTGGCAAAAATAAAACAATATATTCAAAATTTTAATAAACGTCATAATTTTGTGACATATGTGTCAAAATTAGGTTAATGTTGATTTGTATACCGAGTGCAGCATAAGAGTTGAGTTTAGGGCTTTTAACAATTTATTTTAGAATACAAAAATAGGTGGTTTGGTGGGAAATATTTTATAATATCGTCGTACGGACTGACGGAACGTTACTTTATAAGTAAAAGGTTCTGCCACTAGGTAGCGACCAAGTTTAGGCTGTTTGTTAAATTTTTTCGCAAATGTTTTCAGAATCAGTAAATCGACAGTCAGTAATTTACAAAAATTTATTTTCGAAAAATCCGCTAGATGACCGAAAAAATTTGTTGTACCAATCTTGGAGAAATTTTATTTGTGACTTCTTACGGTATTATGTGACGTATATAAAAATTTTGGAAAAAATTCAGTGGCGTACAAAAATAAAAAATTTTTTTCATTTTGGATTTTGTTAAATAAACTTTTATAGGTAGATTTAGGGTAGGGGGTGATACATATAGATATCTTTGCCAGGGCTACCGATATCTTTGTTAAGGCTACCACAATAGAAAACAAAAATGAACATTATGTCATCGTATCTCCGGACAAAATTTGGTGTGCTGGTGATTGGAAGTATTGCGGCAGAGAGTGACGATATTTTTTTTATAGCATTTAAGAAAAAAAGTTATATGGCGGACCCTTTATTATATCAAACCGGCGGCATTAGTCGTAAGTATATCAATTATATCAAACTGCAAAATAAATGTTAACTAAAAACTATGTTTATTGTACAATTTGCTTTTAAGTTACACAAAACAGGATGGTTTCATTGCGGATGTTTTATGTTTTATGATATTGTAAAGCCACATCGGCAGAAGCTTTCTTGTGATTGATGATAGGAAAATTATCAATTTCTAAACCGAAAACCTTGTCCAGCTAATGAATCGAGTTTCTTTAAAAAAATAAATTAACGGATCCAATTGCAATTTGATCAGAAATAGTTCAAATTTTCTATGCTGTTAAAACGAAGGTGTATTTAATTATACCTATTTTAATTTTAATGTACATAGTAAGTATATAAAAATGCTTATATAAGAAATTAGCAAAAGATGATTATAAAAAAATAATACACAAAAATTATGAAAGCTGAACAACGATAATAATGTACGTGCGATTAAATAATTATTTATTTAGTATAATTTCAGGATTATAAATTAACCAATGTTATAAATATAATCCATAATCATATTATTAAAAACTTTCTTCCGACTGTCAAAGTTGACATTGAAATTTGGAATTTATGAACTCAATGAAGTAGAAATTCAATTTTATCTAACAGAACTTAAAATCATAATTAATTAGCTTATACATCAGAAAGATAGCAGATGCTTCAAATCTATGAGTCTGAAATTTTTGAAAATTAAATCTACTAACCAACGAACCATGCTTAAAACCGACTATCGGGTTTTGTAGTTATAATATTTTAAGCTACGTCTTTGGACAATTTCTTGATACTGGTAAATAGTATGACGGAGGATAAGGAATACTACTAACATAACATTGCTGCAATTTTCGTTTACAAAGTTCTATGTACTAAATTATCCTGGACATAGCGCAAATCCTTGAATGACTATAGCTTTTAGCTTTATTAATATTTTCCTATTTTAAAATTCAAGTATAGCCGAATGTTTAATAATTATTTGCATTTATAAAAAAATGGTTCATACCTAGTACTAACAGAATCAGTCCTTAAAATTTTACAACCTTCATAGGAAGGCTTTAAGTTTTATTACAATGCAAAAGCCGCATAATGTAGGAAACAGATTTAAAAAATAATTATTGTACATTATTTTTTTTCTAATACCGGTTACAATTTAATAAAACACATATTTCATAAAATATATAAACGTGTAAATAAGACAATTTAATTTTTTTCTAAATGAAGCTGGTCGTTCCAAACTTTCTGTAACGAATTTCTCAAAATCGTCCAATTTAAGCTTATCTTCCAAATCTTCAGTTAATATTACTAATCAATCCAAAATCGCGTTCAAAAATAACCCAGTTTGTCAAAAAATTGAGAAAATTCTTAATATCCAAAATATTAAAAATTACTTACGCAAAACTAATTAATTTATAATTTATTTTCAACATACAACATTCACATCATAATTTCCAGAACTTTCAGGACACAAACTTCTACATCCTGCTATCTGCGGACATTTTGGCAAAAAGCCTGGTTTTCACTTCTCGGGCCTGCCACCTTAACTAATTGTCGGGAAAACCAGTAAATTCAAAAATATTTACAAATTTCAAAATAATTAATTAATATAAAAAAAGTATTAATTTTATAAAATAAATCAAAAATCGAATAGAGAATTGTGGAACATGACAATATACCGGGTGATGAATCAGTTATCCGAACATATAAATTTAAAGGCCGTCTTACACGAGGCGATTTTTTCATGCGATTGATCGCCGCGATTTGTTGCAAGGTTAAACAATCGGGTTGCAGCAACAAATCGCATAAGCGATTTTGTATTACACAAGGCGATAAGCGCCTGCAACTTATCGCGGCGATCGATCACATGAAAAAATTGCCTCGTGTAAGACGGCCTTTAACATGTAAAATTTATTTATGGAAATTCCTGCTTCCCTAATTATTTTAGAGGAAAAGTGAAAGACACAAAAATAATGCAGAAATATAAACTAAGAACGATAAGAGTATTAGATTTCATGTAACTTTTACTTAAAGAGGCAAAAAGTGCTTTTGAAATTTTGACGATTTCAAAAGCAACTTTTTGACCTCTATTATGTCAAGATTAGTTTAATATTATGAACTTAGACCCAGTTTTTCCATCGTAGGTTAATCTAAATTTGAGGGTTAACCTACGTTTATGACTACCTGATTGGTCAGAAATCTAAGTTAACCTTTAAATTTGGGTTAACCTAAGGTTAACTTGCGATTGAAAAACTGGGCCTTAGACTAAAATGTTTTTACAGATAAATTCATTTGTATAATAAATTATTATAATATCAATACCTTAAACAGTTTCTTTTATATTTTTTATTTATATTATGGTAAATCGCGGCGTAATACATATTATATATATATATATAAGCAGACTACCGAAGTTTTTTGGGTAATTGTAATAATTTACTAGTATTCTTATTATTCTTACGTATTTGAACGTATATAAATCGTTTTACAAGTACAAAATGAAACAATTAATATTTTTAACTTTAATACTCTTGGTGAATTATTCCCAACAAAGAGTAAGTTTTAACAATTATTTCAAAAGCAATTTCAGTTTTCGAATTTCTTTCTTCAGATAATATTTTCCTCCAACTGCTTCAAGTCAAGAACTTGATAACATTTTTTTTAACAACTTTTCCACTTTTCCATTTATTAATTTATTTAGAATTTAATTTATTAGAAAAACAATTTCAAAATTGTACTGAAATAGCACTGCTTTAGCTTATAATCAAAACGCTGTACTCTACAAATCATAATAAATTAGCAAAAATTACAATTTGTTATATTCGAAATTTAATATTTTACAAAAGTTACCTATAATATAGAATTTTTGCGTATTGCCGTTTTTATGTTGTTTTCAAAAATTAGTAGACAAATATTAAAATAAATTACTTGAAAATTAGTTGCGCTCATATAAAATTAATGTCACACGGCAAAGAATATCTTAAGAATTAAATTGTTGCAATTTTTACAACAAAATTTTGTTTGTGAAAGCACAATATTAAAATAGAAGTACCAAATAATTTAAAACTACTAAAAAATGCTATTAAAAATGTTTTCAGACATTCGATGAAATGCGGCTAATGTGGCATGCAAATATGTTAAAGTACCAAGACAAATGTTTGGAAGAAAGCGGTGCTGATCCAAAATTAGCAACACGAATTATTCCATATGGAGAATACGTGGATGATCATAAAGTAATGTGCTATATGCGATGTGCATTAGATAATTGGAATTTGTTGTACCTGGATAATTCAGTTCACCATCAAAATTTTCTGGATATATTATACGTGGACGATGCAAAAGTTTTGGAACAAGCAAATTTAATTGAAAAATGTTTTAATATAAAGATAAAGGATCCCTGCGAACAAGCATACCGCGTTAGCGAATGCGTTTATAAATCTATAGAAAAAGCAATGAATAATGAGCCACTTCAAATCGTTTGAGTATATAGTAGTTGATTCATTGTAATTATTGAAGAAATAGTTGAGATGGGGGTCATAAAAACAAAATATTATTTTCTAACAATTTGGGTCTTTATTTAACCCGTTATCAAGGGTAAAAATATATACAAATATAATTAATAACAGAAAATTAGACGTAAAAAGGCTATCGTATTCTAGGAAACTCCTAATTTAACTATGAAGGGTTTTCTTCAAATTCCAATAAAATTACTAAAAGTAGGTTAGGTTGGTACCAATGTAATTTAAATCTAAAAACCACCTTGTGGTATTAAACAAAATTAATAAAAAAGAAAAACCCAAAACGTCGAATAATAGTATTTTGTATTAATGACCTCTATCTCCACTATTTTTTCACTAATAATCAAATTAAAAATTTTTTAGTTTTCTCTTAAATTGAAAAAAAAAATAAAGTTCTTTCAGATTTAGTAAATTGATTATTAGAAAACATTTAGAAATAGAAAACAATTTTATTAAGATTAAGTTGGTGGAGCTAAAGTTTTCATTGATTACAAAATAAAATTGTTAAATAGTAAATACATAGTTTTTATGAATTATTATTTAAACAAAATTTTCAAAAATTTCAAATTTTGATTTGCAAATAATATTTAAAATATATATGTATATTTTGTTTTCATCTTTCATAATAATTACCTTCTACATCATTTTCCACACAAATATATACACATCTTCCTTGACTCCACATTTTCCAGTCCCGACACTATGTCTTCTATCAGACAATGAAAAACAGATAATGAAAAAACAGAACCGTATAGAAAGAGAACATTGACAAAAAAGAAGTCTAAAAAAACAGAACACTGAAAAAAGATCATTGACGAAAGAAAACTCGGAAAAATGAGAACAAAATTTTTTTTTATTTATATGAATTTTATTTCTATTTTTTGTTTAGTCTTTGCCAAATTCAAGTTTTGACAAAGACAACCATGGCAATACACGGATCCACCATAAAAAATAGTTGTTTTTAGGGTGGATTCCCTTCGCACTCCGCACTTTTGGATCTACCCATTGGATCGAAAACGAGTTTCACCTTTTTCGAGTTCCACCTTTGGCTAGTTCTTTCGGCCTTCAGGGATATTTTTAATGGGTCTAGTCTTTGCCAAAACTAGAATTTTTGTCGAATTTGACAATAAAGACAACCCTGGCAATAAACGAATCCACCATAAAAAATAGTCTACGGTACCTTGCGCTCCGGTCCTCTCAGGTCCGGGCGCTCCAAGCCGTTTTGACAAAGACTAAACAAAAAATAAAAATAAATCTAAAATTCATATAAATTTAAAAAAATTTTATGTTCTCATTTTTCCGAGTTCTCTTTCATCACCGTTCTGTATTTTCACATTCTCTTCTTTCATGTTCTGATTTTTCATGGAATCCTTTCTTTGGAGTCTGCTGTTAGATTACTATCATATCAAGTTTTTCTTCTTTATCTGTTTGTCTCATTTTAATTGCTTTTTACCTCCAATCAATTTTAAAAAAAAATTGGAGGTATGGTAATCGAAAAAAAATTTCAACTTTTTTTTTTTGCATTTTCGAGATCACCGTGTTCAGAAACGTAAAGATCTGCAAAAAGTAAAAAAAAAATTTCTGTGTCGGTCTGTCTGTCTGTCTGTCTGTCTGTCGGTCGGTCGGTCGTCAAATTTTGTCGATCGATTTGCTTCCGAACCATTCAACCAATTACGACCAAATTTGGTATGGTGGTAGGGTTCACGGTGGAAAGGTGAAAATAAGGTTTTCGTCGCGATCTATCAATCAGGAGTGCCACCACAAGAAAATAATACGGGATTTTTTAAAAATATTTTGTCTTGCGATATGTTATTTTAAAGGCCTTAAAAGGCTTTATCCAGAATAGGTAAAATTAATCTTCTATCTGTCGTCTGTCAAAAATCACAAGTTGTCAAAGTTGAAACTTTAAGAGTGAATAACTCAAGAAATGCTGAAGGGATCTTACCCAAATTTGGTACGTAGGTACATTGATCCTAATGGATATGAGAGCATATGTAATCCTTCGTTAGAAATCAGTAATGCAACATGAAAAAAATAAAATTAACTTTTTTGGCAAAAACATGAAAAAAGTTTTTGTCGATCGATTTTCTCCGGCATTTCTGCGTCGATTGCAATCAAACTTATTGGACGTATGCCTCGTGGGCTGGAATGGTGAAAATAAGGTTTTGCCAGAGAAATCTTTACCAGGGCCACCACAATAAAATAAATAAAAAAAAATGAAAATGTCGTCGTATCTCCGGAAATGTTTAACCGATTCAGCTAAAATTTGGTGTGTCGATGGAGCTTTGAAAGTATAAGTATTGGTGAGAAAACAAACCGAGCCAATTGTAACAGGGCGGGGCAGGTCAGAAAAATTATAGAAAATATTAACTGAAATCTTAATTTATATATTTTTTGTGAGAATTGGTCAGATGGCTGGCAAAAATAAAACAATATATTCAAAATTTTAATAAACGTCATAATTTTGTGACATATGCGTCAAAATTAGGTTAATGTTGATTTGTATACCGAGTGCAGCATAAGAATTGAGTTTAGGGCTTGTAACAATTAATTTTAGAATACAAAAATAGGTGGTTCGGTGGGAAATATTTTATAATATCGTCGTACGGACTGACGGAACGTTACTTTATAAGTAAAAGGTTCTGCCACTAGGTAGCGACCAAGTTTAGGCTGTTTGTTAAATTTTTTCGCAAATGTTTTCAGAATCAGTAAATCGACAGTCAGTAATTTACAAAAATTTATTTTCGAAAAATCCGCTAGATGACCGAAAAAATTTGTTGTACCAATCTTGGAGAAATTTTATTTGTGACTTCTTACGGTATTATGTGACGTATATAAAAATTTTGGAAAAAATTCAGTGGCGTACTAAAATAAAAAATTTTTTTCATTTTAGATTTTGTTAAAAAAACTTTTATAGATAGATTTAGGGTAGGGGGTGATACATATAGATATCTTTGCCAGGGCTACCGATATCTTTGTTAAGGCTACCACAATAGATACCAAAAATGAACATTATGTCATCGTATCTCCGGACAAAATTTGGTGTGCTGGTGATTGGAGGTATTGCGGCAGAGAGTGACGATATTTTTTATATTCTTTTATTCTATTTACTTCATTTCCTCCAATATTCGAAATTTAATTTAATTTTCTTGTAATGTCCCTCTTCTTGTACTTTAAAATTTGGGATAATTAATTGGGATAAAGTCATCCTCTTTTTTTCTTTTCCTTTATCATTCACTTTTTATTGTAATCCAAAATTTTCATATTAAATTATTAAATTTATATATTAATTTTCTTGTTATTTATTTAAGGTAAGTCAAACGTTTAAATATTTTATTTAATATTTTTAACATTTTAAATATTTTTGCTTTACATTATTGGTAAATAATAATGCATATAATATCAGAATAAGTAATTTAGCATTACTTGTTCATTTTTTCTTCAAATTTTAATTTGGGTTTACTCTTTATGTAAAAAAATGTATAGAATACAAATAGAAGTTTAAAAATATTTGCACATAAAAAAACAAAAAAATTACAACTAAGTTACATTCAGTGAAAACCTATCGATTCATTTTTAGAGCATCTAAGAATTAATTTAATTTTGTTACGTCAAAATAAAGTTTAATTTGCTTCTTCTGTGTTTCTTTGTATAAATTCTGATAAATTGCATAAAACATAAATTAGTTACGCAAAAGTTATTTTGAGCTATTGGAAAATTTAATATTTTTGAGTTTATTAATATTGGTGAACCGTTCTCAACAAAGAGTAAGTTTTAGTAATCGTTAATTAGCATTTTAGTCTTTTCTTGTATTAAATGCTGCTGCGTTCTACTTATGCAATTAACCTGGTCGACAATTGCATTTACTAGCACTCAAAAAGCTCACAACGTAATTCTGTTTCATCTTGAAATAGAATTTAAGATTTATTTTTATTCTTTTTATTTACTTTGTCTCTAATGCCTGATTTCTTCATTTTGAGATATCTCTAGAATACGAATCTATAAAATTATATAAATAAACCGAGTGAATTTGACTTAGCTATTAATTTATCTAAGAGATTCTAAGAAATCTAAATAATTTTTTAATCTCATTGATGCTATGAATATATTATATATTTTTTTAAATTAAGTAAGAAATAATATATTTAATATTTTTGATTTGATTAATATTGTTGAACTATTTCCAGCAAAGGGTAAATTCAAAAAATGTTTTAATTAAGTTTCAATTTTGTTTTTAATTTCTCCACAAAATTACTCCGTTGCTTTATTGCTCGTCTTAGAACTTGATAATTAAAAAGAAAAATTTAAAAAAACCATTTAAATGCATAGCTACTAACAATCTAGGCATATGGCTAGCCTAATTCCATAATGGATCAATGGATCTCTTTTAGAGGATTTAGATTTCTGTGAGTTAATATTTCATCGACTACTTCCTCAGTGACATTCGAATTTAATTTCATTTTCTTTCGTTTTTTGTTCTATTTTCATGTTTTTTTTCTGTCCTTGATAATAATCAGTAAAAGGTGTAAAAAGTAAAAGAAGCTACTCTAAATAACTTTGGGTAGATTGAAAATTGTGTTACAAGTCCCGATGTAATTACTAGCAATCTTGCTTGATTGCCAAGCACTGCCCAGATTATGTACCAACATAGGTATTTGTATAGCCCTTTGTCATCGCAGTTGTTACTTGAACATTACTCCAAATAACATTATTTATTTTACAGTATTGTTAACAAGAATCCATTTAAATATTATGTTGTTTACATTTCCTGCAATAAAATTATTATTTTTTATAAATATTAAGGAAAACTAATATATAAATTTAATTGGTATCTATATATTCAGCGTAATTGTAGTTATTGTTCATATTAGTACCTACATAAGTACATACTAAACGTCGTTTAGAAAGCAGAAAATGAAATATCTAATATTTATTAATTTATTGCTATTATTGGTGAATTATTCACAACAAAGGGTAAGTTTAAACAGTTGATCTTATAGCGCAGCATTGTTCGATTTATTTAATGTCATGGAATACTTGTGCAATGGACATGTATTCCAGAAAAATTATATTTTTAAAATTGTGGCCAAAAAGATTTTAAATTAAAAAAAAAATTATAAAATAGAAAAGTAGGTATAATAAATATATTTTTTCAGACATTTAAGGAATTTACACAATTATGGCAAGCGAATATGTTAAGGCACCATCACAAATGTTTGGCAGAAACTGGTGCTGATCCAGAGTTAGCATTACGAATTATTCCTCATGGAGAATATGTCGTTGATCATAAAGTTATGTGCTATATGCGTTGCGTGTGTGAAAATTTGAATCTGATTCACTTGGATAATTCTATTGACGAGAACAATTTTCTGGATATATTATATGTGGATGATCCAGAACTTTTTGCACAAGCAAATTTTGTTGAAAAGTGTTTCCATATCAAGTTGGATGATCCATGTGAAAATGCATATCGCGTCAGCGAATGTATTTATACATCTGTACAAAAAGCGTTGGATAGTGGAAAATCTGATGGTGAAACTAAATCGTAATATGAAATATCAAATTAATATATTATTATAATAATACTATATTATAAAATTATACAAATACATAATATAAGCAATATGTGAATGAAGAATGTACTTTTATTTATGACTCCGTCCTTATCTTTGAATTATGCTGTTTATAGTTCCAATTCAGAAATCATCAATTGCTATTCAGATTGGAAGTGAATCACTCGTAGTATCATCGAATATTGTTATTTAACAATAAAATTGTAAACACAATTTAAAACAAGTTTTAAATACTAATAATATAATCTAAGGTTTAAATGCTTCCTCAACTAACTATAAATAATAATAATATACTTGCTTTCCGAATGACTTATTTAAAAGAATATTTATGTAATTTTTAAGTTAATCAGTTCTGGGGTTAATTATAAACAAATTCTTTTTTAATTTTTTATCAAGTATCAAGCAAAATACATTTATTATATTATTTACCTTGGGGCCATAAATAATTGCACAATGGGGTTCTCTTTCAAGTGAATTATGACACTCGTTACCGTTTGTGCCATAAAAATATTTTTGGTAATATACCAAGTGCATGCACTGTTTACAAAAATTGTGTCAGTGTCTAATCATCGCTTAATTACTTGCCGAAAGATTAATTTAAAAAAAATGTATGTAAATATTGGATTTGATCAGTTTATCCGCTAATTATTATAAATAAAGTTATGCTTATTTACTTACGGCATGTTTGTTTAAAAATATGTTAAGTTTAATTTTACGTACAATCGGCACTATTTAACAAAATATATCATTATTTAAAAAGTCCGATAAATCCTGTAAGCAGCCTATAAATTGCCTTAGCATATGCATTTTGAGAAATTATAATTTAACCCACCGATTGTATTCCAATCATCTGAGGCTGACAAGTAGAAAATGAAATATTTAATATTATTTATAACTTTATTAATATTGGTGAACTATTCACAACAGAGAGTAAGTTTCAACAGTTTTTCTAAAATCAGTTGTGGTCTTTGAGTGCTGTTTTACTGCAGAGGAGAAATTTTGATTTTCTTAAAGTAGAAGCTGGACTTTTATCATTTTTAAACTCTCTGATATCTCATCTGCTTCCTCATCTTCCTTTCTTTGAAACAATCATTATCATTTAAAATTTTGTTATTTCAATCTTAGTGTATTCCATACTTTTCAGACATTCAATGAATTAAAACAAATGTGGCAAGCAAATGTACTGAAGTTCCATGACAAATGTACTGAAGAAACAGGTGCTGATCCAAAGCTAACATTGCGGCTTATGCCTTATGGAGAATATGTTGATGATTATAAGGTTAAGTGCTACATGCGATGCATATTGGACAATTGGAGCATAATTTATGTAGACAATTCCATTCATCACACACGATTTGATGACATAATGTATGTGGACGAACCACTGCTTAAAACATTCAATTTGCCTGAAAAATGTTATCATATGAAGTTGGATGATCAATGTGAAAATGCATACCGCGTAAGCGAATGCATTTATAGAATTACAGAAAAGATAATGACTGAACACGAAGCTAAAGCTTGAATTATATTATAATTTTTGCTTCCACCAATTAAATGATAATGTTACTTGCAAGAATATTTCTATCAATAAATAATTTTTTTCCTTTGCAACTTAATAGTGGACTAACTAAATATTGAAATCACAATGATACTTGTACATGTGCGACAATTACGTCGTGTATATTAACGTATAATAAATAAAAAAGACTAATAATAAAATGAGATTTATTTTTAACTACCTCGACACTCTTAACTGAAGTTTTGCAATATAAAATTGTAGTTAGGAGATTTTGCAATTCAGATGATTTTATCGAAAAAACTTATTTATTATTATAAATGATAAATAAAGCATTAATAGTTTTCTAAATGAAATAGAGTTGGTCGAAAATCTACTTGTAACAAGAATTTGGTACTAATTCTTGTCCAAAGCTTAACACTCACAATCAGTGTAGCACTTGAAGCTTACATAAATAGACTAGAAACTGATTTAACTCTCAAACACCCAAGATCTTTTTTCAACGTGAATCGATTATATTACTTATAGAATGCAAACTACAATTCGTCGACCCGATATTATTTTGTCGTATATCCAAAAAATCGAGTTTTGGGAAATCGATGTTAAAGATTGAAGCGCAATAAAAAAAAATTGGTTCGAAAAACTAGTTTCGATTTTCTGGTTACTTATAGTTCATTTCATTGCGGTTTTTTTGGTACTAAGATATAGAGCTTGTTATAAATAAATTTTGGATTTTAAGGGGTTTTTGTTTAAAAGTATCTTGTCGTATACGCCATTTTTAATGAAATTTTAATCATGCATAGCACTTTCATAGCACATACGACAAAATCATATTCAATAAAATGCCTAATTAATAGAGAAAACTTAAAAATAATGAAATTAATTAAATAAACAAATTATATTCTATATTATATTAACAAAAAATAACAAAATTAAAATTTTTGGAAATAAAAATTTTTGATTTTAATTTAAAAAAAATATAAGTAATACACTAAAATTATGTGTTTCCACTATCTTCCATATTAATTATTTTAATAAACTGTTGTAATATTCAATCAATTTTAGGTATAAAAATATAGAGACTTATAATATCCCTTTTTTTTCCCACAGGTATTTTTTTCCATTTAATATTTTTAAATTCACCTTGAAAATTATTTTTATATAAATTAATTTCACCAAAAAATATTTTTTGGTGTTGGAAGATCTCCTTTACAATGAAGCCATAAAATTTATTTGGGCTCCTGACGTCTTAAAATTGATTGTAAAACGATCATCTTGGTAATATTTAATAATTTTAACTTGACATATTGGAACCGTATTCACCAAATACGAACACATACGACACAATAACAATGTGATGTACACATACGACAAAATAATTGAGGATAATTTTATTACACAATTTTACACTGATTTTATGTCGTATATCCAAAAATTTGGCGTTTGCGGCAGTATAATACTATGGCTACCGCATTTTGTGGCGTATACGACAAAATTGATACTCAATATCTCGGAAACTATACAACTTAGGGTCATTTTGAAAATTCAAATCGATAGAGTAAAAAAAATGAAACAAGATAGCTATCTTAACTCATTTTTTTTGATTTTGTGTTGTACGACAGTATAATTCCGGGTCGACGAATTGCTGTTTTTGTTACTAAAAAACTTTGGTTGCTTAAGGGTTGGTTAACAGCGGCCACCAATTAACTTGACTGTATAAAATAAATTAAAATTTTTTATTCCATTTTCACTAGATTTGATTATTACAATTAATTTAAGGGTGAATGAATGGTCGATTTGTTAACTGATTACTCTTTTGAGGCAAGATTCATTATTTTCAAGAACATTAATTTTTATGGATATTATTTGTGAATAATTCACATTATAGTAGGTATTAGATTTTTAATACTGCTTATTACATTTAAACGATGTTTTTATGTTGAAATTAACTTTCAGTGATTAAGTACAAACTTGAACTAAATTAATTCAGATGTAGCAGACACATTTGTTACAACATCCTGTGAAGTGTGTGAAGGAAAGCGGTGTAAATCGTGATTTAGCAACTAGATTGGTACCTTATGGAGATTTTGTGGATGAACCAAAATTAATATGCTTTATTGGCTGCCTAATGGATAATAATTTGCTTGTTATAATAATATTTTGATGGATCAATATATTTCATAAAATTACAATATATCCTGTAGTTATTTCATCAGATGCATATTTAATTAACTAAAGAGCAGAAAATTGTTTAGCCTGAATTAGAGAAATTAATATTAATATTTTTAATTTTTTGTTTTAATTGTAATATTTGTAAGAAAGATGGTCCAATATCCGATATACAAATGCATAAAAAAATGAAAAAAGCAAGATTTTACTGTACCTCTTTTGGTTTTATCCTAGATTATCTGACAAGGATTAAGCTACCTTGCTAACCACACAAGCAATTAATAAGGATCCTACGCCCTAATACTAGTATAAATTGATCAAATAAATAATATTACAAGAAAACATGGAATAAAAATTGGATGATAAATAAGATAGAAGTATGCCGTAGATAACTTATCCTTTCTTTTTTTTTGATTTTGGCTTTTTGACAATTCCAGACTTACGTAAATATAGAATCCATATCCAGAATATATACCTATGTAGCGAGCACTGTAGTGCACCACTACAATTTTTACCTATTTGCGGCATTTTTTTGGAGGAATGACAAATTTTACAACTTTTTCAGGTAGTTTTCAGGTCAAGGGGTTATTGAAAAGAAAATATTTTAGTTTTTGCTTAGTTATTGTGCTGTATGCCTGCAAAAGCAATACAATGGCAAAATATAAGCAATTGAGTGAGGTGAAAAAAATTGAAATTTTGACATTATTATCAACGCGAATGTCTGTATGGGCTGTAAGTCGAAAAGTGAAGTGTAGCCATTCTACAGTATCACGGGGTTCCATGAAAAAAACCACACCTATCGATAATCGGCTATTTAAGCGACTATGTTTAAAAATTCTCTTTAAAACAGCAGTGGATATACGTACTGAATTTCAGGAAATGACTGGAACCAAAATTAGTGTACATACTGTTCGGCGTCGTCTTCGAGAGTAAAATTTGATGGCTCGTAGACCCGCTAAAAAACCATTACTAACCGATGAAATGAAAAAAAAAGGTTGGAATGGGCAAAAAATAAAAGAAATTGGTCTGTAGAGGACTGGAAGAAGGTCGTTTTTTTCAGACAAAAGTAAGTTTAATATCAAGGGGTCTAGTGGCGTAGCCAGGGAGGAGGCACGGGGGCACGTGCCCCCCCCCCCCTAATGGATTTAACAATATATTTTTTTAACATATAAAAATTAAAAATAAATTATTTTATTTATTAGGAAACCAATAATAGTATATTACTGGTCAAGCATCATCGAAAATGATCCGTTACTGGGCGCGCAGCTATATTAAAAAGTGAGCGTAGCGAGCTTTTTAAAGCTGCTCGCCCAGTAGCAGATCATATTTCGAGAAGAGGTGAGTATACTTTTTTACCGGAAAATATAAAATTGTCTATTATATTAAATATAAAAAAATATTGTTTAAATTACAAATCGTGACAGATAAGACGAATTAAAACAATGTCATTAGAGCAACCCTCGATGCCGAAATGTATTAAGTGATTTAATCATAATTAAATCGTTTGGAGATCGCCAGTTCGAACCCCACGTCCCCCCAAATACTAAAATAATATTTTCTTAAGCCCTTGTAGTTCGAAATGTGATGAAAATTTTTGTATTATTTTGTTGCACATATTTTGGTTTAAAATAATTTTTTTTAAATAAAATATATTATTTCTGGAAAACGTTATATTTCTATTTTTCTTGAAAATAAATAAATTAATATTTGGATTTTTTTATCAATAATAAAATTGTCATTGCTTAACCATTTTTAGTTAGTTACCATCATAAAAGTTGTTTTTAAAAAGTAGTTTTGTAAATAAATAAGAAAAATCAAATTATTTTTAGTGGTGCGATTTCAATGCTTGCTGAAATTAAACCATCAATTACCATCCACATAAACAAAGTCAATGTTACGTTATGTTGAAAATGTCAAAATTTCGGCGAATATCTGATCCACTGAATTCTCTTAGAAGAAAATTTAAAGATTGTGCTACAACCACTTTGTGCGATTAAATTACCAGTTTGCTACTGGGGAAATATAATTTAAGTTGAGATTTACTTGTGTATTAATTCTTGGGGCAGCTGAAGCACCTATTTAGTAAATTTTTATGCGGTCTGATTCATCGGAGCCTATCTTCATCATTATATTGGTTCCTCACTAATCTAATGATAGCAGATAATATCGATTGTAAAGAATATTAGTTGTTATAAATTACGGAATTACTTTGACAAGTGAATTTAATACTATCTCTCTGCTGACATATTATTTACTTGAAAAGAGTATATATAGTTTGTTCCATGGTGATGATTATGATTATTTAAGGCGGTATTCTAGTCTAGAAATTTAAAAATCCAAATATTTTTATATTTCCGATATTTAGACATTCAAAAATATACCGAGGAGTAAACCGCTGAAAAAATTGTGTACACTAATTCCCGGGATTGTTACTAATTCCTCTAATTCCTCACTAATTTTTTTTTTATATTATAATACCCTATTAACTTTAGAAAATATTTTGTAATTCTACTAATTCCCTATTAATTCTCCTAATTTTAGTAATTCCCAAACTAAGTCCTTACTAATTTAACAAATCTATTACGTAAACTAGACCACAAAAATGGTGTAAAATAAATATCCTTGCAGTAGATATTAAAATAAAAAATCTTATAAAAAGGCCGGGAAAAATAAACAATGTAAAACTAAACATAATATTTCTAGTATAACTGTATTGCACAAAAATAAAAAATTATTGTTTATTTAATTATTTAAAAAATTAATTGTTTAAAAAATTATTTGTTATTTTAATATTAAGTTAACAATTTTAGCATTTGATGAGTTGCCTTGCAAGATATAGGATTCTTGCCCAGCTGACATGGTTACGTCATATTGTCGTCGATAATTGGTCAGTATTGACGTCATATGACCAAAGAAATGACGTATTATAGTAACGTAAAAGTTACATATTAATGTCACAGCCCAGAGACGTCATTTTAGGACGACTATAATGCGACGTCACCAAAGACGTCCCCTGAACGTCTCACAGAACAATTAAGAACGTCATAAAGGCCCAGTTTTTCAATCGTTAGTTAACCCAAATTCAATGGTTAACTTAGATTTCTGACCAATCGAGTAGTCATAAACGTAGGTTAACCATTGAATTTGAGTTAACTAATGATTGAAAAACTGGGCCATAAACACGCAATTAATTACCTAATTATTAGATTACAAATTAGATAGTACCACAAATCACCAGAGAGTAAACTACACCGTGCACGACTTCACGAACGACTACAATCATCTCTATATTGCATGGTGCATGCTGTAATTGTAATCAACAAGTTAGTAACAATTCATTTGAAAAAATGAATTAAACCGTATTAAAATCAATAAGTTTTTGAGCTTTCAGAACAACAAACTTGTTCAATTTTTAATTTTTATTGCATTAAATTTCATAAGTTAAATTTATATATTTAAATAACAAAATATTAGCTGAAGTAAAATACAAAATTTGACGTTAAGGTTTTTTATTTCATGAGATTCGAAATTTCAAAGAAAAACGACGTCAGAATTACATTGAAATGACGTTACTTTTCTGACGTCAAAATTAGGTCATAAAACAACGTCACATTAACGTCAGTATTTATTCATTTGACGTCCTCGACGAAATATGACCAGAAATAAACGTGATTTGACGTAAGCATGTCAACTGGGTGGTTACCTCGTTGGTTACCAAATATGTAGGGAAGTAATGGACTGTTGTTGAGGACGTGTTGAAACTTCTGCCAAAACAAGGAATTCTAATTATTTATCAAAACAAGGAACGTCGAGGTGGTTTGTGTTTAAAAATGTGGAGTCATCAAGTGTGTATGAAAATTAGAGTAAATCCAACATTTTTGCTTTTTTCCAGGTTTCAATATTTTGGGAAGTTTATACTATGTCGCGCTACAGAAGCAGGTTACTTTGGAATGAATATTATCAAGTTGGTCCGGTGAAGTTACAATTTTAATATTGTCAAATTTATGCTGCATTGTGTTTCCCATAAATCACTAATTGCTTCTGATTTTGCCCACTTCTTTAAATTTCGAAATATTAAGGCATTTTTGCCTGTCAAGTTAACGGCTGGGATTTGATTGGTAAACTCTCTCGGATTGTCTTCATGATTGTTTAATACCTCTTCGAATTCTTCATATAAAAAATCCGAAGTTTCAACAGAAGTTTTACGTATTTTTTTGGGGGGCCTTTCTTGATTATTAGGCGCAGTAGATGCTTGAATTTCTTTTTTGCTTGATTTTCTTTTCTTTTTGAAATTTTCGACCATCCAAAGTAGGACTTGTTTGTGTGCTGGTAACATTTTGTAATTTTTCGGATTTTTGTTAAATTTTCAATAGTACTTTGCTTGATCCTCTTCATCGATGAGTTGAAATAAATCAGTCCTTGCTAACTTTTCTATTTCTGATATAGTGCTTTTGTCATTCCAGCTATTAAAGCTTCATTTTCATAGCCACAGCTCTTTAGTAGATATTTTAAAATTTTTTAATGCCTATCTGGCATTCCAACCATATAATCCTTACTTTTTTAAATTTAAATTTTATACATTTCCTATAAGGTCGTCATACATCTCATTTTCTTTTCCTTTCTTTTAAAAGAAAACATCTGCAAGGGTCACACAGTGGAACGAATGAAAGAAATTTGTAGAAATGGCATATTTTTCTTTTTTGAATTTTTTCCCTTTGATTACATACTGTTTGTATTCAGTTTATTTTTTTTTATTATTATATTATTCTTTTAAAACGGCCGCTATTTTGCCTAAAAAAATTTAGGGTCATACCATAATGACAACTTTACTAATTAAGAATCCGTTGGATTTTTTGCTTGAGATGACCAGAAGGATTGAAACCTTACACGTCAGAGGACACTGTCTTTTTTGGACCTCCCACTTTGTCAGCTTATAACTTCTTGAAATTTGAATTTTTTTTTCGTTTAAATTTTAATGCATTCTTAAAGTATCAATAAACAAATAATCAAAGAATGGATACTAAAAATATTCTTTGTTTTATTTTTGTCGAGTTTGAAAAAGCGCCAAAAATTCGGTTTTCTAGACTAGAATACCCCCTTAATATCATTTAACCACCATTTTCATATTGTGTTGCTTGGCGATTGTATATATGGTGAGAATAAATCTCTTTTTATCATTAGTGCCGTTTTTATTTATTAAAAGAAAGCAAATTAAAAAGAAGTGGATACATCTGATACGCTCTATGCACTACGTTTTTAAAACAATTAAAAAAACTAGATTACTATCACCATCAAGATCTAAATACACTGGAAAAGATAAGTATACACAGTAAAAAAAATATTTTTGCTAAATTTTGACTTCTTCGTAGTTTTAATCACTGTTTTTCTTGTACGTGAATACGGAATGAATTTTATGAATATTAATTCCTGTCATAAAATATTAACCAAGACCAAATAGTAATTTAATAGGAATGTTTGGTGAACGAATCAACCACGACGCACCAAAGTGTCATTTGTCACCTACTCTTAATACATAATTCAGTAGGTTACACGCTTACAGAACTTAATAGCGCACACAAGCAACCCAACATAACATACAACATTTGAATCTTGCATAAATATACCACTCACGAGGGTCTATTGTAATCATGATGTTATAACTAAACTAGATTTTAGTTCAATATCTTAGTTATCCTTTACATGGAATGATTCGCCATAAGCTCGACAAATTTTAACAGCACATTGACGACCTAAAATATAAGCTGATATGTTTCACAAAAAGAATAATTAATTATTAAACTGATTAATATTTGGTTAAATAATTTAACCATCATCTGCAGTAGTAGTCCTTCGAAAATATTAGCCAACCATCTTTCAGGAAGATTTTAGTTCTTTGTCCGCAACTTTTCTATTTTTTAATTTGTGTCGACAATAACAACATAATTTTCTTATTTAGCTGAAATAATATTCGACTATAAAGGTTTTTCGAAAAGCTACGCTCTCAAGAACTGTGAGATAAATCTCAAAGCTAACTAACACGGTGATAAAACGTAAGCTATTCTCGTTATACCGCAGTGGAATTTATGTAGTAATCTGCATAGTTTGACTTTTGAATATTTTTCATAATAAGTTTGAAAGTTTTCTTTGATCATGGAAAGGTACAGCTATCGATTTTGTGGTATCTGTTGAGATATTTCTGTTAGAATTTTCCAACAGTACCAAACTTGAATTTATATTATAGATTACTTTATCAACTTCATTTCGAAGTTAAATAATTTAATTAAAGTATGTAAATAAATTTAATTATCCGTAGGTAATGTGTTTATATTATTTATAAACTTGAGTTAGATATTTACCTTCATTCTATTTACTATTTAAAAATTAAATACTATTCGAAACTAAGTACGAAATAGACATAAACTTCAAAATAAAATTTAAAATAAGTAATCTGCTGATTGATAAAATAACTGAAGTGATTAATTTACTTCATTACTTGTTCAATATTTATACTGTTTGAACATTTTTAATTCTGAATTACCTTGACTAGCAACGAAATTCGTAAAATAAAAAAAAATTTTAAATAAACAGGCTGAAAGATTTTTATCGATAATTGTATATTTGTAATAAAAAATTTATGCTAAGTAGTTACTTGTCATTATCATTGTCATAATTGACAGTGAGTTACGCAATAATTATTGGTATTTGCCCTTTGAGATGCTTTGCAAGTAAATTGGAAACTTTAACATCCAATTCAATCACTTGACTAGATAATTTAGACATATATTATTAATTAATTTAAATAATTAACCGCTGTGATTAGAAGTCAAGTTTTTCTTGTTCAAATATTACTAATTGTTGTGATCTACTTACTATAATATAAAGGTAACTTTTATGATTTGTTACCATTACTGATAATTTTAAAAGTAAAACTGAAAAGCTCAGAACATCATATAAAATGAAATTATTATTAATTATTTTGGCTGTGCATGTTTTTGCAACAAATGCAATTCACAAACTTGTAAGTAAATTTAATCCTTTAAAATTTAAATGAACTTATTTTTTAATTTGCAGACTTTCAGTGAAACAACGCAAATTTGGCAAGGATTTTTACTACAACATATTGATGAGTGCGTTGAAGAATCAGGAGTCAGTCGTATCCTAGCAGAACGGCTGCTGCCATATGGAGAGTATGTGGACGATCCAAAATTACATTGTTTTGTTGAATGTGTTGGTATAAAATTAAACATGGTAGAAAAAGATGGTACTGCAAATCAAGATCAAGTCTTGGATATTTTAAATGTTTATGATCCTGAAATTAGGAAAGACATTATAAGCCAATGTTTTGAAGAGATCGATGAAGATGATCTGTGCGCTCAAGTTTTCAAAACTACCGAATGTGCTTATTTCATTGTCAAAAAAGCTTTAACTGGAACGGGAAAAGAACAAATTCATAGAAAACAGGATGAATTGTAAATAGCGAATAGTTCAGTTATTTTGGTAGTTCTAGAAGTTTGTATTATTTATAATTTTTATATTCGTTGTTACGATCAAAATAAACTGTATAAACTTACATATAGATGTTAAGTTGTGTTGTAAATTAAATTGAAAAGCTTCACTTCAAATAGCGTTTTCCTGAAAGAATTTTTTTTATTAAAATTTTAAAAAATTTGGAATGTGTAATAATTAAAATAACTAATACAATGAAATTAATAAGGCGAAGGAACTCATAAATTCATTAAATCAATAAACGAGTAGTTTACAAATTTACTATATCGATATTCTAATTAGTGTTTTTTTTAACTAACAATTCAATTACTGTAAAATAATTTATATCGAGTTAATAATAAAATTATAATTACTCTTTTTAATGACCTGATGACCTTCGGATATTGGGTGTGTTATACTCATGACATTTTTTTTTCAAGTGCTTAGAGTAAAAATTCGACCATAACATTCCATAATATTAAATTTTATAATAATTTAATTATCTATTTAAACAAGTCTTGTGGTTTAATTCCATCTTTTTGTAATCTTTTTTAAATTAAAAGTATTACCAATTTTTTTTTACTTTGATTCTTAAATCAATAATAGTGTGCCGAATTCTGAGCTAAGAGTTTTTTTTTTTAATCATTTGATAACAAATATATAATTTTTTATTGCTTTGTACATTTATTTTATTTTCCCTTTTGTTTTTCTTTCAATAAATTTTTTTTATTAATTAATTACTTCCCAATCGATTAGTTAGAAACTTCAATTTTTGTTTTTAGTAAATTACGTACCGTAGAATGGGGTGAAGTGAATCACAGCCAAAATATTTTGAATTTTGGGGTTTCTTTAGGTTGGTCAAAATTTCTAACACTTTGGTTGGTACATATCAATAGTTTAGCTATCACTACAAGCTTTATTTATGTTTTAAAGTGTCTGAAAGTAGTTAATGGTAAGTAATTAATTTTTTATTAAACTGTAGAATTTGTCTAAATTCAAAAAGTAGAAAATGAAACTCTTGTGCTACATACACTTATAGTGTTGCAGCAATGCAATTTTTTTTTTTTTTGATATCCATAACATTCATATAAAAGATCATTTTTAAAAATATTCAAAATATTGCATATGCACAGCGCAGTAATTTTTCAAGATGTTTTTCATAAAACCGTGGGGCGAAGTGAATCACGGATTTGTTATAAGAAATACTCAGCCCTACGTATTTACCGTTTTTAAATTTTGTTCTAGAGATGCCGTGTGTTTAGAAAAAAAAGGTAGCCCTGAAGGAAAGAGAAATTTTTCTCAAAAATTCCTCGACGACGCTGTTAAAGCAGTAAAGGGAGGAATGGCAATTCATAAAGCTACGAAATTCCTAACTCAAAATTGAGAAGGGTAGTAATAAAGGGACCTGGGAAATCATACCGAGGACAACTGGTAGTTAAATTAAAATAGAAAAAGAGGACAGACTGCAAGAGGCACTGTTCGCTTGTGCAGAAGGGGGCTTTCCTTTACACAGTACCAATGTAAAAACTTTTTTTTTTAAATAGGCCGTCCATTAATTACGATGGGCCGATTTCTGTAATTTTTACCCCCCCCCCCCAAGTAATGTTCGTCTGGATCGAACAGGGCGTACTCGAACATTTCTCAACCTTGCTTCCCGTTGCGCGTTTGTTTGTGAAGGTTCTAATACCCTCTTCTTGCGTTCTTGAGAAAAACCAGGAATCGAAATGTCTCTGTTTGTATTTGATGCAAGTTTAACCTAGCTTAACCGTATAGCCGTTATGGCGGAGACCCGCGGGTCTGGATCCCATACCTTCTTTATCGATTGGGTTGATTAAACCCTCTGGCAATGGCGGTGGCAGTGGAAATACCCCTGTTGGTTGAACCGATTTGGTAATCGGGAAGGGGGAGAGTCGGTTTGCGCCGACCCAGCTGATACCGTGCCTGTCATACAAAGACGCTCATATCTTCATTTAAAATAAAAATACCGAAAAACACAACAAAAAATTTGCACAAAATACAGGACAACATTAAAAGCTATACGAGTATATGATACAGAGCTTCACAATAATAACTGTACATATCTGCGTGATTCGGGACGCAGACGGTGAGTTTTCTTGCATTGTGGGTTTTTGAATTTACAATCTTCGATCTTGGGACTCTTGATTTGTAAAATTGTGGAATAGCCACGTTTTGAGTTGATTGGAGTTCGGCCAAGTGGGATTTGGCCTCACAGTATCAGACTGTCTATGAGTCATGAGTCATAATAGGGCGGATGATGGTTTTTTATAGTAGGAGACGGTTTGACGTTGACATCGCGTTACTATGGTACAGCAGGAGATGGAATGCTACCATAACACTTCTGGCCTCTCTTTTGATTACCTTGATATGTGGACCCCAGTAGAGACCCTTGTCCATAGTCACACTCAAATATTTGGAGGTGTCTGCCCATGGTATCTCCGTACGAACATCTTGAGGGAGGAGGACGAGAGTCATTCCATTTGAGTGAAGATTTTCTTATTTTTCCTTGGGAGGGAAGGAGACTGATTGGTCGATACGAAGAGGAGTTGCGGAGATGTTGATTGGGTTTCCTGATTATTATGACGTTGGCCACTTTCCATTTGCTTGGGAAGTGCCTAAGGGTAAAAATTGCGTTTCTGACGTTGAGGAATACCATAATTCCCTTTTTGGGGAATTTTCACTTATTATTTGGTTTGTGATGTTGTCGGGACAGGGAGATTTCTTCCTGTTGAGTAATCTTATGATAAAAGAGATCTCTTGATAGGAAGTGTGAGGGATCGGCGGGGGGCGGGGGTTGATAAACGGTCTTGGATTGATGAGTTGATCCTAGACGTAAGGTCGCGGTCCGCGTTGAGAATGTTGGGGCTTTGATTCAATTTAAGACGACATTTTGCGATTTTCACTTTATTTTGAAAATTTAATGCAATCTCTCTCTCCTCTTAAATTTTTAAAAATATTTTAGCACGAAAACTTAACCCGATCCCTAATAGGGTAGTGTATTAAATTTTCGTTTAAATTTGTCAAATGGCCTGGGAGAAAATGGGGGACCAACAAACAAACAAACATTTATTTTTATATACAGTAACGCTCATGGAAATTGCATTGGAAATGCAATTTTCTGTATTTCTATATTATACTCTTATAAAGAATAGAAAATAAAAAACGAATAGATAAAAAGTTAAATTTTTGGTTTGAAACTCATAAGCTCAAAAATACATTTACTTTTTTGAACATAATCACAAAGCTACAAGCTTTGCTACAAGCTACAAGCTTATTCTTTAAAAAACTCCCCGCTACGCGGCTCGTTTTCTAAAACGACACTTATAAAACTAGTTTCTTAATATACTATTTTTGGATAGTAAATGTAATCTGATTCAAAAATCTGCAATAAACCTATACTCTATTTAATTTTAAAGGAAAAATGCGTAACACCCTGTAAATGTATATTTTAGCCTTATCCGGAAATTAAAAAAGGGTCGACAAATATTATTTCCCGGGCCGCTAAGATGTTGTCCATCCGCCCCTGGTAATGACTGTGTACCTTTAACCGTTTTTGATGAAGAATATCTTACGTCAAAGCACATTTTTTTTTGTTCAAATAATAATCATCATTCCAGGCCCGTAGCCAGGATTTCATTTCGGGGGGGGGGGGGGCACTCATAAAAACCTTTCGTAAAAAGTTACATTTTCGGCGGATCCCCTTCCTGGAATTTTTATTATTACAAACAAATGTTGTTTTTTTAACGTTTGGGGGAAAGGGGCACGTGCCCCCAGGTGCCCCCCTGGCTACGGGCCTGCATCATTCATTATTAAAGTGAAATCAACGCCTGTAAAATTCTTGATTGTAATGAAGCTTGTAATAAACCGCAGAAAGACATCAGTCAACAAATAATATTCACAAAAAAAAATAAATAGAGGGAGTTGTGAGCGCCATCTGCATCGTATTAGCTCAATTTTTTAGCGAGCAGTTTGAAATTTTTAAATATTTTAATTTAAATATTTAACAGAAAATTATTTTACTATTCCGAATAATCGTGTAACATTTACCGGACATGATGTTTAATTTAATTGTAATAAAACAAAAAATATGCACATCACAAAAACAATATATTTTGTAGAAAAAACTCTCAGCTTTAATAAAAAAAAGTCTTTATTGAAGTATCTTGCGCCGCACACCGAAAAATATTGATTTTTCCATTTTAATCGGATGCATATTAAGAGCTAAAACTTTCAAATAATTTTTTTCTTATTATAGAGAACATCTCCACAAATTTTGAACATAATCTGCGAGAGTCGCCCCGTAAAAATGATTTTATTTGGTGGAATGACCCGTACATTAATATACTCGTATTAGAATTAATTATATTATTATTATGTAGGTACAATGTACAAATATTTCTAACATTATTCTATCAAAAAATTTATTACTGAAATTTAGTTAATCCTCTGTATTAGGTTGCTAACGCATTCAGAGTGTTAGGGTAAGACTACATCTTTTTTCTTATCAAAGCAACGGGTTCTGTTATTAATAAAGCTTAGTGTACAATAAATTTGAATATATTAGATACCGATTATTCATACCCGCAAATCATTTTAATGTACAAGTATGCTTCTGAATAATTTTAGGTAAGGTACTTTGTCGACGGGTGACAAAGGTAGCAGGGGTTTATTGAACAAAATTGCACTTGCGTTGGTGCCGTTCGGTGGAAATCTCTCATTGAAGGCTATTGAAATAATTTCTGCATCAACTGGGTATTCAACTGAGTTAAATTAATTTAAAAAAAAATCGTATTTGATACATTTAAAAAATATTGTTGATATATTTACTAACATAGAAATTACATGTTATTTTTTTATATAAATATTATGAATATTGAATATTACAGTACAGCATACAACATAATGTAAAACTGACCTCTTCCATTTTTTTTATTATTACTACATTAGTATATTATCTAATACAGAAATTTTTAATGCTATACATGTAAAATTCACGTATAAAACAAATCATTAGATTTAAATTACACGAAATAAAATATTATTTAATTAAATTACATTATAGAGAAATCAAACTACAATATCTACAGTTTTAGAAAATTATAATCTGCCTCATTGTATTCATTTATGAATAATTTTTCATTGCATTTTCAACAGCTCTGTATGTACAATTACCGATACGATACAGTTTTTCACATTGATCAACTGATTCCAATTTAAAACATTCGTCGATGAGCTTTGCTTCCGCTACAACTTGCGGATCCTGAATATGCAAAATATTTAAAAAGTTTTTTTCATGTAAGGATCCATCTTCGTACGATATAAATAAATTTTCTGATGCACATCTAAGAAAGCACATTACTGCATGATCATCAACAAACTCTCCATAGCGTACCACTCTTAATGCTAGTTTAGGATCTGCACCAGTTTGTTGTAAACACTTATCAGAATGTCTTAAAACTTGTGAATGCCATATCTCGGTTAATTCGGTAAATCTCTAAAAACGCTTGTAATTAAAAATTTTTATATTATCATAAAAATTACCACTTACTCGTTGCTGAGAGTATACCAAGAGTGTCAGTAAGATTGTAAAAATAATAAGTTTCATTTTTTATGTTTGGAGAATATTGCACTTCTGGATCTTGTATTGCCAGGAAGATACTACTATATATAAAAAAAAACTGTTTTCGGGAAATGTAAAAATGCATTAACTGATAATCTTTTATCGGTTATTTTAAATTTATAAACATAACATCAAAAAGTTAATTTTTTTATTGACGACAACCGATTAGATCAAAAGCTTTTATATTTGTTGTACTAAAACATATATTATGTAACAATAAAAATGTAATAGGTAGTCAATTGCTTTATACGGATTAAAAGTGGCTTTTTTCCGATAAGCAATTGTTGTATTTTGTGAAATTTGTTAAAAATTCATCCGCCGTAACATCTCTAACCGTTTGAAAATGGAGAATTAAATTTTGATACATTTTTATTATTATTTTGAAAATAATTGTTTTTTGCAGAATATTTGAAAGATATTTTATTTTATTTTGTAAATATAATCCGATAAGTACGAATATTTAAAAAAAAATTAATTCACCAAAAATCGCCGGAAATGACTGGAAACACTCACATGGATTCGACTTTACATGCTTGTCATCAATGCCATTTATTACCTTTATCTAACGTAAATTTTGTATTTATATTCAGATACAAAGGAAATTAACTAATTAAGTATGTTTTTAAATTTTGTTCATAAAAATTATTTTGATTCGACAGTTGTTGCTCTGTAAACTTAGTTATGTATGTATAATTATGCCTGTAAGTTTCTATAATTTTCAAAATTTTTCTTCTTAAATCTTGGCAACGTTTTTGCAAAAATGAAACTTATTATTTTTACGACGATTTTTCTGATTATCGTGGCCAAATCTTACCAGCGGGTAAGTTTTAATTTTATTATTAATAAAATCATTTTTAATTACACCTTAGATATAAAATTTTGCATTTATTATGTTTTAGAAATTCTCTGAGTTAACTGAAATGTACCATACACAAATTCTAAAGCACTCCGAAAAGTGTATCAAGGAAAGTGGTGCAGATCCGGAATCAGCTTTAAGAGTTATACGTTTTGGAGAATATATTAATGATCACAAAGTAATGTGTTTTATTAGATGTGTAGCAGAAAATTTATTTATAATATATGAGGACGGCTCCATAAATCAAGAAAATCTATTAGAAACTTTAAATTTTCGAGATCCGAAAATCATATCTACCGCCGACAAATGTTTTCATTTGAAACCATCTCTTGATCAATGTGAACAAATATATCGCTTTAGCGAATGTTTATACAAAACTTTGCAAAACGCAATGAAAGATAATCCAAAATAAATAAATAATTTACATTAATTCATTTTGATCAGTTTTTATTATTTAGATATTGGGATAAATTCATTATTGTGATGATGTTACTGAGTAGAAACGTTTGCGAAATATTTTATTTGTACAAAATTAGAGAATATAGTTCTAAAACTCTATAGTGTAGATTTTGCTTATTCTAAAATTTGTTATGGTTTATAAAATTAAATAAATTTCTCAAAGATGCATTCGAATGTTTGAATCAAGTCATGTGGCTCTTCTGGCAGATAAAAATTTTATTTCTAATTAAAAATCTGTTGCTACCTGGTTTGTTGCTTCAGAAACCAATAAATTGCAAAATTATGTTTAAAATAAAATTAAAAGGCAGCTTTAATACCCAATTCCGGCCATAATTGGTTCGTAAATATTTACAACTATAAAGGTTTAAGAAAATGCAGGTCATAGTTTGCATTAATTGGATAGTATAAATTTTAAGGTCGCATGACCTGATAGCTATAAATATAAAGTTTGATTTGTATTTTGTTTTTGTCAATATAGACGAAATCATTATCTTTTAAACATGTTTATAATTTTATATTTCTATAAAAATTGAGAATTAGACGTAATTTCTTTCGAGAATTCTTTTAATAAGTACATTGCGAATAATCGTACCAATTTGCTAAAACCAATGAAGATTATTATAATATTTACAATTTTATTGATACTCGAGACCAATTCTCACAAGCAGGTAAGTGTTATTTTAAAAATACAAAAGTTTTTCATTTCTAATACTTTTAGACGTTCGTCGAGTTAGTTGAAATGTTCCATACACAAATTTTAAAACATTCCGATCATTGTATAAACGAAAGTGATGCAGATCCTGACTTAGCTTTAAGAGTTATACGTTACGGAGAATATGTTGATGATTATAAACTAAAGTGTTTCGTTAAATGTATAGCAGAAAATTTGTATCTAATTAATGAAGACGGTTCTATAGATATCGAAAATACCTTAGCTAGTTTGGATTTTAAAGATCCGAAAATCGTAGCTCAAGCCGGATTCATTGAAAAGTGTTTTGGATTGAACGGACCTGATCAGTGTGCAAGAATGTACCGTATCAGCGAATGTATGTATAAAACTATTCAAGACGCCATGAATGATGATTCAAATTGAATAATATCGGTATGTGATTTCGAGAATAATTATTATATTATGTAATATTTAAAAATCATTTTTGTGCGAGAAGAAGAGGGTATGTGCCATATACCCTTCCATGTAGAAATATTTTTGAGGCTCGGGAATGAACGACGTTACTAAATTTATTAAATTTTATTATTTTAAAATAAAGATCAAACTACGTCTTGAGTTATTTTTTTCTCACATGAACTCCAGTATTGCGGTAATGTACTTTACTGTCTAGACCGCCTTCGAATGCCAGCAATATTTCATTATAGAAGCTAGCGTAAAAGATACTGCACTTGGAAATCCATGCCGGTAGACTGATTTAATAATGTCGACATAGGCAATGAAATTTAAAATTGAAGCAATAAATCAAAATACTAAAACCACTTAAATAAAAAAAAACCTTTATGAGTTTTTCAGTTTGTATTAACAATTACTTAAAAAAATATATAGCTTACACTTTATTGGCTTTACTTTTTAAGTATTTTTACAAAGACTTTCTTCTGCCGGTAAAATATTAGTCATTAAGAAAAATAAAAGTTACTGTCAGTTAATCGATACCACAAATATAACTTTTTCTTAAAGACCATTTGAAAGAGGACACTTTTCTGAGCATTTAAAAGGATTTATCTACTTATTAGTTCTCGAGAAAACCGTATTTAAAAAATGAAATTTTACTTGAATTTTAGATAGGGACCAAACCACGATTTCTCTTCAAACATGCTGTTACCCGTCCATGTGCTCAGATATACTCTTAGTGATAGCGGTCAGATGCGATTCAGTTCACGCCTGACATCCAAACGAGTAACATCGGGATTACAACTGTCAAGATTGAACACTAATAATAATTAACATTCTTGAAACTTTTCAGATTATTCGATAACTCGAAGTTACCCTTCGACTTTTTTGGGATTTCGACAAATTCGACTCGTAAAGTTGGAAAATTTTGGAATCGTACAGGGATCGAAAATTAACAAACGCAAAAACTGAAATTTTAATTTTAAAACGAAAAAAATGGCCGTCAACCAAGAATACTCAGCTCAACTCAAGGAACTCATCAAACACGCAGAGCATCAAAAAAATCAACAACGTTGAGCGTTGCCTTTAATACGCCGAACAACAGAAAAAGTACGAACTACAAAGAGCAAAGAACAAGAAATTGAATAAAGAAATGGAGGAAAGACTAACGGAACTAACAGAACATCTTTCAATCCCAGGTTACCGCACAGAAACTAACCGACCAACTTAATCAAAGCGTAGAAGTCGAAGGGAAAGAAGATGCGGAAGGCAAGGAATTCACCGTAGTGAACTCCTAAAGCCCAGAAGTAGAAAAAGTTCCAATACCTTCCAATCCTCAATGAAAGAAGTCAGTGAAGAAATAGACATGAGCAGATCCAGTTCATGCTCATCAACGTCTTCAAAATCTTCAAATGAATGATTAATCCAGAAAACAAGCGACACAGGGAGAAGCATTGCCCCCAGCAGCAAGCGACCAGAAGAAGAAGGATCCCTCCTATCATTCTGAAGTATACCGCCAAGTGGCTAACCTTATCCAAATGATGGGCGATACAAAGATTGATTTCACCAAAGCAAGGGACGTAGCCGGCGGGCTAGCGCCTACCCCAGCATCACCAGAAGACTATAGGAATATGCTAAGATTCCTGGAAGCCAACCTGAAACAAGAGGAAGAGAGATTTTATTTCCACCAACTTCACGACGACAAACCTCTCAAGGTGGTAGTGAAGATATATTGAGTAACATACCGATACAGGCAGTCAAAGACGACCTTCGAAGATAGGACGTATGTACCTAAATAAAGTTAGGTTCTATATGATTTTTCACTAAAATTATATTTTATAGATAACAACCCCTTTTTTAACTTTTCCATGTGTTAATATTTTATTAATCAAGTTTCAATTACTAATAACTTTCACAAGCCTATTTCGATCAAATATTTGAAAATTTTTGTTTCAAATCGGTGATTGCGGAGGTAAATTTTTTTCTACTTAAAAGTCCACCGGAAGTAGACCTACATTTTTTCTTCAAATGGCAACATGTATTTTTTAGCATTTTCTTAATCTCAAGTGTTTTCTCTCTACATGCATATAGAATTATCATAGGGTTACATAAAAATATTTTTGAGAAGAATGCAAGATTTAAGTAAACAATAAATTTTACTTGAATAATAAATTTGCCATTTGCAAAAAATGTATGTTTACTTCCGGTTGAGTTTGAAGTTCAAAAAAATTTACCTTTGCAGTTTCCGATGGTAAATTTCGAGTTGAATAAAATACTATTTAAACTTTTTTTTTGTATCTAGTAAGATATAAGAATAAATTAATCATTTCTACCTCTTATCGAGAGCACACTGTATATATAATGTCTGAGGTGAAGGTAAAGTTACATGGAGGTAAGAGGTCACAGCGTACAGCTTGGAAGTTTGAGGTTTGAGCTTAACGCTGAGACATTGTAAGTTTAGAGCTTTAAAGCTGAGAAGTTGGACGTCTAATCCTTAAAACTTACAGGTTAGAGCTTAAAGCTTAGAAGGTGAGACCTTAAAGCTTGAAGGTACCTTAGAGGTTGAAGGTACCTTAAGGTTGGAAGTCAAAGCTGAGAGGTGGGGCTTTAAAGTTCGGAGGTTAGAGCTTAAAGTTTGGAGGTTAAACCTCAGAGGTTGGAGGTCAAAGCTGAGAGCTGGGAGCTTGAAAGCTTGGAGGTTAGAGCTTAAAGCTTGGAGGTTAAAGCTTAGAGGTTGGAGGTCAAAGCTTAGAGGTGAGAGCTTTAAAGCTTCGAGGTCAAAGCTTTAAAGCTTAGAGAATAGAGCTTAAGGTTTAGAGGTTGGAGGTCAAGGCTTTAAAGGTTAGAGGTTGGAGGTCGAAGCTTGAAGAATAGAGCTTGCTTAAAGTTGAAAGCTTAGAAGCTGGTGGTCAACGCTTTAAAGCTTAGAGGTTAAACTTTAAAGATTTGTAGATCAGAGCTTTATATGCCAGCCTTTCACTGCAAGAAAGTAATGAACATGAATTAACTGAGCAGAACGGAGTCAACTAGTTGTGGTCTTCCACTAAGAAAAGAGTTTCACAGAAAACTGGTCTTTGCTTTCCATTAACAGAGGAATGAGTTAGACGGGAAATGAGATGAATCAGATGAGTTAGTTTTTTGCCTTCCATTATCAGTGAGCTTTGCGGAGTATGCTAGGCGGCAAAAAATAAATAAAAAACAGTTATTGTCAAACGATCCGTCGCGAAAATAAATCGCGGTTTAATTTTCTTACTTAGAATACTTTCCAAGTATTTGTGGTAGGAGCAGCTTGGCCTGTTTAGCTTTTTCAGGGTACCTCTGGTCTGTCGCATAGTTGCACAGCTTCAATAGAGAGATCCTTGGCAAGTTATGTAAGTAATTCGTTGCAACGGTTACTAAACTATGACTGCTTAAAAAATTATTTTTTTTTAAATATTTTTTCATAAAAAAATTAAATTATCTCACATTGTTTATTACACATACAAAATATACATGAAACTGAAGTGCTGCATTACAGTATACTTTAGTGCCGCCCGTAAAATAAAACAATTGCTTTTAGAAAGAAGTCAACCTTGAAGTTTTGAGAAAAGATATTTCTTTATACCTACCTAATTTGCAGGAAAAAAATTTTTGAAGCCTGGAACCACTAACCATTATTTCAAGTTAATTTAAGTTAATTTAACTTAAAACTTTTTATTTCAAAGTTAAGGATAATAAACAAAAAGGTAATAACTTTTTGATGTTTGCAAAATTTTTTTATTCTTGTAATAATTAAGTTATTTGTATTTAGAACTAAATATTATATTGAGTAGATACTTACTCTTAATTATTAAAACGTGGAAACCTGTTAGCAGATACAACAAAAATATGCAAATTATTTCATTTTTAATTTTTCTGGTCCTGGTGGTTAATTCCCAACAGCGGGTAAGTATTAATTACTTATATAATAATAATATAATAATAAAAAGTATTCTCGTCAAAACTATGTTTAGACATTCGACGAATTAAAGGAAATCTGGCAAGTACGAATATTGAAACACTCAGAAAAATGTATAAATGAAACTGGCGTAGATCCAGTATTAGCACTGACATTTATACCTTATGGAGAATATGTAGAAGATTATAAGCTAATGTGTTTCATTAGATGTTTAATAGAAAACTCATTTATGATCTACGATGATGGTTCGGTACATTACGACAACTTTATAGACATTTTGGATATACAGGATTCGAAAATTGTAGAAAAATCAGGATTTATTGAAAATTGTTTAGAATTGCAAATGCCCGATCAATGTGAAACAATGTTTCATATTAGTAAATGTGTGTACTTTGCAGTTAAATCTGCAATGGAAGATAATCCAGAATAATTTAAAATATTTTAATTATTTTGCTCGTTGGGATTTAATTTGTACAAATGTAGGAATATTAAAATATTCGAGGTTAAATTTATGATTTTATTTTAACAAAACTCTTATTATTAAATCATATTTGTCTTGTTGGAATATGATTGATTTGTAGTTTTTCTTAAGAAATATTTTTGCATATGAAATAATCACAGTTACGAAAGCGTCCTGAGACCACAAAGTAAAAAAATAAATTTTAAGTGTCAATTGCGACTTGCAACTGTCAATTTACACTTCGAAGTCGCAATTGACACTTAAAAGTAGCAATTGACACTTTGAAGTCGCAATTGACACTTGTAAGTCGCAATTAACACTTCGAAGTCGCAATTAACGCCTGCGCAATCGTACTTATAATTACAACTATATTATTGTAGTATCTAATAAGTATTATTGCGCAGGCGTTAATTGCGACTTCGAAGTGTCAATTGCGACTTTGAAGTGTCAATTGCGACTTCTAAGTGTAAATTGACAATTGAGGACCGTTTTTTCCAAACTCGCTTTGTCAAACTTAAAAAATACTGAGCTTTATATCAAATCTATATAATTTTGTAAGGACCTTTCAGAATTTTCTATCATATATTGCAAAAATCCTTTCAAGGACACTATGAAGAACATTATTTTAAACTAATACTTTTTTTATATTAAATTCACTCAACAATAAAAACCATCTTCTGAAAGTTTTACTTTTAGGACAAAGCGAGTTTTGAAAAAAAACGGTCTTCAATTGTAAGTCGCAATTGACCCTTAAAATTTATTTTTTACTTTGTGGCCTCAGGACGCCTTCGTACAAAGTCGATTCCAACATTGCGATATATGTAGTCATTCGACCATCACAAACAAACATATTCCCGACCCCTACTGTTCCCATACAACACCAAATGATCACCACCCTCTTTTAGTGTAAGCATCATACAATTTTTCCCAAACTCTTAAAATAAAGTGAAAAAAAGTTTACTACTTTATTTTTAAAAAAATTTAAACAAAACTTAATTGAAGACAGTGTGTCAAGATTATTTAAAACAGACATTTGATATTTTTATTTAAAATTGTACTAGGGTTACGCAGGCGATTTTTGCTTTTCTTCCTTAAAGGTAATTTAACTCAAATGACAAATCTAGATTTTCACCGTTTTAAGAATACATGGCAATTTAAGATTTTGACATTTTTAAGCCAGGTCCTTTCAAATTTTAAAGTAAAAAATTGCTTGTTTATCATAAGCAATTTTTTTACATATGGGTTCTTAATTTTCCGCATATATACAGGACAGGCCTGATATTTTAATGCTATAACCGCCCTGCGAGCTAACCGAGAACATCCCAAACATATATTATAGAAACAAAGATTTCATAATTTTTATATTTAAAGATTTCATATTAGGCTATTTATAAATAATTTTACAGGTATGATATTTATTTAAAAATAAGCAAGAAATTGCAATATTATGTAGATGTTATTACCAAGTAATATTTTTTAAATTTTATGCGGTTTTCGTTAATAAACAAGAAGTAATAACTTTTGGATGTTTACAAATATATTTATTTATTTTTGTAATATTTAATTTATTAGTATTTAGAACTAAATATTTTATTAAGTTTATATTTACCCAACCCTATATAAATAATTAAAACGTTCAAACCTACAAGTACAGCACAAAAATGTATAATATCATTACATTTACAATTTTTTTGATACTGGTGACTAATTCCCAACAGCGAGTAAAAAGGTGCCCCTAAACGTACCATCAAGTTTGTTAGGTTTGTATGCACAATCAAAACGAAGTTAAAAATTATAGCCAAACTAGACGTTCATACAAATATATCTAATATGTTTGGTTCAAGTTGTGTGCCCAAACATGAATGCGCGCTACATTTAAGATTATGCTTGTACATTATGTTTGCACAATCATGTTTGAAGATACAAAAGTAAACTACAACATGTTTGAATTGACTTGTTTTATTAAATTTGTTGTCATCAACATAATATCCCACTACACGTAACGACAATTAATAGGTTTTGTATGAATGCAGAGGTTTGCACATTCCAGAAACTGCATGTAGCTGTGATTCTTGATTGTACAATCTAATCACACAAACATATTTAAATAAACTGCAGGGTTTGATATTTTGTTTGAATGCAATTCATTTAATCGAAGTTTGAAAGTGTAGCGTGCAGTCTTGAGTGATTTAAGAAATTTTTCAAAGACATTTATAGAAGAATTTATTGAAATTTATAGAGATTTGCCTTGTTTATGGAAAATAAAAAGCAAAAATTATAGTAATAGGCTATTACGAGCCAGTGCTTATGAAACATTAATTCAAAAATTAAAAGATTATTTAAAAAATTAAATTAAATTATTTAATTAATTATTATATATAATATATTATATATTATTATATATTATATATATATAAAATATAATATAAAATATAAAATATATATAAATATATTATATATTAAATTAATTAAAAATTAAAAAAAACTTTTAAAAAATTAAAAGATAATTCATTCATCAAATTCATATGTGAAAATTGATGTCTTTTCATGAACCATTCTTTACACCACAATCTTTTCCGTTTAGTTTTCTTTTCACCCAATGTTTCAACAGTTATTATCGCAGCTGCAATTTTTCTTTTGCTCGACATGTTGAAAGAACGAATGACACTAAAATTTTACGTCTAGCGAAGATTCTTGTTGTCGACCAGGTTTCCTTTAAATTATGTGTGCGCACTTTTCTAATGTGATATGTTGATCAACTATACGGTAAAACATATTTGAGAAAACATTCTATAAAATTTAGTAGTGCAGATTTGTTGCTGCGTCTAGGCAAACGATTTGTATATCAAACATAGAAGTCAATGTATTTGTTAAATCGTATACCTACACGTGAAGATAAGTTTGCACAAACTTGTATTTGTTGAGATGTTTGTTGCAAAGATGTACAGTGTAGGTTTCAATCTTGAATCTGCAATTTGTATGCACAAGCAAGTCCGACAAACTTGAACGTACGTTTAGGGGGGGCTTAAGTATAAATACTAATAATTTTATAAAAGTTTTTACATCAAAATATATTTAGACATTCGACGAATTAAAGGAAGTCTGGCAAGCGTTGGTATTAAAACACTCGGAAAAATGTATAAAGGAAACTGGTGTAGATCCAGTATTAGCAGTGAGATTGATACCTTATGGAGAATATGTTGAAGATCCTAAGCTAATGTGTTTCGTTAGATGTATAACAGAAAATTTATATATAATTTACGATGATGCTTCGGTACATCATGACAATTTTTTGGATATTTTGCATATACAGGATGCGAAAATTATAGAGAAATCGCAGATTATTGAAAACTGTTTTGAATTGCAAATACCCGACCAGTGCAAAAAAATGTTCCATACTAGCAAATGTATATACTTTTCAGTTAAATCTGCAATGGAGGATTATCCATAATAATCCAAAATACTTTAATTTAAGTTTAATACTTTAAGTTTGCAAAAATTCAATACTAAAACATTAATGGGAAATTTATGATTTTATTTTAACTAAACTCAAGTATATTATATTATTTACAATATTGTGATTATGTTATTTACTTAATTATTTGTGAAAAATATAATGTGATTATGATGATGAAATAAAAATTATTTGACACTGTATAATATGGTAATATTATTTCCATGTTGCAAGTGAGTCCGTAGGCCGAGCTAAATTTTATATTCATGTACAATGTTTAAAATAATTGGATTGACTGTAATTGAATGATAAATTTTGGATAGCATTGTTTAACAAGTACCGGAAGTAATAATCCAAGTATCTAAAAATATATTATAGACACAGTCGTAAGCAAATCCGTACTACTGGCCTAAGTCAGCAGGAAACGCGTGTAGAAGAGATTTATGATTTCGGTGCCATAAAGTAATTTCATAGAGCAGTTTAGTAAACAATCATATTTATAGTTCTTGAATATGTTTACAATTTTTTTATTTAAATATTTGGTATAATTATAACGATATACGCTAATACTTAGTTATTGCGTTCATAACTACTATAGGTACTACTAAACAGTTTTGTACAATCGTGTCAACCTACACCAGCAGCAAAATAATGAAAATTGCAATAATATGTACAATTTGTCTTGTACTGGTGGCTAATTCTCACCAGCGAGTAAATATTAATTTTACTTAAAAAATATTCTTATTTTTGCATATTATGTTTTAGACATTTTCAGAGTTAGCTGATATGTTCCATTCTCAAATTTTAAGGCATTCCGATAAATGTATCAAGGAAAGTGGTGCAGATCGGGAATTAGCTTTAAGAGTTATGCGGTATGGAGAATACCTTGACGATCATAAGCTAATGTGTTTCGTTAGATGTATAGCAGAAAATTTATATCTAATTTACGATGATGGTTCTTTGCACTTCGAAAATATACTAAATGTGTTGAATTTCAAAGATCCAAAAACTATACACCAAGTAGGATTTTTTGAAAAATGTTTTGAATTGGACGGAGCTGATCAGTGTGAAAAAATGTATCGTATTAGCGAATGCATGTACAAAACTGTTCAAAGCGCTATACAAGATGAATAGTCAGCATTAATTTGTTTGCAAAATCCTTGATTCTAAAAAATGGGATATTAAAAGGATAAAAAATTAGATATTTATGTTAAATTCACTTTTACTTTACTAATATTTAATTTAGTATAATTTTTAATAATTTAAAATAATTTTAAAAAAATTATTTTTTCTCAAAATTTTGGTCAGGCAAAACCAAAAACCTCAATTTTGCAGTAACGCATTGGTCTGTGGGATATAGTCTTTGTTATCTAATTAAGAATTAGTAATGAACTAAAGAAACATAAAAATTATTATTCTCGTTTTATTTTGCAATCCTACTTCTATTACTTCATTCCTTTCTCACACTTTTCTTGTTTATAGATTTGTGTAACTTTAAATCTATCACACTATCCTTATCAATATTAGAATTTATTTTTTGAATCAAGAAAATTGATCCAATCTAACCAATTGAAAATTATTTATTTTCAAGAAAATATAAAATGTGTAAATGAACAGGATACAAAAAACAATCAGTTAAGAAGAATGAGTTAATCACGTAGTTGACCATTATAAGGCCCAGTTCAAGAGTCAATCTTCCAATCAGAATGATCATGAACGTAGCTCTTGAAGTTTGCTTAACTGAAGATTTATACAGTCTATACCTAAAATATAATGTTAGTCTGCACAATATAAATGAATAATATAAAAAAAATTTCATATATAAAATTAAAATTAAATAATAAGTTCTAAAAGTGCACACCATCGGCGGTCAAGTATCGTTCAAGTAACTCAAGGTTAGTCCAAACAATCATTAACGATAAACAGCAACGTAAAAAATGTGTCATCGCTATTTTTCAGATCCGGGTAGCAACTTTGACCGTCATATTATTTAGTTGGTTCGCATTGAGATAATTGCGAATAGTAAGTAAAATTTTTATTCTTGATTACTCTCAAAATTACCTTCAATTATTAACTTAAAAGTGCATTCATATAATTAACGATAATATTAATATTCGATTTTAATTGATAAACAAAAACTTAAATTATTATTTCAGAAACTATTACTTGCCTCTGCGAATAATTTAATCGTGCAAACCTATACTTACCTATACAGAGAAATGAAGATTATCGCATTTATAATATTTTTTATTTTTGTGGATATTTCTCAACAGCGGGTAAGGATTAATCTGTAGTTAATATTGAAACAAAAATTACATAGAGCTTTATTTAGACATTCGACGAGATAAAGAACGTCTGGCAAGCACAGCTTCTAAAACACTCTGATCAGTGTATAAGAGAAACTGGTGTAGATCCAATACTAGCTGTGAGACTACTACCTTATGGAGAATATGTTGAAGATTATAACTTAATGTGTTTTGCAAGATGTATATCAGATAATTTATCGGTAATGCACGGGGATGGTTCGATACACCAAAACAACTTTTTGGATGTTTTGAAAATTTACGATCCCAAAATTGTAGAAAAAGCCGAATTAATTGAAAAATGTTTTGAATTGAAAGCATTCGATCAATGCGAAAAATATTTCCGTATTAGCAAATGTGTATACTTTGCTGTTAAAGCTGCATTGGATGATAATCCAACATAAATAATTTTTTCATTATTTTGCATGGCGGGATTTAGTTGGTAAAAATTGTAATATTGAAAAATTAAAGGTGCAACTTATAATTTTATACTAACAAAACACATGTATTCATTCATAATAGTATGATTTATTTATTCAATAACTATGTGGTTTATTATTTGAATAATATCTTATTTTCAAACATATAGGGTTTTATCACAATAAATCTATTAGAAGTAGAATTTATTATTTGAAATAAAAATTATTTACTATAAAATACGGTTTATTTAAATATTCAATTTTGAAAAAAAAATCATATGGTTAGAAACATCATTAATTAAAATGTTTTTCTTATTTTTTCTTACATAATTCACCATTAGTTACATTGCTAGCTAGCAACCAGTAAAACTCCTACAATCCTTTGATATCTAATATTGTACTGTGTAATATTCATTGTAAAGTGAAAGCAGACAATTTTTGAGGTGAAGGGCACTTCTAGTAGAACATTTGAAAATTATATTTTTTCCTCGACCCAAGGAGTGCAATTTAACCAATATGGCCATATTTACCAATTACTTAATCCACCCTACCCATTTTCAATAAAAAAAAATTTCAAATGAAAACTCCGCAGTTAGTTTCCAAAAAGTAAATTTTCTGTAATTTTCATTTTATTCATTTTGAACGATGACCATGATATGTTTAATATGCCATTTTCTGATGAGGCTATTTTCACCAAATTTCGGTAGAAACACTAATAAGGTTTGGTCTCATTATTTTGAAGTGGGCTGCTGGAGACATGGACCTCATCTAATCTGATTAACAACCATAATTATTTGAGACGACTCAAGCATAACACTCCGATATCTCTGCTTTGAAGAATGCATTATCGCTTGGTATTTGATTGCGGATAATTTCTGGATGTTTACATTCTTGCAGGCATGCAGTTTACTTGTGTTTGTTTTGAAAAAATAACCCATAAATAAATACCGCAATTTTAAACAAGCTGTAATTTCAGTTACTATCACGAAAACGTTGTTTTGCAATAAACAGGAAATTCAACGTCTGTTTTCTGTGTAACTCCATAATACGTAATTATTTTAGCCAAGAAAACACAAATTCTCAACAAGATTACATTACTCTGCTTTTCATATATTAATTTACAAATTAAACATGGCCATCGCAAGGAAGCAATAACCGATTGTTGAAAGATTGTGCGATAATTTTCACAAGTTGGTAATTTATGTATTTCATTCATAATAAAGTAATTATACGAAATTATCACAGAATTGCTATGTTTCACCATATTAAATAGCAAATATAATATATTATTATGAAACAAAGAAGCAAAATGCTTTTCAACATTCATTCGTTAATTTTATCATTTAAATATCAAATTATTATTATTGTTAACTCTGATAATAACTAATTATTGCGCGAGTATCGGAAAACCTTGTAACTGCAAAGTCAAAAGGTGTAATATAATACGTGCAAGGATACCTATATGTTCCTTGACTACAAAAATTTCAATTTCAAAATCTATGTAAAACTTTATTAAGAATCTCAACACCGACATAATACAATCAACAGTTTTTCCTAGATACTTTTTAGAATTATTTTAATCCAACTTTTTAATTGCAGACCATTGAACTATTTCTTGATAAATAGCATTGGATTCCCAATTAATTACTCCGACTTATGTTTAACTACCCACAGTTGATTTATATGATTGCTCTTTAGGAATTATTCTGATTTAATCTACATTTAATATGTAAATATTTTTTATTACTTCTCAGCATTTTCGGAAAGTCCTTTAATTTAAATTCTTTCAAATAATCCTTTTTGGGATAATGGGTATTGCCTTTTGATTTGTTAAAGCTTAGAATTCAAGCCTATACTATTACCTATTTCATTTTCGTTATGCATCTACGATAATTTTTGTTACAATTTTGCCTTATTCAAAATGTAAAATAGCAAAACCTAGTGGTTTCTTCACTTATTTACAAATCCGTTAACCCTTTTCCCTTTACTCCGCCCATTTCCTACAAGTCAAAAACCTTGATCGGTTATTGATTTGTCATTCAAAACAATGGGGTAGGTCTGTCCCAAATCACACAAGACATATTCTTATAATAACTAGTAACAATGCTGAAATTTTAATTTTAATTTTGAAGGTACATTTTTACATTACTAGACGTCTGGATGTTCTAAAACATCGGCGAAAAAGGTATTTTAAACATCTTCACTGAAGTTGATTTAAACAGCTTTGTTTGACTTTTTCTTAGTAACTCTGTGCAAATAATTTATTATTTGGTACTTAATTGAATTAGAAAACACATAGGAGCCGAATTTCACCTAACTTCAGGTTTAGAGTATAAGCTCTACAACCAAACATATTAGTACCCATTTCTACACGATTTTACTGGAAACTTTAGGGGAAAAGTTGCAAATGTTACCTTTTCCTTACAAAAACAGTTTTAGCATTTTTAGCTTCTTTATGCACAATGTTTTTCAGTAATCCCTAAAATGTTGCTGCAATAA
Source organism: Cantharis rufa (assembly GCA_947369205.1). Classification (NCBI taxonomy): domain Eukaryota; kingdom Metazoa; phylum Arthropoda; class Insecta; order Coleoptera; family Cantharidae; genus Cantharis; species Cantharis rufa. The sequence goes on from OX376303.1 coordinate 94,373,788, forward strand.
AAAAGCATATCTGAATTTCTAGGTTTAGGTTAATTTTAGGTTGAGGTTGAGGTTGAGGTTGAGGTTGAGGTTGAGGTTGAGGTTGAGGTTGAGGTTGAGGCTGAGGTTGAGGTTGAGGTTGAGGTTGAGGTTGAGGTTTAGGTTTAGGTTTAGGTTTAGGTTCAGGTTCAGGTTCAGGTTCAGGTTCAGGTTCAGGTTCAGGTTCAGGTTCAGGTTCAGGTTCAGGTTCAGGTTCAGGTTCAGGTTCAGGTTCAGGTTCAGGTTCAGGTTCAGGTTCAGGTTCAGGTTCAGGTTCAGGTTCAGGTTCAGGTTCAGGTTCAGGTTCAGGTTCAGGTTCAGGTTCAGGTTCAGGTTCAGGTTCAGGTTCAGGTTCAGGTTCAGGTTCAGGTTCAGGTTCAGGTTCAGGTTCAGGTTCAGGTTCAGGTTCAGGTTCAGGTTCAGGTTCAGGTTCAGGTTCAGGTTCAGGTTCAGGTTCAGGTTCAGGTTCAGGTTCAGGTTCAGGTTCAGGTTCAGGTTCAGGTTCAGGTTCAGGTTCAGGTTCAGGTTCAGGTTCAGGTTTAGGTTAGATTCAGGTTTACGCTTAGGTAAGGTTCAGGGTCAGGATGGACTCATCGTTTCCCGACATAGATCTGTAGGTTAACAGGAAGCACGGTGAACTTAAATATGATCTCACCCAGGCCCTAAGCGGCCACGGATGCTTCAGAAGCTACCTGCATCGCTTCAAGAGAGCCAATACCCCCAACTGCCTCTTCTGTGGAAAAGAGGATAATGCATAACACACAATTTTTTATTGCACCAAGTGGACGGACTACAGAACAGCCGCGCGAACGCAGTTCGGTCAAGACATGACTCTTTCCAACATTGTGGAGCTGATGCTGACTAGCGAAGACAACTGCAAAAAATCGAGATGAGATGCTAGTGCACATAATCTTCCCCAAAACAAACCCCAAGATAAAGAGACAAGTTCCGAAAGGGCAGAACAAAGTTAGAAGTACGAGTGTGTGCGGAAGAAATGCTTCGCGTTTCCCGGCAACTTTTAGGATTGGGGTTTTAGTCGGTAAAAGTCCGACACTACCACCTGTCAGGGTGGTGTCTTTTAATGATATCCCCACTCCCAACGCTCACAAAAGAAATTACGTTAAGGTTAGGTTAGGTTCAGGTTTAGGCTATGCTTAGGTTTGGATCAGATTAGGTTAAGGTTAGGTTTTCAGGCTAAACTTTCTAACTCATACTTATTTATCTAAAGCCTGATTAATTTACTCTTGGAATTAACCTGAGATCATTTCTCTTTTTATATTATTATTGTTAATATTGTAATAATTATATTATACATTTATGTAAATTTGTGTATCCGTTAATAAATAAAAGATAAATAAAATGATTAAATTAAGAAATAAAAAAACATGACTGCTCTTTCCCCTAAGCAGATTTCGTTTTTTGCAAAAATTAGTCTGAAATGTTTAATTTTTTCATACTAAATAATAATAAAGCGATAAAGGTTTATCTTCAATTTGTTGATAAATTCAGATAACATAAAAAAAAGCATTTTGAAAAGATTAAATTTGCTATTCAAAGATATATGCCGTTACTTTTACTAAGTTAAATACTAAAATACCAAAAGTAGGTGTTTCTTGTCTTGTCTGATTTGAAAATTTTGTGAAATTAAAATTAAATGAAAATTAATGGTTTCCTCACACAAACTTGATCAGAGATATCGAAAATTATAATACCCAAGACTTTGTAATTAAATTATAATGATGTACATAGAAGCTCTTTTAAGTTCAAACAAAGGTCTATCGATTGTTATCGAAATTTTACTAAAATTTGTGATTGAAGAGTAAATAGAAAAGATGTCCACGATGTTTCATCTTCAAAAGTTTGCAAACAACTCCGCAACGCAACGGTTGAAATTCAAACAATGAGTATAGAAACTGATTTAGACTCCAATAATGATCAAACGTTTGACTCTAAATTTACATAAAAATTTGATTTAGGAAAATATAATTTTCCTATTTTTGAGCAACGCTAGCAGTGCGATGTAGAAGAGTTATTATTGTTTGCGTTTCTTTTTTTGTGATCTTAATTGGTTTTAAAATTTAAATACAAATTTTTTTCGCTAAATATCAATGATTTTGTTTTGTAGAACTCGGTGTGGTATAGTAGACATCCTGTGTATAATATGATTTACATTATTATTACTACAATGTAGTTTACTATCTAGAATGTTATTTTATTATTTCAAATTATTGCAAAATTTATAAATAAACAAAAACTATGTTTATAAATTTTTTTATTTACGAGTATTATTAAAAATTGTAAATGCAATATACAAGTCTTTTATTTTGTCAGTTAATTCTTATACTGCTTTGGAAGAAAATTAAAATCTGCTCAGAAAAAATGCTGATTATTGCTTCTATACTTTTACTGACACTAGTAGCCAATTCACAACAGCGAGTATGTATATTAATTTATTATTAATAAAGTTAAATTTATAATTCGAATATCTTTAGACATTTTCAGAAATAGTGGAAACTTGGCATTCACATGTTTTGAAACACTCAGACAAGTGTCTAGCAGAAAGTGGTGCAGATCCAAAGCTGGCATCAAGAATCATTCGTTATGGAGAGTTTGTTGAGGATTACAAACTGATGTGTTTTCTTAGATGTATATCTGAAAATTTATATGTAATTTATGATGATGGTTCTGTACATCATCCTAACTTATTACGTATATTAGATATCCAAGATCCGAAAACTATAGCGCAAGTCGGACTTATTGAAAATTGCTTTGAATTGAACATATCGGATCAATGTGAGAAAGCTTTTCGCGTTGGTGAATGTATTTACAAAACTACTCAAAGTGCAATGAAAGATGTTTGAAAATAAATATGACGTCGCGTTTACAATAATATTAGCTTACTTATATTCAATAAATTAAAATAAAACAGTAAAAAATTAAAAATAAATGTATTTTATTGATGAAAATAATATAGCCATAGTTAATTCCAGTTATATAATTACTATTATTAAAGTAATAGTATATTACTGGCCGAGCATCGTAAACGCTCGATCGAAAATGAGCATCGAAAATGCTTTAAAAAGCTCGCTCATGCTCGCTTTTTAATATATCTGCGCGCCCAGAGTAGCGGATCATATTTCGAGGAGAGGTGAGTAAACTTTTTTATCGGAAAATATAAAATTAACTATTACATCAAATATCAAAAATATTATTTCAATCGAAAATTGTGACAGATATGACGAATTAAAACAATGTCATTAGAGCAACTATCTATGGCGAAAAGCATCAAGTGCTTAAATTATAATTACATTGTTTGGAGATCGTGAGTTCGAACTCCACGTTGGTCAAATTTTTATAATAGCATTTTTTTATAATATAAATGAATTGACATGCAGAAGTAACAGAATCGACCATTAATGAAAACTCATTACCAGTCGATTTTACATTACTAGTCGATTTGAGAGCTGACTAGGAATGCTTCGCTTTGGCTGCCGAGCAGACACTCGAAAAGCAACCTTTTTTGCTTTGTTTTCCGATAAAGTTAGTTAATTAGCATTAACGTTATTTAGCGTTATTCCAGCATTTATTTCCATACAGCAAAATATTTCTTGTATTATATTACTGCCCTATACTTTTCTTCTTCCAGATCTTCTCAAATATTCACTCTGAATATTCACTCTTATAGCCTTATTTTGCTCTTTGTTTTTAGTTTCATACAAAATAAATAAATAAAAAATAAAATAAAAATTTTAATGGTTTTCGACTTTGTCAATAAAAAAAGGTAATTATTCTTTAATAGTAACCTGTTATAAAAATATTTAAGGTATAATTTATTTGAAAATTTCTTCCCGATGTGCGTTCAATCGAATTTGAGAATTTAAAAAGTGAGAATCTATTTCGACAAACCAAAATGAAATATTATATTATTTTTACCATTTTCCTGATGATTTTAGAGAATTCTCAGCAGAAAGTGAGTATTAATTCAACTGTTATTAAAGTAATATATTAAATTTTAAATAACTTCAGACATTCTCCGAAATATTGGAAACTTGGCATGCACATATTTTGAAACACTCAGACAAGTGTTTAGCAGAATCCGGTGCAGATGCTAAACTGGCATTGAGAGTCATAGTTCATGGAGAATTTGTAGATGATTATAAATTAATGTGTTTTATTAGATGCATAGCAGAAAATTTATATCTAATTTACGATGATGGTTCGCTACATCACGAAAACTTATTACGAGTTTTAGGTATTGAAGATCCCAAAATTGTTGCTAAAGCAGGGTTTATTGAAAAATGTTTAGATATGCAGATATCCGATCACTGTGAAAAATGTTACCGCATTGCCGAATGTTTATATAGTACTACTAAAAGTGCATTGGAAGAATAATTATTATTATTTTCTAAAATTACAGTACTCATGCATTGATTTATTACAGAATTATGTAGATGCTTTTAGAGATATTGTTCTATATTAGAAGCAATTAATTAAAACTTTCAAATAAACTATTATTGTGAAGGATTGCCAAAGGTATCCGTAAAATATTGGTTTTACAAAAAAATTCGAGAGGCAGTTATTAAACTGTCGATAAATCCATCCAAATATACTTATTTAAAATAATCTAAATTAAAATTTTGTTGTTTTGTTTGCTTAGTTCAAACTAAGTCATTCATATTAAATTTATTAAACTTGAATACAGTTTCATTCATGGCCTAAGTTAAAATAAATATATTCATTACTACATTTTAATTATTTACTCTCTATTACGCCATTTTTTTTAATTTTCAATGAATACATTTTTGCATGTGTACTTTAAAATTCTCAAAAAATTTTTTTTTTTTTAATTTTAATTTTATTAATTTTTTTGGTTCAAATCGGTCAATTTTTTTAAACTAAAAACGATTTTAAACCTAAATTAAGTAACAATCAAAGTAGTATCAAAAAATCTGTTGCATAACTTTTAAACACGAAAATATTCCAAAGAGCGACTAAAAAAAGGCATTTTTTTGCTCATAAAGCAAAACCTAGCCAAAATATAAATTCATTAATTATTTTTATCGGAAAACATAGCGAAAGCGATGCTTTCCGAGTGTCCGCTCGGCAGCCAAAAACAGTCCAAGTCAGCTCACAAATTGACTAGTAATGTAAAATCTACTGGTAATGTGTTTTCATTAATGGTCGATTCTGTTACTTCTGCATGCCAAATCATTTGTATTATAAAAAAATGCAATTATAAAAATTTGACCATCGTGGGGTGGGGTTCCAACTCAGGATCTCCAAACGATGCAATTATGATTCAAGCCCTTAATACATTTTGCCATAGAGGCGGATTGCTCTAATGACATTGTTTTAATTCGTCTTATTTGTCACGATTTTCAATTTAAACAATATGTTTGATATTTGATATAAACAGATAATTTTATATTTTCCGATAAAAAAGTATACTCACCTCTCCTTGAAATATGATCCGCTACTGGGATTACAGTAGCTTTAATAGGGTTACTAATATTACAGCTACTGGGCTTTAATATAGCTGCGCCCCCAGTCACAAATCATTTCCGATGATCGGCCAGTAATATACTATTTTGTGTTTACCTACATAGTAACTTAGGTTTCAAGTGTAAATTATGCTATTTATTATTTATCTTTTTATAAATTGCGTCCGTCAGCGCTTGACTGAGGAGATCCATCTCGTTAGAGTAAGATTGAAACTCGAGTCTCAATGTAGGCGGCGCGGTCCATGTTTTTGTCAAACAATCTGCTTTTGCATCTTGACGCATACGGTTCGTCTTAACTCCAGTAAACTAGTATTACAGAACTTCAGGTAGGCCTCATCAGAAAACTCTTTTTTTTGCATGTCCTAACTAGTAGTAAAGATATTTGAAAAATTTGTGCTGTACACATTCTAGTTGATTGATTTGGACTTGATAGTGAGGCGACCAGACACTACAGGCGTACTCCAATCGGGAGCGGACCAGGGAGAAATATAGTTTTTTCACTGTAGTAGGCGAAAAGTAAACTGATTTTCGGCGGATAAGACCCAATGTTTGGAAAGCAGAGGAACAGATGAGAGATATGTGATTTCTGAATGTTAAACCAACATCCAATCGAACACCAAGATCATTAATTACGGTAACACGTTGGAGTGCGTTATCATTGAGACAATAGGCAAAAGAAGAAGAGTTTTTTTTTTGAAAACGAGATGGTAAAACATTTACCAAAATTAAGATGAAGATTATTTAATTGGAACCATTTGTGTAAGTTGTTCAGGTCGTTTTGAAACAATATACAAGCATTGTACGAATTAATCGTATTGAAAATCTTAAAATCATCTGTAAACAACAGGTGCAATGTTGGAGCTTCTACATCGAAAATTAGACCGGGCGCTGTTAACACCTTCAATAATTGTTTGAATGTAACCGTAAATGTATACTATAAATAAAATAGATTTATGTTTTTGATCTTTATTTGTTTCCCGCATACTTTTACAAGTGTGCGGAAAAGTACTATTTTTCCGCAGTAGTGCGGAAAAGTAGTACTTTTCCACACACTTTTGAATAACACTCTTTGAAACATAATTAAAATAAATAATATATGATTTAATAATTTTTGTCACTCTAAAAATGTCAATAATATGATTTCGAAATAAATAATATTATTTTCAAAAATTGGAAGATATGGCTTCTAATGCGATAATTTTATAGCGATGGGATTGATTTTTTTCTCTTTTATGTGGAATACCGTACTTGATTTTTATCAATATATTATATTATAAATTTAAAAATTTTCGAAAAAATCTATATTGCAATTTTTCTAAAAAACTTGAAAGTTGTTTTTCTCAAAAACCTCATTTTTTTAAATTTAATATATTTTGTGACGATGTATATCCTCCAAATTTCAGTTTCACTTTTGTTTAATTGTCAGGATTTTGACAATTAATTTAAAAATTAATTATTTGAAGGTAAAAATTAAATGCATTGCCTTAAATTTCCAAAACGTTTCAATTTTAACAAAAATATTGGTTAAAATTTCTATTTAATTCGAAATACAACCTGAAAGGTATATTTCGGTAGCGAGGACACCCTGTATGTACATATTTAATCATATTATAAATATTAGTTTATGTTGTCCTATATTTTAATTCAATGTGATAATACTAATAAAACACAAAATGTTGCTTATAATAAAAAAAAGTAGATAATGAATAAATGAATGTTGATTCTGTCTATTGAAGTAAAAAGTATACAGAAACGGAAATGGCGTTTTATTTCTTTTTGTTTCTGTAGGTTTCGTTGATTACTTTGTAATATGTTTTTTTGATTTCAATAATTTTTAAATAAATTACTTATAAGAAATGTTGCGAATAAGTAATATAGATTTTCGTTTACGCACTAGTGCCTAAAAGTAAATATTTGCGCCTATCCAAAAGACGGCTTCCAAGTTCATTTTACGACTTGATTGGTTTTCGTTATTTTGCTTGGTTAATTAAAACTCAGTCATCTAAATATTTGTTATAATTTAAATAATAATTTGAATACACTTAAACTTGAACACCGCACCGTCTCAATCATGACTTGAAATTAAAACAAATATACCAACAATTAAAATTTAATTAACTATTAAACCAAATAATAAAATATTTTTGTTAAAGGTAAATGAAGCAATATTTTAAAATCTTAAATATTTAAGGAAAATTTTTTTAATTATAAATACTTAGATAGTATAAACTAAATAAAATCCTATAAGGTTATTGTGGTTCACCGAACTATATTAAATTGTAGTATTATAAACAATTCAATTTCCAAAAGTCAATTTTTTACATTAATCTATTTTAAATGACTTATTGTTATTAAGCACTGGTCATTGTCATAAGTAAATCATTTTTAGTTAGTAAAACTTTAATATCCAGGTCGAATTAAAAATTAATTTGACCTTTTATGTAAATTTTTATATCTACAATTATTGCTACTGTTTCGTTAACCTGATGAAATTGTTAGATAATAAATCTTGATAATATATAATTAATTCTAGAATTTTTACAATTAGCGCATACCAATATTTTTAATTATACCAATTGCAAGAATTTGCGATCATTTTGAGATGAGATGGTCGATGTTTTAATTACCTGTATAATATATTTAAAATAAATTTATATTGTCCAATATCTTATCATCTAGGATAATCTAATTTTTTTGGTGATTCCAGGACTAAAAAAAATTATGCCTAGTTTCGGGATTTAATCGAAAGCTCATTAGTTTTTGAGTTATGAATTTTTGAAAGTAAGGTAGCGGTTTATTTTTTGCACTTTTTCAAATTTTGTATGAAATATAATAAATTAATGATTTCTACCAACTTTTAAAAATACATAACTAATAACGTGTTTTCCAGTTCCTAAATGAAAAGTTTAAGAATATTTTTTATAAAATTTTCTTTTTAATTTGAGTTGTATCAGTGTATATGTGGCACTTTACACAGGCCTACTTGATATAATGACATAGTTCGTTATTTTTAGTGAAATTTTAAATTAATCTTTGTTTAATATAACTAAACATTTCTATTATAAAAAATATAAATAAATAAATTAGTTCATTTTGTTGTTATCTAATTTAAATAAACTATATAGATACAAGCGTTGCATTTATTTACTATTCAAATTACTTGAACTTTCTTCATTGTTGATAAAAAACAGATATTAGATATTGGTAAATCTCATTCACTCTGATAATACCTATAATATATAAACGTTTAAAGATGTTTCATAGCCATACTGTAAGTACCCAAGCGCTTAAAATGAAACTAGTACTTTTACTATCGATGATATTATGCATCTTTGCAACAAACGCTGTTCATCAACTTGTAAGTAAATTTATTTCTATACAATAACCATAATTAATTTTGTCCTTAATTAAGACTTTCAGCGAGCTAACGCAAATTTGGCAACGCTTTTTATTAAAACACCTTGACGAATGTGTTGAACAATCCGGAGCCAATCGTGTTCAAGCAGAGCGACTGCTTCCTTATGGAGAATATGTTGAAGATCCAAAATTAATGTGCTTTGCTAAATGTGTTGCTGAAAATTTGCATATAGTTGAAACTGATGCTCAAAAACATCAGAACCATTTCTTAGATATTTTAAACATTCACGATCCTACAATTAGGAAGAACATCATAAGTCAATGTTTTGAACAAATCAACGAAGAAGATGAATGTTCTCAAGTTTTCCACACAAGTGAATGTGTTTATTTTGTTGTTAAAAAGGCTTTAACTGGAAAAGGAAAACAACCCGCTATTGAAAAAAGGAAATCTGAATTTTGATTATCGCCGTTTGCCTTTTGTTCGTACTTAGTATAGAAAAAATGTATTTTAAAAAAATAACTGTATGAAGTAAATGTAAAATTGTTATTAAAAGTTTAAAAATTAATGTGGTATTAATATTCATATAGGTACTTACGAAACGACGTTAAGTAGTGGAAATCTTGCAGGAAACGCACTTTCAATCACTTTCTGAAAACATAAAATATATTAGAGAATTTAAAAGCAATGCTGAAAAAAATTTACATTGTTCTATAAATACTACATTAAATATGTACATCATTTCCTGATGATGAATTTCATAAGCTTTCATTTCAAGTTTTTACAGCTACTTATACAGCATGGTTTGAAATAAGGGACTTTTACGCACCAGACGTGAAAATCTGATGTAAAGTATTAAACTGAATATTATTTTACGTTAAAAATGTAAAATATTCTTTTTAAAGAATAAAATACTAATAAACATTTGCTTTTACGCACTAGGGTGAAAATACGATCATTTTAAATCTCAAATGAGAATCAAAAAGTTACCTCTTCAGAATGTTTGTAGGAAAATGAAGTATATTGTTAATCTAAAAAAATTAAGTGATTTCTTATAAAAAGTCTACATTCAAATAAAAATTTAATGTGCTACTCGAAGTACATACTTGCAATGTAATCAAATATTTAATAAAGCGTGCAAGAATGGCAAGCTCATAAATTTGTTATTGCTTTAAAAATTACTTTCGCATCTGTATATTGTCGTGTTATAAAATTCTCATCTAGATATTTTTATATTTTTGTAAAAATTTTATTTATTCTGATTTTGTATATATTTTAGAATTTTTTTGGTTTTCCCGACAGTTATTTGAGTTTGCATTAGCTAGGTGGTGATACCAGGTTTTTCGCCACTAAAATTCTGTTTCTCTTAAATTTGATTTATTATTCTATTTAGTTTAAGATTTTTGATTTTAAGTTTGTATTATGCGGAAATAAAATAATTTTGATTTGAGTGAATAAATTTTTGAATGATTATTTATGAACTATATTTGTCCCAAATTTTAGACAAAAATTTGACAATTTGGATACGATTAATTGATTTGGATAATTATAATTGAAGATTTTTGAGATTAAATTTTTGATTTGGACATAGGAACTAATAATTGTATTAGTTTAAGTAGAGAAATTTAGAGATTTTAATTAAAAATTCAATTCAACAAGAATAAATGTATAAATTTTTGAATATGAAGAGTCTTATTACTCACTAAATTTTGCAAAATTTTAGATTTTTTTGGAAGTTGGAAGTTTAGAATAAGTTTTTATTTTAAATTTCCGCCCAAAATTAAATATTTTAAAACAGAATTTGAAAAATTTTAATTTCTATCTCTGACTTTAAAATAATTTATTAAGAATCAATATTTATAGTTAGAATTCAATAGGCTTCAAAAACGAAAATGTTAGCAACCGTGAAACGTTTCCAAGATATTAAAGATCTTCATTGAGCCACCCTGTATGTAGAGTAGTAGTCATGGAAATTGCATCGCTGAATATTTCCGAATTAAAATAACAATTCCCAATGAAATTTCAATAACCGTACACAATATAAACACAATACGCACACAAAGTTAGGTTTTTCAATCCGGGGGGTCTGGGGGGTATGGAATACTCTCCAGTACACCAGAAATCTAACTTCTAAAAATCAAAGACTTCTGATTTGAAATTCAATATCATATATTCTGTTTTTGAACACAATCACTAATGTGCTGGGGGGTATTCCATACCCACCAGACCCCCCGGTTTGAAATATTTAGTTTTTATTGTGATTGTGTTTAAACAAGAAAATGTATTTTTGGGCTTATGAATTTCAAATCAAAAATCTAACTTTTTATCCATTTCTATTCCATTTTCTATTCTTTATTATTAAGAATATATGCAATTCCATCCAATGGAATTCCATGCAATAGAATTGCATATACGAGGGTGGTCTGAAAAGTTTCCGACCTAACATAAAAAGAAGAAATTTTTTCATAATTTTTTTTTATTTTTCTACTTAATCTCCTTGCAAGTCTATACTCTTATTCCAGCAATGTTCCTATCTCGTTAACCCGTTCAAATAGTACTTGATGTCTTTCTATGCAAAATAATTGTTTACGAAGACAATAGACTCCTCATTTGATGAAAATCTCTGTCCTCCGAGGGCAAATTTTAGCTTAGGAAACAAAAAAAAAGTTTCTTGGGGCTAGATCTGGTGAGTATGGAGGGTGGTCAAGCAGTTCAAATCCTAATTCAGGGATTTTAGCCATAGCAACCTTGAAAGTGAGGCGGCGCATTGTCTTGGTGAAAAATTTTTTTTTTTTAAATGTGGCCGTTTTTCCAATATTTCTTCTTTCAGCTTGTCAAGTTATGTTGCATAGTATGCTGCTTTAATGGATGTTCCCTTTTGAAGATAATCAATGATGATAACCCCATCACTATTCCAAAAAACAGTCGCCATCACTGTCCCAGCTGAAGGAACAGTTTTTGCCTTTTTGCCTTTTTGCCTAAATCTTAGTTTGAAATGTGACAAACACGTTCTTTGGAAATATTGAAAGCCTATGCTATCTCTCTAACTTTAATACGCCGATTTTCTAGCACCATTTGATGAACTTGAGCGATGTTATCGTCAGTGGTTGCAGATTTTCGACGTCCCGAACGTTCATCGTCTCCCAAGCTGGTACGGCCACGTTTTAATTCAGCTGCTCAAAATTTCACAGTGGTAAACGATGGTGCAAAATCTTCGTACACAGTGTCCAACTCGTTTTTGATTTTCGTAGGCGTATTATTGACTTTCAAAACCAAATATTTAATAACAGCTCGATACTCGATTTTATCTATTTTCACAAAAATACGCGTATCAACTCACTCAAGCGATTGTCAAACAAACCCTGCGGATACAAAATGGCGGAAATTTTGATGAGTATTATACATTAAACTATTATAATACGTACAACTTCTCAGGTTGTTAAAGATTTTTTTAGAATCCAGCTTCCTCGCGCCATCTATTAAAATGAGTAGAATCTAGTAACATAAGTAGCATCAAGTAGCATGAGAGAATGAAATACCCAACCCTAATTTACTTAATGGGTTACAGAACTATGACACATTACGTCAAAAGTAGGTGCTATCTTGCGAAGTTGTACCTATTTCATGTATTAATGTATTTGGTAATTAATTAAATGATAAAATAATTAAATATATCCATATAATGTATTTGGTATCTGTCAAAGGATGCGCAAACAAATTCCCTAGCTTTTGTTGACAAGTGCTGCCATCTTCATGTTGAGGTCGGAAACTTTTCAGACCACCCTTGTATTGCAATTTCCATGACCGCTAATGTATATAATATTTTCTAAAAATGTTTTTATAAAAATAAATAAATAAGCAATGTCCTTTTATCGTTGAAAATTCTTCTACACTCAATCAAGTTGCAAGCGGTTTTAATTAAAGTTTAATCTTCAACAGTAAGTTAATAAAAAAGGAAGTTTCAGCGAAAATAATCTATGATAACTGTAATATTATGTATTAAGTAACGTAAAATGTGCTAAGGCGGCAAGGCAATCCTTGGAAAGGAGGCTTTATGCGCAAAACTGATGATGAAAATAAGGTTAATAGCTAATTAAACGAAAGTTTCATAAAAATTAAAAACTGGTTACTCTTCGAGGATTACGTGAGCAGATTTTGTAAAAAAATAATTTATTGCCTTACTTATTATTTTTTACCAAAATTAAAAGTTTACAGAAAGAAACCAAAATGATGAAATATTTTTCGATGAAGCACACCGATTTTCTTTTACAAAACAGCCAACAAATGTTCAAACTTTTATGGTACAGTAATTTACACCTGCTTTTATTTACTCACAGGCTTACTGGGTTACGACCACAGATACGTAATGTATTTAAAATTAGAGAGGCAGGATATTATGTACAGAGGTGGATAATAAATTCATTGTTTACCATAAGGTAAGATTGTTAGGGCACAGTTTGTGTATAGCACTCTGTATACAACATTTGCCTAGTGACATTGTGTCAAACTTTGTCTCATTTTTATTTTGTTTCCTGTGGGTGAAATAACGTACCTTTTCTGTTTTTTTACTTTTGAATAAGTAAATTTAAAGTTTAGTTGGGGTAATATGGTATTTATTATTATCTTTAAGTTTGGCTTACCAGAAATGGACTGATTGATATGAAATGGTTCGTGGTACTTGAAGGAGGTTCATCCAGTGTGGATGTGGACCATTTGGAAAGATTTATTTATAATCAATTATTATAACGTGATTTCAATGGATAGTTTTGATTATCAATGCAGTCGCGGATGTTACAGATTGATGACACAATTATTCGGTAATGAACTTTATTTGGTATTGTTTTGCTGTTTTAGTGATCTTATTCGAGCCCTAGGATAAAAATCGGATGTGGCCATGCCCATAACTTTATCATACTTTTAAATAACAGTAAATTTAAAAAAAGACTTTGTAAAAACAATTTTAAAAAATATGAAAAAAATGTAAAAATAATTTGTAAAAATTATATAAACAAAAATAGGATATTTACACAATTATTGATTATACTTTTTTAATATTATTTTGGAAGAGAAAATAATAAAAAAATAAAATTTTAAAAATAAGAAAAAAATATTTTTTTTAATTTACAAAACATTATTTTTTGTGTGTTTCCGTGCACCGATTTTAACCAAAATCCAACCAGCTCTAAGTCTAAATTTTTAAAAAACCAAAAAACGTTTGAACAAATTTTATTACGAAAACTAAATGCAACTATTACATAAACTTATGCTAAAGACTACGCTACATACTATTTAATACTACTACTATAATATAAAGCTTATCCTTTTACGCATTTCTCCTGGATCTTCATATTTCAATTATCAGCGAAATGCAAAGAGTTCCCATGGAACTTATGGTCAATAACATCAGCAGATAAAAGGTGTTCGCTTTTATTTTACAACTAGCTGGAAAGCCCGTCCGTGGACGGGCTTTCCAGCTAGTGATATTATATTCTTATCATAGAACATAACTGGCACACAAAATTTTGCCACATACATATAGACATAATTTTGAAATGATGATTTTCCGCTTCTGAGATCCCAAAATATCCAAATTCATCAAAATTTCAACTTTTTTTTTTCTGTACGATTACAATACTTTCTCAAACTTTGTATGATAAAGTAAAAAGCAACATTAGATTAGTGTACAGTAGACTATTGACTTTTGTAATGAAAAAGTGCAAAAAGTAACTTTTATTTTGAAATCATTGTTGGGACATTATACTTTTGAATGAAAAAATTTACTTTTATAATTGTTGTCTTGCTGTCAGTTGGAGTAGCTTTGAAGTGTCCTCAACAGCATCCATTCAGATGCGCTGAGTTTTTGAGTTTTTTCAGAGAGTTCTGGCATAGCTTTTGTGTTAAAGCCTGCGGAATTATTTTTTTGCTTCTATTTTTTGGGTATTTAGGAATGATTCATTTATTAAAGAAGGAACCGCAAGGATGTTTACTAATTTCATTAGTAGTATATCTTTTATAAGTTTTGGTGCCGAATAAAAAATATTAGGTTAGTTAATCTATCAAATATCAAACATAACTTAAAAACGTTTTTTAAATATTTACAAGAATTTTAACAATATTTGCTATTTGAATTGTAACCTTTAAGTAATATATAGTTAAATAGATAAGTATAAATGTTTGCTTCAAATGACATGAAAGAATTTAATTTGCTACTATGTGAAAGGGTCAAATTGGAAACATTTCGAGAAAATGAAAAGGTTCTGAATGATAGGATAAGGTTCAACATCTAAGAGAATTCTTTGAATAAAAAGTTCTTATAACTTAAAAATATTATTGTATTAAATTAGTTTAAATGCTTGTAGATTATGGATAATTCTGTAATAAAAAATTCAAAACATGAGTATTATCACGAAAGCTATGAATTTTGAATAATAAAAACTGAAAAAAGATTTAAGATTATTTCCTATCCATTTCATCTCGCCCAATTATGGATTTTTAATGTGAAAATTATCATTCGATCAAAATTAGAATTCCTGATCAAAATCAAAACTGTAGACGTTTTGAATTATAATAAATTACTCTATAAAAAATAGTAAACATAATTATTAAGGATCATATTAACTTGCATTTTACTTACATTTTATATACTTTTTTCATTTAATTCAGATTCAAAAAATTGAAATATGAGCGTTTAACTCAATGATAAGGTAACAAAGCTTGAACAATAATTGGGTTTAAAAACCATTCTTAATTAAGTAACTCTTAAATTGTTTATTTAAGAGTAATCTATATTTGGTATGTTTGTAAGAATTATTCTATGAATAATATTCCCGATAGATTATCATAGTAAATATAAACGAAAATATTGTGCTATTATCGACTTTAGTTTTTAAACTCTTTTATAATACAACATACTAGATATTGTATCTACATTTCCTGAAGTTTTTCATTATTGATAGTTAATACAAAAATATATAAAAATGTTTGCAAATATGTCTCGTGAATATATAAAGGCTGAAAGTTAATTTCTGTTCATAAGTATTCTTTGACAATCATCGATATACTTAACGTTAAAAATGAAACTAATAGTTTTCTTAGCGGTGTGCGTATTTGCAACGAAAACTGCTGCTCATCAACTTGTAAGTACAAATAACTTCTTTTTGGATTTTATAAAATAATATTTTTTAAATTTTAGACTTTTAGCGAACTAACGCAAATTTGGCAACGTTTTTTGTTACATCACATTGACGAATGTGTTGAAAAGACCGGTGTGGATCGTACCCTAGCAGAAAGATTGCTTCCCTACGGAGAATATGTCGAGGATCCGAAATTAATGTGCTTTGTGAGATGTATTGGTGGAAATTTGAAGATGGTAGAAAGTGATGCCGAATCGCATCCACAGCACTTTTTAGATGTTTTAAATATTCACGATCCCGCACTACGAACAGAACTCATAAGTAAATGTTTTGAGCAAATCAACAAAGAAGATGAATGCGCTCAAGTTTATCACACCAGTGAATGTGTTTATTTTGTTATTAAAAAAGCTTTAACTGGAAAAGGAAAAGAATCCAAAACTTACAAAGCAAAAGCACAATTATTGTAATAATTGAAATGTTTATCTTAGTATTGCTTGCACTTGTGCGAAAAATGTATTTGCTATAATTATATCTATTTAGAAATATTATACAAGAAAATTTAAATGGGAAATGATAAAAAGGAATAAAAAATAAAATTTTATAATTTGGTTTTCATAAATAAAACTGTTATACTGTACAAATTTACCAATAGTCTTCTATCTGATTATCAATGGTACTAATAGTGAAAAATTTTTATTGTACAAGAAAAATTTTAAATGCTTTGCTAGCTGTATTGCTGGAAAATTAAATATACTACATTTGTATATGTAGTAGAAATTACTGAAGCGTACCAAAGTCACTTCTTAGATATATTAATTATTCAGAATCCTAAAATTAGCAGGAATATCAGAAACTAATGTTTTGAGCAAATCAATAGAGAAGATGAAAACTCTCCGGTTTTCCACACCAATGAGTATGTTTATTTTGTTATTAGAAGAGCTTTAACTAGAAAAGTAAAGCAACTTAAAATTGACAAACGAAAATAAAGAAAATGCCGTTTTCAAACTGGCTTGGTTTGACGTTTGAGAAAAATGTAGATAATATAACTGGAATATTAAAGGCAACATTAATGCTACTATACTTACAAGTCGACGTTAATGGTGAAAACCAGCAGATGAAACTCACTTGAAATGACACTTCTGAAAAAAAAATTTTTTTTCAGTATAATATGCTTAAACGAAATAATCATAATTGTTAGGTGTTTGTTTTACAAGTAAATAAAAGTAATATCAGAATAATTTAATGATATTGATTATTCCAAATTTTGAAGCTAGAAATATATACAGTTCATTTGACGTCCAACGTGAGGGCAACATCAATTATTACTGCAACCCAAAAATTTACAAAATTGGATAATTTCAACATGAATATAAAGGAAATGGTGGGAAATATGTTTGAAAATATACAAAATGTAGAAAACAATTTTTTGTAAATATTTTTAAATTTTGTATTTTATACCCACAACAAAATTTGTAGATCGAATTGTAAATCCCTGATTTATCAATTCAATCCGGGGGGGAGGGGTAATGTCGTGGTATTTTTGTATTTTTGTGTACAAAAGAAAAGGTAATTTGTTAAAATTTTATGTTTATTTATTTTTGTAATTGTTAACATTTTACTTTTTATAATTTAATTGAAATGCTGTGTAATTGTAATAAATTCTTTGTGTAATAGAGAATAAATAGCTATTTTGTGAAAAAAGTTAAATAAAAGTAATGTGAGAAGACGACTGTCGAAATTAGTTCACATCAAAAAATATATAATTCTCGAGGAAAGTGTCCTTTTATTTAAAATTTAATAATAAGTTTTTAAATTATTGTTGACTTTTTATTTTTACTTTAATAATTAAAAAATTGTTGAGTTACAGGCTAAGTTAAACAACTTTATTGTTCGACGACGTTTCGAGCTTTTGTTAACTCATTTTCAAGGATAAAATAGACGATTATAATAAATTATCCTATTGGAAAAATTAAAAATTAAAAACAAATTTACGTTGACAAATGTCAAAATGAAGGAAATAAAAATTGTTTCATGACAACATGAAATAATTGCCTATAAAATTAATTAATTAAATTTTTTTAAACGTTTTAAAAACCTCCAACAATGAGCAATTACAAATTTAAAGGTAATTAGACCTAAATATGATACCAAAATAATATAAATAAAAATACAATGAATGATAAAGGGGATCTTCAATAATTTTATGGTGGATACAAACACATCCTGGATTTCATAAAGACAACGCCATGATTTTTTGTCAAATTTCCGTGTTTCATGTTGTATAAAACAATATTTATTTCCTTCATATTTGACAATTGTCAAAGTAAGTAAATATTTTTAAATTTTTAAAAATGAAAAATTTTTCCGATAGTATAATTTTAAACACATAATTTAGCCTTGAAAATGAGTTAACAAGCACTCAAAACATGGGACAATAAAATTGTTTAGACCTGCAACTTAACAATTTTTTAATTATTTGGAAAATCTTTTAAATATTAATCTTTCTTCGATTTCGAGGTATCAGGCTTCCCTTCCTGTCTCTTTAGAGGTTTAAGAGTTCGTTCCATATCGGATTTATCTTTAACTTCTTTTTTTGATTTTATTCATTGTACATCGGATCCTTCGGCACAATTTTCAATCCGTCTTTAACAGACTTTGAGATCCAGTACAAAATAAAAGCCTTAGATTTTTCGGTAACGCAACATCCTGATTTAATGTTTCCGAATAGACCAGTTTTACAAAAAAAATTGGGATATTCAAATTATGAAAAAAAAATACCAACAACTATTATTTCGTCTTGAATCCCCACACAGGGCCATCTTATTTGCTCCTTCTGAACATGAATTTGGTGCATGGTTATATGCGTTACCTTTTGCAAATTTAGGGACCCTTTTAGACAAACATGGTTTACAAATAGCCTTGTCTCTAATGCCCGTACTAATAGTCACGGATTAATTCGAGATTCAAAATTAATTCTCGAAATAGCAGCTGTTGCTACGATACGGTCTAAATTCCAGTAATCTTATTGGGAAATCCTAGGATTATCTTGAACCTCGAATTAATCCGTGGCTACTAGTACAGGCATAATAGTTACGGATTAATCCGAGATTCAAGATTAATTCTCGAAATAGCAGCTGTTGCTGCGATGCGGTCTAAATTCCAGTAATCTCATTGGTAAATCATAGAATTAACTTGAATCTCGGATTAATCCGAGACTATTAGTACGGGCATAAGTATTATGGTCTCTCATGTTCTAAAAGTTATGGATGATTCTCACGGCAAAGTGCAATAAACGACATCTTGAAACATGCCTATGTGTCTGCCGACATTCCTGTCATACTGGAACCTTGTGGTTTATTTCGAAGTGATGGTAAACGACCAGATATACTGATATCACAATGATGCCCTGGAAGAAATGAAAAAAAAAGAAAAAAGTTTTTTACAATCCGAAATTGCCGCCGCTACAGTCGAACGTATGAAAATTTCCCAGTACAGCGAAATTAAAGAGAGATACGAATTTTTACCTTTTACAGTGGAAATTGACTCAATTGCCATACAGCGAGGAAACACTGCTAGTGTTTTGGGGATTGTTCGAAAAATTG
Organism: Cantharis rufa; assembly: GCA_947369205.1. Lineage (NCBI taxonomy): Eukaryota > Metazoa > Arthropoda > Insecta > Coleoptera > Cantharidae > Cantharis > Cantharis rufa. Next base: position 94,393,397 of record OX376303.1, read on the forward strand.
ACGGGTTGGAGTCTTTATTTTATGTTTTGATTTGCTACATACTTATCGTTGTAAATTTAATTTATAATTAATTAGAGAAAATAAAGTAATATTCAAAATTACTTTGTGATTAATAGTTTTGAGTGAACTTGGATGGTGCTGAGATTTTTTTCTATAATATTTGAATTAAAGTTGGAGGAACAACAAATTTATGAATTTGAATGCATACCGGAATTGAGATTGTTTTAATGTTTCTATTGTAATAAAATTTATTTAAACGAAATATTAAGTTAGACGGGCAAAAATTTAAGAAATATTCATTTTTTTGGAAAATCAAAAACCTATGTTCTTAGTTAAATGTAGTGGTTTTATTATAAATTCTCGTTTGCTAACTTCAAGAGACATTCAAACAGCCAAGTGCGGTCAAGATTGCACTTGAGAAGATTGGAGAGAATTTCCTGCTTGAAATCCATGTTATGCTAAATCTGATTTAAGCTATTACTCAAAAAAGTTGGTGTATTCGGCACCGCACGACTAAAAAAATAAAATATATTAGGAAGATAATTCGAGAACGGATAAAAGAAAAACGTATCCTTGTTTTTCAAAATTAATTTAAAAATTCCTCTTATCATTTAAGGAAAACTTTTTACTTTGCTGCACTGTTTAAAAACAGCTACCTTCTGCATTGAAAAAAAAATTTTTTTTTGTAATATAGAAAGCTAGGTAGTTTCGAATTATTGATAATATTATCAGATGATAATAAAATTATGTAGTTTAAAATTTCTACCTAACACATTATATAAGAGCGTTGTAAATCAATCTCTGTTCACAGTGGGCGTTCGGATTAGTAGCATTACACGTTTAAATTTTCAAAATGAAACTAGTAATTTTCCTAGCGGTTTGCATTCTTACATCAAATGCTTTCATTCAACCGGTACGTAAATATACTTTTGTAATAATAGAAATTATTATTATTATTATAATTTTAGTCTTTCGATGAATTAAAAAAATTGTGGCAAGGTGTTTTAATGGATTACATTGACGATTGTATTGAAGAATCTGGAGCGGATCGTGCACTCGCGGAGAGGATACTACCATACGGAGAATATGCGGAAGATAGAAAATTAAAATGTTTTACAAAATGTGTTTGTTCAGAATTGCATATGGTAGGCGAAGACGCCGAGGCACATGACTACGAATTTTTGGATAAATTACATATTTTTGATCCTAGAATTAGACATCTCGTCATACACAAATGTGTTAGAATAATCAAAAAAGATGATGAATGTTCTCAAGCTTTTTATACCAGCAAATGTATTTATTTTCTTGTTAGAAAAGTGTTAAGCGATAAAAGTGATAAATTAGAATTGTGATCGCAGAGAAGTTTATTGATAGTTCACCTTAACTTGTAGATTTGTGTTACATTTATTTCTAAAGAAATAAAGAAAAATTCAGTAAAATTGGACTTTTTATAAAAGTATTTTAACATTTATCGGATGTGTATTTAAAAAAAAAATTTAATCCTAAATACTTCGTGAATTAAAGAAAATAAGGATTAACGTAAAAAATTAAAATCGGTTTGTTTTTAGATTCTAAAAACATTTATAATAAAAATTTGGCTGGTTTGATTTTGTAGCGAACGTTGGCGAATTGTTATAAAAACCTTACAGGTTTTATTTTAAAATTTTTTTTGCAAAAAAATATTAGGAGCTATTTCCAGTGCTAATTGAGTAATTCATGTTTTATGTAATTGCTATCCAGAATGTTACAAAAATTTAAATAATCGTCCGTAATAAAATTTCATTTTATGCGGCATTCAAATGAGTGAATCAAGTAATATTTCATATTTGCCCAAAGCGATTTTTCAAGAAGATTGTGAAAATTAAGCGATTGTTATGTAGTAATATAATATTCTTAAATAAATGACATAATGCACGAATTACCCAATAGCACTAGTAAATATTGCTTTTAAATATTTTTTGTAATTTAATTTAATTTTGAAACAAAATTAAAAATAATAGTGTACCATAAAATGGTCATATCATTTTTTTTGTATGAAATATAATCGTTTTTTGCGTAAACTACATACACAACAACCTTTAACCCGTATTAATATGTTTACAAGTATTTATTCATGTCAATATTATACTAGAAAATTTAAATAAAAAAAATATAAATTAGGCTTATTTGTTAACAAAAAATGTTGCTATAAAAAGTAATAAACAAAAGACGTCTATATTTTAATCATCGGTCAAGCTAATTCGTCGAACTTTTTTTACTGTTACTATTATAATAAAAAAATTAGCTCAAAATTGTTATTATTTTTATATAAAAGCGCTGTCAGTTAGTTTTACTTCACAGTTTTCGTTTAATTTAGTAACAACAACGATGAAAGTAATAATTTTTCTAGCTGTGTGCGTTTTTGCATCCAATGCTACAATTCAACCTGTAAGTAGATATTTTTTTTAATTTACTGTTTTATTTTTAAAATTTTTTTAATTTTAGCCTTTCGAGGAATTAAAAGAAATGTGGCAAGGTGTTTTAATGGAATATATTGACGACTGTCTTGAAGAATCTGGAGCAGATCGTGCCCTTGCAGAAAGGATAATACCTTTTGGAGAATATGCTGAAGATAGAAAGCTGAAATGCTTCACTAGATGTGTCTGTTCAGGTTTGCACATGGTTGGAGAAGATGCTGCAGCTCATAACTACGACTTTTTGGATAAATTACATATTTACGATGCTAAACTTAGAAAAAAAGTCATTAACGTCTGTGTTAAAAAATTCGAAAAAGGCAATGACTGTTCTAGATCTTTCTATACCAGCAAATGTATTTATTATCTTGTTAAAAAGGCGTTAAGTGAAGAAAACGACGATGCACAAAAATTATAAATGTGATTGACCTGGCCTTCAAGGGTCTTTAGTAGCAGTTCTGCTTAGCTTAATGAATTACTTATAACTTTGTATTTCTAAAGAAATAAATGGAATAAGTAAAACTTAATTGTTTTAATTAAAATTTAAAAAAATTTTAAATTAGTAATATGATTCATAAATGTGACCGAGTCAGATTTTGTGTAAATGATCGATAATTTTTGAAAATCTGACAAATAAAACGCTATTTACGCCAGTTTTCTTAATATTAAATGATAAATTTATTACAAATTTGTTACAAAATAATTTTTTTAAATTTATAATATCGTTATATTTTGTTATCATAACGGCATTTTTGATAATAGGTATGCTTGTTTTTTTACTAAAATTTGAAGATTTTCAGAGTAAAATAAAAAATTCAACTTGAGCTCTTTTAAATGAATTTTTTTTGTAAAAAAAATTAAAATTTTAAAAATTATCCCTGAATGAACAGGAATAACAAAGCTTTAAGCATGATTGATAGGTATAAATATTTAATTTCAAATAGAAAAAAATTTAAAAAGAAAAAAGTGAAGGATGTCACTTAACGAAACCCCGCAAATGGCAAAGGATCTAAATCTGATTTGAACTTCACTTTTAATGAAATATTAAATATTTATTAAGCATAAAATACATATTTACAACTTTGGCTTAAATATATAAATTTTTCTATATTTTGCGTCATATTGCGGTTCTGAATATTTGATCACGCGGAACTAAAGTTGTAAATAAAGAATAAGCTGATGTGATGTTAGCATCACCACGTGAAGTTCAAAATATGATTATTTACTACCGTTCTGAAAAGGATACTGTTAAAATTCAGTATTCACATAACATCTTAAATTATGCAGTCTAACGTTTTTTTTTAATTGAGCGTGCACTAGCGTGATGAAATTGTAAAATTTGCATTTGATAGAAACAATAGTTATTTTTGAATAAGTAGATATGTTTTGAGTTTATTGGAAATCTAAAAGTTTTTATGTTTTATTAAATTTTGTTTATTGATCTTTCAGCTCATTTAAGCTAATAAAAGAGACATTTTGTAGGATCATAAATTTTCAGTTTATTTTAAATTTGTTTAATTTTGTTTGAAATTCAAGCCAAGCCACTGCTGTGCTTATTCGATATGTTAATTTCTTGTAAATCAGCATAAATCTAATTACATTTGTATAACTCGATGAAGCAGTACGCGCAATTACTGTTATATCAAATTATATCCAAATATCTTCCACAATCAAGTTTGATTGAATACTGTCATACTATGTATAGCTGCCTATTGATGTAGCAACACGATTGGATTCCCGTTTTGTTTAGATATTATTTTACGTAATTAGTAATAATAGTTTTTATTAATTTATAAAAAAAAAAAAAAATCTTTATGTAATTTTTACAGATCAGATAATAGTGTGTCATAGATCACAAGATTATGTAACGATCAAAGCTTCCACAAACTCGAAATTTTATTTAAAATATAAGAATAAAATAAATAAAGATATTAAATAACGCTGACTGTAAAGCTTGTCTACATTGCATATTATTTTTTTCTCTTTATATTCTGCTATCCATCATATTTCCGCATTTTAATAAATTAAAAACCAATATTTGTTTTCTATATTTGCAAATCGATATTTATTGGATGTTAATGACTTTTTTGATCTTTAAAATTAACAATTCAAATCCAAAGCTTTCTGTTATCTGACACTAAATGGGGCGGTTCTTCCAAGCACTCCTCTTAAATTAAAGTATTATTTTTGTCATACACGATAATGCAGATGTTTAAAGCAAACATAAAACCCATCGTAAATAATTAAATTAAGAAGTTAAACGTTTCATGTAAAAAAGCACTTGAAAGCTTTTCAGCTCATTAATAATAAGTTGAAGAGACTTATATGAAATTTAAGAGCAAAATTAAATTGATAATTAAATACCTTGAAAATCTAAGATAACAAAGTTGGAATTCAGGAATCGCTAAAACGTTTATTCGATGCTTTCATTTTATTTAAACGTTAATTTTCTAAATTTTTTTGAGCAAACTTTTGAGATTATTGGAGGAAAAACCTGAAGCTTCTGCATGTCGTTTAGAATTTCCATAATAAGACAAGTTGAAAAAGTTTCAGGCAACGAAAACTTTTAAATTTATTAATGAAAGTTATTTTAAATCTGGCATGATACCTTTTTAGGTAGACGACTTTTTAAGTCTTCTTTTACGTTTAATGAGTTCAGGAGGTAAAGTGTAAAATTTTTCATCTTGATTCAGTTGTCAATTTACTTAAAAGTTTTTCACTTGAGTTTTTTAGAATAAAAATTTTATTTACAAAAAATACTTCTTGTCTTCTGCACCATTTTGCACTAGAAAGTTACAAATTGCTTTTTAATTTGACGCGAAGTTAGTTGGATCGGTTTCACACCTCGACACACTCAAGAAAACAAAATTTGTGATCATTAGGAAAACATATTTTTCCCAGCTTAGTCTAAATTTTGAATTATTCGTCAAGTTAATATTCTAAAATTATGTTTTATTTACTTTGCAAAATCTAAAATCAGAAATTACCTATATTTTAATGGTAACATTATAAGTTTAAAGAAACAAGAATTTGAAAGAAAAATAAACAATTAAACCACCATACGCGATTTTAAATATAAAATTTTTATAACCACATTCATCTCTTTAAAATTATTATTTACTTAATTCAACTCCGCAATGTGTATTTTATTTTTAGTTATATTACGGTTTCATAGTAAATAAGCTGCTTTATTTAATTTTTTTTATAAATAACGATGACTATTTTTATGTTTAGAACGAATCATAAATTAGGAATGTTTTTGTTACTTACTGAGATAACTTTTTTCAGCAGATTTAAATATCTATAGTCGTTAAATCCATTATTTTATTTAAATGTTTAGAATTTCTATAAATTATAGATAAAATCTGGGATAGCAGACAAAGCCAATTTAACTGCGACAATTCATTATGACCACTGAACATTATCAACATTACTCTAAAAAGCCAAAATCGATAGTGACACCCTACACCCAGTTTAATTACTTCTTTGTGAATAGAGGTCATTATTTGATGTTTACTTTAACAGAAAATATAATTTCGAAATAATTTAAAGCATAATTTGGTAGATATTCAAATTTTTTGTCTTAATTATTGCTGAAATTCTAATATCTCACAATTTGCTACGTTAAAACCGGTAATCTCTTCGTGTAAATCCCTCTACTAAACGCTATATTTGTTATCCAAATTACAGTAATTGAGAGCTCAGATCGTTCCAAAGTAACGTTTTGGCTTAGTAGAATAATTATTGTCTTAGTAATAGGAAATTCTAATTTCAATACCAAACCAATTGTAATTTTTAATGATATCATACGTAACCAGATAATTTTATAGTTTGAATGAATCATATGAACGAAAGTAGAAAGTAATCTTAAGGCTTAATCCCAAATTGTACATATTTAATTGTCCAGGTTAGAGCTGTCGCTCAACCGCAACTTTTTAATTTTTTCCTATCAAAACAATAAATTTTAAAAATCCAGAGCTATACCCTATTCTTAAAACCCCGATTAACAAATATGCACGTAAGTTCGTTCATCGCTGCGTTACAATTATTATTATAATAATTTTAGAAATTAAATGACAATTAAATAAATTTTGCCTTTTTATTACCCTCCCCGTACTAGCCGCCACTGAGCAAGGCGATCAATCTACGCCATTGGCTATCATAAATACAGTGTAGGATTTACGCTTAAGCCCGTGAGGCCCGGGCCTAGGGTGGCAAAATCCTAGGGGCGCCTAAACGTTAGGCGCTTCTTGTTCATCATCATTCATTCATCATTCAAATCATCATTCATCATTCGTTCAACATCATGTTTATTTTTTTAATATTAAATCGGAATTTTAAACTTTTTTTTTCTATTTTATAGCATAACAAAAAATGAAGAAAAAAGATCTTGATACCATATTACTTAAAAAGAAAAAAAATTAAATTCGGAATTAATATTTAAAAAAAAATGATTTTAGCTGTTCACTGTTTCAAGACTCGACGTATTTTTAATATTCGTATACAGTAGGGGTCATAGAAATTGCATTAGGAAATATTCCCGAATTAAAAAAATAGATTTCCAAGTATATTACCTATATTCTTAATAATAAAGAATAGAAAATAGAATAGAAATAAATAAAAAGTTAGATTTTTGGTTTGAAACTCATAAGCTCAAAAATACATGTTTTTTTTCAAACACAATCACCAAGTTAGGCTGTTCAAACCGGGGGGTCTGGGAGGTATGGAATACCACCAGCACATTAATGATTGCGTTCAAAAAAAGAAAATGTTTTATTGCATTTAAAATCAGAATTCTTAGATTTCCCGTTTGAAACTTATAAGCACAATAACACTTTTATCTCTGGTGTACTGGAGGGTATTCCATACCCCCCAGACCCCCCGGTTTGAAAAACCTAGCTTTGTGTGCGTATTGTGTATGTATATTGAGATGACCCTAGCCTCTCCAAAATTTAAAATAATTCTTATTTTAAATAAAATAAAAATAAAATAATTCTTATTTTAAATTTCGATGATATTAATTTATTTCTTAAAAATGCCAACTTTACTTTTTGCGATCTACATCTGTCAGTCCGCCAAATGTGCAACAATAGCGCATATGCCTCGTATTTTGCAAATTAAAACTTTTAAATTCCAAATTGGTTAAAAAAAAAACAAATTAATAAAATTCACTCCCTGCAAATTAAAACTTTTTATTCTCAAATAATCTAAACATATTTCTCAAATAAATGGCTCTAAATTTATAATTACGGAGACGCTCCGTAAAGCGATCAATTCGGTCAACGCGGCCGGCAAAAAAGCCTTGTTACAACCAATTTCATGCCAACATAAAATTTTTGACGCCAACAATTATTCAAATATTTACAAATTAAATTAAACCAACATTTTTAATTATAAAATTCCAAATTAAATATAAACCAAAATTTTAAAATTCAAAACTCAAAAAATATGATTTTGGAACACGACAATATATTGTGTACGGTTATTAAAATTTCATTCAATTCAATAATTACTATCAAGCAAACTGGGCGCCCTATAGGACAAGGTCCAGTGCGCAGACGGCCCTAAATCCGCCACTGGCTGTAGTGCAATATTGTTTATATATTTACTTTTACGAAATTAAAACCCCTGGTTTTAATTTATAATTAAGAGCTAATAATATTATTTATTGTGATATTTTTGGCCTAACAGCTCCCTAATCTATGGAGCTAGCAGGCTAGCACTGCCCAGCACGCAAATATTAAAGCTAGCACTTTTTCAGTTTTTTCACAAATCTACATTGAAACTGGGGGTGGGGCTAATATTTTGGCTCTAAAGGCGAGCTTCCTAATCTGTATACAGTGACTCATAAAAAATCATTATGAAATCCGGACGCTCCTATGTTAAAAATGCTAATTGCCAGTTTTGAAACTCTTTTTTGGCATATAAAAATCGATTTTACAGCAAAACTTTTTAGAGGTTTTTTGTTGCAAATTTCATTGCCTTCAATTTTGTTTTTATAAATATTTTTATTTTGGTATGCCTTTTCTGACTGTCAGCTGCTTAAACAAGACCCGTTAAACGAGATTCAATTTTTAAATTTTGTAGCACCATTTGTTAGCACCGTTTAAGCCGCTATTAGTCAGAATCGACGCGACGAAATAGAAAAATGCATAGAAACAAAATTGAAGGCAATGAAATTCTCAACAAAAGACGTCTAATAAGTTTTGCTGTAAAATGTATTTTTGTATCCCAAAACACGGCTTCAAAACCGGAAATTTGCATTGTTAATATAGGAGCGTCCGGATTTCATTATGAGTCACTAGCACCTCAATATTAAAGCTAGCATCATTGCAGGTTTTCCAGTTAGTTAATGTTTTCTTGAAAGCAAGAAAAACAATATTGATGTGAGCAGTCATAAAAAATTCATTTATTGTTTCGTTTTAAGAAATTTTTTATTTACTTAGAAGAAATTTATATTTGGATTACTAAACCTCAAAATAAAACACTGTCGAATCTCGAAAATCATGTTTGTTTTTTAATATTACATAGGAATTTTTATCTTATTTTTTCTTTTTTATAGCATAACAAAGAATGAAAAAAAAAATAAATTAATAATTAATATTTAAAAAACAAACATAGTTTTCGTTATTCACTATTTCGAGACTCGACGTATTTTTAATATTCGTATATAATTATATAAATGTTTTATTGATAATAATTATTATCAAGCAAACAGGGCGCCCTGTCGGACAGGGCCTAGGTCGCAGGCGACCCTAAATCCGCCACTGCATAAATATCTCTTTTACATAAATAATGTACACTGTTTTTATCTTGTTTACAATTCTAACTTTTTCATTTATTTATTTTTAATTCTACATTACTTTTTCAAACTGATAATTTTTTAAATTACTATATCAGTTTCAATATTATGAATTAATTAGTACAGTATTTGTGGCATTGTCTTATTTAGAATTGCACCCCCGTTGACGTGCTTAGCCGAGAATTGAAACGTCACTATCATTGGTTTATCTTTCGGTAATATTTAAAAAAATTTTGATAATAATTGATAAATTGATTTTTAATAAATCTATTTAAATTTAAAGTAAGATACAATAACAATAATTTTTTTAAATTGTGATGTGAAAAATAGTCAAGATAAAAATAACGAGAAACAAATTTGTTTTATAAGTTTATGTGACAGTTACTTTTAATGACAGTTAGAATTTCTATTGTTATTTTTTCTCAAAAGTTTTTTATTGATAATATTGGTTTATACAAAAGACTAGAAAAAAAAAAGTTATTTGTATATTTGTTTCTCATAACGAGCGTGCAAGAGTGACAGCTATTAGAATATTCGATGAGAAGCATCCGGATAGAAATAAAAGTATATAATCACTGGAAATATTAATGATGCTAATTATTTATCCAAAGATACTAAAAATGTTTACTTTAAACAAAACGAAAATTATTTAAAAACAGTCCGTCTGTTAATCTCTAAGGTTTAAAAAATTTAGAAAAAGAAAACAAAACTTTGAAAAGGGATAGCATGTTCTCGTGATTGCTTGTATCACTGGTTAGGTCAAAATTACATAATAATAATAGATCCTAATAAGTTACATTACTGTTTCTAAATTTAAAACAAATTTAAAAAATCAATTTATTGACATGACTTAATAATAGTATTTTTAAAGAGCTTTCATTTAATGTTACACAAAGAACACTGTAATTTAAAATTCTAAAGTAGTTAAAGTTGATCGCAGGGGGGAAGAGTTATCAAATCGTGAACCCCTAACTGTCGTGTTCCAAAATCCTCATTGGATTTTCATATTTAATTTTGTAAATTTTGTAATATTTGAATTTTTCTGGTTTTCCCGCCAACAAGTTGAGATTACATCAGCTAGGTGGGAGAACCTTATATACAATAAAATGCTTTATGTAAATTGGTTTTATTTAAAAGTACTAATTGATATTTGCAATATAAATAAATATTTTATATTTAATATTGAAAAAGTAATTGGATTAGAATTTCTCAAAACAATAATCTTTGGAAATAAAAAAAAATATTGCATAAGTAATAGTTATACCAAAGATCTTATTCATTGCACCACCCTGTATATAGTACCTACACATATTATATATTTAACTGTCATGAAAGGTTTTTTTACGTTAAAAGGTTCTTAGCCCAGTTAGTAGAAACCGTAGTATAATCCATTAGTAATGGTTTTTAAAAAACCCAATTGAATTAGGCAATAAATTGCTTGATTTTAAGAAAACTTTTCAATTAATAAATTTTTGTACACTTTTATTACCTGCATGCTATTGCTAATGTACCTATAACAAGATTATAGATTTCCATAAATATTTTAAGTTTGTTTATTTTGAAAACTGAGTCGATAACCTCCATTTATTACGAATTTGCTCAGCAATATATTTTCTTCCGACAACACAACTCGCGGTTTCCTTCGTTATTGATCAGATGAATCAATATCAATAAATAATAGAACATTGAGGAACTGAAGTACAAAGAAATTTAAAGTAGGCGAAATTAATTATATATTGGTTATACAATGTCGACGGAATTTCACCGTCACAGTATTAGAATTAAGGTGAAAGTATAAATTAATAATATATTATCCCTTATTTAAATTTAAATTTGTTTGGAAAATCATGAAACCAAGTTTGAAGTATGTTTTAGTAGTAATTAATAAGTAGATAATGATTTATTAATAATTGTGAAAAAATTAAAAGAAACTAAAGAACTGGCGAGTGTGAGAAATAAGTAGGGAATTAAAAAATTAATTATCGTACCCTCAAAATTAAGCAAAACACACTTCAATATATATTTTGCGATATATAGCAAAATAGTTTTCCGTAGTAAATTTATCAGTTTATTGATGAAATGTTGTTTGTCACTGCTTATTTATTTATGTGCAGAGCTTTATTTCTCTTGAGTTTACTCCTTGAGAGCAACTCACTTGTTATTAATTATTTTGTCGTCTAAAAGTTAAATTGTTATTTTCCTATCACGTTCAACTTTCAGTAAAATTGTTTCCGTGCAATTGTTTAGTGCATTCATTCTAAAAAGGTTTCTCTTTATTGTTTCCTTTAATTCAGTTCAATCACGTCTTTAAAAACACAGGAAAACCCTATTTTATTCAGCAAGTGTCCGATCGCCAGATGAAATGGATAACTATCAGTGCTCACAATATAATATGGTTTGTGAAGGCAATTTCTTCGTTGTTCAGGATAAATTGGAGAAATTGTTCGATCAGTTACATACAATAAAATATTAAAGCTATTAATCATGCAGTTTTAATTTCAGATATTACGAACAGCGTTGCATTAATTTTCAATTCTCTACAGTTTGAAATCAATAAAATGAAGTCAAATCTGTTAGGGAAACAGAAATAAATCCTGTTCCAATTTTTTATCAACTACAATAAAAAAAAAAAAATTTAAATAATACAAATCCAAAAGATAATATTTCAGATAATATTATCAATTGCCAATTAGTCAAACCGAAAGTAAAAATTTTAATAAATAATTAAATATTTTGTTTTATCTGGGCATTCAAAATAACTTTTAATGGAGTTTAGAATGGCTACCAGTAATTTATTCTCAATAAATAATCGTGTAAGCATAACACTATAAAATTTGCTTCAAAATCCATAAATGAACCAAGTACCTCTGTGTATATTCTTAGAAATCAAAATTTAAGTACAGCAAATTTTATGATGGATTATATTGAGCATGTCGTAGTATTGATTCATATATTAACTCAAAATTTTATGTTATAATAAACCTGATGTAAACGATATCATTGTCAAAACCATATAAATTTGATGAAACAAATATTCAAGTTTATTTATTTTTTATTTTGAAACTACAAGGAAAATTTTTTATATCGAATTTCTCTTTTGAAAATCACAAACATATTTTTCGTTATATCAGATTATGTTTTATAAAACTTATTAACTTTTAACCACATTCAGATCTATTTTGTTATGCCTTGTTTGAATTTTAAAAATCCAGATCCAGAGGTTGAGATTTTTTAAATTTATTATTGGGAACACGAAAATAATGGCGTAAAAGTAGTATATTGCCGTGTCAATTAATTGCATACCGTAATGTAACTATGTGTACAGAATGCTTTTCCACCATCACTTAATCCAAATTTATCTGTTAATTACGACAGAATTAGACATAAATTTCAATTTTTATTGCATTATCACGATTTTCGCGCAGAATGAATACACAACAAGTTTAGTAATAGGATTTAGTTGAAAAATTTAACTTGTAATGGAACTATGTTTACATTAAAGAGAACAGCTTTGCATACTTTTACGTTGTAATGAAAACTGTTAATTCTTATTAAACATTTAATTTGAAAATATTACACGATAAAAAATTGGTATTTTAAAAATACTTAAGCGAGATTACGAAATAATAAATATAAAAAGTTTGTAATTTTGAAACAGCATTTTGGTTTCTTATTTTCAAAATCGAAACCTTAATATTGTCTCCCTTTCCTGAAAATAACACGTAGCTAGTCATTCTAAATAATAAATTGGAGAAAAAGCAATTCCCTTATGATATATGATTGAATTCGGATCAGGACTCTGTCATGTGGAAAAAATGATATTTGGACGATAATTTGCTAAGAAAGAATAAAGACATTTGAGGTAAAATTTTGCTTAACTTAAAATTGGTTTGAAGTGCCTGTAAGGCTTGCCGACTAACAAACTCTGTATAACTTGTCCGATTATTTTCAAGTTTACAGCAGAAGCTTTTCAAGTTTCACTATAACTACCACTTGTTTAATTTTAGATGTCACGTTAGCTAGCTTTGAGATCGCACTTGACAGTTCCGAGAGCTTGTATTTTTGATATTAATGAGGTTCTTATACAATTCAACCTTTATCTTAGACTGAGAGTGTTGCTTTAATGCAGTTGGAGTTGATAAAGACGCATAAAAAAACTATCAAAATTAAAGCTAGTACTAAGTTGAAGACTGAAGTACTACCACACAAACAAGTTATAGTACATTGTTAATTAATTAAGAGCATACATAAATTATAATAATAAAAATACTAAAATATCTTCTGGTAAAATACTTGTAATTTATATAGCCGATAAAGTCGTAAAACTTGGAATGATCAAAAGTTTCTTATTTTTCGAGCTGATCATGTTTCCATAAATTTAGTATTCCAACCGAGTGACCCCTACAATTTGAAAATACATTATTTATTACGATACCTATCTATCGAAGAACAAATTTATGCTTTCTTTTGAAGCTTTTCTATTTATCGTCAACAGGTGGTTACTGATTATCATAAAAGAGCCAATTTTGCATAACTACTGGCACTTTAATTTGATGTTAAAAATTTAATTCATTTTTTTGCAATAAGTACCTACCCATAAATTTTTATTTCTGCATAGTTCTAAAAATATACTAAATTATTATTTTAATTAAAAATAATTAATATTTTAATTTTAATAATCCAGTTAAATAAACTGAAGTAGGTATGAAAAAATTTATTATCACCAATAATACGGCCCAGTAGCTTTATGTACTACTCACTTTTCCTTGAAATCATGATTTTCTACTTCTGCGGAGTTATACGGTTTTAGAGATAAAGAAAATCGTGCGTGTTTCATTGGTACCGACTATGAAAATCAATAATAGTAATAAAACATGAACACGAGTTGTTTACAAAATGTATTATTTAATATTCTTACGTAAGAAAAAATTTAGGATAATACTAGAATTTCGTTTGAAATGATATTGAATTTTGGTAGATCCGACCAATTAATCTTGTTAATGAAAAAGTCTTCCAAAAAATAATCAATCGGTGAAAAATTTTTATTAATTAAAGATGACGGCTCTACTGTAAAAAATATGGTTATTACTTATATATTGATTTTCAGAAAATATAGGTCTCGAGTATCATTCCAATAATCTTTTCCGTTATACTAGTAGATGAAAAATGTTTTCATGCCGTGAATCGGTGGATCGGAAATACCTTTTCACGGTTACTAAAATTAAACTAAATTGAAGTTAATATTTTATTGCATGCGATATTATTTTTATTAGGCTTATAGAAAAGCACTCAAAATATAATTTTCTTAAATTTTTAATGAATTGGAAAATCTATTTAGTTGGCACAATTAAAATAAAAAGTTTAATCTATGATTAAAATCGTGCAACAAGGACGATATATTATCGTTAATTTTAATCGTAGATTAAATTTTAACTTAACTTTGAGAAACCGGACGCAAAACAATAAGTATATACCTACTTGTAGATTATACATAATGAAATGGAAAGATTGTGGCTCGTAAGTATTTTCCTAATCGATTGTGAAAGGTAGGTTGTTCTGCCTCGTTTTTCCACCAAATTAAATGATAGATTAAGTAGTTCATAATTTCCGTTTTACTTGATGAATTTCTTAAGCTACAGGTGAATGAGTTTATTTACATCATAACATTTTCAATTGTTGATTTTCGTGTTGCTAAAAAGGGAATTTTAATATTTCTTTTGCTTTTAACATTTCTGTTCCTAAAAGAACTTTTAAATAATTGAAATATATTGATAAAAAATTTATTATCGTTAGTGCTTATGCGTGTAGAACAGATCGCACATCGGAAGTAATGCTTTTATCGTAGTCATGTGATATTAAACTTTTGTAAGAACGGCTTGAATATAGCAATAAACGTAATTTTCAGACAACGTTTGGAATTAATTTCCATGTAAATAAGATAACACGAAACAATTAATGTAAAATTTGAGAATTTTACTAATTTCCCTTAATCTCTTTTTCTTGAGTTATCATTTGTATTCTCCACGAATTTATTAAAATTCGTAAGCCGAAAAATATATTTAGAACTGGAAAGCATGGTCGGTCCATTTACATAAGTGGAAATTCATTCCTATTTCTGTTAAACGGTTATTCTGACTATTGCCGAAAAATTTTTTTCACGATGCTTGCGTTGAGATTAACATTCGAATATTCTCCATACTTCCATGTCCTAGAAAAACCTATAATGTCAATTTTATTGAAAATATTGGGAGAATTATCGAAAGACCGCATTGGGATACATAGATTTAGCTACAATTTACACGGGCTGTTTTTAACGATTTTAGGGTTCTAGAATTTATAGGACAGAAAAAACATTTCGAGTTATAAAAATTTAATAAACAGTGACCCAAATTTTTCTGGAAACCTAACTAAATTTCATGCAGATACATTACTATTTAAATTGCAATTTTAAATCCTCGAATGCAGTAGCTTAGTAAATTTTAAATTAATTTAAACTTGACTTGGAAAATAAATGAAAATTTGTTTTAGCATAAAAATATTTTAGTTCAAAATATATATTTTTAAATTATTATTGTATGCGAAATTCGATGGAAAGGTTAATTTTAAGATTTATTTAATATTGGAAAATATAATCCAGGATTACTAAAAATATTCCCATTCCTATTTATATAAAAATAATAGATCGATTAATAGTCAAATGCACAAGAACAGGATATTATTTACAAATTCGATCATACAATTGAAATTTAATATCTACATACGCTAAACCAGATTAATTATTACTGTCGTTGAAATGAAACAGATGTTAAAGCGACAAAGCAATTGTTTCCCACTTACAAAAGTTACGAAATCCTCTTCCTTAGATTCAAATGTAATCGTATGGGAAGTTAAATCTGCAATACTCAATGCTCAAGCCAACTTGAGATTACACAAAAAAAGGAGTTATCAGTTTTTTTATTTTTTATTTTACTGCAGTTAGCGAATGTTTCTATAATGTATTAATAAGAACAATCCCGAGATTTTCATCCATCACTGCATCACTGCAATGCGCCGACGATAATTGATTATAAGTAGAAACAGTAAAGTTTTCTGTTTAGTAAGCTGCATTGTAATGATGTGCTCCACTTGAAAAAGCTTTTTACTAAGCAGTTCTCGTGTATAGCAAGACACAGTCTGGCTTCAACTCACCAATTAATGGCTTTGGTCTTTTAAATTTTATTGTAATTGTTAAGAATTCTAGCGTCTGTTGTTGTAGCTTGTTGGCTTTTCCAAATTGAAAACAACAATAATTTGTGTTCTAAAATGCTTTATCGCTACCGACTTTCGACTTTCTAAAAATAATATTTATAGTATAATATCGGTCAGCTTTTCTTTCTCTATAATTCTGCGATCTTTTGTAACAACAGCTGTTAATAAATTTTATAAAAATAATAATTATTATTTACGAGACATTTTATTTATTATAAAAAAAAATTTTTATTATTATAAAATTACTCATGATCATCTCCGCGTAAGCTAGCCGCCGCCTGGACTAGCGGTACTAATAAATAAAACGTAAAAGCCGTCACATATTTTGGCACCGAACTTCAGTTCGACGGTTTCTTTACCAATTTTGAGCAAAATTTCGGATTGCTGTTTGGTGCCGATCTATTCTACTATAAGCAAGACGTTAAAGGCTTATTGCATGTCATTATTTAAATGAAACGATGAGTGATGAAAAAACACCTATTTTTAGTTTATATATTGATATTTATTAAAAATGTTATTATCATATTAAATTTTTTGGTTTCTTTATTTTTATTACATTTTTTAATAAACCGATATAATGGACCTAACATATTATATACCATTTTGAAAACAGTTCCTTGTTTCATGTTCTTGTGAGTTTACGGTTTCTATTTAAAAAAATACAACTTTATTTATAACTCGGAAACTAACTTAAGATATTTAAAATCTCTTTAGCCCATTTTGTTTCCTTTAAAAAAGTGTCTGCAGAAAGTGTTAACACTTTTTTGGAAACTTCACAAACAACATATTTGCTCTAAGTCAAAAACAAAAAAAGATAGCGAATTCCGGCTTTCGCTTTTGAGCTCGAAATTGAGCAACCTTCTGCACGAGAGCATCAGACGTTTTTCAAAAGTTCTTTTTTAATTTCTGTTTGCTTTTAATATACGTGTAAAACTATATTCATAAAATAGATTCTAAGCTTTTCTTTATCTATAATCAACGCATTTTGATTTATAAATTAAGTTGTAACAAAAAATATTAAAAATTCTAACTTCTTGTTTTTTTGTTAAATTTTATTTTTGAAGATACTGTATTGTTTAAACAAAACGTTTTTTAACGTTTAAACAGAAACTCAAAAATATATTTTCTTCTTTGAAAAAGGAAGGTTTCTCAAACCGGGGGGTCTGGGGGTATGGAATACCCCCCAGCACAATTTCATCAGTAATTGTGTTCAAAAAGAAAATATGTTATTGAATTTCAAATCAAAAATCTTAGATTTTAGAAGTTAGATTTCTGTTTTGAAATCAATAAGCTCAATGACACATTTTTTTTGCGCACAATCTCTGGTACACTGGAGGGTATTTCATACCTCCCAGACCCCCCGGTTTAAAAACCTTGTTTTGTGTGCATATTGTGTTAATATTGTGTGAATTATTGAAAATTCATTGAGAATTGTTATTTTAATTTGGAAATAGTTACCGATGCAATTTTCATAGAGTACCGACAGTTGGCCCTGCGACAGTTGGCCTTGCAACAACTCGCCTTGGACAACTGGCTTTAGCGACAACTGGCCTTGGTGACAAGTGGTCTTGGCGACAAATGGTCTTGACGACAAGTGGCCTTGGCGACAAGCAGCCTTGGCGACAACTGGCCCTGGCGACAGCCGGTACTATCGACAACTAGCCCTTGGACTAAAAATTTTCACGAAAATATATTATTTCGCTTCTTATTTCTTCTTATTTCTTCTTATTGCTTCTTATTTCAGATGCAAATCCACAAAAAATTTTGCTGGATTTTGAAACTGCTTTAATGTCGGCTTTTTCCGGAAGCCATTATTACTGGTTGCTATAGTTCCATTTATGCCTAAGCGTCATAAGAGAAGTTCAGCAACTTGGAATGAAAGAAAATTATTACACCAACGACGTCTTCCGTTAGAGCATTCGTACTTGGGCTGATTTTGCTTAAGTTCCTACCCTTGAGGTTACTGCTGCTTTCGATATTCTTGTCAAATCCATACCTATTCACGAGAATATGTAATAAAATGTTGCAATAAGCGAAGTAATATGTTTACTACAGGCCTATAAGGCCTTTAAGGCCAGTTGTCACCAGGGCCAGTGGTCACCAAGACCAGTTTTCTCCAGGGCCACTTGTCGTCAAGGCCAGTTGTCCAAGGCGAGTTGTCGCAGGGCTAAGTGGCTCAGGGCTACATGTCACCATTTCAATTTCCATGACTGCTACTGTATTTCGCTGTAATAAATTTTTGCATATTATTTTTTATTAAACTAAAGTTGTCGCACGCCAAATTTACTATCCAGAATAACAGGAACTTAAAAATTTTAATTTGCAGTTTACGACATTTTTTTACTTATTTTAATTTATAACTCAAAAAACATACATTTTTTTACAAAGTTTACTTGACTATACTTGTAGTCCGTTAAATCTTCTAACTAAAAGGTAACATCAATTTTATTCAAAAAATTTTATTTTCAATAAAATTTAAAACTTTAATTTTTCAAAATTTATAACTCCAGATAGATTGTTTTTTTATAAGTTTATTGGACTAAACTTTATATCCGAAAGTAAGAGCTTATTTTTTGTAAAACATAAGTTAAAAAAAATACCAAAATAAAATTGGCGGTTTTCAACATTTCTTTATTTAATTTAATCCATAACATGAATGATGTTTTTAGACAAAAAAATATTAGAATCCTATTTGTAGATTATTCAAGCTCTGGAAAAAAGCACCAAATCATTTTCATTAAAAAACAATCAAGTTTATTTCGGGTGATAAACTGCAGAACAACATTTTGTACACTAATTCATCTTTTTGTTAATTTTTGCTATTTCTTAATTCCCAATTCCACTGTAAAACAAGCTATTTTTTCTATTCTAGATTTTGGATTTAGGCATTAATTGAGGAAATTAAAAAAAAATTTTTTTAAACGCTAAAAAGAAACACTATGCATAGAATATAAATCAATATATTATAATAGATAAAATCTATCGTATAACTAGAAGAGTGGGCGGCCTCTATTTGATAATATATATTGCTGCGTGTTTTCTCTCAAATTTGGGGTGTAATTTATTACATCAAATTTTTTATTAATTTTAAAGTTCGATATTTTTGCTTAATTTTACAAACAAAATACACTAGGATAGCATATAGCATAATTAATTTATATATTTATTTGTGAGCCTACATTTACTCATTCATTTAATTGTTCGTCATTGAAACCTCGTGAAATTGACAAATAACTATAAATTCTGAAAGTTTGAATTTGTCTGCTGTAGATTAAAATTTGAGCTGATAGATCACCAATATTAATTGTAACAATGTAATTACATAATTATCGCATTGTTACTGATTGCAAATACGTTGTTACTGTGAATTTATGTAATAATTTAATTAAATTACATCCACGTACGTACTCTATTTACAATTTAAATCGATTGTGTGTTAAATGGTAATCGCGAACACAAATTCCTTGTACGATACCTTATAAAATTTTGCTTTATTGTTCCAACAGGATTTAAGTTAAAGAGTTTCAAATAAGAAAACATTATTACATTATGCGATAATATTTTATCAAATTTTGAATTAAGTTATTACAGCGTTATTTACAATATAAATTATGTGAAGGCAAAAATAGATTTATCGGAAGCTGAATTTGAAATTCAATATTGATTAATTCAACTATGCATTACGAATCCAGCTTTTAATATTAAACCCGAACAACTAACCCGTAAGCATGTTAATAAAACTAATAACTTTTTTGAAATAAAACTTGCGTTTCCAATTTTTGGATTTTTAATTAAATAAAATTGGGTAATATTAAATTACAATCCAAAAATTTTCATTTTGATCAAACACACGAAGAGGAATGTTTGCACATAAATAAACATAAATTGAATTGATGTACAAGTGGTTTATTTAATTTTACGATTATTTCGTCTAGATTCAACGAAAAAAACAAAATTAGATAAAAAACTAAAATCTTGTTATTATTTCGTCATTTTATAACTACATTTTTGATTTTTTCTACTTCATTAGGCAATTACGACTGTTATAATTTTTTATTTTGAGTTTGATTAATTACATAGAAGTTATCATTGAAACTAACGGGCTTGATAAGGCGAATACCCTTGTCAAATTTGTTGATATGGTTTGTTATATTTAGTCAAGTTAAACTATTAATTAGGTTTGTAGTGACCACCACAAAGTTATCTTGCTATTAGTTTACGCTTTATCTTCTACATGCTGGATTTAATTTACTAATTTTATAATTTACAGCTTCAGCTTTATCATGCAAGAGTTTCTGTGCCCTAAACTTAAGTCTTTACGACAAAATTGTTAGCATCATGCGAACAGCGTAGAAGAAACTTTTATGAGATAATGAATACTCGAAAGCTAGGTAGGGCCAGGGTTAATGCCTAAAGTTTTTCTATATAATTTAATTTAAAAGGAGGTCAATCGAGTCTCCTGGTATTTTCATAAATTATTTTATTAAATTACCGTTAAAAAATTTGTCTTGTGTTAAGTTTCTGGTAGAGCAAGGATAATCAAATAATTGACGTTTAAGCCAATATAAAGTCAAAGTAGAAAAGTATATTTTCACAATTTAATTCATGAAAGGAATACTAAAAACTCGTACTAACATTGATCTCCGGTGTCATAGACTTTTGTAGGGTTCAATATATCAGGTTTTTGTAACTCTGCATTAGTTCTACTACGTTTAAGTAGTAGTAAACTTTAATACTCTCCTACACCTTCTTTTTGCAAAGAAACTCGTTACTAAACCTAATAACTTTAATTTGAGTTCGCACATAAAATCCAACTTTGAAAATTACATTTTAAATCGTGTCCATAAATATTAATTTCTTACTTTTGGAATTAAACGAGTTACGTGCTGTGCTGCTGAGGTTTTTTCTGAATTAACCCATCATGTTCGAATTTTTAATCCTTCTGTTGGATTTTCTTCCCAGATTTGTACTTCTACCTATTTTTCTTTGTCTCATATATCAGATATTTTAGTTACAAATCCTGATGCAGGCATGTCGTAATTTGGTAAACCAGCTCACGAACTGAGGGAAAAGACGTTTTAAATTAAATTTCCTGGTTCAAAACGCTCGAACTGTTAAAAATGTCAATTTTGTTAGTCGGAGGATTACTAGGGAATTTTGTCAATTTGAAAGAGCTCCTCCTGTTTCTTTTTCTAAGAACATTTTTAGGTGACAGGTAAAATGTTACATCCAGATTCAAGGTGCCAATTTAATGCAGGCTTCTAGATGTTTCCAGAAATAAAACCAAACAAAGTTTGGTTTTTGTACCCACTGGAGCATTATAAGTCTTCGCGTTCACGGGCAACTTTAGATTACAAAAGAATTTTGTTAGCTATAGATTTCTCACCTTTCAGCGATCCCAAGAATCGCATTATCGTCTTTTCTGCAAGTTTTCCTATATATTTACGCCTGTCAGTCCAAAAAGAGGTATAACCCAATTTGAGGGAAAGACATAAATTTGCATTAAGGCTGCAGCTCATAAAATGTGCTAACCAAATTTTAGAGTGTCGTCTTGTCATTGTAAAAAAAAATATTTAAATGACCGATTAAAAATTCAAAGGAAAAACTCCACTTCACTTAATATTGTATTGTGTTCTCATACTTTCAAGAGGCTTTTGTGTAAAAATGGCTGAAAATCCAAACTTTATTAAAAAGAATGAAAAGATCATTCTGTGACCTACATATTTTTATATCAAACTTTAGGAACTTATTTTAAAAGTGCAGATGTTAAGTTTTCTTCTTACTAGTGATTTTTTGTCTAGCAAAAAAAGAGGAGGAAAATCCTATTCTTATAATAAGAGCACCTTAATAGTTTTTTAAGAATTCATAAAAGCGTCATAAAATTAACTTTAGAGCATTTTTAAACTTTCGGTAAAATAAATAACCAAAGTTTGTATAATAAAATTTCAAGTACTGTTTATACCACAACTATTATTTTGGGATCGGAAAAATAATTCACGAGCTTAAAAATTAAACATTTTCCAAGTATTCCCCACAGAAAACAAACGAACTAATTTCTTTTGGCAAGAAAAAACTATATAAAATGATATAAAAATTAACAAAACACACGAACCACCCAACAAATAAATTGACGTAATAATCGTAAATAGTAATTAATTAGCTGCATATTTTACAACTAATTAATTAATAAGTAAAATGCGCCTCCACACAATTTTTTTTATTATTTCGAATTAAACATTAATTTTTGCTTAAAAAATTCGAACAGGAAGCTTTTTGTAGCTTCGATTCACAATTGATAAATTTTTTAATTGTGCAAATATAGAATTAAAATGCATTAAAGTAAGAAAACTTACATGAAAGCTTTCAAACTGAAGCACAAGATTGGCGCGATAGCTTTGGGTAAAAGCGACGCACTAAAGCTACCGACGCAAATGTTAACCTGGTAAATCGACGCTGGCGCTTGCGTGAGCTTTCCTAAGCAAGGTGTGTTCGATTGCCTCCCTTAAAATAGAAAACCTCTTAACCCACAGTTTTGTACGTTTCTTTCAGTTTAACATGATGTACAAAAATTAAGAGCACTCACCCCTAGTTGAGCCTCTGTTTGTTCTTCAAGTTCTTGGTATAATTTCGTAAACGAATGAGTTGCCAAGAGCTGGCTTTTAGAAAATTGGGTTTTTTATAAATTACCCTTTTTGAATGAACAGCAGAAAAATTATTACGGACGGTTTGTTAAAATTTAGGAAGATTAAAGTAGGCTAAGTGCCCACTGCAGAATACTGCCAAGTTTGGGAAATTTTCATTTTTATTGCGGCCCTAAAAATTTAATAATCAATTGAATATCACCGAAGAAAAACTTCCGAAATGGAAAAATAAAATCGAAAGCGTCGATGAATATATAAACGACGGTTCTATTCAAATCTTTTCGACTCTACGCCCAGAGTCAATTTTTATAAGAAGTTGTTAGCAAGAGACATCAAAATAAGAGAACCGTAAAAAAGTTGCCCTTAGTGAAAGCATCAGGGTGGTCATGCGTTGCAAGTATACATAGGCCAACATCAATAACTGTTGCTCTCTCTCAACTCAAGGAATTTACATTAAAAACGTGTTGAGGAAGCCATTACAATTTCATTGATTTCCTTTCCTTTATCCTAAAGTAATTACGTGCCGCAAATGCTTGTTATAGTTTATAAAAAACTTTTTTATTATGTCACAGATACTAACTTTTGAATTTAGTATTTTACTTCATTTTCATTCAAATTTTACTGGAATTTCCACAATAAAGCGGTTTAAACTGTGGTTTAAAAACCGATATTCGAAATGTACCACCAAATATGTGTATCAAAAAATAATTTTTTTGTGCTATTGATGTATTAAAATTTACATAGTATCGTATTGTGCAGAAATATCAACAATAAAAGTTAAAAACAAAACAACCAAATCTCACATCATTTCATCGAATAAAAAAATTCACCTCCAACAAAAAACTTTTAAGCAATATTCTTTATTCAAATGGAAATCCTGTATCCTACATTTTAAAAGGTTTTTAAATTTCCATGCTGAGGGCCAAAAAACATTTGATTGAACAATCACAGTGTCTATTTTCGTTTAAATCTAGAATAAATCTTAGAACTTTAATCAGCATTTACATAAAATATTTTACTTTACAGACAAATTATTGTAGAGCTTTCATTCCACAGTAACTTATGACTAGAAGTAACAAAGGGGTTGTTTTTGATGCTACTTGCAAGGGCACTAAAGTGTAATGAAATCTTTATAACGTAGACTGCATTCAGACATGTTTAAGGCCAAAGAAAAACCACTTACCATTTAAGTTATTACTGGATGTGACGCTATTCGTCGGAAATATTTGGATAAGAGAAATATAAACTTGATGAAAGCTTTCAGGCTAGTCAGACATCCAAAGGTTTGCAGTGGTTAACAATGTTTATTGTTCTGCACAAGAGTGTATACTGCGTCATTTTATACCAAAACAAAATTCCTTTATGTTTGCAAGCCTGCCACTGATCAACGGATAATTGGTAATTGCTAATTAATTGCAATTGGTATTGGTAGTATTGCTTTAGAAAGTATCTACAGGTTGGTCTTGATATTTTATGATATATGGATTGAGTTAAACCCTGAGGTCTTGGAACGGAATTGGAACGCTCTGCTCTTCCCATCCTCTTCTTCGCCTCATACCTTCTCTTTATATCTACAACTTCCTTTTGTTTTATTTTTTGTTTAACATCCATGATTTTTTACTTTTTACATGAATTTCACTTGATATCTTGTGGTAGTGCTTTATTTAATTTGGATCGTTAAGGTTGAGCCTTGGATTTCTTCTTTTGAGGTATTGAAACAACCCACGACTTCGACCTCTCGTTTGTTTACAGAGCAACCTATTGGGGTTGTCAATCCGGAACGGGACAACTCGGCTCGGCACCGCCGACTCGACGCCGCCAACTCGGCTACTCGGCGCCAAACCGATTGGCGTTAGACCGACTCGGCGCACCAACACATTTGAGTAGAAGATAAAAATAGCCAGTGAAATTTCGCAAAACTAAAAATCCTAAAAAAATATTAGGATCTACCGCGAGTTAGATCGGTTGCGCCTCAGAAATATTTTTAATTTTTGAAGCCCGCAGAGCGGCCAATACACAACCACCCTTATTGAATACTTTTATTTTTATACGGGGTTAGAGGGGGGTTAAAAATGATAAAATATTTAATCTTTTTTATTCAAAAATTAATTTTTTAAATTAAAAATTTTTAATTTCTTTACGAAATTAATTGACGCTCCCAATTATAGACCAGAAATGTATTTCGTACCGAAAAAAATGTTTAATACATTAGTTGAAGACTTAAATAGAAGCAACTTGGGGATCCAGAGAGCGGAGCCCCCAGGTAGGGGTATTTTATTGTTGGTAAATAAATTAAATAAAAAAACGAATTTTGAATCTCGTTACTGATTACAAAAACCAAAATAAAATTACATTTTTAGGCGGAAAGCGCATAACTATGAAGTGAACCAATTATTTATTATTATTATTTAAAGCATTACATTCCAATTTGGAATACAGCTGTTCGCAAGGAACTTACAAAATCCATTTTCATCTAAATGAGAGGGATTAGTCCTCGTACATAATATTTACATTATATTGTACACTCAATTCATAAATCTCTGTTAGTGACCATATCGGTCACTATCTGGCTCCATTATGTCACTTCCAATATCTTCAAGTCACTCATCACTTCATCCTACCAACGCATCCTTGGTCTGCCTTTAGCTCGTCTCTCATTGGGTCTCCACACCGTTAACAGTTTCGTCGCTTCTGTATTATCACTTCTCCATACATGACCTAGCCATTTTATTCTTTGTGCTTTCACAAATTTTACAACGTCTTCGCCCCCTATTTCTTCAAGAATTTCAAAACTCATTCTTAATCTATATTCGCCATTTAAATATTTTGGGCTCAGTATAGTTCTCATCACCTTCCTTTCAAAGGTTCTTATTTGTTCTTCCTCCCTTTGCGTAAAGGCAGGGCCGGATAAACCATGGGTGCAATGGAGCCGCCTCACCCAGCGCCAAAGTTTAGAAGGCGGCAAAATTGAGCTGTTTTTAATTGTTGTGATTCCAAGATACTGCATTTTTCTTAGATTATAATATTCTATATTATGATATTATTAGTATTAAAGGCAGGGCCGAAACTAGGGCGTGGCGGGAGAGGCGCCCGCCACAGACCCGATCTAGTTAGGGAACGCTAAATTTTAAAATTAAATTTAAAAAATATAAATAAATAACCCCGCGATTTACCGTCCTGGTGGGCAGGGCCGTATCTGAGAGAAGGTTTTGGGGGTCCAAATCCTCCCCAAAAGTAAAGCGTGAGATGAAGTCCTAAAATAAGAAATATAAATAAAAGATTAGTAGGATACCTGTGGCCTTCACCACACGTACATAGATCGTAGATCAACTACCTGCTGTTACGTGCTTAGTCCTTTAATATATTTTTTAAATAAATTTGCTTTACTCTACTTTTTTTGAAGGAACATTTTTGTATCGCAATTAAATATGGCCTTTGTATAACAAAATTGTTTGAAAATGTTAATCGAGTTGTTTGAATAAAATTTATATTATATAGAACTGTTCAATACAGGCAAGCAAAACTTTTAAAATTGTAAAGGATCAAAACTACTTTAGTTTCTTTCTTTTGTACATTTGAGATTGTTATATTTTATGATTAAATTGTAAATAAATATTGTAATTTTGTGTAAACAAAAAATTCTCTTTATTTGCACCATTTATTTCATTTCCATAATTTCGGATGGAATTACAAAATTGTATAAATAATTTTAAATGTTCGTTAACGTAACAAACAATTATCTAGTTTGGTTATTTATTCGAATTTCAATTTAATTTTCAATTAAAATGAAATTGATTTTCAAAGAAATATTTAGGAAACTTTGGGCATTTTTTCTTTGCAACAAGTTGTCTAATAGTTCTATTACATAATAACAGTAGCAGATTTAAAATAACTTTGTCAATTTGTTGTTTGTTGTAAACGATCGGTTTTGGATTTTTAGTCAAAAATATTTTAATTCCTTTCAAAATTTTATATTTTTATTTTTAGCTGTTACTTGTACATTATATCTTTTCGCTTATCATTTCAACCCACCTGTAGATGGTGATTTGGTTGGAACATCTGCAGATGTAGATAAAAAGTTTTTTGGAAGCATTGTGTGGGATGATGCAATTATTATTTTTTTGCCTGATGTTCTACCATAGGGGAAGTAAAAATCTAGTTGTATATTTTCAATCAATTTGATTATAATAAGTCAAATCAACTACTTGTCATGTGTCGATGTAGAATAATTGCCATTTTTTTATTTATCTTAATAGTTGTGAATAATAAAACCTGGGCTCATAAACCCCCCTACGGGCAAAATAATCGGCCATCCGTTTATTATCCGTATAACGCTGGTATTCGAAGTATGAATAACAAACAAGAGATTATATGCTGTACTGGAACGATTATTTCACCGTCTTGGGTATTAACATCTAATAATTGCAAATTAAAAAACGAAGAAATTACTAGCAGTTTAGTAACTAATTCAAGAAATGATGTGGAGGATAAGTCCAAAGCTCCGTTGCAAATTATTAAACACTGGATCGAACATCCACAATTTAGTGTAGATAATCACAGTATTACAAATGACGTAGCTTTAGTACGTTTACCGTCTGCTTTTCTTTTAAATCCTGGTAAAAAAGTTATGTCCTTAGCTTCAGAGGCTATAACAAATCAAAAAAATATTTTGCCTGAAGGTTGCCTATTCTATTCCTGGACTGTTACAAAACTTATCAAAATAATTAATTTAAGAAGTGAGGAATGGTTCCGTAATATATCAAATCCTGCCGAGTTTATCTACAAGAAAATTAAAGTTCTCTCACGTAAGGAATGCATTACTGAATTAAACAATTCGGCCGTACTTACTTATGGACAAGTTTGTGGTATTATTAATAATAATGATTACAATGATTTTTACGATGAACATACTGGTGGTCCTTTGATTTGCAATAACATACAATTTGGATTTTATACATGGCAAAAGGAGATTGCAAGTAAAGGATTGCTTATTATTTTTACAAGAGTTGACAGCTTTCATCGTTACATTACTCGCCTTGTTCCCCAAGTACAGTATGTTGACAAAGTAGAACTAAAAATTCAGGAAATAGAAAGACTGGGATATCTATTTCCCCTCGGAGGCCAATTATTGACAGGAAAGGGTAGCAGAAAAATTTGGGATATTAATGTTATTATTGTAATCATAAGCACAGTTAGATTTTCTTTGTTCTAAAGAAATATATTATAATATATGAGTTTGTCTAGTAATAAATTATTATATCGGTCGTTACAAATACAAAACTACTCTTTTTTATTAATTTTACAAACCCATAACTATTAGGCCAATAAATCCGTTACAAGTTTATTTGTGAATATGACGCATTAGAACCTTTATTGTAACAAATCCAATTCAATCGCAATTTAAACTCAATCAACAGCAACTAGAGGTATTATTGTTTGTACAACATGTAAATAGCTTTTGTTCCTTACATTGAAAATTTTGAAAAAATAAAACTTCAAAATCGTAAAAGAGAAAATATGGGTAATTCAAATTTTGGGAATCAATCGTCGAAAATATTGAGAAAAGAAAACATAAGCTTGTGACTTAACATCCAAAGAATTATTTTGCGGACAGAGACAAGAGACTCTATTAGGGCAATGTGGAAATAGATTATGTTGAGTTTGTCCAGCTGCTGCTGGTAAAATTATGATTGGGTCGAGATCTAGTTATATTTTTTTATTCAATTTGATTTTAATAATTCAAATCAACTACTTGTCATGTGTCAATGTGGAATAAATGCCATTTTTGTATTTATTTCAATAGTTTTGAATAATAAAGCATGGGCTCGTCAATCCAACCGCGCGCAAAATAGATTGTTCTCCATTTACTATCCACATAGTGCGCTTATTGGAAGTATAAATACCAATCAAGATATTGATTGTTGTGCTGGAACAATTATTTCACCATCTTGGGTATTAACGTCAAATAATTGTAAATTAAAATCGGAAGGAAGTAAAGTTATAACCAGATTTGTAACTCCTTCCATATATAATTTAGAAGATATGCCCAAAGCTCCATTGAAACTTGTTAAGCAATGGATCGAACATCCACAGTTCAATCTAGATAATTACAGTGTTACAAATGATGTAGCTTTATTGCGTTTATCGTCTGATTTTTTTATAAATAATGATATAAAAATTATGCTCTTAGCTTCAGAGGCAGTAACAAATAAAACAGATTTTTTGGCTGATGGTTGCCTATTCTATTACTGGACGGTTACAAAACTTATCAAAATAATTAATTTAAGAAGTAATGAATTGTTGTATAATATAACAAGTCCTGCAAAGTTAACTTATAAGGATATTAAAATTCTGACACGTGAAGAATGTGTTACCGAATTAAACAATTCGGCCTTACTTACTTATGGACAAGTTTGTGGTATTATTAGTAATGATGATCACAATGATTTTAACGATGAACATACTGGCGGTCCTTTGATTTGTAATAGCATACAATTTGGATTTTATACATGGCAGAAAAATATTGCAAGCAAAAGAGTAATTATTATTTTCACAAGAGTTGACAGATTTCATCGTTACATTACTCATATTATTCCTGAAGTATATTTTGTTAAAAAAGTTAGAAAGAATTGGTCGAAAAATAGAAAATTGCAGTATAAACCTCGTGTTGGCCAGAACGGTACTAGCAGCAGGAAAATTTTGGATATTAATATTTTTATTGTAATTATAATCATACCCAGATTTTTATATGAGTTTATTTGATAATTACTATATCGGCCGTAGTTTAAAATTTACAAAATAAGAAAATTGTGTTTTTATCTAATTTTACAAGCTAATAAATCCGTCGGGGATTTGTCATAAAGTTCATTAGTGCCGCAATTATAACTACTGTTGTAATAAATTAAATTCAGTTGCAATTTAAACTCAATGAACAGCAAATTTCAGTTTTTACAACATGTTGATATACCTACCTAGTGTACTTTATATAATATAAACATAAAATAAAAATAGCTTTTGTTTATTTCGTCATAGAAAATTTTGAAAAATCAAAAATTCTAAACTTTATTTTTTAAATAAAAATATAAAGCGCTTCAATATGGGGTAATCCAATTTAGACAACCCAAATATGTTGCCATTCAGTATTTTGACTTCATTAATTTGAATATTAATTGAATTTAAACTTTAAGTGTTAACAAGGTTTGGAAACTAATTTTAACTGCTTAATCAACTTCAAGGTGCTTGTCTTGTTTAATTACAAAAACGAATACAATATATCGCTGGACCACGAAGAATATGTTGAGTTTAAAATTTATAAATATTTTACTACGAAATGAGTAAATCAAAAATTTGTGTAGCTCTGTGATGAATTAGATAAGTTTTTGAATTTAAAAATTTAAATTTCACTATAATTATATTCTCATGTTTATCGACCAATTTGTTTTTCAACACTAAAACTTGATGATGGCATTATATTTACTGAAAATTTATTTGCAAGGTAATATTTCCTTATTCGTTCGCACAGAAGTAATATTGCAGTTGAAGGACCAAATTTAGCGTCGATTTCAACTACAATGGACTAGAAATGATGAAAAATCAGTTGGAAAATGCTCACTTGCACTTTCGGGAAAACATTTATGGTTTTAGAGAACTTAAAAAAAATACTTCGGTAAAATATTAAAATGACATGCAAACAAGCACGTTTTTTTTACAAACCAGAAGATTGCCGATAGATTTTTTTTTAATTAAAAAATATATTAAATACAATGTTTATTGTTTATTAGGTTCTTCATCATTCATTACTATTTGTATAGATTTATAAACACATTCGCTGATGCGATATGCACTTTCACATTCATCTTCCAATTTTATATTAAAACATTTTTCGATAAAATTTGATTTCGCCAAAAGTTTTGGTTCATCCACATATAATATATCCAAAAAGTTTTGGTAATTAATTGAATTATCAACATAAAGCAAGTTTAAATTTTCACCTATGCAATGCATGTAACACATAACTTTATGATCATCAACATATTCTCCATAAGGAATAATTCGAGATGCTAATTCTGGATCAGCACCACTTTCTTTCAAACATTTGTCATGATGCCTTAATATGTTTGCATGCCACATTTGCGTAAATTCTTCAAATCTCTGCAAAAAATTAATAAATTATTTTAGTTTTTTTATTTTTAAACTTACTCTTTGATGTGTATATTCCACCAATATAAATAAAGTTATAAATATTAAATATTTCATCTCAACAGAGTAACTCCGTTACAATAGGATCAATTATTACAATTAAGAGAATTATTTTTTATTCCGCATGCGAGTTATAACTCATAAAAAAATTACAAAATTTATCAGAAGGAAGTAATTAAATTTAATATTCACAACATGAAGTGGAGCTTAAACAAATCTTTGAGTAGTAACTGTATTTTATTTGTAATAATAAAGTTGATTCTAGAACAGCACAATAATACCTACAATATGAGGATTTCAGTATAATACGATTACTTACTACACAATTGAATTTAGTTGCTCATTTGTACAATCACTTATTACAGCTGTTTGCAGTGGCGGATTTAGGGTCTGGCCATAATTTAAAGATTCTTAAACTCGCCCGTCATCTGCAGTATAGATTTCTTCTGAATTTTCTCTTTAAGGAAGTAGCATACATTTTAATTTACCATAATATTTTAATTGAAACAAAAATTAATTTCATTTTAATGCCTGAAAATAAATAGGTTCTTTTATAATATGCCGAAATAGGGGACTAAGTCCCCATAAATACAGTATTTTCCATATGAATCTTTGCTGGTTTCTGATTAATTCTGATTCTTAAATTGAAATTTTAACTTTTTCTGATGAAA
Organism: Cantharis rufa; assembly: GCA_947369205.1. NCBI lineage: Eukaryota > Metazoa > Arthropoda > Insecta > Coleoptera > Cantharidae > Cantharis > Cantharis rufa. Next base: position 94,425,411 of record OX376303.1, read on the forward strand.
TTTTGATTAAAATTATGACGTAGTTTACCTTAATATGGTTTTATTCTGGTGGTTCTAGTTTTAATCGTAGTTTGGGTGGAGCTATTTGCCAAAGATATGGAGAAAGGAAGCTTGCACAATGCACATGTCTTTTATTTTAAAATTATTTCAGAAACTGATGTCAATTATTGAAGTTTCAATAATTTAACATGTTTTTTGCACATAGAAATACAAGGCTTAAATATCCCGAATATTTTGTGTACACTCGTTTGCAATTCCCTTGGAAATCATTGGAATTCCTTGAAATTCCTTGGAATTCTTTGTAAATCCCTGGAATTCCTCGGAAATCATTGGAATTCTTTGGAAATCTTTGAAATTCTTGGAAATCATTGGAATTCTTTGGAATTCCGAGGAAATCGTTGGAAGTCTTTGGAATTCCTTGGAATTCTTTGGAAATCGTTAGAAATCATTGGAAGTCTTGGAAATCTTTGGAATTCCGACTCTTGTGTATAGAAATTTTACTGAATATTTACCCCTTGTAGAAATATTTCCTATCGAACCTCCTATTACAGGTACTGCCAGGGACCTGTATCAGCCTTGCCACAAGCTTGTAACAGGTCAATAAGCCCACATTCATTCCTGTAATCACCCTGTGTCAGGTCCCTGGCAAGCCTTGCCAGGGACCTGGGCCTTATAACAGGTCCACGGGCAAGTCCCTCCCTCTGTTAACTGCCTGTTAACTACTATTTAAGCCTTGTTACAGGTACCTGGCAAGGACTCGGCAATTCTTGATAGGAACCTGTCACAGGATGATTACTACAGGCCTAATGTGGGCCTATTTGTCTAGTCACAAGCATGTGACAGGTACCTCACAGGGACTTATGAAATTTTACCCATTTCCCAGGCATTTCCCAGGCCGAAAATGTTACTTGGGCAAGCTTTCAGTTTGTTTCTTGTTGTTATTATTTTAATTTAATTTTCTTTTAGTTAAAAAATTTAAAGGTACCTAATTAAAATTTCAGAAAACTTAAGAGAAAATTATTCGTGGTAATAACAAATAGGCGCTACATAAACGATTAAATGTAATTTAAAATCTTTTAAACCTGTTTAATATGAAAAGTTTAGTGTGTAATGGTATAAAGAACTCCCGCTAAATGATTTCGGCGTCAAATGATTCCCGGCGTCAAATAATTCTTGTAGTAAATGATTCCGATAACAAATGATCCCCAAGAAAATTATCCGGGTGCAAATGATCACTACCGCAAATGATACCCAACCAAGTGATGCCTAAAATCATTCTAACTACAAAATAATCCTTATAAGAAATAACTCGAAAATTACAAATTTGAAAACACGGGATCTTCAACTTATTGGAAGCAACTCTTAAGCTGTTCCAACTCCAAAAATATAGATCTAGAAAGACGAAATTTTTGAGTCGTTCCATTTATTAAAAATATCCACGAAGCGGCACCATAATAATAGCTCGATAATAGCAGATCTAGAAAGACGGGATCTTCGTACGTACCTCCATCTTACAAAAATTAAATAATAATAAAGTGTTTAAAAAGCAAAGTATTATTGATTTTGGAAAGAATTTCATCATTTGCTGTTAAGATGATTTGCGCCGAGAAGATTTGATTGGGTATCATTTATTATAGGAATCATTATTTGGTGTAGAGATTATTTGACACCGGAATCATTTGGGCCGGGAACATTTGTCGCAACACCAAAAAATATTAATTTTTCAATAAAAATAAAACGAAAAAAAAAATAAATATTTATTGCAATAAAAATATAGTAAAATACAAGAGGTAAATATCCAGTAAAATTTATATACACAAGATTCGGAATTCCAACGATTTCCAAGGAATTCCAAGGAATGCTAAACAATTCCAACGATTTCCAAGGTATAACAAAAATTTCCATTACTTCCAATGATTTCCAACGATTGCCAACAAATTGAAATGATTTCCAAGAATTCCAAGGATTTCTAAAGAATTCCACAGAATTTCAGTGATTTCCAAGGAATTCCAATGAGTTCAAATCAAAGTTCAATCTAAAGAATTCCAAGAGTTTCCAAAGAATTCTAAGGATTTCTAAGGATTTCCAAAGAATCCCAACGATTTCCAAGGAATTCCTATGATTCCAAGGGAATTCCAAACGAGTGTACACAAAATTTTCGGGATATTTGCCTCTTGGTTAAATACATATGTATTATGCCAATAAAAGAATAATATGTATATTCAATAAAAGAAATAAAACGACTTATTAATTTTCTTTTCAACCAATAAAGTAATAAAATTTGATAATGTAGTAATAATAATAGCAAGAACAAAAAGTAAATTAGTAGAAAGTGTCAGAAGAATCAAGGATATGGCAAAAAGGATGGGGCTGGTAATAAATCAGAATAAGACGAAATATAATTATGAAGTATCCCAAAAAGAGAACAGAAATGGAAGCTATTTAGAGGTGAATGGTGATAAGTTTGAGGAACAAAGAATACAAGCAGGTAACCGAGCGTATTTTTCCAGTAAGCAAATAATGGGGGATAAAAATTTATCAAGAACATCCGAAATAAGTATATATAAAACGTTAATAAGACCTGTCATAACGTATGCGTCAGAAGTAATGAGCTTAACAAAGAAAGAAGAGGAAGATATGAGAATATTCGAATGTAAAATTTTAAGAAAAGTGTTTGGCATAAAAAGAACTAACAAATCGGAAATAAAAATCATGATGAACAGAGAAATACTGAAAGCAATGAATATAACGAGGAATAACGAGTAAAGATAATTAAGACAAATAGAATGAGATTTCTGGGACACTTGGTGAGAAAAGAGGAGTACGCAGTGATAAAACAGATAATGCAATGGAGACCAATGGAGGAGAGAGCAAGAGGTAGACCGAAGATAAGATGGTACGACCAAGTGATCAATGATTTGAAGACATTAAAGGTCGGATAATGGAGAGAGAAGGCAAGAGACAGAAGCGAATGGAAAAGAATGGTAACACATGCGAAAACAGATGTAAGGCTCTGAATTTGTAAAGGTGGTTGTTACGGGGACTAATCCACTCCAGAAGAAAATGGATTTGTAAGTTTCGTAAGAAACAGCTAAATTCCGCTTAAGAGTGTAAAGCTAATATTATTATTATTGTAGATATTTCTTAAAATGTAAATTATTTTATGCGTTGTGTATCAGCTTGCCAAACACCACATGCCTCGTACTTATATTACCCTGCCTTCAAATCATTCTCTATCGAACTTCATTTAAAATCATCCAAATTAAAAAAAATATTTACTCACGGCAAATTAAAAATTTTATTCACAATATAATCAATAAAAAATCTCAACAGGAGACTCAAAATTCAAAACTACGGAGATTCTCCGTAAAAAGCGACCACTCCGGTCAGATCGAACGACAAATAAAGGCCTAGTTACAACCAATTTCCGTACCAACATCAAACTTTTGGCGTGAACAATCATTCAAAATATTTACAAATCACAAAATACTTACATAACGAAATTCAAATTTAAAAAACAATCGAAACAAAAATTCAAATTTAAGAAATAAAATTTCAAAATGCAAAATTAAAAAAAAAATTTGCTTTTTTAAAGAAAGGAAATTTTATATGACCTTTCTTTCATCTTTTCAAAACATCTTAGTTTTTACTTTCTACCTTATACAATACCAAAAGCAAGTAAGTTTTTTGATTTTGCTCTCTTACAAGAATTCATACGGCACAAATCAATTGTTAAATGTCTTGAAAATTCAAAAGCAATATCCTGAAATTCCTATAAATCTTTCAAAAATTTCTGATAATTTTTTTAATAACAACAAATTCTTCAGATGGGACAACAAACTTCTGAGGTAGTCAGAACCTGAAAGTAATGTATAAAATATCAAAATATCATTTACATTTTATAGACTTTATTGTTACAGTTTTACCTTAATTAATATTTATTTCAAAATAAAATCTGATTTACTAACATCTTTGTACAAAATAACCAAAATTATACCAATCAGCTTGATTAACATTAAGTTAAAATTAAATACTTCCAATTTGTTAATTTTTAATTACAAGTTTAAATTATTATTATACGTAATAATTATACATACAAAAACGTCAAAGTAAGTATTGTTAAAAGCGTCAAGAAGTTCTTGTTAATCACAATGGAGTTTCCTGTACTAGAGTCTGAAACGGTAATTACAATATTATGAGATGTATTGCTTTCAGTAACTTCAATTTTCTGACCTGTTGTTGTTGTTGCTGGCGTAGTCGTTGTAACAGTTTGAGGTACTGGTTTTAAAAGTGAAGATAACCTAATGTGTTGGGGAGTTTCTTCCGTGGCAACTCCGTATAGCTGTTCGTGGCAGAACAAAGGACTTCCCAAATTAAAAACTGTTGTATTAGTCTTAGGAACGATTATGAAATTGTCGATTACTTTAGCTGATGGAATGTGTTCATTATATAAACCGAGAGGCACTTTAGTAACGTAAGTACAGTTTAATAATTCCGAAACGTTATACACCGTTGAGATATTACTAAAAGCAGTTGAAAATGGATTTTTAACCTTAACGACAGCAATTTCCATTGTTTGGTGTTCAGGATTTATTAAACTAACATTTTCGACGTCTAATTGCACCAACGGATTTTCCACCAGTTCGACATGAAAATCTGCGTATTGTTTTGTAATTTGAGTTGTTTTATTCGTATATATTGTTAATACTCTAGCTTTATTTATAGTCAAAACTTGCGTCTTTGAAACTAATACTCCCAAAAGTTCTTGAGAGTTTAATACATCATAATAATCCGTTATGACGCGGATAAAAGGTGGATACGATAAAAAGTTAATTGCTGTTATATTCAAGTAGTTATAAAAGCTTATCAACTTGGCACTTGTAATTCCTAAATCTTTAACTACATTAGTAAGTTCTTGAGGGTCCAATTTGTTAAGGTTCCTAAAAACCTTATTTAAAGGAACCAACTGCAGGATGTCGTAGCCTGTTTTGTTTGCAATCAATAATGCTGCTTCTATGTTAGCTTCAGAATAGTTTCCAAGCGAAAGTATTTCAAGCTTATCTCTATCAGTTCCAAACATGATGGAATTAACAAAATCCAAGTAACTCACCTCAACGGCATTCAGGACATCTCGTATGGTTTTACTTGGAGTCGTTAAGCTAGCAACAAATGCCTGGTATAACTCGTTTACCGTTAACTCAAACTTCTGCAATAGTACTTCGCTGGAGTTGACAGTCACTGGATGAAGAGTTAATGCATTATATAAATCTCTCCTGGTAATATTTAACAATTTAATAGCTTCAAATAGATCGTTGGAACTATATCTAGCCAATTGAGTAGCCTCAGCTATATTGATTAGGGTGATATTGCAGTCTTTGAAGCTGCAATTTAAATTTTGTAACGCAACTTCGGTAAATAATTCCGATAATCGATCTTCTTTCAAGTGGAACTTTAACGACACCACGGTTGGATAATTTTCTTCAAATTCTTCTTCATCAAAAAATGGATCCAAAAAACTACTATTACCATCTGGTATTGTGTTCACTTGAGCAAAGCCATATTTGTACAGCAGTACCACCACCAAAAGTTGCAAACTTCTCATGTTAGATTCTAAAAAATCAAGAGTTTTCAATTTACGATTTACAGTAGCAGTCATGGAAATTGCATCGGTAATTATTTCCTAATTAAAATAACAATTTCCAATGAAATTTCAATAACCGCACACAAAGCTGGGTATTCAAATGGAGTATGGAATACCCTCCAGTACACCTGAGATTGGTGTACTTCTTTTTTTAAACACCGATATAATAAGCTTTTTAAAAAGCTTATGAATTTCCAACCAAAAATTTCAATTTTCTATTCTTTATTATTAAGAACATAATATAGAAATCTATTTTCTTAATTTGGGAATAATTTTCAGTGCAATTTCTATGACCGCTACTATATATTCAAGTTGAAGCAATTACATTAAAGATAAGGGTATCGGCGTAGGTACTTCAAAATCAAAAAAAATTACAATTCACTATTTTTACCGTAAGCTTTATTATTTTTAGCATTAATTACATAATTAATAAATTAAATAATTTTATAAAAAATAAACAAATTCAGTCTTGAAGAATTTTACAGCATTTTTGACTGAAGACAAATAAAATATTGAAGATACAGCAAAACGGTTTAGTTTGATTTAGAAGTACCCATTCCAATATGTTGAAAAGGAAAACCTTGAACTAAATTTAAGTAAAGGACGAAAGCAAATATTTAACACTAAAGAAATAAATTAATAGAAAAGGCGAAAATCATTCAATCACTAAACTAACTTTGTAATTGTTACCCCGTTATCACTAACATCTAACACTAAATGGAAACGTTTTTGCTGTTGCACTCTACAACAGCGTCTAAAAAAAGATTTTATCATTTACGATTAGCAAATAATGGAGGTGACGTACAAGTATTTTCCCTAAAATTTGCTAAAGAAGTACACAATTACTAAGTACAATTAAACAAGCAAACAAAGGCAGATAACATGGTCTTTAATTTATAGCCCAAGCTTAAATTTTACCTTCAATCTAGACGTTTTTAAAAATGTAACAGTAAAATTATAGTTTCATTAAAATTTTTAATATTTAAATTAAATATATTAAATATTTAATTTGCCTAATCTAATTAATTCAAAAATAGCTCAAAATATTAGCTAATTGAACGCTAGCTTGACGTTAACTTGTATTTGTTCTATAAAAAAATCCAAATCGTATTTGCACATTTAAATAATATTTTTCCTTAATTTGAAAATGTTATATAAAGAACAAACATTGTTGCCTCCGTCACTTTAAAAATGAAATTGTCTGCTCGAGTTAAGGGCGAGTGGCTTCAAGTTCCATGCAAAGATGGTGCGCTTACATTTTTATTTTTAATATAATCAATTTTTATCAGACAAAATTATATTATTTAAATATCATTTAGGACAAAAAACTGTACAATGGCTAGGTCTGGAAGCTTGGCGACGCTATGTAAAAATATTGCAAGGACAAAGAATTGAAGAAAATGGTGTGACCGAAACAGTATCTGTTCAGGAAGTACGAAAAACAAGAGGAGGTGCACTGCTTGATCCTGATGATATTATAAGTGAAGTTTTGGATAACGACGATTTTGTAAACGTGGGTAAGTAGACTGTAATTATTGCATAAATTATAGAAAATATTAACATACAAATTGTATTTGCTTAATTCATTGTCTTCTAATTATTTCCTCCAAATGATAAGATAACAACTGCTTTATTATCATTTTATTGTCTTACTCAGATTTCTGTGAATCAAGCCTACCCGTTTAGTAGATGTAATAAATATTTTGCAAGTGGCTTCAGAAAAATTTAGGAACTTTTTTATTTTCTAACCCTCGCGTCATTACTAAATTAATATTGGGAACTGCAGCAAATCATTTAAACTGCATTGGTAGCAGCTGCTAGAACAGAATTAGTTCTAGCTTTCAACATTATATTTTGGTTGTTTATTAAATTTATTTATTTAATATTTTTTATTATTGCAGTTCACATATACAAACTTATTGTTGATTTATGAAAGATAATAACTTTGTTGATTGTAACAAATGTTTATTCTTACTTTAGTATCTTGACTTGTTATTAGTAATTATTATTATATAACTGTTATGTTATTTCTTATGGGAATAATAATAATATATAAAGCGCAAATTTTAAATTCAAACAGCACAAAATAATACTATATATCAAAATAAATATTGTAACAATAATTGCACTGTCAGAAAGTCGTCTATGGCATGACCCTGTCTTATTGTCAATTTAAACTAAAAGTAACTTTTCAACATTTGCAAGTTATTGTACATAATATATCTAAGCGAAACCTTAGATACAAAATTATTTACTTCACTACAAATACTTAAAATACATATAAATGCAATAAATCACTTCTTTAAAAATACAGCTTTTTATATTTCCTTCAGGTTAAGATAGACGTAATAAAAGAAAACATAGCATTTCTTAGCTTACAAACATTAATACATAATATGTCGAAATTCTTTCACTTTTATTATAGCCATATTTTGTTCTATTAATTTTCATATTTTACCTTTTAAAGACAACTTTTTTATAATTTACAAATATTTTACATTCTCTCTTAGCTAACAAATTTTTAAATTATATTATCGTGGGCGTACTGGCAAAAATCATTAAGTCCAAATTGTTACTTCTGAGATAAACAGCTTTTAAGTTTCATAAGTTGAAGCTAAATTTAATTTTGTACTACAGGATTGCACTTAGGCCACTGGTTTTTGGAAATATTTTTCCAATGAATGTTTACTTAAATTGAACATATCTCCAAAATTATAGATTTTTTAGTAATTTATTTACGTTTCACCCCCTGAAATTCACCCCATTCAAAGATTTGATTTTTAAAAAATATATTTCTAATGGATGTTTACCTCGTGCAAGTACATTTCTAAAGTTTCAGATTTTTGTCCGCCTTTTTTTGATTCTGAACCACTGTGCGCCGGTTTGGCGCAGCTAGTGAGACGCAGGCGGTTCGGCGGAGCAGTCTGGCGTAAAAATGATTACATTTTTTAAATTTAAGTTTAAAAATACCACGTTTATGTTATACAATATATGTCTCGCCGTGGCCGTTTCGCCGTGGCCATTTTGCCGTCGCCGTTTCGCCGTAGCCCGTTTCGCCGTCGTTAATTAAAAAATATAAATCAAAAGTTTCATTAAATTATATATAAAATTAAATAAAAAAATATCGAGGGTTTTTATTCTGCTTTTCTAATTTTTAATTTTCCATAGCGCCGAAAATATTAATTTTTGCAGTCAAAATGTTATAGTTTATTTTATAACTTATGAGTTATAGATTAAAGTTAAAAAATGTCAAACGGCGACGGCGAAATGTCCTAGACCGAGCAAAATGAACGTTCTGATTTGAATTTCTTATAACTTTCTTATTTAAACGATAAATTATTACACTTTTTTTATGTAAGTTTTAAAATTCTATATTCTTACAAAATAAAAAGAATTGTTTTGCGTCGAATCGTCTTTGCACCAAAATTGGAAGCAGTGAATCGTCCTTGCGCCCAATCGTTCTTGTGCCTCACTAATTGCCTAAACTTAATAATTTTATTTAACCGAGAAAGGAGTAGACGACTTGAAAGAAAATGTATGATTTTAATAGATCATACCTTTCTAATTACATTAGAAATTACAGATTATTAGTGATTACGTAATAATTTATACAGAGGAATACACAAGAATACCTAGAAGTTCATGTGTTTAATTAGAATTTGACTTGGAATTTTAGTAATAAACACTAAAAAGTTGTAATTCATGCTATTCTTGTAAATTCCTTTGTAATACTACATTATCGTCAAAAATCATAATAATAATAAATTTATTACTAAATATTACAGTAAATTAGTTAAAGATTAAACTTGAATGCTGATGATTACACAAAATACCGGGAGTTACTGGTATTAAAGTAAAATGCAAAAATTACTGATGACCACGAAAAGATTACAACTTACTACAAGCGAAAGGTGTAAGAGATTTTGTCTGGTCTGAGTGGTCTACCCTTTGATATTTTAATTATAGATAATATTTCGGATTACTAGTATTACTGTAGAGTACTGAAAGAAATGGTTCATCATATTGATGAAAAATTCAATCAGTTTTAAGCATATGAACAAAATTCATCAATGCAATGATTTCTTCATCAATACTATGACTTTTTAATCAATAGAATAAATTTTGTTCATTTTCGTAAAAATTATGAATTTTTTTATGTGATACTTTTTTTTCCAGTAAATTCAAAGATCACTGCTGACTACGAAATGATTACAGTTAACCATTTAACGAGAGATTACAAGAGTGGTCTACTACTCGTTTTGGACTTAAATTCCAAGTTTTAAATATACACTGTCAACGAGGACGTAATATAAACGTTAATTTAACGTCAAAATGTCGTTGAATAAACGTCTTTTCTTAAAAAAAATGAACTTAGAGCAATAACAACTCAACAAATTATTTGGGGTTTTTGGTTTACATAACAAAAATCAGGTTTTCTAACGTGAATCATTTTTATGATATTTGTTTTTTTTTATTATAATAGAAATAAAAGAAAAAAAATGTTATTTAAAGAATAAAAAATATTATTTAGGCCAGTTTTTCAATCGTAAGTTAACCCAAATTCAAGGGTTAACCTACGTTTGTGACTATCCTGATTGGTCAGAAATCTTAGTTAATCATTAAGTTTGCGTCAACTTACATTTGAAAACTAGGCTTTGGAAATGAAAAATGGGATGTTTACAAAGGAATATGCAGATTGTATATTTGTACATTTAGAACGCGTGGTGAGTGGGTTAGTAAACGGGTTTTCAGGGATGAACTATTTAGTGTGAATAGATTTTTCATAGTGGTACTACGAAGTTTCTGAATGACTGAATTATGATGTTGCAATAATACGGATAGATGGCACAAATAAATTTCTGAAGAGATGTCATAAGGACTTGTCCTAAGAACTTTGTGACTGAAGAGGTGACTGCTGCCTTACTACAACCTGTATTCTTGTTTCACAACTAGAAATAGGTACAGTAGGGTTTGTACTATTTTTCAGTACTCCATTACCGTTGCCAATAGATAGTTTTTCAGATAAAAGTTCTATACCTGTATTGGTTAGAACCCATTAATGCCCGTACTAATAGGCATGGATTAATCTGAGATTCAAGATAATCCTAAGATTTACCAATAAGATTACTACAATTTAGACTGTATCGTAGCAACAGCTGCTATTTCGAGAATTAATCTTGAATCTCGGATTAATCCGTGATTCTTAGTACGGGAATCACTACGACTCGCTGTTGGTTATAAAGTACTTTAAAATACTTTAAATATAAAAACAAAAATGTGCAAAATTGATTTTCAGTCGCTAAAACTATCAAAAGATTGATACTCCGCAATACATGTCCAATGATCAACAAAAGCTTTTACAAATATGTAAAAAATGGATTTTCAGTCGTTAGAACTATCAAAAGATTAATTTCGCTAGACTTCTGTAACTTTAATACGGGGCAATCGAGCTAGATTCACCCGTTTCTGTTTCACGCAGGCTTCTTTTTCTCCATCACCGAAATATTTATTCTTGAGCCTGATACTTAAATTTTTAAAAATAACCAATTCTTAAATACCCAAAATTTAATTTTTTATAACGCAGTCCAATATTATTTTAAAGCAAAATGTGCGTGATAACTCAACCAGACGTTCCTTATCACTCCAATTCGCTTCGTCTTCCAATTTACAACTTTATTATTAATTTAAACAATTTATCCAAATTGTATAATATTTTAATCAATCCAAGTCACTTATTTCATTTTATTTTACCAATCCAATTAATTTTGCTTTCGTAATTACTTTCACCAAAATTTCCAAAAATCTCCAACGGTCATTCAAAATATGGACGAAAATACTCCAAATCAATAACAAATATGCCACTTACCTTTATAAATTATTTATTTACAAAAAATCAAAATATCTCAAAAGTTCAAGGCGAAATACAATATTTACGGAGACGCGTAAACGCGTCCGTCCTCTCTTACGGACCTGGCCTCTTCTCCAATTTTACAAAATTCTTACCAACTTAAATCTTTGGCGCGCACACACCAAATTCAAAATATTTACAATTACAAAAAATTATCTACAAAATCAAAATAAAATCTTAAATCAAGCAAAAATTAAAATTTCAATATTCAAAATTTAAATATTTGATTTTGGAACACTACAATATATCCAAAGATCAACAAAGGCTTTTACAGAAATAACACCCTCAGCTTAAACAAACATGCAGATGTTTAGTGTTCACATGAACCGTAAGGTTTTCTTGTACTGACGACGGTTTAGAGATTACTCCGAATAAATATTTCATTAACAGGCAACAGATCGACTAAAACCTCCGTATATGCCGCTAAAACTTCCGAAACTAAGTTTTTAACAATTAGCGATGTAATTATGGTATGTCTACCCGTAAAAAGACGCTGATTAATTTCTTTTATATGCATTTCAATAGGGCGTATACAACTGAAGAAAATTAAAATAATTTTAAATTATTGTTCAGTATATGTATAAACAAATTTTTGTTTTAGTTTTAACGTCGGATCGTTGTGCCGTAACTGGAGTGATACCAGAAGAACTGAAACATGTCTTAGAACCTATGTATCCTTTTTACCATCTTAAAATTAAAATTAAATTATCTCGATATTTACCAAATTTTTTCCTTATAAAATAACAGGCCTACTAATTTTCTGCCACCAGAGGAGGTAATTTTTATAAAAATAAATAATTCCTTATTCTAACATCTTTTCATTTCAGAGCATAATTTTAGATGGATCGAATTTAACTACCGATATGCTGTTACGAATTGGAAACGGGCAATATAAAATTCGGGTACAGTAAAATGGTTGAATATTTAATATTTTTACCCACTTGTTTTATTTCAGCTATCAAAAGAATCAGAAGAGGGTGTAACTAAAGCAAGGACATTAATAGATGATATATTGAAGGAAAATAAAGTAGTGTACGGCATTACGACCGGATTTGGCAATTTTGCTGGAGTTAATATTCCAGCCGACAAACTAGAGTAACCTAAACTTAGTGTATTGCTAACACGCAAAAAATACTTTATTTTTACTTTTAGAGAGCTGCAATACAATTTAATTCGATCTCATGCGGCAGGAGTAGGTAATCCTTTGAGTCCAGCCAAGACGAGAATGCTTTTAGCTTTAAGAATCAATGTTCTCGCTAAAGGGTACAGTGGAATTTCTCTGAAATCTTTGAAATGTCTGATCGACACTTTTAATGGTTTGATATATTACAATAGTAAATTAACAATGTTGTTATAATTTTTTATCTTGCAGCATCTTGTTTATCATGGGTACCAGAACAAGGATCGGTGGGTGCCAGTGGTGATTTAGCTCCGTTAGCGCATTTAGCGCTTGGTATAATCGGCGAAGGTCAAATGTGGAGTCCGGAAACAGGTTGGGCGCCTGCAAAAGATGTAATTATTAATTTTAAATTAATAAAATTTTACATTGCATTATAATTTTTTTAAATGTAGGTTTTAAAAGAACACGGATTACAACCAATGCGACTAGGGCCGAAAGAGGGTTTAGCTTTAATAAACGGCACTCAAATTATTACAAGTATAGGAGCTGAAGCTGTAGAACGATCCATGCGAATTGCTCGACAAGCTGATGTGGTTGCTGCGCTTACGTTAGAGGTTTTAAAAGGAACATCTAGAGCTTTCGATTCAGATGTTCAGATGATTAGACCACACAAAGGACAAATAGCAGTCGCTAAACGTCTGAGAGCCTTGCTTCATTCAGATACATATCCATCTCAAATAGCAGGTAAGCCTGCGGCTATTTGAAATTCAATACGATTTACATCTTAAACGTCGTTTTATTGTTAAAAAATGGTCAAATTATATAAAAATAATATTTTTTCTTTCGGATAATAAATTTTAGAAAGCCATCGATTCTGCAATCGAGTTCAAGACGCTTACACATTACGATGCTGTCCTCAAGTACATGGAATTGTTCATGATACTATAGAATTCGTGCAAAACGTCATTACAACCGAAATGAATAGTGGAACTGATAATCCTGTATCCTTATTTAATTATCCAAAATTTAATTTTACCTTATTTTTAAAATTGAAAGAATGTATTGACCTGAATGCATATTACATAGATTGTTTTTGCCGCTCGAGGTGAAATTATTTCTGCTGGAAATTTCCATGGAGAATATCCTGCGAAAGTTTTGGATTACTTGGCGATTGCGGTACACGAATTAGCGTCAATGAGTGAAAGAAGAATCGAGCGACTGGTTAATCCGGGTAACTTTTGCAATAGAATCTTGAAACTTGTTTAATTATTATTTATTTATTTAACAGCATTGAGTGGACTTCCTGCATTTTTGGTAAAAGATGGAGGTATTAATTCGGGATTTATGCTTGCCCATTGCACGTCAGCAGCTTTAGGTGATAAATTTTTAGATTTAAAAATTTTGATTTAATATTAATTTAATTTCAGTGTCGGAAAATAAGGTACTTTGTCATCCTTCTTCGGTTGATAGTTTAAGTACCAGCGCTGGACAGGAAGACCATGTTTCCATGGGTTGCTTTTCGGCACGTAAAGCTATCCAAGTTGTTGAAAATGTCGAAAACGTAATTGCGATTGAATTGTTAGCTGCCTGTCAGGCCATTGAATTTTTGAGACCGTTAAAAACTACGCAGCCCTTAGAAGAAGTTTATTGTGCTGTGAGAAAAGTAGTCAGGTTAAATTTCGTTATTTAAAAATTTAATTAAAGCATTATAATTATAACCTTTTGTAGGCCATGGGATAAAGATCGTTACATGTCTCCCGACATTGCCGCTGCTAAAAAGCTATTAGTCGATAATACAATTTGGAATGCTGTACAGCATCATATAGCTTTCTATCACGCACCAGAAGTAAGTCGTATTTTTTTTATTACAAATCAGTACAAAGTTAAATATTTCAGGAAAAAGAAACTCGAGTATTCAGTCCAACAGCATTTACAATTGGTAAAAAGCGTGAAAGGCCGAAACTTCGTGGTACAGTTAAACGTAAACTGGCGTTAAATTGATTTTAAAGTCAAAAACTCATGTAACAATAAATAAATAAAATTTATTTATTAAAAAATACTGATATTATTAATTCAATTTACCCTCTATTACCATGGTATAAAATATAAAAAAATGCTTACCTTTACCAAATGTCTACCGACTAGATTCAGGTAACATTAAAAAACGCAGAAAGTACCATAAATATGTAAGGGGAGTCATACATAGCAATATATTATAATAATGAAACTCTTCTGAAATGTTTCAATATTTTTAAATTTAACTTTTTAATAAAAATCAAAATGGGAAAATTCTTATCAAAATTTCCACAAAACTTCGATAACTGGCATTTTTAGTATTACTCCTGTGTACTTAAGTTTAACCAGATGCATAAGCAGAGATGAAGAAAGAGGTAGGGTGCTTTCGACCTGATGGCCGCACACAACCTCATGAACGAAGGAAGTCACACTTTCGAGCGGGGCACGTACACAAAAGAAAAATGTTTCGCACAATACATCATCCGGAAGAGTCAGAAAGACTAAAAAAAAACAACTAAAGGAAAAAAAAGACTCTTAAAAGAGAAATTTTGAAGTCAAAGAAGAAGTGGGACGACTAACTATTAGACCTGGACAGAGACGTATGGGGACAAAGCTACAAGATCGTGTACAAGAGATTAGATGAAAGGGCCAAACTAGATCTTGCTCCGGATCACATCCATAACGTGATCGCAACACTGTTTGTCCCCACTCAACACTCGAAAGAAACACACAAAGCAGCGAAAATCTATAGTCAAAAAGATGAAGATTAAAAAGGCCCCGAGCCCCGACGACATCCCAGCTAAGCTCGCAAAAAGATTATTCGAAGAACGACCACAATGGATACTAGAACTCCTAAACAACCTGGCAAAAGAAGAAAGATTTTCCCAGGAATGGAAAAATTTGAAGGTTGAATCTACTAAAGAAGGGGGACAAACCACCAAACGTTTCATCGTCCTACAGGCCCATCTGCTTGCTCAACCATCTCAGCAAAGTTTACTAAAAGTTCATCCTGGCTAGACTAAACAGCGAAGTAGGAAACCTTGGCGTACTGGCACCAAATCAGTTTGGATTTAGAAAGGGGCGGTCAACAACCCACGCCCTAGCCTAGAAGAACTACTAGAAAAAGTGAAACAATCCAGGATGGCCACCTGGAAGACACGGAACTACGTCCTGGTTGACTCCCTGGACGTAAAAAATGCTTTTAATTCAGCCTGGTGGTCGACTATCTTAGAGAAACTGGCAAAGAGAGGCAAAAGTGGGGCCTTACAGAACCTGATAGCAGACTACCTCAATTACAGAGCAATCATGTTCCAAGAAGAGACTGACGAAATCACATCCGAGATAGCATAAGGCTCCGTATTGGTACCGCTCCTCTGGAATGTGAATTAAATTTGAAGTTTTCTCACTACCGATACCACAAGGCGTGTCTCTGATAGGATTCGCCGACGACATCAATGCAATCGTAGTGAGAAAGACCGAAGACAAAATTGAAGACAAAACTGAAAAGACCATAACAACTATACGATGGATGGATGGAGTCCAAGGGATTGACCCTGATTCCCGAAAAAACCGAGGCAGTGCTTGTTAGCGGAAGACGTAATCACAGAGAGATCCGGATCCGCCTACCGGATACAGACATCATTCCGTCAAAAACTATGAAAGTGCTGGGGATACATGTGGACTACAATCTATCTTTTGGTCCACGCATAATAGAAGCAGCGGCCAATGCTGAGAGAACAGCCGCGTCCACTTCTACACTCCTCCTTAACATCGGGGAACCCTCCGAAAAAAGGCGGAGAGTGTATCCAGTGTCGCCAAGTCCATAATGCTGTATGGGGCACCCGTATGGGCTGATGGACTGAAACTACAGAAATACGCGGGGCTAATGCTCAGAGTTCAACGGAAGATTCTTCTAGCCTCGATCATCCCAGTGGACCTCCTTGCGCAGGAACGGAAAACCGTCTTCCGCCAACCAGGTCAGAGCAAAAAATAACTGCGAAACCAATCAATCGAGAAATGGCAAGAGGCTGGTACAACCGCGACCACAGGGAAACTACATACGAGCTGACCCAAGTACTATCGAGTCATGGATGTTTTGCAACCAGCTCCAACTGCCCTTACTACCTAGATGTGGAACACACCTTAGAACATACGATATTCAACTGCTAAAACTGGAAAGCTCCCAGGATCATCGCGGAAAAAAAAATGAGCTAGCCATTGACTCTCGAAACCATGTTAACATCCAAAGAGGCCTGGAAAACCATCCAAACGCTTTCCAGTGAGATAATTGGCGACAAAGAAAGGGAACAAACACTAAGACAAACAACAAATAATTAAGACAAGACCTGAGAGAAAATGCGGCATCGACTGAGATCAAACCTAACCAAGAGACACGAACATCACGAAGAGAAAAGTCCCGAGAGGGAAGAACATCCAGCGGGTTGTGTAACGGAAGGAATGCGCGAGCGAATCCCGAACACACCAACGGGAGAAGATTTTTAGTGGGTAAAAATTCCGCACTACCACCCAGTACGGGCTGGTGGTGTTTTGGGGAAAATTTTCCTCCTTCCGACGCTAAACAAAAAAACAAAACAAAAAGATGCATAAGCTTGTAGGAGTCAGGATGGGCGTTTGCTTCATTTTGCTATTACTTTTAGCAGTAACTTTCAATTTTGTATATTGAGATTCCATTTACATTTTTTTCTGAAACAAAGAAATAAAGATTTCTACTTTGTTTGAGATAATAAAATCTAGCTTTAACGTTTTT
Source organism: Cantharis rufa (assembly GCA_947369205.1). NCBI lineage: Eukaryota > Metazoa > Arthropoda > Insecta > Coleoptera > Cantharidae > Cantharis > Cantharis rufa. Next base: position 94,442,863 of record OX376303.1, read on the forward strand.
TGTTTATTTATTTATTTATTAAATACGAATTATTTTTGTTTTATATAAAAATAGTGAATCTTTTTAATAATTATTGTAAGTATGCAAAAAAAATAGTCTTTTGGAATAGATAAATTGGTCATAAGTAATTTATAAAAATAGTTTTTATTCTTTTAATGATTTATACTTCTACTCAAGAAATTATGTTATGCTTAATTAATTAAGAAACCTCTAACATTTTAACTACTATTAGTAGTTAAGATAGTAGTGCTTGATATAGAAGAAAACACGCGTCAAGTTTCAAGATTAAACATGAAAGCCTCGAAGCGATAGGATGTCACCCAATTAATTTATTTAACCTATTCGCTAAATTGGGTATTTATTTTTGGTTACTATGTGTAAATTATAGCAATAATTACATTATATTTTAATATTCATTGCTACTTAATATAACTTTAAATTTTAAAATGCATTCATCATAGAAAGACTTTAGGCTTTCAAACGCAGTGTAAGCTAGAAGCCTTACACCCTACCTTTGTTCCCGTCTTTCTTTCTTTTTTTTTTATTCATCTAAAAACCTTATAACAATAAATTATATTTAAGCTGTTTTTATTTTATTCATAATTGGGAAGTTGTGATTAGCGTTTTGTAAATAATTTTATTGGCTCATTACTTAAGCAATAATAATGAAAGTTTAGACGATGACCTAACAGATAACAAAACATTATAATTTTTCCTAATATTTAATCATCAATAATTACTTTATTTGATTTTTGCAGAACAATCAGTTATTTACTTAAATGATCTTTGTATTTAGTAACAATATCAAAAATTATTAGTGCCGATAAAAATTTTGGTTTTCAAAATTTTTGACATCATCGAGAAAGCTATGACAAAACTTACATTATTTACTATATAAACTGCTGCTATAGATAATAAATAATGACCATCAAAAAGTGAACTACGTAACCCTTGTTAGTTATTGTAACAACTAAGTAAAGCAGCAGTTTAAATAAAAAAATTAGTTTGCTCTGATGAAACATTCGTCGAAATGATTTCAAACTTGTTAATATTTATATGTTTATGTGGAATTTTTAACAGCGTCCATTTGAACTTTGCATTTGAATTATCTTTGATACATTTGAATGATTTACACGATAGGTTCCATAGTGCATCTCAATTTAAGTTAAAATGTAATCTCTAATTTTTAGGATAGATGAATCAAATGTTAATTCGGGAGCTTGCAACGGTGATAACTGTATTAGTGGAATTTCTCGAATTTACACAGCAGTTAATCAATTAATTAAAAGTCGTCCAAATCCTATTGTACTGAATGCCGGAGATAATTTCCAAGGGACAAGGTGGTACAATCATTATAAATGGAACTCCACACAACATTTTTTAAATTTCATTCCCACCGATGCTTATGTAAGTTACATAAAAATTATTTACTTAAGTACACTAAACCAAAATCTATTAGACTGTAGGAAACCACGAATTTGATGATGGGGTGGAAGGACTCGCCCCCTTTCTGAAAGCTTTAAAAGCTCCTATCGTGGTGTGCAATATTGATACCAGTAAGGAACCTAGATTACAAGGATTATATAATAAAAGCATCGTGATTGAAAAAGCCGGTAAACGAATTGGAATAATTGGTGTGGTAACTGCGAGAACAGGCGTAAGCTTATTTTATACAACAGACTTTTATCGGAGCTTAATAATTGTAATTTTTCAGGAAATCAGTTTTAATGAAAACATTAAATTTCTCGACGAAATAGAATCTGTTAATGCAGAAGCAGAAAGATTAGATAAAGAAGAAAACGTTGATACTATAATAGTTTTATCTCATTGCGGCTATTTTAAGGATAACCTATTAGCCCAAAGAGCTGGACCAAAAATTAGTGTAATTGTTGGGGGACATTCACATATTCTTTTATACAATGGTACCAGGAGAAATTTAAGCAATAAACAAACCAACCTAATTTTAGTTTTTAAGGAAACCCACCTGGAATACAAAAACCTGCAGGTCCGTATCCTACAGTTATAGATCATGAAGACGGTAGAACAATTTTAATTATACAATCTTCCGCTTATGGAAAATTTTTGGGAAATTTAACCATTCAGTATGATAGTAATAATAGAGTATCTTCTTGGGATGGAGCTCCAATTTACTTAAATGGCAGTATACCACAAGGTAATAATCATCATCGTTATCATCAAATCGAAGTAATTAACTGCTTGTTTTATCAGATGAATTTATTAATAGTGAAATAGAATTGTGGAAAAGTGGAATGGAAAATACAGCTCCACCATATATAGTCGGGGAAACTAAAGTGTTTCTTCATAAGTCCTGTTTAAAGTCTGAATGTAATATTGGAAACATGGTGACTGATGCAATGGTTCACAGTGTAAGCATCCAAAATATGTATATCTTGATTTCTTTTTAATTTTTGGTTTGATAGCACCTGAATACTGACGAAGAAAATGCATGGGCTTATGCCTGCATTGCCGTGGTAAATGGTGGAGCAATGAGAATTTCTATACCAAAAGGAAGTAAGTAAAAATTTAAATTTCTTAAACTGTACTATGAAATCTGTTATTTTATTAATAGTACAAATTCAAAGTTGTAATTTTGTTTAGATATCACCAGCGATGACATTTCCATGCTGATACCATTTGAAAACACTATAGATGTGGTGAAAATGAAAGGAAAATACCTGAGAGAGTTTCTTGAATTTGGGGCAGGTCACCATAATGACACGTCAAGTTTAAAAGTAAATTTATTGCAGGTTTCAGGTAAGTTTCTATAAACACTACCAAAAACAAAATTTAATCTTCATTACATAAAACTAAAGAAGTCTCATACATTATATGGTACCGCTTGAGTTACATAATTTTACCGGTAAAAAGCAGTTCAAGTTGCCGGCGCAGTCACAATTGCATTATATTATATTATAAAATTATTAATTTAAGAATTTTACAGGAATTCAAGTAGTGTATAATTTATCGAAACCAATTGGATCTCGAATTGAAAAATTAAAATTACGGTGTAGGGAATGCCCTGTGCCAATATATCAACATTTAAACGAAAGCAATTACTATCGAATCATAATGAATTCATTTATGTCTGCTGGAAAAGCTGGTTACGATGTATTTCTGCCTTATATGGAAATTCTGAAAGTTGGCGATTTCGATGCTAACGTTATTTCCAATTATATTAAAAAATATTCGCCCATAGTTTCAGATATACACGGCAGAATAAAAGTTGTGTGGTGATAACCTGATAACTTCAAACTTGCAAATTTTACTGGGAATAATAACAATTTACTATTGTTTTTACATAATATGTATTTGTATCATTTATTATACTACTTTGAGTTAAAAGATATACAGTGAGAAGTATATGTTACTAATCAACACAATTATGCAGAAAAAGTACGCGATTGTGTAATTTTTCTGCGCAATTGTGTGGAGTAGTAACACATGTTTCTCTCCATGTAGCATGATAATGATGACTCTAAATAAATTAAATAATACAATAATTAACTTGTCTTTTGAGTATTAAATTAGAAAAAATATTATCATAGTAACCGATAGGAAATAAAACAAAATAGGTACTTACACTTATATCGAGTGTTTTAATCGCTCTCTCAACTTCTTGTAATGCATGTTCAACGAAAAGAAAAATCCATCTGACAAAAATCGTAAATCCTTCAAGTAGCTAATTTTTGAGTTTTCGCATTAAGCTTCCAATTTGATAGTTTTTCACATTACTGGACATTTTACTGTAAGAAACTGCTCTTTTTAAAAATTCGGTGTTATCCACAAGATTTACTTAGTAGCATGAATTTAAGTAATTTACCTATTACTCAAATTTAATTCTAGGACGATTGTTTCCGGACGATTGATCTCCGATCTGTTGTTAAGTTTGATATACGTTTCTGCTTGTACTTCTTTCAGTTTCTCCAAAAACGTATATAATTGTGGGTGAGCAGTATAAAACTGCAAATTAAACATATTGTGAAAAGACTCACACGAGCAGTGCCGGATTAACCATAAGACAGAAAAGGCAGCTGCCTAGGCGCCCCACTTATTTTAGGGGCTCCGTGAAAACAAAAGAAAAAATTTTTTTTATGAAAACAAATGCGCAGTATACTGATGAGAGCAGTCGCGTGCGTGTAAGGAAAAGACATTTTAACAATGGTGATGGAGAAGAGCCTCTTCTCCTAATTATACGTGAAATTGCATCATAAAGGTCATTTTTTGTATAAATTTAATGAAGCTCAAATCCCACAACACAATGAAAGCTTAAAAAGGCTTAAAAGATTAATAATAGCCTTGACCATCTCGATTTAATTGACCTATCGGAGGAACTTACATGTGGGAAAATAGTCACCCAAAAGCGACCGGTGGAACTTACAATCGCCCGTCTAAACTATGAGTCGGTATTAAATCTTTTAAATAAATGTATTAATCTTAAAATTCAATGATTAATCTTCCTGGACCAATCGTCCGAAGACCTAACGTCCAGATACCTTTGGTATTATATTGCATCAAGTTTGTCATAAAGATATAATTATAATTCAGAATGCGAGTAAATCAGCATCAACAATCCTGTATATTGTTGAAACATAACAAGTTTCTTTTTTTTTAAAGTTGAATCTCGTATTTTGCTTTTCACATACTAGCTTCCTCGAATAAAAAAACAGTTTTTCAAACTGATATTCTCGAATTTAGCGGATGCATGCAGTATTTGCTACTAAAATTCAACTAACCAAATAGGAGCTATTGCACTCTTTCATAATCAACTGTGAAAGATTTTCATTTTTGTAGTTTATTTTTTAGCTAGAGAAAGTTTTTTTTAGAATTTAAAATTTGTCATTAAAATAAATAATCCAATTAAATTTTTCCGTTAGTTTCGGAAATAATCAATTATTGCTTTCAGTTGAGCAATTTAAATACTCCGTTTTTCTAGATTCGTAATTTTTGAGTTGGAGCCGCTTCCGGAATGTTTTAATGAGTCGGCTCAGAAATTTACTGTTTAAGTAGATCCACCATTTTCGACTGGACTTGATGCCTAAAAATATTTGTAATATTAAGGGAAAATTACGGTCTAGAAACTTCAAAAATTCGAATATTTTGCATTTTCTTATAATTTTTGGTTTTGAGAACGTGTCTCAAAAATATTAATTTGAAATTCGTAGAACTCCCATAGTCACAGGAGCCTAAAGGCTGCGGTTCGTTAGGGCGCGGCAAGTATATAGTCATCAATGACTACGAATAGGGGATCCCCTCGACCGTAGTACCTCAACCGTTGTGTCCATTGTATACCGGCTCGGAAATTTCCCTGTCCCGTGCCCCCTTGCAGTCCAATTACTTTCGAATTCAAATGAAAACAAGGTTAAAAAATAGGTTATTCGTGTGTGTAAGACGTGTAAAAATGATATAACTTTTAGTGAAGCAAGTCTTCGTGGATTGGGCTTCAAAATAACAGTGAAGTATGTCGAAAACCATACGAAAATCGTAGGTAACGAAAAAGTAGCTGAAGAAGAGAACAAAGAAAACGCTAAGTGAGGTAATCTTCCGTAGGAATTGACTATGTCTGCGAACGAAACGTGGAAACAAGGAGGTTTCTCGTCGATATTTGGCAACACCTACGCTGATTAGAATATATCGGTGGCTTAATTAGAAAACCACGTAACTCCAAAAATTTCATTTTTGAGATTTTGATGAAGAATGATTGTTAATAGTGTTGCGGACCTACCCTGAAAACCTTGTAAATCCCAAAAAATTATTTAGCCTTCTAAATAACAAATAAGCAAAACACTTAACACGTTTTAATAATAAAACACGTTTTATGTCTCTCCTGTAAAAAATGCTTATTGGCAGCTACGTGGTTTTCTAATTAAGCCATCGATATTCGAAAAAAGTCATTGACATGAAAGTGATATCGAGTTTCTTGCCAATCGCGCAATGTATGGAAAAATAAGTCTGATACAGTTGGATATGATGCTTGGGAGAGTGATCACGATGATGTATGCACAATAAATCTGCTGGTTCTGCTGGTAAAATGGAAGTGGATGCGATGAAAGAAATGTTTGTACGGTCAATCGAAAAATTCCAAGTCAAATATAAAAGATATGTAGAAGATGGAGATGGAGATCAAGATCTACAAAGCTCTTGTAGATGGTGTGGTATATGGTTAAGACTTTATCGTTAAAAAACAGAATGCGTAGGTCATGTACAAAATCATATAGAAACGAGATTACGTAATGCGAAGAAAAAGGACAAGGGCATCCATCGGTAGGAGAGTATCTGGATATCAATAGCTAACTATTTAGAGCTGTCGTTATTTTTAATGAAAAATTCGACAAAATCCTAAAAAAATATGGATATATTGGGAATCAAAATTAGCCCCAACGCTAAACCATACGCAGAGTGTACTTAGTTTTAATTCATACGATATCTACATTTATAATATAGACTTAAAAAAAAATTTGTTGTTTTGTTTCAGATTGGTCGAGTGTCTCACGCCACGACCTACAAAGCTGCATAACAGCACATAACTTTTTATAGTATAATTTTCAATAAAGTATTTAATAAAAATTTGTGATGTTATTCGAAATATGTCTTAATATGCGCAAAAACTCCGGCACTGTAGGTTCCATAATTTTCGCAAAATTAATTCCTAAATATTAGTTAAAAAACAAGCTTCTAGACAGTAATACCATAGTCCTAAACCACCATAATTTCATTAAAAACATTTTTAATTCGTAAGCCGGGTTAACATGCTATGCCTGAATAATAATGCAATATTCTAAAAATGACGAAAGATAGTAGCATAATATCATAATACACTGGATTTTGAGAAAAATATTATATAATAGTATTCATGTTTCATTACTCATGTCATTCAAAAGATACAACCAACGGTCAAAAATGTTATATTATGTAGTCGAATATAGCTGAGCCGGAAATAAATAAATTTAAAAAATTGTACACGTATATAAGCGTGACTCCTACACAATTCATCTTATCCGGCACGTTTTTAGTTTCGCGCTAAAATCGGAGGCTAACAGCCTCCTAAAAATCCAACCCGTAATGAATCACTTATGCGACGAAGGAGCAGAGGGGCTTGCCCCGGTACTCCATTAAGTGATGCGAATAAAGGATAAAGGAATTCATCTTATTTTCTTTCTTTATCCAACTGAAAACATCACATCGATATTTTAGTTTTCAATTATTTTTTATAAATTTATATTAATTGAAATGTTTTAATTATTCAAGCAATAATGATAAAAGTTTATAAGATAACCTAACAGATAAGAAAAAATAAATTTTTTACTAATATTATGGTTGAACATCGATAATTACAGTCAAGCTATTCTTTCTAATTAGTGACCTTTTCGTTAGATAACGATAACAATCGGTGAAAATAAAAATTAAATAAGTTTGGTTTTCGAAATATTTTGCTTCATTGAAAAATCGAGCACGAAATCAACATTTACTAGGTATTCCAAATTTACTACTTTCTGTTTTCGCGCTGCTGTAGATAATAAGTAATTACCATCACAGAGTAAATTACGTAACTTGTAAGTTATTGCAGCAACTTAGTTGTTCACCAGTTCAAATTAAAAAATACGTTTGTTCCGTTGAACAATCGTCGAAATGATTACAAAGCTATTTATATTTATATGTTTGTGTGTACATTTTAACGACGTCGTTTTGGATTCTGCATTTGAATTATCATTGATTCATTTGAATGATTTACACGACAGGTTTGTTAGTGCATCTCAATAAATTTTAAACTTAACCTTCAACTTTTAGGATAGATGAGTCCAATGAGGAATCGGGTTCTTGTAATAACGATAAGTGTATTAGTGGAATTTCTCGAATTTACACCTCAATTAATTACTTAATTAAAAGTCGTCCAAATCCAATTGTCTTGAATGCCGGAGACAATTTCCAAGGGACAAAGTGGTATAATCATTATAAATGGAACGCCACACAACATTTTTTAAATTTCGTGTACACGGACGCTTATGTAAGTAAAATAAACAACAATTAATTATTACTTAAGTACTTTTAACCTACACTTATTAGACTTTAGGAAATCACGAATTTGATGATGGAATTGACGGACTTGTTCCATTCATAAAAGCGCTGAAAGCTCCTATGGTGGTGTGCAATATCGACGACAGCGAGGAACCTAGATTACAAGGATTGTATAATAAAAGCATCGTAATTAAAAGAGCAGGTAAACGAATTGGAATAATTGGTGTAATAACAGAGACAACTGCCGTAAGCCCATTTTATAGTTTTTAACCGAGGGCCTGAGTTGAATTTTTCAGGAACTTAGCGTTACTGAAAAATTGCGTTTTCTCAACGAAATTGAATCTGTTAACGCGGAAGCAGAAAGATTAGATAGAGAAGAAAATGTTGATACAATAATAGTTTTATCTCATTGTGGTTATTTCGAAGATAAAATGATAGCTGAAAATGCTGCACCAAAAATTAGTGTAATTGTAGGGGGGCATACCCATGTCCTTTTATATAATGGTAAATGGGCAATTTATGTAAAAAGCACAAACGCATAATCTTAGTTTTTAAGGAGACCCACCTGGAACACACCAACCTGCAGGTCCATATCCCACAGTTGTAGATCATCAAGATGGCAGAAAGATTTTAATCGTACAAGCTTCTGCTTACGGAAAATTTTTGGGAAATTTAACTGTTCAGTACGATAGTAACAATCGTGTATCTTCTTGGAGTGGTGCTCCAATTTATTTAAATGGCAGTATACCACAAGGTAATATCATCATCTCCATCAAATCAAAATAGTTAACTGCTTGTTTTATCAGACGAATTTATTAATACTGAAGTCCAATTGTGGAAAGACGGGATGCCAAATACGACTCAACCACATTTAGTGGGGGAAACAAAAGTATTCCTTCAGAAGACATGCTTCAAGTCGGAATGTAATATTGGAAATATGGTGACTGATGCAATGGTTTACAGTGTAAGTGTGTAAAATATATATTTTCGTCGTTGTTTAATGATTGTTTTGTTAGCACCTAAATACTGACGAAGAAGATGCATGGGCTTATGCATGTATTGCTGTCTTAAGTGGTGGAACATTAAGAATTTCCTTACCAAAAGGAAGTAAGCACCTCTTGGTGTCTTTTTACATCTGAAATTTAAAGTTCTAATTCTATTTTAGATATTTCGAGCGAAGATATTTCCATGCTGGTTCCATTTCAAAATACTGTAGATGTGGTAAAAATGAAAGGAAAATATTTTAGAGAGTTTCTTGAATTTGGAGCAGGTCATAATAATGACACGTCTGGTTTCATCAATATATTGCAAGTTTCGGGTAAGCCACCTGACCAATTTTAAATTATTATTAATTTTTTAATTTTTCAGGAATTCAAGTAGTGTATAATTTATCCAATCCAGTTGGATCTCGAATTGAAGAATTACAATTACGCTGTAGAAAATGTCATGTGCCAGTGTATCAACATTTAAATGAAACTAATTATTATCGAATAATAATGAATTCATATATGTCTGCTGGGAAAGGTGGCTACGACATTTTCCTACCATACATGGAAATACTGAAAATTGGAGATTTTGACAGTAATGTGGTTTCTAATTATATAAAACAATATTCGCCCATAGTTTCAGATATACACGGCAGAATAAAAGTTGTATGGTGATTATGTTATAACATAATTAAATTTTAAAAAGTCATGATTATTCCAAACCATGGGAATGTAATTTCAAAAATGAAAAAGAAAATATATTTTTTTTACAATAAAATTAATTTGAAAGCAAAGAAGTATTATTTTTGTATTTGTATTTTCTAATTTTTATAGCTTAATATTTATTCACGTATTTTAATAATAACCTGATAACAATTTTATTCAAAAAAATATTTGTCCGTTCTTTTAATCCTGATTCATATCCGAAATTGGTTGAATTTTTTTATTAATCTCTAGTTTGTCTCTAGTTAATCTCATGTTTTGTAAAAATTCGTGTATTTCGTTCACAAAAATATTTATCTGACATTTAGCAAAATTACAGAAAGATATAGGTCCAATTTATCAATCTCAAGTTATTTCTGCACAACGGATAATTTCCGTAGGGCGTATTTCCATAGAAACAATTATTTCTACAGAGATTGAAATCCGAAATGTTTTATTATAATGCAGTAGATCGTAAAATAATAATCAATGCTGTAGTATACAAACTCCATCTGGGCAGGAAACCGTTAATTTTGAATCTGTTAAATATAAGCAGTATCCTATTGATTTGAGAAATCTGCATTATTACAGTTTCCTTTTGCGCAGCTTTAGTTCCCTTTAAATTTTAGTATAAGTTTCTGTAGGGGTAGATATTAGAAGTTGAATTATATACCGTACTAACTGAAAAAGTGCTTTCTGTATGTAACCTAAACTCGTGAGGTTTTTTGCCATCGATGGTTTACTACAGAAATACCGCTCCACCTCTGAAATACTTCCACAAGCTTTTTAGTATCTGAAAAAATCTTCTCTTATAGATGACGCAGCTTAAACTCTTGAACAGAATGCTTCATCTAGAATAAATAGATAATTGGGTATGAATAAGTTTTTTTAATTCAGAATATTATATGTTACTTTTCCAGCTTTCCGTTTTATAAAAACACAAAAAATCAACAAAATTAATATTGAAATACTTTAAATTATATACTTCTTTATTATTAAAATATAATTATTAAAATTAAAATATTTAAATAGAAAAACAAAAATTATTTTAAATTTTATTGAAAATGAAATAATTTCACTTAATTCACTTCTCAATAACTATATATAAATAACTTATTAGACTGCCTCAAAATTTAGTTAATAAATATGATTTAATTTTGAGATGGCATTCCAATGCAGCAAAGAATGGAGAATAAAACATAAAACTCTCAAAATAATAAAAAGTTCACTTTTCCAACTCAAAAAACAGTTTTTCCTGTAATTTTTTTTCATTGAAATTTTTTTTATTTTTTAAAGAAAATAATGTTTTATTCAAAATCATTAAACAATATAGGTACTACTTACAACATAATTTTTTACTTATTATTCCTTTACTTATTTTACAGTAAAAAATATTTTTAAGGATACATTATTTAATTTTGCCATTATTGGTTTTTCTCAGTTCTGCGTACTCCTGATATTTGGTAACCATCACCTTATTCAACACGCTGTATAGGTATGTAGGTATATCTACGTAATATCTTGCGAAGTAATTAGTTAAACCTAATATACTGTAGTCTGTATTCAGATAGGTGTTTTGACGTTATAGCTGCAATTAACGTTGTGGTTACTGGTAATCAAACTAGAACGGCTTTAGTAATTGCTTAATCTCAAGAGAATGCTTATTGTGCTACATCTTACTATTTTACTGCTATACAATTCAATAAACATGCTAATTCCCTAACTTACAATTTAAATGATCAGTCAAAGAATATTTTAATCTATCTACCCTCATATTTTATAATATGTAAATTTTGAAAGTGTTATTTATAGAAAATGAAATAAAACTATCTGCCTAATTATTGAAGTAAATACCAATTAAAATATTTGTATAACACTTAACCGGCAAAAAAAATTTTTTTACATGATTTTCCAATGAATGACAAAACATTCTTTTATTTTGCTTTAAAGCAAAATGTATTGCTCAATATTTTTTACGTCACACAGATTAATAAATTAATGAAATACTACTAATTTTGTTGCATTGAAATAATTAATATTTCTATTTCAAACTATACCACTTTTCGAATTAAAGTGCAACAACATTTTGAAAGAAAATTTTGAATCCTTTAATTTAAATTCAGAAAATTTTATTTCCAATAATATATTTTATACTTTTTCAAGTAAAATAAAGTTTTGATACAAAAAACTGTGAAACGTTATTTTAAAAATATATGTATCTAATTCAAAACGAAATAAATTTTAAATCAAAATATAAAATTTTAAAACGAAAAGAGTTTTGAAATAAAAATTGCTTTTTTATCGGTGTAGTAGAACTACAACCCAGGATGAGTTTTCACCTACCACTTCAATTTATAAATGGTTTTCAAGGCAAATTACCTTGATGGTTTGCACTTACTTGCTGAGGGAGAACGGTTAGAATAAAATAAGTTCTTCTTCAGTCGGGTCCAAATCAGTAGTCGAAGCATTTAACCATTAGACTGTGGTCGTCGCCTTCGTCCGCCATCATAAGTGAAAATTATTATTATTTTCATGTTTGCAATTCAGACTACCGTCATCAGATTTACTCAAGGGGAGGCTGTGCTGACTATAATGCATTCTAATTTACCATTAATTTATGAAACATCCATTTTAAAGTGTAAATTTTGCTTTCAAAAACTGTTTTACTGGTAAATTGTATACATTATCAAGACTTGTTTTTTCATATAAGAATAGCTATACAGTACTACTTATCCGACATTTTTGTTGCAAATTTCATTATTTTCAGTTTTGCTTATATAGGTACTGAGATGACCCTATGGTCACAATTAATAAAATAAGTAATTATTTTTTTGTTACATACATATGTAGTTACCGTTGTAAATTTTTGTATTTTTCATTTTATAGTTTAGTATTTAGATATTCGCAGATAATGTAATTAATGAATAAAAATAAAATAGTAATTAATTCTTAAGAAAATATTATTTCGCCATCGGGGGGCTATTCAGTGTTGTGAACATGAGACTGTTATTAATTTAATGAATTCCAAAAACCAATTTAATTTCAAAATTTCTGTTCAATTCAATTTATAAATTATAATGAATTCCAAAATATTTTTTTAATAAAAGTCAAGTTCTATTTTAAACCAAAATGTGCAAGATAACTAATAGACCAAGAGCCTATGCTACTTAAAAAATGGTAATCAGTTTACGCCCATAGACTACCGAAATTAGTATTATCAATTGTTACGTTGCTATAGAGATGCTCGCCATACATGATTTCCGTGGCGAAGTGAGGGTTGGGGTCTTACCAACCTGTTATAAAACAATGAGTAAAAATGATCATAAGTTTATGGCTGAGCATAGTGGGAAAGTAAAGATTTCAGTACAACAATCCGACGCTCACAGTTGTCAGTTGTTTACAAAGTGGCGTTCACCCGCTATAATCCTTGAAATATGTAAAAAAAAAAATAATTACGAGTTTACGACTGAAAATCTTACCATTACCCTTCGAAAGACACAAACTTCACCCTGCCAGTCATTTTCAATGGCGCGGAAGGGCGCCGTGCCAGCCGATTTTGGTAAAAAAAATAATACCTTTGAATTTATTAAAAAGGATTTATAGTAATGACGATTTTTTCGAATTGTCTGTTTGTATTTTTCAGTGGCAGTAAGTCAATCGGTCATAAGTTTATTTTTCCGGTTTGGCAATTTGGTCCGGCAAATAGTAATGGAGATAATCCGTTAATAAGAATATCCGTTAATAAGATAATCCTTTGTAATATAATCCTTTGTAAGATAATCCTTTAATCAGATTACGATACGAAAAAATTACTATATAGGGAAATGAAGAGATTAAAAATCCTGTAAAAAGTAAATTAAATATAATACAAGATGGAACTATACTTAGGATCACGTGCTGTCTTTCAACTACAAGAAACGTTTCAATTTTTGAATTCTCCATTCGACTGCGATGGTTTTTTACCTGTAGTAAATATTTCGATTGAAATAGCTCGAGAATTATACGATTTATACATTGAATCGGTCAATCTGCAAAAGGAAAATCAGGAACAACTTTTGGCGATGCTAAATGAAGGAGATGAAATGTATGCCAAACAATTGGCTCAAGAAGATCGGAATTCAGAATTTAGTTTCCAAATGACCTCAGATTTTAATTTTGCGCTCAAGGATAAAATGAAAGATAAACTGCAACGAAATGACAACGCCATCAACCAGACGAACAGCAGATCAAACGAATTTATAGAATTAATAATAGATTCTCAAACATTATCTCAATTGGCAGCACAATTTGGAGACTTTGATATGCTTTCAGAAGGTTTTCAACCTGTAGTTCAGGTTTCTTTAGAATTGGCCGAAGAACTGCACTCGGCGTATATTCAATCTGTTCTCTTGCAAAAACAGAATAAAGATAAAATATTATCGGAGATGGCTAAACAAGAAAAAAGAGAAGCGAAAAAACTAAGACTTCAAGAAATTAAGCAAAGTAAAACCACCACCAAGGCAAAAACTTTAGATCATGAGCAAGAAGAACATAAAACAAACAATGTTATTGGAACAAATTTTAAACAGAATGCAAAAAATTCATTATATGTTCAAAAGTTAACTGCAGGTCTTCCTTCTGCTGCTAGTGGCACAGATAAAAATTTAAACAAGAAATCTACTGATGGCGGTGTAAATGAAGCGCGGGCAGTTAACACTAAGAAGACTGCAGAAAACTGCCGCCAAGAAGCCCAAATGTATTGGGAAAAATCCCAAGAATCGAATTCCAAAGCAAAACAGGCTCATCAGCAAAAGAACTTTCAAGTTGCACAATATTACAGCGACATGGCAAGAACTTACCGGAATCTGCATGAGGAAGCTAACGAATTAGCGGTTACGTTGCTAATGGAGAATGACGAAATGAAACATAGCGATACTTTGGACTTGCATTGCTTCAATCTTAAAGAAGCTATTCAGTCTGTGAATCTGTTTATAGATGCTAAAATTAATTTATTGAAAAAGTCCAAAAGAAAAATGAAAAAGCTATCCATCATTACCGGCCGTGGAAAACACAGCGCCAATAACAAATCCACATTGGGACCAGCAATTCAAGATTTATTAAGAAAGCGTGGTATACCATTTAGTCAGCCTCTGCACAATTCTGGTATGCTAGACATTATAAGGTTTATTCAAATACACCGCTTTTTATTCATAATTTTTTCAAAATTTTTATAAAACACAAAATTAAATTTTTAATAATAAAAATGTTACAAAAAATTAATTTTGTTCAATTTAAGATTCCTGTAAATATCTAGAAGAGATCAATGCGCCACTTTCAAATTCTTCCCGTTGAGGCGATCTGAGTATGCGCCAAGAGTCGATAACACGCGTCATATTGGAAGATCCAACCAAATTTAGTTATACTATTAGTTTTGTGGTATTTTCCCGGTTTTTCAAGTATTTGTGACCAACAACCAACCCTGATAAGCTGTTTAATCAAGGTACATTTTACTACCATTATAATAGTGCTTGTCGGTGATGATCCTGTTATTATCCTTTCCCTTCACCCCATTTTTCCGGTTTGGATATTTGGTCCGGCAAATAGCAATGGAGATAATCCTTTAATAAGATAATGTTTGAACTTGAAGATTTCACTCCTTCTCCGTCAACTAAAGAAGATACTGTAGCCGAAGAGATATTTGTAAACTATGTGAAGCGTGATGAGAATGGGCGTTATACAGTGGCCTTACCGTTTAAGGATGCTCCAGAGAAGTTAGGTGATTCATATTTTCTTGCTGAAAAAAGATTAATTTCTTTGGAAAAGCGATTGCTAGGATTCCCAAATCTTCGAATGCTTTATAATTCCGTTATCGAAGACTACTTAAGCAAAAAGTATATGTTGTTAGCACCAGAAAGTAGTTTAAATTCTCCTGGTTATTATATTCCTAACCACTGTGAATTTAAACCGGACAGCGTTTCAACCCCATGTCGCATAGTTTTTGATGCAAGCATGAAATCTGATACTGGACTTTCATTGAATGATATTTTATATACCGGCGCTAAATTGCAAAATCATTCGATACCGATCTTAAATTACGATAAATTACGTTAAGTCGTCGTTGAGGTGTCCGAACCCAGAAAGCCTACGTCTGCCTCTTTGTGTGTTTAGCAACAAAGGCTGTTCATCTCGAGTTGGCCTCCGACTTATCTACCGAGTGTTTTATAACGGCCTTTAAACGATTCTTATCGCGTCGTGGAAATTGCGCAACTCTATTTTCTGATTGTGGCACAAATTTTGTAGGTGCAAAAAGATATATGGATGAAGTTCATCAATTAATTTGTTCCCGTACCTATAGAGATGAACTGTTGCGTGAATTGAATTTAAGAAAAATAGAATGGAAATTTAATCCGCCAGCCGCTCCCCATTTTGAGGGAATTTGGGAATCAAATATAACAAGGTGGAACTCGCTTTTGCGACAGTTCTTAGGCTTCTATACATCTTCTTTTTCGGTAGGTTAAATTATTTGGGCTTTATTTTATTCCAATTTTTAATGCCTTAATCTTTTAATTAGGTAGATTTTTTTACTATATAAGGAAAACGCTAACATTTTAATATTTTTTTTTTATTTTGACCTTTATAGGTAAATATTTGCAATTTACAAACCACAAATAAAACACAATTCATAATGAAATATTAAAATACCCGAAACACGTACCGAATACCGTATTAGAAACACGTAAAATACCTACTCTAAAAATACAAAATAAGAATATCGGATTAAAAAATATATATGTAAATAATCTGAATAATTAATACCAATCAAAAATATTCTATATGAAGTAAAATTGTTTTAAGAACGTGCGTTCTGATTGGTTTTGAATTATGCCGACAGACGGACAGACGGACAGACGGACAGACGGACAGACGGACACGGAGCTAGATCATAAGGCTTCTTCCTATACGTTGTATAGAAGCCTAAAAAGTGTCAAAACTTATATTACTAGAACAATCGGCGCTCAAATATTACCCTATGAAGAATTCTACACCGTACTAACTCAAATTGAAGCTTTACTTAACTCCAGACCATTATGTAGACTTGGGAATCACCCCAATGATCCACAAGCTTTAACTCCGGCCTATTTTTTATATGGTACACCTTTATCTTCATTACCCGCAGAACACTTATCTAAGTCATTAATTAATTAATTATTAACATTAATACTAAGTCTAATCCAGTAAAGGAAGGTATGCTAACCATCTTAAAGCAAAACAATATTCCTCCGTTGCAGTGGCCATTGGCTATTGTCGAAAAATTGCACCTGAGAAAAGATGGAATTGCTCAGGTGGCTACCGTTCGCACAAGGTTTGGAAGATATAGTCGACCATTGGTAAAACTTTGCCCACTTCCAAACCAGTAACGAATGGTTTTAGTTTTGTTCATTTTTTGTTTTTTTTTTGGAACCGTATTTAATTTTGCCTATTGGGAATTTACATTAACTAAACGCCACCATGCGTTTAAAATATTAACTACGTTAGGCGGTATACCTTGCATATCTTGCATAAGTTTCTTATGGTAGATACGTGTGTTTCTTAGTTAATTTTGGGATATTATTACATACAACAAAACATGTGTCCGTTTCTAATAGAAAACAAATCATGCTATACCGCCTAACGAAGCCATTTTGCCAAAACGGTGGCGCCCAATATTCCATAAAATAAATAAAATCCCAATAAAATCCCAATATTGAATTTATGTTATTTTTGATTTGGAATTTCCCTTATTTGTTTTCTTCTTTGATGATAATTCCTTTTGTTTGTTTATGACAATATTCCTTCTTTAATTGATAATACAAGCCCGGGCCGGCAGGATGTTTGCGCCACTTTCAAATTCTTCCCGTTGAGGCGATCTGAGTATGCGCCACGAGTCGATAACACGCGCCATATTGGAAGAACCAACCAATTTTGTTATAATATCAGTTTTGTGGTATTTTCCCGGTTTTTCAAGTATTTGTGACCAACAACCAACCCTGACCAGCTATTTAATCAAGAAACATTTTGCTACCATTATAATAGTGCTTATCGGTGATCATCCTGTTGTTATCCTTTCCCTTCACCCCGTTTTTCCGGTTTGGCAATTTAGTCCGGCAAATAGCAATGGAGATAATAGTTTAATAAGATAATCCGTTAATAAGATAATCCTTTGTAAGATACTCCTTTGTAAGATAATCCTTTAATCAGATTACGATACGAAAAAATTACTATATAGGGAAATGAAGAGATTAAAAATCCAGTAAATTAAATTAAATATAATACAAGATGGAACTTGGAAAGAAGACTGCAGAAAACTGCCGCCAAAAATCCCAAATGTATTGGGAAAATCCCAAGAATCGAATTCCAAAGCAAAACAGGCTCATCAACAAAAGAACTTTCAAGTTGCACAATATTACAGCGACATGGCAAGAACTTACCGGAATCTGCATGAGGAAGCTAACGAATTAGCGGTTACGTTGCTAATGGAGAATGGCGAAATGAAGCATAGCGATACTTTGGACTTGCATTGCTTTAATCTTAAAGAAGCTATTCAGTCTTTGAATCTGTTTATAGATGCTAAAATTAATTTATTAAAAAAATCCAAAAGAAAAATGAAAAAGCTATCCATCATTACCGGCCGTGGAAAACACAGCGCCAATAACAAATCCACATTGGGACCAGCAACTCAAGATTTATTAAGAAAGCGCGGTATACCATTTAGTCAGCCTCTGTACAATTCTGGTATGCTAGACATTAAGGTTTATTCAAATACACCGCTTTTTTATTCATAATTATTTCAAAATTTTTATGAAACCCAAAATTAAATTTTTAATAATAAAACTGTTACAAAAAATTAATTTTTTTCAATTTCAGATTTCTGTAAGTATCTAGAAGAGATAAATGCGCCACTTTCAAATTCTTCCCGTCGAGGCGATCTGAGTATGCGCCAAGAGTTGATAACACGCGTCATATTGGAAGAGCCAACCAATTTTGTTATAATATCAGTTTTATGGTATTTTCCCGGTTTTTCAAGTATTTGTGACCAACAACCAACCCTGACCAGCTGTTTAATCAAGGAACATTTTGCTACCATTATAATAGTGCTTATCAATGATCATCCTGTTGTTATCCTGTGAAGAGCAACAGGAAGAATTCTCTGGTAAGTCACTAGTATTCTTAACATCTTTGACATAATCATAACCTAATATACAGTCCACTTTTTGACTCACTATATATTGTAATGGTGTTCTCTACCGAGACCCTGTACTACACTTTTTATACCTCGGCTGCCAGTAGGTTCGGAAGCATGGGTTACACTCCAACAGTCAACAGTATTCGGTTCCAGTAGAATAAATTTGTTTGCTCTTGGAGCAAATAAAAACTCTTACTTTTTTGAATAACGTAAAATTGTGTTTATTCAAAGGAAAATGTTTGTAGCGACAAATCTTGCTATTAGGCTTTGAAATGTAATGGTGTTCGGCCACTGATTTTGAAATTGTATTTACTTTACCACAAACTTTTCTAAATTTCAAACTCATTTGCCGGTATGTTAAATGTGTAGCAATTAATAATTTTACAATGTAAAACAAATTCTTTGTTGTTTTTATTATTAAAAATGTTTTTAATAAGGTGTTTATTTTTAATTTAGAAATACCTTGTATGACTCTTGTTCGGGTTACATAAGCAGATCGGCTGATCAGTTCGTCTTGGCTCCCGTTACGATAAGTTGACACGTGTGTGGTGGTTAGCGAATTTTTGTACATCTGGTGTAGAATCGAATATCCAAACTGCGTTAGATTGAAATTTATCAATCTTACTTCCGTTGATCCAACTTTCGTAAATATCCAAATTAAAACTAACTTTAAATTTAATGCAGGTAAGTAAATTTTCACTTGCATTAAAATTTTTAATCTTCCCAAAATGGCGTCTTCCTCTAATTTTTTAACCTTTATAAATTTTCAACCACGTTGTCTTCAAATTTTAATATTTTTCAGCTATTCTTTACTGAACTTCACGATTCTACTCAAATTTCCACTTTATGGATCCAAAACCAATTTTTACTTTGTTTTAAAGTAAAAATTATACAAATTTTCAATTTAATAACGCACAACGTAAATCAAGCGTACCGCTTGGCTCCACACGCTCATGAAGAAGACCTAGTTTCAACCTGAAGAAAATTCATACCACGTAAGTCCTTTAACTACGTATAGGATGTTGCACAAATTAATATTCTTTTCCTTTGTCGTAGTTCGTTTTCGAAGCACATCACAAATATCACACAAATTAACGTTTATAAAATTACAAATAAAAATATGTGTTCAGTATGTGTTGAAGTATTAAATTTAGCCTTTTTAATTTTCCTCTGAATAAATTTTAACTCATTTGCAGGACTTAAAACAAATAAACTGACCACGATCTTAGCATGTCAAATTATCTCACGTATGAACCGCTACCTGATGGAAATATCATCACAATATATTTTTGAAGTGAGATTTGAGCCAAACATTTATTCCTTCGAGCCGAATTGGGTTATTGTTTGTTTTTTCCAACTCAATTCAGTGATTTCGGCCCAGTTGATTGTATTAACTTTTCTGGTAATTTTCTTGATTATTCAGCGATTTGTTTAAGTTTTAATTCCACCATTTGTTCGATTCTAATTTTGAAGATGAGAATAATCCAATTTTTTTGATTTTATTACAAAATTATTTTTCTTTGAAAATTTCCGATTTTGTTAAATTGGGTATCGTAATCGAAACGATATTTCTTTCCGCAGCTGCATTGATAGTTTTATCACGTTCGTTAAATATTTGCCAGTTAAAACCGAATTTGTTTTTAAATTCAAACTAAGAAGATTACCAAAATGACAAAAACCCAAATGGAAAAAAGGCTTGGGAATTACCCCCAATGATGCACAAGCTTTAACTCCGGCCCATTTTTTATATGGTACACCTGTATCTTCATTACCCGCAAAACATTTATCGGACATCATTCCTGGCCGATTGAATAGATATAAGTTGATGGATTCCATAGTCCAGCATTTTTGGCAACGCTGGCATATCGAATATTTAAACACATTGCAATTGAGATAAAAATGGAATACTTATGCCCGTACTTATAGTCACGGATCAATCCGAAACTCAAAATGATCCTAGAATTTACCAATGAGGATACTGGAATTTAAACCGTATCGTAGCAACAGCTGTTATTTCGAGAATTGAACTCGATTCTCGGTTCAATCCGTGACTATAAGTACGGGCATAAGTCTAATCCAGTAAAGGAAGGTATGCTAACCATGTTAAAGCAAAACAATATTCCTCCGTTGCAGTGGCTATTGGCTATTGTCGAAAAATTGCACCTGATAAAAGATGGAATTGCTTGGGTGGCTACCGTTCGCACAAGGATTGGAAGATATAGTCAACCATTAGTACAACTTTGCCCACTTCCAAACCAGTAACCAATGGTTTTAGTTTTGTTCATTTATTGTTTTTTTTTGAACCGTATTTAATTTTGCCTATTGGGAATTTACATTAACTAAAGGCAACAATGCGTTTAAAATATTAACTACGTTAGGCGGTATACCTTGCATATCTTGCATAAGTTTCTTATGGTAGATACGTGTGTTTCTTAGTTAATTTTGGGATATTATTACATAAAATCGTTTAATAATCATGAACATGTGTCCGTTTCTAATAGAAAACAAGTCATGCTATACCGCCTAACGAAGCCATTTTGCAAAACGGTAGCGCCCTCATCGCTAGGGTAAAATCCCTCAGATATTGAATTTATGTCATTTTTGATTTGAAATTTCCCTTATTTGTTTTCTTCTTTGATGATAATTCCTTTTGTTTGTTTATGACAATATTCCTTCTTGAATTGATAATACAAGCCCGGGCCGGCAGGATGTTTGCGCCACTTTCAAATTCTTCCCGTTGAGGCGATCTGAGTATGCGCCACGAGTCGATAACACGCGCCATATTGGAAGAACCAACCAATTTTGTTATAATATCAGTTTTGTGGTATTTTCCCGGTTTTTCAAGTATTTGTGACCAACAACCAACCCTGACCAGCTATTTAATCAAGAAACATTTTGCTACCATTATAATAGTGCTTATCGGTGATCATCCTGTTGTTATCCTTTCTCTTCACCCCGTTTTTCCGGTTTGGCAATTTAGTCCGGCAAATAGCAATGGAGATAATCGTTTAATAAGATAATCCGTTAATAAGATAATCCTTTGTAAGATACTCCTTTGTAAGATAATCCTTTAATCAGATTACGATACGAAAAAATTACTATATAGGGAAATGTAGAGATTAAAAATCCAGTAAATTAAATTAAATATAATACAAGATGGAACTTGGAAAGAAGACTGCAGAAAACTGCCGCCTAAAAGCCCAAATGTATTGGGAAAAATCCCAAGAATCGAATTCCAAAGCAAAACAGGCTCATCAACAAAAGAACTTTCAAGTTGCACAATATTACCGCGACATGGCAAGAACTTACCGGAATCTGCATGAGGAAGCTAACGAATTAGCGGTTACGTTGCTAATGGAGAATGACGAAATGAAGCATAGCGATACTTTGGACTTGCATTGCTTCAATCTTAAAGAAGCTATTCAGTCATTGAATCTGTTTATAGATGCTAAAATTAATTTATTGAAAAAATCTAAAAGAAAAATGAAAAAGCTATCCATCATTACCGGCCGTGGAAAACACAGCGCTAATAACAAATCCACATTGGGACCAGCAACTCAAGATTTATTAAGAAAGCGTGGTATACCATTTAGTCAGCCTCTGCACAATTCTGGTATGCTAGACATTAAGGTTTATTCAAATACACCGCTTTTTTACTCTTAATTTTTTCAAAATTTTTATAAAACCCAAAATTAAATTTTTAATAATAAACCTGTTACAAAATAGCTATTTATGCAACCTAGATGTAAAAGTGATACTTTTTATAACTAGGCGTGAAAATTGTCCATCGAGGCGCAGCCGAGATGGACAACGCGCGGTGTTATAAAAAGACACTTTTACGTCGTGTTGCATACAAGATTTTTTTTAATTCTGTGCAAAATGGGCTTTCTTAAAACAACATTTTTTGAATTAGCAATAACTCGACAACGGAGCTAGATATCGAAAAACTGAGCAAAAAACTTTCCCCCCCTCGCCTCGTACTCACCCCCTTGTGAATTATCGGTTGGAAATCATATGCAAAAATTCAGATCGATCGCGCGTAAAATTATTTACCCTACTAATAATATCAAGTTTACATTGACAGTTCAAATACCTGCACAAAATAAATTATATTAATCTAGAAGTTTTAAAACATCAGTTGCTACAACAATATGTATAAACAACAAGCAATTTTTTATTTCGGGTAAATAGTTTTGCACGAGGTAATGGTAATAAAATGAGTGGTTCTGAAGATTCTGATATTGAAAATGATGCCAATTTCGCAATTTTAACTTTATTGCCAGACAAATCTAAGCAAGTATACGAATTTGCATATAAACGCTTCAAAACATGGTGTGATTCAAAAAACGTCAAAACAGTAGTGGAAAAGGTACTTCTTGCTTATTTTGCAAACAAAGCAAAGGTTTATAAACCTTCCACTTTGTGGAGTACGTATTCAATGTTAAGAACAACAATTTCAATGAAAAATAATGTTGATATTAGCAAATTTACAAATCTAATTGCCTTTTTGAAGAGGCAAGCGGAAGGATATCGTCCTAAAAAATTAGCTTTAAAGGTAAGTTTGTTAGTAGCAAGTGTTAAGAATTTATCTTCATAATTTATTTTTTGTTTATAGGTAGTCTTGATTATTGGATTATCCGGTGGCTGCCGTAAGGACGAACTTGTTAAAATGCTCACAGATCATGTTGTAGATTTTGGCTCGTTTTTCAAAATTTGTATTCCTGATACAAAAACAAAACATCCAAGAACATTCACAATAACAGAAGGCAATATTGACGGGTTAAATTTAGTTGAAATTGTTAGAAAATATGTATCTCTTCGACCGAACCAAGCAAATTCTCGTTTTTTTTTGGGATATAGAAACGGAAAATGTACGAGACAACCTATTGGGATTAACACAATTGGTACTATGCCTAAAAAAATTGCAATTTTTTTGAATTTGCCTAATTCTGACCAATATACTGGTCACTGTTTTCGTCGATCTTCGGCTTCCTTATTGGCTAATTCTGGAGCGGATTTATTAACATTAAAGCGACATGGGGGATGGAAATCTTCTACCGTTGCCGAGGGTTATATTGAAGATTCCATAGAAAACAAGAAACGAATTTCTACTAAAATTTTAGGCGAAAATGTGAAAACAAACAATAACACTTCGATGCAACCGGCGAATTCCAGAAGAATATCACCCTCGCCATTGATATCTACGATGGAAAATAATGAAACAAATATTACTAACACTTCGATGCCACCGGCGAATTCCAGAAGAATATCACCCTCGCCATCGATATCTGCGCTGGAAAATAATCATGGAAATATGAAATTTGTAAATTGTGTTGTAAATATTTATAATTAAAAATTCAGTTAACTTATATTGTGATATTATTTTCATTAATGAATTCATGAATTATCGGTACTTATCGCGTCCAAAATTCTTCTGTCAAACTATGTTTTATTAACAGTGACATTACTGTAGTAACCATTTTATCACTAGTTATAAAAAGAACGACTTTTTAAAACTCGAATGACTTTCAAAATGTAGCCATTTTGCAACAGAATTAGAAAAAATTAATTTTGTTCAATTTAAGATTCCTGTAAATATCTAGAAGAGATAAATGCGCCACTTTCAAATTCTTCCCGTTGAGGCGATCTGAGTATGCGCCAAGAGTCGATAACACGCGTCATATTGGAAGATCCAACCAAATTTAGTTATACTATTAGTTTTGTGGTATTTTCCCGGTTTTTCAAGTATTTGTGACCAACAACCAACCCTGTCCAGCTATTTAATCAAGGAACATTTTGCTACCATTATAATAGTGCTTATCGGTGATCATCCTGTTGTTATCCTTTCCCTTCACCCAATATGTTATTTCCCATCCGAAGAGTGAGGAGAAACAGGAAGAATTTTCTGGTAAGTCACTATTATTCTTAACATGTTTGACATAATCATAACCTAATATACAGTCCACTTTTTGACTCACTATATATATTTTTGAAGTGAGATTTGGCCCAAACATATATAATTGTTAATACGAAACATGTCGTTTTAATTAATAAAACTTCTTATAAAATAAGATTTTAAAACCTTCATCCAGAGCTGATAAACTTCAACAGATTTGTTACCATAGTTTAAAATTCCGGTTGTTTTATAACAGGTTGGTAAGACCCCTACCCTCACTTCGCCGCGGAAATTTTGTAATTAATAATACTAATTTAGGTGGTCTATGGGCGTAAACCGATTACCATTTACCAGTTACCATAAAACACGATCACTCCACTCCGGTTTACGCAAACGGCAAAAGCAAAAGTTATTAACAATTCTATTAATTCAATAGCATAAAATAGTGGCACGAACAATTTTTTAAATATTTACATAAAAATTGAATATAAATTTAAAAACAATTAATACAAAATTTTAAATTAAATAAAATTAAAATTGTAAAATTCCAAATAAAGAAAAATTGACTTTGGAACACCACAATATATTATCTACTATATCTATCATCTGCTTCTGCGGTACTCTTACTTTATTTTTTGACTAAGTATTGTGGAAGAAGTATCTACCTCTTGATAGGTCTTAAAATCAAAAAGTTACTTTTTTACAATTTTGAAAATTTGAAAGGCATTGCTTCATCAAAACAAAGTGGTATCTATAACAATATAATTATTTAATTTTTCATTTAATATAATTGTAATTTAATAAAAAAAAGAAAAGTCGACATCGAAAACTGAAAACTACAATTTTTAAAATCGAAAATAATGTAAATTATTATATTTCAACTATATTTCGAAAACTATAGGAACACTAGCTGACCCGGCGAACTTCGTATCGCCTCAGAACTTGAACCATATAAATTATTTGTAAAATTCTAGAACATCGTACCGCCTCAGAATTAATATACCAAGTGACTCGGCGAACGTTCTGCCATATAAATTATAGCTGGATACCCGGCTTCGCCCGGGGTCTCATTATAAATATAATGCTTTGCTTTAGTCTGAGTACTCCAATGATTTCCAGTCTTGCTTTCCGCTGCTGATTTATTTGTGAAGCTCAAAATACCTTTTTAGGTGCATTTCGCCCCCCCCCCATTTCGAATTTTGGATCCAAAATAGTCTAAATCGTTTGTACCTTCCTTATTTTCGTTTGTACCAGTTTTGATTTTGAAATATTTCAAATTTTCTAATAATGACATTCTGCTAAATGTCCTTAGCCCCTCCCCCCGGATTTTAAATTGAAATAAAACAAAAATATTTGTCTGAAAAACAAAATGGGTACAAACAAAAATAATGAAGGTACAAACAGGTACAAACGATTTAGACTATTTTGGATCCAAAATTCGAAATTTGGGGGTAGGCTGGCGAAATGCACCTTTTTGGGGGGGGGGGAAATTACGGGAATCTCGTTAATCGGTCACTTTTCCTTCAACTTTTTTAACATTTTCTTGCACTAAAACATTTTCCAAGTCCTACTGAGTATGTGTTCCAAATTTGGTTGAAATCGGTCGAAGGGTCTAGAAGTGTATAGCGAACAAACATACACACAAGCTCTTTTATATACTTCACGTTCTTCCTCCATTTCAGCAGCTCTAGACGTTGAAGCTCTATTGCGGTTTTGTGAAAGCCGAGCTTCACGTTTTTCCTCCGTTTCAGCAGCTCTTTTTTCCCTGAGTTTCTTAGCCTTTGATGATTTATTTCCAACAGCTGCTTTTTTTGGTGGCATTGAATGTATTTTATCTAAGATGAGTTTAACAATCTAACAAAGTAGTCTCTATGTTCACAGAAACTTTTACATTTGTACTGAAAGGGTAATGTCCTATATAGGGAAATTAATCCAATTATCCGTTGATCCGTCGATCCGTCGATCTGTTGATCTGATGAATAGGCACTATTTGCCACATATTTTATTAAAGTTTGTTGAAAGCCGTTCTAAAGTAGCCTATCTTCTTCGCAGCATCGTAATTAGCTTATACACCAAATTTCATAAAGATTGGTCAAGCGGTCTAGGAGTCTATAAGGAACATACATACATACATACATACATCCATTTTTATATATATAGATTAGCAATGTTATTTTTTCAGTTTTACGCCGAATTTCATGTAAGTTAATTTTGCTTGTACCTGTTTTTGACATTAGATGCATAAAAATTGATTTTTTTCGGTTTTTTGCGGTACATGATGTACAGAATTTTTGAAATTTAAACAAAATTAGATTTAAACAAAAAGTGGTGAATTCAAAGTGGATTATTCATTAGTTTTCAAGAAAACAGCAATTAAAAATTTTAATTTTATACGCATTTTAGATATGGATCAAACCACAATTTGATTTACATATTAACTAAAATGCATGTAAAATTTTGATTTTTAAATGTCGTTTTCTCTAAAACTAACGGATAATCCACCCTGAATTTTTTTTAAAGTGATCAGAAAATTGTCCTCTTTCCAATCGTGTATTATAGGAAGAAGTTCAATTAGTGGGATCGATTAGCTGAAAGTTACCCAAAATTATTTAAAAAATATTTTTAAAATATTTCACAATATTTCAAACAGACTTGGTCGATAGCAGTACCTAGTAATAAATTAAAAAAATTTACTGTGTATCTTTGACTCCTTATATCAGTAGAAGAACTTTCTCAGTGTAACCGTCAAGTCGCAAAGAGCTAACTATAATTTTGGTACGACAAGAGTGCAACCAGAGAGTCGTTAGTTTTAACGATGTCGCTAATGAAACAATCCAAGACACAATTATGAGAAACGACACATTTACCTAAAGTGTTTTACTCCATTGTCCTAGCTTAACAAGGGAGCCATTTAAAGTTTGTACATATACACCCCACTAGCTCAAATGCTAAATCGACCCGAATTAAATTATTAATAAACGTGTTTTCATATACAAAATTTAAATTTAAAAGTCAAATCATTTATACGAACTCAGTAGGTACTAGGTACTAATTCAGTAATATATTACTAGGATATTAAATGTAATATTTTACGACAAAATACAGAAATGTCATATTTTAGATGCATATTTTGTTTCTTTGTTACTGCTTTATAACGTTGGTAGTATTTGATTGAGCTGGTTGTTGATGGGTCTTCCGCTTCACGGCGTTTAGATCGTTACCGCTATGTGCGTTTAGGTTGGTAATTAATAAATGAACCAATCAGAAGCGCGTTAAAAGTACAACGGCCTGTTTGTTCTATTTTCTTGTCATTTTATGTTACAGATTCAAATCAAATTAAAATTTTATAAATAAGTTCATTGGTTGAAAAAAGTTTTTCGGTGTAGCAGTCAAACACATGAAACAATTTTAATTTATGCAGTGTAATAACTACTATGTTACAATATGTTTAATAGCGCTTATGGTTACCTTTTGGCGAGAGTTACATTCTCGGGCAATTTTAAAGTTCTTAAATTTTTGGAATATTTCGGAATATTTGCAGTAATAAAGAAATCTTAACAAATTAGCCCCAAACAAGCATAAAACCAAGAAAGCATCATAAAATCATTAATCTTGAAGTAAGTAGAGCAAGATGGCGTCATAAAAACTGCTGATTGTTCATTTAAGTTTAATTAGTACGCAGTGAAATCATCTTTTATATCTCTCAGAATAGGGTGTTTCGTGTAAAAAGCGACGCACGGAATGTTTAATTTGCAAACAGTTGTTCGTCACACTTTTATTGAAAATTATTAATATCTGAGCCATTTTAACGGTTTTCCAAATGTTGTATTAAAATACTAACAAAAAACCAAAATTTATACTTTAATCTTTGGTGACCGTAAACCGAACTACAATGACAATATTGTAACTAACAGGAAAACATTTTCTATTGGTTTGTAAAATTAAACGCAACCTTAAAAGATTTTTATAACAGATTATTAAACAATCCAGTTCAAACCATTACTGTACTGAATACAGTAATGAAAAGTATAGATTGCTACTTAAAAAACCAGCCGTAGATACCTTTTTGTATTAAAAAATGTTTGTTCAAATATTATTAATTTTTAGATTATCTTAACTCTTTTATATGCAGTAGCACCTGAAAATGTGTTTAAGACGTACGAAACATATTGGCTTTATTTTAAAATTTTGACAGAAATAATTTTTAATGTCCGTTTCAATTGTTTTATTTTATTATAAATAGAAATGACGTGTGTTCACTTTAAAGGACTTTCTGTATAAGCTACCCAACAGAGTAGTTAGAACGTAGTCCTTCCACAACGGCGCTATGAGCCAAATTAGTTCCGATTAAAACTGCGATGTCCCCTAACGGCTATTAACAGTACACTCGTTCACAAAAATCTCAATTAGTATCAGCGAGTAACTTTTTCGTCATTTCAGCTTTGTTCTTATAATTTATCATAAAGTCAAAATTTTATTCAATTATTTTCAAGTGGCTACCTATGCAATCTATTCTTGGGTGAGTCAATAAAATTATCTCTGTGGTTTGTGTATAAAAACCGTTTTATTCAGTTTTCTGCAAAAGATATTAAAATCATTCGAGTCGACGTATTAATTCAGTTGTACAGTTCTTTTTGAACAAATTGATTTTAATTTTTTTTTGCAACAAAATTTCGATATAACATAAAATAAGGATTAGTTTTAGTATAAGTGGAAATTGAGAGAAAATAAAGAGTTGGGAAAAGTTCGAGCAGCAGTGGACGCGGTTGCAGCCTCCTTCACTTGTGCGCCCCAAGCGCCCATTTGTTTAACTGCCTGACTCTATACCGGCGCACTACACTTTTAATTAACAGAGCTAAATCGTTTAATGTGTCCCCAGACATTACTTTAATCTGGTGCTAATTATTACATCCCTTCCACTGTTATTCCCCTTATCATCCGTTTTGAGGCTGCTCCATTTTAATCGTCTTCTCATTGTTAGCATATTTAGTGATTACATTGAATTTTTTCTCTTTAAAATGTTATTCGGCGTTATCAAAACTTGCATTTTTTAAAAGTGCTTTTCTTAACCCAGAAATAGATACAGTAATTTAGGTAGATATATTTTATCGTTCAGAAAGTCAAATCTTTGGAATTGATGTAATCACGATTGTTATACGCATTACCTACATTGTTTGTCGAAAAAGCAAACATCATCTCATTGCAGGGAATAAAACGTTTTACATCAATTTTCCCTGAAATATTCGATTGGAGTATTAGTAAATTAGTCTATTAAATAATTTTAATGTGACAGATGGATAGCTGAAAATGTCAACAGTAGATCATATGCTACCGTGCGCGTACAGCGGACCAAACAAATTGGATGCGATTTATCTACTTTGATGTTCAGGTACAAGTGACGTGTGCGAATGTTTATATCGATAATTGATAAAGTGCAAGTTAAACGGTACTTACTATTTAATATACCTATCTGATTATTTTAATAGTGTAGGTACCATTTTTTTATTCGATAATATCCGGCGGCATGCATGGCATTTGGTCAAATTTTAATTAAATTATGAATATTATACTGCAATATTTTTATTTCCATTGCAACCTTCCTATGATTACAGTACAGCAAATATAATGTGCATTATCTTGTATTTACATACTTTCTGTTATATTTAAATTTAAGTTTTAATATTGCCAAAAATTAAATTTTTTATCTAATATCTCTTTAATATGTTATACAAATATGTACATACATATTTTTTACTATAAACAATTCCCCAACATCAGAAACAAAGAAAACTCTAAAAATATGCATATCTATATTTATAATATAAAATTATTGCAGTATAAATATAATTAAATTATGACAAAACTAATTTAATAGTAACCGAAAATGGAACTCAATGGCTGAAGCAGAAATTCTTATGCACTACAAACCCGATTTAAACCCGATTACGATATTGATAAACCAATAGTGATGTACATATAAAAAGGTGATATGGTCATCGACATAACTTTTAATGATTATAGGAAAATTTCGATCAAAAGATGTAAGAAATGTAAAAATGATTTTAGAAACAAAAATTGGTTATTGTCTTTTGTTTTGGAACCTTAAACAATATTAATAAATAAACATAATAAAAGTAATATAAAGAGAGGCAGAGTAACAAAAACGACAAAATAATTAACAGAAGAAGAAGAAACAAGTGAAAATATCAGAAATTCGAAAAATTGCTAGTATGAATATAATTCTTGATCCAATTATAGATAAAAAATAGAAGTTATGGATAAAACAAATGCCTAACAGAATAAACGACCATACCAAAAGGCAGAAATAATGGGATATTTTGTATTTCCCAGTTTTTATTACATTTTAATAATGTTTTATTCCAAGAATGCCTGCCCAAGTTTCTTTTTAAATTTATAATGTCTTTGTTACATCGCAAAAATATATTGACAATCAATAAAAAGAAAAGGTCATTTGATAATTTTTCAGGAAATATTTTATTCGTCCCAACTTTGTATTTCAGTAAAATAATGACCCCCACCAACATATTGTAAAACTAAAATGAAAAAGACTGTCGTTATAATCCTGGCCGTTTCTTTCGCCGACTTTCAGCAGTTTAAAAAATTATCAATAGTTAATTAAAAATAGGTAACTGTATAAGTTTTGACCGTAATTACAAAAAAACCGGGTGACATTAAATTAATACGAAAACTACAATTTATAACAAGTGATAGAATGAAAACCATTCTATAACCTTGTAAGACCTTGTAAAACCTGTGTAAGAATATGGACATTCTGTAATTAAAAATTCAACCAGAATGCTTGTATTCTATAACAGTCGTATAGAATAATTATTTTGTAGTTAGAACCTCGTTAATTTATTCGTACGCGGCATGTATCGCTTTACGTGTGCCCTTTTTGTCCGAAAAATTGCAACCAAAAATAAGAGGTGCACAACTAGATGCTTTAAGAGTGTCAAATCCAAAATTTCAACTTTCTACGACTTGTCGTATTTGAGTTATGCGACATACAGACGTCCGTACGTACAAAGTCAAAACGGATATTTTCGTCAAAATCTGAAAACCGAAAAAAATCTGCATTACAATACTTCCTTATTTACAAGGAAGTAATGAAGATGGCCATTTTCTTAAACTAAGTAAGTTAGTTTTGTTTGAAAACCAAATTGTTTTAATTTTAAAATTTATTTAATTTTGTGTGGTTTAATTTTAATTTTAAAACTGTTTTTAAGATTTTCGAATTGCGTTCGAGAAAAAAATTCATAGGCATGTACGTATCTAAAAAAATTATTACATTTAACTCAATAGTTTGTGATCTGAAATCTCGGATATGGGCAGAGGCGTATTGCGCAAGTTTGACGCCGCAAGCCTTTAATATTTTTCGCCCATATCCTCGACTTTACAGTTGACCATTTTTTTTATTAGAATAATTTATAGAGAAAAGAAAGCTGTCTCCTGAAATTTTGCTTCCCTGAAATTTTGCGCCACAGCCCGGGCTTCAGGGACTTATGCGATAATACGGCTCTGGATATGGGATCTTGTAACAAATTGATTTTAAATAAAGTGGTTATTGCTATGTTTTCTTTGTATCTCTATGTTGACTGTCTGTCTCTTAGCATATATTAGTACCGACACATGATAAAAAAAATCGATTTAGAAAGTTTTAACGAAGGATAATAGGGAAAAGTTCTGGTTAGTGTTTATTATTTTAACTCAGAGATTGAAAACTTACAATTTATTATTATTTAAAACTGAAAAATGCGAAAGCCACTATTGAAAATAATTTAAAATAAATTGATATTTTCATTGTGAGTAATTATAAAATTTTTGATTAACTTAGTCAACATTTTGACACATCAGTGATAGTTATTTAAGTAGATGAACTAACGAAAATAAAAATCAAATATTTTCATGCACTGGCACTAATTGAAATTTCGTAGTAAACTATCTGTTACTTATCGTTCGCATGCAATTATAATTTTATGTAAATTAAATTATCAAAAACTTGTTTTTGAGAAATTTTTGTTAATTTTCCGTGTAATTAATTCATCAGGTTGAATTAACAACTGATCACTTCACAACTAGATTAATTATAATTCAAATATATTTTTTATTAAATTTAATTAAATTAAATATAATTTAATTATGATTAATGCTTTAATTTACTCCTTAGATATTAAGCTCAGTATTATTGTTGTTGTTGGTCGTCAGCGAGAGAAATTTTTGCTGTATAAAAATTATATTATATTGTCATGTTCCAAAATTTTTTTTTTTAATTCTGAATTTAAAATTTTAATTTTAGTTTAATTTGAAATTTTGTTTTATTTGTTTAAAAATTTAAATTAAATTTTATGTAAATATTTAAGTAATTGTTCGAGCCACAACATTTTATTTTTTTATTTTAAGGTGGTCGTGCAAAGCCATTATAGTCTCATATTTTGTGTTTAAATTTAAAAATTTTGAAAGTTTTTGCAAATAAATAAGTTGATTTAATGTAAGTGGAATTTTAATTAATTGATTTGATTGATTTTTCCGTAATTCGATGATTTTGGAGGTTTCTGCAGATTTTGATGGTTTCATTAAGTATTTTTGGATGTAATTAATTAATTGGAGGACTACTAATAGTAATTTGGAGATATGGAAATTTATTTGGATTAGAGAAAATTTAAATGACATTAAATTAAAAATTAAAAAACTAAAATTAAAAGAACAGTGAAATAAAACGAAAAAAACGCAAGACAGCGTTGTACCAAAAATATCATAAATATTTGGATTATTTAAAAAATTAAGAGTTTCCTGCGGATAAAAATGGGTGCCCGAAGAAAAATTAATATTTTCTTTGAAAATTAATTATTTTATAAATTGAGGATACCGGGCTGCATAATAATCGAATCCAGATTGTCATTTGAATTCTTCCTGCAATTTAAATAAAATTTTCTAATCTCTTCCAGTACAATACATTACAACTAATATTTGCGTGAATCCTTACTACTTAAAAATTAAGTACTATATTGGTATGCAGTTAATTTTAAAATGTCCTTTTTTATTCAAGTTTCATTATTTATTATGTAACTCATTATCAAGTAATTAATTAAGAAACAACAGTTATAGTAGTCGTCACGGAACTTCACGTCTCGTCATTATGCATAACAATGATTTTCCATTATGACGAGACTTGAAGTTCCCTGACGACTACTATAAGTATTTTTTTAAGCAAACTTGCACGTACCCTAGAATTGCTAAGGAAATCCACTGTACATGTGATGAAAAATTAGAGAAAATTTAGGAAAATACTGATAATACGGGGAAATTCAAGAAAATCTGAATT
This sequence comes from Cantharis rufa, assembly GCA_947369205.1. Classification (NCBI taxonomy): domain Eukaryota; kingdom Metazoa; phylum Arthropoda; class Insecta; order Coleoptera; family Cantharidae; genus Cantharis; species Cantharis rufa. The sequence continues at coordinate 94,477,026 of OX376303.1, forward strand.
AATCTAGAGGAATCCAGAAAATCTGGTAAAGCATTTACTGTTTCTCAAAACTGAAGCTCACATGATTATTTAAAGTAACATTTTCCAGGTTTGTAAATTTACTGCCTTCTCCGGTTTTATAGCCGCAACATTGTTTTGTACATATATGAATTACCTACCGCGGTAATAAAATTATTACTTTTATCCCTAATTAAACAAATAACTATTTTTGGTTACTGTCAGTTAATCGGTACCACGAATCGGGCCGCGAAAAATATTCTATTAGAAAGAGGACAATTTTCTAAGCAATTTTTGTAATTACATTTTTGCGGATTATCCAGTAGTTTTCGAGAAAACGGCATTTGAAAATCAAAATTTTACATACATTTTACATAGGGAATTGATCCGCTCCCGTGTTTTAGTGACGGTGCGTGCGTTCTGATATAGTCTTACTGATGGGCGGAGCAAATGTATTCAGTTGTTGTCGACCACCGGTCGGGAGCACACCGACCGTTGCTAACGAGTTTCACCCCTTTCGAGTTGCACCTTTGGCGAGGTGGTGCGACCTATAGGGATGTTTTTAGCGAGTCAGCGTTCGTCAAAACGGCGCGTAGCGCCCGGAGCGGTGGGGACCGGAGCGGAGGGTAGCGGAGCGTCGGTTTTGACGAACGCAACCAAGGCACTCGAGATTCTAACCTAAAAACGAGTTCTGCGTTTATTTTTTAAATTATTGCATAATATTGCGTAATACACCCGATGTACATCCCACAATGTCACAATCGCGTGTGACTGCTAACACTAAGACTATATCAGAACGCACGCACCGTCAATAGAACTTTTATGTTAATGAATTTCCCTATCTAAAATGCATGTAAAATTTTGATTTTCAAATGCCGTTTTCTCGAAAACTAATGGATAATCCGCAAAATTTCTTTTTTTATTATACACAGAAAATTGTCCTCTTTCCAATAGAATATTTTTCGCGGCCGAATTCGTGGTACCGATTGCCTGACAGATCCCCTATTTTTTAAATAATAAATCACACCGTTTTGCATTCTCTAATTAAATATGCAAAGATGAAGAATATTGTTAAATATTATGTTCGTAGGAGAAGTATGTCAGGTGCCGAAAATCAATCGTAAGAATTAAGTCGTAACGAGCAATAAAATTACATAGTTTCAAAATGCTTGTTCAATGTAATTAAAATTGTAAAAATGTAAAATGTAAAAAAAAAACTATAATTTAATTACCATAAAACTCTTTTAAATGGCTAAGGTTTACAACAAATTCGCTAGTGTAAATAATATAAAAAATACTTTTTCTCCAAACCTCAAAATATCTTGACTTCATTATTCAATCGTTAAACTTAAAAATTCACTTTTACCTTAAATCAATTGTTTTACTTTACAGCCGGAAACTGGCGGCGCTAGAACTTTGTACCAATATTAATGCACAATAAAGTTTAATTACATTTTTATTGAGTAAATCAGGTTTTTCCTAAAGATTTTTAACTTCAATTGATGATAGTATCGAAAACAAGTCTGGGAAGTCTGGGAGGTATGGAATACCCCCTCAACCCAATATAGATGTTTAAGAATAATTATACCTATCAGATAAAATTTGTAGACCATGAAACTAAACACTAAAAGTGATTTAAGTACTAAAGCAATAATAAATAATCCTTAAAAATTCATTAAAAGAGAATTTGTTCAAATGCAATCTAAAATTGTTTTGATATTATGTACATATTATATGCTAAGTAGTTAGCAGCTCTTTTTCAAGTTTTTATTAAAAATCTAAGGTCTGCAAATGCTTTAATTTGAGAAACTAATTTTTAAATAATTTAATATCTGGTAAAGATACCAGTATCAGATACCAGTAAAACTGACCATTTTAACTGTTTTACTTTCTCGGTAGTTCGCTAGGTTGATCTCAGACGTGCATGCAAATATGTTTTATTGCTAATGGTAGAACACCAAGGGCACTGACCGTCTTGAAACCTTGGTTTAAATTGAAATTTTCTTGTCGGTTCAATTTAAACTGTTTCCAGTTAGAAAACTTACATCAACCTAAAATTCAAAAATTCCGAAGTTGAGAAGTTTTTTGAAAAAACTTAATAACAGGAACTTAAATTTTAATTCGAAAATTTTTTGAAAAACTCGAACCAAAACAATAAAGTAGATTATTTACCTATTGAGTTTCAATTGAAATGTAGAATTGGGACACATGAAAACCAAAACTGTAGTTTTTCAGTAAAACTTTAAAATTTCATTATTCCAATCTTGCGCGTCAGGATATAAAACATAACATTATACTTTGCTGGACAAATCGTAAATTGCTAATTTATATCTAAAAATGTATTCCGGAAGAATAACGACTGGAAGAAAATGTTGTCTTTTTTAAAAGTTTTTCGCGGAAGGGAAATTTTGCATGCAAATCGCAAAGTGGTTTTTCTTTAAGTCTGTTTTTCAGGTCCAAATTCCTACTTTCGTTGGAATAAGAACATAATTAATTAAAGTATCGTTACATTAAATAAATCGCATTAATATGTTTACTTTTAATTTAACTTTAAAAGAAATGCTTTTAAATTTATTTGGCTACGTGCTTAAGTGACTACAGTTGACTATTTAATAGACTCAAACTTAAGAAGGTAGGTATATTATTAGTGTAAGAACCACAAAACCACTTGATTCGTAAGTCAATAATAATTAAAATTTCTATGATAATATCTAACATGTATTTGCTTTAACCAGTCTTTAAATTCCATTTTTGATCACGTTCAAGTAACCAGAGTGAATATTAAACGACCATTTACTTTTTTTAATGTGTTTGCTTATAGGTAGTCAAGTATTTACATACATACAGTTTGTGTGCGTTTTTCACAGATACCTCGATGTACCCAAGCTCAAAAATGGGTATAAAAACCTCGACAATATTTTTATACAAAACAAAAAAAATAATTTTGAATTTATAAAATTAATATTCAACAGCTATCGCGTCAAGTGACAACAGTGGCACTGGTGCAAAGTTAAAGAACGAAATCGATAATTTGTTAAATAACTTAAAGAAAATTAATTTCTTGAGATGAATCACATTAAATCATTTTACAACTACACATGAAATGTCTGATACTGGCAGAAGACAATAGTACAGAAAATTAATACAAATGAAAACAGTGTATTGAGATTAAATTGCTCTAAAACAAACGGCGGTGGTTGCATGGCAACCCCTTTAAGTTTTAGGATAACAGGCGTGGTTTATAAGTTTCGACCCAATCAAAGTTGGGAATTTACGCGCAGATCTCGCGTATGGGTAATGTATACGTCTAATGTTGCTGTAATGTTTGATATTATGAGGATAATACATTTCAAATCGTTTAGTCTATCAACAGCTTTGCTGCTATTTGGTTCCGCATGAAAGCTCTTAGATAAGGTGTTACATGTGACGTTTATTACTTCACCATTGTTAATAATAAAAACTTACCGTTAATTAAAATATGCACTAAAATTAATAATAAAAATTTGTGTAATGTTGCTTTCATGAAGTTTTAAATTAGTGTATGTACCGTTAATATTTAAAATGTCGCATTTTCTCGAAGAGTCCTCCCAAATTATGCACAATCTGCAAGAAACTTATCAGTCGAAACCCATTAATATGGACACAAAATTACATGATAATAAGCGATCGTTTTGCATAGATGCATTACTATCGCGAAGAGATGAACGTCCGAATTCTCCCGATACTTCGCGGAGTATTTCTCCAACATCGACAAGAAGTAGAAGTCCTCCGATATCACCTGGAAGTGAAGAAATCCCACCGACACCTTTCATTCCCAGACCGGGATTATTAAATCACATTTATCCAAACGGTGGACTATATGGATATCAAGCGCAGCAACACGTGCAAAGCTCGGCATTTCACACCCTCGATGGAAGTAACCCTATGATACAAAAAATTCAAATTCCTATTAACCATCACAATCCTAGTCAGTTGCAACAAATGCAATTGGAATGGCTGGCCAGGGGGATGTTTTATCCAAGACTGCCGGATTTAAGTGGTAAGTAAAACGTTTCAGTTGCTTTCTTTAATATACATAGTGTAACCTCGATAATGCGAACTAATGGAATACAAGGTGAGTTTAAATGGGCAATTCCTTTAAAAGTGGTCGTTAAAATTTTTATTTATTATAAGAATATAAATTTTTGAAAATAAAATATTAAATGTTTTGCAATAGCCAAGGATGTGCACGGATAGAGTTTCCGCGTTAACCAAAATGTTGCTTTAACATTGTTTATAATAAATCAAATTAAAATCATAGTATTTTTTATATTACATTGTGTAAGTAGAAAAACTAACATAGTAAATCAGGATTTTTAAGATTTCCGCTTCCACTTGTAACGAATATGGGGAAAAATCAAATTTGCTGTGTATATTTTATATAAAATGGGATTATGGTTTTGCCGAATCAAAGCAAAATTTGCAAAAAAAAAATTATTTTAATTTTCAATTTTATCTATAATTAAAATGCAAATATATTGGGTACCTATCTTCAAATATGGATAAAAATTGCATCCGATTGATATGAACTTATTACCAATTCAGTGTAATGGGAAGCAGAACTCCTGAATCTTTGATTTACGATGTTATTTCCATATTATATTCAGGATAATAATAATGACAATGTAATACATATAATTGGTTTCAGTACAATAACCGTTACCAAAATATATTATAGAGGTTTATAAGAATGCGACGGCATCTGTTAGATAATATTAAAATAAAGCGATTAAGCCATTAACAAACTTCTTGTTTCTTCGAATTTTTCAATTTAAAACACATGCAGTTGAACGGTATGTGCTTGGCTCCCTTCTGTTGACTGTATGTGTACTCGAAGTAAATAGTTGAATCGCGGTTTTTTAAAGAGCAGAGCGGTCACAGTTGCCATCAAGAAATGGAACTGTTCATATTATACCATAAATATATATTTTAAATTGGATTTAGTTAATAGTATCCACCCTTATTGACTTTTGTCATCTTCAGATATGCTTTTATCAAGTGTTTTGAATTCGGATAGGCTTCAGGGATGCTTCTACTTAAACAAGAAACGGTAAACCTGTATAGCTAATTTTTAAACACAGTCTTTGATACTGAATGATAATAATACTTATTATTTAAAAAAAATTTATATTATATAAAATTCATTTTAAACTTTTATTTATTAAATGACCCCCTTTCCCCCCTTCATCTCAATAAATTTTTAAATGATTTTCATGAAAAATCACAATTCTTAAATAATTTCTGCCCGGGTAGAATTTTTTAAATTTTAATTTTAATAAATAGCAAAATGAAAAGATTGAATTTATACGATAAAATGTCTTAAAACATATTACCTATATACATAATTTTCAATTTAATTTTTATTTTTCGTTCTTATTTAATACATTTATTGTTTAATTTTTTTATTTTCCATTCATTAGCTTTTGTTTCAATTTTTACTTCAAAATAATCAAATTCCTTTAAATATTATCTTATCTATCAGTTTTAGAATTAATTAAAACACTTTTATCAAAATTTATTACTCTTTTATTTTATTAATAATATCGATTTTTAATTTAAATTGAGGCACTCACAAAATTATAATTCCAGTCTATCGGCTAATTTTAGTGAACAGGAAAATTTAATATAAAAAATATATGCCGCAATATAAATGCGGCAATTACATATTTATACAAAATAAAGTAAAAATTTCAAACTAAAATATTTTTATGACTGATTCTCAGTTGCTAACAAATTTATTAACACATTAGAAATTAAAATAAAAATTATTTGAGTATATTTTATAAATTTTTACTAATACTTGATCGAAAATTGTTTCAATCAATTTTTGTTGCATCTAAAATCAAAATCGGTTCCGTCGGATCAATTTTACAAAAACTTTTAATTGCAAGGATTATTTTTTCTATTCTTAATTATTCATCAATTTTGCTAATATCAATATCACCAGATGAAGTTTAATTTTGATATTGTTTATATTGAACAATAGTTTTTTTAACTACTTTTAGTGAGAACCTTCGGGTTTATTTAAAAAATAATTATGTAAAAGCTTCTCGGTTGGTGAAAAATATTGAAATACCACTTTGTTGGAGAAGACAAACAGAAAATCTGTTTATTTTTGCACAATTTCATTTTGATTTTGCTTATTCTTGATACGTGATACATTTATATGTTGTGCTGCAGCGAATTTATCTGATAGTAACGCATATAAATGGATTAACAATCTTCGGTTCAAATATTAGTAAATTTTTATTTCAAATCTTAAATTAAAATGAAAAATAAATATTCGTCAGATAAACCTTCAATATTATATCAAGGTATATTTTTTGTATAAGGAAAGTGTGGATAATTTGCAGAAATTCGTTTTAGATTTAAAAAAATTTTATTTTGATTTATTTTGTAAATTTGTCATTTTGATTTGCGTGAAAAAACTGGTAAAACAAAGACTTGGAACAGCTCCTGACAAGATATCGTGGAGACCACAGATCAAAATTTTAAGAATTATAGTATAATTTTGAAAAAAGTAATTTAATTAAAATTTTAAAGGAAAGAATATAATTTTGAAAATAATTTAATGATTTTAAAAATAAGAATAAAACGGAAACCATCGATAAATGTTAATTATAAAATAATGCAAGTTTCAGATGGCATCAAATCAAATATAGAATTAGAATTTAATTAGATTATATTTCAAATGATTTTTCTAAATATTTAAACAAATTTATTCGAACAAAGCTTTGGTCTAAATTTTGTTGTTTTCTCGATTTGTTTGGTCTAATAATAATCATACTGCTTTTTTCCAAATTTAAAGTATAAACTGTTTACTTTACCTATTATATTTCTAATTTTTGAAATATTCAAGGAATTTTAGTATTATTTTTACAAAGTTAATTTGCATAGAAAAAAAATTGTAAAATATTCATTTAAAAACATCAAATTGACTAAAAACGTGAGGCTAATAGTTCCCGAATCGGTGTCGATATTTGAAATATTTTTTTACATTCAAAATGTTGTTTCGAAAATAATAAAATATGATAAGAATAAATTGCATAATATATTTTCATTTTGTTGCTTTCGCTTTCTTGTCCAACACATTATATTTTACTTTATCTATACACTTTCCTCTCTAGTTACAGTAATACCTATTTAAAAAATGACATAATTATAACGGAACAAACTTAATTTTCTAACTTAAGATAAGTAGAATGGTAGGAGAAAATAATTTAAGTGGGCTTAAATTAAAACTTAACTACCCAGTCCATCTTCTAACGATGCCGCTGATTAGAAGTATTTAATCGCCGAGCAAACAAATTAATATATTAAAATAATATTTAAAAATTTCGAAATTTTAACCGGGCGATTAAAAAAATAATTTGTTAAAATCTGGTTTCCTGATACCCTCCCTTGTATTAACTAATCCGATCACAAGTTTCATATCATTTACAATTATAGATTGTGATTTGTACAAATATAATTTTATATTGAAGAGCTTATTTTACCATTATTTCAATATAATGAAAGAATCGCATCTATTACTTCATAAATTTTCATTAACTTTTTTAAGAGATATTTTGGCCAAATTAAACGGCTTACTTGCAGGTATAACATATAAATAAATTTATGGAGCATTAAAATTTCTATAAAATAAAAAACATATTATAGTTTTCATAATATCCTGAAAAACCTTAGTTTTCCATTTAATTCAAAAATTAATTACCTACAACTGTTATTATTAAATTTCTATTTAAATATTATTTTAAAATTTATTTTGTTATACTACCAATTTTTATGTCTCATACATAAAGATTAATAGAAATTTATATTTTTAATAATTGCGTGGTTAAAATGGAGAAAATCCTTTAATTAAATAAATTAACATATGTATCCAGGTATTAAAATATTAAACTAAGCAATTCTAGCAATAAATCAACAAATCGCAGTAGTTATCAGTTTATTTGAATAATTTGATTAGATTTAGTTGTGCTAACGGAGTTCAATAATTTAATTTATTTTGCTTTAACTTGGAGTTATTTTGAAAATTATAGAGAAATTTGAATGGATGGTTTTCCTGATTGTTTTGTGTGTATAAAAAATAAAACAAACAAAAAAGGTAACATTTCAGTTTTCCTCTCGGCTCAGTACATTTGGAAAAAATATTTTTTTTATTTATGTGAAAATTTGTTAGAACAAAACGTTCACAACACATTGTGAACAGATCCGTAGAAAGGTATCTAGAAAATTGAGTTAGCTAATTGCAGGGCAGCCTAGAGGAAGATGAGAATAAAGTCGAATAAGGACGCTAAGTCGAGATCAGCAAAGCATCAAAACGAACAGAGTGAGCTTGTAGTTCAATAAGAGAGATACAAAATTTTGGTATAAAATCGCAAAAGGAATACATTGAATAACAAGGATGCTCTGTTGAAGTGAAATACTGAGGAATAGAGAAAAACGTAGAACGTTTTCCGGTTAGTTTAGCAGCGTAACAGAGACGCCCGGACTTAATGTAGTGCTGATCATGTTAGAATGTGTTTACAGGCCCAATTTACAATCCTCGTCCTCGCCTCGCTCATCGTTCGTCAGACTCCTTGTTTATCTTTCTAATAAGATGACGAACACTCAGATGGGATTATAGATGTCGTCATTTTGACATCGTACGGGAAATGGGGAAATGCGGCAGCATTTTTCAATGGCTTCGAGTTTACTTTAGTGTTGTATAATTTTTAACAATACAAAACAATAAACTATTTTTGTTTTTTTTGAAATTAAGATTCCTCTTAGACGAAATTAATGAGAAAAGTTAAAATTTGTAATTTTGAAAAATCGATTCGTTTCGTTTGTTTCCCATAGGGCAAATCTTATGAAAATGCCTCGTATGCTGTTAAGCTTAGCCTAAAGCGAACGCAGTAGCGTTCATTGTTAGCTGTAATTAGATTACACTTCATCAAGAGTACGCTGTTTTCAGCAATGCCGCTTAGATGAGCTGCAATTTGCATTTAATTATCACATATAATGCGTATTAAACGGTCTGTATGCTTTCGAGTAACTTTAGCGTGAAATCGGACTCGCAAAATTTGAATATGTGATTTGATGGAAGGTATTATTTCATTTCAGGCAATAAATCGGTTTACTTACACAACGAAAATTTAAAGATAACTTAAATATTGATTTATTAGCGCTAATATTTTATAATTCGTAATTTTGCCAAATTAATCTGGAAATCAAAATCAACATAAAACATAGCAATATTGGCAATCGACATAAAATAACTAGGAATTATAATTCTGTATTTATATTGAATTTTATCGGTTGAGATTGGTGACAAAACTAATTTACAATACCAGATATTCAATTAAATTGATACCGCAAGCCCTTCTAAGCGATAATAAGTAACTGTTTCTAAATCATTATCTCAATCCAAGGCATATGGCAACAAGATCAGAAATTTAATATTAAATGTTTATTTTGTTAGGTAAAGGATCGCTTTATCACCGTTTTATACCTTTAGTTGCACATAATCCAAAATAAAATGAAAAAATATAGAAACAATTACAACGATTATCGATCGAAATTATCTATTAATTGTTAGTTCATTATCGCATCCAATATTATTTTATATTTTCATCATCTAGCGGTCGTTCGTATTCAATAGAGCTAGACATTTTGGGACACCTAAATTGTTAGACCCAAGGGTTGCGGATTTTAATAATCCTTAATTAGGAATAAAATCCCTTTAGTCTTGACTACCACAAAGATGATATATCGATTATAATTACTTGAAAATCTTCTGATAATCACACTAAGAACACTGTCTAGTATATTATTGTTTTGCACTGCTTTCATGTGCCCTGATTAGCTTCAAATTGAAATAAATAAATAAACAGTTAATAATAAGTTAATAATAAATAAAATTTTGAAGTCAGGGGCAACGGAGAATTTTGAATATGGAATGTATAAACAGATTTCGTAAGTGGAACAAATCTCCGTTTCCCCTGACTTCAAAATTAATGTTTAAATCTTGTAGCGGGGGAGGGGGGTTTAATTTTAAGTTAATTTTTCAAGTAAAGTGTCTGAGAATTTATGTTGTTGAGTGAAGAAGAAAAAATTATTTTTTTTTTAAGGGAACAGTAGTTTTTTAAGTAAGGTGCTTTTGTTATTAATTTTTGTTTTTAGAATTTTTTTAGTCCGGGTTTTTTTTTAATTTTTAATTTTTTTTATTAACCTTTTTTTTATTATATTCTATATAAAAAAATCATGACAATGTAATATTGAAGATGATTGAAGATTTTACTCTTTTTGGAGTATATTTTGTCACAATGTATAGAGAAACCGAATATATTTTGATTTTATTTATTTAAATTTGAAGATGTACATACCTATCATAGTTAATGAAGGAGATGGTTTTCTGCGATATAATTTCTTTTCGTGGGTGAAAATTGTATTTGACAGGAAAACTCCCCTGATCTTTACAAACATGCTGTCAAAAAAGTACGTCGCTACCTGTATAACTGTTCGGAAGATATGGTAACACAAAGATATATATGTTACGGTCAATGATGTAAATCGGGAGTTTTTGTCAATGGCCGGACAATGACATTAATGCCCATTTAAGTTGGCCATTAACGTCATTGGCCGGCCATTGACGTGACTGCCCGTCAGGGGTGGACAATAATGCAAATATTTTCATCTGATTGTAATATTTACGTCTTTGGCCGGTCAATGACGTTATTAACCAAACCGAATTGGACAATGATGATTTATAGAATAAATACTATAAGGAACAGCAAATTGACGATTTGAATTAAACAGGCAACTGGCAAGTGACATTTACGTGTGTTGCATGTATTATAATCATTTATTAACAAAAATAATAAAAATTAACAAAAATTTAAAAAATAATAATTATAAATTAAATTTTTTAAATTAATTAGTTTTATTCTAGCATGAGAGTGATCCATAGCATTTCGAATTGCAAATTTATTTGCTGGCGCGACACGCACATTTATAAATGAGTAGTTTCATTCATCGCCCACTCTGTATTGGGCAATGACGTCATTGCCTGGACAATGATGTAAAAACCACATATGAAATTTTAAATGACAACATCACCCAAAATGCACAGTCAGTGACGTTATTGGCCGGACGTTAACGTCAATGTCCAGTAAAGCAGTCCGGCCATTGACGTTAATGGCCGAGTTGCCATCATTGACCGTAACATATATAAACTGACCTGGACTACCACAAGAGATCTTAAGTCGAAAAAATCATTTTTCACTTTATTGGTGATTTTTATAGGAAAAAATCTTTCGAGCTCTTTCGAATGACGCAAATCACAAATTTCTATCTTCATCACTCACTTCACAAATCAATCTCAAAGCTAAACGTAAAATCATAAAAACATGAAAAACTATTAAAATTTTTTTTTCACTTTTTTTACGTTTCTTATAGAGAAATATACACTCTTTCTAATGGAACAAACGGTAACGTTCTATTTTTATTAATTACCTTACAAAATCAATATCAAAATATCAAAACATGATGGCATAAAAACTAAAAAAATAATAGCAATAAAAAATAAAAAATACATTTTTTTTGACAAATTCTGCTTCTCGCCACGTTTTTTCTTCGATGGAACCTCTTAGTTTGTTGCTTTTCTTTTCAATTTTGACCTTCCAGAGTCCGTTTCTTTCTTTGTAGTCGCTTCCTTCGATCCTGAATCAGTTTTCTTACTTCATTTCTTATCGTCGGCCGTTTCCTTCTTGTTCTTTGATTCGGATTCTTTAGAATTTCTATCTTCTTTCTTCTTTCGAGTAATCTTTTCTTTTGGTAATGGAGCAACATCGTCCACTTATTTGTCGGCCACCAATTATCGTTGCCTAGCAACGCGCAAACACGGCGAAATAGACTTACAGCTGTATTCATAAAAATGTAGAATAGACTTAAAACAATCTCTAAACAAAAAAAACAGTATTCATAAACGAATTTTAGCTTAACAAACCTTCGCTAACAGTATTTTAACTTGACATTATTTAAAAATGGATGGTGCCTTCTTTAAACCAATTTTAAACCTATTTTAAGGAAAGTTAACACTCTATATAAAAAATGAACACACATTTAGTTGTTGCTACAACCTTCTAAATAGAAATATTCAAATATACAAAATATAACACCAATTTTATACAGGAGTTGCCTACCCGTGCTATACATAAAATAAAACAACTTTTAGGTTATACTTTAGTTCACTTAGTTCAATTAGTAGTTCATATAATTCAAAGACACCAACTCAATTACACCAAATTCACTAGAATCGGTATTTTAACACCATTCTAGTTAAAATAGGTTTAGAAACCGTTTATGAATGAACAAAAGTTAAAACGCTCTCTAAGTCTTAAAATACGTTCTAACTAAAATAGGTTTAGAGAGCGTTTTACAATATTTTTATAAATACAGGTGTTAATCTTTAAACACATTTTACCGGGAAACTAGTTTTCCGACGTTAGGTCCCTTTTCGTAGTCCAGGTCACTATTATATAAACAAAGATTGGACATAGCAACTTCATATTATACCTTGTGTTTTTGAAAAACAGTCAGAGTTAAAAATTAATTAACTTTTTATTAATTAATTAATCTTGTCAATTTGAGACAATTGCTTGGATTGTTCATAAGACGTCAAAAATGATAAATGAATCAAATCTTGCAACGAAAAGCGTTTTGTAATTATAAAAGGAACCATGATGATTGTTTGATATTTGGTGATGATTGTTTCAGACGTCTAGGTTGAAAAAAGCAGGAAACAAAGAGACCATTGCTGATTTTTTGCAATTAATCAAAGAAGATTAATAAAATTTAGTTAAAACAATAAATGTTGATAAAAGATGATGTTGAAAATATTTAGAATAATGATTGTTTAGTATTGGGAAAGATACTTTTTGATGGAATTGAATTGGAAATTATTTTGTTTAATTCAATTAAATTTTTACATTAGTGCTTATTAACATCATTTTTGGTCATAAAAGTTAATTTCATTTGCTTAATGAAAGTTGTTTTTCCTTACCTTGTAACATAATGTTTACTGAACGATTTATAAAACTCAAGTTACTACAAGCTCTGAAAGCAAAATTTTAAAATTTATTAAAATATAAAATGATGTCTCGATATGTTTGAATTTGAAATTCTGATTTTTGTCATTGGAATCATTATCAGTTCATAGGAATCATTGATCAGTTATTTATAAATTAATTATTTATAAAAAGGGAATTTTAAAAAAGGTGTTTGTTCATTAAAGGAAATTTTGTATTGTAAACTATAATATGAAATCATAAATATTAAAAATATAAAGAAACAATAAGGATAAATACCCCAAAATATTGGAAATCACTGGAATTTTTAAGAAATTACTAGATTTTCTTGTAAATCTCGAAAATCCTTGAAATCCGGAATTTTGTGTTTTGTGATTTTTCGAGATATTTGCTCCTTATAGGAAGGGGTCACACATCTAAGAGGGTCAACCTGTTAATTGAAATACTGAAAAATATAATAATTATTACTCGACAAAATCATAGAAACATTTAATGACAAACAAAAATATTTATTTATACTTTTACGCTTTTCCTCAATTTTAGCTGCCAAATAGCTGTAACAGAAAAACCAGTACAAACTAGAACACAGTCGTAATAGCTATTTGGCTGTCACACAAAACAATAATTTGTAACCGGCAGCCAAAGCAACAGATTTTATTTTCCGTGAAAATATGAAAATTCACGAGGAAAGACAATCTTAACTCATTTTTACCATATTGAAGCTTTGGAAATGTGATAGTTACTGTTAGCGAAAAGTATAGCTACAGTTATCGCCGTATAAACAACTCGCTTAGAGATGGGTGATCATTGTTCGGGTTCATGGCATATCATGCCAAACAATATTTATCATAAATACGATCAAAAATCGAACAAAATGTCATAAAATTCTGCACACTATAAATTTTCCGTGCAGATGTTCTTTTATTACAAAGGTAATTGAATTTCTACCCCTTGTTATTTGGTTTCTAGAATCTGTTTGTGCGTTAAATGATTGTGATAAATTTGATAAATTACGCAAAAAAAAATAAAAAGCCGAATATATTCGTAATTATATATCTATATTTAATGGGTAAGCTAGAATAATCATTAATTAATATTTATATTTACATTGCATCAAGCATTTACTAAATTACTTTATTTGAAATTTACTATATCGGATACCGAAATGATTAGATAATAAATTGTACATTATTTAATAAAATTGGGCCAAAGTGTTTCGCAATGCTAATTAAAAAATAGAAAAAAGAAAAAACGAAGTTAAAAAGCGAAAAAGTGCGCAAAAATGAGCTTATAAAATCCCTGTAACCGCATGGGTTGGCTACCCTCTTTATATTGTATTTTTAATTAGCATAACGTATTAGGGTATTTATTTTATTTGAAGTGAACTCACACGTTACTATATTACGTTACTAAGGGGATGCATACGATTCTCAACTACCACTATAAATTTACTTTAATTGATGTCGTCAACTTTGCTAATGTGCTACCATTTATTTACATAAACTAACTGGTTAAAAGCTCAACTTGCAATTGCTCGCGAAGTGGCTGCTTTATGACTTCAGGTTGTGCAATAAATAGAATTTTTGCGGAAGATAATTATTTATTAGTTTGCCATTAAATTACACTCGAAATAGATTAGTCGGAATTAATTGTAATTCGTTCAATTTTAATTGCAAATTTTGGTAGGCAAAATGCTTAAATCATCGGCTTATCTTTGTGGTAATTTGCATTCTTTTTGTTTGATTACAAGTCTGGAATCGTTTCCAAAGTCCGATTGAGAACACTAATGCGAGTCATTTATAAGCATTGAATGTGCACATAACCTCTATATATCAGAAAGCAATCGGGAAAATCGCTAGAGGGCTTTAAAACATTCTGATGATCGTTCGAGCGTGATTTACAACAAAAACTCAGCTTTCTTTGTTATCATCTTATAAAACTGCTCTAGTTGCTATCAATTTTAGATACCTAATTGGCTTTACTTATTTTTATTAGAGAAGTTTGTTTGTTTTTATATTTCCAATGATTTATTTTATGGATTCGTTAAAATATTGCTCGTAAAATTATAACAAAATCCAAAATGTTTTCAAAATACAAAGCCCACTTTACTTTTCCGATACATTAAAAAATCTTTTGCCATGACTCTATTTGCAATTTAATGTGTCAAAACATTAAATTTAAAAAGTTTAAAATCAAATAATTGTCAATAACTCTTCACCACTTGCCAAATAGCCTATTGTTAAATAGTAACCCCTTAGGTGTCTGAAGTTGTACTGATGAATTGCAACAACTTAAAAATGAATTGATTGCTGATCAAAAACGACAGATGGTCACCTGCTAATATAACTTGTATAAATACGGGGTAGCTTTAAATAGGTCCAATATCAACAAACCATTGAATTATAATAGGTGGCCATAAAATTTAGCGCTTAATTAGGGTTGGGGTGGTGCTATTGTCATTTCAACTATATTTGCAGACACATTACTGATGAAAATGTTAATCTTAAATTATCACCAAATTCAAATTGTCCTTTCGTATGTAATGTAATTAATATTGTACCATACGTGTCAACAATTATATTAAAATTTTCAAATTCTCCCAATTTTACTGCGACATCATATTGTGCTGGACGTCCATCATTGATTTTTTTTATTTTCTGTTTAAAATATTTATTATTATTAAATAATATTTTGTATATAGAAATAATATTTGTTTTATATGAAGTGCCTACTATTATTTGTTGTAGATACACTTATTAATTTTTAATGTTGATGTTAAATTCAAAAATAAAAGCTTTACGTAGATATATGGAGTTAATTTCTATTATACAGAAGTAATATCTGTTATAATATGTAAATAATTTTTTATCTATAATACAAACAGAATAAATACAAATAAATTTTACGTTATACAGGGTATGATTTAAAATTCGTTTATAAAAATAAAAATATCGTAATAATACCGCTGCACTAGAAGAATTGTAATACCAGTTAAAAATTAATAAAAGTTTTGAAAAAAGCAGTTTAAACAGTAAACAGTAATACAGATTACACAGTACAGCATTCTTTGTATACTTATGAGGACCTTTAGTACAATTTTGAGTAATCTGATTTATTTATTGCATAGAATATACCTCAAAGACAGTCACGGCCTGACTGCTAAACCAAAATCCCTAGTTCGACTCCGGACGGAGTAAAAATTGTATTCTGTCCGTCTTCCCTCGGCAGGCAATGGAAAACCACCGAGATATCTTCGTCTGAAGACGAAGTGGTCATTATGCTCTTACGAAGTACAAAGAACTCTAAGGTCCAGTTGTATAAAGCTCAGGTAAATGTTAAACCAGGATCAACTTAGTTTTGATCCAATAAGGCCCAGTTTTTCAATCGTAAGTTAACCTTAGGTTAACCCAAATTTAAAGGTTAACTTAGATTTCTGACCAATGAGGTAGTCATAAACGTAGGTTAACCCTGAAATTTATATTAACTTACGATTGAAAAACTGGGCCTGAGAGTGCTTGAATTAAAAGTTAACCCTGGTTTAACTTTGATCCAAGGTTGAACTTCTGTTGTACAACTGACTCTAAGAGAGAGAAAAATATTCCTCAGAGATGCAAAATCAAACATATAAAAAATTAAAAATTTTAAGTTAATCTACTAAAGCCTAGTTGACCAAAGCTCAGGAAGAAGTTAACTGCAAATGTCATAAAAAAAACATTCGACTTAGCATGGTTAAATATACCACATTTAAAAAAAGTCGACTTTTTAAAGGCAAATATATTTTTGCCTATATATCGTAATATGTCGTGTTCCAAAATTCAATTTATATTTTTAATTTTTCTTATTGTGAAGTTGTCATTAAAACAATTCAACTTAGCATGATTAAATACGTATCTATATTATGATTATGATGATTATAACTTTATATTTATTTTTATAACAAATTTTAAAAAAGTCGACTTTTAAAGGCAACTGTATTGTTGCCTGTATATTATGGTATTCCAAAATCCAATTTAGATTTGTGATTTTTCTTATTGTGAAATTGATTTTTTATATAAAACTTGTTCGTTTGAAAATTTTGTATTTTCTTGCTTTCCCACCACTAAGTTGGCATTGTGAGAGTGGCGAGGGAAAGCCGGTCTTTTGCCCAAAATAGTTTTGTGATATTTAAATTGCGAATTTAGTTCTACGATTTTGTATTTCACTAATAAACTTATTCTTTTGAGTAAATTGAGTTTTGATTTATTTGGAGTTTATTTGTCTCAGATTTGGTCAATATTTAGGATAATTTTGAAAATCGTTTGTAATCGATATGGATCTATAAATTGAGTAGTTTTGGATTAAAATTGAATTTGAACGAGGATTTGGAATTTTTTGAAAATTATATGAATTGGTGAAATTGTAATATTAGCAATTAAGATTGTACGAGGATCGAAAATTAAATTAGATTATCATTCGCATCTGAGAAAGTTATTTTTCAGATATCATGTTCCTATTTTATGCAAAGCAAATTTGTTTAAAAAAAAAATCAGTAGCACTACAATCCCAGAGTGGGTCTTGACTGACTACTTTGTTTATTGAGAAATTAAATTTGGATGTACATTAGAGTTTAGATGTACCAACTAGCTTAACTGCATCTATTTTGAAGAAATGAAATTTGTTCAGAGGTGCCTATTCGGAAAATTTCGACTTAGAAAATATCACTGCAAATAGACCAGAATATAATATATTCTGGTAGAGAATATGATGCGAAGGAGGTTTGGCGAAACTAAATGCATTTTTCACTTAGTCCGCGTCCGGACACCGTCATTACGGCGATTCCAGTTCGGCACCGTCATTTCGGCGATTCTGATTTGGCGACAGTCAATTCGGCACCGGCATTTCGGTGATAGTAAGTTCGACTACGTCGATTCGGTGACGAGAGATATACTTTTAGTTTATTCAATTCATTCTTCTAAATTTAAAATCTAAATATACAAAAAAACCTTAGTACGGACGCCTATGGTTTTTTGAACTTAAAAACCCGTCGTTAAATTTGGTTATCTCCCAACCTCTCTTAAGTGGATCCCTTCTTTTGTTATTTGCTCCTTTTCAATAATACTTATTGTATTAATCTTTCCTTGGTTTCTCCCATTTCAATACAATTCAGCCTTTTCAATTAAATTATACAGTTTTCCATAAGTACTACTTATTTTTTCAAAAATTTCAATTAGGCATTTTGAGTTGAATTTTTTAGTCAGTTGAGTTTGAGCGGTGGAACAGTCTCTTTTGTGTAAATAAATATTAAATTTTTTGCTTAAAAAGTATATATATGATACCTGTGATGCATGTAAAATCAGAATTTAATTTAAAAATAAAAAATACTTTTTAAAAATATTTTTAATAAATTTTAACACTTAAATAAATTTCCCGTCGCCGAATTGACGTAGTCGAATTATCTGTCACCGAATGGAAATCGCCGAAATGCCGGTGCCGAATTGGAATCGCCAAAACTAGCATAGCCAAATTTCGGGTCGCCGAATTGACCGTCGCCGAATATACGGTGCCGAATCGCTTTCGCCCAACTGCGGTTGCCGAAACGACGTGTACCGGTCCGCGTCGTATCTCCAAAACGATTTGGCGTACAAAAAAAATGTATAAGACCTTTAATGTAGATAATTTACAGATGTACAAGTTTTATAATAGGTGTTGTTCACGTTTGGGTCATAAAAACTGAGTTAATCGCGAAACCGCGGTTTCCGCGATCTTCCGACGCGGTTTTCACGAAATACTCCAGGTGTATCGTAGCGTATCTATCAAGCGTTATTCAAATCGTGCAAATCAACACAATAAAAAAAAATTTTGTAGAACACAAATTTAGCACAGAGGTCAATTTTACAGCTAAAACGCCTGGACTATTAATCAGTTTATTTTATTTATTGATCAGTAAATTTTTGCAATTTAAAATTCTATTTTTTAATAAATCAATTTTAAAATTATACAAAATTAATGTCTTCAAGGTTTTACTGGCAACATTTTATAACTTAGATACTGATCTTTAACCCGATAAATGCCAGCTTTAAAAAAATAGGTTAAAATCAGAATTAGGTAGCTATTATTTGACAAAAAACAAGAAATTACTGTGGTTTGGCATTACAGATAATATTGACAAAAATAAAAATGAAGGCTCCTTTTCAGCATGTTTTTGTATAATTAGTGCGTAGTATATGTTTTTAAAATTAATTTAAATCGGACAATAAATAATATTACCAAAATTACAGCTTGAGCCGTTTTTTTTCTGAAACAGCAGCCTCTATGAATAAATTTCACACCCAAAGATTCTAAAAACACTACTCGTGTGCTGCGCGTTGACTTAGTTTAACCCTGGTTTAAGTCCAAACAAATTTTCCGAAAGTCGGCCGAAATAATTAAGTTGTACCAAATGATTACAATAATTATATAATTTTTTATAAAAAGAATTCGTTTTTTATTATTACAAAATTAGATTTCATGTTAATAATTACTTAAATGAAAATTATAATAAATTTAATTATAAAATGTTTCACTTTTCGTTCTTCTTTTTTTTTATTATCTTCGCTTTTGTTAGAAATTGCTCAATTCATTCTAATTATGTGTTTTGCCGTAAAAAAGCGCTTATAATTAAATAAAACTAAAAAATGGTTGTCTATAAGCTTTGTACTAAAAATGGTAAAAATCGTTCATTTTGAAAGTAACTTGATACAATTTAATTTAAAATTGTATTGAATAATGATGTACTATACCGAAACATTTTAACATGATTTTATTTAAAGATAGATGATTTAAAGATAGCAGTAATAAGTTTGCCAATGCGGAAGAATATTAATTCAAAAATATTGGAAAAATAAAATTGATTGCAGCACGCTATCCGCATCCAGCTCTTTGCTGTACATTTGCACGTAAGCTCCAACAAAAAAAAATCAGTTTGAAAATGATACAAAAATGTTATTTGTCTATCCGGTTGTTTTAGGAATGAAGCTGTTGAATGCACGTTTCGCTAGATAATTTTTCGATTCTGATTTTAATTCAAGTTAAAAGCATTTTGACGAAAGTGATGTGAAATAAATTTTGAGCCAAACGTTCTTCGGGAGATTTCAAATAAAAGCCAATTACAACTCTACTAATATTTTTACAAGCGATTAGCATGTAAGGGGGAATACTTGATGCAATTATTTTTATTGAATGTTATTTATTTTCCTGCAAGCATGCCAAAGAATTCCTTAAATGGATTATGCAATTATTATATTGAGCAGGCATTACTTTAAAGCGGTCGTCGTTCGCAATAAAACTATAAACGCAAACAGTAATTTTTAGAAAAACACAAAAATTAAATTAGGAAATTGCACTTGTTTTAATGTTAGTTAAAGCAGTTAATTTGAGCATTTACAAATACACAATTAGTTAAACCGATAGATCTGTGCGATGTGAAAAAGGTTAAAATCGTCTAAAACGAGTTAACATTTCTTATGACACTTGTACAGTGGAACATAGGTGTCGGCATTTACAAGATTAATCCTTATCGACATATTAACAAAAGAGGGTAAAATTAGGGGTGTCGTTAAATGTATTAGGATATTAAATTATCATGACAATGGCACAATCAGAGGGTTGTAGTGATAAATATACTACAAACATACGTCCCTTCTGGCCACAGGTTTTATACGCAATATGGTGACAAATTAGAGACGGGTTCGCTCATGAATAATTAAATAAATAGCTACAATTTTTGCTTCTTAAAATCACAGCAAAAAGTCATAAGTGAAATGAATAATTGTTTAAATTTTTTCAGGATGCGCGCCAGGACATGCAATATTGGGAAAAACGAGAAGACCAAGGACGGCGTTCACGTCGCAACAGCTATTAGAACTCGAAAAACAATTTCGTCAAAATAAATATCTGTCCAGACCAAAGCGATTTGAAGTTGCAACAAATTTAATGCTTACAGAAACGCAAGTAAGTTATCCATATTTTTTATCAACATTTTATGTCGCCCGGGATTTAATAAACTATTGCTTGAGTGTATACTCAAAACTACTTTCTTCGTGCTGAAAGTTATGGGAAAGCTAAGTAGAAATTCAAATAAACAGACAGAAGTCATATTTTAGGATTGTAATGACTAACTGCTGAAAATGTGACACAAATTTATCATGTCTGAGCGCTTTCCCGATCCTGTTGGTTTCTTTAAGTGGGCGGGACACAAGAATAATCGTTATTTCATACAAATTTGCTAATTTTAATTAAAAAGTGTTTTGTAATCGCTAATGAGAATATTTCTCGTGTTTAGGTAAAGATATGGTTTCAAAATAGAAGAATGAAATGGAAAAGAAGTAAAAAGGCACAACAGGAAGCCAAAATGTCCAAGGACGAAAGTGCCAGTGAAAAAAGACAATCTTTAAATCCTCCGTCTCCAAATACTAAGCCAACTTCATCTACCATTCAGGATGACACTACGAGCCTTCCGCCCAGCGTGGAAAACCAAAACGAGATCCGACGAATTCAAGAAAATGAAACTTTGTACCGACCCTACGTGGTGTAAATAATTTAGATACAATTTTTAAAATATTTTACGTGAGTTTCCAAAATAAAACTACATGTCATTTTGCAGTATTATATTTTTATATTAAAAGACGTTAATTAAAATAATTACTGATAATTATATTTATCAGGTGGTTTACCTAATGTAATCTCAAATTTTGTGATTTTGTAAAGTAAAATAATATTTAATGAAAACATCTTTGTAAATATAACATTCTTCGATTGAAATGCAAATGTTTGAATGTTTTGTAAAATATACAACAATTTAGTTTAAACGACAAAATTTTGTTTCTACCTCAATGTGTCATTGTGAGACAATTGTAAATATTTAAAAGTTCCTATATTCTGTAAAAATGTACAATGTATTAATAACTAAAATAAATATTAATAATTTTATTAGTTTTTAATTTTAAAACAGTGGGGTACCTAAGTTGCTAACTTGCATTTAATTTAAATGTTCCTAAATATAACAAATTTAATTCAAATAACGAAAATCTCCAATAAGCAAATAATTTAAATTTGTTCAATGGTGTTAATCACTGTTTAATTTAGCAAGTAGGTAGGTATTACAGTAAACAACGATTTATTTATGCAGCTAGGATTTATTCGGTGGGCATAATACTTTTTAAATTTTAATTTTATGTTACCTAAATTTACATTTCTATTTAAAAGTTAAAATTTTGTAATAAATTAATATACCCACAGGTATTTTTTGGTTTGATCATATTTCACTTTAGTCTTATTTTTACCATAATGACCTAAAATTTAATTTAAAAACTAAATCTGATAAAAGTATATTCTTTCTGGAACTGAGCGTCGTTGAGCAACAAAATAGCTCACTGTTTAGTACCAAAACGTCTTCCACCCAAAACTAATATATATGGTCGGATATGTTCTGATTTTCTCAATTTTAGAGAACTGTCCCTATAATAAGGTTAGTTTTCCTTCTTGATCAACTAAATCTTAGTTTCTAATCCAGCAAATTATGTATTAGCCTGATTAGTCTGGTTTGGTAATAGACAGGGCCGGCCGTCGAGAAAAAATCGGAGCTCTGGGGTACCTACATATGCCCCCCTCATATTTTAACTTATTTGTTGGTTGTAACTTTTCTCAGATTTCACGATTTTGATTGAAATCCGGGCCCCCCAGAAACTCCGGGCTCGGGGGAAATCACCTCCGACCCCCCCCCCTCTCTCGTGGAGGTTAAGTCCAATATCTATGGAAGAGATATCCAAATTAAACTTCACTAAAAAATTTTTTGTATTTTGTTAATAGTCCCTCGAGGTTATTTATAAATATGAAATAAAAATTATACTTAAAAAATGCAAATTCATCTGGAGCATGATTTAAACTAATAGATTTTTGTGATTTGATCATATGAACCGATATATCAATAAATCGGTTAAAATAAATAAAAAAAGACATTTTTGTTAAGCAGGTTTCCAACCTCTATTCGAAGCTGATAGAATTCAACAGATTTGCATTGCGCAATGGTTACTAATTTAAAATTCCGGTTTTTTGATTAGCAGGATATTTGCAACTTAATTGGTCCATTTGGTACTGAATTTTAGATTAGTTATTCAATTAGTTATTCAATCTAAAAAACCTGACGATCTAAAAATTCCCACACCTGTGCAAAGAAGGTTGGAAACCTTCAAAATAGACTTTCCTCAAAAATTAAATGCCGAAGACGACGACTGCCGAAACCAGTCTACATAAAAAATAAATTTAATTTTCGAGGAAAGTGTATTTTTTATTTTTTTTTATTATTTCAAATAAATACAATATAACTCTAATAAAGATATTCGCTAATTGCGTAGCTCCTACATTCGGATCTATAAAATGACAATGATATAAATAAAACCTTTGCAAATGTTTCAAATTAAATTCTCAGAGAAAACATATACATTCTGTATGTGGACAATGGCGATCTGCATTAAAACAAAACAAAAAGGGCAGTCTAATTAGCCAATAGAAGTAAAGGATTTTATAAAATCAGGGATGCGGAATTAATTTCAGCAAACCGAATTAAAGATAACAGAGATTTAATTTTATTTCAAATACTGAAATTTTAAATTTCTTTATTTATTTCTTTATTATAATTTTTTTTTTATTTTTTATTTATAAATTTCTTTATTTTATCTAAAATGATTTAAAATTTTTAAGAGTTAAAGTAGGTATACAGTCCAGTGTTTTTAAATATTTTTAAAAATAATAATAATTTTTAAATATGAAAAATTAATTTGTATATAGCCGTACAAAATGGAAAATGGTGATAAAATAATTAATTAAAATAATTATACGTTTTCCAAGTTATCGCATTTATCCAAATTTATTCCATCTAATTAAATCGTCTCCAAAATTGCCTCACCCACAAATTTACTACCAAACATCCGCCAAAACTCGTCCAAATCGGAACAAAAATAATTACTTGCGCAAATCAAAACTATTTATTCACATGAAATCAAACCATCTCCAATCAAGGACGCAAACTATAACAAAATTAGCGGAGACTTCCGCAAAACGCGTCCGTCCACTTTGACAGACCCGGCAAAGGCAGATTTCTCAAAAAATGTTACTTGGGTTAACAATTCTACCAATTCAATCCAACAAAATATTGGCCCCAACAATTATTCAAATATTTACATGAAATTAAATAATTTAAACCAAAAATTTTAAACGAACAAAATTCCAAATTAAACAAAAATTTAAATTTCAAAATTCAAAATTCAAAAAATGGATTTTGAAACACAACTATTTTCAGATAACAGTTTATTTGTTTTCGTTTTAAGTAAGTTCGTTTTTTCCAAATTTTCCGTTTATTTATATCTTGAAGTTGGCTTACCATTTTGTTAAAAAATTAATCTGACGAGAGCTATAAGCAATTTATTGATCCTGAGGTTGCCTAACAAACGAGTATAGCAAGCATGAAATTGATATTTTCTTTCTAATTATTGTAAATTGTTCGACTTGGCGTCGGCGGTTGGCAGTAATTTTACAAAGAAAGAAGAAGAAAATGGTCTTACAACAGAGCGTCTCCGATATTTTGCGATTTTGAGTCCCAAGTTTTAGTTTCTTTTTGAAAGTTGGATACCTAATTCATTGGACCATTTGGAAGGAAAATATTAATTTGATTAGCTAAATTTAAATAAAATCGCTATGATTATAAAATTTAAAAAATAAAAATTGCAAGGTAACGTAAAAATCAAACTGATAGCGGCGTGTGTGTCGTTCATACCGCCGCAATTAAGCGTTCCATTTGCAATACCAATGTGTAGTAAATTTATGTTGATAATTAGAATTGGTTTTGAAAAGATTTATAGCTGGATTTATTTTTTTCTAAAATTTTAATAGAATTAATAAGAGTCTCATGCTTTAAAATAACTGGCATAAAATTTTTAGAAATACTAAATGATTTCTTTATAAAATAACAAAATGCGAAAAGAGATAGAAGATGAAGAATGTAGTAATTATTACTACTTGATTGCCCAGGTTTTGCAGAGTTTGTCAGCACCCCCCCCCCCCGCTTTCTAAAAGCCTTACGTATTTAATGAACGGCTCTTAGTTATGAATGTGGTTTTTGTAGTATATCCATTAAATAAGCGTTCTTCATTTTTTTATAAGGGTAGTAAAAAGACTTGAAATTTTTTGAAATGTAACTTTATCTGGAGTGAAGGTCAGTGAAAAAAGAGCGTCTTTACCTAACACCCTCTCCGCGAATACACCCCATTTCGCCGCCTTACATTTCGCCGCTTTTCATTTCGCCGCCATCTTATTTCGCCGCCTTTGGCTAATAAAGGTCGGGGTCAGCTTATTGAGAATTAGTAGGAGTACAACGGGGCTACGAGGCGATTTAATAAGTTAAAAGCTTATTAAACTGTTGGCATTTAATTTTAAAAACCGCAGAATTATTTTTTATGGTAGATTCGTGTATTGCCATGGTTGTCTTTGTCAAATTCGACTCTGCGCTACCCTGCGCTCCGGTCCCCTCCGCTCCTGACGCTCCGAGCCGTTTTGCCAAAGACTAAACTAATTGAAAATATCCCTGAAGACCGAAAGAACTCGCCAAAGGTAGAACTCGAAAAAGGTGAAACTCGTAGAAAACGTGAATATCGTTTTGTAACAGCAACCTGCGGACGGATCCTGGGTTTTAAAAAAATGTAGCTTTTCAACGCCGATCTACATACATTTCACAAAATTATGCAATTGCAAAATCAAATTAAAAATAAAATTGCGGCGAAATAGAAAAAAAGTGGCGGCGAACTGAGAAGCGGCGATTTTATAGGCGGCGAAATAGAATGGTACTAGGCGGCGAAATGGGGTGTTACCCTCTCCGCTATTGCTAACTTTTTACTGTTTTGCACTCCGGGGTTGCTTTACAAAAATTAATAAAAATAATTAAAAATTTGCCTACACTGAGAAAAAAGACTTGTCGCTCTAACAAAGCTATTAGTAGCTATAGCCTCAACTGAGTTTTGTTTTGCTGCTATAACAAATTTTTTGTTGCTGCAACAAATTTTCTGCTGCCATAACTAAGTAGTTGTTTTCTATTCAGTAAAAAAAATTTGTTGGTTTAAAAAATTTTCTTTTTATTTGAATTTATAAAAGTTGTTCTTTTGACTGATTCAGCTGATTCAAGTTTAGAGCAGGGCGGGTGCCGCCCCTTTTGCACATTTCTTTTTACCGGAATCTCTTATATCTGCTTATACTGGGTACTCTTCAGGATCTTTTATGTACCGGTTTGTCACATCAGCTACACTTCGGACACAGTCCATCCGAGAACTGCTCCAGACGACAGAAACTTATTGATATGAGCCTCATTAGCGGAATAAATTAACACTCGATCCTTCCATTCTCAGTTTGGTTATTCGTTTTTCAAGTCTGAAATCAAAGAGAGAAGAATATATTTTAATATGTATACTACAATCAATGGGCCAATAGGATACACGTACTATGTATTGCTGTTTTTACTTATGCTATTCATATAAGAGGCTGTTCACAAATTACGTAACGCAATTTTTTGACGTTTTTAACCCCCCCCCCATTGTAACAGATGATAACAAATTGCGAGACCCCCCAGAAGAATAACGTAACAAAAGTTAAAACAATTTTTATTTATAACTTTAACTTGAAAATAAAAAAAATAATTAATAAATACGCGAACTTGTTAAAATGTAATTGTGTAATGTGTTTAAAATATATGTATCTATTACACAAATTTTAATTATTATCATTCTTGACTGGAAACTCTTTGGGTTAATTTATCAAATTAATGAAAATTTAATATCTAGAAAAGATATCAAATTTTTTGGTTACGTAACATTTTGATTTACATTTTTGGTTAATTTATCAAATTAATGAAAATTTAATATCTAGAAAAGATATCAAATTTTTTGGTTAAGTAACATTTTGAAAAACACCCCCGCCCCCCACCGTAACAAATCGTAACAAATTGTCAATCCCCCCCTAATGCCGTTACGTAATTTGTGAACAGCCCCTAAACTAATTGGTTCTCCCTCTGTTGGACAGATCAATTCAAATTGTGTGTGATTGGCTTTAATTTCTAGTTGAAGCCATAGCCGTCCATAGAAGGGGAGGGGGCAAAGAGAGCAGCTGCCCCCTCCCCGGCTTTTTAATTAAACTTTTAAATTTAATTTCAGTTAATTTAAATTTTGTGGAGCAAGGCATTACTGAGAAAAAAAATTTTTTTTTAATATTTATAATAAAAATTTTTTTTTATTTTGCCCTTCCCTGAATGAGATCCTTTGGACGCCCATGGTTGAAGCTGTAGTATTGGTACCCTGGTTTTATCAAAGATTTCAAATCATTGCTATTAAATTTTTGAATAAACTTTTCAAGTCAGAATTAAATGTTTACCATAACAAGGACCTCAGTATTAATTGTTCTCGATCTTTTTATATCATGCCAGGGTCACAACTCGATTACAACAAGAACTAATAGTATGATGCCGTCTCTAAGACATTTATCGCTAAGACAGAAGTATCCGGTGTAAATGCACAATATTTTTGGTTTAATATCTATTGGTTTATTTTTAGACTTCTTAAAAATTTTAAATAAAAAATATCAGATCCTACTGTATTTTAAAATTAAGTACTTAATTCAAATTACCAACCTAAATTTTTCTCTATAAGTAAGTTAGTATCAACGACAATATTATTTACTCTCCACAAATTGCAAAAATGGAAACTTTATTAGAACAACAGAGAAATTTTCATGAAGAAAGAGAACGCGTTATTAATGCGATGGTGCAAGTCACCTTACAGAAAAAAACAACCGGTCGGGAAATTATTAATTCGGATCATAAACAAAAGTATTTATTGGATCGATATTTCAATAGCACCAATCGATTAATCGAGCTGTATGAAGATAAAGAAGGCTTCAAAAAAAGCGAATTGCAAGATTTGGAAGAAGCAAAAGAGTTTGACAATGTTGACAAGTTTTACAAGTATACTTTTGATAAATTTTATAATAAATTGAAACAGGTAAAAGATTTCCATAAAACTCACCATAATGAAGTAAGTATACCATTGTCTGTTGAGTTTAATCAAATTTTGAACCTTGAAGAGAATGCCACCAAAGATGTTGTCGAGTTTTCCGATGAAGAAGGTTACGGAAAATTTTTAGATTTGCATGAATGTTTCGGTTTGTACATTAATTTAAAAGGAATCGAAAAAATCGACTACATCACCTACTTAACCAGTTTTGATAATCTCCATTTGATACCAAAAGAAAGCAAATCTGCACCATATCGAAAATATATCGACAATCTTCTTAAATATTTATCTGGATTTCTGGAACGCACCAAACCATTATTGGATTTAGAAAGCGACTTACGTAAAGCAGAAGAATATGTATTGCAAGAGTGGGATGGTGGAAATGTAAAAGGCTGGCCAAAAGACATCAATTCAGTTTTAACCAATTCCGGAGCACTTTTAAATCTGACACCATATAATAGTCAGGAAGAGTTGGAAAAATTAGGGTTGGACCGCTTAAAGTCAGCTTTATTAGCTTTAGGTCTAAAATGTGGTGGCACGTTGCAGGAAAGAGCCCGAAGGTTGTGGGCAACAAAAACGGCAACATCGCTTAATCCTTCTTCAGTTGCCAAAACTAAGCGAGGCAATTCGGAAAAATATAAACTGGAAATGGCGTGCATAGAAGCAAAAATCTATAAATTAGCAGCATTACTTTCTACGCAACGAAGTGCTACTAAAGAAAATGTCCAACGGAAACAGGCCAGAGCCAATTGCGAAATGGACGATAGTGAAGACGATGACGATGAAGAAGAAATGGTGGATTCTGATGCAGATGATGTACCATATAATCCAAAAAATATACCGTTGGATTGGGATGGCAAACCAATTCCGTATTGGTTGTACAAATTGCACGGTCTGAATTTAAGTTTTACGTGTGAAATATGTGGGAACTTTGTGTACAAAGGGCCTAAGGCTTACGAAAAGCACTTTGCAGAATGGAGACATGCACAAGGGATGCGGTTTCTTGGGGTACCAAACACCGCGCATTTTGCCAATGTCACCCAAATAGCAGATGTTTTGGCGTTGTGGGAAAAAATAAAAACAAAAACGAAACTTGAATTGTGGCAACCAGAAGATGAAGATTTTGAGGATTCGAACGGAAATGTAATAAACAGAAAATTGTATATTGATCTACAACGGCAAGGATTATTGTAGTGAGTATTAACAGCACTTTTTTGGTAATTATTACAATAAAATTTCATAGTACGAGTAAAAGAAGTTTTTTAATCAAAATTGTATCAAATATAAGTTTTCTTGAATTTCTAACTATTTAGTCGATTCCAATTTACATAACGTTCATAATGGAAACAAAACGAGCTTAAATGTAAGTTAGTTTGTTTCTCTTCTATCGAATTGTATGTATTACAAGTCCATATCGCTCTTGATGCAATTTGCTAAAAGGTTTTGTCTAAAGTGGAGTTCTCGCTTAACTTAACAACTGATTCGCTATCATGTTTTTATGTATGAGGTATAGTCGATGAAAAATTTTTGAGTTTTTACACTTTGATTTTGGATGTTGTCTTTTAATGACATAACGCGTCTAGGCACTTCAATTAAAAATAACAGTTTTACGTTCGCATTTTCCAATTTGGATTAGAAAGTAAAAATTTAACGACCTTTAATTGCAGTTGGGAAATATTCAAAAAAAAAATAAAATAATTTTTTTTAATTAAAAATTTATCAAAAATAAATTTTGAATTTTGAAAAGCAACAGTTTTTTAGGTGTAATACTGAAACTTTTGCGTAAATACGAACTTCAATCTTTAAATTGAACGAATTTTTAGACGACAGCTTTTTAATCTTACTGTACCGAGAAACAAGCTCACTAAAGCAATAAATTATGAGTTTCTCGACCAAAATTACGAAGATTGGGACCAATCTAAAACTTTTCAACCAATCAGTAGACGGCATTACTCCTTCCACGAAAAACACGATCAGATCACCCTCTCGGCTCAATTGTTTTACTTTTGCTTTATTTACTTGCCGGCGGTGACGCCAAGGGTTTTCTATTTCTCATAGATAATCTTGGAAAAGTTGATCAACTTTGTCTTAGAAATTAGTTGTATCGTCCAATTTACATAATGAGAGACGTAAAATTAAATCATTGTTTAGATTTTCGAATTAAAAAATTAAGAAAAGAAAATTTTTCAATTAACTAACAATAATTTATAAAAATCCTTATTTTAAATTTTCCTTGCTCTCTACTGAAATGCAAACCTGAAACTTCGCGGCTTTGACGGAAAAGTCGTGCTAATTCAAGTACTTAACCGGAGTCAACATTGCTTAACTTTGGTGTGCTATAATTGGAACGAGCTTTCTGCTCGATTAATCCAGTTTAGAATATTTAGTAAAACTTCCAATAGCGGAAAATTATATTCTGTGCCGACATCACTTTTGGCCTCCTTAGCAAAAATATATAATTGATAATAAATTAAGAAACTTAATGAAATGAAAAGATGGAAAAGTTTAAAAATTATTTTAACGATAAATTTAGAAATACCTACAGTATCATCGAAATTAAGGCAAGTTAACATTTTCCTAATTCGATAAAATCAATTGAAGCCCGAAGATGTTTCGAAAACAGGAAGTGTCCGGAGCGGATCTTGATTGGTAATTGTTTCCCCGCAGCTTGAAGGGACCAATCAAGGAGCGAGAGTAGTGGCGCGGAAAACGGCACTCTAGTTCTACTTCTGTAGAATAACAATGGCATCGCTTACCAAGTTTTAAGCATTCAAGCTCAAATTTTAGGAATATAACTTCTCAAGTAAAACGATCTTCTCATCTTTTCAATATTGAATATTAAATAAATCGCCTAAAAAGCATCCGCAATTTAAATTTTTAAAACTTGAACTACAGTTTCAGGAATTATGAAAAATATTAAATTACATTATGCCGTTTCGTCAAAGCGCAATTAGATTTAATATTTCGGATTTTGAAAGTTTAAACAGTGTTTGTCGATTATTGTAATTAAAATTATTCAATTTTTATTCCATTAATTTAAAATTCGTATGATTCGAAAAAATATGCGATTACAATAACCGGCATGTTATGTAAAACTGTGTGTTCTTTATGCTAAGTAATTTACATTTATTGACAATAAAGATTCCAGCGACATCTCTAAAAGAGCGTCTGAAATAGCTTCAATTTTGAGTTTACCAGTTCTGTAAACAAAACTGAAAAAATCGTAAAACAAGTTTAAAATTTACGGAAGCATTTCCTGCCTCTATCCTGTAACTTTACTATTTACAATGGTTTAATTAAGCAACTAGCATAGTAATTAAATAGTTTAGCATTTGTACAACAAAATTAGTACATATAGGTAAATTAAAAAACTATAAATTTTAAAACGAAAAAGTAAATATATGTTTATTATTTAAATTTTTAAGTTGTTCGCACTGTTCAACTTTCGAATTTCCAGTTGCTTTCAATATACATGTCTGATGTCTGTGCTGCGGTTTAGAATCCACGTAAAGTAGTAAGTTCTATTTAATCTGGAAGGTTTAATTGACACTAAATTTACATAGTAGAAAAAATCAATAAGATATAAAAATAAATAAAATATTCCAGTTGAAGACTGAAGTTTCAATACAACCAGGGCCGTCCTTAGGGTGGAGCGAGTGGAGCGGGCGCTCCAAGCCTCGCGCTGAGGAAGGCATCGCACCGCAAGGCCTTACTCTCGCTATAAAAAAGAAATAAAAGTTTTGGTTGACTGAAAATAATATAATATTTCCCAACGCATTTAGTTCGCATAAAGCGCAGAAAGAAGTTTTTCCCACTTGAAACTTATCAAGACAAATGTATAAGATCGTCCATGGGAGGCTACCATCCTAGGAAACGTTATCAATTGAATCTGACAGGACAACCAAAATTTATTTTTAAGAAATTGTTGACGACTTCGCTGAAATGAAAGCGAGTAAAGTACAGTTTACATAAGGCGAGTCTAAGTAAGTTGATAATTATACCAACCCGCAATGGGAGTTTTGCACTTAAACCTCTTTTTTCAGAATATAAGAGATTAAACTTTTTCTTCGTCAAAGTGCTTAAAAAGACGACTTTGCAAGTATAATTTTGCAAAAATTTCCGGGAGAGGACCCCGGGACCCCCCGGGACCCCCCGGTAATTATTGTTAAAAAAGCTTCGCAAAAATGTTTTAATGTTTTGCTCCAGGCCTCGCATTTGCTAAAGACGGCTCTGAACACAACACCAAGGAAATGAATGCCCAATTTCATAAAACTTGTAACAAACCGTTAAATTTAACTAACCAATGGAAATTAACACTCAGTACTGACAAGCCAATAGAAATCATCTGTTTAATTTAACGGCTCGTTAAAAGTTTTATGAAATTGGGCGTGAGTGTCAGATTTGAGATATCTGTAAGTTAACGAATCCGTCCGACAAATTAATCAAGTAACTAATCAAATTTTGGGATTTATATTTTAAATTTGAATTGCGGTTATCTGATTGGTCACTTGATTAATTTGTTGAACGAATTCTCTATCCGATAGATATCTCAGGGTTGTAATAACCTTAAAAATGTTAATTTGGTGGTTGGATCCCCATGTAATAATCTTAAAAATGTTTGTTGATTATTTACATTTTTGTTGGTATCGATTGAGGGGGATCTGGTGGTTGTTTGAATTTAAAGATGGGTTGTCTCAATTTAGATATATTTAATCTTTACACTTAATTATATGTACACTTAAACTACATTGTTAACCTACTTTGTCTACATCCTAACTGCTACTCTTCTACTACTCAACTCATCTACATTTTACTTATTAATATAATATTGTAATAATTATACTTATTCATCACATACCAAGGGGTCATCATACGTTGGCTTCCTTGATATATGAATATTGAATGTGCAGCAAAATACCAATATTGCTACGTTACCACAGGGTGAAGAAATCGGGCATAGATATTATGATTTTAAGATTATTTCAGTGGCGTAACTAGGGGGGGGCGGGGGGGCAGACTGCCCCGGGCGGCACATATTTAGGGGGCGGCAGATCGGCAGATTGCGGTATGGAAAAATTGTGGGTTTGAAAAAAGCTAGAGGATGTGACCTTTTTTTTGCTTTTTTTTTAATTTAAGTAGAATTCTTTTGGTAGGGGGCGGCAAAATATCAGACCGCCCCGGACGGCAAAAGCTCTAGCTACGCCACTGGATTATTTTGGGTCTTGACTGCTTGAGAACTAAGATGTTTACGATATGGCCATAGTTTTTCTTAAAAAATTTTTGCCTGGTCAAAAATCAAAATGTAAAAGAAGAGTTGAAAATTCTTCGTAGATTTGTGTTCTGAAAAATCTGGAATTAATTCGTTTGTGTGACTTTGCAGACTTTGTAGATGCGCAGATTATTATTAGCCAAACTAATCGTGATTTCTAATGGTTTTTTGAAAATATCTCTTACTCAAATTGTGTCTAGATTTTCTAGAAAACCGCAATTTAGTTTTCAGTGCTTTCGAACACACGTAAAGCCGTCGATTTTTTTTCTTCCTGCCGTAATTATGCAGCGTAATACCGTTCTACATGGTTTGCATATCCAAGAATATTCTGTGGTATCTCTTAAAATGTACAAAAAATGCATCAGATGTCTTCAGATGTATCAGATCACTTACGAGTACATGGTTGGTTTTCGCTGGTTGTGAAAAATTATATAAAAACTAAGTAATTACAATATTTCGATAGGTGAGATTTTAACGTGCATAAAAAATTAAGTCGCTCAAGTACATAATCCAAATCAGCTTTCATTTGATATAAATCTGAGCCTCGTTCGAGCGTTTAAAAAAATTGTGAAAAATATTTACTTAATAAAATAAATGAAAGAACAAAAAAAATTTTTTTAATTTTTGAGACTGGGTGATCTGGAAGGAGAGCAAATCTTATACTATTTGTATTAAGCGTAAAAACTAGTAGGATGTTAAACAATTAATTTACTTTGCATCATGAATTGAAAGAGTCAAGTAGTTATTGTCAATTCACATCAAACATATTAATATACAGTAGCAAGTCAGGGAAATTGCATGGCTGAATATTTCCAAATTAAAATAACAATTCCCAAAGAAATTTCAATAACCGCAAACAATATAAACACAATACGAACACAAAGCTAGATTTCCCAAATCGGGGAGTCTGGGGGGTATGGAATACCCTCCAGTACATCGGTGATCGTGTGCAAAAAAGTGTGATGAAGCTTATAAATTTCAAACCGGAAATCTAAGATTTTTTATTTGAAATTCAATAACACATTTTCTTTTTAAAAAAGAAAAAAGAGGGCTACATGTTCCGAAGAAATTTTGTATACAGAACTCGGAAATCCAACGATTTTCATGGATTTTTTAAAATTTCAAAAGAATTCTAGAAGAATTCTAAGAATTTCCGAAAACTTCCAAGGATTACATGGTTATTTCAAGAATTCAATAAAATTTTTGATGATTTCTAAAGAAAGTAAGAAAATATCAAAAATTCGAAAGATATCCCAAAAATTGCAGCAAGTATTGGGATTTTTAAAGAATTTCGAGAATTTCTGATGATTTACAAGGTATTCTGGTGATTTTCAGAAATTTCCAAAAAATTCCAAAAACTTGCAAGACGTGCCAGAAATTTCGAGAGAGTTTTAGGAATTTCTAAAGATTTCCAAATAAGTGCAATTTTCAACAATTTTAACAATTTTTAATGAATTCTAAAGATTTTTAAGAGTTTTCAAAACATTCCAGAGGGGTTATCCAGAGATTTCAGTTTTCGAATTTTCAATTTTGAAAAAATTCTAGGGATTTTTAAGATTTGCAAAGCAAGTAAAAAAATATCAAGAATGCCGAAGATATCCAAAAAATTACAGAGAATATTATGATTTTCAAAGAATTTCAAGAAATTCCGATGATTTACAAGCAATCCGGTGATGTTTAGGAATTTTCAAGAAATTCCAAAAATTTTCAAGATATCCCAGAAATTTTGAAGGAGTTCTAGGGATTTCCAAATATTTCTAAAAACCAGTCCTATTTTCAAGAAATTCAATGATTTCTAACAAATTCCAAAAATTTTCAAGAATTTTCAAAATATTCCAAAAGATTCTTTCAGGGATTCCAGTGATTTTCAAACAATTTCAAGGTTTTGTAAGAAGTTCCGGGAATTTCAACCATCTTTGAAACAAGTGCAATTCCAGAGAATTGCAAAAATTACCATGAATTCCAGTAATTTCCAATAGAATTCTAAACAAGTGTTTACAAAATTTTTGAAATATTTACCTCTTATTTACAGGCTAAACAAATTACTTATTTAAAAAAATTAAAGACCTTACAATTCACAACGGTTAGTTTTAAATATCTTTTTGTTATTAATTTTTAGTAATCGATTACAATTTCAAATTTGGTTTAAACAACAGACTCTAAATTTTCAGATTACATAAGATATGTAAAAGGTGCGTGCATAATTTCTTTCTTCTAGTAATCATATACTATGCTATATTGTCGTGTTCCAAAATCTTTTTTTTTTTAATTTTGAATTTAAAAATTTTATTGTATGGAATTTAAATTTTTATTATGATTTTTTTTTTTAATTCAAATTTCATTTGTTGTTAAATTTTGGTAATTTATAAATATTTTGAATTGTTGTTCCCGCCAACAATTTTGTGTTGGTATGAAAATTTGTTGTAACTTGGCTTTTTGCCGTTTGCGTTAAGCGGAGTGGTCGCTTTTCACGGATGGTCTCCCCGTTAGTAGTTGTGAATTTTGAGTCTCTTGTAGAGATTTTTGATTGATTTTGTACGAATAAAAGGTTTGATTTGCTGTCAGTAAATTTTTTAATAATTTTGATTTTATTTGGCCATATCTGGATTAGATAAAAAGTTTGAATGCAATTATAAAATTTTTGATTTGGATACTTTTTATTTATAATTAGGATAGTATCTGGCTTGTAAAATATGAGGTTTACGGGTCATCTCAATATATATTGTCATGTTCCAAACTTCCGCATAAATTTTGAATTTATAATTTAAAATTAATTTTGTTATTTTTGTGAAAATTAGTTATTTTTGAATTTTGTAAGAATTTGTATTAGCTGGTTTTCCCGCCAACTAGTAAAGGTGATAGCAGTGAGCGGTGAAGACCAGGTTTTTTGCATAGGCCTAGATGACCGCAGGTAGCGGAACGAAAAATTTGTAGTCTGAAATTATTTATGTAAGTTTAGATTGAGACAGTGGCGGAATTAGGGTGCGCAGAACCCCGTATTGCGGGGGGGGCCTTGGCCATAAGGGGCCCCAAAATAACGCCACAAAACATTTTTTTACTTAGTTTTATTTTTATATGGTTAACAAAACAATTATTTTTAAAACAACTTTTAACATTCGAAGTTAAAATTAGATTTTGAAACTTTTAAAAATCTTTCAGTTTTTTCTTAAAAAAAACATTTATGTAAACATTTAAGTTATTTATTTGTTTATCTATCAGCTGCTGGCCATAAACAGTAGAGGTAATACGTATCTATAGTAAGCTAGTAATAATAAAGCAATAAAAACTTCCCTTAAATCGGCTTATTTCTTATACTTTGTTGCAGGGGCGTATGGGCAACATCTTAGCGGACCGGGACATAATATTTGTCGGCCCTTTTTTAATATCCGAATATGACTAAAATATACATTTACAGCGTGTTACGCATTTTTCCTTCAAAATTAAATAGAGCATAGGTCAGCATAGGTTTATTACAGATTTTTGAGTCAGATTACATTTAATCGATTGATACGTGGTTTAAGTAGTGTAACTCGATATTAATCATATCACTATTTTAGAAAACCCAAAAAATGCACACACACTTTTCAGAACTAAAAATTTAGAGAGAATCCGTTTAAATAATGTTCGGGGTGGTGGGAGTGGTTAATTTTTGAAAAGGGAAGAGAAGGGAAATATTTTCAAATATTTGACGATTTTTTCAGATTTTCTTCCAAGGTGATGAATTAAAATTCGCGTTAGTTTTATTATGGGTATTAGGATATATAGATTTTATTATGTTTTTCTGTTTAATTGGACGTAATAAGTTATCTATTAATTTGACTTGGTAA
Source organism: Cantharis rufa (assembly GCA_947369205.1). NCBI lineage: Eukaryota > Metazoa > Arthropoda > Insecta > Coleoptera > Cantharidae > Cantharis > Cantharis rufa. The sequence goes on from OX376303.1 coordinate 94,514,296, forward strand.
CCATTAGAAATTGGAATTGATTTTATTCTGTCTAATTCTTTTTTAAAATTTACTTTATAGAGGAATTCTGGTTAAACGATTAAGAAAAGCGCGAAAAGAAGCAATTTTATGTGAAAAAGGATGCTCGAAGCTGTTATGAATTACTGATCCTGCTTCTGGAAAATATCAAATGAATAATTGTTGTTATCTTTAATGATTGATATTAGAAATTTTTTAACAAAATTTTGCATTTAGTATATAAATATTGAGACTTAGAGCTGATTAGATTTTGGTTAAAATCGGTTCACGGAAAAGCAAAAAAAAATAATATTTTGTAAATTAAAAAAAAAATTTTTATTTTTATTTTTAAAATTTTATTTTTTTATTATATTCTCCTCCAAAATAATAATAAAAAAGTATGAATCAATAATCGTGTAAATATCCTACTTTTGGTTATATAGCTTTTGCAAATTAAAAAAAAACAATTTCTTTCTTATTTTTTAAATTTTACTTCTTTATTATAATTATTTCACTCCAAAATAATAATTTTTTGAAATTTATAATTATTTAAAAGTATGATAAAGTTATGGGCATGGCCACATCCGATTTTTTTTTGTAATAGTAACTAATTTTTTATTAGAAATGGCACCAACAAATTTTATTTTTGTTAGTATATCTAAAAATTTGTAATACAAAGTAAAACGTTTATTAAATCAAATAATATTTTGTTGTTGATGTCGTTTTTTATGCCAGTCATTAATATCTTGGCGATAATTTTTGAAACACTTAATAACAAACATCTTACCTAAAAATAATTGAAAACTACCGAGTTTCACACTAATCGAGATGCATCACATCAATTGAGTTCCACATCGCTTTCTCTGATTTTCTAGTTTTAGTTTACTAATACAGCGATAAGAAAAAAGTTTTCCTGGCTTATTCACATTTCAAGAAACCGATTTTCAACCAATAAAGAAGTGTATGAATAATTAATGATTTGATATTTGATTTGTACTCAGTTACTGGTAGTTGTTCGATATTTCCTATGTTTGGGATTTATGCAAAGTTGGACTTGCAAGAACTGACCTCCGCTGTCAGATGGGGAATTCTTCAAAATTGGTGTAAAAACAAATTTTTAAATTTTTTTACATTAAAACAACTGGGTATCGACTGGGATACCGGAGCATCGCTGGAAATTGGCAAAATATGAATTTTTTTTCAGGATGTTTGCGACACTTTTCAAATTCTCCCCCCCCCCCGTTCTGATTGGTTTTGAATTATGCGGACAGACGGACAGACGGACACGGAGCTAGATCATAAGGCTTCTTCCTATACGTTGTATAGAAGCCTAAAACAATATTTTGTAAATTAAAAAAAAATTCTTCTTATTTTTAAAATTTTATTTTTTTATTATATTTTCCTCCAAAATAATAATAAAAAAAGTATTAATCAATAATCGTGTAAATATCCTACTTTTGGTTATATAGTTCTTACAAATTAAAAAAAAACAATTTTTTTCTTATTTTTTAAATTTTATTTCTTTATTATAATTATTTCGCTCCAAAATAATAATTTTTTTTAATTTATTATTGTTTAAAAGTATGATAAAGTTATGTGCATGGCCACATCCAATTTTTTTTATAAAAAATACAATTATATTAGGGGCCCACAAATTTTTTCTGCGGGGGAGGCCAAATTTTAAAGTTCCGCCACTGGATTGAGATTTGTGTTTTTGAAATAAATTGATATTTTGGATTAAAATTTAAAGATTAAAGAGAAGATTGAATTTGGATATTAGAAAAAATTGTAATTAACTGAAGAATTCTTGATATTTTGAAGTTACTTTGCAGGTAATATAAAGTTACATTTGGTATCATCACACCTGAGCGAGTTATCTCTTGTTTTATTTTACCATTGTATGCAAGAAAAATTTTAATTAAAATAATTTTGAACTTAAATTTGGATTTTACGAAAGTTAATCCAATTTATAATTTTGAAGATTAAAAAATTATCCGTAAAAGTTACACTGTGAAAAGAGATTTGTCGCTCTAACAGAGCTATTAGTAGCTATAGCCTCAACTGAGTTTTGTTTTGCTGCTATAACAAATTTTTTGTTGCTGCAACAAATTTTCTGCTGCCACAACTAGTTGTTTTCTATTCAGTAAAAAAGATTAGTTGATTTTATAAATTTTCTTATTCTGCATAGAAAAAAACTTTGTTATGGCAGCAGAAAACTTGTTACAGCAACGAAAAACTCTGTTGATGCTATAGCTACTAATAGCTCTGTTAGGGCGACAAATCCTTTTTCTCAGTGTATACAAATTCAAAATAGAACTACACAACAATATACTATTATAGTCAACCACTGCCAATAGTCTTTTAGTGCTAACTTTTAAGAGTGAAATCTGAAAAAATTATTCGGCTGTTGAGCTGAAATTTAGGATTCTTAGGGATTCATGTTTCTGCAAAATTATTTTTTGATAATTATTCAAGTAACAAATGGATATAGCTTTAATATAGCCTCAACAGAGATTCTCTGTTCCTATAACACAAATTTTACTACTAAAAAAATTATCAGTTAAAACAAATTCAGTTTTGTGTTAAATGCCCGAACAAATTTATGCTACGGTCATTTTTGTTTAACGAACACATAAATTTTTTTCGAGTATAAGAATACTAGGAAAAAAATTGAAAAGATTTCTAATTGAAAAAAGGAAAAATCTGTTGATAATTAGAAATTTTCAAAGTTTTATATCCAACCAATACAGAAATTGCTTATAAAATTAAAAATTAGATATCAAATTTAATTAATGTACCTACTTTGGAAAACTTGAAAAGGCAAGGACGTGAAAATATTACATTATTTCTATACATTTTTTCATAAAATAATTTTTTTTTAAGTTTTTAAGTTTCAAATAGCCGTCGGCGTCGCGTCGGTTCGATCACAGAGTTACGACTATTACAAGCTCTCATCTTAATTATAAATTATAAATTCGTTAACAAATAAATTTTCTAAAAATATATTTTATTAATTTTCTTTTAAATATAAAGGTACTATGTAGCTGAAGGTACATACTGGACTAAAAATGTCAAGTTATATGATTTACCTACCTTATTTATCTTGTTAAGGATGTTGTGGCGCCTTATCGGCTACCTAATTTTTGGTAGCAATCAGAAAATTTTGGAATTCCTTAAATATTTCTCAAAATCTTAGACACCCTTAACAACTATTACTCAGTAGCAATTCGAAACCCCTGAAGTATGATTGATTTATTACGTTAAACCAAGACCATTATACTTAGTTATAGAACTAATAATAATGCAATTATTAAATAAAATAAATTAACCAATTGAAAATTGAAAACGTTTATTTTGAATTTTTTAAATGCCGACATGGTTCACCTTTCATTTAATTACAATTGTAGACAATTTAGTTAACATAACAGGTCATGGTTAAAATTAACAGTGAGAGGTTAATAAGTGGCGCCAATGAAAATTTTACACCCCTAATATTAACGCATCTGGTCGGTGTAACGTAACGCACAATCTTAATCATCCGTATCCCCTATCAGTTGTCGCTGTCGCTTCCTTTATGGGATCATGTATAATAATTTTAATAACCAGGAATCCTTAATTATATTTTATCTCAGCTTTCTGCTTCGGTGCTAAACTTTCAACTTTCAAGATCAAATAACAATTGGATACAAATAGCGAAAAAAGAACATTTTTTCCAATGTCAATAAATTGATGACCCAATATTTGAATTGCCAAATTTTACTGGGCCATAAGTTATTATTTTGTAAACCGCAATCAATTAAAAAGTTAAAAACTGTTTAAAATCGCATAAATCTTAAATAATGGCACATTTAATTTGAAACATATTTTGTCGAGAAGATATCTAAACGTCAAAATAAATTGGAGTAATAAAATATTTTATTTATATTATGTTTGACAAAATATATATTTGCTTCTTTGATGAGATACCTTACACATTGCAACGATGGCCTTTCAATATTTTATTTAATTTTCAATTAAGCTGGTAAAAAAAGGATATTGGTGTCACCAATAATTTTGCGTTAGGTGAAAAACAAGTTTTTCAAGAGGACTTTAAAACAAATTTAATATTTTACAATATTGGTTTACAAGGGTTAACACACGAAGCCATACCGTAATAATTAGGTATAGCACTGAGTGTCTAAACCAAGCTAATAAAATATGTCTCTTCATCAAATAAGTACCACGTAAACATAATTATCTCACGGCAATAATAAAAGATATATAAAACTACAAATTTATTTTTAACATATGTTGGCAACTAAATATATCTTAATTCCTACTATCTGCCAAGACCTAATTCACGCCCCCAAAAAGATTTCATTGGCTCATCTTAAGTAAAACTATTTAAAACGTTAACGCTCTTAATGATTGAGCTTAAGGTTTAATTTGTATATCGTTCCAGTGAAAATTTAGAATTAAAAAGCTTTTAAGAATGGCTGAAAATTGCTGAAATAAACAAAGTACTTTCAAGATGAGCCAAATGCTCAATTAGAGAGTTCGAGTGCCAAAAGATTAACAAGTTAACTTGGTAGTGTCATTAAATACGCATTAGTGTAAACAACCTTTGTGATTTTATTTTAATATAATTTTTTAACATGTCCAACACGGTTGACAAACCCGATTCAATCGAAAACGATTCCAATAAAAAACAATCCAAAGATAAGCCAAAAAGTTTTTCCATTGAGTCTATTTTGTCGAGTTCCAATAGCAGCAACAAAAGTTTGTGTCCAAGTTGGAATATTAGTGATTCTGAACAAAATAAAAATGATATTAATAAACGAATTAATTTGTCAAGTGCTGTAGTTGATTCTACAAGTTCGGATAATAATGAAGTTGAGTTTGTGTATGAAGAACAAAATTTTGATAGACAAAGACTGGTATCAGACTATTATGACAAGTATTCAGAATCTTCAGGTAAATATTTTGAAAGTTAATTGTTTAAACGAAAATATGGTTTTTTCTTAATTTTCTCTGCGCGAGCTTACAAGAACTAATAAATTCAAATTTAATTTGTGTATATTTGTGAAAAGTATTATTTTACTTCTCTGCAATACAAAGTGAATTTCAAGACTTACTTGGAAAAATAATTTCAAAATTCCTGAAGTTCTTACTTTTTAATTTTGTTATTACAAAATTGTAGTGCACTCGTACTGATGAATTTACTAATAATGTTTAACTTCAAATTAGAAAATTACAAATAAATTTCTTTCTTGTACAAGACTCCGATGATGTAAATTAATTTCACGAAACTGGTTAGCTTTAAAATTAATAATTTATATGAGAATTGTATATTTCTTTCCGAAATTATTCATAATATTATAATTTTAAAATAATATTAATTTAATTTAAATTTAAGAATTTGGCTACTCTGTAATTGAAAATTGAACCAAAATGGAATTAATGCACTCGTAGTACAATAATAATCATAATACTTTTTATTATGGTTTTTTAATTATAATAAAAATTCGCTGTAGCCCCGCGGTGTATATGCAGATATTTGCACTTTATAAACAGCAAATTTATAAAGCACTTGATAAAAAATATTTAAAAACTAAATTGTTTACATCCCAATTTTTTTAATTTGTAACAAAAATAAAATTCTCGGACATGCGTTTTGTACGGAAATACTTGGCTCTTCATATTATACTAACGAATGAATATAATGGAACTCAATTGATGTGCAACTTTGATTGGTGTGCAATACCACCCTAGATAAAAAAAACGAGAAGTATTTTAGACAAAAATCCTAATATTTTATTAATTCTGAACAGTAGAGAGATCATTATCCACTATTAAATTTGGTTCGTTCTATCCCAAACAAGGTCACTTACAAGAAAATCAGTGTTCAGTTGAGTTTGAGTATCTGCAATTGTCGTATATAGACAATCCTGTAGACAATTGTCTACGTCCTTGTCTAGTTTCGTTTTTTTTTAATTCGGAATGGTATGAAACACTGTTTGAATCATTTTCTTTCTGCTCTTATTACCTTGATGTCTTTTGATTCTTCTTCTTAAATGTGTCATACCTTCAATTGGCGTTGGTGATCAAACTTGGCTGAGCCAAGATAACGTACTAGGGAATTTAATTAATGGGGTGGTTTCCCCTTGCCTTCCTTACAGCCCACAGATCTATCTTGGGCTTTAGATCACAGCAGAGCGTATTTGACTCAACCAGGATTTGAAGCGCAGTCACCTGCTTCCCAGTCGGCCGGTGTAGGCACACATCAGCAGTGTGACGCAAATCTCTTTAATTCAGCAGAGAAAAGGCGTTTAAAATCGATATATAATTCAAATCGTGATGAATTCAAGCAGATCAGAAATAACCGAATGGCTCTTAAGTGTCTTAAGAACTACTCTACTGTCTATAGCGCTATGATAGATGCGCTTATCCTGCACTTTATGTTTTTCTTCTTCGTTGCAATCTTCTTGACAAAAGCGTTGGTCCATATTTAAAGGCTTTCTTAACAAACTACCTCGGTGGTTGTCATTTGCCTTTCGAGAAGACGATCAGAATAAAGTTTTACTCCGTTCGAAATTACCGGGTATGTCTTCTTATATAATGCAATATCCACAGGTTTCGATTGAAAAACCTCTCTACTCTATGTAGTTTCCACTGAATACAGTTGAACTCCATTAACGTGCACTCGAATGGTATGGAACTCAACTGATTACCATATTTTATTAAGTTGTTAAACAAAAGTCTACCATTCAGAGTATTCTTTAGATCGATAAAAAAACTAATCAATTAGAGCGTGGTTACTGTGGTTACCATATGAGATAGAGAGACAGAGTTTTGTACTATAATCTAAACATTTATTGTATTGGTCGCAAAGACGTACTAATGTGTGTACTAATGAAACTTAATTAGTGTCCAACTCGATCGGTCTGAAACTCGATTGGTCACCATATACCCATATGCGCTGGGACTCATCCCCTCATCCTCAGCTACATGAACTTAAAATATTTAACATATTATATTGACTTAAATTTTTGTTAAGTTAAAAGATATTTTATTTATTGTTTTATGTATTTTATTTTCATTTATTAGTTATTTTGTGAATTTTTGAAAAAATATAGCATTTTAAAGGACCTTTTAATTGACGTTTTACAATTTTCTTAAGTAGGGGTAGTTGAGGGTGAGGAGTGAGTTCTAAAAGTACGGTCAGTGCCGGATTAACCTATAAGCAAATTAAGCAATTGCTTAGGGCACCACGTCTTGGGGGGCACCACACACCAGACACGGCACAAAAAAATATTTGCTAGCACATGAAAGGTAAGGCTGTTTGACAATCAGAGCGTTGACCTTTTTTTTAAGACCGATAATAGTTTACTTATGGATAGGGGGCCCACAGGCGTGGATTGCTTAGGGCAGTGTTTCCCAAATTGAGGTCCGCGGACCCCTAAGGGGTCCGCGGCATGTTTTGTTGGGGTCCGCAAACCCTTATATTTTGTATTAATTGTATTTTGTTTTTAACTTTTTCAAACATTTCATCTTTTTTAAATAATTTTTTAAATTTAAAATTTTTATTTTTGTAAAGAAATTCTTTCTGGGGGTCCCCATAATACTAGTGTCTAATTTTGGGGGTCCGCAAATTCGAAACATTTGGGAAACACTGGCTTAGGGCATCAAGTAGTCTTAATCCGGCCCTGGGTACGGTAAGGTACACAGATTAGTCTCTCCTTCTCTATTTCAAAAAGCTTCTTACTTCGATATTTCGTGTAGTTCACGAGAAATTTATCGAGGTTCGCTTTCAAGTGTATAAAACTTGATTAATATACTAGTATTGTAATGCTTTTTCAGGTTTCTTAATTTTCTGGAAGGTTGCCTTCAGGATAATACAATCTTTTATAGTTTCGGAACTTGAACCACATTCAAATTTACGATTAAATTAATTTCAAATGTCAATAAAAATCCAAAGTTAAATGGAAAAACAAATCGACCAGATAATGATATCAGCTCTTCTTTACGATACTTTTAACTTGAGTTTCAAATACTTTATAAATAATACCATAAAATCAATTAATTTCTCAAAATCATCCAATTTAAGCTTATCTTCAAAATCTTTAGTTAATATTACTAATCAATCCAAAACAACGTTCAAAAATAACCCAGTTTGTCCAAAAATTGGGACAATTTTCAATATCCAAAATAATTAAAATTACTTCCGCAGAACTAATCAATTTATAATTTATTCTCAAAACAATTCTCAGGGCACAAATTTCTACGTCTCGCTATCTGTCGCCATTTTAGAAAAAAACCTGGCTTTCACCGGTCACCACTGCCATCTTAACTAATTGGCGTGAAAACCAGTAAATTCAAAAACATGTACAAATTACAAAATAATTAATTTATGTAAAAATAACAGAATTAATTTTACAAAATAAATCAAAAATTAAATGGAAAATTTTGGAACCTGACAATGTATTTCGGTTAGCGAAAAAGTTTACTAATGTGTTTTTGTGTTTTTTTTTTGGTTGGCAAAACTTTACCCTAGCAACACTTCAAAGCAGAAAGCAAAAATTTCCCATGTTTTTCCCTGATAATCGGGTGTAAGGTCGGACATCCAGAATATCCAAGGTGTGCTTTCGTGACCGTGAAGATCCTTAGAGGTGGTGATACAAGACACTTTTCTAAGACAAGTATAATATTCAAATAAAATTTTTTTCCAAGTCCAAACCCTTACGCGGTTCCTCCCTTTAAAGCAATTTTTTGAATTTCTGATTTCAAACGGTCATAGCTCCGATATTATTGATTTTTTAAAGCTTAATGGATTAGAAATTTTTTAAATATATCATTCGCTTATCTACAAATTAGAACTCCTTATTGTGTAGAATCAATGGATTTCGAGTTATACATTAAATTAAAGGAAAAAATGTTAAAAAAATTCAGGTTTTATTTTTTTTTACTTTTTTTACGAACCCCGTATCTCTTAAACGAAACGTCTTCGCAAAAACTGACTGCCAAAACCGGATAGGCAATATAACGGGCTAAAACTTTGGTCAAATAAATTTTTTTTGAAAACCAACCGGTTTCACAGAAATTCTGAAATTAATGAACAAAATGTAGGTAAAAAAAATAAAAATCTCCTTTATCGCCACCTCAAAAGTTCTCGTCGGTCATGGGGACACCATTATGAGGACAATCATTGCCTTCCAATAGTGTATCTGATGCAGTCAGGATTTGAGCTGCTGCCTCGCGCTTCTCAATCGGTTGATGTAGGCTTTACGCTATTCTGCTAGTTTTTAAATTTATATTCATGGAAAATTCTACAAGCTTCCCACACTATGAGATTAAGTGGTGAAAGGCAAAAAAAACCTCAAGTCCCACTTCAAGAGCCATCAGAACCAAATAAAATCGACACTGCCGTTTATGTCTTTCTAAGGTAATTTGGTAGATGTTTCCCATAGTTTAACTTCGTGGCTTCCTCAGATATTTGACGATATCCGTCAGCTTTAGAAGAGCTTTCATTGATATTGACTTTGTCATGTAGTTTTCTTATGAAATTTTGAAAATTATTTTCTTTCGCATGCAAAACATGTTTTTAAATTTTCCAGTAAGCAGTATGCCAAGTATTATCATCCGTAAAATCCACTTCATGCTTTGAAAAAAAAATAACAAAATTGATCATATTGATTAAAAACTGTACAGTATTGATGAAAAAATCATTGTATTGATGAATTATGTTCATCGACGTAAAAATTATAAATTTTTCATGAATATGATGAACCAGTTTTTCAGTGTAATTCCTGCGCTAAATTGTAAAAAACAACCTGGTCGTTGTGCTAATGATATTAAATTTAAGTTTAATCGTTTATTGTTTTAATTTAATTTTAAACGTTAGAAAAATTCAAACAAAAACTTTTCAAACCAAATTCGAAATTACATGAGTTACATTAAGCTGCCCGACTAATTACAGCCGTGATTATTCAAACTCATTAGTGTCAACAGGCACTTAATTTTAAATAAATTTTTCATGTGTTTTTTTTTGATAATTATCGTGGATTCTAAAATTGAGAACGTAATTGCTAATTCAAATTATTTTTAAAACTTCAAAGCTTTCCCGATTGTTTGATACAAGATGCCATTATAAACAAGCCAAATAAATGTAAATAGCTCGTTTAACTTTTCTAATGTGCAGTAAACATTTGGCAATTAAATGTCTTAATAATATGTAATTTTTTATAATAAATAGCTTCAAATTTCTGTTTTCAATTATAATTCTTTTATTTATACTTACTAATAAAATAAAAAATGCAACTAAAAAATTTCGTCGAATTCGGCCGGATTTTCAAAAGTTCCTCACCGGATTTTTCATTTTTCATTCGACTATGTTGTTATAAATTTTAATTTTATAGAATCGCAAGCCTTGATAATAATATATCTTATTCTTCGTGCGTAGTGTAATTCCGAGTTCCTTCTTAAAATTGGTATATTAAATCACGGCATTAAAACCTCTTGTTGAACTATTTAAAACTTAAATTCTTTTATCTAAAGGAGTTGTAGGTAGTAAATTATTTCTTGAAAGATTTCCTACCGACTAATTGCCGCTACATGACACTACTGTCTAAACACGCGCTCGTATATTACCACTCAAAATAAATGAGCTTATTTAAAAATAAAGACTTGAAAAATTTATCAAATTGTAGGTGATTGTGTTAAATAACAAAATCAGTGCAAAGTGAACATTTCGATCTACAAGAAAAAGAACAAATTACACCAAGCAAAGCTCTCGAACACTTGTTGAAATTTACTAACTAAATTTTTGATTTTACGAGGCTCGAAAATATTCCAAGCAAAGGATACTTTTAGATTTTTTAAAGACAAACTGGCTTAAATTAATAATAATTAAGAATTTGTCTTAAGTTATATTGCTTGGAAGTTACAAGAAAATATGTCTTCATGTTACAGAAAAACTAAAACTAAGGGGCCGTCCATTAATTACGTAAGGACGATTTTTGTAATTTTCGACCCCCTCCCCCCCCTTTGTAAGGGCACGTAAGATTGTGGCAACCTCCCCCCTCCCCCCACATCTTACGTAAGGATTATAAAAAAAAATTAATTGACCCCCTACCCCTTTTTATTAGGGTTAAGGGGGGGGTCAATTTTTTTTATTAAAAATTATTAATCATTTTTTGTTATTGGTATGTACATCTACAATTTAAAAACCTGTTTTTTGAGTTTTCGGTATTTTTAAATTTTGAATATTTTTAAATTTAATTTAAGAAAATGGTTTAAAAACCTTACGTAAGGACTGCGTTGGACCCCCTCCCTCCCCCACATAAGGGTCCGTAAGATTTCTTATACCCCCCTCCCCCCCCCTAAACCCTTACGTAATTAATGGACAGCCCCTAATCAAAATACGCAAATTTTTTTTTTCTATAGCCTTAGTTGTTTTTAGTAAAAAGTATATCTTTGGTTTAGTTTTGTTAATATTTTATTAATATAAATTTTTAATTACTTAAAAATAGCTCAAATTAAAATAAAAATAATATTTTGTTTAAATTTATAATTTTATAAAACATAATTAAAATTAGTAACACACCTATAATTACTAAATACTAATACATTACCAATGCCCAATTTCTTAAGATATCTCTAAAATAAGAATCTATTAGATAAATAAACCAAGTAACCAATCAAATGTTTATTTTGTTGCCTTGAAATTAAAGTGCTGTTGTGTAATTGGTTCTCTGGTTAAATTAACTAAAAGAGAGTATATCTTAGAGATATCTCGAGGTAAAAAATTGTGGCACAGGTAAAGCAAATAACTACTTGATACTTACAACAGTACTTATTAACCCCGTACCTTCAACTGCTGTGCGAATGAATATAATTAAATTAAAGGGACCAAACCCTTTAGACGCCCGGAAATAAGTCATTCTTTGGGAAATTTTTTACAAGTGAAAAAATAATCACATCATTTTGAAGTTTCAACATCATTTTGTTATACAGGGTTTACCAATACGACGTTTGTTTTTAAATTTTAAATGAAACACATATTTTGGATGAAAATGCTATGGATTTTTATTTATATATAAAGTAGAAGGTCTGCCATTTATGAATGAAAAATAATATCCTTCGAATGCCCACCACGACCACGCTTACAGACATCGATTCTTTCGTCAAAATTTTCAATCACATTTTGGCATAATTGAGGCTCTATCTCACTAATGACACGTTTGATGTTGACTTTTAAGCCCTCAATGGCTTGTGGATTATCCGCATAGACTTGATCTTTCACATAGACCCACAAGAAATAGTCAAACGGTGTAAAATCGCACGATCTGGGGGGCAATTTATTGCTGAATTACGCGAAATTATTCGATCTGGAAATTTGTTTTGCAATAAAGCCATTGTTTCTCTGGCTGTGTGACAAGTGGCGCCATCCTGTTAAAACCACAGATCACTCACATCCATATCATCGATAATAGGCCAAAAATAATTTGTCAACATGTCCTCAAATGTGGAGAATGTCGTGGAATCGATAAATTTGGACGTTCTTCGACACTTTCACTTACAGCAGCGATATTTTCGCTGGATCGACCCAAACGAATATGTGTTGTTGTTGGTATGTTATATACCAAACCAGTAAACTTAAATTTATCCACCAAATTCTCGATAGCGGTTTCAGAAGACCGATCATGACGACCAAAAATATCGCGAATTTTACGAAATGTGGTTTTCACACATCGACCATTTTCGTAATAGGTTTCAATGATTTTAATTCGATTTTCGATTGAAATTGAAGACATTTTCACAAATGGCAAAGCTTCTGCTATACATATGTCAAAAAAATAAATGTCAGAACTGTCAAAATATCCAAATATGCACCTATTGAAAAACAAACGTCGTATTGGTAAACCCTGTAGTATTAAAGTATAGAAAAAATTCTTTTTTAAATATTTTTTAATAAAATGGCAGTTCTGTAGAGTGCTCTTTCAGGCATCTTGTGCAAGGCATCGAAAAGTGCTGCATTTATCATTTCTTTTCTGGTTACTGTCAGTTAATCTATACCACGAATTTAACTTTTACCTTTGCACTATTGGAAAGAGGACAATTTTCTGAGCATTTTATGTAAATAAATTTTTGCGGATTATCCATTAGTTTTCGAGAAAACGGCATTTAAAAATCAAAATTTTACATGTATTTCCCCATAAGCATCGCACTACGGTTTCTACACGGGTGTTCTGTTGCCCGTACCTGTGCTCCGATATAGTCGATATATAGCGGTCAGACGCGATTGTTACTCTGTCGAGTACACGTCGTACGTGTAGAACCCCTTGCTAGTAACCGCACACATTACACCGAGTTGCAAATGATCGGGGAATGTTTTTGTGCGTTTTATGTTAATTTCGGATGCACCCTAAAATGAATTTCACCCTTTTCGAGTAGCACCTTTGGCGAGTTGGGGGCTACATACAGGGATGTTTATAGCGAGCCAGCGTTCGTCAAATTGGCGCGGAGCGCCCCTCGCAAGGCGAGGGGTTGCGGAGCGTCAATTTGGCTTGGTTAATAACAAATAAAGCAATACCGGCTCAGGTGCAGGAATTTTCTCTTCTGAACTACAGCTGGATATAAATTTAACGTTGAGTAGATATATGCTTCCGTCTTCCAAACTGAACTAATAGGTATACTACACTGTGCGGAGATAGGAATAAAGTATATCCGGGGCAAAACAATTCAAATTTTCACATACAGTAGAGCTGCTCTTGTGGCAATAAGATTGTCTCGGGCCTGGTGTTACAATGTACCCAGGCACTGAATGTCATATCAACTCACAATTCTCTAAACTCTTAGTTGGGTAAAAGAGCACAAGGGTAATGAAAGCAACGAGAGGGCTGATGAGCTGGCGAGGCTTGGCTCCGGTAAACCACCCTGTGATCCTGAGCCTTTCATTACGCCGCCTGTCAGGACCTTAGATGTCACCATAAAGATTGAAACACAAAAATTGCATGCGAAAAGATGGGCAAATGTGATTGAAAGCCGGACAAGCGCGGGCAACAATACGTTCTCCCTTTGAAAAACATGCAAAATATTATCTACAGTTATCCCGGAATAATCTGCGTATTATTGCTGGATTTCTTACGGGACACTGCAAGCTAAATAAACATCTAAACACAATGGGACTGGTTGACAGTTCAATTTGTCGCGGATGTAATGAAGCAGACGAAACGATGGAGCATGTGCTCTGCAACTGCCCGCCGTTAGCGTCAAAAAGAGGATCCATGTTAGGGAACTTATGGCCAGTATTAAGACGCGTCTCCACTTAGGCGGTGTTTGCCGGCGGCTTTAATGGGAAGGTGTGTAGGCAATGTTAAAGCATACATAACTAGCTGGCCGGCTTAAGCCGCCGGCATAAACCGCCTAAGTGGAGACGCGTCTTTAGTGACACACCGTCTTCTAAAATACTCGAGTGTGTTTTAAGATTGGAATGGCTCGAGGAATAGAAGGGAAGGTGGGCCGCTAAACAACCGGGGGTAGCATAATGGGCCCGATATGTGGCTGGCCTCCACTTCCAATCCAGAATCCCAATGCAATTTTCATGACCGCTACTGTATTTTAATACATTGTGTTATAATAAAATACAATACGTCGACGAAAGCGAGGTTTTGAAGTAGCAATGATATATATTGTTTTGGTTATTTTCAATTAATTTACGTAGCGTTAATAGGATGAGAACGACGCATAATTCTAAATTTTAAAATTTTAAGTTCTGAACAAAAAATTTTTCCTATGTGAAATCGCCGATTGCTTTTCCATAGATGATGTAAAAGTGTAACCTAAAATTTCTTTATGATTGAAAATTACCGGTTAATTTTATTCAACGAAAAAATTCTTATTTTCGGGGTAATTTTAAACTTTTTTGATTAAAACATGAAACACGTCATTTTTGAGGTGAATTTTCTATTCTGCAGTTGGAAATTTTAGCAGATAAAATTAAGCCTTTATTTAGTGCTTTAGTGCTTTTCGACTTGTGATAGATTTTCCTGAGTTAAGAGCAGTGGCGGATCCAGGGGGGGCGATGGGGGCGATCGCCCCCCCTTAGAGCTCCAAAAAACATCAATTCTTACACCAAAAAATTCTGACGTATTACAAATTCCTAAAACTATTTTAAGAATTTAGAAAATACAAAAGTATTTTGTATTTTTTAACCTTCGTGTTTTCAATAATAACCTTACAACAAAATCACAAAACTACGGTATTATTGTGTTTTTAAGTGTTATATCTATTTTATAAAATAATAACAAATTTAGTACTTCAAAGAATTTAAAGCCGAACTTCCGGAAGCCGCCTAATCTGAGGCTTCTATAGCGCCAGGTAAATTGTATAAGCTTATTGCAATTCTGGAAAACCCAAAATTTCTGGTGTTTTCCCTAATTCCTAAAAGAATCTGTTTAGGTAACAATATTCTCCTTTGTCATTGCTTTTCATAATTTAAAGCAAACAGAAGTGCTATTTATTTCAGTTTGCGTTTTTTGAATATATTTTCAGTAGGTACTTTAGTACTGATATCATTTAAATTAAGTGAGTTGTGAAGTTAATTTATCATAAAATTACAGTTGATTTTTTATAAAACAATAAAAACTATATGTGCAGTGGTATTATTCATCAATAATAAATATTCAATTTTCAATAATATTAGATTATTTTGTTATACTTGCTGTTGGAGTTTCTATTTGAAGTTAACTATAAAGAGTAAGTTGTTTTATTTATTTATGCTCGTTTTCACTAAAATGTGTTCAAAATTAATATACAATCAATTAAATTTCATAACAATTAAAAAGTTTTTTGTAAAATTTTTATCATTGATTTTACTTGATCATCATAACTTAATCATAAATCATAACTTGATTTTACGTAAGCAGACATTAGTTTTAAAAATTAACATTAACCGTATATGCGTATATCTACTATAGGTAATTAAGAATCTTGAAAATGAAACGGTGTTCGAGTCAGTCCACTCTGAATATGTTTGTAAAGAAGCAAAAAATTCAAGAAAATGAAAATCGAGACAGTAAACCACAAAGTAGTGAATCTCAAGAGGAATGTTCTGCAAATATTTTTTTGCAACTATATAACAACACTAAATAAGTGTTGCAACTATTTTTGAAATTGCTATTATACTACTTTTTATTTTTTATTTAAAATTTTTTTTATGTTGTCGCCCCCCCTATGGTAATTGCCTGGATCCGCCACTGGTTAAGAGGAAATTTTTTATTTAACCCAAAAGCTAATACATTGACTATAATCTTGAACACCAATAATTACTCTTTATATGGATTAGAGTATAGATTTTTGTATTTTTACTGATATTTTATTTTTCCTCTCTTTATCGTGTGTTGCTCTCCGAATAATATCTGCGGTATAGTTGGCTCTTATATTGCAAGTTAATTTCTCCGAACAGATGCTCAGTTTTAACTTTGTCTAAAATAAAGTGTCAAATGCACCGTAGTATTTAAATACTGCTGAAGTTTAGCCTTACTTTAAAATTGTGTCAGACAATGCCAATTAATCTTTGAAGCTTCCTTACATCTCTAGTAGCTTAAATAGCTATTAATTGTATATATTCATCTTTACTGGTTATTATCGTTTTAAAAATAAAATTAAAACGGTTAATTAAATAAAATAACTAAACATAAATAATTTTATAATTTCAGTTATGAAAAAAATTAAATCAAAAACTTTTGGTACGAATTCAATTTAGAGGCTGAAGAATCTAGCAAAGGTGGACATCGGAGAAAAGCTAAAGGCCTCTTCCATTTCAATTTTCCATACTTTGATTATTTTCTGAAAATTACTTCCTTCCCTAGAAAGTACCCTTCTGTAAACCACAACAACAAAAGTATTGTTATTCTGAATAAATTTACTGCTTACATTAGTTCACGTTACTTTTACTTCCGGCGGCTGAAACGCTAAAGGCTAAGTAAAATATTGAGAACGGAGCTAAAGTACTTTAGTGTCACCCGGCGCTGGCAATAAAGTAAAACAATAATAATAGTTTTTTCAAACAAGCGAATCTTTAAATTTGAAACTCCAAATGACAAATTGGCAAGTCAAGCTTTTTCAAGTTTTCAGAAAATAAATAGTATATTGTGATACTAGTTTAGAAAAACTTGCCCAGTTAATTGTTGGTATATAAAATTTTGAATAAATTAATTCTTTTATAAATCAGGTCCCCCGTAAGGGAATTCACTAAATTTTAAAACTGATCCTGGAGTAGAACAACTTAGATACTATTCCAGATCAAAAACTATTTTCAGTTTTGATTACAACACTTGATTAAAATTAACCGAAGCATTCAAAAACTTTTAAATAAAATTTATGAAACATTTTATTGAGTGTTTTACAGCATATAAAATAAAAGCAATTTCAAAAATTAATGATTTTATAAAAATACTCTACAGACAAATTTGAAAATACTTTGGATAGCTAAACATATAAACATCCCAGCGCGCATCCTTTACATATAAATGACGTACATGTGTATGTGAGCACATATATCAACGCCTAATTGACAGGAACTGTTTCGGGAGACAAAGTGACACTAAACGATGTCTAATTACCGACTTATCCCTCCACTCCTCAGTTTCCGTGGCTATTTAAGTTCTATTTGCAATACTTAGCTTTGTTGTGTTTTTTTCTAACTTTTGCCACATTTCTTAATATCGCTCATTTGTCAACCATATTAAACTATGAAAAATATATTCATAAGCGAGTGGGACCAACAATCTTGTGGTTTTTTAATAGGGCTATTGGCACACTTGGAACTATAATTTTAGCCTTTTTTTTATTCTCGAAAACCATCAACAAGTCAACTAAGAAACATAAAACAATGAAATGCAAAGTAAAAACAAAGTCATTAAGCGCATTATTTTTAATATGCCGAAAGCTGATATGCATGGAAGTTGGTAATTGCATGCATATGAACATGAGTTAGTTGTACTTGCACGCCCACATAATAGTTATTATTATAAATCACTTTGTTATGTTTGCTTTTCGAAATACAATTGTTATTTTTTCTTGCGAGGTCTTTTTGAGCATCAGAACGAACTATTTCCAAATTACAGGTGATGCAGTAGAAAAACTCCATCGATCCACTCCTTTTATACCAAACATTGCTGATATGATTTTTACCCTTTTGGGCAAGTATCTTCTGGCTCAGAAGAATGACTTTTTATTTCATTATTTTTCCCAATAGATTATACTTCAGTTTCATGATCATCCAACTGTCTTTCAGTTTTGAAAAATGGTATTGGCTTAACCAACATTTAAAAAATGGTTTCTTTAATAAATAATCAATCTGGAAGTTCTTTATGTGCAACAATTTCATATGACAGGACAGTTACGATGTAATATATGGCAGGAGCGGTGTTTTTTATATCATTTTTCAGCGCTTCTGGATCGTTAGCCGTTTAAAATCTAATTTCGTCTCTGGCGCAAATTAGCGTCTCTTCTTAACGTGTCTACACTTCCCACCCGACACTGAAAACATAAATTTCGATACGGCAAATTAAAAACAACTGTTTAGTGTAAAATTTTAAGCTCTATCGCTTTATACGTTAAAAGTAAACGTCATGTTTGCCATATATACACGATAAATAATTCTTTAAAGTTTAAAAGAAGATGTCAACACGTGATTTTGATTTAGTTTAACGAAACTTCAAAATATTTAAGTGTCGGTATTTTACTCAATATGCGTCAAAGCAATTATGAACGATTTAAATTTTCACAATGAAGGCAGGATTTATATTCTCTGTATTTAAAGAATTTATGTCTTCTTTTTAGATCTGCAGTATTCAGATTTCAAATCCGACGACGATAGAAAGAAGAGACCACGGACTGCCTTTACCGCATCTCAAATTAAATCATTAGAAGCGGAATTTGAAAAAAATAAATACCTCTCAGTGGCCAAACGAAACCAATTATCCAAAGTTTTAAAACTTACAGAAACACAAGTACGTTTTAATTACCAATTAATTTTATTTTTAATTTAATGTAATTATTGTTATTTAGATAAAAATTTGGTTCCAAAACAGACGAACCAAATGGAAGAGAAAATATACCAACGATGTCGAACTACTGGCACAGCAATATTATAATTCCATGGGTTATTTAGTTCCCAGGCCGATATTTATTGGGGATCGTTTATGGTAATATTAAAATTAGAGCATCAACATTGTATTTCTCATATTCAGTTTTTCTTCCGGCAGGTTTTTCAATTGTCAAAACCAAGGAACCACACCAAATCAATATCTTCCGAGTTCATCAAGTATGATGCCTCTCACTCCACCTTCAACAATAGGAGCGTCGTTACCTCTGAATCCACAACAACAATCTTGTGGACAATATTACCTTAATTACGAAGAACCGGCACCTGAAACGCCAGCAATTTTGCAATTACAAAATTTTGGACGTCATTTTGAAAATTGATTTTCTACATTTTCATATTTCTTTAGCCAAAGTTTATATTATATTATATTTTTGACATTTTTTTGTAAATTAAAATTTTAATTAGTGCATTAAATTTAATTGGAACAAATTCATGGAATTACCTTATCTGTCTTATAAAATCATGTATTGGTCAAAAGCAGTGATACATATGGAACAAGACAATGAAGCTTTTGCGGGATTTTAAAAAAGCAATAAATCCTTGTGCTGAGATTTTTTAAGGAAAAAATTGAAAACTTAATAAAAATTATAACTCTGCAATTACTATAACTGCCAGGGCCGAAACTAGGCCGTGGCGAGAAAAGTCCTGCCACGGGCGCGAGCTAGTTTGAGAGCGCCAAATTTTCAATTTTAAAATTAAATTTAATAAAATCTAAAAACAAGAATCTCAAATCCTAGAATATAAAATATAATAAAAGATTATCAGGATACCTGTGACCTTTACCACGCGTAAAGTCCTTTAATATATTTTTTAAATAAATTTGCTGCATTATATCTATTTTTATGAGATAATATATTTGTATGGCGATGTTCTAACTTTACAATAGAGCTTGGCCTTCAAAATTTCAAAAAATTTCGCCTGCGGCGCTATATGCTGGAGAGTACTCCCCCAGATCCCCCGGGAGGGGCACAAGTTTCAAAGTCGCCACAGGCGCATCATACCCTAGTTCCGGCTCTGCTGTCTGGAAAGTGTATGACCATCTGAAGCGACAGATTGTTTCACTGTATCTTGCGAATAGAAAATTGGAAGGAGATTGGGCCAACAGCGATCAGAAAGGGCAAACACTTCTGCTGAACATCTTCACGGAAAAATAAAGTTACATCAAAAATTCATCCCTTTTGCGCCAATGAACAAAATTCATAGTATTGATGAAGAAAGCATTGTATTGAAGAATTTTCTTCATCAATGTGATTAACCATTATTCTCAACTCAAGAGGAGTTGTTGATAAACCTCATCAGAATAAATTGCTATAAGAGGCTTTCGGTTTAATAACTTGTCATAATATTTTTTTTTCTTTTGCATTGCAGTCGTTAATTTCTTTCCTGTTTCGCATATAACGTTTTGTTGCAATTTACCTACACATTTTTTCGCACAACTGTCGCAGCAGTAATATCTAAAAATGTTTAGTCTACATTTTAGGGTGACAACTGTGCAGTGTTACTCAGTGCTATTTCTCTAAACTGAATAATAAGAGTAGGACCGAGTAGGACAGTGATGTTTTTTACCAGACCCTCCTCAGACAACCGGTTTGCCTAGCGACAGTTATGACCAGTTGATCCACGTAAACAATTTTTCATGCATAAAATAATTTCCTAATGTTTTCTGATACCAACTATTTCAATTACAGACAAGAAAATAGCATAGAAATAAAATGTATTCAAAGTTACCTCGAAACCCGGGGTAACACTGGACATGACCATAAAATAATGTGCCATAATAGGCACTAGCCTAGGGCGCAAAAAATTAAAAAATTTAAAATTCCACCGAACGTACATACCTTCCTAAATTTAGAAGTCGCAATGAGAATTTACTTGACCCTTGTGACAAACTGTACAGCAGAAAGAAGCTTTTCTGCCCTTAAGAGAGTAAAGACTAAAATGAGAAGCTTAACAGTTTGATGTTGTTATGCACTAAAAATGATATTACAATGAAAATTGATTACAATGATGTTATTAATGATTTTGCAATGATGAAATCTCGAAGAAAACCTTTATTGTACAAGTACAATGACAGTGACTCAACAAAGAATAAGAATGTCTAAACGAAAAAATAGTAAAGTAAGCGATGAAAAAGATGATAATGAACAAATTAAAAACAGTTTATACAATGTATAGGTGCTCTATACTGTAATTGCAAACGATTTTATTAATTTACTGTACTAATTTACAAAAGTGTGGGTGGGTGATGCCGTAAGGTAAGAAATGAATAACAGTGGCCAAACCATGCCACTATCCAATCCTTGCCAGTTTGGGACACCACCAAGGGGTGGATAATAGAAAGGCTCTCCAAAGAGCAGCAAAGAAAGGGAATAAAGTACGAGAGTTGAGGGAAAATCCCTTGTAAACCAAAATTGGCAAGGTAAGAACTGAAGGAGGGGTGCTTTGGAAATAGTGGAGGCGGGGGTGGAACAATCTAATCTGCCTAGGGCGTGGGGGAGGTTAAAAACGGCACTGGGTACTAAATAAATATTTCCAGTACTGACAAGTAGCAAGGAAAACCTCAATTACATTGCTCGTTTGAGATTTGATTTCACATTTCACACAAGAAAATAGTGTCCATATTAATGATTTTAATTTGAATAAATTGTTTGATTGCCGTTTGTTGTGTGTATTGTTGCGCCATCTGTTGACGATATTTGCCCCATCAAAATAAATCTCACTCTTAAAAAAAATATTATAGTTTTAAAAAAACCAAAAAGCAAGATCGAGATGACTGGAAACCTGGGAAAATTAACCATAAAATTGTAAAAAATTTAGAAAATTAAAAGAACTTTAGAGAAGAACAAAAGAACAGCAACCAAAGACTAAACCAACAATAGTAAAAACAAGATAAAAACAAAAGAAATTTAATATCTTTTGAAAAAACTCAGCAGTTTTTATATTTCAAATATTATAAAATATTTTCAGATAATATTCTAATGTATCAAAAATTTCCAATTGGAAAAATGAAGAGTAACGTATTATACAAAAAAACAAATTTATTACGAAAATATAAAACAAAAACAAATAGACCTATTAAGTTAATCCTCACTAGCAGAACTATTTTTCGTATCAAAGGCGCTATCAGTACTTTGTGGCATCAATGCCTCATCCATTTTTGTATATAATTCCTCTGCAGGATCAAAAGGTGTCTGTGTTCTTGGCCTGGCTCTAAAATTTAATAGCAATTAAATTTCTCTAAATCCTTTTGCTTGATACTTACTCATTTTGACCTGGAAGATTTTCTATGGTACTAAATTTTTCCAACTTTTTCTCTAGCATTTTGTGTTGATTTTTATTTGTAATAGTTAAGTCTACCGTCTTCACCAGAAATCGAATATCTAAAATTTATAAAAATTATCCAAGACATAGACAATTAAGGGGTGAAACTTACTCTTAACAGCCGTTATTAATTCGTTAAGATTTCCCAAACCTTCAAACAATGTCTCAGTCACATATGCATCTAAATTTTCTTGTAGTTTCGATGCTGCATATAACACTGCTGCTAATGCAATTTGGCTGGGGGCATATAGTAAAATGGCATCTGTATGATAAGCTTTATCCAAAAAGTGGTCAATACCAGGCCGTAACCGCTCAGGATCATGTAACGCAGGATAACGAGTCTAAAATTTCAGAAGTTAAAATTTTTGCAACTAAAATATTGTTAAGTACCTTAATGTCGATAAGCAAACCCTCTACAGGTCGATAGGGATTATGAATTGTTAAATGAAAATTTAGTTGTTGCATTACTAAAAGTTCAGTGTTTAGTATAACTTCATTAGCCTTCTCACGATCGCCCCTTATATTTGATATAAATTGCATCATGGAAACATTGAATTCCTCGACTTTGCAGGCCAAAAATATACAAGTAACCCTGCAAAACATGAATCTTTTACGTTAAAATCACATATACTTAAGCTGCAATAGCACTTACATTATTTCTTTAGGAACAAACTGCATGACCGAGTTATTAATATAAAACCTTTTGAAGTAGTGGATGGCTGTACCGATTACACATGCCGGCATAGGAGGCTGAAACTTCTTACAAAACTCTTTTAAACTTATTTCATACTTAAAAAGGAGTAACTTTTCTTGTTCGGGAGTCAGAAACATGTCGCGTTTAATGCTGTCCTAAAAAGTTAATTGCAAATTAATACTTTCTTCAAGAAAATCTTCCGCAGGCAATAAACTTAGCCTATAAATGTGAGTTGAGAAATATTGTGAAATGGAAATTTTCAAGTAACTTACATTTAGTACTCGATTACATGTTTGGATGTACTTAGCATTTACTTCTTCTCGACGTTTCTCAAGAACTTCGTCGCTCTCAAATATCCACTCTCTGGATTGCGTACTAGTGGCATACATTTTACTCAACCCTTTTATTAACAATTATAAACATTCACGTAGAACTATATCAATTACAATAACTTTTTGAAATTGTATTTAACCTGATTTCAAAGTATTTATCTCAAAATAACCTATGAAAATGACAGTTCGACAAAACTACAACTGCCGGTTTAGGTAATTCAGAATGATGTCAGATGTAGTGTAGATATTATACAACAGGGGGCGCTCTATGTAAAGAACAGAAAATAATTCTCAATGTAGTTATAAAAGAACACCATAGAGGACATTATAAATATGAAATTGAATTTAAAAGAATACGGTTGGATTTCTTTCAAGCAACCTTCACCGAGATCATTGCGCGACCATGGTCCGTGGGATTAAAAAAAAAAGATTATCAAAATAATTAGTATCGCCCCCTAGAAAAAGACGGCACTGTCCCTCATTGACTATATGAAAACATTTTGTACGACGAAAAATTTTACAAAGCTTTGTTGAGCTTTTTTGGAAAGTAGATTTATTTATTTTTTATTCAAAGAAGTTGATTTAGATATTTTTGAAATATTGTTTCCAAAATTAAAAAAGAAATATTTATGGTACAATAAATAGCATATTAAATATTTTAAGAGACTCAATTGAATTATGAATAATATGTATAACAAACTAAATATGCAAAGTAAATAGACAATTTATGAAAGCTGGTCCTAGGAGTCTGACCCCTTAAAAAAATAATAATAAAATATAATATACTTTTTTATATAACATTTTCTTTATTTTATAAAATACAAAATTACATAACGTTGTTGGAAAATAATATAAAATTAAATTAATTACATTTAAAAGTAACATTTTATTAAAAAACTAAATTTGGATGAATATGAATTTTTATATTTTTGCAATCAAATTAAGCATACAATTATTTTTGTTAGTCCGTTGGAGAGTTTTGTAAAGTTATTTATAAAAATTATGTCACTTGCCTTTGATATCAGCATACGATATGGCGAATTATGTTACATTAACATCCATAAATTTTCACTTTTCAATTGTAAGTAATGAATTATTATAATTCAAAATTAAATTATCCAGTTTTATTTTTATTTAATAAGCTGAGATGTAAGACAAGATATTAATAAAAAAAAGAAAATTAAAAAATTGTCAAATTTCAAATATGAGAGTTCTCCATGATTCCATATTCGCCGACAGATGAGATGTCTTACTCGTCAGCCTATTCATCTTCTGATTTGACTAGGCTGGAAGCGGATTACTGAGCGATTCTAGGAGATCAGGATAATTGGAGAATAAGATTAACTATTGATGATATAAATCTATTTGGTTCCTGTTCAAACTGTTTAAAATGCCGGTACTATATCTAAAATAAGAGTAAGAAGAAAAACGTTAGCAGCGGTTGAGGCAAACATCTAAAGCTCTGGCCACTTATCAAACAAAAACATCAGTTAATCCCAGTGGTGGTTCGTGGTTTTTTTATTGGAAGAGGCTAATCATAACGTATAGTGGAAAAGTATAATTCACCTTAACTTTTTTTTTTAAGTTCACGAAAAATGTACCAGGCTGATGTTTTAATTTAGCTATTGAAAAACTACCTTGTTCTATGCAGAGGTTTCAGTAGTTAGATAATTTCAAAAACATCAGCAGTACCACGGGCGTAGCCAGGGGGAGGGTTTTGGGGGTTCAAACCCCCCCCGAAAAGTTTTCTCTGAATCTGTTTATTACATATTAAATATTGTTCTTATGAATAAACGGCTATTTTATGTATTTTTATTCGTTTTATTTTCTTGAACCCCCCCCGATTCTAAAACCTGGCTACGCCCGTGAGCAGTACAGTAAAAGCTTAATGTTTATGTTATGACAAAATTATCTGCATGTTCTCACATTACTTTTTGGATATGTATTGTGAAAGAAGTATCTATCTTTTCGTACTTTTCATGATCGTAAATTCACGTAGTTTAAGAGTCTATAATTTCAGGGGAGCCTAAGCCTTCCTTGCCTCTTCTGACGAGCCGCCGCAGGTAAATCATCAAGTTCTTTCGTCACATGCCGTACATTTGGGATGCTTGGTAGAAGTAGAGCTCTCAACGTCAGATGTAAACTTCGGTAGCAGGGAAAAGTATGAATCATATTTATCTTAGTACATTATAGGTTTTAGTGTTACCCTAAGAGATATCCTATTTTCAGATATACACCGACTTGTGATAATCATGATCAGATTAAATCACCTCATAAACTTACATTACTGAAACATCAGTCACGATCTCGCGATTACAAGAGTAAGAAAATTATTTTAACAACAAAAATCAAATTAGTAGTTTTGTTTAAAAATTATTTATTTATTATTATAAAATATTATCCAGCTATAGTTAAATATTTGATCTTTTCACCTTATATCATAGAATCAACCGTGCTGCTTCTTAGCGGATCTGAGGACATTAGAAGATCAATCTTTAGGTATAAAATATTTCGAAGCTGTGTACAAACTTTGTTCTTAAAGAATGAAAGATTCACATTTAAAACAATTAAACATAGAAGAAAAATGGGCCCACAAATTTAAGTTTTTCCTATTAAGACTATTGGAAAAACATCAATTTTCTGAGCATTTAAAAAAATTATTGCGAATTATCCATTAGTTTTTGAGAAAACGGCATTTAAAAATCAAAATTTTCCGTTTTTCCTTTAGATATTTTTTTCTTTAGATTTTTCTTAGATATTACCAGATTAGTATTTGCCGTTAAACTAGTATTTTATGAACAGTTTTTATTTAGACAGGCATAAAACTAGTTTTAAGGGTAAATCCGTGATTTGCCGTGGTTACGGTCGTCAAAACGGCGTGGCGCGCCTGGAGCAAAGCGGTTTAGCTTAAGCCTGTAGTACACTCTTTGACCAAACGTTACATATCTGGCTTATGAAATTTTGTCAAATATTGATTTTGTTCAAGTTGTTTGACAGGGATAGTACACATATCGGTATTTTGCCAAATATTTGGCAAGCAATTATTTACCTAAATTATACAAACAAGT
This sequence comes from Cantharis rufa, assembly GCA_947369205.1. NCBI lineage: Eukaryota > Metazoa > Arthropoda > Insecta > Coleoptera > Cantharidae > Cantharis > Cantharis rufa. The sequence continues at coordinate 94,540,858 of OX376303.1, forward strand.
TATTTGGTGAGCAAAGGCCAAACATATTTGGCCAATCAATCCGAATAGTTTATTTGGCAAAACTTCTATCTAATTTTTGACCCACTCTGTAGAAGTGATATAGAATATTATTTGAAGTTATGCAACATTGGTTAAACATTTTTAACCAAAAATTAAATAATAAAATGTCATATGACATTAGTAAAAATCCGGTAAAAATTATTGTTTAAAAGTAAAACAAAATCTAAAAAATATGTCCTCATAATATTTTTCAATTGCTGCTGTTTTGGGAGCTTCATGATATATTGTTGGAAAGCCGACCAAAAGCAAAAGAAGTAATGTGGATAAGAGACAGAAAGTTGCTGTGCAAAGCTGCTCGATGACTTGCAAAGTAATGAGCTAAGATTATTTCAAAATTTTGTTCGTATGACGAGTGATGATTTCAATTTTTGAATTTAGTTACCCCACTTATTGCGAAGGACACGCAGATAAAAAAATCGTATTAATTTTTAAAGATATTTTCCGATATTTCTTGCCATTCTGCGTCTCTTAAATTCCGACTTTTATAGTCTTCATTTTCAGCGTTTCATAACAAATCCCGCACGTCAACAGCAGAAATTAATTTTACTATTGCTTCGTTTTCCCACTCGACTGATACCTTGTTCCTATTTTTTTTGTTTTTAACATAGTATTAGAAGACAAAGTCATATAAACATTTTTTGAAAAATCTCGATTTTCCATGTTGACATTGACACTTCAAAATATTTGACCGTGTTTGGATATACAGAAATTTAAGTAGTGCCAAATAAAATATTTATTTTTTCACTGTTTGGCAAATAGATAAATAATTGTTGTGGCACACAATAACCAAATATTTACCTATGCCCGTACTTATAGTCACGGATCAATCCGAGACTCAAAATGATCCTAGAATTTATCAATGAGATTACTAGAATTTAGACCGTATCGTAGCAGCAGCTATTATTTCGAGAATTGATCTCGATTCTCGGTTCAATCCATGACTATAAGTACGGGCACTAGGGTGTTTTTTACCCAAATTTATTTGGTCAGTACACTATTTGGTGTATCTGTTTGGCAAAACTACCCAAATATTTGACCGTTGGTCAAATACAGGCAACTACAGGCTTTACTCGATAAAAACATGCCCGAAGGTCGCCCGAACTCACCAAAGGTGGTACTCAAAAGAGGTGAATCTATAATAAAAATTATCTTTTCCAACAAAATCTGGAACCGATTTTTTTCTCACCACACCTGGGATAGGTGTTTCCCAGTATTTAATAAATTCAGTGGTGAAGCCTCTGTTGTTAAAACTAGCTCTATGATTAATGGAAAAGCAAAAAAGCGTGGATCTGTAAGAAACAAAGAATTTGCTTCTGTCCTGAATAAAACAACAGCAAAAGAATAATAATATTACATTGACTCTAAGATAAAAATGAGTATCAAGTAATAACAACAACTTCCAATGCACAATACTGAATACACTCTAAAAAATGGGGGTAATTTTACCGGTGGAATTTTAACCACTTAAAAAGGAATTTTAACCACTTAAAATGAGCAAAATTAATTTTAGATCTGAAAATTACACTGTTAAAAATGTTAATTTTACCCTAAAATTAAGGTAATTTCATTTTTTACTCTAAAACAATGTAATATTACCCTGAAAATATGGTAAATTTACCTTAAAAATTGTCGACTTTTGTTTTGTTCTACTATTTTCAAGGTAAATTCATTCTTATAAAATTACTCGTGGTATGCGAATTTACCTTGACAATAGGAGGTAATATAGTTGCCTCCTTTTTTCTGGGTAATTTTTCCCAATTTTTTTTTTAGAGTGTACGGCAACCAAACATAAAAATCAACCACGCCGCGAATAATTCCAATCGACAACAAAAAGTATAGCAAAGCAAAATTTTACTTACCAAGCGCCTGATCAATTTATTTAGAGATTTTAAGTAACGATAATAGTAGTTTACTACCCCTGCTTCGATTCTCCAGGAATCCGAAGAACGACGTGACGATTCCGGCTGCTTGAAAAATGAAGAATCTCGCTGGACGCTGTCGGGAACGGACTACTCGGCACCTGATAAGCTTAACAAAAGATGCTGGCATAATTCGCAGCACACAATGAACATTTGCACTTGGTGTACGTCGAAGACGGTATCAGGACTCAAGAGACAATAACTTGCGATTCTTACACTCGCAATTATGGAATCGCAATTATTGAAAATTCTCGATCGTGTTTGATGGAATATTGACTCAATGGCATCAACAGGTTAAAACAATCCCCAATTAGGCACCTAAAGAAACTGGTCTCGGGTCACGTTGATAATTCACTCAATAATCCTCTCTGGATTCTAAATTCTCAACTCGGCTTACTTTAACAATAACGGCCGCGTAGTTGTACTCCCCAACTGGACTTGCAAATTTACAACTGCGTTCTAACATCTCCAACCCAAGACTATCTAATTCTAGCGAGTGCCCACTGCAATAGAAGTGGCGCTTCGAAACGATCCTTTCATTAGAGGCACGGAGCAAAGGGCAAATGGGGCGCTTGAACAATTATTAGCAATAAATTGTTACGAATCTCATTTTAAGGTGGATCCGTGACTGCGGTTACTAATAAGGTTACATCGCACGATGTAACAATCGTATGTTACAGTAATCTTTAAGACTATATTAAAGTACACGTACCGATAATAGAAAACCCGTGTAAAAATTGTGGTTCGATCCCAATCTAAAATGCATAAAAAATTTTGATTTTTAAATGCCGCTTTCTCGAATACTAATGGATAATCTTCAATAATTTTATTTAATGCTCAGGAAATTAGAAGTGTCGGATCAGATCAGATCCAAAACTTACTAATTTATTTAAATAATGTCGATACTGTAAAATATTCATGTGTAAATTTACCTGAAAAATGTAAATGTAAATGAAAAAATGTAAAAAATTTTAACAGTAATTGATTCTGAAAAATTATTTTTATTGACAAAAATTAAATAAAATAAATTTACACATAGTAAATTTAAGAAACTTTGAACTTTGAACTTTTATATAAAATAATAATAACAAATAATTAATGTTCTGGTATTATTATTATTATCATCATCATCCAGCTATGACATCCATCGAAGTATAGCCCCTTTCTCTGAGGAAAAGGTTTTGGCATTTAAACCCCACGGCCGCTTAATCCGGATTGGAAAATTCCTGTAAACCTGTTTTTAATAGTCGATGGCGGCAATGATCAACCCATAGGCACCGCCGGCTTTACGTACTCTCCGAAGCATGGATACAGTCATATGAGGGGCTTAAAGCCATAGTGGTGTAAGTCATTTTCAACTCTTGATAGTCATACCAAGGGAAAACATTTTTGAATTTGTTTTTTTCAGAAGAAGACTGAGGCCTATAACAAATGTTTGATTCGACTTTCCATGTAATAATTTAATTCGAGAATTTATTTTAAAGTTTCTAGTAAATCCTTTGTTTCTCAAATTAAGGTTAATGTGACTTACACCACTATGATGGCTTTAGCCCCCTCGTATGAAAGTTTTAGATTCTCCCCGGATTCGAACCGAGTACCTTCGAGTCAGCTGTTGTTCAGCTAACTTACCAAGCTAATGAAAAAATGAAAAAATTTATAACTGGCTTATCAGTTGATAAGATTCAACACATAATTTGTACAGATATTAGCCGATCACGAAAACCTGTTGTTTACTCTCATGTAATAAATGTCTAATAATTTACATCAGAAAAATGTATTTTTACATTTTACAAAGTACATTTAAGTATAATTTCTTATTTCTGTGTAATTTTACATTTTTTTTTGGGGCAAAGCATTGCCATTTATGGATATAATAAAGCATTCAATATAAAAATTATTAAAAAGAAAGTTGGAACCGGTGTTTTAATGTTCGGATGGTCACAAAAAAAAACTGTGGTCTGTTCTGATTAATAAATGCACCTTAGGACAAAAAATTAAAAACAAATAGTCAAAGCTGCTATTAAGAACACCAAACTGCGGAAGTTTCCGCATTCTCCATCGGGTGACCAGCCGGTCTAAAAAGCAAAAACCATCATCAGATTAATATTTTTCGAGTTGAAATCAATTTCTTGAAACAAAAAATTAAATTTTTAATTATTTTCCGTTTTTAAATGTTAGTGCTTTCTACATGTTTTATGCATAAAAAATAATTAGATATTTTCACCCCTTCGACGAAGTAAACATAAAATAAATTTGAATGGGTGTGTCTAATTTATTAAAATGGTGCATCATTACACCGCACCTCAATTATATATTACTAAATCTTTCGGAAACTATGTTACTGTGGTGAACAAAATTTTAGAAATTGATTTCAGAATTATGCGGATATTACCGAGGTGCACGATTATTTATACCAAAAACATATATTTATTTTTTGTATACAAAGATATCTTATCATCGAGTGCATCTATTATGCAGATGGTAATTTTCTCAGCTACAATAGCAATCGCACGACCAGATATTAAATACATATCAAGGTCAAAATATTTTACTTATACCTAATTATTGTACATATATTGAGGAATAGGAACCAAAAACATACGATAGAAAATATAGGGCAAGTTATGTAAATTTTTGTTGGCCAAAAATAATTCGAAAATAAAAAAATTTAAATATTTTTTACGAAAGCATCATTTTTGACAACCACATACAATAAAACAGCGCAAATAGTTATTTAAAAGTAAAAAATCAAGCGTAAAAGAAAGACCGGTTGTACGAAGCCTAAGGGTTTGGTAAGATGGCCGTCTAATGTAAGAATAATATTGCCTTAGGTTTGGGCGTTACCATTTCAACAATACTTATTTTCACCAAGCTAAATTTATTCATACACATTAAACAAAAACTATTTTAGAAAATTAATAAACAGAAATACTTTTGCGGACTTGAAGAGTAATGGTCAAAAATTTGCATATATAACAGTAAGCGAATTGCGGAACTTGCAAATTAGAATTTTTATCTGCTATAATTTTTGCCCAAACCTTATAATTAGTACCTAAATTTGCGTTTTTAAAAATTGTGCAAATCCATGTAGGCATATCTGTCCGTAATGTAACTTTCCACGCTCCATTTAAACTTTTATATACATAAATATCGGTCGCATTTAGAAACCCTCGAGATAGTTTCGTTTGAAATGCTTAAACGTAATTTACTTTTCAATTTTCTCGTTATTTTAAATAAATCACGGCATATCCACTTGAAATTTAAATTGAAAAATTGCTTGCATTAGATACAAAAAAATTATGAATTTATTTATCGCTGTCAGATTTTTAAGACCACTGTTTGTTTACTATGTATAACGTACTAAATAATTCGTAAAGAACTAGTAAATTGCTTGTCTGTTCAAAAATTCTTGGATGTGGGTAATTGAAAATTCTTTTTGTACTTGCAAGAATTAAGATACTTCTATGGGGCTTTTATACGTGAACCGTCCAAAGTGCTTTTGCTTGGGAATATAAGGTTTCTTTGGGAAAAACGCATTGTATATTTTGTTGCAAAAGAAGTAAAACCGTTTTTAACATATGGTAATCGAGACTTTATTCTTTGAAATTCAAAGATAAAGGATGAAGAATGTGAGTAAAAATAAAATTCATAACTGGCGGCATTATACAGAGTCGCTGCTCGACTACACCTGATCATGATTCGAGCGAAGCGATATAGTTAAATATAAAATTAATCTGGTCGATTGTTAACGCATATCTCTGAACAGTAGCATGTATAATAATAATATAAGATATATAATTATATATTTAGAATTACAATTATTAAACAAAGAACTTTTCCGTAAACGTTTCAAATAATTCATATGTTCGGTGGCAGTTGAATTATTAAATTTGTATTCCACCTTTGATCATATCTGACATTGGTTTCTGCTTTAAATTATTCATCGCCACATTTTTCAAAACTTCTGCACGCAAACTGCACCTGAAAAAGGTGCACTTTCAGTTTTATAAAAATATTGTTAACAATGGAAGAATATTTCGCGATATGTTATAAGATACCGTATATGTATTACCAAACAATGAATAATATCGTACATAAATTTTGATTGTTCGTACATACTATACCAACCTAATAATAGCATTAGAATTTAATAAAGTAAAATATGTAAATATTTTTACTAAAAGTATATTTTTTCTTGGCACGTCATTAAGATCTTGATTTAATAAAATAATATATTCTGGCGGGTCATTTCAGGAAATTTTACCGAAAATCTATATTAAGCCATCATGCGAATACATAAATTAAAAATTTTAGTGTCACAAATGCGACTTTAAAACTTTAATAACTCGAAAAGGTCAAAGTCGACTTTCGTTAGATTTTAATAAACATGGAATTAATTTATTGATTTATTGGATCTTGTCAGAGAGTTTAGCAATATAAGCTTGAAAACGATTAAATGAAATTGAAAAAATGCATAGCAATTTTTTTTATTAAAAAAATGTCTAATTATAAAAATTAGAAAAATTTTTAAAATTGTCACTTTTTAAAGTTTAAAAAATAGTTACTCTGTAAGGTATCACGGTATTTCTAATCACTAGATGGCCAAAGTTGTGCGGCCTGAAGGCCGCAATAAGTAATCTTAATGCGGCCTTCAAAACAAACCGCAGCTTAAGATAATAAAGAAACGGACTACACGATTGACCTATACATAGCTATTCCTAAAACTAATCGTAAGTAGTAATAGTTTACTTTAAATGTTTACGTTTTTTTTCTAAATACTTAAGTATCTTATTTAAAATGTCGACAAATTAATAATTCAGTTAAAATCTGCAAAACTATAGATCGTGACGCAATTGTGTGTAATGGTATTAATATGATTGCGTTTGTTTCTATTGTGCTTTTTAGTAAAAGGACTGCGAAAAATATATACTTTTTATAAAGAAGTAATATAGAAAAATTAATTAAAGTAATAAAAGAAATATATAAAATAACAGATAAATGTGTGCTTATATTTTTTATATATTGCGGTATGTAAAGTCAAAATTTTTAAATAATAAATTATTATTTTCGAAGTTCTAAAACTGAAGCCAGGGGGTAAATATCCCGAAAATTTTATGTACACTCTCGTTTGAAATTCCCTTGGAAATCATTGGAACCCTTTGGATATCCTTGGAATTTTCTGGAAATCCCTGGAATTCTTTAGATTGAACTTTCATTTGAACTCATTGGAATTCCTTGGAATTCTTGAAAGTCATTGGAATTCTTTGGAATTCCTTGCAATTCTTTGGAGATCGTTGGAAATCATTGGAAGTCTTAGATATCTTTGGAATTCCTTGGAAATCTTTGGAATTCCGTGGAAATCGTTGGAAGTCTTTGGAATTCCTTGGAATTCTTTGGAAATTCTTGGAATTCCTTGAAAATCCCTGGAATTTTTTGAAAATTACTGGAATTTTTTAATTGAACTTTGATTTGAACTCATTGGAATTCCTTGGAAATCACTGCAATTATTAATTTTTAAAAACCTTATATAAAAAATCAATTAAGCATAATTCGTTAGTCTCGTCCGAAATATCAATTTTATTTTTAAACTATAAAAATTTCAAGTCGAAATCGTGGACATAAGTTTTGTTCAACTACTTTGGTGGCCATTTTGTTGGTAAGAGCCTGGTATCTACAATTTGTTGGCGCAAAATCAACTAACCCGCCCCGAAACCACAAATATTTACAAAATTTACTAAATTTTCAATTTTAATAAAAATTTTCTTAAAGAAAAATATTGAATTTACAAAAAAAAAGAAGTCATCTCATAGTGAATTTAAAACGAAATAAAGGCCCAGCATTAATTATTGAGCAAACTAAGATCCTCGAACACCGACGAAGCCATTGAGAAGCAAAAAAAGTTTTTTATTTTTAAAAAAGGGTTAATAATTCATAAACGTTACTATTTCCTTGACAAATTTAAATGGTAATTATCATTTACGTGTTCTCCGAAGCACAGAAACGTTTTTAAGAAAATTAATTTTGTCCCACATTCAGACCTTGCACCCTAATAAGTGTGTTAGATAGTTGGTGACTAAGTACCAGGTCACTGACCGTCTCTTGCTGATAAATCATTCAGATAAGTCACACATTTTCAATAAATAAAATTAAAAAGTATACTCCACATTTTCTTTCAGTAAGGCTCAACGACTATGATATTTATGTATGGTAACGATCTCCACTTTATGAGCTCAAAAGTTGAACAATCACCTCAATTATCTGTATACTGGAATATCAAGACTTTAAGAATATCAAAACGGAGATTGTTCGCAAAAAGGTGTTATTAAACTTATAAGTTGTAAGTTTCAAACCGGAAATCTAATTTCTAAAAATCTAAGATTTCTGATTTAAAATTCAACAACACATTTTCTTCTTTTGAACACAATCACTGATTTCCATACCCCCCAGACCCCCCGGTTTGTAAAACCTAGCTTTGTGATTGTGTTCAAAAATGTATTTTTAAATGTATCTCTTAAATGTATTTTAAGAGAATATATGGAGGTAATATACTTAGAGATCAACTTTTTTAATTCGGGAATAATTCCCAATGCAATTTCCATGACCGCTACTCAGGGCCGGATAAACCACAGGTACAATGGAGCCGCCGCACCCAGAACCAAAGTTTAGAATACGCCAAAATTGAGCGTTTTTAATTGTGCATAAATGTGTATTGTGATTCCAAGGTACTCCATTTTTTCTTTGATTATAATATTTTATATGATATTAGCTTGAGCTGAAATAGCTTGATCTGATGATGGCTTGAAAAAGGTCTTGATGAAAACGTGGTAGGCACTGCTGTAGAGTTACATCACTACAGTTGATACAGTTACACAAACGACAAACTTTTATTTTTTATAACGAATTTCGGCATTCCAGTTACCAGATGATTTTACCATGACATCGTACTAATAGAAGTAAAATTACTTTGCAGTAAAAATTTTGAATTACTAGAGTGAAGCTGATAGGTAGATTTACACATTCTAAACATTCTATAAAAATAAAAATAAAAAAAAAAGTGTGTTTGTTTTCGACTAACACGATCTTCAAAGGTATCTGACCATAGATTAGATATTTCTAAATTTATATTTACCCCTTTCCATGCAGCACAAATATTGTTGCAATATTATTGGTGCAATATTAGAAAACAATATTACACCAATATTAGATGAAGATCGACAAGCGATATATAGCATCAAACTACAGCCAATATTGGTGCAGTATTGATTTCCTATAATACCACATTATTGGAAAACAAACAGAAAAAGGGAAAAATTTGTTTTTATCGGTGCTGGCCGAGAATGAACTAATACGATTCCAGATAGTAGTGTTGGGTGGATTAACGAGATTCCCACTATAAGCTTATAGCATTTCACATATAATCGAATATTGTTTCAAGAATGAGTTTAATCTCACAAATAATATTAATGCAGCCAAGCTGCAAACTTCCTAAGCTTGCAGTAGTTATTTCATTATAGTTATTGGTGTGTTACAACCGAGGGGTAAACCACGGTCAAAAATTGTGTACACCAGACTTCCTACTACTTCAGACTTCCCCAGATGTATTCTGTGATAGTTTTATACTCCAGAGTCAATTTCACTTTAGTTAGATTTTTGGGATACCTACTTATGCGATCGCATATGCTATTCAATATGCTAGCAGATATCCCAAAAATCTAACTAACGACAAATCGACAAAAATTAATTTATTAAGAATAAGAGTTATACTAATCAAAAACAAGCTAAAATTACAATTTTTTAAAATAAATTTGGCCTCGATTGTACTGCCGTCATAAGGAAGAACACCGTAACTGTGAAAAAGTTGAAACCGAGATAAACGGCAAAAACTTTTAAATGCAACGCAATAAACAGCAATAAATGCAATTTAAGAAGACTTTTTTACCTTTTAATGAGTATTTTCTGTTTTTTATCGTATTATATCTGTAGAATAACGTATCATATATACTAAGTTGATATTAACTCATTTTTCAAAAATTTCCGACTTACGGTGTTCTTCCTTCGCGTTGAATGGAAAAATGTTAGTTTTCCTAACTTGTATCGTAAATATCTATGCTTACCTAACTGCAGTTCGTGCATTTAAAGAAAAATGCAATTTTTCACAATTTCAAACTATTCACTAGCTACATCACTCAAGAGAAAATTTTACTAAATCCATGAAGTGGGCCCTACCTACAATAATAAATAAATTTTTTTGTTAGTTATCATTGCAGATGAAAACGGTTTTCTTCAAATTACCTTTATCACTGTAGTCCTTTTGCCTTATTCCTAGTGGCCAGGATAGCTTCTTCGTTGTTCTTTCCAATAAACATAAGTCACTCACAAATACGAACACTTTCACATTTTGTTTCACTTAAATATTAAAAAGAAAATTTTTCTCGATTATTAAGAAAGCTTTCAACAAAATTCTTCACGATAATTTGAACTCGAAACACCACACTCGCGTTCGCGGAAAACTAAACATTTTTCCGAATTTTCTCGATACGATTACTTTTAAGCTGAATACATGCACTAGCGCTTTGCGGAATGCGATTTTTGTTTTGATTGGTTAAATTTTAATGAAATGTTCAAATTTTACTAATCAAAATAAAAATTGCATTCCGCAAATCGCTAGTGCGTGTATTCAGCTTAAGGCCTTACAAACGAATGACTGGTATGAGTGCGTACGGGGCACCGCGTCATAAAAATTACAAACAGGAAACAAAAAAGTTATATTCGAAGTATGACGCGGTGCCCCGTACGGACTCATATCAGTCATTCGTTTGTAAGGCCTTAAGTTGAATACACGAACTAGCGATTTGCAGAATGCGATTTTTGTTTTCATTAGTAAAATTTGAACATTTTATTGAAATTTAACCAATCAAAACAAAAATCGCATTCCACAAAACGCTAGTGCTTGTATTCAGCTTAAAAGTAATCGTATGGAGAAAGTCGGAAAAATGTTCAGTTTTCCGCAAACGAGAGTGGTGTTTCGAGTTCGAATTATCGTGAAGAATCTTTGATGAAAGCTTTCTTAATAATCGAGAACAATTTTCTTTTTAATATTTAAGTGAAACAAAATGTGAAAGTGTTCAGGTTTGTGAGTGACTTATGTTTATTGGAAGGAACAACGAAGGAGCTATCCTGGCCACTAGGAATAAGGCAAAAGGACTACAGTGATAAAGGTAATTTGAAGAAAACCGTTCTCATCTGCAATGATAACTAACAAATAATTTTCTTTATTATTGTATAGGTATATAGGCCCTATAGGGCCCAATTCATGGATTTGCCAGCAAGTGTCAGGTTAGTAAAATTTTCGCTCCAGTGATGTATAGCCAGTGAATAGTTTGATATTGTGAAAAAATGCATTTTTCTTTAAATGCATGAACTGCAGTTAGGTAAGAAAAGTTTTTTCGCGTTCTGAAGTAAAAAACTGCAAATAACCTTAGATCATAGATCTAAGCAATAAATAACTAATTTTGTTTCTCCGTAGGTTTTTATTGCTTGAAAGTTATGGTTAATTCGTTAAGCTTTCAATAAATCACATTGTCAAGCCGTCAACAGGATAGATTTAAATATATCCCAAAATAAAAATTAACAAAACATTTCGTTAATTATATTACCTATTAATGCCGAGCAGGCGAATAGTGAAGTGTTTAGGACTCGGATCTAGTTGGGAAGTGGTCCTAGAAAGGGATTAAAACTATGGAGTTCAGAGTTAACCGGATCAACATCAGTCTCCAAAAAATCAAACTTTTTTCTTTTCAAGAAATAAAATCAAAAATCTTTCAAAAAGGTAATAATTTTTTTTTAAAACCAGAAGCGACCTAACGTTGAAACCGAGTAACCTTTCAAGACCTAACAATTATATATTTTTTATATCAAAATGATGAAGATGGGATGCCAACTTCACAAAGATTTACAGATCATCAAATTTAGTATTCATTTAAAATAACAGTGACAAATTTAGGGCCTGATTATTCAATAGGCAAACTAAGCAGCTGCCTAAGGGGCCAAAAAAATTGCAACTTTAGCTTGTTTTTGATTAGTCTAATTCTAATTCTTAAAAAATTAATTTTTTAATTTTGTGATAGTTTTATACTCCTCAGTTATTTTGACTTTAGTTAGATTTTTATGATATCTGATATCTGAATAACAGAGATGCTATTGATATGCTAGCATATCAAATAGCAGATATCCCAAAAATCTAACTAAAGTGAAATTGACTCAGGAGTATGTACAACTATCACAAAATAGGTAAATAATCGAGGAATAAACCACGGTCAAAAATTGTGTACACCAGACTTCCTACTACTTCGGACTTCCCAGACTACCCATAAGTTGTACACCAGACTTCCCGTGAGATTTACCCCTCGGTTACAACACTCATTATACTGTAACAATATAATCAAAAATGTATTTACTTATAAATTTTGTAAATTGATCGGTTCAATAAAACAACAAAGTAAATTAATTTCAAATGCAGGAAAATCAGTAGCATTTATATTTTGACTTGTCATCCAGATTAATTTAAAATTCTAAAAATATATTATATAATATTCTCAAAAGATTTCTTTCAATTTTATTATATAACTTCTATAAATATAATGGTACCAAAACCATTTTCACTTTTAATCCGTCGGCAAACTATATCATAGATCTGGAATAATAATTATTATTGTATACGACTGTTTAACATCCGCATATATTTATTTAGCCATAATTGTTTAGCTTAAATTTTAAAATTAATTTTATAAATTGAGATAAAAAAATTTTTATTGTTCAAATTACTAATCTAAAAATCTCGGTAAAAACTCAACGTTCTCTTAATCTCTCGCATATATGATGAGAATATTTTTATATGGTCTTTGTTTTTAAGTTTGAAATTAAAAAGTCATTAAAATATTTTTTGAACAATTAATTCTTCGTTATTCGAATTTTACTTGAAAATATTTAATTATTACTAGTATACAATCAATCAAAATTTTATTCAAAAATTTTTAATATTAAAATCAATTTCTTCGGTATATTATTAAAGGTAATGTTGTGCTAAAAATCTTTAGACCATAGCCATTCAACTTACAATATAGAACGTTTATTATAATAGCGTAATTGACTCAAATTATCTTGACCACATGAAAAAAATTAATTCAGCTAGAGCTGTGTGCCAAATGGAAAATTCTGTAGGTGTAGCATAAAGAGCGGTAGGCATGATATAGGTCAGAATTTTTCAATAGTTGAGGTAGTTAGTGGCGTGTGACGGCTTTATAAATAAATAATTAGGTGGTAAAATTGTTTCACTTTGATGAATTATATATGGAACTTTGAAGCTTAGAAATGCTCGAACTCATTATATTTCAATTATATTGTCATCCAACAAAATTTTAACTTCTATGACAACATTTTAGGTAGCCTTACGCTATATATTTATGTGCGGACGCCAAATGCCACGATTTGGGCGATTCGAATTTTTATTAAATAAATACATAATATAATATAACATAATATTACGATAAATTACCGCATTGCTAATTAATAAGCAAAAACCAAACAACCGCAGTATAACAACCTCCGCTTTAACCTTGTCGTAAATAATATGCTATAGCGTAGTCTTAAAATGAAGGAATTCGAACACAGCCTTAAATAAAGAGTGTAGTTTAAGCGAGCAATGTAATTTTATAATTTTCCCCTTATTTCGTCACAAATTACTCTGGGAGCATGTTTAGCAGTCTACTTTAGTTTGATCGTGGCGGCTGTGACGACAACAATGTCTTGCGGTTGATTTGGTTATTTTTGCAAAAATTTTACAAAAAATTGCGATATTCGTAAGTACCGTTATGTTGAGGTTATGTTCAAAGCAACTCTGTGATCTTCCGACTCAAGTGTGACAACTCTCAAAATGGTTATTACAAATTCGCACTAGCATCAGAATTGACGGCAGCAAAATTTAACCCTCCTGCTAATTTAATAGATCACCTATACGCGAACAAAAAGAGTTTAACAAAAGTATTCGATTGATGGATGTTCGTTGGGTTGCTAATTTATATATAATTTCTTGTTAGAAATGAATGCACGAAAAAAAATATATCTAGAGTTTCTTTAAGAACATTAAGATCGTAGAATTCTAAAACCATAAAGTAAGCAACCGTAATATATCTAAGCACCGAGACTATAATTGTCGGTTTGAAAAGAGCCCGGAGCAAGATGGCGCCAAAAATAAAAGAAATTAACGACGAAACTCATCCGAGCGCCTCTGGTGGTGTATACAGTGAACTAATCATTAACTAAAATGTTAAATCCAGTGTTTAATTATTACTTATAAAGTAGGCTACTGCTGTTAAGGGGGTGTGTATGAAAAGCATCGTGAATCTACCGTTCGGTTGACGACTAAAATATTATTTAGGGAAATTTATAATTGGTACCTTCCTTAATTTTTAATTGTAGTTTGTCAAATGCGTACCCTTTTTCGGCATTCAGATTAATACTAATTATTTTTTTCTTTTCTAATAGACTTCTCTGTCACTGCTATTATAATTACGCTTTTATGCGTTCGGTATATTACTGCAGTAAGTAAAAAGCCAAACCCATATTTATATTTTGAGAAATTTATTGAGGACGATTAAAGAGATACTTTTATACCGCAACGTAATTTATTATTAATTTAAATTTTATTGTATCGACAACAAGGCAACTAAAATTCTTTAAAAATATAAGAAATAAATCAAACTTTACGTAACTGAAATATATTGCATTCGATAAGTGCAGTAATAATAATTATTGGATCCTGTTTTGGTATCGTCAAAGCTATTGCATATCAAAAGAGATCTTTTTTTTAAATTGGAATGAAATTCTCATTAAACTGTACGCATAGTTTATAATAAAGCTGTTAGTTCATAAAAAGAGAGATTCAAAAATATTTAAGTTAAGCAATAATATTTTTTCATTTTATCTCTGATTTTTTTTATTGTTTTTTGGGAATTTTGAAAAATATACATTATTGAATTAAAATTAACACTGTAAATGATCAGAAATATATTAAAATATGAGAAAATGTAATCAAACAGTTATCTAACCTTCATAATGAACTACAGGGGGCGTCGTTGTAAGTAAACTAACACTAACATACATTATTTTGCTTTTGCATTTAAAAGACATAAAATTTAAATAAAAATCTGTCATTTTTATTGTCAGATAACCAGGCTTTTGAGTAAAAACGAAACTGAAGTTATATACAATTTTTGAGGTTTTTTCCTTTTAAACATTCTGATCTCAATTAAAGTAATCAAGAAAAATGATTATAATTGATTATTATTAACGGCTTGAAAATATCAGTCATAATTATTTTGTTTATTGTCATCAAACTTAACAATGCATTGTAAATTTAGAAAAACACTATATAGAGTCGTTCTCATCCAATTAACGCTACGTAAATTAGTCGAAAATAACCAAAAATATATTTTCTTTAAAACCTAGTTTTATATTAGTTAATAAAATAAATATAAATTCATTTCAAATCAAATACAGCATACATATTTTCGATTAATTTACGTAGCGTTAATTGGATGAGAACGACGCTCAGGGCTTAATTTATTAATCTTGGGTTATATGTAGCCAAAAATCTATTTTGATAACAATAATGATTGTTGTAAGAATTATTTCCAAGCAAAGAAATTTTAAATTAAATTATTTTCAAAATTTTGAAATTTTGAAAATTTATCATTATAACATCACAGTAATCTCATTTTAAGAGCATACAGACGCGCCGACACTATGTTTTCTGATTGTTCAGACAATGTTTTTTCTTAAATATATAATTAAATTTAATTGACTATTTTGGGCTATACATTATTTTCCTAATAAGCTTCTAAATTTGAAAGTAGAACTTTTTATTGTGATTGGTTAAAGAGGTCATATCTAAGAAACTATTATATTGATGACAAAACAAGTCACATATATGCTATAAATAGACAAATTTTTAACAAATCAGGAAATTATTATTTATTTATAAACAATGGCGTATAATATAGGATAATTGGTGCTATTATCTAAAAAAATATTGTTAATTCTAAGCATTTTTTGTTATAATTAACAGTTTAACAATCTACACGAATATATTATGTTTTTGTGAACTCTGTTTATCTGTGTGTAAGTCTAGCCATACAAATTTACATCATAAATTGCATATGCCTGCAATTTTACAGAGCTGCACAGGTTTTCTCGACGCAGATCATAGGCAAGTTTTTATAAAAGAGCAGCCTGCAGCAAATTTTATTTTTTAAAATAAAAAACCAAAAAACAACAGGTTATGAATCCAGGCAAAGAAAATGTACTAGTATATTATAGAATGTTGGCATATTTTAAAAATTCTACTTTGAATTTTCAAATAGAATTATCTCCAAGTTTATTTTATTCTAAAGATAGTGTTCATACCTATATAATACCATACAATATTGGTGCAATATTGATTTTTAATATTGTGGCAATGTAAGAAATCAATATTGCACCAATATTCGTTGAAGTTTGGTGAAATATTGCGGCAATATTGATAACCAAGATTGCTTGCCGATATTCATCCAATATTGCTACAATATTGCGGCAATGCAGGCAATCAATATTGCACCAATATTGCTGCAATAATACGTCAATTTTAATAATCAATATTGCTGTTGGATTTAGAACCGCATGACGATAAACATTGAGAAGAGATGAGATTGAAATATTTTTGCATTACTTTAATTGAGATAATTATTTATTATAATTTTAGTAGTTTTTTGAAATTCTAATATAACATAATATATTTGAATCTTGTATATGTTACAGTGAAAGTATGAAAACAGTGATTATATACTGTCACTAGTAATTTTACATACTGGCCGAAAAGACTAGTTAAAGTTGTATTCATTTTTATTAACTTACTTTTTCTAGTCATTTTAAAGTATCACCATATCCTGTTAGTGATAATTAAATGCAATTTAAATTTGTCTTTACTTTAAAATTATTTTGATTGGAACATCAACTCATACAAGTGTTGTACGTAATTTAAATAAAAGGGTGAATTGGATACCAATCGGTCGACAGTAACTGAAATATTCCTGAAATGAAATTTTTAAATACCACAGTTCTATAAAATTATGTATCCTAAATTTTTATTGTGAGATGTATTAAGCATCCTTGTTGCAATTACTAGTACATATTATAGTAATTACGTAGATTAACTAGTGATTTTCAACATTTCCTAAGAAATTAGAGAATGTATTATTTTCTTATGTTTTAATTTTTACTTTCAGTAATTTAATCAGTAGATGTGTAAAATAACTTAATAATATAGTCCAATACATAAATTGTGCCTTACACAGCTTTTAAGGCTTTGCAATACTCAAAATACTCTCAAAATTTATGTTTGAAAATTGATTGTTAAAAAAGTCTTGTGCATATTGGATTCGGTAAACAACGGTAAACTCTTTTTTCAAAAAAATTTCAAGATTTACAACTAGTAATAATTTACATGAGAAGTTCAAGACTGTTCAGTTCGAAACTCTTCTAAAAATTCACGATATAAATAATTCGAGAGCGCATAGCTGAGATTTCAAGACCATTATTTAATCTGCACAATCTTTATTCCAAATTATAATATTTTATGAAATGACAGAAAAATAAAAACTACATAAAATTGTAGATCAGTTGATTTTTATTTGTATTTTAAAGCCTGATATGCATACATACTACATTTAATTTTAAATAAATTATTATTTTGACACTAATAGCATTTAAGTGTGTACATTAATGCAACCTATCAGCGTCGGATTATGCACGAATTATATCAAAGTAAAGTAATTATAATTTGCAGGGAATCGGCACGAGCCGAAATCGAGGATATATTCTTACAATCGATACTAATCGACTCTGTAGTTTCTATGTAAAAATTGCGCACTTAATATTTAGCCAAAAAATTAAAAAATTAAAAAATTAGTAAATTTTAAATTGAAATGCATAATATTATGATTAGTTAATTAATGTATACAAGAATTTATCTTGTTAGCCTTCATACACTGATTTATCTCAAGTTTTCTATTCAATGTTAGACTTTTTTAATTTTTTTTATTAAGAAACGAATTCTATACAAAATATTTTTGAAATCATAAAGCGCAACCGCAAGGTAAATTTGAAAATATTTAATTATTTTATAATTTTTGGATTATTGTTGTATTATTATTTTAATTTTAATATTCGCGAATTCAATGCAATAAAATATTTTTATTGGAAATTGCACTAACTTTGTTAAAAATTGGAAATGTCCTTTGAATTATCTATCCTTTAGCAATCGTCTGGTATTTCATCAAATTTTAAAAAAATTTCCTTATTTCCTTTCTTTAATTTTTAATTTATATTTTTTTGTAGAAAAGTTAAAAACATTACTGAAATGTTATGGTATCATTTGATATATCTTATATTATAAAAAAAAGAACAACTAACCGCGTTATTGTATATGCATATAGACAACTTTGTAACTTGGATAAATATTAAAATAAACACTATACGTTAATGGTTAAATAAAATGCTACTATAAAATATACAATAGCTCACTACTATGTATAGCTGATGTAGTAGTGATAGGTAAGAGATTAAAATTATAATTATTGTTTTTAAGTGCATAATAGTATTTATTTAATATTTGATATTAGCTACAAGGTAGCATAATACTGCTGTTAATGTTAATTTTCATTACTTTTTTTTTTAGTTAGTTTTTTCATTAATTTAAATAATTTTCTTGTTTTAAAGCTTTTCGTTTAGCACAAAAAGTTTTTCTTTGCGACATCGAAATTATTGCCGACGAATCATGAGTACATCCCAGCTATGCATATTATATACCTTAATATATATAATTTGTTTACACTCAAAATATTATCTTCATAGTTTCAAAAATATACAAAAATAGCTGACTATTTTCGATATAATTTCAAATTACACATTTCTGTAAAATAATAAAATTACACTTTAAAAAAAAATTGTAATTAATATGAATTATATTTTCTCAAATTTACTATTAAAAAAATTTCGTTGTTCGGAAAACTTTATATTTTGTTTCTTAAAAATCAGAATACAAGGAACAGACTTGCGACGGACGGCAGTTCGACATATTTAGAACGTTTTATTGTACATTTTTGAAATAATAATAAATTATCGAAATTAATAAACTGAAAATTCAGTAAGTACACAATCCCATATTGAAAAATAAATACTATTAGTTAACTGTAATAATATAAATAGCATATATTAATTTTACCAAATTTCTTGTACACACAACAAAATCATTTTTAAAGCTCATAAAAAGTTTTAATAGAAAAGTTTACTTAATGCATTATAAAATATTTACTACAAAAATTATTTATACAATATAGAAAGAGTGCAAAAAACCAGTACCGTAATTTAGAAGTTACGTGAGATAATTTTCGTGGTCGCAAAAAGTAGTTAGTTCCCTCTTGATTAATTTATTGCACATTTTCAAACAACATAAACAACATAAACGTCAAAATTTTAAACCAGAAAAATAATTATGTAAAAACCGTTTATTCAACAAAAGCATAAAATAATTTGAAAGCACCAATTGGAATGTCTGGTGTCAACTTTTACCCCAAAATTTGTCAAGAAAATAACAAACGTCTGACATCCGAAGATGTGGAAACAAGGTGAGCCCTTAAAACAATAAAATTTCGGTCACATTTACAAAAACCAAATGCCCATCGTTTCCGGCATAAAAAATATATAATAACATACGAACGCCCGTAGACGGCGGTACATAAGTAATAATTATCTGTCTGTTGCGCGGCCAACTTGGTGCTTTGGCCCAGGGCTTAAACCGCACGGTCCCGCTCTATTATTTTAGACACAATTTTGTATTTCGTACAAGCAAATGCGGCGCCGCTTTTTCATTTTTATGCTTTGCAATAATATTTCCAAGATGCTGAGTTCATTAACAGAAGTAAAAAGTTACCTCGGCAAAAAAAAGTTGTACTTCCAAAGTCAAATGCAACGGTGACAATTTAGAAGGTTTACTTCTTGTAAAATGTACTTATTAACGGTACTTTTTTTGTTTAGTTTCCTTATGTCACGTTATGCAAAAATAGATATGGGAATCGAGAGGGGGTTGAAGATTTTTAGAAAAATTCTAGCGATTACAGTATTACTGTAACCAATAAAGCCACATTTCATTTATTAATTCATCATTAAGGTAAACATGTTCATTTTTCAGTGGCGACTTTTATTTTGTAAACTAAGTACAAATTGCTATACTTAAGCATTAACAAGAGGTTAAACCTTATTATTTTCAACATTTTTGTTGTTCTTTTTTTTATAAAATACGTTTTTTATATTTATTTTCAAAGTATTCGGTAAGTTTGACAGACAATAAATTTTCTTAATATACTTTTACTCCGCCCCCATTTTATTACAGATACTCAGCTGAATTTTTATATAGCCGATTAAAATATTATATGTTAAAAAATTAATGGCCGAATATAGATCTCATATCACCTCCATGAATACTCAATGAGGAGATTTCTGAATATGATTTATTAAAACTGTGTCAAAAATATTTCTAATTTATTCCGAAAAAAAGAACCCCAGATATTGCGTGGGATTTACACATGCTCATCTTATTTTTAATGAATATGTAATCGAATCGATGGATAGTAATTATAAAATATTTTTATATTATAAAGAGTAAAGAATGCGGTGGGTTTTTTCTGAATACACATTTTAAAAATGTGAAAGGATTCAAAGAAAATTAATTTTAGGATTATTTATTACCCAAACTTTTTTTTGATTCGTGGTACGAAAGTTCTCTAACGTGGGTAGGTTTGCATATAATATTTATACGAAATACGTTTCGTATTCACGATAAATATTTTTGTACATAATATTAACAAAACTTTATTTACAATTCATGAGCTACGCCTAAAAATGTACAACCTAACTTTTATTGTTGAAATCGTCGTTTATATCGACAGCATATTTTAATATTCATATGATTTTAGCTCGAGGTGTCGCACTAACATACAATTTTCATTTTTTATCAAATCTTGATTTGATTTTATAGCTTTTGTTGTAATTCTTCAGGGGATATTAAGTTGTACTGCTCTTATTTATTTAGCAATTCAGTTGTCAATAATTAATTTTCAACTTGCGTCCTTACAACAACGTTGTTTCCTAAGTTCACGATGTAATTAGCAAATGTTTTGAAAAAAATGTTGTAATGACTCGTCGATATTATGTAAAGACGATAATAATTATTACCGTACGTTAGGTATACCACATTAAATTGCTATTTATAATAATTTGCATAGGTAGTTACTAAAAAAGTATGTACCAATCATTATTTTATTAGTCACCCACTTTTTGTTGGAAGTTCTCTTGTGGTCGCATTTTTTATCAATTTGATCCAAGTTAAATTACATCTAAGCTAATTTAGTTTATTGAAAAGTAGGTATAATCAGTATGTAATAGGCAAAGCAAATCATCGCGTTATAATTGAATTTGTGGTTTGCCGTCGGATTTTTAGGTACTACATCTATGCGGCAAATACTTTTACCAAATAGGAAACTCAAAAAAATCACTTAAGGTAATTTAAGTTTTCATTGTGAAGCAGATGTATGCTGAATTTATTAGAAAAGCCATATAAATTCGCGTTCCTGCACCGTGCACGCTCTTGTGGCAGGAAAAGGAACTAAAGGAGTCATGGTTTCCGGTTGAGCAACCCTTGGGAATTAAATAAGTTCTGACACGACATTTAGCCATCATACTGATGCTTTTTCAACTTTATAAATACAAGAACAAGACATTTGAAATATGTCTGCACATTAAATTCAAACTAAAAAAAATATTTTCAATGTTTTTTTCGACCCACTGTGTGTTTTATCAACAATGTCATCTTTTAATATTTCTTTAAAATTAATACCGAAAGTTTATGAATAATTCGACTAACACTTATTTGCATGCAAATTAATATTAAAACATAATTTACCATATTATGATGACCTCGGGTAAAATTTAAACGATAGTTTGTAGACCGACAACTTTATATTTGAAAATTTGAATGGAATAAATTATATTTTATATTACAAAAAATAAATTTACTTTTTACAAATAGTACCCGCATATTAAAAATAAATTGATTACGCACAGCAGAGATCAACCAAACAAAAAATAGAGAATTGAATAATTTATTGTAGATCTATTGAGAAGTACCGCAGATTTTCAAAAAATCTATAATATACAACTATAGGTAGTACTAATTTACTTAGTATTCAACATAATTATTAACAATGACTAAGAAGTATTTTCCACGATAATACAAATACATTACAAACATTTTCTCGAATTATTATTAAAGCGGAAGAAGTCTTCTTCATTTGAAATAATAGAATTTATTTTGAACAAACATTTATTTACTTTGTTCGGATATTATAAATTATTGATAAGCTATTAACGTTACTTTAATGTATGATGCATTAAACAATAAGTTTATTTAGGTATTATGTTTATCGATCACAAATATTGATTGAATAGTAAATGATTAAGCTCATGTACGAAGCGGTTAAAACTTACAACAACGGCTGATTTCTGAAATTTATAGAAATTACTCAAGGTTTTTAAATCCATTCCTGCGCGTCACTGTTAGATTACACACCACATTATGGTGGCCATTAACATTTTATTATAATTTATAACAAAATGAATCATCGTTTAACAAAATTGTACTTGGTTCATTAAAAGTTATCTAGTTTACTGATAGGTTCCAACCAATACGCCATGACTAATTGCTGTTCGAGTTACAGTGAAAGTTCCAGTTCAAATATTCCACTCGACTGCATTTTGTCGTTTAGCCATTCCGTGGATCAAAAAATTAGTTCTATATCTGCATATAAAGCGAGCAATTTGAAAAAAAGTCAAGGTCAAAAAATAGACGTTGTAACATTTATAATGATCTGACAACAAGATTATTGTAAACAGTGTGCTGCCCATGCATGAAAATTGTTTACATGAAAATTCAAACACAATGTATTAAAAATAAGAATAAAAATAAATAAATTGTACAGTTCATGCGATTAATGGCTTGTCCGCTATGACATTTACAAATCTGATTTATAGTTTAGATTTAATTTCTGGTTCCAAGTTTATGGTGTGGAACAGATTTTACAAATAAATAATTTGTATCACATTTTCTCGCAATTATTGCTATCAAATACCTCATTACGATTATTATTATTTAATTTATTCAAATTTGACCCAAAAAAAAAAGTTTTGTATAGAGCAAAATATAATTTAAAAAATTATGTGTTCTTGAAATTGTCCATCGAATACCATTTGTGTCAAAGTTCTCTAGATGATTTTTTTAAAGTGGTCACTCATTCCTGACTATTGAAGTCAGGTTTACAAAAATTAATTTTTTTTTTGATTTTCTAAAAAAACCTTGTTTCACAAAATTTGTTATTTTCAATTCTGATATGTTACTATATCGGTTTTATCGGTAACAAATCGAAACAAAAAATATAATTAAATCAAATTCTTTACCCGCTTACCAAAATCCAAAATTTTGCGTATCGCAATGACAACAAAAAATTAAGTGTTGAAATTTCAGAAAAGGCGATAATTGATAATTTCATATCAATTGGGTAAAATATTACAGCTTTTAATTTAAATAATTTTGAACAGACCTGTTCACTGTTAAACATCACGTGATTCTTATTGGAGTCTTAGCGAAATTTTTATGGTTTCAGCAGGGAAAATATTGATGCACTTACATTTGCGAAGATAGGTCAAGAATATGCTTTGGTGTAGCAAACTATGTTATGGCTGTATTCCACTATGCAGTTTATATAAACTGAATATATATTCAGTGGCGTAACAAGGCAGTTACGGGCCCGTGTTTCCGACTCAAAAACCAGGCCCCCAAATGAATATTAAATTAACATAGAATTATTTTTAATAGCTTTATAAGCGGAACGATTTCTTAAAATTAATTTTTATAACAAAAATATAATAAATGCTGTTAATTGGTTTTTTAAAATTACTCTAGATATTAACCACAAGGTAAAAACAGTTAACAAATACAAAAAATTTATTCACAAATAAACAACTGAAATATAAATAAATTAATAATTTATGACAATATTTAACTGACAATTTCAGTTTCAATTGAAATATATAGTTGATAAAGCAGATAATCTTGGTTTGTCTATAGGAGGTATTTGTTATAAACATTTTTATTATTTTTAGTTTTGAAAAAGATCTTTCTGCTGAAGTCATAGATCATATGTTTAGAATAACAAAAATCAAAACATACTCTACTCTTTTGAAGAATATTTTTCGAAATTCTGCTCAAGTGCTAAAGGTAACAGTTTATGTGTTTATTACTGTATTGCAGGGCCGGAACTAGGGCGTAGAAAGAAAGGCGCTCCGCGCCCGCCACGGGCGCGAGCTAGGTAGGGGGCGCCAAATTTTCAATTTTAAAATTATATTTAAAATATATAAAATAAAAGGCACTTTCCTAATTTATAAATTATCTCGAGAGACTTAATAACAGAATTTCAATTTTATGTTTAAAAACGAATTATTAATATTAACATAATAATTATTACAACAGATCTTATTAATGTTATTAATCTTATTAATAACAATACGATTTCAAACAAAGAAACAAAATCTTATGAAACATCATTTTCTCAGTTTTAATAAATCTCCTCGCGATTTACGGTACTGGTTTGACATGACCGTAGGTTTTAGGGGTCCAAACCCCATCCGAAATAAAGCGTGAGATATAATCAAGGGGTAAATATCCAGTAAAATTTCTGTACACAAGACACGGAATTCCAAAGACTTCCAAGAATTCCAACGATTTCCAAAGAATTCCAAAGAATTCCACAGAATTCCAGTGATTTCCAAAGAATTCCAGGGATTTCCAAGGAATTTCAGGGATTTACAAAAAATTCGAAGGAATTCCAATGATTTCCAAGGGAATTCCAAACGAGTGTACACAAAACCTTCGGCCTTTACCAATATTTATATTTCCTTAATATATTTTTTATATATTTTTGCACAAAGGTTGCCCAAAGGCCTGTTAAAACTTAATCAATGATTAAGGGCTTTTTAACAATGAAAATTCATTGTTGCGACATTGTTGAAAATCGTTAATCATTGATTAAGTTTTAACAAGCCTTTGTGCAAACGGGCATATACCTATTTTTTTGATAAAATATTTTTTTCGCCATTTTCTAAATTTACAATAGAGCGATTGACCTTGAGAATTTCAAAAAATTTTGCCTGCGGGGCTGTATGCTGGGGATATATAAACCCAGACCCTTCGGTAGGGGCGCAAGTTTCAAAGTCGCCACGATGCATCATACCCTAGTTCCGGCTCTGCTTTATTGCTACCAAATGCGAAGTTTTACCTTTACGGTGCGTTTCATCTTTATCGATGCCAGCTTCAAGTTTAATTCAACAAAAGGTGAAACAGACAGTAAATATATTATATATTTTAAGTAAGTAATACATGAGAAATGTGGCAGACACATTATTTTGAAAGCTGCTGCATATTTCGTGCTACAAATCACAAAATTTTGAATTCGTTTTAAAGCATTAAAATATTTTATTTTTCTGGTCGTGACAGAGCCGGGCCTTTTTAATGTCAGGTCCTTGTTCTATTGAACGCATCGAACACTGGTGGTTACGCCACTGAGTTTATTGTACAAGAAGTTGTACAACTCCTGCGCAGAACGTGTTTGACCGCTGAGTACTTTATTCTGTGCAAAAATTGTACAAATTATTGTACAATAAACTGCATAATGTAACACAGCCACAAGAAGTTACATTTGCAATTTCTCTTTTAATTTATTTTGCATGGCATTCTAATGCCCATAGAAATAGTCACGGATTAATCCGAGATTCAAGATTACTGGAATTTAGACCGTATCGGCGTAGCAACAGCTGCTATTTCGAGAATTAATCTTGAATCTCGGATTAAACCGCTTTCGCTCACCGTCGGAGTACAGTTAGATTATAAATGTAATACTGAGTAAGCTCCAAATTTTTTTATAAAATTATAAAAATATTTGAATGTCATTTTGCTTAGAAT
The DNA here is from genome assembly GCA_947369205.1 of Cantharis rufa. Lineage (NCBI taxonomy): Eukaryota > Metazoa > Arthropoda > Insecta > Coleoptera > Cantharidae > Cantharis > Cantharis rufa. The sequence goes on from OX376303.1 coordinate 94,567,000, forward strand.
CAAACTTTTTTTGATTATAACATATTTTTATTATAATTATTATTATTCACTTAAAGATATTTTTAATTTTATCTTTGCGAATTTTAATTTTAAAATGAATCTATCATACAGAATCTATTGAAACACTGTATTTTCAAATAAAAAATCCCTTTTTCATGAATTGAAGCTTGAAAATATTAATATAATTCTTTTTTAAATTTACAAATTTAAATGTAGGCATCCTTTCTGTTACTCGAAATGATAAAACACTATATTTATTAATACTTATTTATTTTATTAATTTTCTTTTTAACTTTTTTAAAAAATTTATAAAATCAGCAAAAATCAAGTTTGGCTCTCCTAACCATGCTGCAAAGTGGAATTTCATAAAAATTCAAATTTTCTAATTTTAATTTTACATAATTTATGTAAAACAAAAACACAATCTTTAGTTAAATGCAACTGAAGCTTTTTAAATAATCTTAAAAATATTTTATTGGTTGTGTAGTTGTTTGTAAATTCTTATTATTTTTTTTTTTTTTTCTAAATATTACGTTTATAGTACATTTATTATTTCTGAAAATCAAACATTATTTCTGTGCGTTATTATGATTTTTATATAAGAAACAAATATACAATGCAGATTATTACTTATTTTCACTGTATATTCTTATTCAACTTCTTCTTATTTAACTAAATCACACAATTTTCTCATCAGTACAGTATAATAACTGTACTTTCATCTAAATTTAGATGTTATTAAAAATTTTTATTTCTGTTTTATCTCACTTATGCAAAATCATGCAAGTACAAATAAATAGTTGTTGCAACTATCTTAATTAAAATCTGCTAATTTTTATAATGAAATCACGCAAGGTGGACACAGGTTGAGTTGATTACAAATTGAGTTCTGTCACTGCGTATTATATGGGAAGATATATAAAAAAAGTAATAAAATTATTTGTTTTTGTAATTAGTAATAATACCAAGTAATACGAATTACTTTTGGGAGATTTGAACGGAACACGTGACATTCACATTTGTCTAGTTATAGGTTTGTTAACATTATGAGCTTATAAATACGCACAAAATAATAATATATTTGTAGGTAAATTTAAAATTAATGTAGGTATACTAGGTCGTTACTACGTCATGGTATATAACCTACCATATAAGCTAACATTTACTGCGGCAATTCCTAATTACTTTATAATATTTGTATTATAGTTATTATTACTATTTCAGTAGTAATATAAAATTAACACATTATTATGTTACATTTGACTTAATGGTACCCCAATATTTTATTTTATTGTATGCTCGCCAAATCGCAACCAAAACTTGACATTGTAAATTTCCAAACTTTACTGCAAAAATTGAATTTAAATTTAGCAATAAATTACACCGAGTTGCATGTATAACTATCATTATTATTAATTACTTCACACCTAAATACGTACAGCAAAAAGGGGGGCGGTAAATAAACACTCGATCATCTTTCCAATAATAATTATTTTGGTTTTCCAAAAGAGTAATGTTCTGTAAATGAACATAAATTTTAAAGCAAATTTTATTTCTAATTTATTGCTGAAATGCAAATTTTAATAATAACTTTTTATTTTTTATGTTCGTTATAATTAAGGATGAACGTAATGCTCACTAAAATATTTAAAATTAATAATTAAATTACACAGTTAAATTAAACACGAAAACCTTTGATATGATTATATTCACATATACATGAATATACCTTGTTAGTAATTTATCATTCGCTAATGTACTGTTATTTACATTTATTAATTGTGATTATTTTTTATTTTTATTGTAGAATATAAAAATTATATTTTCTGCTAGACTCGAGAGGGAAGATGACCGCACGTGTATGGTTTTGAAAACAGAAAAACGGTTAAAATACGTTGAATGTATTTTTGCTACCTCGAAAACCGCAAGCCACAAAGCCCTTAATAATACAACATATTATTATCAATATTTTAACATTGCAGTAACTTTTGGGCCTATAGAAAAAAAAGATGTTCTGTTATAAAACCACCAAAGTCGATTTAACTTTTGAAATTACTTACAAGATTTAAAAGATTTTCCGGAGTTTTATTAATTATTTTGAAAACAAAACCTGAAATTAGTATACCGTTTTTTACATTCATTACTAAACATTTAAGTTATGATTATATTTATATGAAAATTTACACTTAACATGTAATAAATTACTACCCCATCGCAATCATATAACATTTTAACCCTAAATATTTTAACGTAATCATAAACGATCATTTTGACGAACGAGAAATTTATCGTTTTCTGCCTGTTGCATTAAGAAATACAAGAGAAAAAGAGAAAGAAATACATTTGGTTGATATAAACTATTACGAAAAAAGTAATTACGATGGCCTGATATAACACTACATCATGTGTGATGTGTAAAATACAGGTTTGGAAAATATGATGTTTGATTTATTATTTTATAGAAGGTGCACCGAACAAAAATTTATTACTTATGTGGATTACACTTTTATTATAAAAAAATTATCGTCTATTACAGTTTACAGGCAGGTAAAGAAAATCCGACAGTAATAAACCGACGATTCTTGCATTTTTCAAATTTTATAAGTAGTAGAAAAATATTGTGCCATTTTTAGGAAAAATAGTAGACACATTATATATTTAATACTATATAATTCAAGACTATAAGTGAATTACCTAAATTATCCAATTATCACTAAACGTAAAATTATCTATTCAGACCAGTTATTTTATGTACTAGGTACAATATTAAATTTTAATGAACGTATAAGCTTCCTATTAACTTCAAATTTGTTTACCTCTCCAGTAATTAATCCATTAGGTCTATGCATTTATTATAAAAAAAAAAAGAAAAAAATAATTATTATTGTAAAAATTCCAAAATCAATCGGGATGATGGTTCAAAACATTCCTCTGTAACCACGTAGTGGATCCCAAAACTAGTTTATATAAAAAAATTTCGTGCCAATAAAAATTTTATATGCTCGCACGAATAAAAAGTAATAAATATTATACTTATGAAATGAGTGAAACCTATACATTATATTTATGTTAATGTTTCAACGTTTTCTCCATTGGAGGCTTGCGGCACCTTATTATTCCAACCAATACCCATGAAACAAAGATAACTAAACACATTACTTGACACTCCCATTTACAATGTAAAGAAGACAAAATAATCATTAAAAATACATCAAGTTGGTTTTGACTCAAGGGTAAATAAAAAGACAATGGGCAGTGGAAGTAATTTGTATAAGGCAAAGATAATGTATCTTCGATTAACCTTGCGTATGTTCAAAATCGAAGTAAAAAAGTATGTTAGTTTTGCAACATCATTCCCAAATAAATATTTAGCTCTAAGGTTAACGTCAATATGGTGTCTCAATGTTTCGTTCGGCTATAGTTTTGCCGTATACACACCTCCATTACATAAACAACGCAAAAGATTCTAAGGAATTTTATAATATTATAGCGAGAACATTTTTTACAACCAATTATCCATGAAGTGTCACGCGTCCTTGTACTTCATCCAAATTTCTATTCATTGCTTCACTTCCATCTACTTTCCAGTGTTTTTACAAATAAAACACTGCACGCACAAATTTACTCGATATTACCTCATTAGCAAAGCATTAGAAAACGATATTTAAGTATTTTAAAATTATGGCTGAAACGTGGAACTTGAACCACGACAGAAAAATAATTGGTAATTATATATTACCAATTAGAAAAAATATTATCGGTCGTTGGCGGATTTTATATACTACTAATAAAATAGAATAGGTTTTAATTCACAAGAGACTACTTCTCTGGATGAATAATTTCAATGGCATTATTTTACGGTGCTGGTGCATAGTACAACCTCGTCAAGATGGCGATAATGAAATTGATATTATAATCTTTGTCTTCAGACCAAGTTCAATACTCACAAATTTTCACAAAAATTCTAAGGTAACTGTACAACTCTGTAAAAAATTATACCAATAAATTTTCTCTTTTCAATGGTGACCACTTTTCCGCCACCAATTTTAGGGAAAACTGAAATTAAGGTGTAACGTGTACTTAATACTCATATTTTCAGAGGAATTTTACATCTTTCAAGGTAAAACATGAATTTACATCATTTTTAGGGTATATTTCCTTTTATACACCGGGAAATTTTCAGAGGTAAAATTACACTCATTTTTTACAGTGTAATATCTTACTTGTATAGATATCCTGGTTAGTTTATTATTAAATTTTGAGTTTGTTTTATTTCCTAATTTATTAAATTATTTTGGGTCCAAATCCACTCTGAATTTCCCAAAAAGTTTTAGTATATTATTTTTATTAATGCAAACAGTTATTATTATTAGATCAACAGAAATTCGGGAAAATATGAAATAGTTTGTTGTTAAGATTCAGTATCTGCATATTTAAGCAAAAGTTTACAGCTTGGTACATGGTTACACAGAGTTTCTACTCGTCGCGGAAACTTGGAATACCTGGTAAAATGAAGGAATCTAAAATTGTACAAATTTTGTCAGGAAAGTCAGAGAATTTTTGATTTTTAAGTAAAAGTTAGGGAAATTAAGATTTTGGGTCAGGGTAAACTTTTTAAAAGTTTGAAAAACAATAATCATTAAAATTTCCGAATTTGATCGAAATTCAAAAAGTCAAGGAAAATCTTCAATTTTAGTCAGAGAAAACCTCAGAAAATGTATTTCAAAAAATTAGTGTGAACTCTGATGTTATACACATTAATAGTAATAAACTATGTAGATAACATAATAGGGTAATATATTTTTTACATTATTAATGATGTTGATAGGGTCCAGTAGAGTAAAACTAAAATAAAACTTTCAATTTTTAAAGCATGCAGAAGTAAAAATCAAAATTTGTAATATTACTATTAGATACAGTTTTTCCCGCTTGTTTTATTTTGTACCTCAAAATTCTCAATATCATACCTACAGCGTAGAAGCTGTCCACAAAAGTATCCTAATTTTTATTTTTAGTTGAGATTATTTCTAAAACCGTTTTTTTTTAATTTCAAATATTTATTTACTTTGGAATAAATCCTTCAACTTAATAATTAATTAAAACATTTAAATTTTTATAAATTGGAATTTAATTTTGAAATTTAAAATACGACTCTTTATTTTCCACAAAGAAAATACTTTTGGTAGTTCTTCTAATTTTATTTTAATTTTATCTGGCGCTCAGTAACATTAACATGTTTGTATGCAGTTAACTTAGGAGGGTTTTCTCACTTATAATATTAAATTCAGTTAGGAATTACAGCCTTGGATGTAAAGTTTGAGTTAAAAGTAAGGGGAAAGATTATTAAAAAATTTAAAAAGTTAACATTAAATGCTAAATTAGATGAATTAGGTAAAACATTGGTTGGCATGGTTACAGAGTACCTAACTTAAAATAACATAAAAAAGTTAGGCGTCATTCTCATTTAATTAACGCTAAGTAAATTAATAAAATATGATATTCAAAACCTCATTTTCACCGATGTATTTGACATCAAGTGAATTTTTATTTATTTTATTAATTAATTTACGTTAAATAGGTCTATGACAACGACATTTTACAGAAGAAATGTATTTCTTTCTATTAATTGACGTTTAAATTTTGTAGTGTTAATTGAATGAAAACGACACTTTAATTAAATTATAATGCTAACTTGCAAACATATTATTTCTGGTCTTGAAAAATTTCTTATTACAAAATCTTCAAGACAAATCACCTGTACTGCAAAAATTCGATAGTTTGAAACTTCAAAACTTTCTTTATTTACTTGGAAGGGATCTCCGGTGTCTCGTACAAATTTGCATAAATTTTGGATATGTGGTAGAGCATGAAAAAATACACTGAAAAATATCCATTATGAAAATTTCATACAAAAATGTAGTAAATGTTTTGTAAAAATTATTTAGACAATTTTTGAAAGTTTTAAAAGACCTTGTAGTAAAATTCTATTAAAATCTGTAGCAATTAAATGTAGCATTTATTACAGCAAAATTTGAAATTTGTAGTCCTCCAAAAAAATGGTAAACACAATCACCCTATATATTTATTTGAAAATTTACTACAATTTTGTGAAACTTGGTATCGCAAAAATTTACTAAAAAATTTTATGGAATATTACTACAATGTGTACATGTTACTATTTTATTTAGAAATTGTAGTAATTTGTACTACAATTGTAGTTAAAATTGCAACACATTTTTTCAGTGATAATACGGTACTATCTATAACAAAAATTAAATTCTCAAATTTTCGAATTTTCATGTAAAAGAAGTTTATATAAAAATTATACATAATATTGTGATGTTCTTAAACCCTTGAGAGTAATTTAAAATGGTGATTTGGAAATTTTGTATTTTTTGTAAACATTTTGTTTTGAAAATATGTAAAAATTTTGAATTTTTTTGTTTTTGCCGCATTTTGTGTGAGATCTGGCGCCGACTGGCGTTTGAACGTGGCTTTTAAGCGGAAGTATGGCATATAGAGAGAACGGACAAAATTGGTATGACCGTGAATTTTGATTATTTTTGAAAAATAAAAGTGATATTTATTTAATTTCATTGATTTTTGAATCGAAATTCTTGGTTTACAGGGACAGTTAAAGGGACATGATTTGATATTAGATGTAAACCCAATTGAATTTAATGTTATAAGGTAAATTTTTTAAATCTTAAATTTTATGAAACCACAAATAAAATTATGCAATAGGAAAGCGGATAGCTAGGTTATCCAATCATAGAATATTTCCATTTGATAAAGTGAAAAGACATCAAAAAATTTGAAATTAGCCTTTCAAATCAAAATTATCTGAAGATTTACATTTTTATCGAAAGGTCAATGTCTGGATCATAAAAAAACATTACAATATAATATTATTAGTTTCAAAATGAAATGTTTTGACGTTGGTTTCGTTAAAATAAAAAAACTCCAATAAAGAAATTTCAAAAATTCGATTTTCATCCTATTTTAGGAGAGCGATTACACTCCACTTTATCTAAAATTTATTCAAATTGGTGAGAGATACTCGGATCCCTTTTTAATTTGTCAAAATCAAACACATCTTAAGGGCGGGGTAAGGTTTAATCGGTGATAAAAAAGGCTTGTTTTTAAAATTTTCTTTCTGGCGTTACAAATAGAGTAAGTTTATTCAGTAAAATTGCATAATATAATGCAGCATTTGAACTATATTTTCCCAAAATTTCATTGCTAAATATTGAAAATTAAGCGAGCGACACTGAATCTCCGGCGGCGCCTCAAAAATAGGTGGTGTACATCATAACTCAAAATCTACAGGACTAATCGTTTCGAAATTTTACACAGTACTTCTTCACATAATTCACCAGGTATTTTTTTTTTAATAATTGTTAATTTTACAACAACAAATTAGATGATTTTTTTAGCGAAAATCGGTTTTTTTACTTCCAAGGGCTACGAAAAATTGACAAATAAAAAAAAAAACAAATCCTTTCGTAGTTACCTCAAGACACATCTCCTTTAACAAATGAATTTTGATTTTTGTATTTCAGATGATTCTGTTGCGAGTTATGATGTACACCGCAAAACAACTTTTTTTTTGAGGCGCCTCCGGAGATTCACTATCGCTCGCTTAATTTTCAATATTTTGCAATGAAAATTTAGGAAAATATAGTGTTCAAATGCTACATTATATTATGCAATTTTACTGAATAAACTTACGCAATTTGTAACGCCAGAAAGAAAATTTTAAAAACAAGCCTTTTTATCACCGAATTAACCTTACCCCGCCCTTAAAAGAATATATGCACTGGAGTTCCTGGAGAGCAAACTACACCAACCTAAAAATACAATTTAATTTATAAAATTATTTACCTATATTATGGTGGAAAGTGGTGAAAATTTCAATTTTGCTGAAAAACCACTTTTCACAAAACAAAACCACTATTCTCCACGAAATTTTGCTTTTCACGACAGAGAAAATATTTGTCAAAAATTTTCCAACCAAGGTGTTGCTCACTCGTGATTTTGTTGCCTGTCAGATTTGTTTAATATACTTTTTAGCAACATATATTTTGAACAAATCTATAAAACCTATAACTACGTTTAAATTGCAGGTATTTCTAATTGTACGGTGCAAAATGAGACTTAATTTTCAAATGTGATAATATTGGATCAATTCACCGGATTACGGTCGATTAACAAACATTTCATAATATTTGCCATTATTTAAAAATACTAATTTTTTTACTTTGCATTTGTAAAATTTATACCGGGTAAAAATATACGTCAGAATGTCTACCTCTGCACCTTAACTTTATTTCCTTTAAATTTTTTAGTGAAAAAATTAAGCCTTATATAATCGTAAGGCAAATCAACACATTGAATCGTATCTTATAACTTTATGTTTTGTCAACTTCGTTTGGTAATGCATAAATGTACTCAAGCACAGCGATTTTTCGATAATGAAAAATAGACATAATTATTTTTTTCAACTTTTGTTTTACGGATCTATCATTACTTATTTTATTTTGTTTCGTGTATTGCGACAACGGGCATAGTACGGATATATAGGCAAATTTAGCTATTATGACGAATTAAATTTGTTTACAATTAAGTTAAACCTTATTATTTTGCCAGAATTTTTTTATTGGTTTTACGTTATTCTCATGAAAAAAATTGTATTACCTACCCACTGTTATTAAATTGTGTGTCCATTGATGGGGATGCTTCAGCATGCAATGGCATAACAGATTGGTCTTCCAAAACAACTGCCATTAACATCTGTCACAAATATACACAATTTGAGTTGAAAATTTAACATTTTATTGGAAAAAACTATGTGTAATAATTATTTATTTAATCTAAAAATCTCTTATTTAGATTTCATACTGATTAGCTCTCAAGCTTCTAATATTCATCATCAGATAACGGATGATAATAATTATACCGAATGTTATACTGCTTATACCTACCTTGATTAGGAAAGCGATACTTATTATTAAGTTATAAAAAGCTTTCTTCATATGGATGTGCATCCATCACTTTGATGAACTGACGTTAAAGTTTTTGAATATGCCTGTGTGGGTAGTTTAACGACAGGAAAAATAAAAGAAAATTTTAATTGAAGTATTATACGCGACATTAATCTCTGTCAACTGCTGAGCGCAAACGATTTTTTAGAGCTTAATAAATTTGGGTCTTCTGTCAAACTTATCGATCGTGCATACCTACAACTTAAATTATTTCTTTTAAATTTTGATAAAACTTCAATATCGCGCCAAAAACGTGCGAATGTTTTGAACGAACCTAACCTAGATCAGATTTACTTCTTCAACAAAGGATGAATTTTCCAGTTGATGTCACACAAGCTTATGGAATTAATTTTTTTTGTTACATCCGGGTGCGGTATCTTTGTAACAAACTTTTATTCAAATCTGCCGAATTCATTTCGTTAAAATTTTTAAAAATTTTTTTGGTTAGAATTGTAATGATTTCGAAACAAAGACAAATTTTAATGTAATGCTCATTAATATCCCAAGTTTGCAAACTTTTCTCATTAATTAATCTTTTTTGACGTTAATTTATAAATAAACATTTATTTATTTAGTTAAATAAACCTATCATTATGTTTTCGTGTTATTTTTTAAACAAATTCCTCCTTTGTTTTACTTAATTTAAAATTGTGGAAGCGTAACCGAATTTTTATCCATTGAAATTAGAGTTGGCTGCTATTTTATGTTACTGTATTTGTACCTACTTTTACTTACTAATTACAGTTGAAAATGATATACCGAATATTATACTTGTAAGAAAATTATAAAATAAAATTCTGGTAAATATATTATGCCTAAATATTATTAACATGTTTATGGAAATGTTTATCTAAATCTAGATTCTTCGCAGACAAAGGTAACCATTTTGTTTCGTTTTTGATCCTGACTGTACATAAGATGTCGTGACCAGGCAGTACATTTTCGTGCATAGTTTTATTGGTGAGTGTACATCGCGTGTGTTGTATACGTGTTTAACAATTTTTCTTGGCTCACTATGTCAGGTTTCTAGGAATCGTGTTGCTTTGTGAGAAAGTTCAATTTTTTTTCCTGTTGTAAACATACGTCATGACCTTCTGGTATACAACGTTTAGTCAAGAGAAGAGCCAAAAAATAAATCTGTAACATATTACCCTCTGCATTGTTTGATCGAAACACTTTTGATCGCTTTACCCCACAAAAGCACTAATTCAATAATATTTTTCCTGATACTTCACGTCTAATTACTGGACTTTGCCTTAATTAACAACGAAACAAGTTAACTCCTATGAAAAAGAGTAATGGATGTGACAAGAATTGTAATAGTTTTTTTTGAGCTATGTAACCCAACTCTATTTTTAGAAAAAGAACTTTGTATATAAAATAAACTTTTCTTTTCCTCCAGCCACATAGGATCTTATTTTATTGTCTGCATTTAATTGAACTTTCTATATTTTTTAAATCTCTGAGACGTTAATTTGATCATATAAAGCGAAGTGCAACAAGTTTGGAAAAAGAATTGCCTCTAGTAAGACTTTGAAAGACTTGAATCTACTATTAGTTTAATTATACCCTTCAGGCATACCCTGTCGGTTTGTCTGGATCATAGCTCCGCTCTGATCTATCGTTCATAGTTGGTTATTTATCAAACGTATGGATGGTATAGCAATTAGAATGAAACTATAAGTAATATTTATAACAACTAAATAACATATAGGGAGAACTTTGATTACGTGTGTAAGCTAAATTATTAATGAATTATTTTTCAGGTACCTGTTGAATCGGAATAATCAAGCTATTGTTGTATTAATTTTGTAATGATTGATAGCTTTAATAAATAATTTATCAAGTTCATGTGTTTTAATGTAGTTCCTGCTAAATTATCGAACTTAATTAATAACAAGAACATAAAATTTATAATTTAAAGGCAAAGTGTTATAATAATGGCTTATGTTACAAATAAATTACTATTTTATTTATGTTATGTTTAACTATCTATCATAATTTCATTTGATCCAATTTGAAATTCAAAAACAAAAAATTTGTTTTGCCGTATTACTTTATAAAAATTTAGGCAAAATTTTTATTTCAAAAAGTGGTGTTGGGAGAGTTGGTTGTTGAATATTTGTATGATGGGCCTTCGGATTGGTTTGTTTGAACCACGCCTTTCCACCTACACATCGCAGATGGTGTCCAGTTGGTATTAAATAAATCGAAACACAATATGGAACTCCGTGTAACCTCTTCATAAGCCCAAAAGATATGAAATATCCGAAAAATTTCTTTTGCTACTGCAGATGTAAAAAGCTTTTGAGATAGGTAAGTATATCACCAATTGCGTTATCAGGTTATCACTCATGCAAGAACTTCTTAAGGGACTGAAATGGTTTTCCGGTACGTAAGTATAATAATAAAAAGATTACATGTGCTATTTTCAAAACTAACTGTACATGATTTGTAGGTTACCTAATTTGGTTTACATAATCTTGATGGGTGCAATTTTTATATGCGGCCTTGAATTTTTAATTCAGATAATCATCGCTATTAAACTTGTAATTGAGTTTAAACGTACTTTCCTACCTAAAGAGTATAATACGGGAGATTAGATAAAATTTTTATAAATTTAAATTTTATTCTAATTACCAATAAAATAATAAATTTTAGTTAAAATTCTTTAAAAGTTAAATTAGGTATTAAATTTATTATAATAATTATTATTTATTATTAGGTATAGATAAATCATCTTATTGTTTAATACCTATACTTACAATGTACATAATACATAATAATATGCCAAAATATTATACCAATATAATGAACAATATACTATAAAATTCAAAAGATATTTAATGCAAATCTTGGAATTTTTAATTATTTAATTTTGAAAATATATATAGAACTATTGTATTAATTTGCTCTTAATTTTTTTAAATTTTAAAACATGCAAAAATTTGTTTTCTTACCACCAGGTGTTTATTTTCATGAGTAAGAGACTGTTCTTTAATTATTTTATTCAAATTCTTCTTCTTCTTCTTCTTCTTCTTCATCATCATCTTCATCTTATTCTAGGACTGTGTTCTGTATTTCCCAACATGAGTTCAAGTGTTGTCGTTCTTGGGATATAAACCTTGAGATTTCCATGTCAGCTTTTTCCTAATACTGGTCAAGTCGTCAGCCAAAATTTTAGTCCGATTTTCCGAGGTAGTGTTGGTTTCATGAGTAATTAATCCTTCATTCTAATAGGTTGCCTTGTCTTCGACCTTGTTTGGTGTAAATCCGTCGTGTTTTGCTGGACAGGGGGTACAGATATAGATAAAAAGATAAATTTTTGGTTTAAAACTCGTAAGCTCAAAAATACATTTTCTTTTTTAAACATAATCATAAAGCTAGGTTATTCAAACAACGGATTTCTAAGTAAGAATAAAAAATAGAATAGAAATAGATAAAAAATTTAATTTTTGGTTTGAAACTCGTAAGTTCAAAGATACATTTTTTTTTTTTTTAGTAATATAATTATAATAAATTATAATTCAACTTCGGAAAAATAATCAACATAATTATACATTTTCCTGTTTCAAACCGGGGGGTCAGAGAGGTGCAGGGTACCCCCTAGCACATCAGCAATTGTGTTCAAAAAAAGAAAATGTGTTATTAAATTTGAAATCAGAAATCATGAATTTTAAAATTTTAGAAGTTAGATTTCTGGTTTGAAACCCACAAGCTCAATAACACTTTTTTTTAAACACAATTTCTGGTATACTGGGGGTATTCCATACCCCCCAGCCCCCCGGTTTGAAAACCTAGCTTTGTGTACGTATTGAGTTTATATTGTGTACAATTATTGAAATTCCATTGGGAATTGTTATTTTAATTCGGAAATAATTATCCATGAAATTTCCATGACTGCTACTGTATTATTTAAACATTAGGTTAAAAGTTTGAAAAATCAAAACTTTTTCACACAAGTGCTTGAGCCTAATATATTGAAATGACCCGTACGCCTCATTTTTCTGCAAGCAGCAGACTCCAAATTATAAATTAAAAATATCCAAATCCAAAATTTAAAATGCTTCCAAACTTTTTTTTCCAATTCAATTGATCCAAATACGGCCAAATCAAATCCAAATTAATAATAAAAAATTTACTCACAGCAAATCAAAAATTTTATTTACTAATCCCCGTACTAATAGTCACAGATCAATCCGAAACTCAAAATAATCCTGAGATTACTGGAATTTCGACCGTATCGTAGCAACAGCTGTTATTTCGAGAATTGATCTCGATACTCGGATCTATCCACAACTATTATGCCCGTACTAATAAACTCAAAAAAATAACTACATGTATTTTACGAAAATCGACGTTAATTTTACGAAAATTGCGTAAAAACGTGATCCAACGTCAGATTTCGTGAATACTACAAAGTAGGTTTGGTAAAAATTACGAAGTGACAATTCGTCAATTATACGCAGACGTTGTTAATAATACGAAAAGTTACGTAACGTCTACAAAAATATTATTCGTAAAATATACGCAATTTTATTGTAAAATAGACGTAATTTTATTCGTAATTTGGAAGTAAATTTGGTTGTAATATTGACATAATTATATTCGTCAAACGCAAAATTTATGAAATGTTTGTCGTAATATTGACGTTCTGGTTGTAATATTGACGTATATTCGTCGAACTCAAAATTTATGAAATTTTATTCGTAATATTGACGTAAATTTGATTGCAATATTGATTTACTTTTATTTAATAATAATTTTACAAAAAAAATTAAAAAATATACAAATACACATTCAACAAAAAAAACACATTACACAGTAAAAAGCATTTCGTTAAATTAACAAAAAATGTTGTCCCAGCAGGTCAACTACAATTTTTTGTTATATTAGCAAATTTATTACGCAGAATAACAACTTTTATGATTCAAATTATTAGATTTTGTAAGTATTTATGTTACTATAATAATAAAATTTGTTAATATTACAAAAAATTGTAGTGGACCTGCTGGGACAACATTTTTTTGTTAATTTAACGAAATACTTTTTACTGTGTAGGTACACATTTTGAAAAAGTGCTACAAAAATAATTAAAAAATATACAAATACACATTCAACATAAGTCACGGATTAATCCGAGACTCAAAATAATCCTAGAATTTACCAATGAGATTACTGAAATTTAGACCGTATCGTAGCAACAGCTGCAAGTTCTAGAATTGATCTTGAATCTCGGATCAATCCATGACTATTAGTACGGGCATTAGTATGGGTATAAATATGTAGTTAAATTATTCTCAAGAAAAAATTCTAAAATTCACAATTATGGAGACCCTCTGTAAAAAGCGACTCTCTGGTCAACGCGAACGGTAAAAAGCCTAGTTACAACAAATTTCCGCCCCATCCAGTGGCGTAACCACGCAGCCATGGGCCTGTGTCCTGTATTTACATATCACAAAATATGTATTTACAAAACCAAATTCAAATTTAAAAAACAATAAAAATAAAAATTCAAATGCAATAAATTAAATTTCAAAACGCAAATTTTAAAGACATACAATTTTAGAACACGACAATATACTTTTTTTATTAAAAAATTAATTTAGAAAATGTAATAGTAAACATAGCATTCATGTTCTAATTTCAACATTCGCAATTTTAGAAACATTTCATTGTATTTATGAACTGTTCATTGAATTTATGAATTTGCTTTTTGCATTTACTTAAGTTTCATATTATATAAGTTTCCTAGTCACATCAGTAAAATACTAAGATTTTTACATAAAATAGAAAGTTAAAGCCTTAAAGAATAAATGCCCTAATTGCAAAAATGTTTCAATCGGATACGAATTCATCAAATAACTTATCAGACAACATCAATTCAAACTCCAAGTAAGAAATGAAAATTTTAGCAAAAATATCGACTGCTGTTAACGCGATTTAAAATTGTTAAATTTAAAATAATTATATTATTAAAAACAAAATAATAAAATATAATATAACTTAAATAAAAAATTAATACCTAAAAGACTAGAATTTATTTAGTAATTTTATCAGGGAAGAAACTACTTTCAAATTTTTTAAATATGATTATGTTGCTTTATTAATTTTTATAGTTTTAATTTTTATTTCAATCCATTTTTATGTATGTAGCTTCTTTCTTTTTTGACATAGCGAGGAAAGCTTAATGTTTATCTACTTTTCTATCTGTAGAACTTCCAATAATAACATGCAATAATTTAAACCGATATTTTGTTTGATGTAAAATTTTAAAATTGAGAAAAAACATTTTTAACCGCTTTACATAAAGAATCATAAAAATGCATTATTATAAAAGTAGAAAAGAAATTAAACCTTCCCCCAAATAGAAAGTGTTAGTAATTCTCGAGCATAATACATAAACCGTCTCTTAGAAAACAAAAATCTTTCATTTGCTATAGCCTTGCAAGGACTTGTACGGTTGCTTTTATTTTATACTTTTTAATGACTTTTTAAAGTCCTCTCCACAGTGTCTAAATCTGTGCGTCTGTTTTTATACAGAATTTTTCATTTTCCGGTTGGTATAAAAATTCAACCAATCAGAGCTTTTGCTGGGTTGGCAAAGGGTTACCGAGTGAAGTTTATTTTAAATCCAAAAATATAATATCTAACTCAATTTTTTCAATTTTGAAAATAACACCCATAAGTTTTATAAAGTCTCAATAATAATAATTTTTTATTTAAAATTAAATAATTATTTAGTATTGGATTTAAAAGAGCGGCGTCCCGTTTCCCTCCTAATGCAAGCTGCTACTGATTTTAATTTAAAAAATATTTAATTATGCATAAATCATATCACAAACAAATTTTTGTTTGAAAACAGTTTAGGACAATGTGTGATGGATATAGAAAGAATTGAGAGAAAATGCCCGTGATTGACTGAACTATTGAATTGAATTGATTGAAAGAAAATAAATTATTTATTATTAAGTACATTTTTATAGAAATAAAATTCAATTGATCCTACATGCTTTTCACAAAAAGGTGGCTGTTTTCTTTTGCTTTTATAAAGTAATATTTATTTTTGACATAAACTTAATTTTAATGTAAAAATAAAACAACTAAAAAGCATAAAGAGAATAAAAACTATATTATAGGTAAAATATATATATTTTTAGTAAAAATAAGAAATATTTTGAAATAATTATTTAAATATTTATGCAATATTAATAAAAATAGCTGTAATAAAAAGCACGTAAACACATAATATGTATAATTTCACTATACTAATTATTATTTAATCTCTCATAGGGGTCAGAACTCCGAAAACTGTAATGTAAATACTATTCCATGTGCAACATTTATTAATTTATAATATTTATCAAAACTAAACAGAACATTAAAGTAATAGAATGTTAACCGTAAACTGAAAAAAAACATACACTAAAAAGACATTAATTTTCCACGTCTGACAGGTTAGGACTAAGAATATTTGAAAAAGTTTAGGTAAATTTTGTAAATAATAGCTACTACATTTGACATATTATAATGTACAGCAATCAAGTAAAATATAATGCGAAAGAGTTTGTTCTTAGAAACCCATGCCCATTGCCTTTATAGGAGCATTAAGATGACAGTAACGCAAAAAAATTTTAAATTCGTGTGTTATTTATATAAAAAATTTTATTTGTAGTATTTATGATCTTTAGTTCACATTTTACTTTTTTAAAAAGTACATTATCAATAGAAAATGGTCAACTTTGAACACTCTATTAAAAATTTTAAGAAGTCGTGCATATGCGCCACAAGTTAAAATTCAGCTAAACATGCAATAAGGGAGAATTTACCAGACTTACTACACGCAAGTATAAAATCAAAACGCATTGAAAAAATAAAAAGAAAAAAAAACGTATCAGACTTCTCATCCTAAGAAGTTCTGGTATTTCTTTGATTGAATCTGAAGTGCTTAATTCTTCCATATTGGTGAAGATGTAACGAAAGGTAAATTTATTTTGTCGATTTTGTCATTTGGGTAATCGCTATAACTTCGGTATAAATAACGAAATAGAGTAAAACGTGAGTATAGTAAAAATGAAATAAAAATTTTTTATCGCGCCATAATATGAGAATGAAAAGAAATGATAAAATTTAATAAAGCGGCTTGTATACAATTTAGATTTGCAATCATAACGTCCACACACAACATTTAACAATCAAAAAAAAAAAATTATGAAACTTTATACTATATACCTATGCTTAATTATTATTACAAACTTAGTATAGTTGATAAGCATCTTAAATTTTTTCATAGCGTTACATAAATTCATAAATCAGAACTTCTCAAGTCACGAAACTACCAATAGTACCTACAACTTGAATGGTATTTTAATTGGTCTATGGTTGGTATCAGCCCAAAGTAAATCAAGTTATATAGAGATTTTTCTATTGGTCTTACTTAAAAATATAAGAGATACATAACCGAAATGACCTGTAACCTTTATGGGCTTGTTTTACATTAACTTGAATATATCACCCGGCCTCAAGCATACTCATTATTCTGTCTCGGAGATACATTACAAAAATCAAAGCATATAATCAGCCGAATCCTATAATAGACTATCATTTATATGTTGCGCTTACATTTTTATCCATTTAGCAGGATGAGTAAATTTATTACACTTACATGACGATTTGCTTGACAAATATGGCACTTAACAGAAAATATTCTATTTTTCAATGTTTTATATTTTAAATTATTATTTTTAAAATAAATATTACAGTGCTGTAGATTTTTCTTTCTATACTTTGGGCATCGAAGGCATTATTTAATTTACTTATTTATACCCAGTGAAATTAAAATATAAATAAACCGTTTAACGGCGACTAAATAAAATCAGAGGTATTTGTAATAATAATGTGTTGTTAGACAAACAAGCCATTAATTATAATAGCCGGTAAATTTACAAAATTTTCATAAATGAAAATAACATTTAAGACACTTAACTCGATAAATGTACCTTATAATAACATAAATGATAAGAAATTAGAGTGAAGTAGTAACTGATATTTACGACGGCTAATAAATTAGGTAGTAACAATTTAATAATATAATAATATAAACAAAGCAGTCAATGACTTTTTGATTGACATATCTAAATTTCTTAACACTTAACTATGATGTAATAGCTTCCCGATAGTATAAATATATAATTAAACATACAAATTGCTATAATTTTAATCAATTACCACCATTAAACTTTAAATATACTTCATTTATCCAATAAAATTGACTATAATGCCCTCTATTACAGCCATCAAGTGCTTTTAAATCGAGAAAACTTCGTTTTACCTCTCCCAAAAAGATGGCGCTCGAATACTAAATCTTAAACATGGGCAACAAGTTTCCATCTTTTTCTAATATTCAATCTCTTACTCCTTCTATTTTCTTTTACCCTCTCGAAATTTTTCAGATTATGTTATAAATTATCCAAGTCACATATTTAAGTTAGAATTGCTGATGCAGTCAACGTTTCGACCCAACGACCATTTCATAAAACGTAATTTTTATGTTTGTACTTGAAGAAAATTAAAAAAAAAATTATTAATTTGTTTTTACCCCCCCAATATCTCGCACTCTTGATTGCATCAAAATTTTTCTAATGTGTGAACTTTTGCTACTAATGCATAAATATTATGAGTAAATGAATTGTGGGATACTTGAATCATAAAAACTATGAATTATGGTGCTGGTAATATTGATAAACTGAAATAAATTGCAATAATAAGGTATACATGTATAAAATTGTATTTTAATTTATGTACAAAACCAGTTGAACACATACCGATTCACATAAAACAATAAATTAAATTTTTTAAAATAACGTCGATTTGTAATGCACGCTTATATTTATAGTAAAATCTAATTTGTTTTCAATATGTCAATATAATTTATAAAAAAGTATGCTTTTGTACATATTTACACGAAGTATTAGGCTATAATTTCAATATTTTAGATATAATATTAAATTTTACCCTAAAAACAGTGTCCAAAAAATAAACTATATACATGTACCGTAGTATAATCTATCGACTGATCAACTTAAAAAATTTACTAATTCAAAATAATCTTAATTTTAAAAATTACCCAATAAGAAAACACTTTTATAACTGTAGATTTTATTAAAATTGCTAGCTATCTTGATTATTTGATGCACAGTACCCGAGAGCATAGATTTTTTGGTTGCCCCTAGTTAATTTAAATAAAACTAAATGAAAAATTAAATAGTGGATTTAATAAAATATTCAAAATATTGATAAAAAGATAACAAACTGACTATTATCTAAAGAGTAATAAATACAGCTGAAAGGTAAACCAATATATAATTATGATAATATAATCATCTGACAAACAATATCATAAATCAATAAACATGGGTTATTTTCTGAGCTGGCTCACCCTGAACGCAACCAATCTATTTAATCTTTTGTCAATTACCCTTTCAATCGGTTCCTGTTGAATTAAGACCGACATACAGCCATCCGTGATATGTAGTCTAAAACAAAAAGAAAAACAATGTTATGAAATAATTCTATATCTCATTGTCAGACATAAAAAAGTTGTTAAAATATTGGAAAGGAAAATATTTCTCAAGTACTGCACTGCCGTTGAAAAAGGAACCATGTCACCAATTAGGTTACTGCAATGTTGTTACAAATAACATCAATAAAAAATGTTAAAATCATGTATAAAGCTAGAAGTTTTATGATATTGCTACATAATTTAAATTTTTAATAATTAATTTACTTATTAATACTTCTTATTTAAAACCAGGAATTTTTGAAATAAAATTCTAGATATTACCTATAACGAGAACGGTTGCCTGTAGAAACTGCAGTCATCCGAGTTCCACTTTGTTTTTTAATTTTGTAAATTCTTTTGCTGTTTATTTTATCTTTATACCTTATTTAATATATTTTAATTTCTTCATTAATGTTATAAATTCGCCCAAAAAAATTCAATTGGGTCTGACTACCTTTAACAGAACGGTTACTACAAAACTAACGTTCTTGCAATGGAAGATTCAAAACTAGTGAAAACTAACAGAGAATAGTGACCACCATCAACCTGACTAGAAGCGGAACGTGGAGACTATAGAAATTTTTTTCTCGGAATTACAATACAAAAAATATGTTCAATTCAACCATGCAGAAAAGAGTTTTCTAGAGCTGGAGAAAAAAAGCGCAATTTTTTAATTGCGTAACCTTATATCTGCCTTCTTTAGCGAGATATAGGGCACTACACAACAGGCAAACAGCATAATAATATTTATAATATCAAAATGACCTACGGCTTTATGGCCAGATGCCTTATTTTAGACTTATTTGTTTGCAAAATTACGCATATGCTTATGCCAATCTATTGTCTAGCCTTGAGAATAAATAATCATGATCGTAGAAGGGTCAGTCGATAAGAACCAATCAGTTTCATCGCAGAAGAAGATAGGATTAGGTACCTAGAAGAAAGCATAGCTTAGAAAGTCTCCATCATTAAATCTACAGCTTTATCATACATTAAAACAACATTCTTCATTCTTTCAGTATTTGCGATCCAATTTTTAATTCTAATTTATATCGTGCCTCCCCCCCTCTCATACAATAATATTTTGTAGTTTTGTGTATTTAATTTTTTGTTTTATTAGCTAGAATGTTTTTATATTGGTTTTCTTTCAGTAAATTAAATCATTTTTCCAATAATTTTTAAGGCTCGTGCCCCCACGTAGTGTTATCGCTCCCTCCTAAAATACTGAAGTGTATTGCATATTAATTACCGTGATACATTTTACTGATGAGATAATTTGAATTCTTTTGGGTAAAATCTTATATTTTTGTAACGAGAATTTTTAATGTTATTTTAATTTTGTAAATTTTGGTTTACTTGGCGCCAACTAGCAGACAAGACGGGAGGGAGACTCAGTAGACGGCTAATATATATTATTATCGTTTTCCAAAATCATACTTTTTTAAATTTTGAATTTTTAAATTTAAATTTTTGCTTGCTTTAGAATTTTATTTTGATATTGTAGATAATTTGTTGTAATTGTAAATATTTTGAATTTGTACGTGCCAAAAATTTAAGTTGGTAAGGATTTTGTAAAATGAAAGGGGGAGGTAGGTCCGTCAGATATTTTGCGTCTCTGATTGGAGATTATTTGATGTTTTGCTAATAAATGGTTTTGATTTGCGAGAGTAATTATTTTTGATATTTGAATATTATTTTTGTTCCGATTTGAACGAGTTTTGGCGGATATTTGGTGGCGACTTCGTTAATGAATTTTGGAGACGACTTGATTGGATGAAAAAAATTTGGATGAGTGCGATAACTTGCAAAACGTTGTAATTTAATTCAAATTAAAATTTTAAATTTGAAAATTAAAATAAAATCTGGTACAACGTGTGGTGTTATCTCGGATATTTTATCAACATTTTCAATTTGGATGGCGATGTACAAATTTATGTTGAATATTTAAAAATTATGAATTGCTATAGAAATTCATCGCAATATATTATGTTCTGAAATTTTGATTAAAGTTTTGTAATTTCTGAGATTCAAAGTAATTAATTTTTGATCAGATGTAGTTTAATTTGAATTTGGAATTATTAGAGATTGAAAAGATTATAGTAAAAGACAATGAAATGTGAATTCGAAATTACAAATTAATTGATTTAATTTGAAGTTTAAAAATTTAAAAATTAATAATTAAAATAAACGAAAAATTGCATTAATACGGTGACAGATGGATATGATTATCTTTATATTTAACTTTTTTATTTTAAAAGATAATTTATTAAAATTAAATTGAAACTTATAGCCGGGCAAATTATTAAGGATTTTTGTATTTCCGGAAAAGTGATTTTGAAATTTTTGGTAGCTGGAAAAATACAGTTTAATACGTTTGTGTGAAACAACACTTCTCTGAAATATAAGATGACCTCCCCAATACAATCGGAAAATGCTGCCATTGATGGCTAAATCTATTATAATAAATATATTGAATGCTTGAAAGAATAAAAGAACTAATTAGAAGAATCCGAAGACTGGCCTGATTGTGTAGAAGAAGACACTCTAAGCTACAAGATCGTTGCTTGTCTGTACTGGTAAAAACAACACGTTGAAATAAAAAAAGTTCACAAACACTCCACTTATACTTCCTAGCTATGAAAACTAGGAAAAAGTAGCTACTTTTGCCAAAAGAATAATTAATTGTTGCACAGCGAAAAATGATTTGTCGCTCTGACAGAGCTACTTGTAGCTATAACCTCCACTGAGTTTTGTTTTGCTGCTGTAACAAATTTTTTGTTGCTGCAACAAATTTTCTGCTGACATAACTAAGTTGTTTTCTATTCAGTTAAAAAAATTAGTTGATTTAACAAATTTTTTTATTCTGCATACAAAAAACTTTGTTATGGCAGCAGAAAACTTGTTACAGCAACGAAAAACTCTTTTGAGGCTATAGCTACTAATAGCTCTGTTAGGGCGACAAAGTTTTGATTATTTTGTGAATTTAAATTTAATTTTATTATAAGTATTTTGAATAATTAATTGTTCCCGCCAAAATTTTTATGTTGGCATGAAAGTTTTGTGAAAACTTTGATTTTACAAAAATCAGCTATTTCCGGTAGAATATTTATTAATTGATTTTATTGACTTGGGCTCCCCTTCTACAGAAGACAAAAAAAACAGGAGAAATCCTAGCCTTAAGTAGAAGAAAAAGATTTTGTTTTCAAATTTTCTCTTATTTTGCTATTACTAATTTTTAATTATTGTCAAGATGATAAACCTGTCCAGCTTTCCACTTGCTAGGATCGTATCATTTGAGATTCCCGATGCTTACCATTATGTCAGTTATGGCATGTGGGTGACATTCTTCATGCATAATAGCATTTGAAAAAATTAATAGATCTATCAAAATTTATACTAAAGATGTGAAAAAAATCTACAAGAGAAGATATTAAATTTTAAATTCCAAATAAAAGTTGGAGTCGCTTTCTGAATTGCTCGATAATCTAATTGATTCACATAATTTGTTTGAAATTGCCTACCACATATATTATTTGCTGGGTTCAGAAAAAGCTAACTTTTCAAAATGAGTTATTAATTAATTAAATATGAATTATCAGAAATAATTCGTAAAAGTTATTTTCAATCAAATTATCCACAAAAAAACAAGTTATCATGTCTGCAAGTAGGTATTGCCAGTAAGTTTAGTAAAAACGTTTAAAAAGTTTGTAATACCTACTTAATGACATAATGTTTAGTATATAATATACTTTTGATATTTGAATTCTAAGAATGAAATAAAATGATATAATTTTTCAAATATTTATCTATCTAACTATATTTATTAGATAGAAATTAACTGCAAGTTATAGTTGAAGTTGGTTGTAAGAGGAACGTGGACACTTTTAGCGGTAGTTTCGAGCAAGCCGAGCATAACATACCTCGAGAGCGCGGCTCTTCAAAGGCAGAATGCGGTTCCAACGATGTGCCATTGTTTTCACACACTGGATCGTTGCAAAAACAAGAGCGGCTATAGTCCGAGTACTCTTTGATTCGCATTGCGATTGTCATTTGCTAGCAGACAAACGAGTATCGTTCTAAGACTACCCGGTTACTTGATGGTTTCGATGGTTTCTTGTTATCTTCTTCACTTAAGGCTACTGACCTTTCCATCACCAAACTTTGGTTTTGATAGAAATCACTGATTAGTTTACTCTAAATTATACTTTTAATTGCCATTTATATTTTAGTAGTCGTCAATATAAGTGTAACCTTAATTGAATTAATGATCATTTAATCACGTAATTGAATATTAATTGGGAGAAAAAATATTATAGCATTTCTAACTGTTTCGAGGGTAAACTTATGTAGATTGATACTTGATTCGGAAAATTGGTTCAGTGCTAATGTTCCTACTTTAACTTCTTAAAAGTAACGAAGAACGATGGTGATTGGCATCGAGTGAGGCACAATCGTTACCCTCAATGACGCATCAAGATAATAAACAAAAGAATGTTAAAACACGACGTAGCACCTGTATTTTCCCATGCCTATCTACTACTGAATGTGCTATTTTTACCGCTTTGTTTTGTTTTAGAAGCATCCTGAAGACTTCAACTAATCGACTGTAGGAGTCCGCTATTGTAACTTTGTATTCAAACCATCAAACCTGAGTTATATCATGCAATGTACGCTTTTAATCAAATCTATAATATAATAATGTAACCATATTGACGAGATTCTAAAGTTCCTAATGATTTTTACTTTCAATAGAAGATACTCTCGCAAGTCTGCTTCGAGTTTATCCCACATTTTTTTTATGGTTTTTATACTTAAAATATGCGTATCCCGGTGAAATCATAAATTTATTTTGACCAAATGGCAAACCAACCGAGGTATAATCTGCCTGCTCAAGTTTTTATAACTTAAAAAAAAATTTTCAAGGAAATAGGACGAGAAAGGATACTATAGTCCAAAATAAAAAGATATGAAAAATTTTGATTTGATCCATTTTACAGTTTCTTTATATTTTTATTATTTTTATTTATAGTTTTTTTTATTATATACAATCATATTATTATTGTATATTTTATTATCCTAAAATTATTCAAACCAAAGCAGTTAAAAATTAACTTCAAGTTAGGAAGCGTTTAATTATTACTTTTACCAAAATCTCAGTTAAATAGTGCCCACAAAAGTAGATACAATTAGGTAGTTACACCTACGTTACAACTAATTTAATCGACCATGTAATTTTTCGTCCAACATAAATAATGTAAACACTTACAGAGTAAAAGCCAGTTATTTGCACAAATTATTACAATAATTTAAGCATCCATGAAATAACTCATTTTAAACTTAAGAATTACCGACACCAAACTGCAAAATTTAAGTGTGGCTTGGTGTGATCGCTGGTTGAGTTACAGAGTAGAATCACCAAAATTATTAAAATCCATTGGAAAGTTACACAAAGCCGACTCATTATAATTACCTAATATTAAATAATTGTATTTGTCACTGTCCCAGTCTGATGGACTGAGTGCCATTTGATTAGATTTTAATTTAAATTTCATAATCTTTACATATTATTCAACCATCCACAAAAAGTTGTGAAAGATAAAGCTGTATGAAAATTTTAGGTTATCTCTCCGGCAGATCACAAAGTACATTTATTATTGTTAATTTATTTTTAATTACTCGCGCAAAAGTCATGTCATGTTAGAATTCACAAGCAAAAATGAAATAATTCGTGACTGTAGATACATTTTGTAGTTATGCAGTTTTTTATTAATGTGCGTTTTTCATGTTGGGTATTATAGAGGAAGACGAACATTGTGAACCAAACGAAGCTCGTAGCTGTGACAGTTGAAAGAATGCGCTTCCGGTTGGAGGAACAATCGTAAGTGCAGCGAAGCGAGGAAGATTGCGCCAAGCCCGTGCTGTGTCCCCCTCATTCTAATATACTACAATAAAACATAAATTAAAACCAATTCATTGACATACTTTTAACTAAAATACATTTTGTTCAATTTCAAATCACCAAGAGTTGAACATTTGTAAGATACGGCAAGAGAATAGAAAAATATTATCAATAGATGCTTAACGGCAAGGCTTAATCATCAGTCGCTTTGAATATTTTACTGTTAAATATATGGGATGCAAGAGTTTATATGGTTAATTAGCATCGCTTACGATACAGTTCCGTAAGATGGAACAATAATTACTTCTGCGTGTCCCACGTAAAAATATGAATGTTATCTACATGGTCTAATGGACTATTACACCGCTATTATCTTACCAAAAATAATTTTATTTATATTATTTTCCAAACAATACATCCTGGTTATGTGACAATTTTATTATAGGTTTTATATGAATGCGCGAGTTTGAAAAATCAAATAAACGTTGAAACGTCTACCTACATTTTTACAGTATATCTTGTCTTAACATCTAATGCAGGAAGGGAGAGTCCAGGTTATTTAGTTGTCTGCAGGTTACCGGAAGTGTCGGTCACTGGCCAAAGGACAGCGTGAGAGACACATACATAAGTATAAATCAAAACCCACATCAAATTGTTATTATTGTTATAACAAATATAATTACAAAACTAGATTAGTTATTTCTTCATACGACAATATATTAAATCACAAATATTCCAATAGCTATACTGTTATTACTATATGTGTTACTCTTGAAAAAAATACAAAACCCAAAATTGGCACTTACGTATTTATTCCATTATTTGCATTTTGATAATATTCAATTCTATTATTTTGCAAAGCCCCGAATTCGGCTTTAAAATAAAACACGTCAATATATAGCCAGATCGTAAATGTAATTTATTCCTTATTTTTTAATGTTGGTATGTAAATGTTTAGTGCTTTTGATATTTGCAAATAAACGGATTAAACAAATGTTTTTGTGGTTTAATGATTACTTTTGCTTGGAAGCTTCATATTTACACTAAATATCGTAGTGTATTTTAAAACTTATTTTAACAAATTAGTCGAGAAACTGCTAACACAAAGGTACTCGGTTCAAGTCCGGGAAAAGTCTAAACGTTTTTATGATCACTAAATGCATAGATTACATTTTAAACCATGTAAACTGCATGAAAGCAAGAAATACTGCATAAAATATACGAAACTATGAATCAATACACCAAAATTACTCCATTAAAGCCTTGTTTTTATTCAATTAACTGGTCGTAAATTAATTAAAAAACCAAAACATTTCGTCTTTTAATTTAAATGCTTAATTATCTTTCTAAACCCACATAATGTACTTTAATTTACTTACTTTTGTTGTTGTGCTAATTTACGTAGCGTTAATTAGACGAGAATGGCACATAAGTTTATGTTACGTTACGCTAAGTTGGCACTAAAGTTAAATACATTAATATTTATTTTTGACTTTACAATGATAATTTAGAACTTATAACTATCATTCTGAACCCTCGCATAAGTTTTAATGTACTTTAACTTTTCTTAATGATGTTGTGCTTAAATTAAGGTTAAAAAAGAATTGAAAAAGGTACTTTAAGGCTTCGCGGCATAGTTTGTAATATGACTAAACTGAAGTAACTGCTATCTCGGCTTGTGCTTGTGAAATGATACAGAGGGACTACAAAAATAGGCGAATCTGTATCATGGCAGACAGCCAAGCTGCTCTAAAGGTCTTGGAAAGGGTAGAAATTCAATCCAAGGTTGTAAAATAATGCCTGGATGCACTGGTAGAACTGGCAATCTGCAAAAGCACTACGCTCATGTGGATACCGGGACACCAGGGCATAAAGGGTAATGAAGAAGCGGATGGCCTGGCCAGAATAGCTGTTAGTAAAGCCCTGATGGGCTCTGAGCCCACTTGCGGGATTGAGTACAGAACCGGCGCAAGGGAGGGTATCAACGATATGTTAAGAGAAAAACATCTTGCTTCCTGGACTGATGCAATCGCGGATGTTCATTAAGGACCCTTCAGGTGAGACCAAAAGTAAAGAAATAATTCAGCTGAGCAAAAAGCAGCTGAGAAGGATAGTAGGACTTTTTACAGATCACTGCTGCCTAAACAGACACCTCAGCATTATGGGGATAATTGAAGATCCTAAATGCAGGATGTGTGGTGAAGCGGGAGAAACTCATCACCACATTTTATGTTAATGCCCGGCACTGTCGGGATTCGGGAAAGAGAATGCGTCACCTCGGACTTCCATACCCAGAAGTAGAGAAGATAGAGAAGATACCCTTAGGACGCCTTCTCGACTTTGGAAACGCGGTTATTGGAGTTAAAGAAGGAACGTGGGGTACAATAAGCTTAAGCTTCAGTGCGGTGGGCGTAAAACCTCAACTCTTTTATTATTTTTTTTTATTTTTATTATAATTTTATTATAAAATTATGAAGATAATATAAAATACAAAAAAAATTATTAAAACATAATCACGGTTCTCGTCCAATTAATTTTTAAAAATTACAAACCTTCCTGGAAACTTTCATTAAATTTTTATTTCAAGATATTGGGTGAAGTTGTAATAAAATAAGAAAATTAGGAATCATTATGCCCAGATTATGATATTAATGTGCAGCTGTTTGTAGAGGTCATGGACATTGCATCAGTGATTATATAATCCAAATTGAAATAACAATTCCCAATGAATTTGCAATAACCGCACACAATATAAACACAATACGCACACAAAACTAGATTTTTCAAACCGGGGGATCTGGGGGGTATGGAATACCCTCCAGTACACCAGAGATTGTGAGCAAAAAAATTGTGTTATTGAGCTTATGGGTTTCAAACAGGAAATCTAACTTTATATCCATTGTTTTATTCTATCTTCTATTTTTTATTATTAAGAATATAATAATATAGAAATCTATTATTTTAATTCGGGAATAATTCCCAATGCAATTTCCATGACTGCTACTGTATGAACTATCCGAGGTGGCTTATAGCAGTTTGAATGGTTTTTTGATGTGGATTAACAGAAGTAACAAGGTCATTTCTGGAAGAAACTGAGAAAAACTTCATAGGAAACTGAACGCATTAATGCCTGATAGACTTAAAGACGTTTCCGGATTAAAAGGTGAGGTTGAAGTTCCGTTCTATGAAAAGAGTAAAAATAAAAATTTAGAAGTGATGTTTATCTTAGATAATCTACATAATATACTCCACTAGGTGGAGTGCTTCCGAGAGCGGTAGGTGGACGTACCGATTCATACCAGACATTCGCGTGTGGGTCGAAAGAAGACACGGCGAGATGACGTATCATCTCACGCAGTTGTTCTCCGGCCACGGGTGCTTTAACGAGTACCTTTGCCGCTTTAAAAGGATAGAACACAACACATGCCGCTTTTGCGCAGAGATAGATAACGCCGAGCACAACTTTTTTAGATGCTAGCGTTGGAAAAGACAAAGAAAACTACTCACGCTGAAACTCGGGGAATTTCTCAACCCGGACAATATCGTTCAACATATGCTAACAGACGTGAATAGTTGGAAGACTACAACTCGATCCTTACCACCAAAGAACAGCGAGAGAATCGAGCAGGCCGAAGAACGAGACTCAATTGATCAAGGATAAGAAACTTAAGAGGAAAGCCGAATCCAAGGAAGAGGATTCAGGCAAGAGTAGGCTGCTAACCTTGACAGCCACCCTCGGGTAAACCCGACAAAATGCCAAGAGGCAAAACCAGGTCCCCAAGGTTAGGGGGGTGAGTTTAGTGAGTGAAACCTCTCACTCCCGGATTTAAAGTTATAATTTAAAGTCTATAAAATGGTAGCAGAGGTAAAAAGCATATTATTCTAAAAAACCGATAAAAAATTAATTAAAAGAAATTATATTGTGGAAAAATACCGGTTGACTGTACATAAATGATGCAGCTAAAGTGGCAGAAAATGGATATCAGGTGTACAATAAATTGCAGCAGTATGAAGTAAAAGCATACACCGGCCGATTGAAAAGCTGGTAACCACGGTTCAAATCCTGGTCGAACCGAAAACACAAGATTACAGAAGATGGATCTGTGGACTATGGGGAAGGTAACGAGAAACCACCCCGTTAATTAAATTCCTTAGTATGTCCTGTTAGCTTCAGCCAAGTGATCTCCTACGTACTGCATAGTGTATGGTACTTGAAGAAGAAGAAGAAGATTAAAATTACATCAAGGGTTGAAAATATATTGCTTAGTGCTGTAACAGTATGTTAATAAATATGAGATCAATAGAAACCGAGATTGCATGGATTATTAAAAGTACATACATATTATGTCATCTTACTTTAAAGAGATGCCTATTAGGCCTGTTGTTTCTTCCCATAGATCTTTTATTTATATAACTTATTATTAAGACGGTTTAGTTAAGTTTTACCTAACTTGATGATAGATTTTAAACCATCTCACACAATAGATAATTAGGTAAACCATTGCTTTTTGAATAGGAAATGTGGAGATTACGTAAAAACATATTTACCATTATTCCTAGGACGAACGTGCGTTATTTGGTAAGAGAAGATAATATGATCCAATTAAAAATACATCTGATGAGAACGTGGTTTAGTATATTGAACTGTTGAAGATTTCAGTAAAACAGAAATTTTTTTCGTTTGAGCATAATCTGTTTGCGATGGAACCAAAATTTTTATAAATAAATTAGTAAGTATTCAAATTACTAACAACAGCAAGCATCGAAAGAAAAGAAATGATATAATAGGATTCTGGATTAGAACTGTAGATGAGCTCCATAACTGCACATCATACATCGACGATTTTCACAAGTAGATCTCAGTTAGATCAAAATGAAATTTCCTAAATAAGAATATTCATATGATTGAGGTGTGCCTCTCGTGCTCGTATTCAAGATTCAAGAATAATTCTTGAAATAGCAGCTGTTGCTACGATACGGTCTAAATTCCAGAAATTTCATTAGTAAATCCTAGGATTATCTTGAATCTCAAATTAATCCGTGACTATTAATACGGGCATCGGTGAGGTAAACTTTGAAAACGAGATCAAAACCTTAAAAAGTATTGCTGACTGTCATTGATAGGCTGCATTGGAAGAAGAATATTCTTTACAGTTCTATACGCGGAGGACAGAAAGAGATAAATTGTCTTCCAACTTTAAAGTATAGATTTATTTAATTTTCTTTCCTGTAGTCAGTGAAGTTGTTCCTAAGTCAGGATTATTAAATCGCAAGATTATTCCAGGATTGACTTAATCTGAATGCTGATATAAGAAAAAAACAAGCAGTGAAATATTGTCAACCTCTTCCTGAACACCGGACACGATTATCTGATAGGAATAAATGCCCTAATTTTAAGATTAATAAAATGTTATACATTTGCTGTGTTGCTCTAAAATTTCTCTCCTTAGAATTGTGGTGGCACAGTCATGCATGCACACGCATGCAGGACAATGTCACTGCAGCTACATTCCATGGCATTACTTGGCCATTGAAAATTAATTTGGAAATCCAGGAACATAAGGATAATATTTCCGATTAATAACAAAAAAACCTTAACAACGCTCAGCATTTGCTTCTTTTTCAAAATTTATAATTATGTTCTATAGAAGAGCCATGTCCCGAATCTGGAATATTTAACAATACATATAAACAAGATAACAATGCAATATAAATGAAACTGATTTTGTTATTAAAAGCCAATCCCAAGGTGGAATCTTGTCGATCGCAGATTGCAAAAAATGAAAAACTCGACAAAGTTAAGATGTATAGAAGCATTTAGAAATAAAAAGAATAAAAATAAATTTAACCGCAGTTGTATTTTAATAAAATTAAAAAATCTTTTTAGCAATTTTTGTTCGACAGTTACAGAAGTTTTCAGCTTTAAAACTTCACATGTCACATGGTTGGTTGCACCAATTGTTCCATTGTCGAATATAAACCACTTCAACATTTGGAGCGTTCTAAGTACTTAGTAATATTGAGTGTCATTCAAACGACTTCTACAGTTTCGCTTTGCACTGCGGTATGAAAAGTTTAAGTACTCGAGAAGATTTTAGATAAGGTTAAATCATCGTTGATAAATTGATTTTATGTTCTTATGTGTTGAATTGAAACAAGAAGAATTATTGACGTTGTTCATTGTATCGCAGATAAGTGCACAAAATAAAACCTGGATGAAATAATCAGTTGTTAATTTTTAACATTAATGTCATTCTGTTGGATGTTAGAATTTTCAATTAGATAATCATGAACCTTAAATGATTAATTGATTTTTCCCCGGTACCGTTGTTAACAATAAGGTTTCGGTAAAATACAAAGTGTATTCACACAGTAGTTCTCTGCAGGAGATCTATCGGCAGACTGGCTACATGCTGTGAGAGTTGATTTAGAAACACCTCGAGAAACTACAAAGATTAATTTCAGTCAGGTAATCACCTGACTGCTAAATATGTTGTGGTATAATGAATCATGTTATATAAATACTGGTATTATTGTGAAAAATTTGAATATTGTTTTCATGCCATGATAAATTCCATTCCAATATGGATATGCTAATGGAACAAAACATTTATTTACGAATACATTATAAATATACTTATTTGGAAGTAGAACTTAAATTATGACCAAAATTGAATTGTTAACCAGTGGCGGCCCGTGGCTTTGTCTTTTGAGAAGGCTAATCATAAAGTGTAGATTTCATAGAATTTTCCTTCACTTGTACACCAGGTTTCCTCAGCGATTCTCCCCTCGGTCCCATCCCAACTTATGTAAATTTAAAAAATTAATATTGTTGATGCTATCTATAGGTATACGAAAGCGCAGGATTCACAATAGAGGCTGACGCTCGATTGCGTCATTAAAGACATGGATACACAATAAGGAAGTGAATACCCCAAAGGTTTCAGTTGATGCATAGTCACCAATTCCAGATCGAGGATTCTGCTTTTGCGGTAGCGTTAAGCAGCATTCACATAGGGTATTGTATTTGGATGGTAGAATATGTAAGAGTTACAAAGCATGCGCACAAGTGGACGCGTTCAGATAGACTTAATTTCTTGCACGGTGGAAGAAGCGGTGTAACGGCCTGTGGAAAAGTTACCAAACTTTAAACTTTTACAATACACGGTGCAAGAATTTTTACAAGCGCCAATCGGCAGCGTCGAAGGGCGGTGCTTGTGACTGTCAGTTTATATATTTTGTAACATAACCTAATTCTGTTTTAGTTTCGTAAATAATAAAAATAAATTCAATCCGGAAATACTTGAGACGATTTTTTTAAAACGCTAATTTACTGTGCGTGTAGCATGGACCCCTTTGAAGATGATGAAATTAATATTCGACGTAAGCTATTTTTACGTAAGCTGTTGGTTTTACACCAGCTTTTAAGTTTATGTGAATGGTATGTTGACCTTGTGCAAGAATCTGTTGCAATAATTCTACCATCCACCTACCATGCCCCTGCAATACCCTATGTGAATGCAGCTTTACTTTATTTTTTGGACGGGTATTGTGGAAGGAGTACATATCTATCTTTTGATAGTTCTTATAATTAAAAATCCACACTTTTGCTTTTTAATAGTTAAATTAATATAATATAAAAAAATATTTAAAAAGTTTTTCGTTTTTTTATTCTAGAGAATTTTTGAAGTTATTTATATTTCTGTTTTATAATTTGTTTTAATGTAATTATAGTGCTCAGTGTATGTATATGAAGATAATATCAAAAATAGTTCTTAACAATACAATTATTAAATCATACCCAATACAAGGCAATTAATCAAGAATATTTATAATTCAAGCATAGTTAAACAAATTTTTCACGCATTTTTAATTTTATTGCATAAAGCACAAACCGTTTCAATTAACGATAGCAATAAGAATTAAATTATCTTAAATAGAGTAAAACTTAATATTGCGGAATTCCTGTTATCACAGTTTGCATAAACTGCATTTTCAATTTTTAAGTATGCAATTAATTATATCCAAAAAGTAATAAACTTTTACTGAATTATAATATAAAACATAGTGCATTGTATTTTATTCAATATCAGTTGTTCACCCCATTTTCACCTGATTATTTTCATTATATAAATAATTATGCCAAAAAAAAAGAGCTGTATATTACATCTTCGATTTTCGAGAAAAAAGTTTAATCGATATTTTATTAGATTATATAATTTAATTATTTTTAATTAATTTATATGATTTTATTCTGAGACAAGTGATAGAATGCCTAATAGGAGTGACATCTATTACCAAATTATTTAACTGAATAATAAATTTTATTTCACAAATCGCTCAGCTTTCAAATTGGTTTTGGTTTATTTGGTAGTGAAAATTGTGCCCATTAAAATTGCTTTTAATATCTGACAAAAAAATGTCATCCGTTTTACTTACGTATACAGCTTACTACCTCAATATAGTCGTATAGAAAGTATAATCTAGAATTCGTTTGGAATAGAGGTGCATTTTGCCAAGCCCCCCCCCCATATTTCGAATTTTGGATCCAAAATAGTATAAACCGTTTGTGTCTCGTTTGTATCTGTTTGTACTTTCTTTATTTTTGTTTGTACCCATTTTGGTTTTAGATATTCTGAAATATCTAAAATAGGTGCATTTCGTCAGCCTCCCCCTTCATTTCGAATTTTGGATCAAAAATAATTTAAATCGTTTGTACCTCGTTTGTACCTTTCTTATTTTCGTTTGTACCAACTTTGTTTTTCAGATATTTTGAAATATTTAAAATGGGTATTTCAAACCCAAATTCAAATTTTGGATCCAGAATAGTTTTAATTGTATGTACCTCGTTTGTACCTGTTTGTACCTTTACATTTACGAAAGTTGCAATTTTTGTTTTACTATTAATTACTTACTTTTTATTTTAAATTACTAAAAATTTCAAAATTTTTAATATTGACATTTCCTTAAATTATATTATTTATTTATATATATAATTTCCATAAATAAAACATTTCATTTGCAAGGTTTAATTAGTTTTATACCTCCGTCCGATATGAAAAAAAAATATATCTGCAATGGATCATTCTCATTATGTAGCGTTTTGTTGGACAAGCCAAGAAAACAAATGGGAGAAATTGAGAAATACAAAATAAGAGATGCTTTAACATCTACAGTAAAAACAATGCGACTATCTCAGACAGTTAATTGTCAATTTCTTAAAATTTAATGAAATTCAACAACGTTATTTCGATATCTAGACTGTAATATATATTGTTTCTTGGCTTTCTAGGCTAAAAGAGATTATTCCGAAATTATCAATAATTTCAAAAATAAAATATTTGCATTCTCCTCGCAAAGTTTTGTTATTTTTAGATGTAATATTTATCTATTCAAATTTAAATTAATATTTGTTTTAGCATAGAATCCCAACTTAGAATCTACAAAGATTTTCTTATCTATAACATTTTGGAATAATCTCTTTTTCTCTTTATCTCACAATTAGCCAAGAATATAATATATATCCTGTATATCTCAAAAGAAAATGGGGTACAACTAAAAATAAGAAAGGTACACACAGGTACAAACATATTTACATATTTCAAAATATCTTACAAACAAAATGGGTACAAACACGTACAAACGAGGTACAAACGATTTAGACTATTTTGGAATAAAAATTTGAAATTGGGGAGAGTTGACGAAATCCACCTTTAGAATGGCTATATTCCGCACTCCAAGAGTGCGTCACTCTCACCTGTCAGTTTGACATGCTGAATATGCCTCATTCCACACTTATTACATAATATACTATTCCGTCATATTATTCAAAATTTGGGATCTGTCAGAAAACTGTCAACACGAATTGAGCCTCGACACCTACACTATAGGAAAGAGGACAATTTTCTGTGTATAATAAAAAAAGAAAAAATGCGGATTGTCCATTAGTTTTCGAGAAAACGGCTTTTGAAAATCAAAATTTTACATGCATTTTAGATAGGGAAATCATTAACATAAAAGTTCTATTGACGGTGCGTGCGTTCTGATATAGTCTTAGTGTTGGCAGTCAGACGCGATTGTGACATTGTCGGATGTACATCGGGTGTATTACGCAACATTATGCAATAATTTAAAAAATAAACGCAGAACTCGTTTTTAGGTTAGAATCTCAAGTGCCTTGGTTGCGTTGACTCGCTAAAAACATCCCTCTAGGTCGCACAACCTCGCCAAAGGTGCAACTCGGAGCGGATCAATTCCCTATGTAAAATGCATGTAAAATTTTGATTTTCAAATGCCGTTTTCTCGAAAACTACTGGATAATCCGCATCGAAGTGCGGTCTCAAAATGCTCAGAAAATTGTCCTCTTTCTAATAGAAAAAAATCAAAGCCCAATGAGTGTTGACAGTTTTCTGACTGTAACCCAAAATTTTAACTTATTAATAACTTTTATAAATTGAAAATTCGACACGTACCCCATCTAATATAAGACCAACACAACATGTTGATTCATATTTATATTGTGAAAGTAATATTGATTTCGAGAGTTCACAAGTTGGTTACACTATTAAATTGTACGCAACTTGTGACGTATATTTTTTTAAAGTTGCGCCACTTTGAACTTGAAGTGCTGTGTTTACAAGTTGAAATATCAGACTGGCGCAATGTTTTAATTTTCTGATTATCTGTGAAAGGGATTGGTTTTTCAAAAATGTTTACTAGATAGAAGTTGTAGTCTGTTAAATTTCCCATCCGGAATGAAACGTCAGAATTTTTGTAAAACATTTCGTTTAAAAGATACAGAGTTTTGAACAACTCCCAAATAAAAAAAGCTCAAATTTTTTAACATTTTTTTTATTTTCTTTAATTTATAACTCGAAAACCGATTTTAGACAATAAAAGGTTTAAATCTAGTTTGTAGATTATTTCCCGCTCTTTAAAAGAGCACTAATCCATTTTTATCGAAAAATCAATATTATCTGGCCTATGGCCATGTGAAGATGGAAATTAAAAAAATGCTTTCAGGAGGCCTAACTCTCGACGTCTTGAAATTAGAAACAAAATTTTGTTAAACATGTTTCTTAGAAAAGTGTCCTCTATCACCACTTAAGTTACGTAAAATGTATCCGGAGACACCCTGTATAAACTATTATGATAAATGGGAAAAGTTGTAACTCGCACATGGTGATTAAAGTTAAACAAGTAACTTCAAAAAAGAAATAGGTGCAAAAATATAACTCAGTAACCGACTAAAACAAGAAAAATATGAAAAAAATTGAAATTTTTGAAATGAAATGAAATGAAATGAAATTGAATTGAATTTTTGAATTTTTTTTTCTTTAAAAAGACACGGATGTCCAACGGAGTGGTAACGTAATACTGGCAGTGAAAATACAAGAAGACATAAAGAAAGTATAAGAAGAAACAAAAGAAGAACTAAGCAAAAGGTGTAATAAAATAATTTAAAAAAAAAGAAAAGAAGATACAATGGTTTCACAAACAGGAAAAAATACATAACAGAGAAATAAAGAATTTCTACCAAAAAACAAAGAAAATTAAACGCAGTTTTCAGACAAAACTTGCCTGAAATTTGATAGGAGGTAAGAAAATGTATCAGAAAGATGAACTGAATATTTTGAAAATCTATTAAATAAACAGCACTAACTCACGGAGATAAAAGGTAAACGAGAGTGAGGAACATGGTAGTAAAATAATGTAATTTCAGGTTCATTATTTCATTTAATATAATTATATTTGTTGAAGAAAAATTTAAAAAAATATTTTTTGTTAATATATCTACTTACTGTTTGTGATTTTATAAGTTATCTAAACTTTAATAAAATTCTTTTTCTTATTTTTTTTATTGATTTGTTATCATTATCCTCTTCTCCATTTTCAAAGTACTTCTAAATTTTTATGTGAAATAATTTATTTAAATTATTTATTTTGAGATGTAAAAATAAATCCATATTATTATTAAACTGCACCTTTCTTTGCAAATCATGGATACTTTGCAAATAATATAAGTAATGTGATACAATGTAATAAACAAGATTGTTTTAACTTTTTAACAGTTTTTTTTTTATAAATTTAATCATACAACCGGACAACTCATCTTCTTGTAATAGCTAATAATTACATATTAGATATATTTATTATTTAATGCAAGTTCTATGTAAAATTTTCTGAAGTCAACGGAGTGGTAAACCTAAATATATGCATTTATTGCACTTGTAAGTTTTAATATCATAGGCAATTTACTGAGAGTTCTATATTTTATTTTGTGTTTATTTGGCTTCTCTAGTTGGTACTTACATTTAATATGCTTGTGTTTTTTACATAGACAATTATTGGTCAACGCACCAGAACGATTCCATGTATTCATGCTGAGTGTTCTCACATACCATAGGAGACCTATAGTTTAACGTGACTATCAGTAAACTGGGCCTGCTTCAAACCGGAAGATTTTCATTTTGCATTTTCTTTCCTATTCTGAAGATTAAAAATGACATTTGCAAGAAACATCTAACCTATAAAACATTAAGAAGTATGAATTATCATTTGGCCTATTGTTTATATAAAAATAAAGCTTTCGCAAAACGTTCACCTAGTATTATTTCCATTTAACCCAGAACTTCGCACATACCCACAAGAAAAATATCAAGTTTTACATAAATTTACACTCAAATGCACTATTAGATTTAATTGCAGATAACAGCCATT
This sequence comes from Cantharis rufa, assembly GCA_947369205.1. Taxonomy (NCBI): domain Eukaryota; kingdom Metazoa; phylum Arthropoda; class Insecta; order Coleoptera; family Cantharidae; genus Cantharis; species Cantharis rufa. The sequence goes on from OX376303.1 coordinate 94,605,224, forward strand.
TTGTAACAAAAGTTATTTTTCTGAATAATAACATCTGTTTAAGAGACCTATGCTTAAAATAAATAGAAAAGGCATGAAGTTTGTGGGTGTGCTTGCATAGGAAAATTATATGGCAGAGCGATGTACACAAGCTTCCCATCAATTATTGGAAACTATTTCTCGTGCAAATATAGTAAATTTATTTTAAGTATTTATTTGAGTGATTGCCATTATTCCAACATAAATTGATAACACCATGGCTATGTACAAGTGGACGTTTAATGTATACAATTTATTTGAGAATCTTGATTGGTTGTCGATGAAATACTTTTAAACTCAACATGTCTGATGAAACGATGTTTTTTAATTTATAATTTATTGTTATCCAGTTACGATTCCTCTTTGAGATTTAACAACAAAATAGATCACTTAAGATCGCATTTAATTATCTGGAGTTTTTCCAAAAAATAAAATGTTTGCCTTTTTTTAAATGGGTTCCTCGAGAGGCTAAAACTTGTAAACTGATGAACTTTTTGTACGAGTGAACGTCGCTGGTGCATTTTAAATTCTGAGAATTTAATATTGCAAAATACTACCATTACTGAAAATAGTTTTATAACAAACAGGTATCAACTGCATAATTTTATACCCAGTCATTGTTACTTATACCTAAACACACGTTTTATATTAATAGCGTAGTCGCTATCACAGATTATACTTCTGTAATCGATTTCAGTTAAATTATGGTAATTTTAAATGTAATCGTGGCCATTTTGAATTTTTATTTTAAAAGTAACAAGGGGCGTTATTTAACACGAGCGGGTTTTTGAAAATATTCTCGTTAGCGATGCATATCTGTTCTGCGCTAAAGCCGCTTTCACCTTAAAAGAACGTCTCGATATTTTTAATGAAGAGTTTGCAAAATAATCATCTTGAAAATTATTAAATTTTAAAAATATAAAATGAAATGGTTAGTTATTATGTTAGGATTAGAGGTATTATATAGGATAATTTCGTTGGCCCATATTTTGAATACGGTTTTGGCGGTGATGGGTGTCTCATGCAGACGATGTGATGGTCAGATAACACAATTTTAGATTGTCTTTAGTTTTCTTTTATTTCCTACTGCCCATTGCAGCTGTCATAAAACTTAAATTGAGGTTTTTTAATTAAATATTTTTACAAAATATCCACCAACAATACAACAATATACAGGAGCTTGATAAATAAATTGCCCAACTGAAAACTTCTGAAGTTCTATTCAATCAGCGAAAGAACATTAGAAAACCAAATATACAAAACACCTTTTGGCTGTAATAATTAATTTATGATCTGGTGGTTATGTCCAAACAGTGGAAGATTGTGGAAATTTCACGAAGTGAATTTTTCCAAAAGTCCAAAAGAAATTATGTAAGTTTAACTTGTTTTGAAATTTAGATTTACTGAACAGAACAAGTGTGGTCTTGTCAGCGTTATTATTATTTCCTTATGCGACACACATTTTTTTTACTAGTTTTTACAGTACAATTTATTGTAACAACCGAATTTTTTTATTAACTCGCAAAAAAATTTGACGCAATTCCACTATGCGCTTGTTATTTTCAATTTATGTTTTAATTTTGAAATTGCAATAATATGACGATTTTCTACGCCATTTTCTTTTACGTTTTAATATTTGTTGCAGTTTTCTAACTTTCTAATCAAGAATTCAAATTTCGAAGTGATTTACATTTTTATAACATAAAAGATATTTTATTAGATTCGAAGAATAGCCGCTGGATTTCCCTTTTTTATAATTTTGTTTGATCCGACAATAACCGCATATGTTATTATTACGTGGGATTGGATCTGTTTCTGCATTCTCTGATTTAGACTTTCATCTGGAATTATTTAGTTGTTTTAAAGCAGGTTTTACAATAACCGGATGAACCTGATATAACGTTAAATCTAGTATCACCATTTTTACCAACAATCGTTATACAGTAGAACTCCTCTATAACGTGAAGCAAGGGACAAGCCTACTTACTCGTTATAACAGATTTTCGCTATAAACAGTCATATAAAACGGCAAGGGGCCAAACGACTTGCTCGTTATAGCCGATTTTTCGTTATAACGAGACTCGTTATAGAGAGGTTCAACTGTACTGGGAATAACGAATAATCGATAAAGTGATACAACTAAATTTAAAGAACCAGAGAAGGAAAGAGTAATTTCCTGTGCCAACTTCTTGGTGAGTCACTACTTCAAAGAAGCTTTTATTTATTAACTATAATTTTCTGTAATTTTTCTTCAACATTTGCTAGTCAGCATTTACCGAGCAAAAAAATTCGAATGGCGAGTTTATTTTGCTTTCGTAATGAAATTTTGATTACGTAGGGTTTTCAAACGTAGTTTTTTACTATTCCCTAAATTTATCCTTCAAAAAAATTTTGAACTTGAAATTTTATTTTTAGATTCAAGCGATTCTTCCAGTTTTCATTAGTTTTATTTGTATTAACTGGCGCCCGTCACAAAATCAAATTTTTCCTGTTTATAAAGAGACACCGACAAATGATAACCAAATTTTGAAACAAAATATCGCGTGATTATAATGGAGACAAAAGCTAATAAAAGCCAATATTCGTAAATATTCCACCGTTTTCAAGAAATTGAGTGTGGAAGTTGTACTAACTGCTGTGTAACCACACGAAGGGAAATTTCTTATTAACTTACTAACTTGCTAACTTAGTTTCTACTATATTAAGGGCTGATTTCATAATAAAAATTAACAGGGCATTAAAGTTTAAAAGGAGACTTTAGATAAAACAGACCAATAAAAATCATCAGTTTTGTTTTAAACTTGTTTTAAAGTCGCCTTTTAAATTTTAATGCCCTGTTAGCTTTTATTATGAAATTAATCCTAGTATTAGTAATGAAAGAAAAAAAAGAATAAAGGAAATGCGGTATATTTAGGTATTTTAGTTTATATTACCCCAGTGGTTTACTTATAGAGATTTTCAATGCCATAATTCGAAATGCACGGATTTCTGTGCCCAGGCGTCCCTAAAGCCGTCAGAAATTGAAAAGCGTATGTCTAGAATAACAAGAAGTTATTTTCAATTTAAATTCGGCATCAATTAACGAAATCCACTTTAAAATAAATTTATGATATGATCTAACTAATTGGGAGGTTTCCTTAGGCTTTGTGTCAATTATTTGGTGAAAATTAACTGACTAGTTTTGAGTTTTATTTAAAATCTTCATTAATCTACAACAAAATAAAAGAACATCAGATCACTGAAATTCAGAACCTTCTTACACATTAGAACAAATATTTAACAATCTAAACGAGCAAAATGTACAATAACCAATTTTTTTTAATTTTGAATTTAAAATTTATTTTTGTATTTAAATTTTGATTTAATTGTAAATTTGAAATATTGTTGTGATTGTTTTTAAAATGTAATTTTGTTGTAAATATTTTTGTAAAATTGTAAATATTTGAATTGTTGTTCGCGCCAGTTATTTTACGTTGGTACGAAAATTTGTTTTTAGCTTTGCGTTTGCCAGGTCCGTCAAAGTGGATGGACGCGTTTACGGACCGTCTTTGGATAATAAAAAAATAATTAAGAGTCTCTTGCTAGTAGAAAATTGATGACCCCAAGAAAAATTAACAACTTATATTAGATAATAAAAATTAATACTGGGATGTATCGCAGTATTTCTTAGTAAGTCATTTTGGCTTTGGTAAATAAGTAGATCGTTTTGTCTTTCGTGATGTTTGACATTCAAAGTTAAAAAAAATAAAATGATGTTTAATGACAGAAACCAGTGTCTACAGAACACCCCAATCATATCAGGTTGGTAAGAAAGTCATTTCGGTGTTGAACTGTCTGGCAACTTGATGATTCCGCGCTCAAAGAACTTCTGACTCTTATCAGCAAAATAACCTAACCAAGTGCAATTTTAGGTCATCATCATTAATGAAAGTTTTACCATTGAAAGAGTTTTGTAAACTCCGTATTAAATGAAATAAATCAGATGGCGCCAGGTCAGGGCTATATGGAGGATGCGACATCACTTCCCAACCAAGCTTCAATAATTTCCCACGAGTTATCAAAGATGTGTGCAGCTTTGCATTGTCGTGATGGAGCACAATTCCTTTGCGATTTGCCATTTCTGGCCGTTTTTCTTTGATTGCTTCATTCAGTTTCATCAGTTGTTGACAGTAGATATCTGAATTGATCGTTGCTTGGAAGCAGCTCAAAATATTCAGCACCTTTGTAGTCCCACCAAACTGACAGCATAAGCTTTTTTGGATGCAATTCAGCTTTTGCGGTGGTTTTTGCTGGTTCACCACGATTAGACCATGATCGTTTTCGAATGATATTACTGTAGATGACCCATTTTTCATCACCAATGATGATTCGTTTTAAAAAGGGATCGAATTCATTGCGCTTGAGAAGAATATCGCAAATATTAATTCGTTGCGTTAAAAGAATCTCTTTCTCCTTCTGGAGAAAAATTTACAGAACGAAATTTCACTACATGTTAAACTAATAATAAACTAACAGCTACAAACAAAATTATTCAAAACTTGTTTGTAACCTAATCTAAATGTGACTGTACCCCGGGGTTAAATTTATAATTAATTAATTTTTAAGAAAAACTCATTTTGTCTCTCTGGTTGTCTTTATCAAATTTTAATAATCTGCTTTTAAATTTTAATATTCAAAATTTTAATTTTATGAAACAAATTTCCAAATGCAAGGGAAAGGTCAAATGTGATACGCTGACCATAATATACGTCTCGCTATCGCAACTGTTCACGTCGCTTTCAGTTAAACTCTTAAAAATTTACCAATTTAATTAATTCAAATAATTGTTCCTTTCCCAATGACCTAAATCATCACATTTACCATCCAATCAAGTAAGATCGCTCCCAAAATTCGCTTGTAATCAAAAGCACTCCAAAAACTTGTCCAAATTGAGGCACAAACAATCCAAAATATAATAAAAATTGTACTCACAAATTCAAACTTTTTATTCACAAAATTCAAAAAATATCTCAAGTAAAGATTCAAATACTAATTTTACAGAAATCATTGCAACAAATTAATTTTAAATTTAAAAAACAATCAAAATAAAAAATCAAACTCGCTATAATAAAATTTCCAAATTCAAAATCAAAAAAAGGGATTTTGGAATACGACATTACATTTTAGAAAACATACATAATTAAATAAAAAGAAAAGTGGTAAGGAATAGATTTCTAAAGATTTCTAATGATTTTATGGTAATTTAGCGTTTAAATTATAAATTGAAGCATTAAAATTTATGGCCCATCCGAAATTTTAGGTAAAAAAACCTAAATAAAAATAAACCTAAAAAAAAAATAAAATATTTTGGAATTATTAAATATAGTGAATCTAATTAGGCAGAGAATTTTTAATCTGCTCCATTCACTAAAAACATCATTGAAGCACCTTTACCTAGAAAATTGCGGATCTACAAAAACGGGATTTTTGAGTAATTTAAATAATTAGAAACATCCCTGTACTAGATTTAATTCCAAAATTATAAACCTAGAAAGAGGCGAATCTCTGTTTTTTAAGAAAACAAAGTTATTTTGTGTTGTATTAAATAATTCGTGAGCCAGAATCTTGCAAATATTTTTTAAAACCGAACTGAATTGAAATAAAATATAACGAAAGTCTCTTAAAATTGTGTTGGTGTTTGCTAGAAGGCAAAAATCAACATGATATTATATCAGGTGATTACTCTTTCATTTACCAACTTTTTATAATTTTTAGTTACAAATGTAACGCGGATAAGAAGAAAGAAGTACTTGATATTTAAAACTTGATATTTATTTTTTAAGTATCTTCTAAAATTTCTAAATTAAATAAAATATATAAAACAAATTACAAATTTTTAAAATTAATTTTGGATTTTTTTGGCAAAGTAATCTTAATTCTGATTTTCAAATAAATCTAATAATCTCAGTTTTTAGGTTTTGGGACGAATATGCACTTTTGGAAGAAGCAAATTTTTGAAAACTAAGCTTTAATATTTCTATTGTTATTTTCCGCGATAATACAGAAGCTTCATTAGCTTTCAAATAGATCCGCCGCTGATTACGAAATGTATTGGTTTTGCCGTTGGCCAAAACATTTTTTGGGTGATTTTATTATGCTAATAAGTCAATATACATACCTAGGTTTAGAAAATTATAAAAATAGCTTTTAGATATATTATAGGCATATCATTATGCGCCACGACTATATCCGTAATTATTAAGAAGTAAATATCTATTTTGATAAAAATTACTCCGGATGATGTGTTGAAATTGCAAAAATAAGCATTAATAACGTGCATTTAAATTTCGTTGCAATATTAATTTAGCAACTTATAACATATTGAAACCCTACGATACCGTTAATATGCAGTTAATTGGATATATTATTATATTATTCATTTGTACCTATCGATAGTTGGTATATCATTTAATAACCGTTCAAGAGAACATACAATTATTTCTGGTAATATATCAAAAAGAAAATTTTTCTATCAACTTATCCATTTTGCGTGGATTTAAAGACATATTACGATGTGTTATTAGCATTTTTATAGTAACCTAAAAACACATGCTGCGCTCTATAATGAGAATTACATGCACTTCATAATTATTTTGCATTAATAGAAGCCAGTGCTCTATCTCTATTTATCGTACTGAATATGCCATATTTCATGTATATATGGCAGACTCAAAATGTAGAAACTTTTCATACGGAATTGTAGTAGTAGATGCATTCTGTAATGTTTATTTGACATGAAACGGTTTAAACTACATTACATTCAACTACTAAGAATGTTAAGTATCATAAAATGGAATCAGAAATTTAAATTAGAAATTATAATGCTTTTGAGCATTTCATGTTTTAAATTCGATTTTATCATATCGGCCTGTGTTTTTTGATAATTGAAACGTAAAGTTCTAAATGGATATTAAAATTATTAACCGCGATGAATGGTTAATAATAATAAATACACTCTAATTGATACTTTATATAGAATTGAGAGTCGAAATTCCGACAAAAAATTTAAATTCAAGAAGCGCTCTTAATTATATAGAAACCACACTTTCGTAAAATAACAACAAAAATATGATAATGAATGCAAATGGCTATAGAGTTGGAGGCAAAAATGGTCAGATTTTAATATACATGAACTTGAAAAAAAGCTGTGTTGAATATGTTTAGAAATATTTTTGTATAACATTTTTTGAATATTTTATTCATAATGATATCTTTTGGTTGGCGCCATTAAATTTTTCGATAAAAATTAATGCGCTTCCTTGTCTAGACCGTAGTTTTAAAAAATAGTTTTTGTGCCGCGCTGCTAATTAAACTACGTGACTTTTGCTTTGGGAATACAAAAAAGTTCATTTTTATTATTATCCAAATTTTGTAACTTTCCCTATTCTTCGTTTCGCGCGGAATTCTCTAATTATAAATTATGATTTTGCTGCGTGAAATTATTACACTGCAACTAAATTATTTAAATGTTGTTAAACATATAAGTAAGTGCATAATAATAATAATAATATTATATAAATAAATACATTCAATTTGTGTTACAGTTGTTAGTTTTGTAAAACGGCGTGACTAAAGCTGTGGTCAGTTATCGCAATTGAATCGAACAATGAAGCGCTTAATTTACTGTATTTTAAACACAGAATTACTACAATTTGTGTATTTGCGCTGTTTATACACATAAGACCAATTTTTGTGAGTTTTTACAAAGAGTTAAAGTGCAGTTGCAGTTGTACCAAATTGGTAATTTATCGATGGCACCAATTGGAACCCGGTTCGCTTGTTACTTGTAACGTAAAATACTACTTTTTCCTCTTCCTTACAAATTCAAATCAGAAGATTGTAGTTTTTAAATATATGTTTTGCTGTATTATTTTCTCGCCAGAAAATAACAGTGTTAGATAATGATAATGGGAATTTTATTCATTTTACTTTTACTTTCACTTGAATTTGAAATAGTTTCCTATATCTCCAAGTCTAATTTCAAACTCAAACATAATAAAAAAAAACAAAACCTTGAAATTGCCGTAATATTATCCGAAAACTCAATGATTTTCCACTTTATTATTTATCCATTTGAGGATCAAAAACTGTGAGTTCGTTTAGGATAATCATAGGATTACATTTAAAATACGAATTAAAAATCCATTTAACCTTAATAATGAGAATCTCGTTAATTCCTTCACGACAACCATTGGTATGAACGAATATTTCTTTTCCTAGGGCAGAATTAAAAATTTAGAACATGATTCGTTCATTAACTGCAAGAAAAACTAAGTGTGAAGCTTAGAACACTAATATTTGTAACAAATAACAATATGTGTTCAAATTTGCTTTTCTTCTTTCTAGTGGAAATGAGTTTTTCCGACGTCAGCAACATACACTGAAGTGTACTTCATTCTGAAATTGTTTGCATCTTGATGATTTATCAGATAGTGCAATACTAAATTCATAAAAAACATTTTTTGTGATACTATTAATTCTGTATCTGCCTAAGTAAGTTTTCCCTTTTTCTCAGGAGATTTTCAATAAAACGTAATCAAATTTCAAAATTACTTAAAAAAGATTTCTAATAAACGCTTTGCAGTATCAAAAACTTTTGTTAATAAAACTTATTCTCCTTTAAATTTGACATCGAAAAGTTTTAATAGCTGTTGGTTCATTTAAAATTTTCTTTATGAAACTTCAATATTTTCTCACTGCAGCAAAGTTTTCCTTAGTATATGTAGTATCTATAGTGCACTAATATGAAAATTTAATAATTTTTTTTAAATATAAATTGTAGGTACATAATTATTAATTTTCTGTATTATTCTACTTTTATTTAAAATTAATTTGTTCTTTTAAATTTTGTAATCTAGTTTTTTTATTTAAATGTGATTATTAATTTAACAAAATTTTTAATTTATTTTGGTTTTGTTACTCCATAAAGTAGAAACTGAATCAGCGCTGAATATTAACAGATTCAGTTACTAGTCAGCTGCTGATTTTCAGTAACGTCAAAAGCTGAATTGCTATTGAATTGCTAATTTGGCGGCTGAAAACCAGCTGAAAATGGCCTGCGTCAGCATGCAAACTGCTGAATCAGCTGATATTTAGCACTGACTGCAGCTAATATTCAAGGCTGAATATTAGCTGACTCAGCAGTTTGCATGCTGACGCAGGCCATTTTCAGCTGTTTTTCAGCCGCCAAATTAGCAATTCAGTAGCAATTCAGCTTTTGACGTTACTGAAAATCAGCAGCTGACTCAGCTAATTAGCTGAATTTTGTGCTGACACAGCGGGTTGGCAGTTGATATTCAGCACAAAATGGTACTTGGGTAATAAACCAATTTCTATTTTACCTCAATCAGGTGCTACTGCATTTACTTAGCAATAATTATTATTTTAATTTTATCATTATGAACATTATACCACTTTTTCAATAAAACAACAAACGACCAGAAATAATCTTCAGCAATCCATCCATTTGTAAGTAATCTTTACAACTATTGTAAAAACTTTTTACATTTTCATCAGGCTAAGATATGCTTAAGATAATAGAAAAACATATGGCAGTAGATTGCCATGGTTGTGCGGCCTGAAGGCCGCATTGAATTACAACTTAATTAAAATATTTCGACTTTTGATTTTAAATTTAACAGATTTATAGAAACCAAAAAAATGTAATAAAATTTGTGTAAAAAAATGCAAGCGATTAAATTGAACCTAAATGTTTCCTTTAAATTCGCAAGTAATCCAATTTCAGGTTTCGATTTTCCACATAAAAGTATGTGTTTTGTTTACAACTAAAAGGGTTTTCCATTGGACGGGTAGATTTTAAAATTGAATAAAACAAGTTGTGTGTGAGATATCAACAAAAAATTTGTTTTATTCGAAAAGCCTATCAATGACATTATTACCTAAAAAAGATAACATCGTTGAAATGGCCGCCGCGGTTTTTTTTTTTCGTAGCACGCACCCGAGAGGTCTAATTTTTTATTTAAACTAGGGTGATTCGCACAAATCAGGCTAAATTTGGACGATGGCATGGATGATAGTGGTTTTGAGGGCATTGGTAGAATGCGGCTTATTGGCAGAGACCTGGAACTTAATGAAACCTTAAAAGGAAAAGTCTACCGGGGTCAAATCGTACGATCTCGGTGGCCAATTCAAGTCGCCTCCAAGTGACATTTTGATAATTTTTTTAAAAATTTATTTTATAATAAAAAAATTTGTCATTTGTACGTGCTCCTCAACGCTGTAACTTGGTATGATGATTTGCCAACTATCACTAAAAAAAACAACAAGTTTCAAATATGCAGCTTCAAAAACATGGCCGCCGTGAACTGTCAAAATTTGCCCGTCCCTATTGAAAAACCCTTTATATTTATCAATTCCAGTTAATCGCTAGCAACGAGTTAAATTAGAAACAGTCTGTTAAACTGAGCTTATGGTTTTCACTTGTGATAATAAGAAGTTAATAACGTGATTAATCTGTTAAAAATTATGAAATTATTCACTACACGTCACGAACTCAAAAATTTGCCATTAGGCTTAAGATATCATATGAAGAGCACAGGCTAAGAAGGGGGATGTCAAAATTTATAATTTTTCAGGAACGCGATTTTAAAGTTTGAAACCTCATTTGTTTTGCCGGTAATAGACAAACTTTAATCTGCAATATCTTTTGCTTAACTTCAATTTTAGCCTATATTACATTTCTATCCGATAGAATATTGCATTAGCTATCAATTGGCGCAAAAATTAAAAAAATTCAAAAAAATGACTACCCCCCTTCTTAGCCTGTGCTCTTCATATGTTACCATATCAGATTTTAGTTATCAGGCTATTAAACCTAAAATGCTGAATATGGCTGTCATTTTGTTGGCGGTACGCGTGTTTGCCGTAAATACATAGGTATAGCAGTGTGATTTAGTAAGCTGAGCAATCCACAGTTGCCTTCTAGGAGTGTAACAGTAAACATGGTAATATTATAAATTTAATTGGATTTCTTTATTTATAGCTAAATTTAATTAAAAAACATAGATCCGTCTTTCTAGTTCCATAAATTTCGGGTTTTGGAGGATTCAAAAATGTTTTTAATGAGTGCGACGGCACTCCCGTCTTTCTAGATCCGTAATTTTCAGCTTTTGTTTAGAGCAAATATTTTTAATAAATATAATTATTTTATAAAAACAAAACAAAACTGCTGTTGTAAATGGGCTTACCTTATGCAGACAGCCAATGAAATAAACTCGTTAAGTTTTTTTTGACATACTTGACAAAAAATTTATCATATTTTTAATAGAAAATTTGTGAATTCGTGGGCCAAGTTATCGTAGTATTGTTTTAAAGTTACAAAAGAACTTACAAGCTACTTTTAAGCAAAAAAAGGTACATGTAAGCTTATAGGTGAACTTAAATTTAAGGAATTTTTGTAAGAAGATTTCAGAATAACAACAAATCAGATGTAAATATATAGAGATAATTTGTTGTTAAAGCTTCTAAACATTTCTTGTTGAGCTTTAGTTCAACTGCACTGAGAAAAAAGATTTGTTGCTCTAACAAAGCTGTTAGTAGCTATAGGCTCAACTAAGTTTTGTTTTGCTGCTATAACAAATTTTTTGCTGCTATAACAAATTTTTTGTTGCTGCAACAAATTTTCTGCTGCCATAACTAAGTTGTTTTCTATTCAGTAAAAAAGATTAGTTGATTTAACAAATTTTCCTATTCTGCATAAAAAAAACTTTGTTATGGCAGCAGAAAACTTGTTACAGCAACGAAAAACTTTGTTGAGGCTATAGCTACTAATAGCTCTGTTAGGGCGACAAATCTTTTTTCTCAGTGTGAACTTAAGTTAAACTGCTATTAAAATAATTTGACATATAAAATGTAGTTTAAAAAAAGTTATACAATTGGACAATGCTTGGAGATTTTCCATACCTCCCCCCGATTTCGCGGATGCAATAATTTGCAAGAAAAATTAAAAATATAAGATAAAATAATATATTTAGTATATTTATATTTTTTATAAATCGAAACTGGACACTTATCGTAATAATTTATATTTTAATTGAAAATTATTTAAATTATAAAACCGACATGTCGAAAGGTATAATTATAAAATATAATTTTATATATAGGGCGGGGGGGGGGCATAACTACCCCAGAGAGATTTTTATTTGCACTGTGTGTGCATGGCACATTAAATATCTCCTACAAGAGATTTCGACATCAGTCAGTCAACTTATACTTATTTAGACTTTATTTTTACTTACTTATGTATATAAATCTGCTCCGCGAGGAATGTCTTATTGAAGCCTTTCAGGATGTTCATTACAGACCGCTCTCACGATTTTAGAAAAAAAATGTTTATGAGAATTTAGAAAAACAAGTTTTAATCCACATGAAGTTTTAAAATAATTAAACCAAAATTTTGTAACTATTTTAAAAATTTTCTACAGAAATAATTCTGAAAGTACCAAATCCGTAGTACCAATCGAGAAATATTAAATTAAATTTGCAACTTTCCATTTAGTTCTATCTTAAAAATGTATCATATGAAGTTATTAAAAACCCAGATTTGTTGTAAATTTATACTTGAGGTACCCGTCGGAGTCACCAATTTAAGACTGATACATTTCTTTCTGATTAACAACTAGGAATATATGTTTAATGATTTTAAATAAAATATTAAATCAATTATTTCATTTTTCTCTTTTATTCACATAAAATTGATGTTTTACGTCAACGACTCAATCAAATTGATGTTTTAAAAATGTAACAAAATAATTTACCTGCAAAGATATAATCAAATCATTTACAGATGTGGTTATTAAAATATTATGAACATATTATAGAATCTACAAACCGTTTAGTGATGAAGCACTAATTATGGCAATTTCTAACTTGCGTGATTAGACAGTTTAATGTAGAGAGCGTATTTGGGATTAAATATTAACTGAGATTATATGCAGTAGAAATATGATTTTTTTGGAATTTTTTTTAATTTAAAACAAAATTTGCTATTTCAAATACCATATTTTATGTCATTCTTTGTGTACAGAACCAAGATTTAGGAGATGGCAGGGTAGGCATTATGGCAATAAATGACCAATTTATTTTCTGCTACCATGTAGGTAGTTTAGTATGTAAATTGTAAGCTTTTAAGTTTTAAATGTTTCATTGTGTTGTATTTATTTTAAAATACATGTTACCAATTTAAGTGATATCATCAAGTATAATCAAATTGATACTCTTTTAAGATCCCGTGTGATAAATTTCAATAATGAAAAAGTTTATTATTATTATAAGAGGTAATGATTAAAAATCCGCATTATATACCGTGGTAGGTAAATATACAAGTAATTGATGTTTTTTTTTGTATTTAAAAATGTAATATAACTTTTAATTAATGTTGAGAAACAAAATGATTAAATTCGACTCTCCGATTGAGATAAAGAATTACAAGATATGCTTAGGCATGGTATATCATTGTTTTATAAAATTAATTGTATGACATTAGGTACATATCAAATCTCCATAAAAAATTTACATTGTAAATAAATTGTTTAAAAGTCATATATGCATAATGCGATTTATTAGCTTACAATGTGTACCATCCTTATTCCTAACGATATGGCAAGCCATAAAGTGAAATTTATGTGCATTAATTAAAAAGGTATACGTTTAATATTTATGATAATGAAAATTATAATAAAAATGGCTTACAATTTTAAAAACACACTGTGCATAATAATTTTTACTTCTTTTGCCTTCTTATAGTTTAAGAATCACAAAAATTGACAGCACCTACATCGAAACCGGAAAAGATGTACCCCTTTGCTGTTGAGCAAAGAATTATTAACCAGCACACGTATGCGTTATAGCGTGTTCTTTACGGATCATACATATTTATAAACCGATCCTAACCTATAATAACCCTGGTCTGAACCAGCTTGATAATCTGTACCTTTATTCAATGTTCTCATTGGTTCTACACGAAAGAGGAGTGGCACCTAATTTTTTATGCATACATTTTCGATTCCTTTATTTTTGAAACATAGGATGTAATGTAAAGATATTTATGAATTTTTTACAAAACAAATGTCGAATTCCAATTGTCGTTCTTTTTCTTAGGTAAAAACCTATCTAATTGCTGGACAATATTTTATTGATAAACTTTTTCTTCAATTTCATATTGGAAATTAAAAAGCTAAACGACATTTACTTATGAATTATTAGATACGGAAGGTTCGGTTAAAATGTTTTACTATACAATTTACTCAGAGAAAAAGTAATGAAAATGTTTGAATTTTTCAATTACATATTTATAAAACTGCCATCGGATCCGAAAGTAGTAATTTATTAATCATTGTGACTGGGTAAATTTACTGTTACGTAAGATGATGTTTATTGTGAAAATAGCAATGTGAATTTTAAATTAACAATCATTGTCAGCCATTCCAAAATTTTAATAGCTATTATAGTTACAGCTCGAGAGACATCAAATTTATTTTACTTTCGTAACATACATTTTTAGAATATTGTAAATTATTATTCTGAGTCTGATTCAGTATCCTTCTATTTCTTCCTTAAAATAATTAAGAGCAGCATTAGGAAGGTAATATTATTATAATTTACAAAAAAAAACAAATTTTTCAGTTTTAGAGACAGCTGAAAATTCAATCACTGAAGCAATTTGTTGTTTGTCATGAAAATCCTTCTCAAAGCGAAGTGTATTATGATTTTTGTAGTTTTAAGCCAAAATACTGACATACAATTGAAAAATTACTCCATTTTTTTAAATTATTTAAAACCTAAATATATAAAAATTAATAAATTTATATAAATACGTAATAATATTACATTCAAAAACGACATCATCTGTAAACATTGTCTTATTAATAATATATTTTTATATTAAAATATTTATTAGATTAGTTAGGTACTATTTTGAGCAAATAATTTATATACCTAGCTATATATTTAATATACTACATTAAATTATATTTTAAAAAAAACCTAACAAACTAAGTGAACAATAAAAAGGTTCAAAGGTATATATATGAATGATATATGAATTTTGAAATTTTGTATGTTCTTATTTCTCCAATAAACGAATATATTTAGAGAATATTGTTTCAAAATTAATTATACATTTAACTGTTGTTTACTTAGATTGTTACATTTCTAAAATATAATTTAATATATTTTAAAACAGTTCGTTAAGAAGTACTGTATTATTATCAGCAAAACTCTGAGTTTAATGCTCTTAAAATCTCAAAAACATTACTAAAATTCAAACAAAAAATACGAAAAATAAACCATAATAGAAAAGTTGTAATTGTATATAATTATTTCTTGTATTAATGAACGTTTACATCATTTGCATAATCTTATAAATTCTTAATCTGAGTTTATTAGTTAACATTTTCTAAACATAATATTTTCAATATCTTTAAAATGATGACAATAATGTTTTGAAACCTAAAATATTAAATGCAATTAAAAAGTCTCTAAAATATTCCCCAAGCGCTCCATAATGTTCAAAAGAAAAATTGAAGATGTGAGTATAAGTTAACACAATCGACATCAAAATCGAGGTTTAAATCCGCAAAGTACAAACGTAAAACCTGTACAATTATTATTGTTATACAGTCAAAACTCTCTAAATCGAATTCTCATAATGCATTAAAATGTATTCGAATTAAAGGGAGTTCCAGTTATAGAGTAAGAACAAAACCCTATTTGGTTGCACGTTCCAAATAAATAATTTGATTTAGAGAATATTTCGAATTAAAGAGAGTTCGATTTATAAGGAGTTTTGACTGTGTAAGATAGCACGCGGCACTAAAGTACTTTAACGCCGTTCATCGTTGGAAGTAAATTAAAACATTTGTATTCATAAAAATCAACGTTTGAAGAGCAAAGTATTGTCGTGTTCCAAAATTAATTTATTTAAATTTTAATTTTTAACATTTTATTTTGTATTTGAATTTAATTTTATGTTATTGTAAATTTGAAAATTTGTATTATTTATTTTGTGAATTTGAATTTAATTTGTTGTAAATATTTTGTATAACTATTGTAAATATTTGAATTTTTGTTCGTGCCAATATTTTATTATTTTGATGTTGGTACGAAAAATGTATTATAACTTCGCGTTTTTCCAGGTCCGTCAAAGCCGATAGACGCGTTTTACGGAAAGTTCCCGTTAAACGTTTTGATTTTGCGGTTCAAATTGAGATTTTTTGATTTTATTTAATAAGAATAAAGTTTGTTGATTGTGTGAGTGAGTTTTTATTATAAATGTGGAAAAAAAGTCTCGTGTTCGGAAAAATTAAGTTTTTTCAGGAAGAATTAGTTATTTTAAAAATTAGATACAGCCGGGTCATCTCAGTATATTCGGGGCTCACCCAAACTTGTCGGAACAGCTCCGCTCTACAGACTCAATAAAAAGTTCTACTTTTGATCTATATAAAAGTAGATAATACCTATTACTTCTTGATATGTAGGTTTTTCTACAATGTGATTCTGTTAGTATACAAGAGTATATTATACAGTAGCGGTCATGGAAATTGCATTGAGAATATTATTCCTAAATTAAAGAAATAAAAAGAATAGAAATAGATAAAAAGTTAAATTTTTGGTTTGAAGCTCACAAGCTCAAAAATACATTTTCTTTTTTGAACACAATCACAAAGCTAGGTGGTTCAAACCGGGGGGTCTGGGGGGTATGGAATACCCCCCAGCATATTAGTGATTGTGCTCAAAAAAATAAAATGTGTTATTGAACTTCAAATCAGAAATTTTAGATTTTTAAAATTAGATTTGCGGTTTGAAATTTATTATAACTTCAATAACACCTTTTTTGCGTACAATCTTTAGTGTACTGGAGGGTATTCCATACCCCCCCAGACCCCCCGGTTTGAAATTGTTATTTTAATTCGGAAATATTCAGCGATGCAATTTCCATGACTGCAACTATACATCATGGGACTAAATTTAATATTATAAATTGTGTTAATGTAAACGTTAATGTTAATTTTATTTCTTATAAAAATGATTGAATGGAGACGTCTCCTTTATTTTTACTTTACCTCCGGTTTTTATTTGCGGGAGAAAAAGTAGTACTTTACTCCTGCAAAAGTGTTAATCTTTCAAATGTTTTAATTTTAAATACAATAAAGTATCTATTATTTTATTCTTGTATTAACTTTTAATAACGTAAATTTCTGAATAGTTTTTTTTGTCATTATTTTATCAACATCTTTTTTTATACTGTAATACTGTTTTGTACTGTATAATATGTAAGAAATATTTCATTTCTTAATATTTCTAATAATTTTATTATTTTAATAACAGCAATTTTTTTAGTTTTTTTATTAGTACTTATATTGAAATCGACCAGTCTTTATGAAAATATTGAAAAAGTATACCATTTTTTCTTTACAAAAAGCATAAATACTTAAAACTAGAATCTGAATAGTAATTTGTGATTTCAGTGTGAAAAGTAAGTCTTTTCTTACCTAATATTTTCACAGAACGAGGAGTCAACCGAGTATTTTATTTTTAATTTCTTTGAGTATTAAATTTGAACGTGTGAAGATTTAGTGTCTCTAGAATTTTTAAATAAAAACTTAATAAGGACACTACAATAACGTTAATTCAACGTTAAAACATCGCTAGGAGTAACGTGTGTTTTTTTACGGGGAATCCCAAGAGGTTTTCAAGTCTAATAATTCAAAACCTTTTCAAAACAGAATATTAAATTTTCAAAACATTGTTATTATCAACCCTAAATAATATTTTACAAAAATACTTTTTTATACCTGATCCTTCATTAAAAATTTTTTTAAATAAATCAATCGAAAGATTTTCTCGAAGATAAAAATCGTTTCGTTTTTCTTATATTATTTTTATTATTATATTATGTTTCCAATTGATTATTTTCGAAAATTATAAGTCTCTAAAGTAAACATTAAATAAAATTTAGTTAAGAATCTTACTTTGTTTTAATAAAAATCACTTGAACTCGTGAACCCACTTTAATGACTAATAATTTAGTAGTGCAATAAATACATATATAAATTTTCATTTTTCCCTTACAATTTATCAATCTAAAAGTTTGTTTCCACATTTTCTAACGATCCACATAAATATAATGATAAATCTACTTAAGTACATAAAAATTAGTACCCAATAGAACTTAACGTAGCAATTTTAAAGTTCATACAATAATTTACGTTTTATTATTTCAGATTGGAAGAAAAATTAAAACTTACTATACATAGGTACCTAATATTTCCAGTTAGTAAAGTTTCCGTACTAAATTATGAATGGAGTCAAGCGCCCAAGTGTAATTCTAATCAAATGGCATATAATTCATGATATAAAGAAACCTAAATGCAATTCATGCTATTGCCACTTTCATAAATATTTAAGTAAATACTTAAAACATGCTTACCTATACAATTACCTGTTAAATCTCTTATAAGTACATGTAAACTTTTGTTTCGATTACAAGTTGTCTTCGAATAACTATTAATTAATATAACTCTGAAATATAAACTTTTCAAACCACACTATACCGTACCGAGCTGACTATGTGGTTTACATTAAAAAATTATAAAATTAATTGCAGTAGGTAGTATAAGATTTAATTTATTTAAAGCTTTTGCAGTCACTGAGCAAACGGAGTTTAATTTGTCAATTAAAAGTACATTTTCAATTCGATTCAATTTTTCCAATTATTGGGGTAAAAAATTTAAAACATTTTAAATGGTTTTTCCACTCTTCAGGCGTATCGAGAGACATCATTATAAAGATTTACAGGTATACATGGCTATTTAAAATTAAATGTTTTAATAGGCCCAATTAAAACTAATGCAATTAAATTATTTCTAACCTACACTAACTCTAATTATAATATTAATTGATTTGAAATCGATAAACAAATTACCTTCTCCGAAGTGAATTATGAACAGCATCCCTCGTGTTCACACCGACCGAACACTTTTTCATATAAATGACATTTTTTTATCGACATCTACTTAAATAGAAATAAAATTTACTGTTATATTTATTATAAAAATCTATATTACAGTTTTTGAAAGTAGTAATTTTATAAATGTAGTATGATGTCCTTTCTAATGTTATTTGCTTATTTTGTGGCAACAAAAGTTTGAAATTATACACGAGATAAATCGGTCACGAAACCGACACTAAAAAATTCACAAACAACTTTTTTTCGATAATAACAGCTACGTAAGTCCTACAAGAGGATAGACCGGTAGGTAAATTTGTATTGATAACTAGAAAACGTGGTGCTACGTGAAGCAAATTAGGTGTAGATAAACATATAATTTCGAACACACACTTCACAAAATGAAGAAAAAACGTAATAATCTATATTTTGTCGGCAAAGGTAGTGTCATTAGAAAAAGTATAAAAAACCATTTCAGTATCACTGTTGTAGTCCCTGACTTGTTCAAATCATTATAATTATGTGTCCTAAGTTCGGCAGACGCCCGCCTTCGGCGCCATTTCCAGTCTTCGTCAGCAGCTTATTTTGATGAGAGCTGATTCCGTCCAACTTTAAATAAATAATTTTTCTTTAGAAAATACACCGGCTATCGATAAGGTAATAATTACACATCAAATTTTCCTTAAGAATTTTCAATTTCAATTTAATAAATTAAACCCCTATTGGGTTCTACTAATTAGTTTTCAAAACCCAAAAGAAAACGAAAGCAAAAACCGACATTCAGTACTTTCGACAAAATTTACAAAAGTAATATTTAATGCATTAGCAATTTGGTGCTGCTTGATTTTTCGATAAGTGAAAATGTGAAGCACATAAATCATATCAAAAAACTTTTCAATAGTACAAACCTCTAATCATAATGCCATTTAGATATCTAAGGCACGCATTTTGCCAACTAATAATAAGAAAAGTAATTTTTGCACAACCGAATCGTACGCAAGTAATTATATTATAAGTATTTTCTCTCATGAAATAATTCGAAATGGGAAAACTACGGTCGGCATTTTTAACCCCGAAGTAGGTGTGCGTGGATGGTTTTTTAATTGAAATGGAAATTTAGATTTTCTTATCGTGAAAACTTTTACGATGTTGGCTTTGTTGGCATCTGTGAGTCAATACGTTTTGGATTTTAATTTAAAAAATCTGATGCAGATTTGCCGGTCGAAAATATAAAAGGCGCATGAATTATATTATTGATTAAGGCAATGCCTTTCGTAGAGGGATGAAGAACTAACAGAGAGGGTGATACCCCATACCAAGAACGATACGTTCCATTGTAGGCATGCGTAACCTGCCCCAATCGCAGAAAGACGACAAAGGGTAAAAAAAGATCTAGCCGGAAGTACATTGAGCTTTTAGACTTAGTGCTTCCGTTAAAATGGAAGCCCTGCTATACTTTAATGTTGGATTGCTATTTTTTTATAAGTAAGCGTAGGTACGAATGTTACGTTTTATAATTGTATTTTAAAATATTTTATACGTAAACTCACATTCTAATTATGCTTCTTTTTTTTCGATTTCCACCGCAGGTCGAAAATTTACTTACCAACATTACGCATTTGTATTGAGTGATTTGTTTTTAGCGTGTATCAACGTAAAGCTGATTGATAAGTTGTGTAATTTCAAAATAATAAAGTTCAAATTAAAGCTCATTACGCTGTATTTACTGCCTACCGTAATATTGTTATTGAGTGCTAAACGTTGTGTATTGAAATCACATTTAAATCAAATTGGAAAATGTGCCATGAAATTTCGTGTCGTAAAATTATAGGATAATGCAAATGTTATGATATTTATTATACAACACAAAGAAACTAATAATTTTGCTATTAAGCACAACTTTCATTTAAATTTTGTAATATTTGGCACATACACTTATGTACTTAAACTTGCTAACACATGGTATATATTCGTTTTGTTTAAGTTTACGCCTTTCAATACTCTAATTACTTTAATAAGCTATGCTCTCACCACAGAACGTCACGTTTCGAACTAACTTCTTATTTGAAAAGTTGAAATTAATCGATAAATTTTCAGTTTGAATATTTTGATTGACGCCGCTTGTTATTAAAATGGTTGTCAATAATTATTAAGTAGTGAAGATAAACTTAGCTTCTGGCACTCTGAAATGTGTTCAACGTGAAAAAAATTGTACAGGTTACTTTTTTACAGAAAACTCGTTCATGTTAAAAAGTAATCACAACTAACGCAATCTAAAAAATTGATAACTATACCTATACATATTTGGATATTCTGGGTGCATAATTATTAATTTAATAAATTTATTTTATGGGGCATAATTCTAATAAACAAATAAAAATCTGATATTATGATAATATAGTCATTTCCTTTCCGATATAAGGTAACATAGCATAATTAGTATTTGCGGAAAAGCCGTTTTACAATGCTTGACCAAACTCCAATTTTAATTCCGAATTAAAATAAAAAATTGTCAAACCCCAGGTTATTTATTTTTGAAATGAATACAGTTGAAAATAAAATAATTTTAAATTTTCTCGAGCTTTTTCACTCTTGCATAAAAATAATTTAATTTCTTCAATTTTTGACGATAAAAATTTCTAGGATTTCATCCTGACTAATACTTTGAAAACCGAAAAAAGTCCAATAAATTTTTTTTGTAATTTTGATGGTACAGGATGTCAACGAGACCTTATTAAGACATATTCGATATAAAAAAATTGACCTGGTACTTGTTCTATGTAATAAAAAAATCTTTAGCAATTATATGCATGGTTCAGACCTCGTTAGCGAATAACCGGATATCGCGAATTGCGTTTTAAGAAGTTATAAAGAAAAATCTCAACAAACAAATCTGCAGTTATTGATGAATCTCAGAAAACCGACGGCGTTGCCATAGGGTGGGCCGGATAGACCGTAGCCCAGCTAACCTTTGGTTAATGAAGTTTTATTTTATTTTGTTTTATATTTTCTTTAAAAATTCATTTTATAACTAATATTTTTTACTGAAATTGAGTTTTTTTGTCATAAAATTTGAGTTTTCATAGTTTTTTGAATTTTTAATCATATTTTCTTATTTTTGTGTTTTGACGCAAAATTTAAAAAAATTATTTGGAATCAACAGAAACATGGCTTCTATTTCTCCTAACTCTGAGCATTTTCGGTAATTCAATTCAATTAAATTTCAATAATTACCTTATTTAAATTCAAATGAATTATTTTTATTTTCCAAAAAAACATTAGTATAATATTATATTATTCTGATTGTTATAAGTTCCCGTATTTTATTTCAATTTTGTCTTAAGTTTTCGTGATATTCTCATATAATTAAAACGTCCGTCATTTTAATCCGACCGACAAAAATTAATTATCTTTAATTTTTAAATTAAAAAATTGAAAATTATGTTTTTGGACCTGTTGTATGCATATAACAGCTAATTTAAGCTGATGTTTCAGCTAAAATTTTTTCTGCTTTTACAGTCCTGTTGTTAGCCTTATCTCAAAAACTGGAACTGCTGGAATAATTTAAAAATTAGATACTGTTGGTTTTAAATATTTGAAGTATAGCCAACTGATAAAGCACTAGGATTATAATAAAAATAATTAGAAACCTTTACAAAAAACGAATCAATTTGAACTTAGCTACAATTACAAGGTTTATGTTTAAGGTAAGCTTAGTCAATTGACGCAAATAAAAATTTAAAACAATGCTAATACATAATGCACGTCATGAAAATTAACATTTTAGCCAAGTATATACGCATATTATTGGCATCTAATAGAAGATTATTACCTAAATAAATAATAATTCCATGATCAATATTCTCCTGTTGGAAGTTTAAAAATTTATCATCGCAGTGTGATTAAAGATTTATCCAAGAGAATTAACAGCATCGCTGAAATAATAAGTTTTATTAATTTAAGTAATATTTTCACAAAAACTCGCTCCACCTTAAATCGTTTTTACACGGTAAATCAATGTCAAACTTACTCAAGAATTCAATCCGATTTATAACTTTGCAACGATAAACAAAAAATTGCAAATTCTGTTGATTTAATTTTTTGTAAGAAATATAAAAATATCAATATAGCTGACAGACCTGTTCTACTAATTAACTGATGTATAAATAATAGCTGTTTTCAATACATTTAAAAATAAAAATCAGGCTGGATTAATATTGCTATTTAGCGTCGCAACGTTAACTTTTTATTGTCCTATATAACTTCCTAAGATCCTAATAGCATACACATAATATTATATTGACTCTCCTACAACAAAATGCACTCTCAAGACGGATTTGCAGTAGATCACATACAAATTATTGTAGCACATTTTACAAACATATTTTTAATTTTTGGTATTCTGTAATATTAAAGATTTTTTTTTTTTTCGGAAAGTTGAATAAAAAAAAATCAAATTACCATTACTTACAATAGGTAGTATTTTCAAAATAGATTAGATAATCAGACGACACCAAATAAGGATTCTTTTTTAAATAAAATTTTATTATTTCATCAATATGTATTTATCTCTTGCATTTAAAAAAAATCTTTTATTCTAAAACTGGTGACTGGATTCGCTTTTAGGCATCTTCAGACAAATAAATATTTCCTGTTTTAAAAATCCATAAAAATCCATAAAAATCTTTATTTTTAATGTCTTATTTTTAATTGATTATGCAGATTATGTGTAAAATTTCATATTAAGTAGTGATATTACTTGAAGCAAAGTAAATTGTATTTTATGATTGAAAGTTATTTAATGGATGACCGTAGATATAGCTCCCATTCATTATCTGGCTTCTTTTTAAACTTTTACAGCATTTACTTAAAATTTTTCCCCACCTAGGGGTGTAAGGGTGGGTATGAGTGCATTTCATTCACAAATAATAAATTTTTCCCTCTAGGTATTGGGAACCACATAATTTTTAATTTTTTATATTTTATTCTCTTATGCCCGATTTCCTTACCTTGAGATATCTAGGCGATTAGGCATTTCTCTAACCGGTACATACCTGTTACACTGAAAAATAATTCTCATTCATCCTTTATTAGGTAATTTTCAAAATTAAAACTAATTAAATTCATTTTATTTCGTGATTACAAAAACGTTGTATTAGAACCAATTTTAATATGTGGACGAAACTGCCAGAAATACGTCTCAGAAAAAATATCTCTTTTGATATTTTTTAAATAATATAACTATCAGCTGAGATTTTAGGCATTTGCATATATTCTTTAATATTGATATACCAACAGAATCGTTTTGAAATCTGGACGAATTAGAAATAAACGAATGCGAAAAAGCGCTTCTCAAAATGCATATTTTGCATATTTTCAATTTTGGGTGCATATTTCTGCAAATAATGAATATTTGTGCATATTTCGGCCACTTTTGGAGTTTTTTGAAGAATTTTTATAGAGAAAATAAAAAATTTTATTATTAAATTTGTCAATTTAAGCAATTATTTTGAAAATAGCCGTACGTTCTGTTTATAATTTCCTTTTTGAAATATGCACTCTTGACATGGTATTTCTATAAAGAAGGATTTCAGGTAGAGTGGAAAAATCAAACAACAGGGATCTGTCGTGTTTAGACACTGAAATCTGAAATCCTTCTTTATATATTCAAATTGGATGAGATTTTTGTTACTTACAATTAGTGTTTTTCTTCATTGGCAATATTTGCGTAGTCCTTTGGTTTAGTTAGAACTGTGGTCAATTTTTGTCAAGTTTTATATGTTGTTAAGTTAAGTATAGAGTATAGAGGTACGTAAATTAATCAAAAATAACCAAAATAATATGACATTTCTTCTTTAAAACTTCGGTTGCCTTGATGTATTTGATTACTAATAAAAGCTAATAAAATAAATAAAAATTCATTTAAAGTCAAATCCATCGGCGAAAATTAGACTTTAAAGAAGAAATGTCATATATTTTGGGTTATTTTCGATTAATTTTCGTAGCGTTAATTGGATGTGAACGACGCGCGCTCTATACTTATTTATTAGGTACTACTGGGGTACTACTTATTTAAAACACATTACTTATAAAAAATTTTAAAAAATTGTTATTATACATATTTTATTAATTTTAGTGCAAATTTTAGGAAAATTTGATGCATATAATTATATGCACATATTTTTCAAGTATTTTTGTGCAAAATGTAAATCCCAGCAGGGCCCGCTGTAAGGGCCGGACAAACCGGACTTCGTCCGGGGCGGCAAATCTAAAAGGCAGCATTTTTTTTTCAAATTGAAATATTAATGAAATTCCCCGAGACGCCACAAAAAGATCAAAAAAACTAAAAAAAAGCTCACTAACCCTATAAAGAGGCGGAAATTTTTGTTTTTGTCAGGTGCGGCGTAAGGGCTAGAGCGGCCCCTGGTTTCAGCTCTAAATATAACGAAAATGACCCGTAAAATTTAAACTTTCATCTATAATCACTCTTACATATGTAATTTCTGTTTACAATAAATTTCACAACATTATTTATTAAATATTTACATTTCTTGCATAAAAAATTTTGAACTTAAGAAGTGACGAAACAGATATTCAAATTGATCGAATTAAATTCAAATAGCTATTATTTGTGCAACATACGGTACAAGTGATAATTTTTATGACCAGACGTGAAAATTATCCATCGAAGAGCAAGCAGATTTTTTTTCCACTTCTGTTACAAAATGGTTTTTCTTAAAACTTAATTTTTTGAATTAGAAATATCTTGAGTTCACGTGGGCAGCTCAAATACTTGCATAAAATAAATTATATTAATTACAGCAGAATTAGGAAAATCTTGTATAAATAAAATACGACGTAAAAGTGTCTTATTTTTATCACTGGTCATATAAAGAATTACTTTTTAAAACTCAAATGACATTCAAAAAGTAGTCTTTTTGCAGCAAAATTAGAAAAAATAATTATATTATTCAATCAATCACAGGTGTATCTACTATTGGGATCAGAGCCGTATTTTCGCATAAGCCCATGAAGCCGGGCTTGTGGCATCAAATTTCAGGGGTGCAAAATTTCAGGTGACAGCTTTCTTTTCTCAATAAATTATTCTAATTAAAAAAATGGTCATCTGTAAAGTCGAAGATAAGGGCGCAAAGTATTAAAGGCTTGCGGCGTCAAACTTGCGTAATACGCCTCTGATTGGGATGATGCAACACTTTGTTTTCCGATGGTGGCGCACGAGGTGACGATTTTAGGAACTTGGGTCGCATTATTTTAACATATTTTTGAAACGCATGGTAGAAAGAAAAGTATTTTTGTCTTATTAATATATGTACATTAGAATGACTTAGAAAACTCTCTTTATTTAGGTTAAAACATCTAATTGTGTAAAATTTTGAATAAGTAGAATTGACATACGTCAAATAATTATTTTAATAAATAAGTATTTATTTGACGTAAAAAACAGTAACGCAAGCTGTCAAAATCGACCAATAAATGAATTAGCTGTTGCGACCGAAGTTCCAAAATCTAGCACCGGTGTCGCCACCCTATGTTGTGCACGAAGCCAAAGTATCTGAAAAGTAATATATTATTATTTATTTTTATAATATTTCATTTGCCATGTTCTGAGTTGATTTAGCGCCTACTAGTTGATAAGTTTAGGTTTTCTTTGTAATATCAGAACCTGACATAAGTTTGTAATAATTTAAAATTAAAAGTAATTTTGATAAATAATAAAAAATAATTTAATTTAACACGTAAGCTATAAAATTGCTTAGAATTTACGAAAAAATTTAAAAGGAAGGTAGATTATAGAGTGGAGTTAATTAATTTAAATATTCGATTGATTTATGATGAATTTGTTTAAAACTAAAGTTAGAAAATTAAAAATAAACAAAAACACACATGCTATAACTCCTGACAAAATAAAACAAATAAATCTATGTACTGCTGCAAGCTGAAGTCTTTCCCGGAGGATTTAGAAGGTATGCAATATTTTTCAGTAGCAATTGTACGAAAAATAATATAGAAATATGGGGTTCAAACGTCGAATTGGAAAAATCTCGGAAAATGCGGATGTTATCTATCATGATGTTAGTTTTTCTTTCAAAAACCACCACTGGAGTAATTTTCTTTGCAAAAAAAATTCAAAGTAGTAAAAATTAATTTTTATTATAAAAAACACCTAAATTTTAATAACCATCTTTTCAGAATTTTTATAAATTACAACCCTGAGACAAATGAAAATATGAAGCAAAATTTATTAATTAACTGTTTGTCATCTTCGCCAGTATATCAGCATATTTGGTTAAAATCTATATAATACATATAATTAATTAATTAACATTAATTTGTCTCAAAACACATGGAATTAAAGTTAATCTAACGTAAGATTGAAAAATAGATAAAGAAAGTTAATTATCCAGATTCTAGAATATCTGGAATATTTTATAAAATTATATTCTTATATTATATTCTTTAATCTAACTTTGAAAATCCTATAGATTTAATAGAAATTAACAGATTGATTTGTCTCAAATGAATCACCTAGGCCCAAATTAAGCCTAATAAATTAAATTAACAAGAATTTTGTATTAATTTGAGAAGATGGCTATATTATACAATAATTTGTATCTGAATAAGAATTAAATGTTTTCCACATTAATATTATGTAAAAACAACATGTATTAAATACATAAAATCGACTATTTTGTGTATTCACTACTGCTTTATGCAGTTTATTTTTTTTTGTATTATCTCTAGTAATTTTTAAATGGGTAATTAATAGCGTAATATTAAATTTACGTTCTTTATGGTTAAAGCTATTAAATACTATTTTATTACCCTCATGATTTAAAATTTATAGAACCTATATTTCTGTATGCTTAGGTATTTCAATACCCATATAGTACTATATTGTACGTACTTGTTTGTAAGTACGACCATTAATAGATAAATTATTATCGATTACAATGTTAATTTTTTTATAAACAATATAAACTATATAATTAATATATAATTTAATTTTTCTAAAACTTGGTAATTTACAAGAAGGATTTAAAATAATATAGGAAAACTTCTAACAAGATCGCCGTGAATATATTATTACCACCCAAGTATGTAAAGAATTTCTTTAATTTTTATGTAGTAAAACGAGTGTACGTATCATTTTAAATTTTCTTAATAAAAAAAATGGAGTAATAACCTGTAAGTGTACGTTAGGTGTAATATTATTCAATGGTTAATTAGTTTCCAATGCATAAAAATTATTGCTAATCAATACAGTTTAGTTGATTGATACTTAAATGCACCATAATATGCTGATTTACTTTCTTAACTATGAAATCATTTTAATTATAGTATACTCTACTAAAGAAAAAAATAATTCACACACAATTTCCCAACCCTCTGTAAGTAGCCAAGAGGTCTAGATTATTAAACCCTTCTTTAATTTTTGTTTTTAAAAAGTCTAAAATTTTGAAGTTATTCTGCAGACATTACGAGATACTACTGTTTTCTTCAAGTTTTATAAAATATTCCAGCCGTCTACAGTTGCAGGCAAATAACCATAAAAATGTATGCTAATTTAATGTCAATATATAGAGCTTGAAGTTAACTTTATGATAACGTTACCATCTCACCAACGATTTTTTTGTAATTAAACCAGATAATTTATTGGGACTGCATACGTTGTATAATTTAATTAGCAGCTATTGGTGATTAATAAAATTTAATAAACAGGAAGCAATTACATCTGTCGACGATTGATGTTATTTGCAAAATTTTATTTGTATCATCCGATTCCACGATGTTTATTATTAATTTGCAGTGTAAATTTATGTTTGCGTCATTGTTGTAAAGATTCATATCTAATAGCCCTTTCTTTTATTTGGAACAAGCTAACCAGGTAATTTCTGGTAATTATAACTGTTATTAGAAACTAGAACTTAAAATAACATTACATAAATTAGCAATCTTTTATAAATAATTCTTTGCACGATTTTCGCTCACATTATTTGGATTTAAAAGTTTGAGTATCGACCCATCATAAAATTTAAATTAATTGCAACTGCTTTTAATGCATGACTAATTTAAAGTACTATTACGTCGCTAAAACACTTCTGTAAACTGGAAGTACCATTAAATACAACGTTCTATTGTAATTGACTAGCAAGCATTGATAAAAGATTTATTGTACCCACATGAAAATTAATCAAGTAGAACTCTTGAAGTTATAACATTTGGTAACATTGTATTATTATAACAATAATAAAAAGAAGTTCTGCTCGCGTCAATGTTCAAGAAGTGCGTTTTAGTATTATTGCACTACATTAACCTTTTGGCAATACCCATTACATAATAGAATTTTTAAAAAATGGTCGTACAATAATTATTTGAGTCGTCTGTCGGAAAAATAATATCAGCAGGTTGTTTTTATCAAAAAATGAGTTAGATTCTGTTAATGACGATTATATAAAGCATTGACACGAAATACTGAGTTCTTGGCATGCAAGGAACAAAGAAAAAAACCGCATCTTACGACAATCTGTCACTTAATGACAGCCTTCCGCTGACGCAACCGTAAAAATTAAAAAATATCTTGTCCGTGAAGGTCTACATTGAAACCTTCCTGCACGAATCCATATGAATTTACTATTGTTGTCATTTAGCAAAGCAATTGTCATTTAGGTGTTCTTGAAACTTTGTTTGTCAACGCGGCCATCAATTTCTAAATTCTAACTTCTATCAATGTTATACGTTAGGTAATAACTTTGTATTTAATAATGATGATTAGGTAAATTTTTTAAAATTAAGTATCCACCTTGAAAATGACAAACATGTTCATAACATTGACAGTTTTTTTTTTTGGAAAAATCCTATTCATTTGTACAATTGAGTAATTTTAAAACGAAAAATTAATCAACTTCCAAATTGAAGCAGTTTTTAAAATGTTCCGCAAAAAAAGTTCGACAGACCAAGCCATACTTTTTTACCATTTTTCACTTGATGATTTTGTGTGGTAGAATTCTCATGGAACAGAAGACATAAAGTCTTGCAAAAACATTAAGTTCTTTACGTTGAACGTATCATTACCACAGTTTAAAAATTCCTAGCTTCAAGATATTTTTATATTTCCTTTTATATTATTATTAAATTATGCGTTTAAATGTTCCGTTTATTACCTTGACAGTGTCAATTAATTTCTCATGATTATATAGAAAAAATTATACGAAACACATTAAAACTTTGATTTTATGATTTAGATTATTTTTCCAGTTTACCTCTTTTAAATAAATTTCCTATTTTATTATTTTACTATTTTAATTTACAAAAAAGATTAAAAAAATTAAATTAAACATTTTTGAGTTTTTAAAATTTTAGAGAAATCGAGTAAAAAGCATTTTTTATCGGTTAATCCAAGCTTAATTCGCAAAGAACTACAAAGCTGCATCATATGGAATTATATAATTTTAGAATTCTAAAAGTAGTTGATAATTTCAAAATTTCGGAAAAATAATATTTCCATATGAGAAGAACCATACAAAACGCTGAATTTCCAATCCAAAATTTATTTCTATCCAAAATTTTCCAAAATATTAATTTATAAATTTTTATCCATTTACTGATCCTTAATCTGGATAGAAAATCCTTTAAAAACCCAAAGCTCGACCAATTTTCAGAGTTTATAGATGAATAATATCTTCAAATTTCTAATCGTAACACCAATGGTAGTCTGCATTAATGTGTTTTAATTACCAATTACCACGAATAAAATCTTCTTTACATATTTATACCGCCATCCTAACTCTTGAACAGTCAGAACCTTATTGAAATCCATGATAAGTCTCCAGCCGTTGTTTTATTTCCATTTGTTATATTTCAACAAAAAATATTCCTATTTATATTTTGCCTTCCTAATATTCCGTCACTTTTTTATTTATTATTTTGATTTGTGTTCCCAGTCTTATTTTTAAATTTTCAACTGCTGTGTTCTTATTTGTGACAAACTCTTTGATTTTAAGCTATTTCCTCATCAGGTAAACTTTTAAATAATCACATCTAAGCTACTTTCCTTTTTGATTTCTAAAATTTTCAAAAAATATTCAATACTTTTCGTAACCCAATTCTGAACTTACTGTTAGACATAGTTCTAATACTAGAATCTTCATTTTCTTCTATAAAATCCTATTTCTCTTTAAAACCATTAGTTTCTATTATTTCTTTCAATTTCTGACTCCCATTTCATTTGAATCGATTTTTACATTGTTTGTTCTATAATTTTTTGAAACGAATTTTTGAGTTTCCTCATTATATTTTACACATCTTGTTTCAGACTTTTATCATCATACATTCTAATGTGTTTTTAAAATTTTCTATCCTGAAAACTGAAAACTATCTTACGTTTTTTATTTTCATCATCATGAAAACTATCTTATCTTGGCCGTAATCTTTAGTCTAGACCGGAATTAATATAATTGCATAGCATGAATATATTTGCGATCCTATATTACAGTATTTTGTGTATCAATCGTTTAATTAAATTGTAGCTTTTCTTTTAGTTTTTCCAGATTTACTTTTTGTTGATGCATTACACCCAAAAAATATGCTGATTAAGTCTTAAAGCAAGCAAAATCGAGGTCAAATCAATATAAAATTTAGTTCAAGTTTCAGATAATAAAGAAATGTTTTTGTTAAGAATTATGTAAATTGCGCAGAATTAAATCGTCAACAACATTTTTTATTTATCAGGATTATGTATGGTTTACTCTGGAAACTAAAAAATTGATAGTTTAAATTTCTCCTAAATGTAATTATTATTAATCTTGTCGTAGGTATAGCTCCATCTGCAGCCCCAAATTTTCCTTTTAAATTCTTACCTAAACAATATATTCGCATATCTAAACAAAATAATAGACCTTTATTCCGTTCAAAATTTATTATTAATTATTGTTGTTGAAAATTCATGTGAATTTTGTTGTTGTTAAATGTTAAATAGTTAAATGGTAAATAACAAGCCTTTAAGCTTAAATTCAGTTGAAGAAGAAAAATTCGAATTAAAAAAAGTTTCATTTAAAGAGAGTTGACAAATTACAAAAAGATACAGTCATCTTTGTCATAATTGTCAAATTTTAAAATTTAATCCCGTTATACCAGTGTTATAGTGGTCTGTTCATCTTTTCCTTGATTGATCTAAACTTAAAAATTACAATTTTCTCCAAAAATTTAATGAAAATTGGAAATTATTTCATCTAAAATCTTTTTTTTGCGCCAAATTTTGTTCTCTATGCTTTAGATTATGATTTCCACCTCAGATAAACTGAAATTGAGTTTCTTTCTGATAAAAAATGTTTTCCGAGACTTTCTGTCAGATGTCAGTTAGTATAATAATCTACATCAAAAGCTAAAAACTACACTCTCTTGCATAAATTTTGAAACAAAAAATCAGGGTTTTTGAAAACTCTGTTTATCGGATACTGTAGTCGCTAAAACAATATTATATTTAATATTGCGTAGAATTTCATGTTTAGTTCAATTTTTCTTAGACTTGTTTCGTAAATTTGGACAGCTGGACCTAGTGTTTTCACTTACCGCGATTTCCGAAACTTTGACCATGATGCCTTTTCTGCTGACGCAGCTCGGCTACCGTGGGATGTTGTTGATGAGTTGCACCACTGCGATGCACGGGTGGAATGTTTAAATACTTTTATTTTGGCACTTTTTGACGTGCATGCTCCGGTTCGGACCAGGGTTCTCAGGGAGGGAGACAGGCCGTGGATCACATGGACGATCAGACAGGTGGCTAAGTTGAAGGCGTCGGCGTACAATAAATACAGACGTACGCGATCTGCAGTAGATTTTGAGTGCTATCGGGATCTCAGGAATTACTTGTCGGGCGCGGTTGAAAGGGAAAAGGCAAGCTATATTAAATATCAGCTTTCTGTAAATCGCTCAAATCCCAAAAAACTATGGCGATATCTGTCATCTTGGAGCGTACATGCTCGCCCCAATGGTCAGATTTCTGGACATCTATGTGAGGATCCTGACTATATAAATTCCTATTTTCTCAGCTCTGTGCCGAATGTTTCTGGTCAGGTACAGTTGGATTTCGATGACGCTTTGTTTCCCGGAGTTGGATCACTCTCTATTCCGAGAGCTACGCCTGCGGCATTGTGTGAGATTGTCGCGACTCTGCGCTCCGATGCCGTTGGGCTGGATGGTATTAGTCTTCGGATGCTGAGGCTCGTTCTTCCGTTCTGCAGTGAGGTGCTCTGCAAGGTTCTTAATTTCTCTTTCGAAACAGGCGAGGTGCCAGCCATTTGGAAGATGTCACGTGTGAGACCTCTTTCCAAAGTTCCGTTAGCTTTAGAGCCTGCCCATCTTCGTCCGATTAGTATATTGTCACCTTTTGCAAAAATTGTTGAGTCGTTTATTAAAAATGCGTTAGACGATCATTTGGCACTTTACAAAGTTCTGTCGCCGTCGCAGTCTGGTTTTAGGCCCCACCACAGTACTGTGACCTCCTTGTTGAAGCTCATTTCGGATGTTGCATCAGCAACCGATCGTTCCAAGGTAACTTTATTGGTTCTTCTCGATTATTCCAAGGCTTTCGATTCCGTTTTGCACCAACGCCTTTTGGCTAAGCTTCGTTACTATGGATGCAATGAGTCACTGTGCAACTGGTTCGCGAGTTACCTGCGTGATAGGTCTCAGGTGGTTGATTTTTCTGGGAATGTATCTCAGCCATTAGTGGTTTCTCGGGGTGTTCCACAAGGAAGTATCCTTGCCCCGCTATTGTTTATAGTATACACATCTGATCTGGAAGGAGCAGTGGATCCAGACTGCTCTTTGGATCTGTATGCGGACGATTCCCGAATCCGTATATCCTGTCCTCCCTCAGACTTGGATGCTGCAATAACTCGGTTAAATCGTAACCTTGAATCACTGCATGTGTGGTCCTTAGTAAATGGTCTGACATTGAATCCGGCGAAGTCGGAACTAATCATTTTGGGTAGTCCCCTGCTGGTGCGTAGAGCGCTCGATGGCTCAACTCTTCGAGTGAGGATTGGTGATGAGATTGTGAGGATGGTCGACTCTGCACGTAGCCTGGGTTTTGTTCTGGATGGAGAACTTAATTTTCGTCTACATGTTAACCGCAAAATGATGGGATGTTACTATAAGCTGAGATCACTGTACCAATTCAAGACCATATTGCCTGCTCATGTGAAGTGGTCGATTGTCAGCAGCACAATTCTGTCCAACATCGAATATGGTGCAGCGGTCTATTACGATTTCCTAACTCAGGAGTACAAACGCAAGCTGCAGCTTCTGCAGAATTCATGCCTGCGTTATTCATTCAACATATGCAGGTATGATCACATTACACCATATTATCGTGATCTGCATGTCCTGAAAATTGACCAGCGCTTTCTGTTACTTGCTGGAATTCTTCTTTTTAAAATATTCAGAAGTGGTGAACCGACACATCTTCGAGATATGATTAGGCCTCGCTCTATTTGTCATTCCCGGGCTCTGCGTGATCTGGGAAATTTTGACGTCCCTTCTCATGCTACAGCCAAGTTTGAGCACTGCTTTGCATGTTGGGCACCGAGACTTGTAGAAAGGCATCGACAACTATTTTTGGAATCTCCGAGTCTGACAGCTTTCCGCCGTGGTTTAACCGACGCACTGCAATTGGAGCAGTAGGTACTGATTTGAATTTTAATTTTGTGAAATTTTGTTATGCATTATATGTCGTTGTAAATAATACATTGTAAAAAGGGGTGATTTGAAAATCTAACTAGTTAGAAATCATCCTTTTAAGAGACCTTTTTTTTTTTTCTTTCTGTAGCTCTCTTAATAAACGCCTATTATTATTATTATTATTATTATTATTATTAATTTTGAAACCTTCTTTCAGAGACAAATTTGATAATTTTCCAAATCAAAAGTATTAAAAACATTAAGAACTTTTGAAAAAAAACTCTAATTGGACTAGAAAATAGCTTTAAATTTTTAAAAATTTTATTTGTTTATTTTATTACCATTATTTTCTGGGAGTAGCCTATTCTTTTTATTTTAGAAGAAATCGGCTTGAAGGAAACACCGTTTTTTTGCAATTTTCACTACACAAGAAAGGAAACACTAAATTTAAAAATAATGGCATGTACACTGATAATAATGTAAATAGGTAAGTATCTAATTTAATGGTAAACTTTTCAATTACATTTACTGATATTTTTGTCTAGCTTTCAGCAGGAACTTACCAGACTGGCAATTAAATAGCGCCTGTAGCAGACATTTCCACATTTGTGTCTATAACGGTGTGCTTAAAATGCCCATAATATATTAAAATTATAAGCAACGGACTGGGATGTTACTGTCAGGAACAGGAAGGATGATTTTAATGAGTGGCGCCTCTCAAAATCAGGAGCATCTAAGCTTCCTGGCTTTCCTCTAGGAAAAGGCTCGACACTACGACAATCTTAAGCATAGGAAAACCAAATTAAATTATGCTTAATCACATCCTAATTAAACTTTTTGTGAACATAACTACCTATGTGTAGTTAAAAGTTACAGAAATAAACGAAAGCAATAATTAAAGTTTTAATTAGACAAGTCTCGTTTTAATTGCTTTGGTTGTAGTTTGTAGTATTACCAGCCGTCTCGTAAAATTTTTATTTAGATGCTAATGCAGTCTCAACTTATCGGACAGTTACCTATTTACTTATTGACTTGCATAAAGACACTCCAATAATAATTATAAAATAGCTTTATTATTCAATTTGAATGCTTTTTTAAATTTGCAATTTAATTTAATAATTTTATTGTAGTGGTTATATTGTGTTTACGAGGGTTAAAGTTAAGTTTTTTTAATTTTTAATTTTTTTTGTATGCATAAACGTAACACAATTTTTGCACTAATTCTGCTTTTAACTGAAAAAAAAATTAGTTGACTTGGCTATATTGTTTTTCAAAAAGTTAATAAGCAATTACTAATACAGCGTAAGTCAACAACAAAATGATTTTCTTGCTAATTATTGTTAATTATAATAGGTATTGCACTAATAATAAAGATTATTATATTATTAAAGTATGTAAATGAAAGTAATCTTAAAATAAATTATATCCTCAGAAAAGTAATTTTAATTATTTGCTTTAATTATAGGTACCTAATTATACTATATTTATTTTAAATTAACATACATTTTTATTGGCGTAGCAAAATTTCAGTAAACAAATTGGATATTCAGTAGGTAAAAACAAAAATTTTTTGGTGCAAAAGTATATTTTGTCAAACTTAAAAAAGATAACTTGCATGATTAATTATTATTAATATACCTATTAAATTTTATTACAAATTTTGCATTTATTCGGAGAAAAGCAACTTTTTTGGGTATATTATAATATGGTCTACTTTAAGCCGATTTGGTAAAATTAATTTTACTTTTCTTAAGTAAGTTTTTTTACAATTTTTTGTTTTAAAGTATTTTAAAATGTAAGTAGCTCACAGCTTCCTGTGTTTTTATATTTTTTACATTTAATAATTCAGATTAAATAATAAAAAATGCACTCCAGTAGAATTACACGAATAATTTAATTTTTCTTATAATAAAAATTAATATATTTAAAAATTATCAATATTAAACTAAAACAAAATGTAGTATCTATATTGGCAAGTTTGTTTGTAAAATTTTAAATCGTACCCCCTTTCTCTTTTAACTTAAACATCTGAAACATCAGCTTCAGTTTTTGATTTAATACCAATAATTCAAAAATTTATTTTCTTAATTTTATTTTAAAATATCGCATAATATGATTATCACTTCCAGCTCTAGTTTGGAGTTCCACTCCATTCAAATATTGGAAGGTCATGACGACCGACAGGCCCCCTGATTCTCTAGTTTACAATATACAGTATCAGTCATGGAAATTGCATCGCCGAATATGTCCGAATTAAAATAACAATTCTCAATGAAATTTCAATAACCGCACACAATATAAACACAATACGCACCCAAAGCTAGGTTTTCAAACCCGGGGGGGGGGAGGGGTCTGGTAGTATGGAATACCCTACAGTACACCAGAGATTGTACACAAAAAATAGTATTATTAAGCTTATGCATTTCAAACCAAATAAATAACTTCTAAAATTTTCTTCACATTTTCTTGTTATGAACACAATGACTGATATGCTGGGGGTATTCCATACCCCCACAGACTCCCCGGTTTGAAAAACCTAGCTTTGGGGGTAATGGTTCGAGTTAATGAAATTTTAAAACAAAATAGCCAAAAACATAATAACGTAATATCCGAACCTTACCACAAGGCTACTTAGTTTTTGCCGCATTTTTCGCGTTATTCAAATGTTGTTTAAAGGAAGAAGAACAGTTCAAGTTTAAAGTGGCACATACCGGGGACATACAAACTTCGTTTGTGGTCAACGTTTTTGCAAAACAAGAAGTATGATTCTTTCTCTTGCGTTCAGAAGATTATCTAAAAAATTTCAACGGACCAATTACTGGTAGTAAGTTCTTACATTCCTTGCATGATACAGAGTTTGCATAATTTAGAAGAGAAGCTATTAAGTTACTTTCCAGACCTGGACTCTGAAGCTGACAATGGGGGCAGATGGATACTAAATCCTTTTTTGGATATGTCAGAACAACTGGCTGATCTGACCACGAAGATGAAAGAAAATCTTATAGATTTTTTTGCATGCTTAAAGTGGATTTTAATTCACAAAACATTGACATCTTCTGGATGAAGAGAAAAAAGAATATCCAGAGCTGGCAAGGGAAGCTTTGTAATTATTAGTGCCATTTATTTTTGGTTATTTGCATCTCACAGGTAGAATCACGATTCAACAAATTAATAAAAAAAAGCCCAGCCTTCTCACTGAAATTGTATTTTTTTTTAATTTTTATAATAAATTTATAATTAACTTTTATTAAAAACATTTTTTTTACCTAGCTTGTGACCGCGACCTCCCGAGCAAGACGTCGCGACCCCCTCTCGACAAACACTGATCTCTGGTTTGTAAAAACATCCTTAAAGTCGCTAGAATTTAAAATTTACGGATCTAAAAGACGGGGTCCCTGATTCCATGCACTTCGTAAAAACATCTCTGATATTTCGCCATAACTCGAAAGTCACACGTCTGGAATAGAGAAACTATGTGTTTCTTACATGAAAAACCAAAACTTTAAAATTGATTACTTTCTGAATTAATCGATATTTGAAGTTAATCCTCACTGTAATCGCTTCATTTCAATAGCATCTATCAAATTCTATAATATTTTTTTCGTGTATCTCTATAAAAACCTGTCAAGACACTTAAACGTGCTAAATCTCCAAAACATGTTTAAGAGAAAAAAAGAATTTGATATCCTTCAATCTAAAAAAAAAAAATTGGGGAAAATTACCCAGAAAAAAGGAGGCAATTACCTCCTATTGTCAAGTTAAATTCGTATACCAGGGGTAATTTTATAAGAGTGAATTTACCTTGAAAATAGTGGAACAAAACATAAGTCGACAATTTTTAAGGTAAATTCACCCTTATAAACCGGGTAATTTTCACAAGAATGTTGTAAATGATATTTACTAATAACTAATGGAGTCAACTTTATTACCACCATTTTTCAGGGTAAATTTACCCTATTTTCAGGGTAATATTACATTGTTTTAGAGTAAAAAATGAAATTACCTTAATTTTAGGGTAAACTTACTATTTTTAACAGGGTAATTTTCAGATCTAAAATTAATTTTACTCTTTTTAAGGGGATTAAAATTCCTTTTTAAGTGGTTAAAATTTCGCCGGTAAAATTACCCCCTTTTTTAGAGTGTTACCCGAAAGATTGACAACTTAGCCTTTTTAAAAAAATTCCAATTATTTTCTGGAATCTCCCAAGATCTCCAAAGACTTCTAGAGATTTCTAGCAATTTCCGAGACTTTTATACAATTTCACTAAAATTGTGTTTCAATTCAAAAACAATTCTCGTGTAATATGGCCTTCATTATACACTCATTAAATAATATACTATTAATACTTTATTTCAATAAAGTAAAAAGATTGCTTTATTGGTCCAACAGTGAGCCTTGCCTTTAACACCAATCCACAAAAACACACAGTGAAGCTTTTTCACTAATAGTAAATTCAGGTATACTTACACTGTGAAAAAAGATTTGTCGCTCTAACAGAGTTTATTAGTAGCTATAGCTTCAACTGAGTTTTATTTTGCTGCTGTAACAAAATTTTTGTTGTTGGAACAAATTTTCTGCTGCTATAATTAAGTTGTTTTCTACTCAGTAAAAAAATTAGTTGATTTAACAAATATCCTTATTCTGCATAGAAAATAACTTTGTTATGGCAGCAGAAAACTTGTTACAGCAACGAATAACTCTGTTGAGGCTATAGCTACTAAAGCTCTGTTAGGGCGACAAATCCTTTTTCTCGGTTTAAAATTAAAAAAATTTAGCGCTTCGTTGAGATTTCAGGTTTACGACTTGTTAATCAGTTTCTTTCAGCTTCTTTTTCTCAGATTCCTAATTAAAACATATTTTTTAACGTAAGTACCTTAAACTAAACAATAAAATAAAACGAATTAACTTTACTTTTAATAAAAATCATTATTATTAAAGGAAATTCAGAAAATATTAGAAATTAAGTGGAAAGTTTCTTTTTAATTTATAGTTTTATTAATTTTTTACTTAATTTCTCATGGAATTACTTTAATAATATTTTCTTTTGATTAAATTTTGATTGCATTTCTAGTTAAAATTACCTTATTTATTTTAGTAACATTTTAGTTGAAGTAATATAGGCGCAAAATTTTCTTTTTAAAGGCAGTTGAAAAGCATTGGTTTACCACTTTGAGACAGGAAGGCGAGGACTTATTATGAAGAAATTAAAAATGCACCATGGTTCTATTTCATCATGATTGTTCTGAATCTTCATTTAAATTTAACCAAAAGTGCCAAGATTTTTATTTAATAATTCTATTAATTAAGACATAATATTAATGCGTAAAAAATATATAAATTACAAGTTTATGAAAATTACTATTAAATTAAAAATTATCTAGCCAAGGAAGCGTAATAGAATTCAATTTATTTCATAAACTGTTTCTGTTAATACAGACGTGTGCAATCTATTTAGTAATATGCACCTGTTTCCACGAACTTGTTTATAAATAAAAGCATCAAAAGAAGACATTATCTGATTGATATCGAAATAACTACTTGTGCAATAAATTGAATTTTAGTACTTTTTTGTTAAAAAGTTTAAATTTACAATTATTTTCCACCAGAGAACCACAAAACCACGATAACTCCACTTCAAATATCAAAAATAAAATAATTGGACTGCACTAGATTATTCATACCAGCCCTGCATAATACTAATTTTTTTGAAATACAAGTGATACCTTTGTGCACACATTTCACAAAAATTCTTTTTCATACTGAGACTTAAGGCAAATTATAATTTTTGTATATTAGTTGGTATTGCGGTTAAAGACAAATGTTAAAAAATGTCTTTGCCCACCTGATATACTCTGAATTCAACCATGTTTAGCCTGAAGGTTTACCAGGACTCTCCACTATGCACATGTCACTGTGTAAATATGAAAATTTTGAGAATCCTTAAAATTGCAATATATATAATTAATTCCTTGAAAATTGTAGTCTACTTTAAGATTCTCTTCAGGGTTTGTTAAATTTCAACCCGTCCATTGATTTGGAATATAATGACTTAATTAAATTTTACCTGATTTGAATAAAAATGAAATAAAACCGCGTTATTGTTGTTTAATAATAGTTTAATTTTAAAATAAAGAGAGAAACGAGCAAATACTAAATGGATGGTACTAATAAATATGCATATTCCTAAAGAAAATAATTACTTGCTCGCACAAAACTTAAAAAGTAATCCCATAATGATAAAACATTAGTATAACTTTATGTTTTCGTCAAGGTTGGGAAAATAAAATTAAAAAATTAATATTAATATCTCTAATTACCCAGTAGTAAATAAAAATCATCATTTTAATAGCCATTCATAACATACTTTTCTTTGATACAATTAAAAAATATTTTGCCACTGCGGTATTACGTTAAGATACAATTCGCCTTCACCCCCCTATGATGGGGCCGAGTGGAGCGTAAGAAAGAAATTGATTTTCAAAAAGCAATAAATTTGAAAATTTCATTACACCACATTACGTATCATAATAGACAACATTTTGTAGTTATTAATTATTAAATTAAATAATCACTGTTATCTTATAATCACTTGCACACGAGTGCAATTCATAAATTATTACAATTTGTTTTAATTATTTATATGCGAACTGCTGCATCCTCATATTAAACAATACTCTATTATTACTATTTCTTCACTATTAATAAGATTAATTGTTAAATTAACCGCTCTGTCATATAGAAAAGATTTAATGTTTTATATTTCTTTCTTTCATATTTATGTTAAGTGAGATGAGAAAATTGCAATTTTTCTTTAATTCTTACTCAAATTAATTACTTTCAACAGATATTTTTTCATTTTATTTACGATAACCGTTAATTATTCATTAGAAAGATTTGCGTTGTGCGAATCTAATTATTATTGTATGCTATTGTAACTGTAAGTAGATCAACGGATAAGATAATGCGTGCGGAAATAAGTTTTTAATACAGGTACGAATTCCAGGAATATTTGGTATTTGCATTTTCTTAAGAAAACGCAATCCACATTAAGTTTTTTTTTTTAAATTTATGAACGTGTTCGCCGATGGAGCTTTTCGATATGCAAATGTATTTTCAAAAAATAAGATATTATTCTAAGGGCTGAAGGACTAGATCACCCATTATACAGCCGACTTCAACTGTTCGATTTTCAAATTTAAATTTCCACTCTGGGTGGAAAAAAGCTCTCTAAAAACTCGCCCACTAAAACAACAATTCTGAAAATTTTTCTATTGTTAACGATGTTTGATAATATAAAATGTACAAACTCAAATTTTTTGTTGGTATAACATCAGATAATGTTTAATTGTGAAAACTTGTTGGCTAATAATTAGGTATTACTACTCCGTAAACCAAAATGGGGATACTCTTTCG
Organism: Cantharis rufa; assembly: GCA_947369205.1. Lineage (NCBI taxonomy): Eukaryota > Metazoa > Arthropoda > Insecta > Coleoptera > Cantharidae > Cantharis > Cantharis rufa. The sequence continues at coordinate 94,647,364 of OX376303.1, forward strand.
GTTTTAATATTTGCTTGGTCTGTTTTAAAAACTACATAATTAAATATTTACACCAATAGTTGAATCTAAATTACAAATAAAACAATAATACTGGCACATATAATTTACATCTAATTTACATAACTTAAAATTCCATTTATATTCAAATCCGTTTTATGTATGACTTAATGTAAGGTTTTTATGACAAAAATTGAGTAAAAAAGTATTCTATTACGTAATTTAAATAACGCTAGGAAGTTCCATGTACATCATACATGTTATGTTTAATAAATATAAATTAAGTTTTTCTTAATGCCCACATAAACATTGCAAAATTATTACTTAATGGCTATTTTGATAAAATTATCCGTATCAAACTACTTACCCCATAAAATTTCTGGTAAATGGGTTGCCTATCATGCAGTGTTTTCGAATCAATTCTGAACGAATATTACCGGTACCTATGTAAAAGTACCAGTTTAATTAAAAAATCGAAACTTTTAAAGGAATTCACATTAAAACAATTAAAGATTTGCCAAAATTTAATAAAATTAATTTTTTCATTTCATTTATTGAATTTTTTTAAAGTTGATATTTTAAGAAGTCCAATGAAGGAATTCAAGTTTCAAAAAGGCAGTACTTAGAATTTTTCAGTATAATACTTTTTTATCAGCAATAAAAAATGCAGGTCTCCGTATTTTTGATTTTGACTACTTCCAGAAGACACGTAGTATAACGAACCGCTACTGATTCCAAATATTGAAATATTTAATTTAACACGCAAATGTTCATTATCTGATAATTCAAAATGTATACAATGGATTGACCGACCACCTTAATATAAAATTCAGTTAGATTATCTACAATAAAAATGTGTATTATTTTACCTACGGAATATCTCTGCCGAAATCTAAAAATATTGAAATATTTATGACCGAATATGATTGTTGTGGTTTAAAATCTAAAATACTTATGAGTACCTTATACCTTATACGTAGAAAAATGATAAACTACAAGAGAATATACCAAGCAAGTTATAGGTTTTTTGGTAGCTGAGGTAGAATATGAAGCAATACAAAAGCGATGTGTAGAGAACCCTTTCACCTGTTTACAGAAAAAAATATTGATGTGTGGTACACACTAACATCAGCAAAGATACAAAATTTTATAAAAATCATTTTCATTAACAGGAATTGCAAAAACACCAAATACGAGTAACGAGAGTAAAAAGAAATTAAGTGGTTTATCGCATATTATCTAGTTTTATATGACATCTCTGCAAGTTTTTATTATATTCCGATATATTTACCCCTTTATGGCTACAACAACAATAAACCTCTCCTTTTTTCTTCAGTGCAACTTATACAGTCTATTTTTGGGATGCAAACTGAAAAAATCCAGAAAAATTACTTATCGGCTAAATAATTGTTATTTTTTAAATTAATGATATGGGCATGGGGCTTTCGCTGAGATCTTACTAAATATTTAAATTAATTAGCATCATAAAGCCGTCCATGACAGAAAGATGTACAAGAAAAAAGTTTTTATTTTTTTTTTTTTTTTAGACAAATTTTGTGTTATCTGAACCGAAGTACTCACTTTTACCAAACAGAGGAGAGGATATTCCTTCGATGGTCCTGACTCCTGAAACTATGTACTTATTTGTGATGATGCTGATAATATGATAATTTAATAAATAAATTTGAAAATGAAATAAAACTAGAAACAAATTAATGTTTTTCTTCAAAAATGGTTGCTGAAAAACTGAAAAAAATAACAATTCATATTCAAAGAATCAATTCTTTATTTGCTGTATTTTTAATAACATCCTTTAATTAGTATTAAAACAAAAATTTATAACAAGGCTGCTCGTATGAAGAAAAGAAAATGAAACCCAAAATAAAATCCTGAAGTGGTCATCAGCCTAGTAGTTAGAGCGGTAAACTGCTAACGCTTTAGGTATTGGTGACGTTTGCCACCATTAACGATAAAACAGAGTAACTGAGGTTACGGTGGGTCAAAAACCCATAATAAAGGTTCTTATAATATTGAAAAAGATGTAAATCATTTCAAAATTAAAAAAAACAATGGCTGCCTCCCTCTAAGCAGCCAATAATCATTACTCTTTCAGTTCTATAGTGTGGAACTGTTTACCCAGTATTGAAGAATCCTAGGAGAAAAAAATTATACTCTACCACTAGATTAACCTTCTTGTGTAATGTTTCTTGAAAACCAAAAATTTTAATTAAACCTATAATTTGAAAATTATATAATGCTTTTAATGAGTTCGATGGCAGTGGCTCGAATAATAGCCAATGTTTTACAGACAATAGTTACTCACTTACTTGGAGCTCCTTACACAATAAACTTAATTATTATTGTTAATAATTATTATGAATTCATTATAATCGTAACAAAAATTACACTGTCAAAATCAAAATTTGTCAAAATTAAAGTTCCATTGAGGAAACTGTTTTTGTTTCAAATAATTTCAATTTAAAACCTTAAATTACATTATTAGACATTTATTAATTATTATAAAATGTAAAATACAAATTAATAGCACAATACAAATTCCTCGAGTTCCTGTTTAAACTAAAAAAAATTAATTGCTGTCTTAAGCAATAATTAAAATGGAATTATTCAAAATTTAAGTTTATATAAATCGCATTTTAAACGATACGATCAAGGTACATACTTAATCAACCAATAAGTAATTTTGCTCGTTTGCTCGTTTTGCGCAGTCAAACCAACGATCAACGAAATACATATTGCTAACTTCAATAATAGTCCACCCTCGATTAAATCCACTGCTCTGTATAACCTCTTTCCAGTGTAACGCCGATTAAAATTATTTCGTTACTATCGGGTTGGGTTAAGCGGTCTTTTAGCCTCCCTGACCTCCTAATACGTGAATCCCCTACAAGTAAATATAATTTTACTACCCAAATTAGAAAAAGAAAGGGTATTTTTGTTAAATTCAGTTGTTTTCAAACTGATAATAATTAATTAATAATAAATTAAAAATTTTCTAGATATCTCTCGTGGCACTAACAAATCTCGGAACGACAAAAAATATCTATGACCGAAAGTGTTCTGAACTAATTTAATAAATGCAGACTATAATTTTTAATACCTTCCTACTTAAAAATGACGTCGATCATCGATATTTTAATGCAGCTATTATGATGTAATCGTATTGTAAAACCCGCATTAAATTTTTCTTTCACTTCTGAAGTCTTGTTAACATTTAAAGTAAAGTAAGGTAGATTGACATCTGACCGCGATGCAATTTTTAGATCGTTGATTTCATTAAAAATATATAAGCAATAAATTACGATTAATTTTACTATAACAACATTTATCCACAGAAAAACTTTAAATTATTCAAAAATTAAATTTCAAAATTGTATAGAATCGCTTAAGAGAAATCGTACAAACGCATTCAATCAAGTAGTCGTGGGTTCGCATCCCGACCGTAGATTCACACTGCTAACTTATATTTCATCAATTTTTACGATTGTCTAATTTAAATGACACGTCATAGTACGTTATTGAATTGTTATGTTTTCTGTTTATTTTGTACTTTTATATAGCACCACTCTGTATGCTCAATTTTGGACTAAAATAATCTGCCATAGTAGAGACTACTAACTCTGCTTGATCAGTTTTCAAGTATATTATTTTCATCAGTTAGCTGTTAGCTGCTAATAATGCTTTAATAGCTTCATTGTCATTTGAAATATTAATAAAAATTTAAATGAAAAGCTGCGTTTCTCCTTGACATGCAGAATTTAAATTATTTATAGTGACATCATTAGTTTTAATTTTCACTGACGTTTAGATACCAACCTTTTAAAACAAAAAATTGCGTTTCGAAATATTGTCCATTTTGATACGCGACTGGGTTTCGAAATAACTTTGTTTTAGACGCAAAATAGAAAAAAGTATTTAAAATGTCAAAATTACCTATGTCAAAATTAATTAAGTTTGGTAGGATTTGCCAACATAAACCAACTTGAAATCAACTGTCAAAGTGGTAAAGTTCCAACTCGATTCGTTGGTGGCGCTAATGTATTTGTATTTGTATTTTGTATTTGAAATACTGTATTTTGTATTTTGTATTTGAAATACTGTATTTTGTATTTTGTAATTTGTATTTCAAATACATATTTTCTTGTATTTTGCCCACCTTTGACAGCAAAAAGCAAATGCTCAGCCTTGTTAAGATTTTTTGTTGGTAGCTGGATAAAATCAGTATCAACGAGCCAATAAAAGGAACAACAGGCTCCAAATTATTGTAAATTTTCAACTTAAACCATAAATTATATTCCAGTTAATATATTTTTATATTCTTTAGAACAAAGTTTTATTAATTAAAGATAACACGAAATAAAAGTTAAAACTGGTTCTGTCTCAACACCGGAGTCAACCGGGAACTATAAGGAACAGTGGCTGCTCATGATTTTTTTATTTGGGAAGAGTAACCCACTTTCCTCAATTAAAAAAAAATTATTCGGATAAGCTATTTACAAGTATACTAAGGCACATGATTCATGATTATATTTATGCGGAGATTTTCGTCAATGCATATTCATCAATCAAATGATGAGAGATTTCTTTTGGAGTAGTCTCGAATGCAGTAAAACTTTGTAGTCCATGTGTTGGCTAAACCATCTGCATGTATGCCTTAGAGTTTAGACCAAGGATGCGGTTTCTGCTAATTCTTGGATAAGTATTTTGAAAGAAGTATTCATCTTTTGATAGACCTCATGTTCTAAAATTTACGTTTTCACTTTTTTGAAAATTTTAATAGTTAAGTAGTTCTGAATTTTAGAGGAGGCTAAGCCTCCTCCTGACGAGCCGCCACTAATAATGAACTAACCCTATTATAAACGAGTAAAATTTGTGTCCGAACTGAAATTGACACTTTTGTTCTTTGAGTGCCTCAACTCACTTCTCATCCTGTCACTAGTTTTGTGATTGAATCCGGCGCTACCTTTTGGTAGACTCGCACACTCTCATCTTTTAGATTTTTGCATTTCTTTCTTCAAAGTGTTTGCTACCTTTGAAAAGCTGCCACTGAATTACCCTAAACGTCTTCCGTGTTAAAGCATGCCCTCGTCTCTAAACGTTCTTCGTCGAAGTGTCGGCGTTGAATTGACCCGCTCCAGTTGATTAAATAGTGAAAGAAATGGAAATGAAATACAAAAGGATGGATGAGGTAGATGAATAACTAAGGAATAGCAATAGGAGTTATAAACCAACCGGCCTTTTAAGAGGCCCGGATTTTAATCAAAATCCTGAATTTCTTGATACAATTAACTTGACCAATATGTACAGTAGCAGTCATGGAAATTGCATCACTGAATATTTCCGAATTAAAACAACAATTTCAATGAACTTTCAGTAGCCGTACACAATATAAACATAACACGAATTATTAATATTATTAGCTTTTGAAGTAAATATTAATTAATTAAAAATCGTAGGAGCTATAAGAAATCAAATAAAAATCACTATTCTTGAAAATGGGAACATTCAAATTCCCGAAAGCTCGAATAGTGATTTTTATTTGATTTCTTATAGCTTCAACGATTTTTAATTAATTAAATATAATCATAATACGCACACAAAGCTAGGTTTTTCAAACCGGGGGGTCTGGGGGGTATGGAATACCCTCCAGTACACCAGAGATTGTGGGCAAAAAAGTGTTCTTGAGCTTATTAGTTTCAAACCGGAAATCTAAGATTTCTGACTTGAAATTCAATAACACATTTTCTTTTTATGAACACAATCACTAATGTCCTGGGGGGTATTCCATACCCCCCAGACCCCCCGGTTTTGTAAACCCTGCTTTGTGATGTGAGCTTATGAGTTTCAAAGCAAAAATCTAACTTTTTATTTATTTCTATTCTATTTTTTATTATTCTTTATTATTAGGAATATAGGGAATATAAAATAATACCCAATTTTTAAATATTCAAATTTAATTTGCACATCGCAGTCCAATATTGAAAATGTTGATAAAATATCCGAGATAGCACCACATGTTGCACCAGATTTGATTTTAATTCTCCAATTAAAATTTTTAATATTAATGTAATTTTACGGTTTCCAAGTTATCGCATTAATCCAAATTTATTCCATCCAATCAAATCGTCTCCAAAATTGCTTCATTAATAAATTGACCACCGAAAATCCGCCAAAACTTGTCCAAATTGAAACAAAAACATCTAAAATATCAAGAAAAATTACTCATGCAAATCAAAACCATTTATTCTCAAAATATTAAATAATCCCCAATCAGAGACGCAAAATAAAACAAAATCGGCGGAGACTTTCGCAAAACGCGTCCGTCCGCGTCCGAAAATATTGGCGCGAACAATTATTCAATTATTTACATTAAATTAAAATTCCCAAACAAACAAAACAAAATTCCAAATTAATCAAAAATTAAAACTTCAAAATTCAAAATCTCAAAAATTTGATTTTGAAATACGACAATACTTGGAAATTTATTTAAATTATTCGGGAATAATTCCTGATGCAATTTCCATGACCCCTACTGTGTATATTATGTTCTAAAACAAATTCTGACCCGAAGTATTCACTTTTATCAAACGAAGGGGGTTGACCGTAGGTTAATACCTACCGGTTAATAGTAGTTTATGACATCAGTACTGAAAGGAGATTATTATTTTTAAGTATAAAATATATATTATTCAATTCAAAAGATCTAATAAAAGTTATGTAGATACGAGCACTAAGATCACTTTTTCCAGAAATAGTTTTAAAATTAATATTTATTTAAATCTTATAAGCAAAGCATTGTATAATATTCATTCAAGTTGTTTTTAATGCAAAATGCATTTTTTATCGTTTTCGAATATTAAATATCTTTTAATTTTTTACATTTCAGATAGGAAAAATTTAATTAAATTTGGCCAAGAGTGATAATGCAAAATTATTAATTAAAATCACAGGCATAAAAAATCAATTGAAAATTCATTATTGTACTTAGAAAACTGCAAATATTACATCTGTTCAAGGCTTTGCATATCTTGAGCCACCTAGCATGAAATACACAAGAGATCAAAGTATTCCTGAGAAAAACCACTTTGTATTGTAAAAATTAAAAAATTGAAACTTTGAATCGTAAAAGTCTAAGCATCTACACAGACACGGATTACTAAATTAATATTCTTTTTATCGAGTAGCTACAAACCTAAGTAACTAATTTCTATTTAATAATTTTACAAAATATAATAAATTAACTTAATACGGCTTTAAATTTATGTTTATAATTAAAACCTCTTTAAAAGAGTAATGAAAGCTATGCGTCATCATGAAATTTGTCTTCCGCGTTTAACAGATTGAACTTAATCCAATTTCCTTTCTTCTGCGTGTTTCATTTATTTTTTATGTTGGTGCAAGCAACTGTATTTTATTATGTGAACATTTTCGAAGCTCCGATCTTCCTTATTTGATTCATCCTAAAATCGTTAACAATCCTCTTTTCCAGCTTATCAGCAGCCTCATCATATTCGTTTTACAATTTCCACTTAATAAAATTTATGGCCGCTCTTAATTTTATGATTTCACTGTAGGAACGAAATTAATTTCGTTAGCTTTTCGTATAAATTAATTTACAAATGGAACTTATTTGCGTGCTTCCTCTTTACAAAATTATCTTCGACATCATTAAACTGCTTCGTTTACTAATGTCTATAAAATTTCAAGGTTAATTTGTCTTCGGTAAATATCCTTGACAAATGTCGGTTTAAGTAGTAAAAATAATATGATATTGCAAGCTTCCTACACGCGACTCATCTGCAGTAGGACATAAAGCAATCAGCTGACTGAAGATTAGCCCTGATTGATCCTAATTTAGGTTTCCGGTTGATGAATGTCGACCGTGGACCGCGACTGTGCCAACGCCACTTTCTTGCATGGAGAATACAAATTATTACACTTCGTTTTTGATTTTTTTGAAATTCTGCCAAACTTGAAAGTTGCCCAATTTTGCCTCCACTTTCTCCGCCTTAATTATGCGTCGAGCGTTTTTCGATTTGCTGCAGTTTACTGTTGGTAAGAAATTTTATTTACAAACTTTTTTGTGTAACAGCATTTAATTTTTATGAGGCATAAAAGTAACAAATTAGAAAACTACCATTTAAATGGCATAATTAAATTAAAAAGTAGCTTCGCTAAACGGTTAAGCATAAAAAATACGATGAGACAAGACAAGTTCGGTGTGACGATTTAAAAAGTTACGATTAACATCTGAAGAAATATCAAGTATATGCAAATTGTTGAAATTATCTATTATTTACGATTCAGTTTAAAGTTCCTCTGTGATTATATTATATAGACAATCGCTCACTTCAGATATTTTCAAATACTCAATTGTAACAACGGCACCTACACAACTTGTAATTATGTAATTAAATTTTCTCATTTGGGAACGAAAGGATAGAACGGTATGTAATTTATGTTTACATATAAAAATTATAGTTATTTAGCATAAAAGACATTTTTAAGGAAAAGCAATAACCTTTAGACGACGAGGCTACCTACTCTTCGTTCTAGACAAATAAATAAAACGCTTAGCATAAATTAAATTCGAAATATAAAATTTCCTCCCGCTGGGGAGGGCACGAATCTATGCAGGAAATACTGAAAACGTACATGAAAATAATATATTGTCCATTAAAGTTTCAAGTCACAGTTCATTATTTGATGGACAGAAGCAATCATACAGAAGCAGTTAGATTTGTTCGTAGGTGTCATTAATCATCAAACAATGCAGGTAATTATATCACTACACTTCACACCTATACAACAAAGGCCGCACATCTTATGAATGATCAAATGTATGTCTAAAAAATTAAAACCAGAATGAAATGTCTATCATGTCGTACGAATATTACGCTTCGGGTAAGTAACTGTAATCTTGTCGAATTTAATAATCACAGCTGGAACGCACAACTTTTTCAAACTCGAAAAATTGAAAAGATCATTGTTATTTTTTTATAATTATGAAAAAATTATGAGAACCACAAATAATTAAGCTCTTTAAGTTTCCGAAATTAACGTAATTTCCACAAAACCATTTCCATCCTGTTTCCTTTGAGAATTGGCAAATAATGGTATAGTTTGGCTAAGTGGACTCCAATTTCTCTTCGGTTTGCATTATCTTATCACTTTGGGCTGAGAGAAAACAAGAATTTACCTACTGCTGAGCACATGTCGTGTAATGCATGAACGTTTGGCTAAACCAATGTATGTAGGTAAGCAAGCAACCCCGTTCATACAACTTCATCCGGAAGCTTCTGGGAACACCTACTCTTTTAACAAAACGGGGCTAAAAAATCGCACAATTCACGAGAATGTCATCTGATACTCGAGCAAGAAGTGTATTCATTCCCATTCAAATTCGGATTTTGCCCGCCTTCTTTCCTTTACAAATCGCTTTTTTGTGCGCTGAAAACCGTTATGTTACCTTTAACATACGACGACCCAATTGTGCTCAACATGTAATTTTTACTGATTGCTATAATTTTGCGATTTGTACCAAGATATTTTAATTTTTAGCGCGTGCCAACGTAACTATCCAAGTTTGACTATGATGATGTCATACGTGCGTCGGCTGTCAACGCAAAATCCCACCTATAATTTTGCAGTTTTTCTATTTCAAATTCAAAAAGAATTAATTTTCAGTATCATTAACCATCGCTTAATAGACATTCATTTTTTAATTAAGCTTTCTTAAGTCAGCTGCAAAGAAATTTCCGTTGCAATTAAACTTGTAGAAAATTTACTATACAATAGAATAAATGAGTAGCACTTCACAAAGATTTTATGATAATTTTTTTTTGTATAAAAATAATTACTGAAACAAATTACGTATTTTTCCAGTTTCCCGTAAACTTATTAAATCGGATACACCTCGGTTCGAAATTTCGACGCACAGCGGAAACTTATCACAAAAAGGTTTATTAGCTATGCATTTGTGTCTGCTATAGAATAGAAAATGTTTGTTTGTGTATTTCGAAACGTATTCAGAAAAGCATGACAATATTTGGTTGACATTTTGGGCGGATTGACCAGACACAATGCGGATATCAGCAGACGCTCAAAGCTACTTTCACAAGCCGCTTGTTTTCAAAAGCTACCCTTTTCTGCAGACCCACAGCCCGCAAAATATTAACCGAAATATGATTAAAACTCTAAATAAATAAACCGTTAACAAAAAATTTGAAAGTTAAATTACTTTTCAATATGTCCCACATAAAAGTTTTTTGACGGACGTCAAATAACCGTTTTACGAAGTACGAGTTTCTAAGATTATATCAAATCGTGGACAACATCGTATCACATAACTTTCTACAAAAATAGAAAACTAATTGAATTTTATAATATCAATATATCATAAAAATTAATGCATTCTTAACCGAATCCAATTTTTTGTGATATTACATAATTTGCCATCTTCAAAGGAAACACTGAAAAAAAAGGCTATGCGGAATGTAAGCTTTAATTAATATGAGTAACTGTTTTTTATTACCTTTTAATTAACCTGTTTTATTTATATACAGGGCTTAGAAATCAGAGACCTTTGTGGTGCTCTACAGGAGATTTCAAAATAACCAAAAGTTAATCAGTAAATTAGTTATGGATCTTTGTTGCACAGTAGCTCCATTGTATGGAAACTACCACACACATCTATAAATTTTTCAATAAAAAAATTTCGCTACTTCCACATTAAACGTACAACAACAATTCAATATTTCCAAATTAGTTTCACCAGGCTTCGTATACTTTAACATCCAGTACCAAAGCTTCATTCACGTTAGCTTTTAATCCCTGTGTCGCATAAAGGGATGTAACATTTTGCTTTCTGATAATCCTACTGTCCTTTTACATGCCGGCAACATGCGAGACTCAAACGGTTCCAAATGTATAGAGCAGACGCACATTTCCAAATAACATTATTCCACGACAATGAACAACTTTGGATGTTTGTAAAGACCGAAGTAACTTGTGAGAATATTTTTGTAAACAAAATAATAAAACCATCAGAGTAAAAAATAGAAAATTGATGAGGAAGACAAAAATGTTAAAAGCATCCCCAAAATTTACCCTTTGCATGTTTAAAAAGTGAGGTAATTAGCACCCAATAAAAAATGAAGGCAACGACACTGATTTTATTATAAATGGATGATGATAATAATGCGACACTTAATAAAATATTACCGCACATTAACCATCAATTGATCTGTTAACTAAAAGTAAATTAGTCTCCCTAAAGTGTAATCGATAAATAACGAAGTATTCTTTACATTAGCTTATCAGGATAATCTAGGAACATTGTAATAAAAACCACCCTATCCTTTTCATCAGCGTTCTTTGAAGTAATATTCTCATTTAAGCATCAATCGAAGATCATTCAGAATTCAGCTTAACGTGTGTCTAGCGGTAGGTGGCACCCCTAACCAGACCACGTGTCTATCATTATTCCTATTCATCAGCTCAGTCGTATTTAAATTAACACATTCAAATTATTGAAGCAGTCCCAAGTATTTATGCAGTTACTTAGGTAATTTTACATTGTGTATGAGCAGCGAAGTAAACTTCGCCATTAAAAATTACAAAACAAACTGAGATATTTTATATCTCATACAATTTTTTTTTAAGTTCACCACTGCATCATTGAACCATAAATTCATCAATTACGGCCACGCATTTACATTGAAACTAATGCATTAGATGCTTGAGGCCCCTGACCTGACTGGGGCCCCGAAATTTTAATGGGTAACTAGTCGAACTACCCGATTTTGCCTGGCCGGCATTTTAACTCACCAAACTCCTTTCCTTTCCTATCTCAGATGCTCTTTGAATCTCTCTAACATTCTTTTGTATTTCCATAGAGTCAAAGGCTCTTTTTTATGGCTGCACTCCATCAAGAAAGCCAAAGAACTTGAAAATAACGTAGATGCTGAAAGGATTCCTCTTTAATACGTATTTTACAGAAGATTGGATCTCGTGCAGAACGCAACAAAAACTGACAAGTCTGTCAGATGTCTATGATGTCAAATGCGGGAATATTTTCCTTTAAGCTCTAGCTAGATCCCATGAAAATATTTACAACTGGGCCAACATTGGCCCGATGGTGCTTAACTATTGGTCGTACTACTGGCGGTACAACGCTGTAACGATAACCTCAGTCCTCCGACCAGCGTTGGTGCAACGTTGGCTCCCAGAACTGGTGCAGTGCTTGACCCAGCATTAGCCCGGCAGTACTTGACACTTTGCTACATATTGGCAGTACCACTGGTATACCATAGGCCCAACATGGAAATAATAACGTCGCTCCTACGTTGGTGGCTAGCGATGGTGCAACCTCGGCTTGCACAGATAGTACCGATCTCAATTCGGTATGCTGTATGCCAAAACTTAAGCTGTTCATCGGCAAACAGCATTGGCCCAAGGTTCGTTCAAACACCGGACGCCAATTATTGACCGACACTGACCCAGCACTGGTCATTCAGTCGACAAATGGTGCTGGTCCAAAGTTGGCACCAACGCTGTATGCCGACGGTAAGTTTGCCAGCGCCGCGCTGTGAATTGGCCGTATTGTAAACGTATTGTAATTCGGGCAGTAAATGTAGGGATCTGTCAGGGAACTACAAACACGAATCGAGTCTCGAAAAATATTCTATTGGAAAGAGGACAATTTTCTGAGCATTTTGAGACCGCACAATGATGCGGATTATTCATTAGTTTTCGAGAAAACGGCATTTGAAAAATCAAAATTTTACATGCATTTTAGATAGGGAAATCATTACGTCGAGAGTTCTACTGACGGTGCGTGCGTTCTGATATAGTCTTAGTGTTAGCAGTCAGACGTGATTGTGACATAGTCGGGTACACATCGTGCATATTGAACCCCTTGCTTGTAACCGCACCCATTATATTACGCAACATTATGCAATAATTTAAAAAATAAACGCAGAACTCGTTTTTAGGTTAGAATCTCGATTGTCTTGGTTGCGTTCGTCAAAACCGACGCTCCGCTACCTTCCGCTCCGGTTCTCTCCGATCTGTGCGCTACGCGCCGTTTTGACGAACGCTGACTTGCTAAAGACATCCCCCTAGGTAGCACAAACTCGCCAAAAGTGCTACTCGAAAGGGATGAAACTCGTTAGCCGTGCACGATATGTACCCGCGTCGGTGGCATAATCGCATCTGACGGCCAACACTAAGACTATATCAGAACGCACGCACCGTCAATAGAACTTAGGAGTGGATCAATTCCCTATCTAAAATGCATGTAAACGTCCAGTTGTATACAGCTCGGATTAGAGTTTATCAAGGTTACTCGGAGGAATGATAATGTTCTTTGCCGAAACAAGCCACCCTGGTACTATATTAAATCTAACGCACCTGATTAGCTACATCATGAGCTACATCTTTAGACTTGAGTTATCAGTAAAAAATTTGAAAACTTTTTAACTCCTCTAATCGCTGTTTGTCCTTGCTCAAGTTATCATTTAGCAATTTAGTGTTAACGTTCCCAGACAACATTTTTCATAATTTTCTGTTTTTGAATCAAAAGTTGATCCGGATTATCTACTTAACGGATCATCTACTTATTGTGAATATAGGTAAAAAAATGTATTCTAAATAATAAAAGTTTGGTGATCAAATAAGTGTGTGTACCTAGTATTGTAATATTTATAAACCCTCTAAAATGACGAGTGATATGATTGAAGACGAAGAAAGTTGGTTATACGCTGATGACACTGAACCTGAACTGAAAAATGAAAAGGAACCTTGCGCGAATACTACCGGAGAAATATCGTCCAATGAAGATCCAAAGCCTGGATTTGAGAGCGACAATGAAGATTTTTATGACGACAGTGATGACGATGGAATAATCGTTTCGATTGGAAACATTGACGTTAAACCCAATTTTCCGCACGATACACCTAATATTAAAACAAACGGTTGTTTATTGGCAGCTAAAAGTGAAATATCTCAGTCTGTAGTACCGCAGTCGAGAAAATTTGCAGTTGAAGATTTTACCAAACCGGGTAATATTAATGGTACACCCGTTGAAGAATTTAATATTAGTGATATCGACGACAAGCCGTGGCGTCAACCTGGCGCCGATATCAGTGATTATTTTAATTACGAATTTAACGAGACTACCTGGACGGCATATTGCGAACGACAAAAACGGATGAAACTGAATGAATCGAGATCGGGTCAGCTTCAATCGAATACATCAAATTGTGCCATACCAGTAATTACCAGTTATCCTAATGCTCCATTAGGTATTATTGGAGACAATCAGAAAAATGATAATCCAGCAATGAATTCCGACAACCCAGAATCTCATAGCTCAAATGTATTTCCAGATATATCCAAGCCTCCACCATTGTTTAACCCAGAACAATTTAAACCCGAACAAGTTTTTAATCCAGGACTTAAGCCATCCCAAGAGAAGCCATCGTTCATATCTCCAGGACCTTCAATTTCGCCAAGCTCTAGTTCGAGTCAATCAAATACTGACACGAAATCAACCAAATCTGGTAAAAACCAGAAAAGAAATTATCGTAAAAATGATTCTGAAGAGAGAGAATTACATAAGAGAAGAGAGAGATCACGCGAAAGATACAATAAAAGATATGAGCGACGTGAAAAGTCCAGAAGTAGATCCCGTAGATCCCGTAGACCCAGGTCACGTTCTCCAAATTTAGGAAATCGCAACCAATCACGAAGAGATCTTCGTGCAAAGATCTCCTACCGTAGGAACAACCCATATTGAATTGGAGGAAGATCTCAAGATAAACAACAAACATTTCAATATTTTTAATAAATTTACATATTAATTTTTACAATTTTATCTGTAATACTGACAGATTAAAATATATTGCTATGACTTATTTTTATTATTATTTATGGATGCAGATACGTCTATTTAAGCAATAAAAAGACCATAAAATTTTTTTGAGATTTTTGAAAAAAACGTAAGGTTGAACTAACCCCTTTAGTGTTTTTTCACTCCAAAAAATGAAAGTTTGAAATTTGTTACTTTTTCCACGGTTTCATACACTTATTTTGACGAGAAAATTCGAATGGTGCACGCAGATTTCTCGTAAGTATGATAGTTTTCATTTTATGAGTCTTTAAAGTGTACAAATTGGAATCTCACTTGAGAATTTTCTTTCCCGTTTTTGACTCGGTTTTAAGCATTTCCGCCAGGCCTATTTATATTTTCCGAACTCTATGGATGCAGATACGTCGATTTAAGCAATAAAAAGACCATGAAAATTTTTTGAGATTATAACCTTACCTGTAACCACCGCTGCCTTACCTTTAATTCAACTCTAGCTATGGCCCTGAACCCTAGCTACTCTTGTCGAGAACTGTGTCAAATAGTCTTGTGCTATTCTCTATTCTATAGCTTTACGAAAATAAAACGACACTTTCTTCTCCCAATCATCAATACAGTTTTGATCTTTTTCAGAGAAAGAATTAAGCTTCAGTCAGACTTTCAGTTTTTCACTATTGCAATTGCTTTATTAAGCACTTCAAATCTTCTTCCATTTTTGCACTATTGAAAGATTGTCTATGAATATAATATCTATCCGTGGCGGTATGAATAACCGAAAACCATCATCCTATGTGATAGTTCATAATAGTACACCCAGGGGGCCTATTCTGGAACTTACTCGACTTGATTTGCATGTGAATCATTATGTTTCGACCAATCAGAGAATGTAGATACGTAATTCGCCAACTCTAATTCTTTTTAGCTCAGCCAAAATCGTATTTTTTATGTCCAATGTACCCAAAATGCAAAAATTTATTGTCCGGTTCCAATTTTTTTTCCGCCATGTAGTTAAGTTCTTGTCGAATTAATAATAATATTAAATTTATTATTAATTATTATTATAATATTATGCGTCGCTGAATCAATTTTTCAGAATCAAAGATAGCATTAGTATACACTAACATTTTCACACTCAGTCACACGATCCATTAGATGGTAAGTGGTCGAAGAATAAATTTTAGTTTTCAATGAATTAATAATTTTTTATAGATTTAATGAAGAAAGTGTTCGTAGTGGGTCAACGAGTAATTAATTATCATCAGTAACGAATAGCTCTAATTAACGAACACTAAATTTATATTAAGTGTTTTAATAAAGTTTGTTATTTCTTTTAATTACAGATAATACTTATCAATTTTATTATGGCTTTACCTAGCTACCTTGCTTCTACGAGTATAATAGACATTAAAGGTTCGAATTCTTGGACGTAAACTTGAGCTCGTACATAGGTAAGACAATCGCAACAACTAACAAGCAAGTAATATTTGGAATTTCACACAATTTTTAACGCGGCACTTCAAAGACATTGAAGAATTACGAAAAAACCGCTCTAGTTACATATCGATCCCGACTCGAAAACAAAAAATATAAGCGGCAAATACCAGAAGTGCATGCGTACATGTGCGAGTAAGTTTTTACCAAAAGGAATGAAGTATGTAGAATTGTATGCATGTAGCCACTGAACTTTTCTTTATTCTAACCGCTCATTTTCAATCGTTCAAGTCGAAAGAAAATTAAAACACGAAAGTGAAATATCACAAAATTTATATAAATTGGATGGTCGAGAATTAATAATTTATTTAGATTTTTAAACTGGTCGCTGACAGATAGAAACGGAAGAGAAACGTAGTGGAACTGGTGAGCTTTCGGTCATCACGAAATGAAAGTATATGAATAATGACATTATATTGGTTTTGATGTATGGTATGAACACAAAAACAATTAGAATAATACAGAAGCACATGTAAGAAGCAATAATGGGTTTCACCTTGAAAGATTAAATTAAAGATTAAATTAGACAATGAACAAAGATAAACAATGTAGATAAGCAATTCAATATAACTCAGTTAAGTAGTGTTGAACAAGATATTAGCATACACAAAGGGAAAAATAAAATAGCAAGGTAGTAAATTTTGCAAGTAGTAAATAAATACGAAAGACTACATAGGTAATACTCGGGTAATACATATAATAGTGCATTATAATATAAATAAACGCAGCCATAAAATCTACTGCTACAGCTACAAGAGAACATAAAAATTTAGAAATCATTTCGAAATACAAAACAAATAAATATTTTATGTGGAGCAAAAAAAGAGTTGGGACAATTATTTAAAAACTAGAAGAGTGAAATAAGTTAAACAGTAAAAATTGAAGTGGGCATATAAAAAAATGTTATTAAAAAAAAGAAAAAATAAAAACCATACAATCAACTAACTACCTGAGATTTTATTAGCCTTCGGTCATTGCCGGTTTTAAAATTATTTAAAAGAGAGACATCCATAATTATATATTTTTTTCTTCATTTGTATAAAAAATTTTAAAATATTTCCAAAATGCACAAAAAAACTTTAATTTGTCTAAAATAAAGGTCGGAATTGTTTTTATTTTTATTTTTGTTGTTTATAAAAATCGTCTGAAAGTCAAAATGTATTAATATAAAAATTTTTATTTTATATTTTTGAAAGAAGTTTCCCAAAATGTGATATTTGTACTCTTTAAGAATATTATATTTTAGGAAATATGACTTGCCCTTGAAAGCAAATTGCAGCTTTGCAAATCAAATTTGGTTATTCTGTTCTCTCAAAGTAATTATTTTTTCCAATGCTTCGTTTTTATTCCTGGCAATAATAAATTACTATTAAATAATTAAAAAATAAATATCACATGTTGAGTTACTTCAAGTACAGGACAATAACTATATATTTTGATTAAAAATACTATTATTATTTATTCTCACTCATAGTAATGAAAACCAGGAATCTTAAAACTACTTACTTATTGTTGCTCTAACGTATTTTTCATAACAAAATAAAATATTTTGGAAAATAAATACCTACTGTTTGTAAAAATTAGCTTCCATTTGGTTGCTACCTCATTATAGGAATAAAATAATTGTGAGGATAACTAAAGTTTTATAATTTTAAATAGTGCAGTACATACTCGTAAGTGCATTAGTGCTACACTAAAGATCAAGGTGTTTTTCTTTTCAGTGTTTTTTTCTTAGACAGTTTACTGATAAATATAATTAATTTCTACTGAGAATAATAATTACTATTATTATTGTTATTTATGTGACAACAACAGAAGCTTAAGAAAATGTTAATTTGCAATATTGCAAATTTAGTGCCTATTTTCCTTATCACTGTATTATCTAAACAAATTCTTAAAAATATTTTAAAAACTGAAAGTTTTTCATATCTTTTAAATTTTGTGTTTTCATAAGTTTATGTTTCAGCCTAGCTTTGTGCTTCTTCTAAAATAGTAAATAGTAAAAACCAATTTAATTTTCTTTATCTAGAAATTGCTGTAATTTTTTTAATTTTGACATACTAATTATTATTATTGTACCATTCCTGATAACTTTGATTGCCGTTGAGCCTATTATTATTATTCACATTGCTTTAAAATAATATAAAAAATAAATTTATTTGCTGCTAGTTTTTCAATTTCAATTCTTTATTCGTTTAAATCGTGTGAAAATTAACTGTAATTTTGAAAAACGCATTCTTACCTAAATACACTGTGGGGTAAAAGTTTGGGTACCGTAGAGTAAAACAAAATTAATAAAAATTAGCTTTTACTGAAGTAATTTTTATGTAAATGGACAAAACATGTTCATTATAGTGCCATCAAGTACCTACGGTAAAGTCGGGAACTATGTTTGGGATCGTTATCTCGTTGTAGCTCAAAACCACAGGCTATTATTCTTAAACCAAATGGTAAACCAGAATTGTTTTAAAATCCGAGATTCAAAATTTTCGAACTATCGAACGTTCTTCTACGTTTTTATGGATATTAGATAAAAATCAGTATTCTGACTTAAAATATTTTTTTATTATATTACTAGCTGACCCGGCGAACTTCGTATCGCCTCAGAACTTGAACCATATAAATTATTTGTAAAATTCTAGAACATCGTACCGCCTCAGAATTAATATACCAAGTGACTCGGCGAACGTTCTGCCATATAAATTATAGCTGGATACCCGGCTTCGCCCGGGGTCTCATTATAAATATAATGCTTTGCTTTAGTCTGAGTACTCCAATGATTTCCAGTCTTGCTTTCCGCTGCTGATTTATTTGTGAAGCTCAAAATACCTTTTTAGGTGCATTTCGCCCCCCCCATTTCGAATTTTGGATCCAAAATAGTCTAAATCGTTTGTACCTTCCTTATTTTTGTTTGTACCAGTTTTGATTTTAAAATATTTCAAATTTTCTAATAATGACATTCTGCTAAATGTCCTTAGCCCCTCCCCCCGGATTTTAAATTGAAATAAAACAAAAATATTTGTCTGAAAAACAAAATGGGTACAAACAAAAATAATGAAGGTACAAACAGGTACAAACGATTTAGACTATTTTGGATCCAAAATTCGAAATTTGGGGGTAGACTGGCGAAATGCACCTTTTGGGGGGGGGAAATTACGGGAATCTCGTTAATCGGTCACTTTTCCTTCAACTTTTTTAACATTATCTTGCACTAAAACATTTTTCAAGTCCTACTGAGTATGTGTTCCAAATTTGGTTGAAATCGGTCGAAGGGTCTAGAAGTGTATAGCGAACAAACATACACACAAGCTCTTTTATATACTTCACGTTCTTCCTCCATTTCAGCAGCTCTAGACGTTGAAGCTCTATTGCGGCTTTGTGAAAGCCGAGCTTCACGTTCTTCCTCCGTTTCAGCAGCTCTTTTTTCCCTGAGTTTCTTAGCCTTTCATGATTTATTTCCAACAGCTGCTTTTTTTGGTGGCATTGAATGTATTTTATCTAAGATGAGTTTAACAATCTAACAAAGTAGTCTCTATGTTCACAGAAACTTTTACATTTGTACTGAAAGGGTAATGTCCTATATAGGGAAATTAATCCAATTATCCGTTGATCCGTCGATCCGTCGATCTGTTGATCCGATGAATAGGCACTATTTGCCACATATTTTATTAAAGTTTGTTGAAAGCCGTTCTAAAGTAGCCTATCTTCTTCGCAGCATCGTAATTAGCTTATACACCAAATTTCATAAAGATTGGTCAAGCGGTCTAGGAGTCTATAAGGAACATACATACATACATACATACATACATCCATTTTTATATATATAGATAGATAGAGAATTCTTTACTCAACAATAGTTTTAAATAGTTTTTTTTAATGCAGTCATTAAGACCGCAAAATAAAATATTTAAGCAAAAATTGAATGATTGATATATTATTTTGAATACATGATTTTTCGAAATTTAATCCAGGGTTTTAAACGAAACTTTTTCTTATATCTTGCGTATCTTGAAGACTAAAATAAAAAGAAAAATATTGAACAACTATAATAAATCAGCTCACTCATTACCCCAAATTTAGTAGTTAGCGCCTCAGTCAAACAATTTAAAACAATTTCTTTACTTTCTGTAATAATTAATGACTTGGAAGAGTTGCTTGTAGATGATTAAAAAAGAAGAGAAAAACATTATCACCAAATAAAAAAATAAAATCAATAAAGCAAATGAAACGGGATTATTTAAATAAATCTTTAAAAATTGTGTAAAGGTAACTCAAAAAGAAATAAAAAAACACTCCAAATAAATTTTTCTAAATCTGATAAAGGTGGTATCCAGTATGTACCAACAAGAATAGGAAAGTGTGTACGAAACACTGCTCTGGATAACCAATTTATTGAAATTAATAAAAATCCCACATTGGAGCATGACAGACGAGAGAAAAATTGATAGTTTTAAATATAAAACATTAATAAGACATAGAGGACGGTTCCAGTCCGATGCTAAAATACGTCGACTACTAAGCAGAGAACCCTGGTTCGAGCCCGAATGAAGTAAGAACTTTATTCTAGCCATTCTCCTTCGGTGGGTAATGGCAAACCACTGAGGTAATGTGTCTTGAAAACCCTTCATACAATTGAAGTGGTTAGTCGAAACCCACCCTAGGTTGGCATAACTCCTTGTCTCCAAGAATTTCAAAAGATCTACAGCTAAAATAGGTTTTAAATGAAATTCTGGTATCAGAATTACCAATTTAAAACAAAAATTTCTCTACCTTAATTATGCAAGTATACGAAATTAATATAAAAAGTTCACGAAAGTTTGTGGATCTAATAAGTAAAGATAAAACTGTCCCGAAAAACTATACCTTGCTGTCATCGGATGTAGTACCGCTTTTTCCCAAATATGCCAAGAGAATTGGTTAAAAAATCAACTGTTATACCGGGTCTTACTTTTTGGAAGAAATGCTGCAACCGATTTTGGTAAACTGAAAAATTCTTGGTATAGTCCAATGGATTTACAATTGGAAATCTGACTAGTTCTGCATTGACTGGCCTTGTTATGAAAATTTTTATTAGACTGTCACATTCCATTTTTTGACTTATGCAACTTAATGTCAGAGGTGATTTACTGGAATATGTGTAGAGAATATGCAGTTTCTCACAAGAGGTAAATATCCAGTAAAATTTCTGTACACAAGACTCGGAATTCCAATGATTTCCAACGCTTTCCAAAAATTTTTCAAAGAATTCCAAGGAATTCCAAAGACTTCCAACGAATTCTAACGATTTCCAAGGAATTCCAAAGAATTCCAGGGATTTCCAACGAATTTCAATGATTTCCAAGGATTTTCAAAGAATTCCAAGAATTTCCAAAGAATTCCAGGGATTTCCAGGGAATTCCAGGGATTTCTAAGGAATTCCCAGAATTTCCAAAGAATTCTAAGGATTTCCAAAAACTTCCAATGATTTTCAAGGGAATTCCAAACGAGTGTGCACAAAATTTTCGGGATATTTAACCCTTGGTTTCTTATATGCATATGTATGTGTAATTCAAACCAAGCAGTGGCTGGGTAAACGTATAAAACAACACAAAGGTGTATATTATAGCAGGTTTGAAAAGAGAAAGAAACAGTTGAAAGGAGAGAATACAAAACAAAAAAAAGATAGAAAGGAAGTGGAGAAGAGTGGGAAACAACAGCGTCGGTGCAACACCACATAGGTAGGAGAACATTGCTTTAATTTTCGAAAAACAGCTTATCTCTACATAATGAACAGAATAGGTTGTAGATAAATCTGGTTATTGTCAGTTAAATGGACCGACGAATTTAACTTTTTTCTAAAAATCATTAGAACGATGACAATTTCTTAAGAATTTTTTTTTTTAATTCGAAGATGATTATTCATTTGTTTTCGAAAAAATGGCATTTAAAAATCAACCTTTTATATGCATTTAAGATAGGGATCAAACCACAATTTCTACCCAGGCATTCTGTTACCGGTCCGTGTTCTCAGATACACTTTTAGTGATGTTCATAAAACATCTAAAATGCATGTAAATTTTCGATTTTTAAATGCCGTTTTCTCGAAAACTAATGGATAATCCGCAATAAATTTTATATTAATAATGTTCAGAAAATTGTCCTCTTTCTAATGGTTTTTAGGTATAAGTTAAATTCGTGGTCTCATTTAACAGACAGTTCCCATAAATCTAAGTGAGGTGTTCTCTAGAACTCAAAGAACTATAAACCGATCCAGATATAGTACAGGAAATAAAGGCGCAACGGCTGCGTTGGGCCGGACACGTTCGGAGACAACCTGATGGGAGGCTAGTTAAATTAGCATGGGAAGGGGCTCCAGGTGGTCAGAGACTGGTGGGACGACCAAGAACTAGATGGAAAGATAAGTAAGATAACATCATATCAGATTTAGAAACATCAGGATACCAATATAGTGAAGCACTAAATTTGATGACAAATACAGAAGTATGGAAAGCCATTCTAAAGTCAGCCAAGACCCACCGGGGGTAGTAGCGCTACGCAAGAAGAAGAAGTGTTGTCTATAACAACCAATAGTAGACGCTGAACCCTGCATTACGAGGGAGTTTGTGACTGTAGGCCCAACGAAAAGCCTCAAAATATAAAAGCATAGTCTGTGATGTAATTGTAATTCTGCATTAAAATTAGATTTTAAAATTATTTACTTACAAAGCTCTCTATATTATTTTCTTAACTTATAAGGATTAAACTATAAGGAAATATTTATATAGCACAGATTGCTTAATTTTGGGCAAAAATATGCACATTTCAATAATGTACAGTAGCGGTAATTGAAATTGCATTGGGAATTATTCACGAATTAAAAAAATAGATTTCTAAGGTATTACCTATATTCTTAATAATCAAACTTAGAAAATAGAATATAAATAGATAAAAAGTTAAATTTTCGGTTTGAAACTCATAAGCTCAAAAATACATTTTTTTTTATTTTTTTTACTAAATTATAGATACAGTTACTCACAAATATATTTGTGCGCTCCTATGTTAGTAATGTCAATTATTGTATCCTTAAAAGACATTTCTAACCCAAAAAAATCGCTTTTGCAGCTATATATATCAGATATTTTTTGTTGAAAATTTAATTTCCTTCAGTTTCGTTTATACGTATTTTTCTATTTTTTCCCATTGTTACTGAGATACGGTGACTTAAAAACTCTCTGTACGATACAGAAAATTAGAGTGATCGTACATTCTATTTGTAACGGGATTGTCCCATTTTTCACCTTTGTGTCCCGTTGTCTCAAGAAATTAAAAACAGGACGAAAATTGTTTGTCCCGTTTTTGTCCCATTTTTTAACATTCACATGGAAATTTTAAAGTTCATTTGTATTAAGTAAAGAGCAAAACTGTTGTGGATCCTCCTCTAATTGTCTTGTCGCGTTTTTTGATTTTACTAATCTAGTCACCCTACAGTAAAATTTAATATTGCTATTATATAACTCAGAAATGGTGCGACGAAATAGAAAAATGTATACATATGTAATTTATTATGTATAAACAAATATTAAAGGAATGAAAGTTTTACAATAATATATTAATGTACATTTTCTAGGATTCAATTTTTGATGTTTTAATTAAAATTATTTATTTTGTATATTTTTGGAAAATTATATAGGTATAATTAAATTTTTATTCTTTTATGCCTATAAAACTTGTGGTTTTTTAATTAATTGAAATTTCACAAATTTTAAATAATAGTTGACGGATTTTTATTTATTGTTTAAAGGACGATAAAGTAATTATGAATAATTTATTGCCATGTTAATCATTTTACCTCCAATCAATTTTAAAAAAAAAATTGGAGGTATGGTAATCGAAAAAAAATTTCAACTTTTTTTTTTTGCATTTTCGAGATCACCGTGTTCAGAAACGTAAAGATCTGCAAAAAGTAAAATAAAAATTTCTGTGTCGGTCTGTCGGTCTGTCTGTCTGTCTGTCGTCAAATTTTGTCGATCGATTTGCTTCCGAGCCATCCAACCAATTACGACCAAATTTGGTATGGTGGTAGGGTTCACGGTGGAAAGGTGAAAATAAGGTTTTCGTCGCGATCTATCAATCAGGAGTGCCACCACAAGAAAATAATACGGGATTTTTAAAAAATATTTTGTCTTGCGATATGTTATTTTAAAGGCCTTAAAAGGCTTTATCCAGAATAGGTAAAATTAATCTTCTATCTGTCGTCTGTCAAAAATCACAAGTTGTCAAAGTTGAAACTTTAAGAGTGAATAACTCAAGAAATGCTGAAGGGATCTTACCCAAATTTGGTACGTAGGTACATTGATCCTAATGGATATGAGAGCATATGTAATCCTTCGATAGAAATCAGTAATGCAACATGAAAAAAATAAAATTAACTTTTTTGGCAAAAACATGAAAAAAGTTTTTGTCGATCGATTTTCTCCGGCATTTCTGCGTCGATTGCAATCAAACTTATTGGACGTATGCCTCGTGGGCTGGAATGGTGAAAATAAGGTTTTGCCAGAGAAATCTTCACCAGGGCCACCACAATAAAAAAAATTAAAAAAAATGAAAATGTCGTCGTATCTCCGGAAATGTTTAACCGATTCAGCTAAAATTTGGTGTGTCGATGGAGCTTTGAAAGTATAAGTATTGGTGAGAAAACAAACCGAGCCAATTGTAACAGGGCGGGGCAGGTCAGAAAAATTATAGAAAATATTAACTGAAATCTTAATTTATATATTTTTTGTGAGAATTTGTCAGATGGCTGGCAAAAATAAAACAATATATTCAAAATTTTAATAAACGTCATAATTTTGTGACATATGTGTCAAAATTAGGTTAATGTTGATTTGTATACCGAGTGCAGCATAAGAATTGAGTTTAGGGCTTGTAACAATTAATTTTAGAATACAAAAATAGGTGGTTCGGTGGGAAATATTTTATAATATCGTCGTACGGACTGACGGAACGTTACTTTATAAGTAAAAGGTTCTGCCACTAGGTAGCGACCAAGTTTAGGCTGTTTGTTAAATTTTTTCGCAAATGTTTTCAGAATCAGGATTTTCAAATCCTCTAGATGACCGAAAAAATTTGTTGTACCAATCTTGGAGAAATTTTATTTGTGACTTCTTACGGTATTATGTGACGTATATAAAAATTTTGGAAAAAATTCAGTGGCGTACAAAAATAAAAAATTTTTTTCATTTTGGATTTTGTTAAATAAACTTTTATAGGTAGATTTAGGGTAGGGGGTGAAACATATAGATATCTTTGCCAGGGCTACCGATATCTTTGTTAAGGCTACCACAATAGAAAACAAAAATGAACATTATGTCATCGTATCTCCGGACAAAATTTGGTGTGCTGGTGATTGGAGGTATTGCGGCAGAGAGTGACGACATTTTTTACTTGTTTCTGATAATTTTTAATTTATCAGAACAAGCCAGCTATGAATTGGTTTTTTTTACTGTTGACTATCGAAAATAGATAAAAGATCAATATTTATTAGTGATGGATTATTTTTCAGTGGTTAAAGATTGCTGTTTATCTGTTCAGCGTGAGATAAAGCACAAAACTAATAAAAATGCTTAGAAAGTTCCGTATTAAAAATTTTCCATTTGGTATGCAAAGTACAGGACGAGAGGCCCAATATAATTTCAAGACTAGTCATCCTTATGATATTTTAGTAAAGCCATTATTTTTAGAAGTTATGGAAGATTAATAGAAATAAAGTCAAAAAAGATCTCGTGAGGATGTATTTGCTAAAATTGCACTCTCCAGCAGCACTAGAGTATTGATTGAAAAGCTAGCGGGTTTAAGAGCAATAATGGAGACATAACGAAGAAATCAAGTGTAGGTGTTGCTTAAGTGCCAACAATATTTTCTCATTAACTTAAGTAACATACTTGGACTTGTAACCAAACGTACAATTGTATTGGTAAATGCATGTCAATGTCATCTTAAGACAAAATCATTTGTAGCTGCAATAGCGCGAGCTTTTAACAATACAAAAAGTTTTGTACAGCAGTTATGCCCGAATACCTACTTGTAAATTTCTAAATAAATTTGCATTGATAATTTGTTGCAAAATTAAAATCTAAAAATATGCGAGATAATGTGGCTTCTTGAATTGAAGAGGAGGCACTAAAATTAAAACATAGTTTTTCATCATTTAAGCATCTTCCTTGTTAATCTTTTATGCAAGTGCTTAACTGATTTACATTGTTGGATATGACGACGTGCATACACTTTAAACAACGTTATCATTTAAACAAAGATTAAACATTATAAATGATATGACCTCTGCAACAATTAGACTGACCTGCTAAGTCATATTAAACCTTAACTCACCGTTTATTGAATACAATTACATTGTCTGGTCTACGCTGTAGAGCACCATCCTTTCGACTTCTTAACCACGTAACCATTGAAAAATCGTCTACATCTTACTTGCAAGTGGAACAATGCGCGCGTTAAAACGAAACAAAACTCTGAGTCTGTAACCGAAAATAACTTCCTCGTATTATAAAAGTTGACATAATATTTAAGAAAGACATTTAAATAACAAGATCAGAGGTCAATTATAAAATTAAGTTATAAACACCGTGATTTAATTAACGCTAACTGGTTATGTAGATTCTGTTATAATTGCTGATTCATGTATTCAATAATGTAGTTGTATAAATTTGTATACAAAGATTAAACATTCAAAGCAGTTTGTTATTATTTTTATTAATCGCCTTTAATAATAACAGTTCAACTTGTTTTAAGAGGACGAAAATTTTTTGTCATAGTTCAAAAGTTAATATATAAAGAATTTTGCGATTCAACTCACAGCTTCGCGTCATTCCGCATGAATGAATTGGAACTCCTCATCCTAATTCAAAAATCGGACGCCCTATAATTTGACGTCGCTTGCGTCGTCGTTTTCAACTCGACGTCTCTACTTTCTAATATCTCCGTGTTTACACGAGTTCAAATATTACGCTTCCAATATTAGATTCTAAATTCTATTTTATTACTCCATACTTCATATTTCATAATATTATATTTTCAGAAAACAACAATTTTTTATCTTTCATTGGGACTACCACAAGTCTGCTATAACTAAGATTGAATAAATTATTTTCGCATTTTTCAGCATTAACCGTGCAGTTTGTTGACGAGTAACCTCTATTACGTAAAAAATATCACCATGTGAATAGTGAGCATTACAAAACATGATGTTGGTAGGTAGAGAAGGTACAATAACAGACAAATGGCAAGTTCATCACTAGCAGTTGCCATGGAGACGATTACAACGCAAGATACACGTTAAACGACTCGAAATAGAAAATCCGTATTGTATTGGGCTTGAAAGTATCAATACTGAATTTAAGAACAACCTGATAACATGAATTTATTTAAATAAAACAATTGAAATATCTCTTATGTTCGTTTAGGAGATTAGATAGATACTAATTAATTAAAATTATTGGCTTCCCGACCGATTACTTCGCTTGAAATTTTCCACTGTAAATTATGGTTTATCGGGTTTTTCAGTAAAATGATGTAAACCATTATTGGCTTTATTATTACTATTATGTATAATGTATGTACCTATAATCAATTGTTATTGATATTCTGTTTACCTATAAATCTGCTTACGGTCAGTGGCGGCGAAGAGGCTAATCATAAAGTATATTAGGAGCTAAGCCTCCCGTACGCTCTGATGGGCCGCCGCTGATGGGTATTGTGTATACATAGTTCGGCCTAAGTTCTACAATATTCTTCTTCTTCATCAGTCTTTCAGTCCACTTCTGGACTATTGGCCTCTTTCTCTTGAAAAGCGTTGAAAAACGCGTTTTCATTATTATCTCTTAAACGGTGCTCCGGACGATAAAAATGATAATTACCTTTTTTAGTAGGAAATTAAACTTCCTATCATGTTTGTTTAAAGAGTTTTTCACAAAAATCAATATTTTTCGAGATATAGTCACTTGAAATATTGAAAAATATTCAAATATTCAAAAATATTGTTGCAGATACAAAAAGAAACAATTCAAAAAAAAACTTACATTTTGAATTTTTCAACTGACTATATCTCAAAAAATATTGACTTTCGAGAAAAAATCTTCAAACAAAAATGATAGGCAGTTTAATTTCCTACAAAAAAGATTATTATCATTTTTATCGTCCGGCGCACCGTTTATGAGGTAACTAGCTAGAAAGCCCGTCCACGGACGGGCATCTAAACCCTATTGGTTGGAAACTCGATTGATGTGCAACTCGTCCTAAGGGGAGTACCGGCGCCGGCGGTGGTTTAATATATTTTTTGTTTAGTAAAAAAATTCAAGCAATCAAAGTGTTTCCTTTTCTCCAAAAAATGAGCATGCTGGGATTTATGCATTAAGGTAATAAAAACGCGTTTTTCAAGATAGTGGCTGACGCGAGTGCTATGCGAGGCCGAAAACCCGGTTTTACACTTAGAGGCCATCCACTAATATAATCCAATTAAAAAATTCCTTACCAGGATTTTATGTTTTGCAGGACCATTTTCGGTACTCTGGCGCCTGGATACGCCGAAAAGGCTGCGCCGAAGTGTACCCGACCTAGCTTTCAGTTTATAGCTATACAGCTAAGTTTGCTGTAAGTAAACTCTAAGTAAATGGAGTAACTCTATCCTCTTCCCCCCCCCTATAGAACCGTTTCTGATAGGAAGAGCTACAATCTTCATCATTTAAAGAACTTAGCTGGAGTATTATTATTGTAAAGGCGTTAAATATTCTACAACTATAGGTACAACAAAAAAGTATAACAACAAAATTATAAATACCAAGTGACCTAAAAACTAAAACAACAATAAAAAAAAGATGTATTTGTATGTACGAGTATATCGTATCGAGATCTAGATTATGTTATATAGCGCAGCATACCGTATCGTAGCGCGACTTTAATAATATCAACATTACGCTACGCTGCTTAAAGCTTGTTATCGAGAGATAGTGCAAGTTACGGTAGTTTTGGGTAGCTTATTTGGCACCAAAATATAAAAAAAATTTTAAATTATTTATGATTTTGTCCTCTGCATCTGCCACATTAAGGAAGTGAGCAAACATTCCAATACATATACTGTAAAATTTTAATCTCAGAAGCTCGGGTATTAAACTCAAAATCAACAAATTACCTTTCTGAATACAACAATACAACACAGAATTTTTCTTTCTACATCAAAACGGTGAATTATATTTGCTGTCTATCATATCGTAAAGGTATTGATTGATAAATATAGCTATCATCAATAGTTTGAGAACTCCTGATACGTTAAATAAATCTGATGAAAGTATGGAAATGTAGGCAAGCTTTCTTGTGCGAAACAAATAAATTATAAAATTACTCGTCCGATTTCATGTTTTTGCAAAATTCTGCAATTCTGCCTGGCTGCTTGAGGTTCAGCCTAGCGCGGAATATGCAGAGCAGCTGAGTTGTATGCAAACTGCATCATCTCTTTACTACGTAATATTTGAATGTTAGTGCAACTCTTTATTTATTAAGACGATTTTACTGAATAAAATTTCGTGCATGAAAGTAATTTAAAATTTAAATAACCTTTCCTTTTGTGTTTAGACGAAATTCATGGGTGTGTGCACTTATTTTGGTATTCAGTAGAAGTAGCAAATTTTCAAAAATTAAAATTTAAAAACAATGTGTAAATTAATTTTATGCCGTCCTGTAATTTAATATTTTATGTATGAGCAAAAGTAAACTAATTAATTTTATGAGATAATAAATTAGTGAAAATATTTTAATTTTCAAAATTAAAACAAACTGGGAGTGCCGTGCAACAAATTGTTTTATAATTGTCAAAAACGTTCAAATTACAAAATGTTGGCAGGTTGTGCAAAGCAATTAGTGCCGTTGACAAAATTGGTATGTACACGAAACTTGACTCTAAGCTCCGTGGTTCTAAAGAAAAAAGTTGAAATAGAGGTGGTGCACAAAAACTTCGACAAATTTAAATGTACTCAAAAGAGATTCCAAGTTGATGATGGACGTCCAGTATATTTGAAAAAAGGGGCCGCTGATAAAGTGTTATTTCAATTATCCATCATTCTAACTCTTGTTGGTGTCGGAATGTCTCTCTATAATTTTTACGAAATGCTGATGAAGTAAAACTTGCAATTCGAATTTTATGTAGATATATTTAAATAAAATTACCTTTTTTTTCTCAAAATATGTTGTTTTTGTAGTAGAAATAAATTTGAGACAGACTTGTGTTTTTACAGAAATATTTGGAGAGATTTGAGAAATAAACCAAATTTCCGAAATTTCAGTTCATATTTTAAAAAGGTTGTACCTCAAAATTTACTAAAGAATACCCAAAATTGTACATTTGACACAGATATTGTGTTAGACTAATTGCAGCATCAATGGCTGAGGGCAGACATCATACGGCATCCACATAAAAATCCTTCTAGATCCTTCTAGATCGGCTATAATTAATAGTGATACTCTGTGAAACAGTTAACAGTTGAGCCGAGACACCTTACTGAAGAGTCTGACCAGTGTTCCCAACTCTCGAAAACTTTTCTCCCTAAAGCTCCAACCAAAAACCCCTAAAAACCCTACAATTACTGGGGAATTCCCCTAAAAAAATATTATTATTATTGAAATAAATATGTTTAGAAATTGCAATGTTAGAAATTAATGTGATTGGCTAGATTTGGTTATTTCTGAGTTTATAACATCACATCTTCATATTTTTAAATTTAAAAAATGAATATTCTGAGTTAAAAAAAAAACCTGAAAATACCCCTAAAAATATAACACCCCTAAAAAAATCCCATTCGGCTCTTTAAACCCCTAAATTTGGGGGGAAAACCCCTAAGTTGGCAACACTGTGTCTGACTTCAAATAAATGGCACCTCTCCGAGTCAAAAGGAATAGTTTAGAAAGTTGCAAATAACCCCATTGCAGAACCTTTGCTCAATGAAACTACTGTATGCTGATTTACATTTTCCCCAACTTTATTGTGGGCCAAATTCCCGAAAAAATCTGATGAATTAATTTTAGGATGGACAAAATAGTTCTTTGACAATTATTAAAGCTCATTGCTTGATTTATAAATTAACTAATTCCGATTTTTGGATAATTGAATGAGTCAATGAGGACACTTACCTTTATATATCTATTAGATAAATTCCACGTAACATAAATTTGTTATAGAATTTTTTCTTACAGAACTTTATAAACCGCTTCCACATTGAACTTTGCACGACATGAAGAAAGAAAGGAATTTAGTGTGGATTAATAATAAACATAAACATAAGAAGAACATAAAAAGCATAAGCAAAATTAATAATGTAAATATAAAGTTATGTATTTCTTATGATTCTGTTCATTGCAAATCTAGACTTATCTAGATATTTTTTATTTTTTATTATTAAAAATTATTTGAAATCCCTTCCAAATAATTAAAACTTTTATTAAATTTTTTTAGAATAATAGTAGGTACTTTTTTATTTGGGAATTAAATATTCCAATCGCCCTCCAGCAAAATAGTGCTTTTTGAGGTGAATAATCTTACCGAATTTTTACGTTCATCAAAACTTATTGATGACTCCAAGGAGAGAAATCTGTAAAAGAAAGGAAAATTTCCAAAAATCTTAAAAAATACAGGGCAAAAAATGAAAAAACTTCACAAAAATCGTAAAAAGTCACATTTTCTTTTATTTACTCCTTTGCAACTTTTAATCATCTAAACTTGGACCGAACGATTCCTTAAATTTATTCCAACTTCTTTTGTTACTTACTCTTCTCTTTTCTTAAGAACTCCAAGAAAATCTAGTACATAGAATTCGGGTGGTAAAAAAATTGTGTTGCCATTTTTTTTTTTGATTTTTACAAAGTTAAAAAGAACTTTTTCTTTTATTTTCTAATCTACACAATTTTTGTATTTTTGTATCCACTTTTTACAAAATGAAAAAAGATTTTTCTTAAATCTTTCTTTTCTTCTTAAAATAAGTCAAAATAAAAATTAATTTTTTCTAAAAATGTTGTTATTTCATTAAAAACTTTGTTAAATTTATTTTGATAACAAAAATAGATAAATAGAGTAATAAACAAAATAAAAATTATGTTTATAATGTAAACATATATTTTATTTAATATAGAAATATTATTTTCTCTCTTCGAGTTTGTAAATCATTTTTCTTAATTGGGTAACTACATATTTTACTTTTAAACTTTGCACTTCGTAGAGCGTGCAATTTAGTCTCATATTTTTGATTATCCAAAAAATAGTACCTTTATCAAAAATAGTGTATGTCAAACTAAAATCTGACAACAAAACTTTTAAATTTATTAATTTATTGCAAGAATAATAAATTTGTGAAAAGTAATAGGTCGAAAAACTCTATTTTGTCATTAAATTGTAAAACTTGAATTTCACTTACTATTGTCATAATGTAATTCTATTAACTTTAACTCCGCCAGCTATAAAGTACTACTTTAGAATCGTTTGTCAGCATTACAAAAGGAACATGTTTTAATCAGAGAAATAGTTTTCAAAATTTTCAAATCCTAATTTAAAAATCACAAAAAAAAACTTTTCACAAAATTACAAAAATTAATTTTTTTTTTTCGGCAAAATTCAAAATTGAAGAAATCATAAAGCTATATTGTCTAGTTGCTATAGCAACGTAAAAATTCAAGAAAATGCAGCAAATGTGAGATTATTTATTGATTTTTTTTTAAGTGCAAAAAATGTCGAACTTTCCAGATACTCTGCAATTACATTGCCAATATAATGCCAACGTTCAGTTCGAGGTGTTATTCCCCGGTTTTAGAGGATGAATAAATATTTTATCTGAAAAAATAAAAAATTTCTAGCTAATACAAACAATCACATTTAAATAGATCCATTTTAGGTTTTTGACACCAGGAGGTTTTGGGAGATCTGGAATATGGAATTCCTTGCAGTTTCCATATACCCATCATCCAATCCGCAATCAGTTGATTGTTTAGTCGTCGTCATCGTGTTCTTTAAATTCTAAATAATGTTGTTTTCAAGTTAATAAATTAAACCTATTAACCGTTAACTAGGAGTACAGCCTATTATACTTCCGTCACTTACCATATCTGGCCAACTTGTTAACGCATCGGAAGTGATATGATAGAGATATCGACATTAATCGCATTACTAAAAATTAATATTATTTATTAAGGCGGTATTCTAGTCTAGAAATTTAAAAAAATCGAAAAATTATTTTTTTATATTTCTAAAGTTTAGACATTCAAGAATATGCTCCTAAAAGTATTTTTCAAAATTCCGATTAATTAACGAGTTATAGCCATTTTAGTGACGCGGCATCTAATCTGGTACGACCGAAACAAATGAATAATAGACAATAGGCGCTGCCCGACTACCTGCGGATGAATTCTCCTATAAAACCTTATTATATCAACATTTCAAGTTAGTGTCGAATCGGTCTGCTCGTCTTCGCGAGAGAACTTCGGAAAATGAGCATTTTGAAGTTGAGTAAGATTCATTGTATGGAACAGGAATCGCCAATTAAAAATATGTAAGTATACCGTACCATTCATAAGTAAAATTACCGGTATCTTGACTCAAAACTTTAAACGCGTTTTTTTCGAAACAACGTTTTTCAAGCTGGCGTGCACGATACCTCAAGTTCTACTGAACCGATCTATTTCAAATTTGGTGTGGACATTCTGTTCCCTCTATGACATGAACCTAACTAAGTTAAAAATTTTGAATTTTACTATATTTAAAAAATTTGGAATTGTTATAAAGAACCTGCAAACAATTTTTTTTTAAATTGGCCGCCATTTTGTCTAAAAAAATAATTTTTGACTTATCCAAGGATCATACCATAGCGACAACTTTACTTATTAAAAATCCGTTGGATTTTTTTGTTTCAGATGATCAGATGGATTGAAACCTTGCACGCCAGGACACTGTCTTTTTTTTTGACCTCCCAAGCTTATAACTTCTTGAATTTTGAATTTTTTTTTCGTTTAAATTTTTATAAATTCTTAAAGTATCAATAAACAAATGATAAAAAAATTGGATAGTAAAAATATTTTTTGTTTTATGTTTACAGAGCTCGAAAACACGCCCGAAATTCGTGCCTAGAATACCCCCTTAAGCATTTTATTCCCTCAAATTGAATTCAGGAAATTTCTCAAATTATATTAAAAAACCGTTTATTAAAATAGTGTAAAACAAATAAAGACACTGAAGATAATTGTAAAGCAATGGTTAATTTGATTGTAAAATTTATGTTTTGCAATAAATTGTCACTGGACAGTCACATTCTCTCTTCCTCTTCTCGCTATTGTTGTAGATGACTCCTCAACCTCCTTAAGAATTTAAAAGTAAAAATCCGCGACTTTGAATACTTCTCACCTGTAATCTTTAGAAGATAAATGTATGTACACTGTAATTTTTTATAGAAAATTTAATTGCGTACAAAATTTGCTACTATATAATTTATGATGTTTTTTGTATTTTTAAGGTTATTACAACGTTTCGAGTGAAAGGTAGCAGCCCACTTTTTGCAATCTTCAATGTGAAAAAATCTCTGTTTGCTTTTATGATTTTTTCCATATTATGTTGGTGACCATCGAATATGGGAATATTGGAGAATAAAAGACATATGCGTTATGAATTTCTATATATTTTAAACATTTAGAAATATTTTTTGTAATAATCATAATTTTTTTTCTAAATAAAAGACGCTTTTAAAAACTACTTTACATAATTAGGTACAACTTCTTTCATGCACACCATCAGCACTCTCATCAATAATGACTATAGGATATTATACAGAAATTACCAAAAGAAAAATTTATATAAAAAAAATATAACAAATTTCTCTCACTTTCAACAACTAAAACTTTACTCCGCATACAGGAATCATTCTGCTACGTATTTTACAATAATTATAAACAAACAACCGTACTAACATTTATAAATAATAAATGTTAAATAAAGTAAACATAACGTTAGTACGAATCACTAGCTATTTTCACGTTTTCACAAAACATTTTTTTTAAATATTAAACTGTAATGATAAAAAAACTTATTTTATTGCACCAAATTTAAATATTTCTATGTTAACGAGTGCTAACTTACTGCAGACAAATAAGTTTGCAGTGGAACCTTGTAATATTCCAAAAGTATGACCGTTAGAAAAAAACATCATTAATCATAAGATTAGAGATATGAAATGTAGGTATTATAATGCTAATTTTGTGTTTCAACTGCGGTAATTTTACCAGTACATAAAAAAGTTGTTAAAATATATTTACCAAAAGTTGCTATTAAAACGATATTTATAACACAAATAGCTTTAATTAATTAAGTTTTCAGCTTTCTTTACTTTTCTTAATCGATACTCCAATTTGGTCTGCTTGTAAGTTGGCACAAGTCATTTATTTTTAAAACTGAGATCTACAACTCTACATGTAATTTTAATTTATAAAAAGGTCAACAAAAATTGTATTACGTCGATAAATTAATTCGAAAACCCTTTTAAATGATGCAAAATGTAGAACAGTATTCAAAAACCATGGAGGTACTTTAATGTTTTTCTTTTCTATGTTACACTTTATCATACACTTCACTGGTCACCGTTGGTCACTGTTCTTATATTTTATATATTTATTATCTAATCACTTTACTAGCATTAAACTGCTGGCCACACTCTGAAACAAAAGAAAACATTTATTAATTTACTGTGCAGACAAACGAAATTTAAAAAATTAAAAATATTTTAAATTCCCGAAACTATAATTATTGTTTACTATTTTCTTTTGTAAATAGCAGCCTTTTCATTATTTTATTCTTGCATGTTGTGTGTGTGTATTCCGATGAATACGCAATTCACTCTTTGAATTTTTAAATGTTTTTCTTTGGCAGCAATAATGCGACATTTACAACACAAACAAATTTAGAATTTACCAATAAATATAATATACGCAATAATAAAGTTATTATTTTATTTTATTTTATAGTACATATCGCAATTTAAATTAGACGTCCATTTAAATATCGAAAAAAAAATTAATTACATGCGAAGTGCCAATGATTTTTAAATTTGTTTATGAGATATTACTTGATGCAGATTTGATAAATTACATTTCTAAACGTTCTATAGACATGCCGAGTTATCACTTTTAATTATATCCTGTAATATGTAATTAAACTCCTCAATTTACCGTTAATTTATTTTTTCTAATTTTTCTAAACACCTAGTTTATCGCATCATTTTTTGCGGCAAAGTAGAAACGACGACATGGAGTCGTCGCTATCGCACTAATAACATTAAGTGCTAATTGAATAAAGTAATTACTAAACGCATTATTTTACAATTATCGCACTGGACAAATAACTTTGAATTTAAAAGGTTTTCCAGTACGATTCGGAAGCGAGAAGAAAAATTATTGTAGGGTTTACGCATAAAATATTAATTATTTATTAGTACCTACAGTTAGACTTTGCAAGCATTTTTAATGCGATGATCATAAAATAATGAGTTTATTGAACTTATTTTGTTCCACATTATTAGGCTTGAATAAAAGTCTAATAAAAAGAAAAAGGCGTAAGTATTCAATAGACTTTAATTAGTAAGCTATTTAATATTTCTCCGAGATTAATTTTCCATATTGTAAAAAAAGAGAAAATTAACCTATTGTAGTAAAATAATAAAATTTAATAATTAATAAACTTACGTCAGAAGGCCTGGATTATCTGTAGGATACCACGAATACTGAGGGAGGTAGTTGTGTGGTGGATGAGGGTGCGGAGCTGGATGAGGTGGAGGGTGAATAGGCTGCTGGGGTTTTACATCCCAATTTGGACTTGCAGCTGGCTGACCCGACATATCCGAACCAGGGGTCGAACTTGGTGTCGGGGAAGAATGCTGGATATAACCCGTTGCCGGTGAACCGCTTGACGATCCGCCTCCTGAAAATACAAAGAAATTGTTAAATGAAACTGTTTGAATTAGATAATGTAAAAAGCCATATTTCCATATTGTGGGCAGTTCAGACGGTCACGACTTGCAAAAACTCGACAAGAAAGAATAAAACGAATAAGAACCACATAGTAGGTGGTCAAGAATGACTAATTTTATTATTAATGTACAGCCGATTTTTGAAATGTTGTTTTTCTTTGTTTCAATTTTGACCAAAAAATTACCTGGCATCATATTTTGTCCCTGAGGTCCTGGACTGGCTGACGGAAGGTTTCCACCACTCCCAAGGATACCCGAATGTGGTGCACCAGGATTTCCATTATTATTTGTGCCGCCGGTCACCTGAGCCGCTTTCATCATCTTTTTATATTTACTTCTTCTATTTTGGAACCATATTTTTACCTGCAACAAAATTTTTTATTTAATTGTGTTTTTTTTTTTGAAAACAAGTAAATAGCGGGAGTACACCGGAAGTAACTTTTATTCTGGAAATGTTTATATTTTCTCTAGGAGTTCCTACACATGAAAATTTGTTCAACATAAACACTTTTACGATTATACACAAAGTTGTACAGAATAGTGATACCCACTCTATGTTTGTTATTAGTGGGTTGTTCAAGCACTTTGTACGCTTGACAGGCAATAAACATTGATAGATGAATTTTTTAAAAAGAAAAATTGTGTAAGTATTCATGAAAAATTATTACTTTGTAATTGAAGTTTTATATACTTGGCAAAAGTAAAAGGTAGTTGGATCGACAACTATTTACAGAAAAAAATGCCCCGAGGATAAATTTAGTCATATCGCTGCAAGTGCCTTTTTTAAATCTCGAATTTTTAAGATTTAAAAATACACCTGGTCGGTACACATGCCATGTCCACGAGGTGACTGCTTTGTATGCCATTTTGTGGTTTTTTCAAAATCACCTGCTCTAACCAAAGCGTTTTGGAATGCCACATTTTCACAAAATTATTTGCTCTTTGCTTCCGTTCGTGCACACGAGTCCATCGAAGCAAAATTGCAGAAACAACTGTAATACAGTTATAATTATAGTTACCTAATAACGAAATGGCAAAATATGAATGCAAGATGTTTCCTGGAAACTTTTACCGGTAGAACGCAATATTAACGACTAACTGCGTACGAATACGTACGCACATGTGCGAGTCTTTTATTCGTTGCCGACTTAATTAGCATATAAAATAATAAACAAATGGATAACCTTGCGAATTTGCTACACTTTGTCTTTGGAAACAATTTGGTTTAATGATTCGGAAGTAAAAAATGTAGATATGACTAACTCGGTTTGACTCTTAAGCATTAAATTAAATTTACATTTTCGCAAGTGTGGAATCTCATTAACCATATAAATTAATGCACAGGTGAAAAAAAGGTAATAATAAAGTCATCCATATAGCAAAACACGCTACTGTATAATCGTTTTCTTTTCATCATTATGGTTCTAGAGCGAAGGCGAATTTTTAATCCAGAGCAGTGTCTAATCAAAATTCAAGTCAACTTATTCATAAACCTTGCTGCAATAAAAGCAAAGCCCCTAGCAGTAACCTGTCAGTTACATGAAGTCTTCAACTTTATGACGTTCATTTTTACTCATTATAAATAATAATTAAAAAACAGCTACGAGAGAGACAGCGATTACAAAACGCAACAACAATTTCCATGATATCTAGAAGGCCTTGTAACATTTCCTTTGCTTCAACCTTTGAATTGCCTCAGGGTCTCGGTACACTCACGAAGTGTATAAAATGTTTAAAATATAAAAACGTAATCAACGACTTCCATAAAAAAAATTCATACTTCCAACACAGTCCTAAATGATAATTAATAAAATTCTTTTGCAAAACTCCTCTAATGATATTGAAAGTTGCTCGGTGCTGTTTCGTGTGAAAATGTTACCATCGTCAAGCATATAGCACCTAGAATAATAATAATTTTACGTAATGATAATGATTTTGAAGTTGTGATGTAAGCCGGTAAATTTTTCCGTTTTACATTTTTCGAGAGATGCATGAAGTACTTTTAATAAAATTTTTGCTCAAAATTATCTTGTGTCATTATAAGCTGTTCTATCCTCACTTCGTTGCGTAGTTAAGTGCTTTTTAATACTTCTCGAGCTATTATTTGGCTAATCTTTTTTATTCTTACCGCTATGATTATCATCATAACATTTAATGACACCCGAGTTACATAAAATTGTAAGCATGAAGGTAAAACTTAAAATAAGGACATTGCATAGTATAATTTAGCAGCGGAGCCAAAATTTTGCTCAATCGAAAAGCCATTTTTTTTTCGAATAAGCTGCTACTGCTTAATTACGTAAGTGCACGCAGGTAATTTAGAATTAAAATTATTATACGGTATTTATACAATAATTATTATTATTTCTGCAGAATACGAAATTGTTATCATTCCTTTCGACATATTATCATCAACTCCAACAGCCTACGTACCATTCTACTTAATTGATTCAATTGAATTAATTTCTCAAATAAAATTAAATAATAAATAGAACCCGACCAGCTACCATAAAAAATAGAACGTATCCTTTACAGCTGTAATTGTTTTCTTAATTGAATGTATCATACAAGTTTTCGAGATGACATGTTTTAAATGTCTGACAGAAGACGTGCGTTCATTATTTTCAGTAATTGCCAATAATCTTTAAATTTTGCACAAAAAAATCTCGTGGATTCCAATTAAACACCAGACAGCGGCTATTGCACGATCAAGGTAACTAACTAACTTATATTAAACGGAACCGTTTTTAGAAAAAAATAATCCATTAAAATTATGTAAAACGATTTGAATTTATTAGGTAGTAGTTGTCACATTAACAAAATTTACATGTTTAAAAAATTTGTTAAAAAAGGCGCCCAACTTTTACGCTTTGCATATTTTAAAATAAATTACAATTTTAATCTTATATTAGTTTTTAATTGATCGTTTGTTTTGAGACTTTGACTAATTTAAATCGATAAGTGATAGATCAAAGACGTTTAAAAGTTATTATTAATTATAATGTATACAAACATAATTAATTACGATAACAACAGCATTGGAATAACATTTCATGTTTAAATTATTATTAAGCGCTAAAAAAATTATTTAAATATTCATGAAAGAAATGTGTATTTATAGTACTGTACTATTGTTAGCTTCTAATTTTATTACTTGTGCAATTTACACGCCAGGAGTATAAAAAATCTGGATTTTACTAAAAAGTCGTACATTAATAATTAATAATGAATTTTAAAAAATTTACAAAAACTTCCGTTTTTTTAATTACTTATTTATCCAATGAGTGCTCCTGTTAAAATTAAATATAATTCTGTGATATAATTAGTAATAATTATTAAATTGTGAAAACACAATGCAGCTTACTAGACCACAAAATATTAAAAAAATATTTAAATTCATTATTCGAAGGTAGCTAGGTCAAAATAAATATATATTTTTAGACGAAATTTAATTTTAAAACATAAAAAAGATGCAAGAACTACGAAAAGTATTTAGCAATAAATAAATGCAAAGAGAAAATTACTGTCAAAGACTGAAGGGATGTGTGGTTCAATTGATTGATTCAACATAAATATTGCGAAAGCCTAACAAAATAGTTAACTCCCTAGGGAGTTTTCATAATATTAAATTACTAGCAAATCTATAAAAATAACTCATCAACAAAAGTCTACACAAACTTTCTGCTCTATATGATTATTGACTCAATGATAATCGATACCCTCCTCCCCCAGACTGGTTTAAAAAAATGACTAGTTTATTCGGAGCACTTGTACTTTTAGTGGCTTGTTTGTAATTTCTCCGCTTGTCGCACAAACTCGTAACGAAAATTCAATATTTACTACTAATGAAGCAATTATTGATTTTGTCACTCAAACTTTAAAATTCACTTTTTTGTAAAGGCAATTGTTTTACTTTGCTGTAGAACCTCAGTACGACCCATCGACGTCGTAAAAGTAAAAAAATATGTTTGTGACCTTTGACCTTTAAAAAGTTACCTTTTCATAATTAAATTATCATAATCAGTTCTTTCTTGGGGTTTTCTTCTTTCTCATATTTAAATAAACTTGAAAACTTTCACAAAAAAAATATTTTTTAGGAAATATGTTTCCATAAACGTAATATTTGTGCAAAATATTTGATGCATCAAATTTTATATCTTCAGATTTGTATTCACCGAAGAAAGCAAAAAAAGAAAAGTCACAAAAAATCTTGTTACTTTATGGTTTTAAGTTTTTAGTGCTGCAAATCTAATGCAATTATTTTTTTATAGGTATTTATAACTACAACTTTTCTAAGAACTTAAGAAGGTTTTGAAAAGCAGCTCTGGATAGCTGTGCTTTAAATAACAAAGCTGGCTTTATAATAATAACATCTAGGGATCAACCAACAAGCGAATCTGATATAAGAAAGTCTTTATAATTTAATACTTTGTATATGATTTTCCATCCTGTTTATTTACTTAAATTTAAGCAAAACACTGAAGAATATCCAGTTTTTGAATATACTGTTCAAAATGGAAATTTTTGAAAAAATCCTCTCAGTCCTAACTTTTTTGTATTATACAGTGAATGCAATAACTGATTAAAGGGGGATTAAGGGAGCTGCAGCCTTGGGCCTCGAAATTTCTAGGGGCCTCAAAAAAAAACTTGAAGCAGCAAAATTTAAATCACCAAATTTGTAGCTCCAATAAAAATAAGTTAATTATGTTAAGAAATCGACAAAACTGATTCTAATATGAATATAATTCAATTTAATGGCGCATTTTGTTAAAACATGAAGGCAAAGGGCTTCCAAAAACGGTTAGCCCCAGGCCTCCCATGTTTCTTAATCCGACTCTGATCATAAAACATTTTAATTTTGTCTCCATATTCTAAGAAGGTATAGTAGCAAGCCATCACAGTTTAATTCCAATTTTAACTATACTAATACCAAATTTTTGAATTTTCTAGTTTTCCAGTTCAACTAGTTGAGGTTACATCAACTAGGGGGGAAATTTAAATTTTAAATTATTTTTGATTTGGAAATTCTTTAATATAATTTGGACAAAATTGAATTATTTTTGGATACAATTTATTTAAATTTTGATGATTCATAATTAATTTGAAATTGAAAATTAAAAGATAAAATGAAAATTGAAAATTTGGAAAGTTATAATTCGTTTTAATATTAAAATTCGTTGTTAAAGTTTGATTTATACGAGAACAATAATTTTGGAAATTACATTTTTTGAAATTTAGATGTTTGTTTTTGGAAGAAAATGTTTGATTTTGGAAATTTTTGATATTAGAATAGACTTATTCCAACTACATATACAGAGTGTTTCCAAACTATCCTAACCTAAACGTAAGTGTAAATCTTTCATGAAAAAACTTCATCTTATTTCGATTGATGGTCTGCTGTGATTTGAAATGATGTTGAAGCGATGTCCCTCTCTGTCGAGTGTTTAAATTAGCATATTTTTTATTGTTGTCTTGATATCTGAATTAAGCTCTACCTTATTATAATCAACACGTGACCAACTGATGATTAGCAAGACCTCACATATTGCAAATGTTTGAATAGGATTATGTCGTGTTGAATAATGATAAGCACATATGTTACTTGCTACTACATTTTTTGTAAATGACCAATTAAAAGATTACCACTGTACCGTTAAATTAAAGAAAGCAAGTCAGAAAACACGCTTCCATTTATATCCGAAAAAATTGACCATATTACAATTTTACAATAGGCTACAAATTCGTAATAAACCTATATCAATCAAACTACAGTAAGCATTATGTTGAATTCAAAATTTTGTAATGAGCAACAGTTGGTTGTACAATCGACCATGTTTTTATAGTAATTGTGACTTCCATCACCGTCTTCTTCAATATCTGATTAATGCTCTCTCAAACTGAATATAAAATCAAGAAGTTCCATTGTAACGGTTAACGATAATTACAATACTAATTAATTAATATACTACAGATTAGATAAAAAAAAACTATTCAACAAAATAGGTTCTGCAAATCTTGAATGAAATCGTTATACGCTCAAAGAGGTA
Source organism: Cantharis rufa (assembly GCA_947369205.1). Classification (NCBI taxonomy): domain Eukaryota; kingdom Metazoa; phylum Arthropoda; class Insecta; order Coleoptera; family Cantharidae; genus Cantharis; species Cantharis rufa. The sequence goes on from OX376303.1 coordinate 94,690,821, forward strand.
ACTAGGAATTTTAAAATTTTGGAAATTCAACTTTATTTAATTAATTTAACTTCTGTTAATCAAACCGTTTCGTGTGTGTGTGTATTTGATAAGCACCTACTTTTATTTTTACATTCTCTAATTAAATATCTCGGTACTATGTCATCGGGAATTCAAAAAAAAAATCCACTCACTATCCGAAATTTGAACTCGCGCTAGATCATCGTTTCTTCGAAACGTTATTTGGTTAAAATTTTGATAATATTCAAATGCGGAGGTCTGCTTCGTGAGAATGTGTCCGAATGTGATGTATCTGCGTTTGTAAACGAATCATGTCATAATTTGTAAAACAATTGAATTAATTTTCAACATGGGTAAGCTTAATTTCTATCAACCGTTTAACCACGTTTTAAAACCATCAAAGTCGAGCGTTCTGCTTGAAAACGTACCATATTTACGACCCAATTTAATAATTTATTTTAGGAAAACGAATTTATATATTTTATTGAATACAAAATGGTTTCCTAACACTTAATTTTATTGTAGTATTATAACAGTTGGATTTAGTTCGGGTGCCGTTGTTTGAAGAGCGGTTATCTAACCTTTGTTAAGGGTTACATAACAAAAGGTAAAGTGTGGGAGTTTGGAACCGCTCAACATAAACGCAAAACGAAATAGCATATGTAACTTGTGTGCTGTCATGTGGAAAACGGAAACGGAATGAAGCCTAAGGCGTAGTTGTATATTCAACTGAATTTTAAACGCGTTTTATTGATTTTTTTAAACTGCCTGTATTATTATAAAAAATTGTTAACTTCTCCACGAGAACACTCCACATTTTCCCACACGCACGGACTTGGCTTTTCATTTGAACCAAAAGCCAAGGCATAGTTCAAACTGGATGTCGGTGAAAAAACTAATTTAAATAAATTTTTAACCAAAGTTTCTTATGTAACGTTATTTACATTAAGAACGCGGATATGTTCGTAAGAAACTTCAACGATCGCGTGGCACACAAACCTCTTGAACCTTCAAATACAATTTTTTTTCAAATAATAATTAATGACTCGATTTCTCGAGTAAACATATTTTGAGTGTTTTTAAAAAATTTACAATAATTTCTCATTACCCCGAACCAACATCGTCGTTCCGTCGTGTTTATTTAATGTAAAGCGGTCTTCATTTAAATATTTTTGTAATTTTTTAAAAAGCAACAAACTTTTATTATAATTTTAACACGTAATTATTTTAAATTTGGACAATTATTATTCAAATGTGTTCATTGTATTATACCGAAACGTAAACTTCCTTTGATAAAAATTTATAATACAAAAAAAACGATTTGTTTATTTTTTACTAATTAATTATGCTGTGGTTATCGAACTATAGATAACTCAAAGTTTTAAATTTCAGATGTAATCTTCTTCAGACACAAATTATTTTGTTGGTCTTATCGGACTTTTGAAATAGGAAAATTCCTGGAGATGAATCTATTTTTGGACGTCGTTGGTTATCGGAATAATTGATTGTGTATTTCAAAAACCCAAACTCCTGTTGTTTAAAAGCGTGATGGTAACCTCGCGCATATATGTATAATATAAGCTGACTGTACATAAATTATTGCATTGGCAAAAAATAAAGTTGTATTCCAGTTTTCTAAAATTTTTCGAAATGCTGAAACGTTTACTCCACATATTTCTACAACTATTGCCAAGTGCAACAGCACGAGTTTTTTATCGCGAGTTCCGAGCAATTTAAATTCAAAGAAAGAGGCTGTACGTCAGGAAACTAGTTTTGCAGTAAAATTTATATGGATAATGTTTTTATCAGGCTGTTATACATGTTAATGTTGCTATAATTACAAGAAATGTGTCGTAAAAATTCCGAATTTTAAAGTGAAGAAGGCTGTTTGGATTTCGAACGAGAGTCAAAATATAATTAAACAATGAGCCTGATTGAATAAGGATAGTTAGCAATCGCGTAGGGGCGACGTATAATGGCGGGCTAGATTATAATAAGGCAATTTTCTCAGCGGGTTTGCGACCCAAGGGTAAACATTGCCTGCCATAACGTCACAGCGAGTTAATATCGACCATTGACAGAGAATTTTGCGAGCAAAGCAACACGTGCCCTCGCGTTAATTTGCTCGTTCATCGATAAAAATCGATTAGGCTTGTACTCCACTTGCTGTTACCAATGTGATAACTCATTAGTCAGAGCTTGATGAATACACGAAGACAGTTAGAATGTAATTAATCAAAGGAGCGATGATAAAAATCCAAATCGACAATGTGAAAACTCAAATGGAAATTGTGTTATTATTAAAGCCATATACAAATTGCATAATGTATTGTTAGTTAGTTAGTAAAGAAACATTAGGTAAGAATATTTTATTATGTTTTTATCATTTCTCAGACGAGTGACATCTGAAGATGGATGTGTAAAGGACTTCCGCTTGTCAGCCTTGGTCACACTCTTTGATTCCGAACATTAATTTTGCGCGAAAGAGATCATTAAGGACTTGCTCAGTTTTTATTTTATTTCAATTTTAATTGTGATGCAAAAATTTTTTTACGCGGGAGCTTTCTACACAAGCCTGACATTACATGGTCAGGTGAAAAAATTGGGAAATTTTTCTAACCAATAAATACATAAAATTTACAGTACAATAAATAAACACTATTTTTATAATGCATTAATAAAAATGTCTGTAACGGTATACCATTTTAGTATTTAACTGCTCAATTAAATGTCGAATATTTAAACGTCACTATATCCAAAAAAAAAAAAATGTTTATAACATTTATTATGTAACACGTATAACATTTTTAAATGTTTAATTGACGACGTTCAAATCTCAATTCGCAAATACCTTCAAAATAACATAAACTTTCTAAGATCCTCACATACATATCACATTATATGTACACATAGTGGAGATATATAATGTACGGTATCTACATATACATTTAGTATACCGAAAGTTGTATGTTCCAAAAATCTTGAACCTTATAATTTTTTAATCGATATGCGACAGGAAAAAGTATTGTATTTTACATTTTTTTATTTGTTCGATGAACTTTGTTAAAACTGTTGAATAAACACAATTAAAAAATACTTATAATAATTGATGACTGATAGAAAAATTAGTAACTTTTGTGAAAACTCGAGTAACTCGCCTATTTCATTTTTAACAATGATTGATGTTTTTTATCCAAGTTTTATTTGAACAACAGGTTTCGATTCACACGCGTTCGCCATCAGGACGGCCGCTGGAATAGTGAACGAAATCACGTTTATATTACGGTTAATTAAATTGGCGATTAAAATTTTTCGATTCGGGATGCAGATGCAGGTGAAATTGGCACGAAAGGTTTTATGTTAGAAAACGAGTCAAGAAGTGCATTGAAACGGTTAAATCCATCTAATCTTCATCAGCAGTAGTCGTTTGAGTTTTTGTTACCTTTTTTGAAGTAAATTACCTATAAAAACCTGGACAACCTGCTAGATTATGAATTTTTAATGAGCTTCTGAAGTGTAGACAATATAAAACAAGAACACCAGAATAATAAATCATGCGATGGAAATCTTGGTAATGGAAAAACAACAATTCGTCATATTTCCATATAGAATGTTGCATATACGCGTGTGTGGATTTGAACATTGTTCTATGCCGTGACTGTACTACCGCCTCGAGCGGTTTGATCATAATTTTTAATTAACAACGGAGTTTTTATGAACGCTTTTTGCCGCAATTTTTCTCGGAATCGTGTTTTTCTTAGAATTGCTTTATTGTTTTAATCAAACTGTTCAAAAATTTTGATTTCACTTAATCGTGCATCGGTTGCATTCGGATCTCATCATCTGCAGACCGCGGCGTCGATTACATTGTACCACTGTGTATACGCTATTCTACTTATTTTTTTAAATTTATTAGATACCGGTTTATATTATGCACTAAAATTTGAACTGATAAAACTGTAAAAAAATTTATGGACCAAGCAACACATCTTAAAATTTACAACGCATCCACGATTTTAAATGATGAACAATTTTATGAAACTTATAAATTGTTGAAGGTCGTTTTAAAAAGATGCCAGATACTGGCTCATGATGAGAAGGTTATGAAATGAACTACTTACGTAACACTTTTCTTTCTAAAACACGCTTAAAAATTATGCTCGTAAATAGCTAATTACCTCAACCACCATGTCTGATTATAATTAGTTAAGTCAAAGTTGTAATTTGCAGAAAAAAGTAAACTGCACAAATTTTTTTCAACCTAATTACTTTAAATAAACATGCTTACTGGCAAATTAAAAAAATGAAACAAAAATTTTGTATAGCTTCGTTCTATCTTTTTCTTCACGTGATTAATTACTTCCAAAATTGCAAGTTATATTGTATAAAAAGAATTAAAATTCAAGAGACTGAAATTTAAATAACAATTACTAAACGTGTTGAAAAGTCCATAATAATTAGCATTTATTTAAAAATTTCTTTTTAAATGGTAATCTTAATGTAACAAGCAAACCGATCGTTAATATCATAAAAAGACATATTTAATGGTTATTGATATTTCTCTATCATATTTTAAAAGGTTGATAAAGGCTATTACAACTACTACTAAACTCGAGTAAATGCATAGGTAGGAAAGATAAAAAAAAGTTACATGTTATACGATATCTGGATATAGTCGGGTAACTCCCCTACTTTTTATTTTATCAGTTACTTTTCCGAAAATACAAAATTATAATAATTAAAACTCCAAAAATTCAAAATAACCTAATTTGAAAACATCGACTGACTATGTTGTTTTCCTATGGAGACAAATATCGGCCTAGTAGTTAGCGCGATCAACTGTCGTCAGTGAAATCCGATTTAGCAAACGTATGGAAGAAGGCAAATTTTCCTGTTTTACTGCCTTATTATTATTTTGTATAATAATTCCAATATGTTTATACGTAAATTTAAATGAGCAGGTGGCTGTAGATATTCTTGTTAATTTTTAAATTTCAAACTATTATTAATTAGTTTGTTTATTTAAATTTAAAAGAATTATTTATAACATTACAGCAGATATTAATAGATAAAAGAAAAAATTAATGTTAAAATAGTATACTATGTATAACTAGAGAAATAATGAAATATGAAATATTGGGTGAATGGTTGAGTTTGTGGTCAAAAGAAATAAATAAAATTGTCCGACGTTTCGAGATTATTATTGTCCCATTTTCAAAGCTATAAAATCAAAAAATTAAATTAAAATACAGATTAATATGATAATACAAAGAAAAGTACAAAATAAAAAACTACAAAAGAACTTTTTAAATTCCGTCTTAAAGTTTTTTCAATATTTTCTTTAATTTGTATTATCATTTTAACTTGTTATTTTAACTTTATTTTTATTGTTTTTCTTTTGTACTTTTGTTTGAATTGTCACATTAATCTGTAATTTAATTTCATTTTTTGTTTTTACAGCCTTGAAAATGGGAAAACTCGCAAACTCAACTATTCACCCAATATTTTAATTATGGAAGGTTAACTATCATCACACTATTTTATATAAATATAGTTCGTTGTATTGTAAAGTACATTGATAACAATAATAGATTTTTTAATAAAAATAAAATTTATACAAAATTAAAAGTTGGAAACATGTAACAGCCCCAAATTATTAAAGGAAGTTTGCCTTGTTTCAAAGTTCTCCATCAAATTTTGATGACTATTTTATAAATTTTCATTTTATTTCTATTGTAAATTTTTTATAAATTTAGAATTTCTTTGTTTTCCCGCTGAATAATTGACGTTGGATCAACTAGATAGGGAAACCACCCAAGTAACATTTTATGCTGAACATCAACTACGAACACGCTGTGTCAGTATAAAATCAGCTAATTAGCTGAGTCAGCTGCTGATTTTCGGTAACGTCAGAAGCTGAATTGCTTATTTGGCAGCTGGAAAACAGCTGAAAATGCGCTGTGTCAGAATGGAAACTGCTGAATATCAGTCAGCGCTGAATATTAGCTGATTCAACAGTTTGCATACTGACGCAGCGCATTTTCAGCCGCCAATTCGGTATAGCAATTCGGTATAGCAATTCAGCTTCTGATGTTACTGAAAATCAGCAGCTGACTAGTAACTGCATCAGCGCTGATTCAGCTTCTACTTTATGGAGTAACAAAACCGAAATAAATTAAAAACTTTTTTTTAATTAATAATTAAATTTAAATAAAAAAACTAGATTACAAAATTTAAAAATTATTAGCCATTTTATTGGTTGTTTGTTGAATTTTAAGCTGCCGCTTCGTTGCGTCAGCTTAAAAATTCAGCTAATTTGCTGACGCTGAAAAACAGCTGAATTTAAAGCTGAATTTAAAGATCGTAATGGCAGCAAATAATTAGCTGACAAAGTTTTTCGGCACAAAATGTTACTTGGCCAGGCTATTTGCCGTTAAAATCGAAGTTTAAACGATTGAGATCAATTTTGATTCGTTGAGTTTTATTTGAGTTGACACTTTCTGTGAGTTAAGTGTGATTTATTTTTGAGTAAACTATATTGGATTCAAAATTTCTTGATAAATTAAGATTTTGGATTATTAATCCAAACTGATCCAAGTTAAATTTAAAAATTCAAAAAGATTATTATTAATTCGAAGGTTGAAAATTTTAAAATTGAAATTAACGCAGCTTAAAGTTAAAATTGATAAGGGTGCATATGAGTACGCTGATCTTATGAAGTTACCGTACTCATTTATATTGGAAACTTATTTTAAATTAAAGTAACATTTAGAATTGGTTTCATAAAATTTTTGGATTAATTAAAAGTCCCATTGCTTTCGTGCGGAAACCTGCGAGATTTTAGATGATAAATATAAGTTGGTTGGTTAATAGCTGAAATTACAGAAAATGAATATCAAATAGTTTGGAGATCAGTTTACATTATCTCATATCAAACTAAAGGTCTTTACTGACTTATTGACTAACTGACTTAAACATAAGAATTACATAGTTTTTACTATTTTTACATAAGAACTACATAGTTTTTTTTATTACATAAAATCTTTGTATAGCTTAGCTGTTCCAGAAAGCTAATAAGTGAATGATCAAATATTTTATCATTTTTAATCTACTTAACCAGCAGTTTTACGGAAGGAAAATTTTTAAAAAATGAAAGGCTTCTCTCTTCTACAAGAAATAGTTATGATTCGGTTGATAATTTCATGTATTGTAGTAATTACAAGTATTTGTACGCTATTGTAGGTTTCGCATGCAGTTAATAATAGTGTCCAGTACATAAACATTTCATTTTTATCTTCAACGGCTTGCAATACTATACAACACTGTTGCTACAGCTATAAACGCCAAAAATGCAAATAATAAATACTGCATGACGCTGTAGAGGAGAGTTTGTGTGTTACAATAATTTAACGGTTAAAAACTAGAAGTATTTTGCCGCGAGATCAAAAATAAAAAATGACATTCTAACGTAACGCAAAAATGTTACGTTCATACGGGTAGATACATAAGCCGGAAAAGCCGCTGCCGCCCATATCCTGCTTAATAAGGCGGAAATGGACATATTGCATAATTATTATAAAAGTAAAGGTTATTTAATTGAAATAGATCAAGTTGTTTGTGAATTTATTGAAATCGAGAGAAACCAGCATGTTTAGAAAACGTCAGCGGTAACACAACGTTTTTGCCGATGCAGCATAAATTATTCGTCCTAAAAAGTGCATTTTGGAGAGGCCCCACCAACTGCCGTTGATGGTCTAACAGGTGGGTAATAGCCAAAAAGATGTCCCTACAACGGTTTTTTTTTTCGACTTATTGTGCTTTGTATTATTTTATTAACAAAATCAATTAAGACTAAAACCAAAATTACGTAAAAAGTAGTCACAATGTCAGTTTTATAATCGAGAATTGCTAGCCGGTTACGCTTTATAGATTTTACAGCATGAATTGATGCTTTATGACAGAACAGGAAATTTCTGAGTTATATTAAGTGTATTTCTACAGTTATGTATTTTATTTGACGATTCCCACATCATTATATTCTATAAATGATGGCTTTTTAATTACCATTATACATATTTTATTTTATTTTTTATTTGATCGAATTCACCTGCAAACACCGTTTTTATTAGGTGGGTAGGTTCTACCAAAAACGCATTTCTACTTTTTCGTGTTCACAATTCTACTAGTTACATAATTTATAGTAATTTAATTCACCGTAATTAAAATTAAACCAAATTAAATTTCTTAAAAACCTGTTATAAAAAATGATACATTTTCGTGATTAATTTGTATTTATCTAAATTATCATATTATTAATGTAAATAAATGTAAAGCGGTAAATTAAATACTTAATTACATAAAATAAATTTGTAATTCCACACAGTATTGTTGTTATTATAACAAAGTGAATGAATTTTTTTTTGTATAATATAAATTGTAATTAATTACCAAAACATATAGTACGTACTTGTGATTTATGTTAAAAAATTGTAGCGTTTAAAACATAATTATTGGTTATTAATTTACAATGCAAATATAATTAGAAACTATTCATGTTTATTTACGTTTGTGTGCTACTAAGAAAACTTCACAAAAAATACTCGATAGATTTTTATCGTATCAATTCAATATTGATTGACATTCCATAACAGAAGGTAACAATGAACGAGAACAAGTTTAATAAAAATGTTGATTTTTTTACATCGTAAAATTTTCGTCTTGGTACAATTGGCCATGGACTAAGTAACTTCGAATGGTAAAAAATCACCCGCTTGGATTGCGTGCGTAATTATCTCCTTAGATTTCGTAATTACCAACATTTATACAAAATCATTATTTACTATGTGAATCTTTTTAATGGTAGTTCCTTATAAATAATTTATTAATTATTAATTTCACCATTTCCAAAGTTTAAGTCTTGCTACTTCGTGTACTTTACCGGCTTTCCGCATTAATTACCAAAAATTAAAAAAAAGTGTCCTGCAAGTGTTAACAAACATCAAATTATGCACACCAATACTGATGAAATTCTTTAATTGGTGTCTCCAATTTGTCAAATTAAATTAATTACGCCGATAATTTAAACATAATTAAAAGAGATTAGTATTAACGAGTCGAAAATATATCGCCACTAATTGATTAAATTAATTCGGATCGTTATAGAAAAACGAGAAAAAAATGTTTTTTACGGTTCGAAAATTTTATGACAAAACTTAGTTTAAAACTTTATTTTAATAAAAAATTTATATATTTTTGTATAATAAACACTACTATTAAAAAGTATTTCCCATGTTGTGCTTGTGAAACCGCGACGAACAATTGTAAAAAAATTACAAATTATTTCATTCTTTCCGATTCCAGAAATATCACAACAAAAAATACGTATAATATAGGAAATGATGACAATACAAATAGAAAAAGAGAAACGATAAAAAATAAATAAATTTGACCAAGGACTTTGCGAACGAATTTATTTATTAATTTTATTTGTATAATTTTTTGGAGGTTAGTAATACAATAGCTTGGTCTGCTTACAAAAAAGGTGACCCATAATCGCAAAAAAATGAACCTAACAGTGCTTTCAGGATTTCCACTTTTGCGCGATAATTAAAATTGTTAAATTAGTGCTATTATTAAATCACTCACGCGTTACAAAATTAATAAGTTGATTTATCGAATCATAAAGTTAAAGTTACACCATAATTTTACTAATCACATGTAATCATTACGATTTAATTTGTAAGAAATTGGCCTTTAATGAGACTTAATGAAATACAGAAATCAAAATTGCTCTTTGAATATTTCGAAATGGTACTATCGAACACATCGCGGCTTATCTGCAAGCGAACTTGAGTGCTTTGCGGCACAGAACATGGTAAATTCGATAAACTTCGTAATTATACAAGCAATTTTACTTATTAAATTACAAAATAACAATGGAGAGCTGCAACATCAAATTTTATTGTTTTCAGTAATAATTATTTGTTTGGCAATTTTCAAAGTTTAACACACGCGTAACCGAACTATTGTTATAAATATTTTGTAATATACACAACAAAACTTTGATAAATAAAACAAATTCGTAGAAATATTGCGTAAATTTGAATACTATAGCTGCGGTGGCCACCCCGTATAATTTTCAGATACAATTCGCTAATATAATTACGAGTGTCTATTATTACGGTAATTATGAATCAACAGAAGTCGACAACCGTATTAAAAATTAATTTATTCAAAACTAATTAGATTAAGCCTACACAACGAAATGTATACTTAAATTCTTTACATTACATATAGAAGATATCTCAATTTAAAAACAATACGAGATTACTTTCCATATGTTTACTAAAATAATAAATCAAGTCTACAATTAAGATCTCAAAACCTATCTAAAATATGTAAAGTACAAGTTTAATCGACACAACTATAATTAAAAAAAAATTACTCTAAAATCATTATACAAATTTTATAACTATATTAGCATAGCAAGTAAGTGCAATTATGAATCTCGAAATTTCTCTGCTCGATATTTACGTTACGTTAGGTATAAAAAGTTAGAAAATCGTTTAAGGGTAATTTATTTTAAAATTAAATTCATCTGGTGCTAAAACAAGGGGCGTTAATAGTTAATATATCAAAGTACAAAAAAAAAACTGTTAGGAACTTTGATTTCGAAACGTTTTGCCCCTAACTGGTGAAGGATGAACGATTGGAGACGTCAGATAAGAAAAGATAGGGCCGATAAACTTTGTCCTAATATAAAGTTTTCGTATTTCAAAATTTGAACTTAAAATTGTATTAGTGCTTGTATATTTTGCAAAAATTAGTATCGAATTTATTTTAGCCCCGATGACATGCTACTACTAGTTGGGGAGTTTTACGTTTGATATAACCTACTTATTGCATATTTAATCAGATATGATATCACTTTGTACAAAATGTAAAGCAAGTAAGACACGTAAACATAAATTAACCCGAGTATACCGTGGAATTTTTACTTTGAATGTACTGAACCGCCCATATTGCTTGCATAACCTCACGAGCTGGAAGAGAAAAGAATAATTCAGAAACGCCCATTGGACATGTATACCTTATTTCGATTTACAACAAGCAAAAATACACTTTAGAATCAGAATGACTTGTGGTCAAATTAGATTGAAAGAATTTTACACGCACCTCGATGGTTTATGTTTATATTTTGAGGTTTTAAAATTGCTTTTGGGCAAACTCAACCTACAAGTCTGTCGATGTTACTACAAACTTTTTTTCTTAAATTATCTAAATCGTAGTCACTAGTTAATATAAATCCATTAAAAATTGTAGAGTTTTTATGAGCCTTGCTCATTTGGAAATTATTTAAAATTTAACCGCAAGAATCCGATGCAGTTAAAAAACAGCTTTGCAGAGCGCCGATTTCTAAATGCGATAAACAAAATTAAGTTATCGAAGAAATATACAATAGCAAAGTGGTTTGTACCTTATATATAAATGCGTGGACGAATGCAATTTTGATCAAATCTCGACCGTCAAATTTTAGAACTTAACGTGGTAATCCAAGATTATTAACCACTCAAATGTAATGTGAAAATGAGACGTGGAATTTTAAAATTAATAGTTTTATGCGATTAGTTAGCGATTCTGTGCTCCAAACGCCGCTCTGGGAGTCGATCGGAAGGTTTTAGAAAGAATTTTATAGCACTTTTAATGACAGTAATTTATAGAAAAATCAAATTCAGTATAATATGTTGTTTTGCAATACAAATACAATATTGAGTCGACATGACATATTATTGAACATCAGAAGAATTTTAAATTAGTGTAATGTTGAATCGGATCAAACAGAGCTAACTTGGAATATTCAGGCTAACTAAGTAGGTTCATAGTTATAATTTTGCATTATTTCTTATTGAAATGTCAACTCTTGCCAATCTTTTATAGGTCCTGCACTCCAAAACGTCTGATGTGGGAGTTGGTGTTTTAAATATTTATTAAACTTCTAATTGGAGGCAATCCCGAAATCGCAGGCGTGCAATAAGGTTTTTTTATTTTTTATTTTAATCTATGCAGAATTTTAGACTTTTAATAGATGGTAGTGGATGTATGTAGTGCTATGACTGCGGCTTAAAACATTTAATTTTTGATTTTTGACTAAATTAATAGTTTCAGCAGGAATCGAACCTAGGCACGTCAGCACTTTATCACTGGGCAAACCACAATGTATTGTTATACAAATAAATCATAAATCTTAATATATCGCAATAAAAAACGCAACAATTAAATTAATTAATTAACAAATTAATTAGTCAACCTAGTACCTTATCTAATAAGATAGGTCATTTCGACTGTTGGCTATGAAAAACTTTTTAGTTTTTCTTTTTCTTTTATTTGTTTTAATTGTTTTTAAATTTAAATTTAATTTTATCTAAATATTTGAATTGTTGTTCGCGCCAACTATTTTATGTTCGTACGAAAATTTGTTAATAAATTTACTTTTACCGTTTGAGTAGACCAGAGTGGACGCTTTTACGGGAGGTCCTGTAAAATTTGAAATTTTGTGTCTCGATAATTTTGAGTTTTTATGTTAAATATAGTTGTTTTGAAAACGTGAGTAAGCTTTCGATAAAAAAATTTCAAGTTTTGTCTATAATTTGACGATTTAAAAAGTGTTAATAAAAGTGAATTTGAAAATAAGATTTGAAAGAAAATAAATTAATTTGAAAATATAATTGGATGATTAATTAAAAATTAAATAAGAGTCTCGTGTTAACCCTTTCGGTCACAACTTTTTTTGTATGCTTGAAATAATTACAGACATTTTTTTGAAATGATTTTTCGTTTCTGGGACCCCAAAATGGCTAAATTCATCAAAATCTCAACTTTTGTTTTCTGCATGATTACAATACTTTCTCAGACTTCGTATGATAAAGTAAAGAAAAAATTAATTAATGCTTAGATAGAGCCAAAAATAAAAGGGTTAAAAAAGGGACCGAAAGGGTTAAAAAGATAGGTGGCCCGAAGAAAGTAAATTTTTCTTAGAAATAAATTATTTTATATTTTGAGGCTCTCGAGTCATCTCAATGTATTACCTACAATCTACTCCAGCGGTGCTCAAACGGCCGATCGCGAGTGCTTTTTGAGTCGATCTCGAGAAAAATTTGCCGATATAGGTTTGTTCACAAATTTTGTTTTAGTTGATCCTCAATTGGGCCAGAATAACACCGTCATCACTTTTCTTATCGTAATAACCCCCTGCTACCGGCGAAAAGTGGCTTTATTTAAAAAATGCGATAAACTTGTCAAAAAAATCAGCGAAGCGCGATGTTTTTAATCAGTAAAGTAAGTCTGTGGATCGGGGCAATGAGTCGTAATGAAGTCTCAAGTCTCATGAAGTTTCATGAAGTCTCATGAAGTTTTATGCAGTCTCGTGAAGTCTATAAAATTTCATGAAGTCTATAAAATCTCATGAAGTCTTATGAAATCTTCATGAAGTCTTATGAAATCTTCATGAAGTCTTTTGAAATCGTTTAACTTCATGAAGTCTGTGCACGCAGAAAAAGGTTGTTGTTATATTTACATTTTTCATGTAGTAAAATAATTGTTGTCAAACGAACTACAATTGTAGTGAAATAAAATGCACCCCTCATGCAGTTTATACTACATCAGCTGTAAAATGCACCTATGCATTGTCGTAAGATGCCTGTAGTTAACTTTACAATTTTGTTGTACTTTTAACGCAAGAGTGTGTTGCTTTAACACTCAAAATAGTGTTGATTTTAGTGTAACAATAAGATGAGTAAAAAGTACGCTGGATTGTAGTAAAAATTGACCCCGCATAATATGTAACATAATATTGCGATTTGCTTATTTTGCAAATCTGCTATTTGTATTAAATAATTGAATCATGCTTTGTAAAATGTACGCTGGATTGTAGTAAAAATTGACCGCGCATAATATGTAACATAATATTGCGATTTGCTTTTTGCAAATCTGCATTTTGTATGAAATAAATTGAATCATGTTTTGAGCGCACTTTGTTGAAGATACAGAATCTTTTATTCGTTCTTCATTTATGTTTGAACTACTGTAAGTTCAAGTACGTGGACTGAAAGTTTTTTTTAAATAGTGCTAAAGTGAAGTGATTGAAAATATGGATGACTACGTTCAAAACATGTTAACTGAATGGGAAATGGCGTATCTAATAAATTCCTTTAAAGGTAAGTACCAAATTTAAAATTTTTTAACTTGCAGCACGACGATAATTGTTATTTAATGTACAGTGGCTCATAAAAATGATCAAATAGTCATAATATTATACTATCAATTAAATTGTACTTTTTGAAGTGGAAATTTAAAATTTATTTTTATTTTCGAAATAACATAGTCACCAACAAACTTATTTACAATTAGTATAAAACTTATTGTAAACTTACGAAATCGCGTTTTCAATCAGTATGTAGCCTACCAATAATTTGAGCAGTTCACGGAGATTTTCTATAAAAAAAAAATTTTTACATCTAATAAGTGTGTAAAATAAATTTATAAACAACTTCCGAGGTACCTACTGAATCAGCAAAATTGCACGTGTACTAGATTTGTGTAGGTGTACCACAACATAGGACATGATATAACCTAATGTTCTTTTATTGAAATCGCTTTGCGAGCAAAATAGAAAATGTAATTGTTTGTTTCTTTTAAGTAAATTACCGATGCCTAAAAAATACAGAATAAATACTTTAATATTTATAGAAGACCTTCGGTATGTAAAAGTAATAAAAGTTATGAATACATTAAAAATTTAAATTAATATTTCTTAATTAAATCGTAATTAAGTATCTGCGATTAAATAACCTGAATCATTGATTACCCTCAATAGTGTGAACTGGCTAGATTTTTTTGTGTTCACATTAACGCGAGTCTACCGTATTTTCATTTGTATCTCAAAAACGGTTCAACAAAAGAGAAAAATGTATATGAACAAAACTGTAGGGAATAAAATTTACAAACAAGATGCAAATTTAATTGTTTATTTTGTTGTACTATTTCTGAGATGCAGATGAAAATATGTTTTGTATTTTACAGATTCTTTTTAATTAAATCACCGAAACTCCGGAAACAGTGCGACGAAATAGATATAGATAGAATTTGTATATAATCAAAATGAAGATATTGAAATTTTCAACAAAATTTGTCTAATAAATTTTTAAGTATAAGCGATTGTTATATGAGAAAACATGTCTTCAAAAGGTACAATTTACATTGCTAGCATAGGACTTATTTTTGTGAGCCACGTAGCACATTATGTATTATAATTTATAAAACGAGAGAATGAAAGTGTTAAATTACAAGTTTAACAGTTTTGGAAAATTCAATTTAAAAATTTTATGAAAATGTTGCATAACACCATCATTCGCTCAATTATGCGATGATTTATTATTAACTTTATTTTCAGAATAAGTGGCTCGAGATTTTCCGAATTCGCCAACGCGATAGAAAATTATTTTATAGGAGAAATACGTCAAACATATTACGTGCCTTATAGAAAAGGCCCAAATGGACCTCTAGCAGCAAGAGGTATCTTATTTGATAAATACAGTGAGTAACATAAAGTTTCGCCCACCCCATAAAATTACATAAATTGATCATTTATCATTGTTTTACTCAGTTATTTTGGAAAAAAATAGTGTTTTTTTTTAACTATATTGAAGAACCAACAATTATGATTACATAAAACACAAAATATTAGACAAAAATTGTTTATAATATTAAAATAATTGCGATTATTTTATTTAACTCGCAATTAATATGATTTCATAGTGTTACAAAATGTTTCGCCCACATAAGTAATTTTTATTGAAACAGCGTTCTTAGATGCTTGCACTTGCATTTTTTAACACGTATGATACATAACGATCAGTTGCATTCTTATACAGAACAGACGCAGGTTGTTAAGAAAAATAGGAGTTTTGGAAAAGCACCAATCACGGGTATTGACTGAGAAAACTTTGGGTATGTCCACCTAATTTAATATATTTTCTTGAAATATTTCTTATTGTGTATATTTTTAGATGCATCAGCTAGTAATGTAATTAATTTGGAAGAAATCCAATGGCTAAGGAATAATATAGAACCACTTCCCGAAGTCCTCGACAAATGGCAAAATACCTGTAATATTCGGTTGTCTGATACTGATTGTACCATAGCAGAATATTATAACAAGTATAACAGCCTACAATTACCAACTGGACATTTATTGGTAAATATGAACGAATTGTATGTAATATTTATAACAACTGTAAATTAACAAAACCTGGTCTTTCAGCTGGAAATAGATTTTCAATATAAATATACTAACAGTAGTAATCGGCTTTTGACTGAATGGCCAGCAATAGCAACTAAATTAGTTCGTTTTTCACAATCGATTAAAGACGCTGTAGTTCAAGCCTATTTAGCGGTTGATGAAAACCAAAAATTAATAACGGAAGGTATTGTGCTTATAGGTATCATAATATATCTCTTATTTTATATAATCAATTTTGTAGGTAAAATTGAAGTACTGGCATTACTATTATTGCCATTACTTCTTGGTACTGCATCCATTAAATCAAAAAAATCTGGACATCACTGGAGGCCCTCAAAAACTGAAG
The DNA here is from genome assembly GCA_947369205.1 of Cantharis rufa. Classification (NCBI taxonomy): domain Eukaryota; kingdom Metazoa; phylum Arthropoda; class Insecta; order Coleoptera; family Cantharidae; genus Cantharis; species Cantharis rufa. The sequence goes on from OX376303.1 coordinate 94,707,464, forward strand.
TCCAAAAAGGTTTTCTGCTTCATTTGCAGGTAGTTTTATGACTGCATAAATAGAAATAGTGTCTTACGAGGTAATATGAATTTCAGACAGCGGCCGAATTGGAACCAGAGTTGGAACAACGAATTTTTATTTTAATTTAATAATTAATAATTGTTTAATGAAATAATTATTTAATTTAGTTTTAATTAATTATATGTTATGATTTTACATTTTAGTTATTAGTATATGTAGATGATTTTTTACTCGATAATTTCTTATTTAAAAATTGTAATAATATACTTGTATGCACGCAGAAAAAGGTTGTTGTTATATTTACATTTTTCATGTAGTAAAATAATTGTTGTCAAACGAACCACAATTGTAGTGAAATAAAATGCACCCCTCATGCAGTTTATACTACATCAGCTGTAAAATGCACCTATGCATTGTCGTAAGATGCCTGTAGTTAACTTTACAATTTTGTTGTACTTTTAACGCAAGAGTGTGTTGCTTTAACACTCAAAATAGTGTTGATTTTAGTGTAACAATAAGATGAGTAAAAAGTACGCTGGATTGTAGTAAAAATTGACCCCGCATAATATGTAACATAATATTGCGATTTGCTTATTTTGCAAATCTGCTATTTGTATTAAATAATTGAATCATGCTTTGTAAAATGTACGCTGGATTGTAGTAAAAATTGACCGCGCATAATATGTAACATAATATTGCGATTTGCTTTTTGCAAATCTGCATTTTGTATGAAATAAATTGAATCATGTTTTGAGCGCACTTTGTTGAAGATACAGAATCTTTTATTCGTTCTTCATTTATGTTTGAACTACTGTAAGTTCAAGTACGTGGACTGAAAGTTTTTTTTAAATAGTGCTAAAGTGAAGTGATTGAAAATATGGATGACTACGTTCAAAACATGTTAACTGAATGGGAAATGGCGTATCTAATAAATTCCTTTAAAGGTAAGTACCAAATTTAAAATTTTTTAACTTGCAGCACGACGATAATTGTTATTTAATGTACAGTGGCTCATAAAAATGATCAAATAGTCATAATATTATACTATCAATTAAATTGTACTTTTTGAAGATTTTTTTCTCTTTTTCTCTTAAAATGAATGTTAACGTATCTTGTTCTAAGAAAAATATTATTCATACCGTTGCAACAAAACATCAACTTAAATTAAGTCATTTCCTTCAAAGCAATTATTATTTGAACGCAAAAAAGTTTATATTTGGCCCAATTTCTGAAGTACACTGGGATCAATACCCTTTATGTAAATCTATAAAAGATAGTTTTATGTGCACCAAATGGGTTCAGGTTAATGGTATCGAATATAAACGTGGTACAGTGTTACTAATTGAAAATGATGAACTTTGTCTTCCAAATTTTGGTAGAATAGACGACATTTTAATTAATGAAAATGATATCACTTTTTTATTTTGTTACTTAGAAAGTTCTAGCTTTAACGAACATTATTGTTCTTACGAAGTAAGATTTGAAGAAGAAAAAAAAAATAAAATGCAATCATTTTCTGAATTGCCCAATAAAACACCCTGTATGCTGATTCAAAAGGGTGTTACATTTTATGTTCAACCCAGGTTTCTAATTTAGATAGGCTTACAGGAGTTGTAATTTACATTTTAGGTTATGTGCTAATATATTTTTTTACAAAATAATATTGTAATATTTTTTTTATTTTTTTATTTTAATTTAATAATTAATAATTGTTTAATGAAATAATTATTTAATTTAGTTTTAATTAATTATATGTTATGATTTTACATTTTAGTTATTACTATATGTAGATGATTTTTTACTCGATAATTTCTTATTTAAAAATTGTAATAATATACTTGTATGTGTTTTATCTGTTTAACGTCTTTCGTTTTATTTTTATTTTTTTTATATTGAATTATTTCTTTTAATAGTACTAGTATATGTATCTATGTATTTATATTGTATCATATTATTATTAGATTTAAAATGTTATTCTAATGTAAATAAACAACTTATTTTAACTATGTTTTCACTGCATATTAAAATCTTATCAGTATCCTACCTATTCCTTATTATCTATAATAATTATTACAAATGACAGTATGTTTTACTTATCTTTAATTTTATTAAATTAAAAACCAATTTATTAATTTCAGTTTAAAAAAAATTTATGTACTTCTAAAATGTATAGCTTATCCATCAAAATAGGTTTAGAGGTACAGTAATTTTTTTTAAACTGAAATTAATGAAGTGGTTTTAATTTAATAAAATTAAAAATAAGTTTAACATACGTCATTTGTAGTAAAACCTACACAATAATTGTAGTAGTTTTAATTAATTCATAATGCAAAACTAGCAGCATCAATAAGTAAAAAAAGCAGCAACTTTGTAGTACAATTTACTTTACATGTTGTTAATATTACTCAACAATGTTGTACAAGTTACAATAGCACAAAGAGTGAATTATACTGAATTGTGGTAATATTTACTACACAGAAAACGTAGAGTCAACTATAACTACAGGTGTTAAAACAACATCGCTATTAGTACTATGTACTTTAGCATAAGTCATTATAACCACAAAAAATGAAGTACTTTATATCACAATGTTGTTAGAAATTAACAACAATTGTAGTAAGATGTACTACAGTAATTTTACAACAATTGACTTGTAAATTTTACTCGTCTTTGGTGTTGTCACTATATTTACACCTGATTGTAGTAGATTTTATTGCAATTGTAGTTACATTAACTACATTTTTTTTTCCGTGTGTGTTTTATCTGTTTAACGTCTTTCGTTTTATTTTTATTTTTTTTATATTGAATTATTTCTTTTAATAGTACTAGTATATGTATCTATGTATTTATATTGTATCATATTATTATTAGATTTAAAATGTTATTCTAATGTAAATAAACAACTTATTTTAACTATGTTTTCACTGCATATTAAAATCTTATCAGTATCCTACCTATTCCTTATTATCTATAATAATTATTACAAATGACAGTATGTTTTACTTATCTTTAATTTTATTAAATTAAAAACCAATTTATTAATTTCAGTTTAAAAAAAATTAATGTACTTCTAAAATGTATAGCTTATCCATCAAAATAGGTTTAGAGGTACAGTAATTTTTTTTAAACTGAAATTAATGAAGTGGTTTTAATTTAATAAAATTAAAAATAAGTTTAACATACGTCATTTGTAGTAAAACCTACACAATAATTGTAGTAGTTTTAATTAATTCATAATGCAAAACTAGCAGCATCAATAAGTAAAAAAAGCAGCAACTTTGTAGTACAATTTACTTTACATGTTGTTAATATTACTCAACAATGTTGTACAAGTTACAATAGCACAAAGAGTGAATTATACTGAATTGTGGTAATATTTACTACACAGAAAACGTAGAGTCAACTATAACTACAGGTGTTAAAACAACATTGCTATTAGTACTATGTACTTTAGCATAAGTCATTATAACCACAAAAAATGAAGTACTTTATATCACAATGTTGTTAGAAATTAACAACAATTGTAGTAAGATGTACTACAGTAATTTTACAACAATTGACTTGTAAATTTTACTCGTCTTTGGTGTTGTCACTATATTTACACCTGATTGTAGTAGATTTTATTGCAATTGTAGTTACATTAACTACATTTTTTTTTCCGTGTGGAACGCAAAATTCTAAGTGATTACTCCTTTGGAGGTATCCCACACCCTCTCCTACTCCTTTCGGTTTTAGAACTTAAAGATTTGTCAAGTTGTAACCAAACAAAATATATTTTTGGTTACACTCTAAAGCAGACGTCGGCAGCCTATGACCCGCGAGTCACCAAGTGACCCATTTGATAATTTCAAGTGACCCACTTGAGTTCCACAAATAAACTACAAAATATAAAAATAAGTTATAATTGTGTTTATTTCAAGATGTGTGGACTGAAAGTATGAATGTATGAAAATAGTGACAAAATGGAAATACCCATAGACCCAAACTGTCTCTTAATGGTCACATTTTGGTTGATTTTGACCCGCAGCCACAAAAGGTTGCCGACGCCTGCTCTTTAACTGAAGTCCTCTTGCTTAAAATTACAAATACTTGTGTTTATGTATATTTTAAAATATATTTAACAGTTCAAATGACTTTTTTATAAAATATTATAAATAGCATAAAATATCTCAATATTGGTAATTTTAAAGTACCATTCTCATCCAATTAACGCTACGTAAAATAAAAGGGCCATAAACGTTACTTTAAGGTTATTGTGCTTCCTATTATTGCATTGATAGAATTAATAGACATAAGTTGAACCAAGTAAACCACATTATTTATTATGTTGAACCCACACATAAGTTTCAATGTACGTTAACTTCTCTTAATTATGTTGATACGCTATTTTACGTAGCGTTAATTGAATGGAAACGGCCCTTAAGTTGTGGAAGCAAAATACGTGGTTCTAATGATTTAACTGGTCATTTCGCTTAAAATCAGACATTGTTAAAAATTAAATCTAAAATATTACTTTGCATGTTCTAAGATGGTATTACTTGAAATAATAATTTCAATATCAAGCATTACTTAACTTTCGAACTTCGTAGTAATATTTATCATGACATTGATGCATCATGTCATTGTTGTGAACGCGTTGCTATGTACTAAAATAGGAAATGCATTTTTATAGCATAAAGAGAATTCTCTTTAGTGTAGCATATAATACTATAATATTATTATTGCACAAATTTGGTTTTAAGATAATCAGAAATTATTTTTGTTGACATGTAGGAAACTGTGCCTGTGCCAACCAAAATTTTTCTATTAGGAAAAACTAGTTTTAACCCCACGATTGCCCAAATCATGTTCATTTTTAGTTTTTCTTACATAACACAGTTTTTCCAAAAGTAGAATCTAATCATTTTTCTTAAATGTTAAAAATTAATCATCAAAATGCGGTTGGCGCCCAATATGATTCTGATATCAATTTTAAATATCTCGAATCCAAAATGCAAAATAGATAGGTATCATTTTTCCCAAATATCTCCGCAATGTTAAGACACTTTAGGAATGAACTGTTCGAAGTTGTTATCTTCTTCAAATTCAATATAATTCAATGATGTGGTACCAAAAAAACACATTCCTATGCCGTGGATAACTAGAATGCTTAACCAGGTCACGCGTAACCACGCAGAAATATTATTTGCAGATCAAGCTTCCCAAGAACGTGTTCCGCAAACGTCATTCAAGATAGTAATTTAAGAAATTAAAAAAACATATGAGTAATTAGTACAAAATCAAAAATATTCGAAAAATGCGGGCACGAAGATGTTCTCACGAATTGCACACCCTAAATGACCTCCGAAAGAAAATGTATCATAGGTAGGTACCTATACGGGTATTTTTCTTTTAATTCAACTTTAATTATCCTTCCTCGGAACTAACATTACGAAAAAATTTATTGTTTTATATGGAAGCAGGTGTAGACGGAGTACACCTTTTGCAGCGCATTTATGGATTTAGTTTTTGTCATAAAATGGACCTAGTTTGGAAATCGTAAATTAAAAGGCGAAAAGGTATGGGTAGTAAAAAACCAACAAGGTCGATAAATAGTTTGAATAACTAAAATTAATGAACTAATGTAATATGTAAGCTTTGCGGGAGTTTACACGCCTTCTAGTTAATCAAGTTACCAACTTAACAATTTTCCCACAATCGATTGAAATATCCCTAACCCAAATTAGCCTTCTTTTAATTATACACATTTATCACATTTATTAAACATAAACAAGTTCTTCTAATTAGACATCGGAAAAAGTAAATACCTAAGTTAAAAATTAATATAGATTTGACAAGTCACAATTTTTCGGTTTAATTAACCGAGTTTTTTATGGGTTTCGGGTCTTGAAAATAAAGACATTAGGTAGTGGTAATTTATATTGACAAATCAGGTGTTACTGTTGCCACTACAAATCTCGAATACAAATGTTACACAAAGGTTCATTTGCAATTCGAAAGATCATATCCAAGAAGCCGAAGTTCTAGACAAGTTTTTACTGTTAAAACATTGTCGTAATTTTTAACAGGTCGTTTCTCTCCTGTAAAAACGAGTATGGGTTATTTATTATGACGTCGCCGAGACTCTAAATTTAATGCTCCAAAAGGATACCGTCGTAAAGTAAAAACACGTATTAATTGTTTAATTAGAACATTATTTAATGTAAAGGTGTTTGGCTTATAAATCAATATAATATCGAAGATAGAAAGCTATAGAACTTTAATCGTCACAATATTTTAATATCACTTTTTACAAGCCAAAACGTGTTCCTTATCTATCGATTACATTTGTTTCAAATTATAAATGCTAATTTTATTAATAAGTAACGTTTTAATTTTCAAGGCTTTATGAGCCTTAATTTACATTATATACACATTTATAATGTTACGGGAGATAATGAGTTATTGCAAACTAAATATTCTACCAATTTTTTTTTTTTTATTTCTCTCCATCGAAAGGTGTAAATTTTCGAAAGCTCACTCCGATAATTTGAATATAAAATTAGACATATCTCATCAATCATTCTATCGAAACTTGAAATCTCACTTTAAACGATGTCGTTTCTCTATTTGTTTTAAATATTTGATGATAAATATGTTAAATTACACTGATTAATTCTTCATGTTATTATCGACTACTGGAAAATTGCATATTTTACTGGTGAAAAATTATCAGCAAATATAATAAACAATATATCTGCCACGTAATAATGATAATTATCAGGATTTATTATAATATTTTCTCGAGCACCGTATAATTTTCTTCTCAGATATATCAGATTCAAAAACGTCCATCCAAATGAAGCTTCGTTTTAGAAAATCATCAAAAACGCATTGGACGCCCTTAAACACGTTTTATTGTAATTAAAAAAGCATAAATTTTTAAATTCTGATTTTTTTTTAATTTGTAAGTTACAAAGTTGCAAATTACTCGAAACTCAAAAGTAGCAATTTCGAGTTCAATAATTAAAAAAGAATAAAATATTCAATGTCGTTTAGGAGAAATATTGTTAAATTCGAAAAGTTACTGTGGAGAAGTTGATTCCAAGTTCGTTAGACCTGATTTAACGTAGAAAGGAACGGGTGGAGTTGGGCGTTACAAAATAAGTCATGATCTAACTATTTTTGTTTTTAGTTTAATATAGAAAATGACTTTCTGTAAGTTTTCGAGCCGACTGACTATTTAACTTTGTTTGCGGTTGTAAACTTTATTACCACGTTATTTTCGAACACAAAATAATAATTAAACTACTTAACCAATTTTTAAAAACTTTACGTAGGTCAAGTTGATACAATTACACCACAAATATCTTAATCGATTTTAAATTGACGCGGTCGTCACACAGCGACATCTTCAGGCTGGCCAAATTGAGTGGCGAATAAATTTTCAAATAATTAAAATTAATTTGGATACATACAGTTATGCTTGTTTATCGAACAAGGGTTACATTATAGCCCAGTAACAAAACACGCGTCGAAAGCTCGTTAGTAGATCAGGTCGAATGTCAAAGGTTTCCACTTCCCTATAATTACGTGGACTCTCTGCGGCGAATAGCGCATGAAACAAAATTTTCCCTTATGAAAGAACAATCTTTTCCAATTTTTTTTTTTATTTTTTTTTTTCAAGTAATCTTTAGAACGCAAAAGTTCAATCTTGCTGAAAATGAAGTTCCTGAAAAAGCTTCCTTGAAGATATCGTTAATTAGCAGGAAGGATGCCCACATGAAGATGAAAATGAGGGGGCCGACCCAATTTCAGAAACATAACTTATACAGCGCACGAATAACAATTTAAGTTGTGTCTCGTTCTCGATAGCTTTTTTCAATGTCAATTTTAAAATATAAATTTGTAATTTGTTCAGTGTTCCAAATCTATAGAAGATCCGATGAGTACAAAGTAACCTTCACTACTTGTAACATAAATAAATACAATGGTTATCTTTATCTTGCAGTTACAGTTAACCAGATACTCCCTGACTTGAAATCCTGTTTCCACTACTCTAATGCATGCTGATCCTTGAACGAAGGCTTTTGATTTTTCTGAATTATATTTTTACAAATTTCACGATTAATTTTAAGCTGAAATTGATTATACATTTGGTTGCCCGCTTTGTTCTTAAATAAATATTTTAGATATTTAACCGATAACCAATATTCAGACACAAAAATTCTGCTAGGAGTCTATAGGTCAACACAATTATTTTTAGCCTACAATATTATTTTGATTCCGAGATATAAACATTTAAAGTTTCCATATATCAAAACGCGCAAACCAGGTGCAAACGCTAGTACTTGTGTAAGAAACACCATCATAACGCAACAAAAGAAAAATCTTCTATTCGGCCATGATAGTGCATATTTATGATTTATCATTGAATGGAAAATACAAATACCTGACTTATCAAATCACAGGTATTATCAGAAATAGTGACAATGTCGCGTTGGTATTAACTGTGTTAAGCAAATATTATGTCAAATTTTTAGGTTAGGTTTACCTCGATCGCTTATTCTTGTCAAAAACAATTATTGTCAACTTGTCAAAAACGCACAATGTTTTATAGATAATTCAATTTATTTTGTAAATAAGGCAGATAGTAACTGTTGTTTAAAACTGACACAAAAGACGTAAGGGCTTCGGGGTTTCAGTAAAACAAAACTTAAAGATACATTTAAAATAATCATTAAAAAAAAACAATTTATTTAACTGCTTTTTGTTTATACCTGAACATAGAGAAAATCAATCTATTGAAGATTCCTGCTTCGCATTTTAATAAAAAAAATTGTTTTTCGATTCCGAAGATACCAAACAATAAATTCATATTTTTTTCTTTAATATTTGCTAAAATAAAAAATCAAGTTGCCTTGAGAAAAACAATTCATTACGAATTTATTTTTATCTGTCAAAATTATTTATTGGCGATTGTTTTTCACAATGCGGTTAAGTTTTTAAAATAATTGATTTATTTATATACATTTCTAATAAAACTTAAACGGAAAAATGTCAAGCGTCGGGTACTCGACATGGAAAAAATTTAGATATTTTTATTCTCTCCCCCCAAAAATAATGACTTAAAAATTGAATTTTATTCAGGATTATATAATTCATAAACAGTTATTTTGACCAAATTACCTAAAAACCTTGCCGTTGCAAAGCTTTCTTTGACGGTAGCATGACTTGACACGGTTATGTATTTTTTAGCTTAAAAAGAAGTTAATAAGCATACAAATTCGGAGATCTACATGGCACCCTCGTAAATTTTACGTATGGGTATGGAATACCCTCCCCTCCAGTGCACCAGAGATTGTGCTCAAAAAAGTGATATTGAATTTATAAGTTCCAAACCGGAAATCTAATTTCTAAAAATTTAAGAATTCTGATTTGAAATTCAATAACATATTTTCTTTTTTTGAACACAATTACCCATGTGCTGGGGGGTATTCCATACCCCCCAGACCCCCCGTTTTGATAAGGCAGTGTTCAGAAAGGAAACTGTATTTTTGAGCTTATGTCAAACCAAAAATTTAACTTTTTGTCTATTTCTATTCTATTTTCTATTCTTTATTATTAAGAATATAGGTAATATACTTAGAAATCTATTGTTTTAATTCGGGAATAATTCCCAATGCAATTTCTATGACCGCTACTCCAAACGCCACTTTTTAGACATTGGACCGTTTTCTACCAAGGTACAGAAATATTACCAACCTAAAATTATGTTTTTTTAACCTAAAAATGTAGTTGACAGTTGGGAATAAATCTGAAACATTACCAACTTAAATTACTAAATCTAGTTGATGATTAAATAATCATATCACCTTACTTTTGTTTCGTTTTATAAAATAATGGTAGCTTTTCAAATTATTTTTTGTTATTATTCGCATTTGCAAACCTTGCTAGACAAGAAAAGTTAATCTTTCCATCCTAGTAAAACAATATACAATTTTTTTAAAAGTCAAAAAACTCAGTTTGACATTCAATTGTCACACTTCAATATTTTTTAAGCAACAATTTAGTTCGAGTTTAGTGCCCACGACAAAACTTATTAGAATAATTTATTATTAGTGTATATTATATACAACGCCATCTTTTTCCGTACGTAACGCACCGCTGATTGGATCATTTTAAGATACCAACCTAAAAAATTCAAAAATTATGGAAGAGTGGTGCATCAATCTCATCCTACTATAAAGAATTTCTTGCCCAACTGCAAAATATGAATACAACGGATGTATTTTAATTTTTCTAAGTCTTACATCAGGTTGGAATTTAGCTGTAATCAAGTTATAATTGCAAGGTGGTTATAATTTGAGTTGGGCTTCATAAGAGGTTTAATTTCCAAAATTTCCTTGGGCGATAGGCATAAATATTACAAAAAAATTTTTAAAGAATTTGTATTGTTTGGTATATTTTAATATTCCAAAGGCATTAAATTGACTAATTGACTAATTAGCTATCCTCAAACATATTAATCAATGACACGAAGTGAATTAAATTTGTGTTTTAATAGTTTCTGAAATCTATTATCAAATTAAGAGCATATAACTAATTGTATGTTTAAATAGCAATTTTATGCAAATTAAAGATTATTTTTGTGTTTTTCTTTAACAAGAACTTAATAAATCTTGAAATCTCATTTTAATTTTTACATAAGCAAGTAGTACTGAAACGTGTAAAACGGTATTAATAGTGCGTCACGAGATAAAAAATTCAAACGAGTTTTCTAAGTCTAACGTAAACAAAAACCCTATGTAAAAGAAGGGCGTTAATTTTATCATTTTTCACTCTACATAATTTATAATTTAAGGTCAAACTGGTAGACGTCGTTTCGTATCGATTTGATATAATTTATGAAATACGTGGAACAAGTACAAGTTTCCTCTCAATATAATACACACATAAAATTGAAATAAATGCGTAAAGAGGGACGAACCAAATATATCACGCGTCCCTAGAGTATTAATTAATTATTAATTGTAGTTTTTGTGTTACACTTATCAAGTTTAAGTTTAGGCTAAAACATTTTAATTTAGCATTGGATAAAAAAATATTACATATTCCGGGGTGATACTCGTAGAAAATCGCGATTAACTCCACGTTAATTGACTACTACACTAACTGGGTCTTCATGGTTCATAAATCGTGCTCCTAATTAGTGTACACAGTCAGCCACAAAAGTTGCCGCGACTTTGCAATAAAAATTACCACTTCTATAATCTTACAGTAACGACTAATTGGAACAAATTTTTTAAAAATTCGAGCATATTTACGCAAGAATTTATTAGATTTTATAAAAACGCGCTCCGCGGGTTATTTATTAATCCATGAAATATAATTAATTAGCATGTAAATAGTGTAGAGGCAGATAGAGAAGATATAAAAAGAATATAAAGAAAGTAATAATAAAACTGCAAAACATTAATGTGCATGCTATTGTTATTATAGCTCTAATAATAACTTGACTAATATAAAAATACATTGATGTGCATGCAAAAAATCAATTGCGGTACCGGTTGATTATATATTTAAATTAATTTCATATTACACGTTGTAATTGTTAATTAATTAGTTTCATAATTTCTCATTTTAATACTCGTTTGTATCTCTATTATACTTTTAATCTGATAGTAAAAATGCATTATTAATATTACATAGTTTTGGTTCCGCCAAAACCTGGGAGCCACCCGACTTCTTGGATCGAATGATCTGTCGTAACCTATATGAGCAGCAAGGTGCGTTGAAAAAGTTGACGCGTCTTAATTACGGGTCTTTTGAAGTATAAAAATTTTTTGACTACGACAGATATAAAAAAAGAAAATAAAATTACAAAATATAGTTTTTTTTATTATCTTGGCTACTGTTCTTGCAATCATTAATCCAGGTGGCTGTAAATTATAAAATGTAGTAGGCCATACGAGGTATTAATAATCATAAAGAATAGAATGCCAAGTTCCATGTCTTGAAACATCTTGGTAAGCTAGAGTTAACGCAATTTTGAATTTCATGCTCGTAATTATAAATTGAATTTATAATGTTAATTTACGGTAATTTTTTATAAAAGTATCTGCTGTTTTGTAGATTTCCGCCTTTCAAGCAAAATCGATCTTTTGCCAAAATACCAACTGAAAACATGGCGATGATAAATTTAAATATTTTACGATTAAATAATGCACCTGTAACCTCGTTCTCATTTAAAATCAATAAAAAGGCGAGAATTCCTAATGTGCACGTAAAAGGTAATAAACTGACAGGGACTTTCTCAAGCATATAATGTAAGATAACACACATAATATGAGGCATAGTCAAATCAAACTGGAACAAAACCTCATTTTCTAGATGTAACTTGTTTATATCTTATAAACCATTTCCAGAACGCAAAATAAATAATATTAAAAAAGAAACCACTTCTGTGTGATTAATTATGACATAATAACTTTTTATGGTTATCAATTTTTAATATACCTACTCCACTGTCTTGTGATAAGGTTATTTTAAAAAAATTTAAATTATAATTCAATCAACAACAGGAAACACGTCGTAAAATCGCATCTTTATTGTTTAACTTTATATATTTCTTTAATTATTTCATGTTTTACGGTCGGATGGATGTTCAAAACTTAATTTATTTCCTTCAATTCATAAATTTAATGAAGACGAAGAAGAATTCACCACAGAAGCTTTGCATGTGCTAAATTAGAAACCATATTCGATACGGTTCGCATATCGCCAAGTCGAAATGATGAGAAATCCACGACGAAGGTAGTTTGCCAAAGGTCTCGGTCCCAATGAAATGGACCAACCGCATCGTAAAAACCGCACTAACAACCATTGTCAATATCTCCAAGTGAGATTTCAAATTCGGTTAATCAAAATCGTATTAACATGCTAGAAAAAACTTGCCTTGGGGTTCATTCCAATTCGCCAATCTGGACCACCAAACAACTAACTACTTTCTCTAAACTTTTTTTTATTTTTCGAAAACAAACAATTTTGAAAGCAACAAGCAACTGTTTTTTAGTGCAGAAAATACTTTATGCGGTAGTTGATTATTTTTAATCCAGAATCATAAAAACGCAGTTAAGTCGATAATAAATGTCAAAATTGCCTGGAGAAAAAATATTGATAAAACTAGTATTATAATGTTATGGTAGGTAACAAGATATATTTCGTGTTCAGAAGCATTTTGTTGTGTAATTTATGTGTAATAAATTTTTTTATTTTTAAATGCGATAAATCATATTTATTAAATGTTAATTCCAAATTAATAATTATACTTAAGATAGTAAACTGCAGTTATAGTATTTCTATAATTAATCTAATAGTAATGTATTTCAATAGTTAATGCAGAATATTGACCATAATTTTTTCATTAAAAAAATAATATCTGATGTTGGTGGATTTATATATTATGTAGGGATCCTATTTTTAACTTGGAAATAAATAAAATTTATTATTATGCGGGTACAAGGCTAGAAGTTATGTATACTATGTTGAAAATTTCAAACAATGCTATTGTAAATACTTCACAATATCTACATTTTTTGTAAATTTTCTGGGGGGTTCACAACACAATAATTCTCCTCGATAGATGTATCTGTAAAGGTTAACCGGTTAATCATATCACTTTTTCAAATTTTTCAAATCTTAAATTTTCAACTTTTATAGCTGCCATGTACTTTATATAGGTTTTTATTGAAACCTCAGTCAAAATACTCTGTGATTATACAAATCATCCCAATTACCAAGAGATTTGTGGTATTCTACGTTAATCTATTATATTGTTTCCGTATGATTTGATTATTTAATAACAATATTAGGAATTGCATTTTCAATAATGAAAACATTGCGATTTTCTTTATCTATCAATGGCTCAATTTGCTCAAAAACGCAAAAATTTCAAAAATAAAACTATTTTATACGAAATAATATCAAAATGTTTGTATACTTTGGTTAAAAATTATATTTTTGAGTTTTTCTTTAAAAAGGAAATTGAAAGATAATTTAGTTCAATACATTTTTTTTTTCATCGCTTTACGGTAAAAATTACCCAAGTTACAGCTATTTATTGTATAAAAATTTTAATTATTAACTTTGCATTCTGAGGAAACAATAATTTATTAGCATTTTTAAAAGCTTTTAATAGACTATATGAAGTGGTAAATATTATTTTTATTAAAAATAAATTATTACTTGAAACAAACTATTTTTTTATGAAAAATTATGTCTTTCTTCGAATTTCTTAATAACAATCAACAAATAAAATGTCTCAAATTTAAGTTAATAAAGTTTAATAAAATAAAACTGTGTTCATTTAGTTAATTACAATTTTAGAAATAGCCGTTTGAAATTGTTAAAAATAATTAATTTAAAAAAAATGTTAATTTTTTTTAGAGTTGATATGATATGAAGTTGATATATTTTCTTAAAATATACTATTACTGTTTGTATAAACACAAAACGATTTTAAAATAGCATTTTTTTGAGGAATTTTGTAAATATTTTAAAAATCACGGATTTTAAAAAAAATTATTTTTAATTTCATGTGCTTCCTGTGATATAACTTTTCTGGACAAAGTTTCAGCTGGTTTTTACACCCAAAAAATACCTTAATTTCAACTGCAAATATTTATGTTTTCAGTTTTAATATCATAACAAAATGTCAGGGAGGATTAGCAACATTTTCAAAATAGTCCTTGATTGAAAGCAAAGGTTTAACAAATATCAAAAGTGAAGCAATGCCATTTATGGTCTGAATTTAGATGGGTGACTACATCAGGAACCCCGCTGGTGGCTGTCTTTTGTTGGGGGTTGAGGAGTCAAAAAAGCTCCTATCGGTCATCCTTTGTTTTATAATAAAATTTTGTTTCAATTGGGCAAAAAGTGACCCAAAAATTATCGATTCCTATTCAAAAAAAGAGGAAAACTCTTTCTTTGACACCATGACTCTTGAAAAGGTTTGTTAGGCAGATTATATCTTCATGGGTTACATTGCTCTCCAAAACTCTTATTTTGAAAAAATCAATTAGTTTGATAGGATGACGTAAAATTAAAATGTGTACAATTAGTGTAAGAATTTTTGGGTTATATTTAAATGAATGTATTTTTAAAAGTAATTGACCAATCGATTTCAAGTTTGTTGTAAATCGATCACTGAATTAAGTAGTTTCTAAAAAAAAATTGTCTGGTTCTTATTCGAATTCTAACGAAAAATTACGTTCCGTCGCTAAGAAAACCCCGCGACTGTGAGAAAAAAAATTCTGATTTAAATGCTATCCTTACAACCGGCTCTAACGTCTATTACTACATTTACTGAAAGTTATATAAAAACAATTTTGGAGTAAATTTAAATATATCTGAATTTCAGAATCAGAAACTGAAATGTTCTTTGAAGTGATAATGCAAAATTTCGACGTTCGACGATGATGTACATACATTATGTCAATCCAACTTACACTGAAAAAAGGAAACTGAAAAATTCTTCAAAATATTATGTTGTCTTTTGAAAGGATGTCTAATTTCTACTGAAATTTTGAAAATTTAAATAGAAACAAATGCTTTTGTGATAATATTTTCAAAAATAAAGCGCCGTCGTAGATTAGCGGTAAAGCATTGAGGTAATACTCTAATACTTTAATAACTAAGCTGAAGTGAACTGTAGGTTTCCTGTATCTGTAAGCAACTTTAAAGCGCTAACTTTCGACATATTGAAAGACATATTGAAAAAAAAGAAGTCAAAAATAAAGGTGAAATATTTATTTTTTTAATTCTTTTGAATATTTTTGTTTAAAAATCAAACAAAAAAAACTTTCCCCAATTAAAATTAATCAAATATTACAACCGGAATGACTTCTATTGCCTCCTTAAAATGCCAAGGATGCAAATTTTCTTACAATTTTTTTAAGTTTTTTGTAACGCATTGTTCAAAAACCGTACGTCACATAAATTTTAAATAAAATATCTTCTTATTAAATTTAAATTATTAAAACAATAACATATCCTACACACGAAATAAAAATAAACACAAAAACTGGGCCTACGCGTATTTCGTAAAACCTACATCACAACTACACGGAAAAAAACCTAATTTATTGTTTCTTAATTCCGTTGTACTCCATAAAAATTCTTTAAATTTCAAAAAGTTAACATACCTGTGTCTGCGTAAGACCTAAACTTGCTGCCAATTCTGCTCTTTCAGGAAGAGCTAGATACTGCGTTCTTTGAAACCGTCGATTTAATTGTTGTAACTGAAGACTGGAATATATCGTTCGCGGTTTTCGCATTTTCTTTCCTTTACTACCACCCGACGGTCGATCCAAAGATAAACATTTATCTACAAAAAAATAGATACATATAACACACAATTCCAAATAATATTTGGTAAAATTCTAAACCAAATCGATCGTTTCGACTACCCCGACGCCGCGGTATGTAATTTAAAATTATACAAGAAATATATTATGCTAACCTTGCCATATATGTCAAACGATATGGTTTTGTAATTTGTGAGCATCAAAATTTCATTTTCTTTTTTTTAAGTATAATTTCCAGTCTATTTACATTTTTAAATTTTGCGTTTTATTACAGTCCAAACTTATCCAATTCCTGTTTTTCCATCAGTTTCACGTCGAAATGGAAAAAATAAAATTTTACTTTTGGAAAAACTAAAAACGAGAGACATCTTGCTATACATATAAATTAATCATGTAATTCCCCCTATTGGATGATTTACTTTTTCAATTGGAAGCCGCGACATGTAATTATTCGGTCATGTATGTAAACTTAACAGTACTAACGCTTGACGTCATTTCGAGGTAGGGTAGCCATAATTTCATACCATGAAAACAGCCATCATGATAAAATACGTGTCAACTAAATATATTCCAAAATTTAATAATACGAGTAGGCAAACCAAACAGAATTTTGTTTAAATAAATAGAAATAATTTGCCAACATAAAACACCTGTTTAGGCTTCAAATTTAATATTATGTACTCGTACCTCGTTTTTACTTGTTATCAAACAATTTTATTTTTTAATTGGGCGCTATCAATTTGCAATAATGATTACGAAATAAGTTCATGACGGCTAATTGACTAATTATAAATTTCAAAAGTCAAATTACGGCAAATGAAATTAGTAAATGAGCTTCAGTTCTATTAATTAATTTTAATCGCTCGGTTAACAAGAATTTAAAAAATAAAATTGAGATTTTATTTTATTTATTTTAAAAATGAAATTTTAAAATTTATAAGCACAGACCTTGGGGGTTATTAATAAAAAATACATAAAGTATTTTATTATTAAGTGTAAACATCGCAATTATATTATACAAGAATGTTAGAGTTATGGGTAGTTTACATAATTAATTTGTTCTTAAAAAAAGGTCACAACCGTATGACAATAAAAAATTTTAGTAATAAAACAACAATTTTGAGTTATAAAATTATTTTACAATAACAATAAAAGCTACTGCTTGAATAAAATTTAAATATCAGAAGTATCTGTCAATCGCGAATACGAGTAGGATATTCATACTTACATATCTATTATCTAGGATTGTATTTCGGAAGCACAAAATATTTATATGGTACTCTATTTGACTATGGCACCCGAGTTTCAAATTTTCAATAAATTATCTTTCTTGTTAATAATTCAAATTTACATTAAATATTTCAATACATATTTTTAGATTGTGGGTACATAGCTGCGTGCCATACATCGAAATATATTGGCAAATGTGCAACCAAATGTTGCTTTTTATGTTTTTTATTACTAAATCTCTTTGTAACAATTGAGTTTTTGATTTTTGAAGTAAAGCAAAAATTAGACGCAATTTTTTCCATTTGAAGATATAATTTAGAGAAAAAAACGTTAATGTTACCAATTGTATGCTATTGATTATGTGATGCTTTTTAGTATAGAAATAAAAAAATTCAATTTTATTAAACGAACAAATAAAATATAATAAAATAAAAAAATTATGGTTGATGTAAAGATTAGTGAGGTTTTTCATATTGTAATTTACTTCTAAGTTAATTCCAAATCCAGTGTTACTAATTCAAAACGCAAAGAGCAAATTATCCTGACATTACGGTGATGAGAAATTACTAGCAACGGATCTAAAATAAATTGGATTATGTTTTATTATTCACTGAATTGTATAAAACATTGATAAGATCTTTTTCATATAAAATTGAATGGCCATATTATAGGTGTTTAGTATAAGGTGTTGATAGATCTCTATCTGGAGACAATTATCCAAACTAACTACAATTATAATCAGTGCTGTATAGGTAGTTAGATAATTTGGTTAATTACTTATAATAAAGGAATTAATTGTCTTGACTTTCGGTCGATTTCGGTTTCGTTTTGGGTTCACTTTTTGTGGGGGCACACAACAAGTTGATGATTTTTTTATAACTGTTGAGTCTTTTTAATTACGTGTTGCAGAACTTCCTAACCGTGATATACCACTTGACTAATTGAGCAATTACGACAAAATCAATTAATTTACTTGCAAGTGTATCATCCATAATCTATTAGATGTTTCTGTTTCTTGCTAATAAACATGTGAGGTATATTAGCGTGAGAGAAACATCAATTTTAAAAGAGTCGTCTATATTGGTAGTCTGCAAGACTAGACACTTGTAAATAAAATATTGAACTTTTATAGACATGCTCACGGGAAACATATTAATCGAGGTTGTTCGTCGCATCCATGCTCCTACGGTCTCCAACAGATCATTACAATTTTTCTTCTTATGCTTCCTAACAGTACATGTTACCTATAGGAAATATTTAGAAGGAAGTAAGCTATCAGAGATCAGACCACTTAGTTTCTCATCAATTCCAGTATCTGATTTTGTACCGGTCAACCGTCTCAGACCACCGACCGAATGATAATTTGTTTAAAAAATGCTTCCAATTTTACATTACCGAAAGTTAAATTAACGATACCGACGCACAAAAGCTTAATGAAGGTTTAAATACAAAAGCAAAACGTCAAAGCATACAGCACAAGTTTTAATTGAGTAAAACATGTAAAATGGGAGTGTTAACAACCATCAAACGACTACATAAAATTGTTAAAAATGGTTTACATTGACGAAGTACTACGGTTAAAGCATGGTACATCATGTATGTTCTCAATTTAGGCGTTAATCAATACAACAACTTTTAACTGCAATATTGAACCAAAAAATTGTTTAAACTATGAAACTAATCCCAATTTCAAAAATATGTTTTTGTTTTTGAGAGAGAAATTTACAACATATTATATATTCTTCATATTGCATACATAGCTATTTCTGTGTAAAATTGGCAATCAAATATTTCGGATCTTTCCAAAGAAATACTAAGCTAATTCTTATGATATGCTTTTTTCCAAATTGCGATTTTGGTCAGATCAAAATGGAATAGAATGTCGACTTTTCAAAACTCATTTCAACTGATGGAAGGTAAGTTTTATCCTGATTATCTTCCAGATATCTGAACAAGTCTATTCTGCCGTCGTTAGGCTAAAAGTCATAACTGCAATTTACGTGAAATTAGCAATTTTTAATAGCCCAGCATGTGGTCAGCATATATTCGGGTAAAGAGCATAATATATTGTTATTTCAACATATTATAATACAACTTTTACTAAACCAATGTATGTATTGCATACATATTTTACTGCAATGCATGTAAGTTTTGGTAAGTCAAAAATTCGTATTTTTAACAAAAAGTTGCCATTTAAAAAATATACAAAACTTGAATTATCTCAGTATTTGCATATATCGAGAATTATTAAAATGAATCTATGCTCAATTTTCAACATAGTTTGCATTTAAAAACAGAAATTTTATTAAATATGCCAATTTTACAATTACAGTTTAAAAATTTCATTTTTATATTTGTTTTTCAGTTTTCCCAATCAATATTTTGAGAATTCCGTAATACAACTCAATTCCGCCGCTCATTCCAAAATTGAGCGTTCTCATATTACATAGTAGGTACTATATATGAATTTAATAAATATTTCTTGCAGTTCTACGATTAATATATTTGCAATATTAAAATTCAATATCTGGAAATTGAAAAATTTCATCCTTTGGTATATCAGAAAAAACCTGGATAATAATACCTTCATAATTTTACCCTTTTTTCTATCGCCCTACTATTCATAGGCAAAGGACCGATATAGTGAAATAACCCATTTATTTACTGATGATTAGGACGAAACTAAACGAAACGGTCAAACCTACGACATTAGCTTTTTGAAAACTTTTTTATTTATTTTTTTTTATATCTACTTATCGTTGAAGTTAACTTCAGCTTTTGTTCCTTTATTTCCAGAATTATATTACATATTTATCAATCCATATGTAATTTTCCCTCACTAAAAATAAGTCAAAAACTTGTATAATCTATAACCGGACCAGAGTAAACGTAGTTAAGTAAATAAAGTTTATTTGTTAGGTAAATCAATAAATAAGTTGCTTTTATAAATTAGTATAATATTTTAAAACGGTGTTTATTACGCTTAATGATGCGTTTTATTAGAAAATTTATTGGTTACATTAAACATCAATTTATTACAGTTGCACGATTTTTTCATAACTTTGAATATTCCAAAATTAAACATTTCGTAATATTGTACTCTCTCACTTATTACCTACACTCAAAAGATAAAGCCATATAATTTTTTTTTAAATATTTTTCTGCGTAGCCGTCGCTGATACTTTCTCTACTATATTCATAGTATCTCATGTTCTTATTTTTGACTTTCAAACACTTATTGACATAATTTCAACTCGATCTGCACTTTCTGTCCAATTTTCCCTTCGTAACCAAGACCCGATCCATCACATTTTTACTTAAATTTTTAAACTAAAAACTTTGTAGATTTGGTAAAACCAAAATTGGATAATTGGACTGTAATATCAACTTTAACCATAAATTGTATATCACGCCGCTCAGACTGGTTGTGGTCGCGCTGCACACGCCCAGAGCGGTCGGCTTGGTTTCGAATCCCGCTCGAGAAACTTTTCTTAAACTAACTTAGTAACTTATCGACTTACCGTCATCTTTGGGCGAAGGTGGACAATTTGCAGCGTAGGACCCTAAGTGATAACCACTATATGTGTTTTGATGCATAGGAGGAAAGGGATAAGCACCTAAAGCCCCTCGTGGACTAGGAAAACCCCCATCGTGATGAGGTCCCGACGGTCCTGTATGCGCATTTCCCGCCGGTGAATTAAAGGGGTGTTGATACGAAGTTCGCAAAGGACCATATCCGTGTTGTTGTAATTCGATGAAAGCGCTTTTCGAAACCGGGGTTGAATTACTACTGTCTTGGGGCGTCGGTGGACCGAGATGTGCATCGCCCGACATTGCTGGTGTTCCTGGTGGATCTTCGTTAGGGCCCCCAAATGGGGAACCCAGATCAGTAAAATTCAACGTCGTGAAGGGTTTATGATCCACTTTGAAATAATGGGGAGACGTCGTGACGAATTGTTTATACACTTTTAAAATAATAAAGTACTATCAATTAACTTGATAATACTCATTATGTTTCCAGTTATTATTTTGGAGAAAATATCACCACTCACAACTTTGGACCGTTATTACGGTTGAATTCGAAAAATAATCGACACGAAATTAAAACTTGACGAAACTGGAAACTGAAGCATATACACACTAAAAGATTTTCTTATGCAGCACTTGTATAATTTACGAAACACCAAATTAAACCAACACCGACGGAGTATGAAACAGGAACAGTTAATAAAACACTGCAAGATATATTATGTTCGATAAACAAACGGTAATCCTCAGGCATAAAATCCGAAACCAAGTCACTCGAAAAAGTCGAAACACAATTCGCGCACAATAAATTTAATAATAATTCTTGCCGCCAAAGTATTTAAATTAAAACGATTAATTTTATTAATCACCGCTTAATCAAACCACTCGAGTAATTTACCGCATTCAACATCGATAATATGTGTAATTCACACCGTAATTGCATAAAAACTACTCAAAGATTAACCCGAAACCAAATTACACCAAATTGAGTACATATGTCGTTTTTTTACGTCGAAAATTGCCTCTTAAGATCGCCCATCTACTTCCTACGAGTGTAGGGACTATAATGAACCATAATCATATAATAGTCGGCTTTGAGCTTAGTTGTGCATTTCTACCGATAGATCTCACTAGCCTTCAGCGGTGCATTTAACAGGCTCCGCCCGGGCTCCATTTCATTGGAAATTATTCCGATGTAGGTGGGGTTTGAACCAATCTATTCTCGCGGATTTTATGAATAAAGGCGGGTTTTTCGTACTCTAGAATTAAGTAGAAACAGGACCTTGTTCATTTTACGCCCTTTCAGACATACAGGCGCTTCACATTTAGGTTAGGTTAAGGTGTTGGTTTGTTATCATGGTGTTTATTGATATAATTTAATATACTATTGCACTTCGCAGTTTCGTGTTGGTCATTTTAGTGAGGCATTTTATTATTTAAACCTACCAATTTATTTGTTTATGATCTTATCAAGGCTCAACCGTGACGCTTAAATATTGATTCTTCGAATATCAGTGAACCATTATAGCTATATGTATCTTAAAGTGTAAATAAATAGTGATGGATGCATTTAATATATAAAATAAAAATGTTTAATTTATCGATGTGAGAATCTATACATATAACATTAAAATAAGTAAATAAGTGATATTGATCCTATATTATAGGTAGGTTGGATGACTATGTTATTGTAATCACTTGCTTATTATGGAATTATACTTAATCAGAATTAAAATTGTATTATTATATTAATTTTTAATTTTTGAAAAAATTATCACTATGTTGTTTGTAACATCAATAACTATTTCTTTTTTGAAAATATAACCGTCACTGTTATCATAAAATCTGAAACAACAAAAGATAAGTACTATTTGCATTGCCTATTTGAAATCAATTTTGTAAGCATGTGATTACAATAACCGCCGCCTGCTTATCTTGTAGATACCTAAAACCATCGCTTTCTTAATTTCGGCAATAACGCATAAATAATGTTCGCCTAATACTTTTAAATATTGTAATTTTGCTTACATTACGTCTTCAATAGCTATAATTGAATAAAACACAAATTAAAATTTTTACCAAATAAATTCATCAAATAAATATTAAATATATTTACCTAACAAAAGTGACATATTTTTCTCGGTGTGGCGGTATCTCTAATAAGAAGTAATTTATGATTAATTAAAATTAAAGTTGTGAATAAACTACTTATTTTTTACAAGTGTCAATATTCTGCAGTTGTATATTACTATTACCTTATTATGCGCATACTATGCATAGGTAAACCTAATACCTGTATGGCTCAAAACCCAAATTTTACAGTTATACATAATATGCACAACGGAAATTGATAAAAGTGCAGATTTACAGATTCTTCTACTGTACAGTAAAATCATTTTATAATTTGCTTATAGATTTAATTGGAGTCTCAGCCTCAACTTGGCTATAGTTGCATTTCTAGATATCAGTGCATTTCTAGCCAAGTTAGCACCCTACTAAAGTTCACAGTACCAATTGAAGAAAATATACCCAGTAACTAAAAGATTTTTAAAATAATAGAAGAAGATTAGACCTGACTTCCTTGAAGGTCAAGTTACTTTAATTTACAGTATAGTAAAATAAAAAGAACTAAAGAACAGTGAAAATTGGAATATAATACCCACATATGTAATTGTATGTATTATATTAAATAAAAATAAAAAGTTAAATATTTTCCAATTACTTTTAAGAATTCTAGATTTGGCCATAGCTTTGTTAGAGCTTTATTTCCAAGAAGTGAAGACCAACATAGAATTAATTACAGATCTACCTATATACCTACTAATAACATGTAATTGAAAAATCTTGATTTAAAAATTAATGAAAAAATCAAGGTCTATAAAATTTGTAGAATTGTTTAATGCAGTTTTTTAAAAGTTTATTTCAATGATTACTTATAAACTTTTGAAATAATGGTATATCAAAATATAAAAGCAACCTTTTGAAATGTTCCAGTCACAAAACTCCAATTTAATTCCAGAAATTTTCTTGCATAGTCGCAAATGCCACTTTAGTGAAACAAGTGTAGTGCAGATTAAAGAATTTTTTTCCAGAATACAATATTGTTCTTTTTTGTGGCTAGTTTGGTGCCATTACATTTTTTACTACCGCAACATCAAAAATAAGTTGATAATAGTAAAAACTGTACTCTGGTGGTTTTCTCTTAAAATGCAATGGCAACCCACCGAGAAGCATAGAACTACGAAATTGAGAAAGAAATACCATGAGAAATTAAAAATGACTTTATAATCTTTCAAATGTAATTTTTATGATATAGCTAAAGTGTAGAGAAGGTAAGTAACGAGGTAGACTTTTTCGCGAGCCGAAAAATTTAAAAGACATTTTGAAACACATACAAAACGATAATTTTTTAAAATGTAACAGCACAAAAATGAAAAGGGAGCTCGGGTACATTTATGAAGAGCCACAAATAATCCTTCAAAGAGCCGCATGTGACTCGCGAGCCGCAGGTTGGCTACCCCTGTTCTATAATAGAAATTGGATTTAACCAGAACTATTTTATCTAACGATATTTTTAATTAATAATAAACAATAATTATTAACCTATTTTTTCTTAGCATACAATACCTACTATTTTACACCTTGCATCGAAAAATGAAAAAAAAAAATTAAATCAAAAAAATTCAAAAATTTTGAAAATAAGTATACCTGGATAACCTCGACTCGAAATCAATTTTGTAATATTTTTTCAAGGTCATTCGAGCTTTAAAATCATCTTGAAAATAAAACTGTTAATTTTCTTTGATTTTTCTTAACATCGAAACAGAAACAAAATAAACCAAACCAAAATCATCTTAATCATATTGTTTTCGATTATAATAATTGTCACCAACTATTATTCTTATTTTTAATTACTTAAAGACGTAGGAGCTAAAAGAAGGCAAATAAAATTCACTATTCAAGCTTTCGGGAATATGTATGTTAAAAAACAAACCTTTATTGAAAAGGGAAACATACATATTCCCGAATTTGAATTTGCCTTCTTTTAGCTCCTACGTCATTAATTAATTATATATTTAATTTCAAGAGCAAATAATACTAATAATTTATTATTCTTATTCGATCTGAAGAATGGAGGAAGGGGGTTGTTGAAATAAAAATAAATTTAATAATTATTATTATTTATAATATTAAATAACTATTTTGGTGAATTAAACTACGGTGTATTGTATAAGTTTCGGTCAACTTTATTGTGAGTCTTTTCAGGTCTGGAAATTAATTTATTAATTAAAAATTTAAAAAATTCTGAAATTATTTTTACAATTTTATCTAATTACAACTGTAAAATATGTGATATTTTTAATAAATATTTGTCAAGTTTGCATTATTATTTATTATCTTTTTTTATTCATCCAAATTATCCTTTTATTCAAATTTCAAAAAAATTTACAAATAAAGTCGGTTGATAATATTGATGATGATTAATATAGAAAATATGTATACTTAGATATCTACAAATAAATAATTAGTAAATCAATGTTTAAAAAATTTAAAGTAGATAGGTATAAGTACCCCGAATTTTTTTACCATGTTTCCTTATAAGGGACTGATGACATCTTTTGAGGTAAGAGACGACACAAGTGAGGAATATAAAGGTAAGTTTTACCATACTTCATAAAATAAAACAACACCAGTAAAATACGAGTACTAATAAACTTAAAATTTGAAAAATATACCTTGTTTTTACCCAGTGCCGTATTTAAACTAGATTTTCGGGAGGGGTTTTAAAAAATTTAAAAAATAAATATCTAATTGATTAAACTACAAAAGAAACTAAAATTCAGAAGAAAACGTAAAAGTATAAAATATACTACATCTGTATTTAAAAAGTTTTAAAAAAATACAATAAAACACAAACATAAAATATGAAAATAAAAATAGAAGGAACTCGATAAATAAATAAATAAGTAAATTAAAAGCAATTTTAAAAAAATTAAGTACCAACTAAAATCGTCTTGCACTTTGTTAATAATTTTAGTACAGTGCGACCTCGATAATCCGAACCTTCATTACACCGGATTCTGAAGTAATCCGGCCAAGCATTTCAATTGCATTGTGTACTTTATAATCCGGATTTTATAGTACTCAGTAATCCGAATCTGCGTATGTAATAACGCGTGTGTAATAAAGTGTGTGCCTTCGTTTTGACCGTTACTTATCACGTCCGATGATTATTAATTGCTTGAAATTGAAAATGATGAAAATTTGTTACCACTGGAAGACATAGATGCTACAGACGAACATCATGATAGTGACAATAAAGGTCTAGAGTTAATTAATACAAACCACACTGCTAAAAATGATGAGCAGTTAAAAGTTTCAAAAAATATCCCGCTACATGCAAGGACGTGCACAAGGGGGGGGTGATGACATGTTCCTGACTACATGATGTTCTTGTACTTCGAAGATTAAAAGAAACTGCTTTTATAATGAACCAGAAAAAGATCAAGCAAACAAAAATTACTTTAGATAATGATATAAAATTTAATAAGTATGCTTCTGTTTTAAATAATTTTTGTTTATGTACTATTTTCTAGTAGTTTTGTATTCAATGTTTCTCTTTTTAATAAAAAAAAATGTCCCTTCAGTAATCCAAATTATTTATTAATCCGGATGACTGCGGTTTTAATTAGTCCAGATTATCGAGGTCGCACTGTAGTAGGTGTATTCAATCCAGTGTCGCCATTCGCCGGATTTTAATCCGAATTTCCGATTTTTTAATTTGGAATTGAATTAGAAGTATCCCTTTAATTTTAATTTTTATTTAAACACTTCCAGTTTAATATTTTTGTTTTAGTTGTAAAAATTGTTTTTGTTTTCTTTTTCTGATGTTTTTTTTATTGCAGTCGGACTTCCTGTACTTTATTAATTGGTAAATAATTGGGGGGGGGGGGGGTTAACCCCTAAAACTTCCCTTCTTTTGTTGTTACCTCCCTTCCGTATGAACTTGAACTTCTGAGATATTAAATGCTAATAATTTTCTGTAATATAAGTGAAGTGTAATTGAACCACATCTTGCGGTTCGAAGCCTGCATTAAACTGTGGAAAAACTGTAAAAAAATATATAACGGATAAAACTCTTCAAAACACTTAAATGTAGATATTAGGTCCATACAACATTTTTGCCAAGAAAACTAAATTGTATGAGTACCTACTACTGCATGTTATTGTTTGTAACTTTGATTTTTACAAAATCAAGAAACAAACAACAAAATTTTAATTTAACAAATTTTTTTTAACAAAAATACTAACAAAAAGTGTAATTGTATTAACAGGTTCAATTTGGTTTTAAAATTATCGAATACAAGACGACACTGATTCTGAATAATAATATTTGTTATTTTGGCAATATTGATCAAAAAAGGCAGAGAAGTTCTGATGTTTTTTGAAACAATTTCTAAAGATTTTCAAAATTTTGGTTGAAAAATCATGAATTATCGTATGAGATTTAAATATTCTATAATCTATTATGTGTTATTTGTACTGTATTATATTTTGGGAAAAAAATGAAAAAATTGGTAGGTCATTGAGTGTGATTGACGGAAAGGCTGAAAAGCGAGTCAAAACAAGAATCAAATTTTTTGATTTTTTTTTTCTCACGGCATATTTATAGTTGTGAACATGAACATTGTTTAATTAATTTAATTATTTAAAAAACATATAAATTCTAATAAATTTATGTTTCTAATTCATCAGGATTTTACGTTGTTGAAATAGTACTTACATTTTAAATTAAATCCTAATTTACACTCTTTTAAATCTCAAAAAACTATTACAAAAAGTTGACATGAAAATAGCAGTTTATAATACAAATTTATACTTATAAAACTAAACTTTTACATGAAATAGTATATTGTTTGGCAAGGGATGAAACAAAGCGATTTCAGACGAGGGTGAAATTTGCCTGCCCGAGTGAAACGAGGGCTGGCATCACCTTCGTCTGAAATCGCGTTTCACCCCGCGCCACACATACTATTTTTCATATTACCTGCATTGAAACAGAAAATTTTTTTGCATTGAAACTTTTAAAATAAATATTTTAAATTCGAAATTTTTTTGAATCAGCAATAACTCGACAACGGCGCTAGATATCGAAAAACTGAGAAAAAATTTCCCCCCCCTTCGTCTCGTACTCACCCCCCAGTGAATTATCGGTAGAAAACCATATGCAAAAATTTAGATCGATCGCGCGCAAAAAAAAATTACTCATAAACAACAATATCGAATTTGACTTTGACGAATCTGACAGCTGTCATACTAATTAAATTTTATTTGAAGTAATGAAAAATTATTTTAATTCTGACAGGGTTGAAATGAAATCGGAAACAGAGTTGGCGGTAAGAAACTTGAGTGTTTCTGCCCTCGGGCAGAAACATTTTAATGTTTGACAAATATTCGCAGTGGTCTGAAATTGTCGTGTTTCGACTATCTTGACAGCTATTGAAACACACTGTTTCAATGCAGGTAATATGAAAAATTAATTTTTATGATGAATTTTGTTTAATATTTTGTTGCATGTTGTTTACTAACTAATTACAACGATCAACAGGTATAGCTAATAATCAAATTCGAATAATATCCCAAAATTTTGTATTATTTAGTCGAAAGGCTAAGCAGATCCCTCCATAACTCAATATTATTAACACAAAACCATTTTTAGCGCTGTTTTTTTTTCACTGCTGTACATCAGCAACATCATATACTGATTTTATTAATAATGAATTTGTTAATTTTGTGTATTATAATTTTTTACTGATTTAATCGTGTATTTTGGGCTGGTACCGAGTGTTAGATAGACTATACTCTCTATGTAGTAGTCTACTATTATGTATCATGGTTATCTATTGCCACCAGACTAAACTCTTTGGCTCATCTGCTCATAATATTTTTTATGAGCTCATAAAACTTTGCAATATACATAAATATCTTCATCGTAAGAAGCGGTTTTCTACTAAAGCTATAATTCTGCTTATTTTCACAGAAATATCGTTTACTATTAGATTTGACTAATTCAAATTTTATAATTTTTCGAACAACTTGTATCGTTGTTTTCAGTTTTTCATCACTTTTTTTAGTCTTAAAAATTCATATGATAGTATTAGATATTATTATTGGTAAAAATGAATATTCTGACGAAATTTTTCTACTTTTCTGAACTTCAATATCAAATTTGGTTTTTCAACGGTGCAGTTTATTGATGGTGATGAATTTTTGAGAAAAATATCAATAATAATTTAATTATTTTCCAAAGAATAAGCCATCGGTAAATACTAAACTTACATTACTCACATCTAAACCTTCCAGCCAAATGCTTCCATTGGACGATCAAAAGTTACCAAATATCTTCCTAAGGGACATAATAATCGGGTTTCACTTAGGTAACCTTAGCATTAAATGATTCTTTTAATTTATAACTTCTGCAAAACCAAAAAAAAGCTTCAACTATTTTCAGTTGCTCTTTTTATGTTTGCAGCTGTAAATAATTTTCATGTACAAATTTGCAAACTTGCTTGTACTAACAATAGTATGTTTTTATGCCGAGTTGTTTTGATTTGCTCAATTTTAAAATATGGCTGTCCAATTGGTAAAGCTTATCTAAACATCTACACGAAGGTAT
Source organism: Cantharis rufa (assembly GCA_947369205.1). Taxonomy (NCBI): domain Eukaryota; kingdom Metazoa; phylum Arthropoda; class Insecta; order Coleoptera; family Cantharidae; genus Cantharis; species Cantharis rufa. The sequence goes on from OX376303.1 coordinate 94,737,257, forward strand.
ACAGTTTATCGACGATGGTATCTGTAAAATTTTGACTACTAAAGTGACCATGGGGTAAAAAAATAATTGCTTCTGCAAACCCATAAAATGGCATTCAATATTTTCTGTTTCAAATCTTCGAATTAACTTTTATTTTTAATTAATTGATTTGTGATTCCATATTATTTGTTTTATTATTGTTTTTGAAATATTTTATATAATTATAAATATTGTGAATAAGTAATTATTGTGAAACAACTTAAATCACTCATAGTAAATAAAAATTCAACTGAGTTGAGACCTTTCACACGTCAAACTATAGGTTGTAGTGTGAAGAAGATAAATTCATCGTCGTGATTCGATTCACTGATCTTGTTCTTGTTCCTTTCTCTTCGCGAGTGTCTAACAGAGTTTCAAAATTAATCATTTCGCATTAATCACTCTTTCAATATTTCATCTGTAGTATGCGCGTCGTATTTATTTATATTTAAATTTTAGGCAACCTCTTCCTTGGATTTTGGATTTATAATATACACAACTTATACTTTTCGAGTATTATCTATTTTGTATTTAATTTTTCGGCAAGGTTATAAATTAAAGAGCGGATAGAGTGCTTCAAATACAGGTAAATCTAACAAGGACATGGCTCCCCGCTGTGTTAAATGGTTCTTCCGATAAAGAATGCTGTAAACAAGCCGCAACATCTGATACTATAATGTACTTAAATAAACTTCTGTAAAGTTAAGTGTCTTCTTCATTGACTACCGGTGTTAAATACCAAAAGGATATTTTTAATCCAAATGCTAAATAAAATTTAACCGAGGGCTAAAAAATATAAATAAATAATTAAATTTAAGCTGGGTTACCTCAGTTCAAGTTAACAATAGTTTTGTTGGCCCAGTGCAAAAATACGCGGTTAAAAAACGGAAAGTTTTAAAGGAAATAACTGCAGCAAACGTCATCATAGTCTGTTTGTAGAGAAGATAATTAATAAATTAGTTCTTTTGACGGCGCCAGTCGGCTTTTTAAAAAGAAAAAATAATATATTTTTAACAGGATATCTTTTAAAGCATCAACGCCTTTCTGAAGGTGTACAGTCAACATCAAAGCTTTCAATCGCACACTTCGATCTATTCACCTGAATCTTTTAATGTTACTTAAAAAATTGAAATCATTATCATAATAATAATTATTATTTGGTGCAGGAATTAATTAATGGAATGGATTAAATGTTTACTAATTTTGAATAATAAATGTGGTTGAAATAAATAAAAGTTGCCTTCACAATCCAATAGATCGGGTGAAAAATTAAAAGAGATAATGAACAATAAATCTTAAACCAACCTGTTGAGTCATCTTATTAAGTTTTCGCAAACGAGACGTGGAAGCTTTTAGACATAAAATTGAATGCGCGCAAAAAATGTAGATAATTGTTGGATATTTGTAGAATTAATAATGCAAATTAAAGGAAAGGTAATTATACAAATTTAATGAAGCTACCGTACAAATAAAAACGGTAATTTTTGTAATGTGCTCGTATATTAGGTACCTACTCTTCATATGATCCACGTAGTTCTGTAATGACATTGATTTATCAATTACACAAACACCGTGATGCATTTCCAAGTTAATAAAGTACAATTAGAGTAGATGATTCTTTAAAAATGCACTTAAATATCAGTAATTTGAAATGTTTAGCTTTGGGTTGCATCAAAATGTAGTTTTGTAAAGTTCTCTTGTAAAACCAAAGAAAGAAGAAAAAATAACTTATCGGCTCTCAAATTAAAATCTCTGCATCATATTTTTGGCAATTGAAATTGCGGTCTTATTTCTGAGTTCTTAAATTGAAGAATAAAATTTTAAAAAATATAAATTTAATTTAATAGCTTAATTGTATCCAAAAACTTAAAAAGGTGTCACTAACAATTTGTTATTTTTTAAAAAGGTATTGAATGCCATTAAAGCGCTATTAAGGGTACTAAAATAAATTAAAATTATTTATACCTACCTACAAAGAAGATAACATTTAAAATTGCTGGTTTTTTAAAATAAAGCATTTAAAACAAATCGGTTTTCGACATAAAGTGTAAAACTTACCATTGTCGGTATTTAACAGATAAGAATTAGATTTTTTTAAATTTACTTCGACATTTATATATTTTTTGTACCACTTTTAAAAATCGCTGCACCTTTGAACATTTAAATGCAAAAGTGTCTTGAAATGGGGCTGTAATTTTAAAGTGAAAAATATCAGGTAGAAGGGCGTTAAACGATATGTTGTTCTAAATTTTTCTTTGGCTCGTTTAAGTTAGTTCAGGTTCATTTTCTGTGCAAACAACTGAAAGGTTAATTTATCAAAAATTGTAATATTTTTCAAAGCTACCGGTATTTTATGTATATTTTTTATAACATCTTTTCATTTTAATTAATATAATAATGTGACAACTTGTTGCACAATAGAAAATTTCAATAAATAATTGCAGTTTGCATTGTATATTATAAGTGCAGTATAATAACATAAATTGCAATATAATCAGTTGGGCAGCAAGGGAGGCTTAGCCTCACTGTGAAAAGAGATTTGTTGCTCTAACAGAGCTATTAGTTAGCTATAGCCTCAACTGAGTTTTTTTGCTGCTATAACAAATTTTTTTTTGTTGCAACAAATTTTCTGCTGCCATATTAAAGTTGTTTTTTATTCAGAAAAAATGATTATTTGATTTAACAAATTTTCTTATTCTGAATAGAAAACACTTTGTTACGGCAGCAGAAAATTTGTTGCAGCAACAAAAAAACTTTATTGAGACTATAGCTATTAAAAGTTAGTACTCACCTGAAATTAATGAAATAAAGTTTTCAAATTTTACGTGACGATACCTGACGTTGAATTGCGAAGTCAAGCTGAGTTTGGAAGATTACCAAAAAATGTTGAAATTTTAGTAGGTTTATTTTTGTAGTAGTATCGCCTATTGATCTTGCACCTTAAGTGCATACACAACGCTACACTGTGAAGAAAGGTTTGTCGCCTTAACATAACTTTTAGTAGCTATAGCCTTAACAGAGTTTTTCGTTACTGCAACAAATTTACTGCTGCCATAACTAAGTTTTCCCTATTCAGAATAAAAAAATTTGTTAAATCAACTAATCCTTTTTACTGAATAGAAAACAACTTTGATATGGCAGCAGAAAATTTGTTACAGCAACAAAATATTTGTTATAGCAGCAAAACAAAGCTCCGTTGAGGCTATAGCTACTAATAACTCTGTTAAAGCAACAAATCGTTTTTCACAGTGTACACTATACTTATTATTGAAGGAAGCTTGTAAATAAAATCAAATAAATTAATATCAAAAGAGGTCTTAAGAGAAGGTCTTAGGGGCCATGGGCCCCTCCGAATGCCGCATGAGAAAGTTTAAGCGTAAAAACTTACTACATTCATAGCTTAACCTAAGAGCATCACAGAACTTGAAGAAGAGCGTTTTGCAAGTGTAGAATCCCCAGCATGATCCCCAACATGGATCATGATGGCAAGACTACCAAAATCTATTCATACCCGTAAATACATATTTTTCACTATTTTGATTATTTTTCGGAAATGACCACTTTTATTTGGTGGATATGTAATACCCCACAGCATTGGCTACTGGAGGTGCACTGGAGGGTATTCCATACCCCCCAGACCCCCCCGGTTTACACCCACTGTTTTGTGTCTTTAAAACTTAAATTTAAAAATCATGGTTTGGAAACCGCTTTAGATTCCGAAAAAACTATAGTTTGGATGCTGAGCATACAAGTAATTTTATTTCTGCACTTTCGAGAATTAAAAGTCCTTTAATCAAGTGCAGAAAATGTAATAAAAGCAGCTAACTTCATTTAGGTTAGTTCATGTTTAGCTTCAAGCTTCTCAGACTTTTTTTTTCGAAGCCTGAAGTTAAACGTATTTAATTACGATTATTACCACTCAAGTATTGATTTAGCTTCAGTGCTGCTATGGGCAAACCGGGAGGTCTGGGGGGTATGGAATACCCTCCAGTGCACCGTGTACCACCCAACCCCCCCCGGTTTACACCTACTTTTTTGTGTCTTTAACACTTAAATTAAAAATTCATGAGTAAAAATTCTTAGAGTACCGAAAAAACTAGTTTAGCTGCTGAGCAAACAAGTAATTTTTTTTTACCCCAGAGGATTAAAAGTCCGTTAATCGAGTGCGGAAATTGAAATAAAAGTAGCTAGCTTCATTTAGGTTAGTTCATGTTTAGCTTCAAGCTCCTCAGATTTTATTCTTTTTTTTGAGTCTGAGGTTAAACATAATTAATTACTATTATTTAAGATTAAGATTCAGTGTTGCTAGGGTCAAACCGGGGGGTCTGGGGGGTATGGAATACCCTCCAGTGCACCTTATAAATCAATGCTAAGAAGTTAGCCAATACTGGGGTATTCTCTACCCCTCAGATCTCTCTGCATTCTAGAATTATAAAAAAAAACGTTAGGAAAGAGCTAAACACTAACATCAATAACAAAATATTATTACCGGTTTTACCAAGGATCATAAAGTTATTTTGGGAAACAAATAAAGATAAGCTTATAATAAATGAACACGTAACTTGAGATGAGATTTTTATATCGTAAAATTTCAGCAAAAGGCACCTAAAAAGGTTCTAAAAAGAGTCACTTTAGGTCGTATAAATTCAAAAAAAGATACCTAAGAAGGTACTAAAACTACTATTTTAGGTTGGTATTGTACAGTTTTAGATGCTTCGTGTTGAAGATGAGATTGTTTTTCCCAATTTAAAATTTTACCACAAATTTTTGAAGGCAAACCGTCAAATCAACCATTCTTAGGTTGGTACACCGGATACCAAATTTAAATTTAAATTTAAAAGAAATGAAAATAATTTTAATTCAAATTAAAAATTAAATTTTATTTTCAATTGCTACTGCAAATTTAAAAAAAAGTTTTAAAAATGTTAAAATAGGGCGTAAAACTGAAAAAAGACAAAAAAGGTCAAAACAAATAAGGCTTATATAAGGTAGTTTTTCATGAAACAAGTTGTGGTACTAATATCATAAAAATAGGAGCTAAAATAAAAAAAAAGCTAAAAAGCTAAAAATCTCATCTCTCCCCATAACTATCCATAATTCATTTGTTAAATACAAGAATATTTTGTTATTGATGTCGTTTTTTTCTTATTATAATTTCTGCACACAGAAATTTTTGTAAGTAATTCCTTTCATGCATTGTTTTTGATCTTGAAAGATTTTTGTGAAAATTTTACATAGGAAATTTCTGCGTTAGTGCTAAAGCAGAATTAAATTAAATTTTGGGCCCTAATAAGTTTAAGGTAAAATTGTATTCTTTCTTCGTTATTCAATTTTCGTGCAAGTAATTTTAGCACATACTCATCAATTATGTAAATATTACAACAAAAAATACTTAGTACTAAGTAATTGATAAAAAAAAATAACAGAAGAAAATTGTTTCTGAAAACCCATTTGCGAGTTTTAAAAGCCACACAAATACAGGATCATAATATGTGACAACCGCATATTCAAGATGCAGGACACGAAAGTATAATTATAATGTTAAATACTAGCAATTGACTTGTAAAAACCAAAAGTAGATATTGTGATTATCATTTTTAAATCCACGTATATCAATTATATATTAATTATACAGGACATGGAAAAATTCATGGCCAAACTTCTGGTTTCGCAGCTAGACATACATACAATAGTCAGGATTAAAGTAAATACAATAGTTTTTATCATCTCTCATTAACATGAAAAGTTAACACGAACTTTTAAAATATAGAAGATTTAAAATCATTCGTGTTTTGCCCTCTCCCTCTCACGTTCACTAAAAATATTTAAAATTTATTTTTGAATTGTCCAAACTGGAACTCTTATACAAATTTGAAAAATCTCACCGCATTTGATGGTCGTATATTGTCACATAAAACTTAACTTCCTATAAATATATTAAAGAAGTCAAAAGAAAAGTAAAAAAATAAAACTTTCTATTCTACTGTACCTATTTATCAATCTATAAATATTGCAGACGGTTTTTTTGCAAAATTGCTATACTGCAGTAGGTTGGTATCTTTCAATATTTAGTAGGTAACCAATTAGGTTTATGGCTGCACTAGAAGCGTTTTCTCATTAATTCCCCGTAGCAAATTATCGCATGATGTAGTGTTTGAACGTCGAGGTGGTAATATTCATATCAGATCGTGATCGCCATTGTTTAATTGTACGTTTGCTCCCCTGCATCGTGAATTGAAATCCCTAAAATCTAGCCAAGATACATAAAATTAAACTTTCTAAGGATGGCTTGTCTATACACGATGTACCGCAAGGTGATGCCAATATTGCAAGGAAAAATTCTCGACGTGAATTAATTTCACTTCATCGTGTGATTCTCAAGTACGAGTACTTTACCAAAACAAGACACTTAAATTAGCCTGCAGTTAAATGAAAAAACAAATTTTCAATCTACAATCTACTTGCTCGACTCAGGTAACATTATAAATGACCCAAATTGCGGTGTAAAAATATTTTGCTGTTTAATCGTTAATATAAAATCGAAAATAATATAATAATATAATCCAGAAAAGCTCTACATTTCATCTTTGGGATTTCGTTGTGGTCGTTCTCATTAGGAGTTGGATATGATACATTCGTTTTTAAACCCATTAATTTTTATTTACTTTGAAGATCATCTAAAATTGATTAATCAACTTAAAATTATCAAATCTCGGAATTAAATTTTTAACAAGCATGTCACAGCATCACAAGGATGCCGCTGACCACCAAAGGACGAAACTCCGAAGTTCCGTGAAGCCTGAAATTCAAACCCGGAATTTCCGCTCCACAACACACCATCAGACCAAGATACCGCACCGCTGTGTTTTTAATTGCTTGATGTTAATTTACAGAATGTAATTTGGTTATTGTGAAGGTTCAAATGAAAATAATTTATTAGAAAATCAAAAATTGTTTGTTTCATATTTCTTTATATTAAAAAAAATTTGTGTTTGAACACAAAAAAACTGATTTCTAGAATTTTCAAGTTGAAGTGACCGTTTTTGAAGTTTTCAAAAGTGCAGAATCCTTTTCTTGTTAAATTTACTGGATTGTCAACAAAATTTATCAAAATTAATAAATTTTGAAAAGATCTGGTCTTGTTGTCTGGAATCGACTACAAAATAATATCTGTGTCTGATTATCACTCTTACTGATTAGCATGAAATGGTACCACTCAAATGAGTGTCTGCTAACTTAAATGGTTTCTCGCCGGTGTAAATTTTTGGAAACGCTACAGTAACAGGAGAAATTTAAAATTTTTATCCTGCACTTTACTCGCTTTCCCATTCACTTAATTCTTCACATATCTAATTGAATATAGAAAAGAGAGCTACCCAGCCCTAATATCTATACTGCCATATGTAATTTTCGAAAACTGTGTTGTGGAAGAAATAAGGTGTTGTTAGGTCGGATGGAGCCGCCGCGCTATGCTGAAATAATTTCCGGAAAACAGAAAAATAATTGAATATTCATCAAATCACACATTTGAATATGAAAAGTTGTCCAACATGAAACAGACAAAACTTATCATAGTGGATTCATGATTACGCCATTAACTATTAAAAACAGAGTTATAGACATTCCCCAATCCGGTTTAAGCAGCCGTGAGGTTTGCATGTTAAAATTATTCTTAAAAGAGAAATACTCTGATGGTCCAGGGGTGGACTATTTTATTTAAAAAAAATGTTGAAATATAATTTCTTAAAATTATTTATATTTTCACGATTTTAGACCGTTGTGCGGCAGTGCCGCTGTATTATTTCAATCCGTCAATCAGAAATATTCTGAAAATAAAAGGTATTTCGTTAAAGCAAAATACTTATCTGTACCTTCATACTTTACGCTTGATTGCCTGCAAGCATTCATTACATGACTCTTACGATACCCAGAATGAACTTCTTTTTATATTCGAATAATAATAAAATTTACATTTTTTTCTTATAAATCACAATACGAAACTATGTTTTGCGTTATTTCTAAACAATGCCTACAATAGCTAAGAGCATCACTATGTACCACATCTTACGTCTGTATCCGCGGGCCCCCTGGCGCCACAGGCGTGCGCCAGACCCGTCACGCGACCACAAACCACAACACGCCACCCTTCAAACGGGGTCTTTTAACCCCAATCGGGCAGACTTGAAAAGAAAACCACAGTGAACGAAGGTGCACACCTTTAGGGCAAACACTCAAACAGGCCTTAATATTAACCTATATCGAACTTTGCTATAACATATTATCACTATTATTATAATTATAAAATACCTACTAAATTACCTTCGCGTTAATTTAATAAATTAAATTTAAACTCTAATTAAGATAATTTTCAAATCGACTTGTTAGCTACCGTAAAAATAAACTACTCGATGATATTTTATTGCACAGCCTGCAGAGCTTTTTTAGTGCAAGGCATTGTTAATCGTTTAACATTATTGCACTTCAAACAAATAATAAAGAAAGCGAAAATTCGGCATTACTAATGAATAACTACAAACTGTTTTTAAAAGTTTACCTTTTTTATGGCAGGTGTCAATCAACGCAATTGCAATTTGTAATGGTAGAAATAGTGAAGCCTCACCTAAATTTTTAAAAGATATTTCCAAGTGTAGAAAAAGAATTTTGCGGACAAGTCCAATAGGAAATAGTATTTAGTATTACTAATATTTATTATTGTGAATAAACGGTTACCTGTTCGAGACCACACAGCTCCTAGACATAATTCGCCTCTAGTGAAGGTCGTTGGCGTCAAAAAGGATCATCCTTCGAATTTCATATTTCCACTAAATGCAGTTATTAGTTAAAAAAAAGTTAACGCAATTTTGGGTTTCTATGTTTACGCACTTCTTTTGTGTTCGGTGGTAATAAGTGAATCATGGGGTTAGATGTTCTTTTGATGATCACGCAACCTACCCACTTATTTTTATATCCTTCGTGATCTTTTTATTCCGAATGTTTGTTGTTTGTTATTTTTTAGTTTAAGTCTACCGCTTTTTCTTGTTATTAATTTTTACGTACCTCCGTATTATTTAACGTTCGTTGAAGGTTAGAAGTGTAATTGTTGCAATGCAAAGGTTTTGCAAATCATGATGATAATTTTAATTTGGACTTACACTACTGTCAGTGAAAGGCCTAATAACTACCATGTATCTCCAAAGGTGTAGGTCGCGAATTCACTAAATTAATTAAATTTGATTACCATTAAACTTCGTAATGAAGTTAATGAGATATAAATTTTTTAAATTTAAAGTTACAAAAAAATTATTGACGCTATTATCATCTGGGTTTTTAATTAATTGGTACTAATAAAACTATAAAAGATTGGTAATTCTAATATATTATTGAAAAAGTTGTCTGGATATTATTTTATAAAGAAAGCTTTTAGTTTTAGGATGGAACTACTTAATGTCTGCAACAATTTTTCTATTTGAAAGTAAATATAATTAAGAATTAAACTAAGTTGTCATAGTTGGCCGGTGTTTCTAGGAAATAATACTATTAAAACTAGAGTAACATACAAATTGATACATACACATGTACATACATTCAGCAGGAAGCAATAGACACTAGAAGTGAGTAGGTTAAGTAGTTAAGACTGATGTATACCTAGCCATTAACTGGATGCAAATGTATAACTACATCAAGTAATTACATATTACATCAATTGATTAATATGTGAAAAACGAATAAATAAAATTATATATTTTGATTGTATAAATGAAAAAAAATTAATGATAGTTTTCAAACTCAGCGAAATAGATATAATATCAATGTATTCAAATAGGGAAATACTAGGGGAAACCCCCATTTTCATATTTGAAATAAAAATAGCTTTTATTCAAATTATAATTATTATTTTCAAATATATTTTCCAAAATATTAATATTCCCCAAATATTTGTAGGTATTACTGTTAAACTTGTTAAAAATATACAATGTCATTGATTGGGGATTCGTGCACTTACTATGTATGTATGTAAGAAATTTGGTTTAAATTATTCCCGTTAATAATTCAATGTCTTAAATATTACAGTAACAATTAAAAATTAAACACCATAAACAAAAGAAAAATAGATATCTTAATGATAGAGTAATTCAGTAATTTAATTTGTATTCATTTATCTATGTCTTTAATACCTATTTATTATTTTTACTTATCATACCTAATTGACTACATTTTCTCTTAGTTAGTAATGCAATATTATAAATTTTGACGAACCAGATACTTAGATATACATCTGTATAATACAAAAATTGAATTTGAAAAGAAAATTGCGTTCAGTATATACGAATCATTCGCAAAAGAAAAATTTGATTGCATATTTAATTAAGCAGCTAATAGATAATATGTTAATTCTCATTAACTCAGGTATCGCAGGAGTATTTTAATTGTATAATTTAATTATATAATGATCATTATTTATTAATTGTTTACATCGTAAAATATGTACAAATTAGCTGATTTTTTGTTGTTAGATAATATATTAAAATACATAGTATCAGATGATATATAACGCACATACCATCTGAAGTCGATCTTGTAGAATGGTAATCATTTGTCTTCACATTGCATTATATCAATTATCTGTTTGATCCCAAGCTGCTAATTATAATTTATTATTATTATACAATAAATTCGAATTGTCGTTTAATCAAAGCCCAAGGATTAAACCTGGCAGGAAGCCAATTCAAATTTTTGATATATTTTTTGCTCAATTAAATAAAATATGTATATGTATTTATCTAAAGCAAAAACATCACAATGGTATTATACCTATTATTGAAAATATTGAATTAAAATTTTTGAATTTATCAGAAGGATACAGAAACTCGAGCTTTTTAATTAAAAAAAAACAATTGAAAGTAATAAGTAGCCTATCCAAAAAGCTTATTGATTTCAGATATATATAGTGTGTCCCAAGATACACTTTACAAAACTTAGGTGATGATAGAGAATACTTTTCTAAGAAACGTTTTTAACAAAAATTATTTTTCTAAATTCAAGCCCTTAACAGTTAGGCCTCTTTAGGCGGGCTAAGGTTAATTCGGTGATAAAAAGCCTTTTTTACGATTTCTTAAAGTAAGTTTATTCAGTCAAATAGCTTATAATAATGCAATATTTGAGTAATATTTTCCTAAATTTTTATTGCAAAATATTGAAAATTAAGCCACCGATAGTGAATCTCCAGAGGTGCTTCGAAAAAAAGTTATTTTGCGGTGTTCATCATAACTCACAACAGAATCATCTAAAATACAAAAATCAAAATTCATTTTTTTTTTTATTTTTCAATTTTTCGTAGCCTTTGGAAGCAAAAAAAACCTATTTTCTCTAAAAAAATCATCAAATTTGTTGTGGTAAAATTAATAATTATTTTAAAAAAAATGCTTGACAATACCTGGTGAATTATGTGAAGAAGACTTCAAATGTGACAACTTTAAAAATAACGCTTAAGCGTTATTACTTTAAATTTAAAGTTTTGCATACTATAAAATTCAAAATAAACTTGACAATTTTCTTATAATACTCACACAGAATCGTCGATGCCAGGTCCGTAGAGTAAAAAGTTTCCATCGGCATGATCTAGAGCATCTTTTGCATTTGTGCATTTGTCTATGCAAAACTCCTTCTTGTTTACTGTCATGCGCCGCTTTATGCATTGATTTCTGATTATAAATGTCGATCAAGTATCTGGCAAATCTGGCACGGAGCATCGGAGCTCAAGTACTCATAACATTGTCAATTTTGCTCCAATCGACTTGAAATTTTTGCACAATATTCTTGAGAAATTATGCATGCAGTTGAAAAAATATTTAAAAAATGCAAAAATGTTTTTTAATACCTTACCCGCGCTTAAAACATTTTTTTTAATTTCCACCTTCACGTGGCCATAGCCCGGAAAATATTGATTTTTCGGTAAAATTGAATTAAAAGTTTTAAAGAACGTGAAATAATCTACAAACTAGGTTCATTCCTTTTATTGTCTAAATTTAAGGACTTTCGAGTTATAAATTAAAGTAATTAAAAAAATGTTGAAATATTCGAGATTTTTTTATTTTGTTTTTTTTCAAAACCTTGAATCTTTTAAACGAAACTTTTACATAGATTCTGACGCCCCATTCCGGATAGGAAATTTAACGGACTACAACTTTAAAAATTTTTGAAAACCAATCCCTTGGACAGATAATCTTAATACATAAAATCCCAGCACGCTGCTGCAGCTGCCGCTCCTCCTTCGGCGTGTCATTTTTTGGAGAAAATGAAACACTCTGAATGGTCGAATTTTTTTACTAACAAAAAAATATATTAAACCACCGCCGGCGCCGGTATTCCCCCTGGGACAAGTTGCACATCAATCGAGTTTCCAACTAATCGGGTCTAGATGCCCGTCCGTGGACGGGCTTTCCAGCTAGTCAGAAAATAATAAAAAAGCAGCTATAAAATAAAAAATTAAATTCGCAAAATTAAAAAAAAACAAATGATAGTTAATGTTTACAATTTACAAAGATTAGTTTCAAGCATTTTAACCGTTGACGTCAACGTCGGTTGCAACCGACGAAGCGCAAGCGCGTTGGTATGGAATATTAAGAAGCCCCATTATCGGTCTATATTTTTTTCAAGGCAGCCTTACACTTAAAAGCTGCTGGATACTTGCGATTTTTACAAGATGAGCTTCCAATATTGCTAGATGAACAAAAATGTGGTACCAACACGATCGTACACCCGCACATTTTGTGTTTCTAGTAAAAACTTTTTAAATGAAGCTTATCCTGAAAAATGGATCGGAAGAGGAGGAACAATTAATTGGCCAACAAGATCCCCAGATTTAACTCTTTTTGATTATTTTTATGGGGTTCTGTTAAAGCGTTGGTGTACAGCAATAGAAGAAAGCCGGACACCAGAGAGGAAGTAATGGAGAGAATCACGAATGCTATAGTGGCTCTTAACGAAAGAGGAAATATATTATAAATAATACTCGACAACATCTCTTAAAACGGTCACGATTAGTGATGCAGCCAAAGACACTCAGACAGACACTCTTCCTTTTTTTTAATGATAATCTTTTAATGATAATCTGCAATGAAAAATTTTTTGAAACAAAAATATTATTGTGTTTAATTTTTAATTTAAAGTAGGTAACAGTGGTAACACAATAATTATACTCGAAAATAAGATGCCAAAAAGATCCCTTAGCCCCCCCATGACAAAATCCTGGCTGTGCCACTAATCACGACTGTGTGTTGAAAAAACTTTTTCAAAAAAATTTTTTTTTCGAAAATGAGATTAATTAATTTTTGGAACCTAGAAGTGTTCATCTTTGCATTGGTAAAATAATTTAAGCTCTATCAATTCAATTAACGGAGATATTGCACATGCATTAAGGAGTTAAGTCATTTGTGTTGTGAAATGTTTTTGTGGAAACGGAGGTAAGTCGACTTAACTCCTTTTGCGGAAAATTATTATAAGTTACAAAATAAAGATGTATTATGTAAAAGGAGTTAAGACAATAATCTTTACTTATTTGAATTTATTATATTTCTTTTTTTATTATTTTTTATATTATTTTTTCTTTTATTCATCACAAAAGGTCAAAAATGATAAAAAATAACTTGGAAATTAAATCAAATTCTGAAGACTCAAGTGATGTTCCATCAATAGCTTCGGATGTACATAGAAGAACAATTTAAGGATGTTTTGAGATGGGTTCATGACGATTTATCTTGCAATATTGAAATATGTAGTACTTCATCAAGAAAAAGGAAAAGGAAAAGGAAACCTCACAATGAAAGGTATAAGGTTGCTCCAAAAAACTCTTTAACTGGAACACGGATTAACTGGAATATGAACTCGGATTCAGAAGGCACAAGTAGTGATGTTTTTACTTCCTGAACATACACACGTGGAATGTGACACCGACCACAGTTTCATTGGAAAAAAGAAGAAGAAATGTAATTTGAAATTTGAACATCCTCACGATTGAGCTCAACTTATATGCCTAGTAGGCAGAAAGAAACCTTTTATCGTTCACAAAATGAAAAGATGTGAATTTTTCGATTTTGCTGTCTTACACTCCACATCATTGGTAAGTCGAAAACAAGATACCATGGGCGAAAAATTTAACTGGAGAGAAGTGGGATGGATAAGATATGAGAAAAATAATAGATCTCTCTTTTACAAAAACTAGATAATGTTGAGGATTTCAAAATTCTCAGCTTAGAAAATCGAGGTCGTCAACACGCTCTCCAAAATATGCTAGGCCAAAACAGGCGTATAGGTCTCCACTTCCAATAACAACAGAGAAGAAAAACAACTACTGGAACTTCTTCCGTATATTGGTATATTTCGGAAGGAAATTGGAACTTCTATAAAATTTAATAACCTCCATTGAAGAAGAACCTCCACGAAGAAGAATTTTAGATATATTTTCTCGTTTTTCATTTTTTATATTTAATTTATTTTGAATAAAAAAGTATTTGAAAAACGTTTTCTTCTAATCGATTGATACGTGGTTTAGGTAGTGTAACTCGATATTAACCATATCACTATTTTAGAAAACCTAAAAAATGCACACACACTTTTCAGAACTAAAATGTTTTTAAGTTATCACAATTAAAATACACTGTAAGTATACAATATCGCAAACGTTTTCACCATACTATGGCATCATCAGGCGATGTATTAAAAAGAAAATTTAGAGAGAATCCGTTTAAATAACGTTCGGGGGGTGGGAGTGGGTAATTTTGAAAAGGAAAGGGTTTTTTTTAAAAAATGGAAGGGGTGTATAAGTAAATGTTCTAATAGGTTAGATAAAAAAGGGGGGGGGGTAATTAAAAAAAAAAAAAAAAAAAATTACTGTTTGAATATGTTTAATAGAGGCGAGTTGTTTAAATCTGATTGACTATTTAATAATAATGAAGAATATTTTAATTTATTAATTTCCATAGCTTCTAAAAATTCTAGTTTTTTACTTTTTGACTCTACATGCAAAATTTCGTACCCTCCCTGTTTGTGATTAGTGTCTAATAGGTGTTTCGCGAAAGTAGATTTTCCGTCTGCAAGTTTATTATATTCTCTTGAAAAAGAGAGTATCCACTCTCGAAAGCTCGAAAATATTAGTTTATTGATTTATAGTTTATTTTAGCTCATTACTGATATTATATTTATATAAATTTTCAAGAGCTAATAATTCTAATTTTTTAATCTTTTATATTATCACATTAATATGCATACAAAAATTCCGCAGAAAATTAAGCAAAAATATGTTAAAATTGAACATGAAATTTGCCAATTTCTTTGTCAAGCGTTTACTCAAAATCGACTTTTATAACTTAACCCCTTTTTCACCCCCCAGTAGCGTATTGAAAATGAGAGTGGTCATTTTGAACACTTACTTAAAAAGTTTAGGTCCGTTAAATTTTCTATCCAGGAAAGGGCGTCAGAAATTTTGTAAAATGTTTTGAAAAAAATCAAAATAAAAAAATCTCAAATTTTTCAACATTTTTTTCCTTACTTTAATTTATACCTCGAAAGCTGTTGATGTTAGACAAAAAATGTTTCAATCTAGTTTGTAGATTACTTCGCGCTCTTTAAAACAGCACTAATCAATTTTTACTAAAAAATTAATATTTTCCGGACTATGAGCACGTAAAGGTGGAAATTGAAAAATATGCTTTAAAGAGGCCTAACTCTCGAGGGCTTGAACTTAGAAAAAAATTTTTGTTAAAAATGTGTCTTGTAAAAGTGTCCTCTATCACCACCCAAGTTATGTAAAGTGTATCCGAGGACACCCTGTACATATACATCAAATCCTATATACCAACAATTTTTATAATTATAATATCGAAAAAAAATATTTTTACCATATATGTAGGTACGTTGTTGAACAGCTAGAGTCGCATCTGAAGGTTGAATTTAAATCTGATAAGATGTTCTGTTGTACTTATCAGTTCACCAAATTTAATGTAGTGGGTACTATTATGATATATTTTCGAGATAAATATTTTTGATTTCTTAGATATACGATTCGAACACTAATGCACTTGAGGTTTTTTTTTTTCTACAATTCATGATATTTGCTAGATATAAGATATAATCAACAAAAGTTTGAATTAATTGTGATTGTCATTCGCACATTACGACGTCAAACATCTTGCTCGGCAAAGGTAGACAGCAGTGATAATTATTAATTAAATTTTTGTATATTTTCAATACAATGTACATGAATGTATTATGTAAGTTAGAAAACCGCTATTTGGGCACCTTTATAAATTTTACGAGAAGTTAAGAGGAGTTGACGGGCAGCCGCGGGTTACTTGATGTGCCGGTGTCTTAAAAGTAGAGGTGTGTTTAAGTGGCGCCGTGGCAGTCTCAGGTGAACAAAGATTACCGCAACTAACTCAAGAAATAGAAAAAGACGGACTTTACAAATTTTAGTACCCACTTAAAAAAGCTTATCGTCAATATGTATACCTTTGCATAGATGAAACATAGATGAAGATAGCAACATACATATAAGCCAATGTAATTTAAATTATATGTAAATTTTTTTGTTAACACGAATATAAAACCTACCAGTTTACTTTATTCAAGTAGCAACATAGTTTTTTTTTGTAACACCACACAATAGATGATATTGACTGTTGGTTCATGAGAAAACTTGAACATCTTCAACTATTTCTTTCCACATCGCTGTGAGATACAAGTTATTTCTCAATGTATTTGACTCGTGGGACTGAATTAACTGTCATTAAATACCCTAACATTCAACCAAATTAAGTTAATTTTTCAGTAGGTACTGCACCTGTTGAATTTTCTTTTTTAATTAATATCATGGCATCGACCGTAAGTATACAAAATTTTTAAAATATTCCGGTTAAATGAACAATAAAAAGAATTTTACTTTGATAAATTGTTGTTCCTTTTGGTATAACTAATTACGGACAAAATAATGAAAAATGAAAGGAAAACGTAAACAAAAAGTTTTAAAATAATAATTTCAAAAATTTGTATGTATAAGGACGTACGTGCATACAAGCATATATTATTTCCTGATTAATGACAGGATCTATACGGTACCACCTACTTATACAAACTATTTGATATATTAATATTTAACAAGAACTAATTGCCATATAATTGTTGTTTGTCGAGTGTGATATCCATAAAATGATTAAGGATCCTTAAAATGTGTTTAGTCATATTCAAATAATTTATCACGAAAGAAATAAGTACTTTACTCGTTTAGCATTAATACAATATTGACTTTAGAATTATTTTCCATTTTAAGCTTTTCCAAAAAAAAGTTTGAGTTATTTATAAATTTTACTTGCACGTAATTTATTATCCAATTTTGCCTTTAAACTTACAACTTTGACGTTAGCTTCGCCGTACCTAGCTATAGTCCAAGCGCATGTTTTTCTTTGATAAAAAACAAGATTTGTAATTTTCCGTAGTCGCACCTTTCATATTAATAATAATAATATAAATTTTAGTAATGACTGTTAAAATTAGTAATAGTTGCAAAATGAAGTTGTTCGGTGTCGACAGGTAGAGGAGCCGAAGTGACAGAAGATCTTCTATAGTCATTCAGTTTAATGATTTACTATCTCAAAGTGACTATGCAATAAAAGCCCAGTAGCTACTTTACACTCTATTAATATAATAGATATGACGCCAGCCTTTGAACCAAATGAGAAAAATCTACACTATTAAGTGATTCTTGCGCCATCAAATTTGGGCTGATGATGATAGTTAAAATCATTCGATTGATATTCCTGTAAAATTATTTCTTAGTAGAACTATGTCAGTTTTTAAATTAACTAATTTGCTATTGTGATTTCTACTAAATGTTCAGAATTTATTGTATAAAACAATTTAGTTGTTCTGAATATGAATATTTTCACGTAACAACAAAAGTATATATTTTTTGTTTTAAAACAACATTTAATTTCAGAACCTGCTAACGCCCGTTATGCATTTGCTAGTAGAAAAAATTAATTATTTGGAAACAACAAAACAACATTATTTCACACAATGATTTTGCATTACTTGCAAAACAACCAACTAAATATTATTTGTTCTCTCAGTTCCCTCTGTTTGCAAAAAAACCTTTTGGTTTGGACATATCATCGCCTTTTGGATGAAGGATGAACAATAAACACGTGTGGTACCGTCAGGCTCAAAAACTGAAGAAGGTAACATAGAATACCACAAAAGAAGATTTTCGACACTTCAATGGTATTGCGAAAACGTTTATAGAACAATTGGATTAAAAGATATGTAAATAAAAGATAAATTCAGGGATGTTAAACAAGTAAGAAGGTTCAAGTATTTAAGTAGTCATTTGGAGTCAATTGGCACTGAAGAAAGAATGCATACCATCTACTGAATATGTTGAAAAGTAAATGTCGGTCAAGAACAACATAGCTGATGTGTATCGTTCTGTTTTTTCTTAACCTGTTACATACAAGTTTATTTAAAAATTCACAAATAGCATGTGAATTCCATACTTAAAATGTCATCAGAAAAGGGGTCTGAAAAGGAATAATTAATGGGAATTCAAAAAATCTCAAAAATGGCTCGGTATTTTGATAACCTCGACATCGAACGCTTTATAATGCAAGAGAAGTAATTATGCTAAAAAGAAAAAAAATAATATATAAATAATTTCTTGGGTCTTCACGATCTATAGAATTGCACATGAGCATAAAAATAATTTTTCGTTTTGTCGTTCGTTAGTTGGTCACACTTCACTTTTTCAAATAATAAAAAAATTGACAGTCGTTTTGTGTTGTTAAATAAATAAAAAACGCACTGATCTATGAACAATGTCGTTATTGTCATCTTTGAATATCTCATTTTAATGGGGTGCATCATGCATGTCAAAATATCATGCAAATTCTAAATATACGGGTGAATGTAAATGTAGGGTATGCGGATAGCATCCACTTAAGTTTCCCATATTTCCATTTAGGTACATCCTAGGTATAAGGTACCCGAGAGTAATAAGGCCCATCGGAAATTAAAGTCACTTTTAATTGTTTTAATGTAAAAACCTTTATGAGATGCTAGCAGAATTGGCTGAATCCTTCATCCAAAAAGCAATAATATGTCCAAACCAGAACATTTTTGTTTTGCACACTGAGAGAACAACAAATATTTAGTTAGTTGTTTTAACTTACCTCTTTTTGGATTTTTCGCTTATAAGTTCATGAATTTGTAATGTAAAAAAAATTAAAAGTGGTAGGTGGACGTTATAACCTTCCGGTACCTTATTTTGAACCACATATCATGTTAATGTCGTGAAAAGTTTGCTGATGAAAACTTGAGAGTTTTCGACCAAATACTACCAACATATTATAAAATTTTTTGCCTTCCACGAAGTCTAAATTTGATTTATTCATCTTGTATCTAAAGACTTTTTCAGAAGAAATAATTAACTCTTCTGCAAAAATTATAATTTGAAAATAAATATACGCTTGAAAATTTGGTGCATTATTTATTTGCTGAAATATATTGCGCCCTCTCGCAGCCAATAGCAGAACTAACAGCAAAGATCTTAACGAAATATATATGCAATATAATAGAAAAATACATCAAGCAGAATACTTTTCAAAATGTTTGGGCTTCTGATTTTCTAACTTATTAGCGTATGTAGTTGCATCAGCGCTTGCATGATGGACCTTTGCTATTCCACTCTACCATTTTTAGTTGTCATAGCAACATTTTAATGATAGGTTCTCGATTGGCTATTTACGTATGTAACCATAGATGGTAAAACAAAAATGGCTGTTTCTTTTTGGATGGTGTTTCTATTAAATAAAATCTCTCAGTAGATACAATTTATAATAAGATTATAATCGGCTGCATTACTTTTAATACGTAATTTTCCAAAAGCAAAATTATTAATGGAGTAATATTTAAATTATTTCAAAAATTGAAATAACTTGATGCTCTTTTTTAAATAATTTAAAACAAAAGAAACAAAAAATAAAATATTCGACCTTTTTTATACATATTTACATGTCGAATTTTCTTCTTTGTAACATTTAAAAAAAATAGATTATCAAATTATAAAAAGTAAAATTAAGAAAATATATTATCACAATTGAAACAGCCTTTTGGTGGAATTGACGACTTATTTCGTAGTCTTGGACATATTTGCAATGAGTTTTAATATTTTTCTGTATGACTACGTTGTTGGATTTCTTTTGTCTTTTACGCAAAACAGACAATCATCTAAAATACTGATACTTTAATTTATGAGTGTAGTACCTATACAGTAAACCCTCCCATAAGCCCATAACATGTCATCCTTGTAACAGGGTTTCAATATAAAAGTAAGGAAAAATTATCAACGGTCCCTCCTATAACACGGTAATCTTATAACACCTTTTCTATAATGTACATATGTTACACAGTAAAAAGTATTTCGTTAAATTAACAAAAAAATATTATCCCAGCAGGTCCACTACAATTTTTTGTAATATTAACAAATTTTATTATTATAGTAACATAAATACTTACAAAATATAATAATTTGAATCATAGAAGTTGTTATTCTGCGTAATAAATGTGCTAATATAACAAAAAATTGTAGTGGACCTGCTGGACAACATTTTTTGTTAATTTAACGAAATACTTTTTACTGTGTAGGACTTAACTGTAACTGAGTTTAAAAGAGTGATGCCAAATTAATTAATTATTGATTTTTTTTATGGAACTGCTAAGTCATTGCAGAAAAAGTTATTGACATTGTTTGATTCCATTTGACATGGTGTATGGGTCATTTCACGTCAAACTGAACAGAATTTTAAGAAGTTTGATGACTTCAAAAATATTTCAGATTTTGCTACAATATTTTTTATTTATACTCCATAGCAATTACACTAACCACATTACGAGTGGTCCGTCTCTCCGCCAGGTCCAACTATACTCCCCTTACCCTATTTTTAAATACAACGGCTTTTACGACGAATATCTCCGTATATGAAAATTCTGTTTGCTAGTATTTTAGTTTCCTATACTGGCAGAATATATCAACTTGAATTTTTCGAATTTAACTTGTAATGTATCTGCGCCAGTTTGGACCAACTCCAAGATCTTCTTCCTGAAGGCACACGTTTAAAAAAATTTTTAATTTTTATAAAACTATTTTATTATATTTTATTTTTAAAAGTTCGGTGTATAATATAAGAAAAATTACTGAAAATTCGGTAATTTTGTAGCTTTTCCATTGATTTTTTTCATTTTTCAAAAAATATTGTGCTATACCTATACTTGATTTTTATAAATATAAAAATTCAAAAATTTTTCAAAACGACAAATAATATTGCATTTTTTCTCAAACAACTCCCTTTTGACTTTTTTAAAAATTCAACAGTTTTTGAGGGGATACTTACCATAAGGAAAAATTGCTAGCAATTCGGTAATTTTAAGTTTTTGGGAGGATTTTTTTCCGACAAGGAACATCGTACTTCATTTTGAAAAAATTTAAAATCCAAAATACGTAAAAATTACCTATTTCAATTTTTCTGAAAAAATTGGAACTCATTATTTTCAAAAATAAGAAAATACTTACTGTGCAAAATCTTTCAGGGTACCCTTACAAAACATACAACTTTAAGGTAACTTAATTATAAATAATCTTTTATCAGTTTTATAATGTGGGATTTATAATCAGTGGCGGCTTGTCATAAAGGGCACAGGGGCACGTGCCCTCCCATCCTAAAACCAAAAACAAGCACTATCTTAAAATAATTATCAAAAAAATAAATTTTATATTTTAAAAACTACTTCTTTTATTTTGTGCCCTCCCACTGGAAAATGTCACGAGCCGCCACTGTTTATAATCATGATTATACAGCTACATAATTTTGGTTAACTAAAAAATTAATATCTCCGGAAATAATAATTAATCAAAATTGAAATTTGGAGGGCATATAAAGTAAGTATGTGAATATTCTTTCTAAGGAGATTAAATTTTTTTTTCAAGTTAAAAACAATTTCCAATTTTATTTTTAAATTGTCCAATTTTGAATTTGAATTAAAAAAATTAAAATTAATCTAAGAGCTACAAAATTGCCGAATTGGCAGCAAATTTTTATTTTATATATTTATATGAAATATATATATTATATTATATGAAATATTTTTCAGAATAACATTATTTATTTCAAAATTTAAACAAGCAAGCAAAAGGTAAATTATTCTGCAATCAAACAAAAATAAAAAACAACATTAAAAATAACTATAAGAATATATCACATACTGTATTTCCTACTATTGATTGCCAAGAAAGCAAAAACCAAAAGTAGCAATAAGGATCCCGTTTGTCTGGAAAAGTCAAAAAAATTTTTATTTTTAAATGTACGCCAGGGAAATCGCGGCAAAAGTCGAGGTCAAATTATAAAAATTTATATTTTTTATTTACTTACATAAATTATTAAAATTTAAATTTTCTTAAAGTTACCAAGATTCGAAAGGTCATAAAAAATCTTCAATTTTAGTTAGGAAAAACCTGGAAAAGTTAAGGAATTTATTTTGAGAAATAACTGGAAATTGCTAATTGCAACCTAATTGCTGAGATTCAAAATTTTAATATTTTTTACTAAATACTAAAAATACTAAACATTCAAAAATAAATCTTAAAAATAAAAAAAATAAATAAATAAAATAGATGGTGTTTAATGCAGAAATATTTTACTTTGAAAATTACAGAAGTTTTTATTGGTACAGCACTATCCGATGATGTAGTACCATCAAAAGTTTCCATTTTATTATGTCTGCTACTGACCCGCGTGAATGGATTTACGACATTTTACCATATCTGGTAACAAGGTGGTTCGGCTTCTTGTTTAACTATTTTTAGACACAGGCGGCAATCTTTTAGACATAGGCAAAAACAATAGATCTTGTTTTAGAAAAAAAAATTTTTTTTGTGAAACTTTGTGAAACCGGGTATAAGAGTTCAATAATTTCGACAAATATTTAACAGATGTCGCAATCATCTCTCAGAACTCAAGAGAAAAAGTTAAGAATATAAGATACAATATTAGAGGTGGAAATAAAAATGTAGATATCAATTGTCTGGTGGGTTTCACAAATATATGAACGGAAGCTTAAGAACGGAAAAAGGCAGTAAAGAGGTATCGAGACCCCATTGTAAATTTTTATAATTTATTTTTATAAATATGTCTATTTTAAATAAAACAGTTAAATAAATAGTTCCAACAATAAATTTAGGTATTAATAAAAGATAATAGTAAAAGGTAATTTATATGAATTTATTACTACAATTTATTATATAACTTTGTAATTAATAGTTTGTTTATCAAAAAAATCCAATGTTCACTGCAATTAATATTATTTAAAAAATTATTTATGGATTCATTTTTTCGCAGTTCAACCAAAATTGACTGTTTTATATTTATTGCATGTGGAGGAGCCAAAGATACAAATTTTTCATATTAAAGTAGATTTTATAATTTTAAATATTATGTAGTTTATCTGTATAGCTCGGATTAGATATTTAATTTCTTCATAGTTACGTGAATGATCTCTATTATTTTAAAATCAACAATTCTCTGTTGTCAACTAATTTTTCAATATCGTTTTTAATTAATTTCTTTGTACATTCGCTACATTACAATTTTTCAATGTAAGTTGCGCAACATATCCAGCAAAATAATTAATTGAACAAGTTTCTATAATGTCGCATTACTATCATCATTATCGATTGATGGTAGTGGTGGTCAAGATGATGAAGAAGACCACCGATCGAATGCCGTCAATTCCATGTCGGTTTCATCCATTTCACCTAATGGTGCATGTAGTACTGACGTGTACCAAAGCGGTTTCAAAAATATAAACGTCGCCGTTGTTTCCACAATTTGCCTTATCTGTTGACATTGCCAAAGATGATTGCATAACTGATTGGAGAGCAAATCGAAAATTATTTAACAATGATGGGTATAATCAGAACCCTTTTTCTGACGAATTTTCGCAAAACAAATTAGAAGCTTTAACATCTTCCCACAAAACCAGAGTTCCATTTATGGTTTGAATTAAACGTTCAAAGCAATACGGCCGATTTTTTTTAACTTTCCAACCCTCAATAAATGCAATTTATTTTTACAGGTTTTTTATTTTTTTATTATTTATTATTAATTAATACAGGTTATTTTCCATCGTGGGAACTTCTATAGATAAAGCACATTGATTAGGATTACAATGATATTTTTATTTTGAATTTAGGTAGTCGAATATAGCGTTCATTTTCAATAAAAATTCAGCCGTGTAGCGAGTTTCTTCCAGTAGCTGCTTCGTACCAATACAAGTTAAAATTACCGAACTATATATGATCGACTAAAAATTTGAGCTGCTAATGCCACATTCATTTTTTAGAAATTGTTGAGATTTATGTGCTTAGCTTTGATTTTGATTAGCGCTGAGGATAATCGACCCAGTTCATTAATTTTAAACACGTCTTCAATATAATATTTCCAAGGAATAGTTTTACCATCTGCAAGTATATCCACGTGTTAATAAACTATTTCCAACACTTTTTAATAGGTGAGGAACATCAAAAAGGACAACAATTTTTTTCTTTATAGGTGAAATAATGATTAGAAGATGTCACATTTAAATGTGTATATACTAATCTATTATTTGATCCTTGATCACAACAGTCGCCTAATTTTCAAAATTAATTTGTGCATCGCAGTCCAATATTGAAAATGGTGATAAAATATGAGAGATAACACCACACTTTGCACCAGCTTTGATTTTAATTTTAAAATTTTAAATTTTAATTAAATTAAAACGTTTTCCAAGTTATCGCATTAATCCAAATTTATTTGATCCAATTAAATCGTCTCAAAAATTGCCTCATTAATAAATTTGCTTCCAAAAATCCACCAAAACTCGTCCAAATCGGAACAACAATTATCCAAAATATATAAAAAGTAAATACTCACGCAAATCAAAACCATTTATTTTAAAATATTAAATAATCTCCAATCAGACACTCAAAATAAAACAAAATCAGCGAAGACTTCCGCAAAACGTGTCCGTTCGGTTTGACGGACTTGACCAACCTTCCAAAATTTTACAAAATTCTTACCAATTCAAATTTTATTGGCGCGCACATACATAATTCAAAATATTTACCATTATAACAAATTATTTACAAAACCAAAATAAAATTTCAAACCAAACAAATATTAAAATTTCAAAATTCAAAATTCAGAAGTATGATTTTGAAACACGACAATGCATAATAATGTACAACATAATGCATACTCTTTGTCAGAGTTTATTTTTTAATTTTTTTAAATTTTTTAACAAAAATAGCATGTTTACAAAATTTACAGCACTTGCCAGCAAAAGTCAAAAAAAAATTTCAAAATGGAGGAGGTGCGTCAAGTTGGCCTCTCTCGGCCCAAAAACAGGTTTTCCTGTTTTAACTGGATTAACTGTTTCCTGGTTTAAGTGTTCCAAAAACAGGTTAAAAAATTAACAAACTTAGCAGTTCCAAAATAATTTGCAGCATTCGCCAGCACTTCGCGAGCACTTTCAAATTATGCCAAATAAATTTTGACACAAAGACAATAAATGAAGTGATTTTACAGGGACAAACCTAATCCCATAAACAGGTAATCTGCTCTGATAGTTTAAAGATCAGGAAAAATCAGGGAATCGCTCAGGTAAATCTGGTAAATTAAAGGTAGGCTGAAGTAAAAGGTATTTTAATAAAGTAAATAAAGTAAAGGTAGGTATTAAATATGGAAAAATTTAAAAAATTCTTAAAAAATCTCAGGAAATTTTATAAAATCTAAGTTAATCTTAGGAAATCCAAGAAAATGTAAGGAAACCCAAGAAAATTAAAAAAAATCTTGGAAATATTACAAATTATCTTTTTTTGCTTTAATACTACATTCCAAGTGAAAATCTGAAGAAATTTCTCGAGAATCTCTTCCTTATCTTCTTTTATTCTTTCTCAAGGAGGAAATACAGTGTAAATATCTAATAATAATAAATAATTGTAGTACATAAATGTGGGTCTAGGATATTTCGCCGTCGCCGTTTCGCCGTGGCCGTTTCGCCGTGGCCGTTTTGCCGTGGCCGTTTTGCCGTGGCCGTTTTGCCGTGGCCGTTTTGCCGTGGCCCTTTTGCCGTGGCCCTTTTGCCGTGGCCCTTTTGCCGTGGCCCTTTTGCCGTGGCCGTTTTGCCGTGAAAATTAATATTTTCGGGGCTATGCAAAATTAGAAAATAAAAAAGCAGAAATAAAAAAAAACTTTTATTTTATATTTTATATTTTTTTATTTACTTTGTATCCTTCCTTATTAATTTTTTTATTTAATTTTATATATAATTTAATGAAACTTTAATTGTAACTTTGGATTTATATTTTTTAATTAACGACGGCGAAACGGCTACGGCAAAATGGGCGACGGCGAAACGGCGACGGCGAAATGGCCACGGCGAAACGGCCACGGCAAGACGTCCCATTCCGCATAAATATACCTTCTGCTTCGCTCCTAAATTTGTTCCTCATGTCTCTAGGCACTTAAAACGCTCTTAGGGGCCGTCCATTAATTACGTAAGGACGATTTTTAAAATTTTTGGCCCCCCTCCCAACGTAAGGGTCCCTAAAGTTCTGGCAACCCCTCTCATCTTTAGTATGTATTTTTTAGAAATACATTTTTTAGTTACTGTCAGTTAATTAACAACACGAATCCAGCTTCGATTTTTTTTCTATTGGAAAGAGGACAATTTTCTGAGCATTTTGAAACCGC
Source organism: Cantharis rufa (assembly GCA_947369205.1). Taxonomy (NCBI): domain Eukaryota; kingdom Metazoa; phylum Arthropoda; class Insecta; order Coleoptera; family Cantharidae; genus Cantharis; species Cantharis rufa. Next base: position 94,764,109 of record OX376303.1, read on the forward strand.
ACTTCGATGCGGATTATCCAGTAGTTTTCGAGAAAACGGCATTTGAAAAATATTGACGGTGCGTGCGTTCTGATATAGTCTTAGTGTTGGCAGTCAGACGCGATTGTGATACCGTAAAGCACACATCGAGCGTTGCTAACAAGTTTCACCCCTTACGAGTTTCACCCCTTTCGAGTTGCACCTTTGGCAAGTTTGTGCTACCTAGGGGGATGTTTTTAGCGAGGCAACCAAGGCAATCGAGATTCTAACCTTAAAACGAGTTCTGCGTTTATTTTTTAAATTATTGCATAATGTTGCGTAATACACCCGATGTACTTCTGACTATGTCACAATCGCGTCTGCCTGCCTAAGACTAGTCCCTATAAGACTATAGCCTAAGACTATAGTCTGCCTAAGACTATATCAGAACACACGCACCGTCAATAGAACTTTTTTGTTAATGTAATCCCTATCTAAAATGCATGTAAAATTTTGATTTTCAAATGCCGTTTTCTCGAAAACTAATGGATAATCCGCAAAATTTCTATTTTTAATATACTCAGAAAATTGTCCTCTTTCCTATAGTGCAGGTGTTGAGGCTCGATTCGTGTTGTTAATTCCCTGACAGATCCCCATTTTTTTCCCATTTTACTCGTATATAACATGAAAAGCCGTTCGTAAAAATTGCCAAAGTTAGATACCATTTTCTTAAATTCACACTACATTATTATGTCACTGTGTTTTATGATTTTAATTATATTATTTTTTATTTCATATAAATATAAAATAATATTGGTATAATATAGTTTTTTTTTACCTGGAAATTAGAGGATTACCTTTTTATGTTATAGAAAGAAATATATTTGATTTTTAAATTTAATTTTTAAAAAGAAAAATATTTATGTTTGAATTTTACATTTAATTTAAAAAAAGCATTTTAAGAAACTTACTTAAGGAATACATCGGACCCCCTCCTCCCCAACGTAAGGGTCCGTAAGATTTTTGATATTCCCCTTCTCCCAAAAACTTACGTAATTAATGGACGGCCCCTTACCTTATTTCAATTCTAGAAAAAAATTCAAAAAATTTTGATTTTTTCAAAAAATAAAATTATATATTTACGCTAAAGCAATCCCAGAAGGAAGTAAATCTAAATTGGAAATTAAGATGTACATATAATTCGTGATATAAAATATTCTATGAATCGCCTATGGCGCTTTATAATTTAATTTTGCTAACCATTCCAGCTAAATATTTCGATATTTTTTGTAAGTTTCTAAAATTGCATCGACTTGATCATATTCACCGATAAATAAAAATAAACCGTATTGTCCGATTTACAAATAAATCGTCTAATTATTAAACTGTTTTGTATGCGTATAAAATTTCTTAGTACCCATTTAATGTAAAAAAACCTGAACTGGAAATTTATTATCCAAATTGCTGAATTATAGGGGCATAAACTCCCTATATTATATTGGACCAAACCAAATTATTTAATTTTATATAGCGCTAGTTAATCGTTTTAATAGTATTTTCAAAAACTACTTGTATAACTAGAACGGTATATGCACTGAATAAAAATTAGTTGCATTTAGAACGATATAAAAGCGCTACTTTTTTTATAAAAAAACATATCATTTCGACTTGTTCGACCAATTTGAACAATTAATTGTGTTCAGTGTTTAGTGTGTGTGCAAAATGGTCAAATTGTTCACCGTTTCAATTATCGTTACATATTTATATATTTTAAATGAAGTCATCGAATGCAGCATTCCAAAAGAAGTTGAAAAATTCGTAAGAGAAAATCTGAATAGCAAGGAAGTTAAGAATTTAGCTAACAGTAATATGATGAGTGCTAATAATAATAATGATAACTTCGAAAAATTCTTTTTAAAAGCTTCGAAATCTGTTCCACGTATTGGAAGGAGAGGATTATTGGTAAATTTTTTTTAATATTTCATTTCAAAATCAAAATTTAAAAATAATAATTTTTTTAGAACGACAACTTTTACGCCAATGCTGGTTTATATGGCGCAAGCAAATATCAAAAAGCTCCTTTTGTTGCAAACTCTCTTAAAAGAACGAAAAATTTTGAAGGTAAATTATAATTTATTTTTTATCGTTTGAACCGATGTAATTTTTTGATATTTCAGCGCCTTTTTGGTCTGATATAGCACATATTTACGAATACAATGCCGATTTGCCAAACATTATGGAAACTTTGTCAAGTTTGGAATTGGAACAAGGAGATGATCCTTCAGTTTACGATCTAAATAAATTTAATATGAAGAGAGATGCTAATAAAGAAACTCCAGAGTATCGCTTTCAACCAGAAGTTCAACGATTTGTGTTTTAATGTATTATTATGCACATCATCTACTTTCTACATGTACTGTCACGCCTTTTATGTATTCAAAATTTAACTAATTCAATTTGTAACATTAAATATAATAAATGATAATTGCAAATTACAACAGATTTTTTTCTATAAAAATACCCTTCCTTCCAGCTTATTCAGCTTATTTGTTTCAAACTAGAAAAAAAGTTATTCATTAGGTATAGAAGACTAAAAAAAAAAAATTAATATTTCAAAAATATGTTTTTAATTTTTTTTTATTTTTTTTTTACCAGGAATAGCAAACTTACCTTAAACTACAGTGAAATACTACAATCACAAAAAATTATTACTTTGCACTTTGCTATACTTGAAACATATGAACCTCAATTCACTCAAAACTGCAATTTGATAGTTGGCATTTACTCAAAAACTAAAAAAATCGAGATTTGAGTCGACAATAAAATCCTATTCTCGAGAACTCAAAAATCCACAATTTTATCAAGTTGAAGTTTTTATATTATAAACTTCAACTTCAATTTACTTGAAACTGCAATTTAAAATTTGGGGAACACGATTACGCAAAAATTAAAAATGCAATCAAAGTGCACTTTGCGGATTCGAATCAACAATTAAATTATATATTGACGATAAACCTAAGGATTCCTCAATTTTACAAAAAAAAACTGAATTTAAGAAAGTCCGCAGCAGCGGACTTACAGATATTAGTTGCTGTAGTTGTTCCGCAGATATAAGAATTTAAGAATCAAAAAAAAGACATTTCAGGTTATTTTTATTGTGTAGTTACCAAAAAAATTTTTAAACTGGTTATTTTTGCGATTTACATGAATCGCCGCCCCTATTATAGAAAGACGCTAATATTCTTAAGGTGGGGAGACACATACCCCTTATAACCCACCTACATGTCACCATGTTTCTTTTTTTAAATACGACACTGGAAATAAATATAAAATGAAGAAAAGATATTATTTTAGCCAAAGACGCTATATACGCTAAGTACGGCTCTGGGCAAAATTACAGTAAAATTTACAAAATTACCAATTACAACAAGAACGATAATCACGAAAATTGAAATATGGCTCAACCGTCAACCTAGTTATTCTCTAATAACTAAAGAAAGCAGCAGAAGAAAATAAAAATATGTAAAAGTTGATGACAATCGTGGGCATTTGGTCCATTAAATAATAAAAACAATTATTGGGCATTTTTAAAAATTTTTTACCGTTACTATTTTTTGCTACTTATACTGGCTCTGATGAAGACCTGCATCTAGGTCGAAACTGGTTATTTTAATAAAGAAAGACTTTTGGAAGTTTTTTATTATTTAGTGGACCCAAATATCCACGACTGCCATCAACTTCTCTGAATAAATATTTGGGGGTCGAAATTTTAATAATGGAAAAATTTGTAAAGCAATAAAATGCTAATTCTTTTATATGCCCGGCTAGCTCAGTCGGTAGAGCATGAGACTCTTAATCTCAGGGTCGTGGGTTCGAGCCCCACGTTGGGCGATTATTTTTTATACAGTACAATAGATTGGAAACCAAAATTGGTTCCATAAATTATGGGTTCTGACCTAACAAAATTTAATATGAAATAATTTGCTTTTAATTGTGTATTAAACTAAAGACCGAGGGAAAAGTTGCTGGGCAAATTGGGTATACAACTGAAGAGAAATTTGAGAAAATTCTAGGAAATCCCAGAAAATCATAGAAAAACTTGGAAAATCCCAGACTATCATGGGATATCCCTGTCAATCTTAGGAAATCCAAGAAAATCCAAGAAAAATTCTCAAAAATTTTGTAAAAGAAAATCTAAAGTATAAAATTTTGCCTTGTGATTCGCCTTTCGCTAACAACCATCTTTGGTCGTATGACCCTAGCACTCATCAAATTGTTTTTTTCTTTTTAAATTTGCTCTAGCTTCTTTAACTATAGCAGTTGTTATTATGTTATTACTTTAACTGTATCGATAATAAGTTAAAAATTAAAACAAATATTTTGCGTACATTTCAATGAGATAGAGGGCCTTTCTACGCCCCTGTTAGACATGGTTATTTCTAACGAGAAGAAGTTATCGAGTGTAACTCTAGGATTGTGATAAGAAATTAAGGATTTACACGTGTACAGTAGCTTAAGCAAGCTACTACAGCAAGTAGCTAAATTAAGTGTCGGTGCTTTTCTACTTACATTTAGTAGATTTGTCTAAACCATGCAAGTAACTAAATTTAGTTCCATATTTTAGGAGCTTGCTTAAGCTACTGTATAAGTGCAAATTAGCCTTTATCGTTAACACCTACATGTTTCACGTAACTGCGTAACTATAAGACCATTTCCAATCGACTGCACAGAGTCGGATTAAGAATATGTGAGGCCCGGGGCTAACTTTTTTTGGAGGCCCCTTGGTCTTGTATGTTTTAACAAAATGCGCCGAAGTAGTAGATCACTTTCAATACTCATTGAAGTTAGCGAACTTAAACGTGTTTGTGTAGCACTACTTCTTAATTTATTTTTAATAAAAGATAATTTTGAAAATAATCTTTCTGATTCACAAAATGATGTAAATGTTCGGAAAAGAGTCCAGCAATTTTATTTAAAAAAAATAAAATTGTTAATTCCATTCATATTTGAAATAGTTTTTAACATAATTTACACTTTATTTTAATTAATTTAATTTATTTTAATCTGTGTTAATTTAAATTTTGTTGCTTCAATTTTTTTGAGGCCCCTAGAATGTGGTGGCCCGGGGTGCAGCCCCCTTGATACGGCTCTGCGGACTGCACCAAGAATTTTATTGTTTTTAGTAATAAAAATAATCAGAAAAAAGAAATTAAGCTGTTAAATTTAGTCTTTTTCCGCATCTTTTTTGCAATTTAAATCGATTGTCGTCGTTTAATAAAGTTCCCCACTCCAGGCCATCAGTCGTGCATTTTTGTAATCTCCATTTTCAAATTAACAAAATAATGCATAATATGTAATTCAAATTGATCAAATTCGTACAGGTATTTTGTCGCCGACTCCCGGACTAAAACCCGGTGCAATCTACATGTCGGATTATGATTTATGAGACCCTTTGACCCCTATGCCTTTGACCATATTGGTGCAGTCTACAATCGCTCTACACAACAACAGAGTTGCCATCAAGGGCCGATACAAATTACGGGAATTTACTCTTATAACTTCAAAAATTTTAAAATTACGGTTAAACATCACGAAATGAATAAAATATAACCAAAAAATATTTAATTTACTCCCCCTTCTTGAACTTGGGGGTTGATCCCCCAAAAAATTAATTCATTTCTTTCTTAAATTTTGCATAAGGTCCAGCGTTCTCTAAAGGAGGATTTAGATGCTCTCTAAATTTCAACATTGATTTACTATTACTCTTCCAGACAGGACCGGCGTTACCATATGTGCAAACGGTGCTATTGCACAGGGCGGCAGATTTTTGGGGCGCCAAATTTTCGTATTTTCGCATATGAAATTTTGGATATTATTGTAAGTATATCTTTGTTGCTTCTGTTTATTCGGACGCCCCGTTTGTTTTTCCATCATCTATCCAACAGTTCCAACATTTTATTCCTATGAAAGTCATGAAATGACGGCCATGCTCCTTTAAAAAAAATTTTGCCTGCGGCGCACAGTGAGGTTTTTGACTTTAAAAGCTGGCCTAAATTTAAAAAATCAAATGCTACTTAGCCGCGGCGGCGAGCTTTTCCCGTTACCTCGCCCGTTACGGGCGTCATAGTCTAAAACTCACACAGGGTGGCAAATTGGCTAGCGCCGGCCCTGCCTCTAGAGATTACAAGAACATTGTTTCAGCTTTATATGCATGTAAAATACCGTAAATAATAAACGTAATTTTCAAAATTTCTTTTGTTTTTCAAACTTTCAAGAAATATTCCTTGACCCAAAAATTTAATTTTCCTGACCGTTTAAAAGTTCCCTGGCAAAATTTGTGCAATTTTAAATTTCCTAATTTTCTTCCACCAAATAATTTGTTTATTTTGATTATTTTCCTGGAAGAATTTGTTTGTTTTTATTAATTTCTTGGAAGAATTTATTTATTTTGGTTATTTTCTCGGATTTCTTTAAAATGCAGCACCTCTTAAGTTCGACGAAAAAATTCTTTCAAGTTTTAAGTACTTCTAAACATTAGTTTATTTTCTTGGAAGAATTCGTCTGGTTTTCCAACAGTTGAAACCTTCACATTTGCTGATAAATTTTCGTAACTTTTTGTAAATTTTGGGAAAATGCCCGACCGGTGTCGTTATCTTTGTTCTGCGATTTTGATTAGTTTGCAGTTTTGCCACCTGTGATGTCAGATTTGTACATACGTATAGTAGCAGTTCAGTTACTGTCAAATCTAGACCTGTCTATAAGCGTTGCTTCTTTGGGGGAAAACTAATGAAACTATTGCGTTTTATTATAAGAATAATAATGTCTTCTATATAAGAAGGCATTTGTTTTAAAGTTGTGTGGTTTTTGGTACTTTTAAGTCGGTGATTATAAAACTTTGGTTTATATTGTTGTTGTCGGTTTTGAAACAATTGATGAACAATTCAAATTCGTCACAATGCAATGTTCATTGCTTTTAGTGTAGTTCTTCCAGAATACGTGTTACAGGTGAATGACGTGGAAAGACGTTTTTGTGAAATAATACGCAGTTCTAGTGCGATTAAGTCTTGTTTATGATGATCAAGAAAATTCCGGAGTATTCCTCAACTAAAGTAAGTCTGACTTTTTACATACATACACACAAAAGAAAATTCATGAAGAAGTCATCCAAAAGGAAATTTCCTCTTCGCGAGTTTAGTTTTGTGTTTAACTTGATTTTGTATTTTCCCATGCAAATACTACAACAAAATATTGTACATATTTGCAAAACTGTCAAATATTGCGTAGGTATTTTTTCTTCTTCCGTGCTTTGTCGTCGAGATAAAAATTTTGGGTTCTCCAGAATATTAACCAACTAAATATTGTTGGAGGAGCCAAATGTGGACAAAACCAAAAAGTTATTGTCTTCGTTAATGCTTCTACATAGTTTATTTTTTGCCTTAAATATTAGAAAATTATAAACATAGCGCTTTAGGTTAGGTGATTTTATAAACAATTCAATGTACAACAAAGCAATTCTTATTAGATTTCAAATTTCAAGGTCTTATGACTGGTGATGTGTATTTCCGTTTACGAATATTGCACAATGTTTTACAATCTTTCCCTCTTCCTCATAATTAGTAAGGTCTTTGCGTCATTTCAATAAATAAAACTTAAAAAATGTGAAAGTATTTCGTGGGCTTACAAGAAAAGGGCACTAAGTCAAAATTTTAGTTATTTTTTTTAAAGCATTGTAGATCTAAATTTTAATGATCTTCCTACTGTAAGAAATATAGCAATGTAAGAAAGCACCAAAGCAGTTGATACAAATGGAAATGCAAACTTTAAAATTCAGGTTACTCAAAACTATCATTTTTGACTTAGTGCCTTTTTCTTGTAAGCCCACGATTTGCTCTTTTCAGTAATTTTTTTAAGGGAAGAATGTAGTTAGAAAGTAGTTCATGTCAACCAATTAGATTTTTATGAGTAAACCAATTTACAATTCAAAAATCGAGAAACCTTCGGTTTTACAAAATTTACTGCCACAAAAATCGAATAAAAATTCATTAATAAGAGCTGCGGTGTCCGAGCGGTTAAGAAAGATGGACTTGAAATCCATTAGGTTTAACCTGCATAAGTTTGAATCCTGTCCGCGGCGTTCTTTGGCATAGCGTTTACACCATTTCATTATTATTTACAACTTCTTTTACAAAATATTTAATCAAAACAAGGATTAACTAATTTTTTCATTTCAGTTCAGACGACATTAATGGGTGAAATTCGCGAAATTCGTATTCCGCGAACGGGAGTGTGATGTGTCGAGTTCGAATTATCGTGAAAAAGCTTGATGAAAGCTTTCTTAATAATCGAGATAAATTTTGTTTTAATACTTAAGTGAAAAAATGTGAAAGTGTTCGGGTTTGTGAGTGACTTAAGTTTTTTGGAAGGAACAATGAAGAAGCTATCCTGGCCACTAGGAATAAGGCAACAGGACTACAGTGATAAAGGTAATTTAACGGAAACCGTTCTCATCTGCAATGATAACTAACAAAAAATTTTCTTTATTCTTGTAGGTAGGATCCACTACGTGGGTTTAGCAGCAAGTCAGGTTAGTAAAATTTTTTCTCCGGTGATGTAGCCAGTGAATAGTTTGAAATTGTGAAAATATGCATTTTTCTTTAAATGCACGAATTTCAGTTGGGTAAGAAAAGTTTTTTTACGTTCTGAAGTAAAAAATTGCAAATAAATAATTTTTTTTCTCTGGAAGTTTTCATTGCTTAAAAGTTGGTTGATTTGTTAAGCTTCAGTTAAGCTATTCAGAATAGCACTAAATAAATCACATTGTTAAACCGTCAACAAGGGTAGATTTAAATAAATCCCAAAATAAAAATTTACAAAACATTTTGTTAATTGTACCTGTTAATACCAAGCAAGAGAATAGTGAAATATTTAGGACTCACATCCAGTTGGAAAGCGGTCCCCGAGAGGGATTAAAACTATGGAGTTCAGAATGGCCACTTGAGTCCGTTTTATCAGAACAACGTCAGTCTCCAAAAAATCAAAATCAAAAATTTTTCAAAAATCTAATTTTTTTTTAAACCAGAAGCGACCTAACGTTAAAACCAGGTGATCTTTCAAGACCTAACGATCCATATTTTTTTATATCAAAATGATGAAGATGGGAGGCCAACTTCGCAAAGATTTACAAATCATCAAATTTAGTATTCATTTAGAATAACAGTGATAATTTTGAATTTCTGAACACTCATACGTGCTTTTAAAATTTGGCTCAAGAAAGCTGTTGGTCAGACAAATCCACTCGAACAATCTCGATAACGCTCGATCGCTCTTGTGATATTAGTCGACCAAGTTTTCTTTCACTAAATAACTAATCATGTATTTTTTGAAATTAAAAATTATCCGGATAAATCGAAGCTCTTGCGGTATTGCTTGCGACAAATGTATGACCCCCAATATCAATTTTCTTGCCAGCATTTACTTTATTATATTTAAGTAAATAAAATATACGGATAAACAATATCATACCAATTGAATTTGCAATCCTTAATAATTTATTAACAACTTGTTGGTTCAAATTACACTGTTAAGTTCAAACTTACACAATCCAATTCAATGGAATTTAAAAAAATAAAAACTTGAGCAACTAAAAGTAAAATTTCAGAATCAATTTAGTGTTCGGCAACAGATTATTCGTCATTTAAAATTTATCGGGAAACTTCTTAATTTCTTCATATAAACCTTTTTCTACTGCCAACAGTATATGACTATCTTCTATATTACAACTAAAATAAACAGGAACCTTCAACTTTTTCGATAATCTCATTCCTATATTTTTTGTAGTTGACGTAGGAGTGTCTCCTATTAATTGTGCGCTTACTGGTTGTTGATTTCTGTTATCCAGCATTGCTAATGATAAATCTTTAAAATGCATCGAGTTCTGATAATTGACAATAACAAAACACGAGTCGAGCATTTTAATAACTTGATATAATATTTTTTGATCCATTATTTCGGCTTCAAAGGTGTGATATTTAAAGGAGGATGGAACTTCTTTCAATTTAATAGGATTATTATTTCTCACTTCTGTCGAACCCATGTTATCGATTAATTTTACTGGAAGTATAAAAAATACTAAACATAACCTAAGTTATAAGTTCAAATTTATTACCTTATTGTCAAATATGTCCTATTGTAATTTACGAGAATACATACAGGTAATTTTAAAAATCTATTGCTGTTTTTGCGACTAACAACTTTAAAAATTTGTAGTATTTGAAAAGTACAACTAATTACTTGATTTTCGTTTATAATGGTTGTTACTTATACAAAAACAAAACATTAATTTTTACTTGTATATAGGGTGTTGAATTATTAACGACCCTGAGAATGCCCGCGGCGAAAATAATCTGAGAGGTAAAAGAAAGAAAATTCTAAAGTTTGCAATGTACCAGGGGCTGATTGAGTTAACCGAACATAGGAAATTCCTGCTTTCCTAATTATTTTAAAGAAAAAATTAAACACAAAAATAATGCAGAAATATAAACTACAAATAATAAGAGCGTTATTGCTGCAAGGGGTAAATATCCCAAAAATTTTGTGTTTGGAATTCCTTTGGAAATCATTAGAATTCCTGGGAATTCTTTGGAAATCTTTGGAATTCCTTATAATTCTTGGAAATCGTTGGAATTCCTTGGAAATCACTGGAAATCTTAGAAATCCCTGCAATGCTTTGGAAATCACTGGAATTCTTGGAAATCAAAGGAATTCTTGGAAATCAAAGGAATTCTTGGAAATCGTTGAAATTCTTTGGAAATCATTGGAATTCTTTAGATTGCACTTTGATTTGAACTCATTGGAATTCCTTGGAAATCGTTGGAATTCTTTGGAATTTCTTGGAATTTTTTGAAATCTTTGGAATTCTGAGTCTTGTGTACAGTAATTTTACTGGATATTTCCCTTGGATTGCTGTGAGCTAAAAGTTCAATTTTGATGTCAGATTAGCACCCCCACTGGAATGCTCACAGAACTAATAGTGTCCGATGTAAACTAGGTACATTAATGGCATGTGCGTCCATTGGGGGGGACAAAGGGGGCAGCTGCCGCCCCCTCCTGAATTTTGCCTGTGATTTTAGGCTTCTATACATTGTATAAAAAGAAGCCTTATGTTCTGGCTCCGTGTCTGTCCGCATGTTTCAAATTTAAGAAAATTCTAGAAAGATGTCGTATAGAAGCCTAAGAACTGTCGCAAAAGCGAGTTCCACCTTGTTTAAATTTAATTTTAATTAATTTAAATTTTGTAAAGAATAGTATATTCTGAAACAAGTTTGGAATTAGGCATATTCCGCACGAGGGAAAAGTTTGTCACCCGAGCCAATAGGCGAGGGTGACGGTTCACGAGTGCGGAATAGCCATTCCAAACGTGTTTCAGACTATACTTTCTATACGACTATTAAAATAATAAGCTGTATAAGTTTTGACCGTAATTAGAATTTGTAAAAATGAGAAAATTTTTTTGTGCGCGATCGATCTGAATTTTTGCACATGCTTTCCTACCGATAATTCACAGGGGGAGAGTTGAAGCGAGGGGGGAGAAGTTTTTGCTCAGTTTTTCGATATCTAACGCCGTTTTCGAGTTATTGGTAATTCAAGTTTGTGTGGCGGAAACGCAGCAATAACTCAAGAACGGCGCTAGATATCGAAAAACTGAGCAAAAAATTGTCCCCCCTCGTACACACCCCTTGTGAATTATCGGTAGGAAAATATGTGCAAAAATTCAGATCGATCGCACGCAAAAAAGTTTACTCATTTGACAAACTTGCTTTTTGTTTATAAATTGTAATCCAGGCACTTAAATATAATATTTACTATTAATTTGACAGATGTGTAAATAAATTAAATTCAAAAATTTGGTAATAGATGTCACTTCAAATAGTAGTCTATTCTTTGCTCTAATTGGTCTAATCTGTGTGAGAATAATTATTCTCGCACCGATATCGGTGTGAGAATAAAAAAACGAAAGAATGTAGATATTCTGTATTTAAAAATAGAATCAGAATGCCCACATTCTATGATAGTCGTATAGAAAGTTATTACTGCAAGTCTTTTCTGCAAATAAAAAAAATTAAAAATTTTTATTGAATTTTTTTTTAATAAAAATTTTTTTTTGATTTTGGCCCTTGCTGAAAATGATCCTATAAACGCCCATGATTAATGGTAATAACAGGACGAAGTCCTAAATTAAGATGAAAAAAATGTTTGGATGCTCATACCTAAGAGGCCCGTGTTATATGAAACCATTCAAACCTTCAGAACATTTCCCATAGTTTTAATTCTGATAAATATATGTAAACTAATATTTGTTATATCATGTAAAATCATTCGAAGCTTGAGAACAACATTTTCTCATAGTTTCCGTTCTAATAATTGTAAACGAATATTTTGTAAAATAAGTAAAATTCATAATAAGCACTTTTTATAATATATACTGCTGGAAATATTGTAGAGAGGAAGTTTAACTTTGTAAGCTAGAATCGCTGCAGGTTTTTCTGAATAAATTGTTAATCATCCAAATTTGTATTTTTTTAAATAATTTTTGGGTGAACTACTTAACTGGCGCAGTCGGGTCGGATGTCAGGAGGCATTAGATAACATTTCTAAAACGTACCTTTTTCGTATCAACGACTTAACTGACGAACCTAGTGATAAGTTAGAATTAAGTGAAATAAATTAAAAGTGAAATTTAAAATAAAATTTAAATAAACGAAAACGCGTTCCGCGAAAATAAAATATTAAACTCTAAATAAAGTGTAAAAAGACTACCGAATCAAGAAAGAAGAAACCGAAATTTAACATACGAGGAAAGCTACCTGTGATGAAGAGATTTACAACGCTCTTGGTATTCATTGCGTAAGTTTTTGCTCAAATTTATTTTACAATTTCCTATGTCAGAATCCGAAATCTCAAACCTATTGTCACAATTATCCATAACTAACGAAATCATACAAGAACAAAGTCAGCAATTAAACGAACATCTTGAAATAAATACAAATACAATGGCAAAATTGGAAAAATTACACGTCGACGCCATTCCTAAATACGATGGAAATCCGGCAACTTTATCAATTTTTACAAATGCATGTGAACATTTATTATCTATGTGTAGTACGACGACACCATCTGATATAAATAGACAATTAATTCAAATAATACTTAGTAAGTTAGAAGGTCGTGCATTGACTTTAATTGCAAGCAGAGAAAACGCAACAACTTGGGGTAATATTAAAAATTTACTTGTACAACATTTTGGGGATCAAAGAGACGAAAATTGCTTGCTCAGAGATTTAATGAGTTTAAAACCGTTAAAAAGCGAATCGTCATATCAATTTGGTATGCGATGTCAGGACGTACGTTGTTTATTATTAACAAGGCTACAATTAAAGGAAACTAACCAAAACGTAAAAACCATCAAAACTCAATTATACGACGATTTAGCGTTGCAAACGTTTTTGCAAGGTTTGCATGGACAAATTGGCCTAGTAGTAAGACTTAAAAATCCCGCAACTTTGGAAGAAGCATTAGGACATTTGACCGCGGAAGAAAATTTCATGTACGCACAGTCAAAAACTAATTTATTTAACAACGGTCAACGACATTATAACCCTATCGAAATAAAACAACCGGCGAATTCACACAAACCCGTGGTGAATCCAATGATGTTTAGAAATAATTATTCAAATCAAAATTATTCAAACCAAAATTATTCAAATCAAAATTTTTCGAATCAGCATAAACCAAATTTTCAAAATTTTCAAAGACCACAATTTATTAGACCAGCTACGTTTAATCCAAATAGAAATTTTACGCCATTTCCTCAACAAAATTTTTCTGCATTTAAACAATTTCCAAATCAAACAACTTTATCAGGTCAACGCCACTTTCGACCTGCAAGTCAACGTGTAAATGCTTATCAGCAAAGCTCTGATTTCCGAGGACGACAGTTTCAACGACCTAGTCAAGCAGCTGAGCCAATGGATACGTCATCAGCGCATACTAGAAGAACGAACCAACCTGCACACAAATGGACATCAGAAGAATTATACCACCAAAATATTGAAAATTACGATAATGTTGATGTGTGTAATGAAAATCAAATTCAAGAAGATTATTACGATAATTTTGATTCGTATGACCTCAATCAAGACTACGATTTTCAGGAAAACGCATTCAATCAACTACCAGTTGAAGAATTTGAAAATTCAGAAACTAAGACCCAAAATTTTCACGAGGATCCTATTACGAACAACCAAACATAAATAATATAACAAAAATTAATATTAATTCAATATCTCAGTCAAAATTAGCTTATATAAAATTTCCAAATTTTAATTTTAAACTCATGGTGGACACAGGATCAACAAAATCTTTGTTGAACAGACACCACGCATTACAACATTTTTCTTCAGAATTATTTCGTGAATCTTTTCAAATCCAAACAGCACATCATATTTCAACACACGATTTAGTTGCACTTGTAAATTTAAAACCTCTCTTAGGAACGGATGTCAAACACAAATTTTACATTTTTGATTTTAATAAAAATTATGATGGGTTAATAGGAATTGATTTGTTAGAACTAATTGATGCAAAAATTGATATCAAAAACAAAACTTTAAAAACAAAATTTGGCAATATTCCTCTTTATTTCGAAAATCGAGATTATCAAATTACAGTGGAACCACGCACACGGAAGGTAGTTAAAATTCCAGTTAACTTGGTAAATCAAGAAGGAATAATTAGGTATCGTAAACTTAAAAATGGAATTGAATTTCCCGAAGCCTTGGTAAAATGTACGAATAATTTTGCAATCACCGAAGTTACAAATTCGTCTGAAGAAATTCAAAAAATTATTTTTTCAACACCAATGAATGTCGAACCACTAACTGATGAACCAATGAAAGTAACCAATATTGAACTGATGGAAGTCGACGACCCCCAAAAATATGAACAATTATTAAATGAAAATCTAAACAAAATTAAAATAAATCATATGAACTCAGAAGAACAACGTTTAATCAAACAACTTTGTTTCGAATATAAAGATATTTTTCATCACGAAGAAATTCCTTTAAGTTTCACTAACCAAATTAAACACCGAATTCATTTAACTGACGAAGTGCCTATTTATACAAAAGCTTATCGACAACCACCTTTCCAAACGCAAGAAATCGATAGACAAGTCAAAGAATTGTTGAGGCAAGATATAATTCAAGAATCCAATTCCCCATGGAGTTCACCAGTTCATTTAGTACCAAAAAAAAAGATGCCAACGGAAAAATGCAATGGAGAATGGTTATTGATTATCGGAAGATCAATGAAAAATCAATCGACGATAAGTACCCAATTCCGAACATCAACGACATTTTAGACAAATTGGGACGCAGCCAATATTTTACCACACTCGATTTGGCATCAGGTTACCATCAGATCGAAATGGATCCACAAGACACAGCTAAAACGGCTTTCAGTACACAACGTGGACACTACGAATTCAAAAGAATGAGTTTTGGCTTAAAAAATGCACCCCCAACTTTTCAACGTGTCATGGACAACATAATGAGAGGAATTCAAAATGAAATGTGCTTGGTCTATCTGGACGATATAATCGTATTCTCAACATCCTTACAAGAACATATCGAAAAATTAAGAGCTGTCTTCGATCGATTACGAAAATCAAATTTCAAAGTTCAGTTAGAAAAATGTTCATTTTTACAAAAAGAAGTGTCATATCTAGGTCACGTCATTACACGGGACGGAGTGAAACCTAATCCAGACAAAGTCAAGGCAGTCAAGAATTTCCCAATACCGACAACAACAAAAGAAATTAAAAGCTATTTAGGACTATTGGGGTATTATAGAAAATTCATTAAAGACTTTGCAAAATTGACTAAACCATTAACAAAATGTTTGAAAAAAGGTGCAAAGATTAAACATGATCAAGAATTTATTAACGCATTTGAGGACAGTAAACAAATTTTAATAAATGACCCAGTACTCCAATATCCAGATTTCGACAGAGAATTTATTTTGACCACCGATGCATCAAACGTAGCACTTGGAGCTGTATTATCGCAAGGCATCGTAGGAAGTGATCGTCCAATTGCATATGCCTCACGAACATTGAGCGAAACCGAACAAAAGTATTCCACAATCGAAAAGGAACTTTTAAGCATTGTTTATGCAACAAAATATTTTCGTCCATATTTATATGGAAGAAAATTTTCAATTTACACCGACCACCGCCCGTTGGTATGGTTGATGAATTTAAAGGAACCAAACGGAAAGTTGGCAAGATGGAAACTTCGATTAGAAGAGTACGATTATAAGATCATTTACAAAAAAGGGAAATTGAACACCAACGCTGATGCATTGTCAAGAATCCAAATTAATGCTATGGAAGAGGATGAAAACGATTACGACAACGTATCAATGATCGTAAATGTGCCTGATCTCTATACAGAATTAGAAGCATCAGAAGCACCTTCACCTACACCTGATAATATTCGGTCAATAATGCAAGAAGCAGTAAACAATCAAAATGATGACGAACCAGCTGATAATGTAATTCAAGACGAAAATCAAACAATCCACTCCGGATTAAATGACGAACCAAGAGAAGTGATACCAATTCTTAAGGAAGCAATAGATGACAAAAAACAACAATTTATAATTAAAACTATCCACCAAGGCGAACTCACGGTAAAAACAACTAAATTAGACAACAAAATCATTAAATACGTAAACATTCCAAAATCAAATAATGAAAACGAAATTTTAAATTTTCTTAAAGAAAACACTATTGCGAAACAAAGGTATTATTTATGGTTTGACAAAGAAGACATTTATAAACGTTTTTGTGTAATTTATACAAAATATTTCACGAATAATGGACCTAAATTGATCAGATGCACGGAGAGATTGCAAATAATTTCGGATAAAGATGAACAAACAAATGTGATCAAATTACATCATGAAGGTAAAACAAACCACCGTGGTATTACGCAAACAACAACGGCAATAAAACGAAAATATCATTGGGGAACCATGTGCCAAGATATACAAAATTTTATTAACCAATGTGAAATCTGTAAAAAAACTAAATACGAAAGACATCCTACTCAAATACCTATTATGATTACTGACACACCACAGAAACCATTCCAAAAGGTGCATATTGATACATTTTCTATTGAAAGACAAATTTTTTTGACTGTAATCGATTCATTTTCGAAATTAGGACAAGCAATTCACATAACTAGTAAAAACGCAACGGATGTAGCCAATGCACTAATAGATTATTTTGCATTTTATGGAGTGCCAGAATCCATTGTCACTGACAACGGTACCGAAATAAAAAATGATACAGTGCAAGAATTGTTGAAATTGCATCGAATTCAAGTTCATTTTATTACACCACGAAATCCACCCTCAAACGGAATCATCGAAAGAATGCATTCGACGATTATCGAACATTTAAGAATTTTGAGAGCTCAGGATAAAAAAACAAACATCAAGATTTTAATGAGATATGCTTTTATCGCATACAATAATTCCATACATGCATCCACCAGCTATACCCCCCTCGAATTAACTTTAGGGCATACAAATTCTCGAGACCCATTCGACTTATTTTTGGACACGAGATTTTACAAAGAATACGTGAATGATCATATGAACAAGTTAAATTTAATTTACGAAAATGTCAAGGAACAAATGCATACAACAAAAGAAAAAATAGCAAAAACTCGAAATCCAACAGAACCACACCCTTTCAAAATTGGACAAACCGTGTATGTGAAAAGAACCAGTAACATAAGAGGAAAAACTAAAGAAAAGTTTGAAGGACCTTACGTGATACAAAGAATTTTTGATGATAACACCGCCGAAATTACAAAAAATAATCAAGTACAAAAAGTTCATCTAAGGTTATTAAGAAGACCTGTTGTTACAGATGCTGTTCAGGACGATGTTCTGCAACCATCGACATCAAGGACCTAAAAGAAAATCCCGGAATTTTACCAGCTTATTTGGGAATTGCTAGTAACCAAATTAGTTACTGGACCTTAATTAAGATAATAGATTTAGAACCAATTAGAATAGAATATGTTAATTTAGTAAATAACTGGAAAACTGTAACGTTAGCATATAGTAAGCATGAAAACGGCAAAGACTATTTTAGAGAAATGGAAAATTTTCATACGCTTTTGGAATACATTATAAAACAAATTGAGAAAAAATTTGACGCTTTGGATCCAGCACCGTCGAAAAGACAAAGAAGAGGTCTAATTAACGGACTCGGGTCGCTTATTAAATTAGTAACAGGAAACCTCGACAGCGAAGATGCAACTAAATACAATGATGCAATCAAAAACTTATCAGACCAGCAAAAAGGCTTAAAATTATTAATGAAAGAACAAATAAAATTAACTACAACAGCTATAGAAAAATTTAACAATAGTATCAGCAAATTGGCAAGTAATCAGATGGTTTTACAAGAAAGAATTTGTCAAATAGAGCTTATAATCAACGCAACAAATGTTTACAAAATAAAATCTGAGCATAAATTAATGATAGTATCAATTTATTTCCAACTAATAACAGCACTCAATAGTATCAAGGACATCTTGGAAGAATTAGAAGAAACAATAACATTCGGCGTAATGAAAGTCATGCACCAATCGATCTTATCTCCTGAAGAATTAATTGAAGAACTGCTAGAAGTAAAAGCAACGTTAACAACAACAAAATTCCCCCTACCTTTGGAAAAAGAAAATTACCCTGAATTTCAAAAACTTATCCATATCAAAATGTTTATTCAAAATTCCAAAATACATATTATCCTAGAAGTCCCAATTGTCGAACTTGTTGATTACAACTATTTCCATTTATACTCATGCCCAATCCAGAAAAATTCCGTTTATTCAACAATTATACCACAAGCTAAATTTCTCCTAATAAATGAGCAAAGCTATGCCTTGAGTAACCAAGAGTGCATCGCAATCAATTTGAATCAATATATGTGTAAATTTGAAACCAATCCGATTGAAGAAAATTCGCCATGTGAAGTTCATCTTGTTCAATTCACACAAAATTACAAAAATTGTCATCACGAATTTTTGGACATCAAAAATACGAAAATTCAACCTATTTCAAAAAATCAATGGCTTGTCATTACCAAACAGGAAGAAATCGTGAGACAAGAATGTGACTCAAAATCCACCTCAATTTCACTAAACGGAACGTACCTTATAACGATTTATGGAAAATGTAACGTAAAAATCAAATCGAATACTATTAAAAGTCAAGAATCCAGACAAGTCACAAACATAATCGAAGTACCGAAACTGTTCATGGATTTCAATTTAACTCCAAAAATTAATCTTCAACCAATCCAATTGGAATCAATAAATTTGGACGAGCTAAAATTAACCGACATCAAATTACATCAAATTAATGAAAAAATCGACGAAACAACACCATCCTCAGTTTATTTTCACCAAACCAGCGGATGGACTATCGTTTTATATTTAATAATAACAATTTTTATAATATATTATGTTTTAGTTAAATTAGTTCCAAAATGGAAAAAGGTACCAACGAATCATGGTGGCAGTTCAATCGACCAAGTTAGCCTACAAAATTAACGGAACCGTAATTTTGGTCTTCGGCAGGGAGGTGTTATATGAAACCATTCAAACCTTCAGAACATTTCCCATAGTTTTAATTCTGATAAATATATGTAAACTAATATTTGTTATATCATGTAAAATCATTCGAAGCTTGAGAACAACATTTTCTCATAGTTTCCGTTCTAATAATTGTAAACGAATATTTTGTAAAATAAGTAAAATTCATAATAAGCACTTTTTATAATATATACTGCTGGAAATATTGTAGAGAGGAAGTTTAACTTTGTAAGCTAGAATCGCTGCAGGTTTTTCTGAATAAATTGTTAATCATCCAAATTTGTATTTTTTTAAATAATTTTTGGGTGAACTACTTAACTCCCGGGACTGGCGGCACTTTTCCCCAACCCACTGGAAAGAGGAATTGTTGGGGTAATCTGGTGTGGACAGATGAAAAATATTTGAGAAAATCCGAGGAAATTTGGGAAAACAATAAAATCCGAGGAAATATAGAAAATTCTAGAAAATCCTGTGCGGTTAAGAAATCTTGAAGATATTTTAAATGAGTTTTTTCAACTTTTTTGAAAGAAAATCTTAAGGCAATCCAGGAAGAAATCCGAAAAAATTTTTCAAAATTCCCATAATAGGAAATCGATAGTATACAAAACTTTACCTTATGAGCCTCTCGATTTTATAGAATATGGAAATAGGATATTCTTATAAATGCTAATTTTTTAATTGTATAATTTTTCTATCAATGGAGCAAAATGTCATTTTAATCTTAACTGCAAATTATTTTATATTTAAATTAGATTCTTCTTGCAGTAGTTTGAGAATCCGCATTGGTATTCCTTATTCGAGTACGTTGCTATAATTTACTAGCATAGGAATTTCATACATGTAAACCATACAAAAAGTTAAAGTAAACGAAACAAAGAATATTCTTCTTACGTTCAGGGCCGTATTTAAGATCTGTAGGCTTTTAGGCAGAATCTGTGTTGCAGTCCGTACTGTTTTTTTTTGTTATTAAATATTAAGTTATTGTAATTAAAAATAATTTTTTAGGCTACCTATTCAAAATTCAAACAGTTTACCAGCCTATACGGCCCGGCTGGTATTTGACGTCCATGATAAAATAGAAAGGGAGTCGTCTGAATAGCTGATAACTTTTGGAAGTTCTACCCACGGTGAACCTGTAGCATATTTTTCAAGTTCTAGTTGAACATCTCTGGTGAAACCAAAAGAGTTTCAGAGCTTAGACTACTGAAGCAGCCAAAAATATACATATTTTGGAAAAAATTTTCAGCAAAACCATGAAATAAATCAAAATTCAGAGAAAAAGACTCGGTAGCGGTCATTGATAACATCGAAAATTATTTTATTATTTATTTTTTCTTTTAAACAAATTTTTTCAAACAAAAGCATAATGAAAACCAGTCGAAAAAAAGTTGACAAAACATTGTCCCGTTAAGTAGTGCATTATATGACAAAAATCATGCAGGTTTTAATGAGGATTTTAATTTAGAATTTATATTTTCTCACGTGCAGGGCCGGAGTTACCACATGTGCGAACGGTGCCTTTGCACAGGGCGGCAGATTTTTGGGGCGGCAAATTTTCGTTTTTTCGCATGTGAAATTTTGGATATTTTTATTAAATACCATTTATTTTAAGAAATGTCATTTTGTTTGTTTTTCAACAAGGGCCACGCTCCTTTTAAAAAAAATTTTGGGTGGGGTATTTGACCTTAAAAGCTGGCCTAAATTCAAAAAATCAAATACTACTTAGCAGCAGCGTCAAGCTTTTCCGTTACCTCGCCCGTTAATGGCGGCATAATCTTAATCCTGCACAGGTCGGCAAATTGGCAAGCGCCGGCCCTGCCCACGTGTGGGGCATCTGCACATGTGTAGATATTAAATCTACATTCGAGATGAAAATTGGATTTTG
The DNA here is from genome assembly GCA_947369205.1 of Cantharis rufa. Taxonomy (NCBI): domain Eukaryota; kingdom Metazoa; phylum Arthropoda; class Insecta; order Coleoptera; family Cantharidae; genus Cantharis; species Cantharis rufa. Next base: position 94,785,691 of record OX376303.1, read on the forward strand.
CAAACAATGTTGGTAGTTTATTCACACATTTATTTAATAGACTAATAAAAAATTTCTATATATGGTGTATAATAAATATTTTTATAGTAAATTTATATTAGAAGCGTAAAACTTCTAAGTCGATAAAAATTACATTCCATTGGTATATTTGACTAACTTCTACAAATTACCATAAAATTATTTCTTCTAAATGAAAATATAAAGAAGACTAAATCACATAAATGGTTATGTAAAAATCAACATTAACAAGGATTAAATTAATAAAGAAAATTAATACTTATAGATTAGTTACATCAGCACGTAACCGCAAAAATATATTTTTCAATATAAAATTTATTTTTGTACATAATTACAAGAAAATAAGTGTGCCCAATTTCATTAACTAAGAGTTAACCACAACATACAAAATGTAATTCAAAACTTAGGAAGGCTACTTACAGGGTCAAGAAATCGAATCCGATTTTTAAAATATTACAAAATATAATTGTTTATTACTTATGAAAATATTTGCTTCACTGGACAATATTCATCAACAATTTATATATCTGGAACATTCAAATTTTTCACATTAACAAACGGCACTAAATTTTTCTCTATGCGAATAACGTGGATTACTAGGTATTTGAGTAAAACTGCGCAATTCAAAAGATTTGTCTATTGCGTGAGCTGTCGCCGTATCGAGATCAAATTTACGGAAAATCACCATTCTGATATCACTGTGTAAATAAATTCGACCGCCTTTCGAACTCCTAAACCTGTAATAACAATTATTAATCAATTAAAAAACTTGCTTCTTGTTGAATTATTCGAATTACCTCAAATGAATAAGATACCGTAACCATTTAGGATCATATTCGACTGTTTCATCATGACAATCGCTTGGCAAGAAAAGTGTGCGCTGACGTATAAATGTATTCGTATTTGGAGGCATATCGTTGAGATCATACATTACTACAAACATTTTCACAACCGATCCCAAGTGATTAAACAGCGTCACTTGTACCGTACCTGATTTAGGCACTTGGTAACCTCTCTTTCCCAAGTTTATGTGACCCTGAAATAATATTACCGTTTAATATGAGGTTCTTGTGAGAAATAGGAAAAACTTACCATAAATGGGGACGATACTTTCTCAAAATCGCCCAAGCTGTAAAAGAAAACAGTGACAGGAACTGCTAAGTGTTTGGGAACAAATGAACCACTGGCACCTAATTCCGCTGTAAATCCATGAACTGTAGATTCGGGTTCTAAACGTCCATTCAAAACTGATTCCACGAATGATCCTGTTTGAAAGAATTGATGTGATTAGAAAAAATAGTGGACAAAAAAGGTTGCATAATATATTAAATTAACACGAATTCATCAATCAAAGCTGGAAATTAATTTTTTTTTAATAATTAGTTTAGATATAGTTAGTTAGGTAAATAGTTAACGAACTCTTTCAAGTTTTTATTTATTGTTTAAAAACGTATTTAAATACTTACCAGCTAAATACATACTAAAAAATATTTAAATAATTGTAATACAGTAAAAACAATTTTCTTTGAATAAAAAAAAATATTTTCTTTGAATGATTTTTTTAAACCAAATAGGTAAATTTTGTTTAGTAAAATAATTAATCTTTTTTTATTATAATTAAGCAAAATTTGTTTGCTTAAAAAAATTATTCAAACAAACTGATTTTTTTTTATTGGAAAAAAAAACAGTTTTTACCGTGTATGTACAAATAATTTTCCAAATATTTAAGTAATTTGAACGTGGTTAATTTAAAATATAAAAACATATTTTTTTAAGTTGGTTAAGTATTTAGTTAAGCACAGTTAGGTACTTATTATTTAAGTAATATTTAAATACTTTTTTACTTATTTATGCCAACTCCAGAGATGTTACCCTATAACATAGAGTAACATGTTATAGGGTAACATCTCTGGCCAGCTCTGACTTGCTACTTCAAATTAATGTACAGTGGCGTAGCCAGGGGAGCCCCCCCCCGCCCAAATGATTTTTTATTGTAATTTTCTAACTTTCTATTAAGCGTTTGACCTTGAAAATTTGAAAAATGTTCGTCTGCGACGCTATCACAAGACTCACTTCGCTCGTGACCCCCCCCCTCGAACTAAATTCCTGGCTACGCCACTGTTGATGTACATATTACACCTCAACCAGATTATATTATTGGTATTCCATAATTTCTCTTACTAATTCGTAACCAAAATAAATAAATATAATACGTAAAGATGATTTTAATTATTATTCTGTTTTTGGCTATTTATAATTAATAATAATATCTTAAATAATGTATTATCAAATTTTGTGATAAATTATTTAATTATGCTTATTAATTTAATTGGTCAACAAGAAAGTTAGTAAAATGTTAGGATGAAGTTACAAACAATTTGATGCTATTGAAGTCCCAAGCTACAAAGCTTATTCGAATAATTGAGTGCCCAACTCAAACATCGTCAAATAGTAGTACACTTGTTTTAGGTTCTCCTTATATTGACTTAATTTCATTTTTTATTTACATAGTTTCCTATTCCTTCTCCTTTCTTTCACTTTGCATAAACAATAACAAGAAATTTTTTTATTTTGGTAAAAAGAATCAGTAGAAGAAATTTTCAAAATTCAATTGAAATAAAAATCCATCGCAGGATGTTCATTAAAAATGCATGCAATGTTTCTCGTCGGTCAATCTCAATTTATAAACTACTTTTCCTGCATTTCCTCAAAAAGAAAATAAAGAACTCGAATCCTGTGGAATATAGCACAAGATGTTTGTATGGTATTTCTCCGGTCTTATTTATGTTAAGCTCTAAGTTTCATAATAATTTCAAACAACAAATAAAATTAAGTCTAAAAATAAATGTTAATTAAAATATTTTTGAAATATTTAAGATAAACAATTAAAAAGATGAGGAAAGTGCTTGGCAATAAAACTCACTGTTTATTTGTTTTTGTGTTTTTTTTTTCAAAACAAAAATTTTTTGAAAAAAAATAATAAAAATAATTGATGACCAAGTGAGGTAAATGAAAATTCACACAATTAAATTGATATGAGATATCACTTACTTGCTCAAATCCAAGTCACTTTCTTCAATTAATTGCAATTTACAAAATTTACGTACATTTTTGGCAATCCTGCCAAGTGTAACCCGATTTATATACCACCATAATTGGTCCTTCAACCCAAGAAGCCCTGAATGAATTACCAACCTAACAAATTATGTGGAGGCTTCCTTTTGTAACGCTTGACTGGTGGTAGTTCCTTAAGTAACAATAAACAGGTTTCAGGACTGCAAGGAGATATTGCACTACTATCACTTTCGCTTTCCTCATCACTTGCTATTGATGAGCATAAGGCGCTAAGAAGAAAGAAGGACAAAATTAACGGTTGATCTTTTGTATATTCAAAAAAAATCAACTTACTTGCCAATTGCGGATACGGAGTTAATACTGGAATCAAAATCAAAACACGATTTTCCCCTTCTTATCGGCGCTGGACTACTTGTTAACGGCAATCCTGTCCTAGAATGGAAAACCATTGAAGTTGCATTGTCCAAAGATTTTCTGAATTGCGCCTGTTCTGTAGGTGACGGTACGTCGTAAAGTTCCTTCTCTGCTTCATTCTTTTTTAGCGCAGTCAATTTTTCTTGAAAATATTTGTCCCTCAACTTATCTCTATTGTCTTCCGGGCCGTCGTTAAAAGTAAGTTTTTGCCTCGCTTTAAATTTTTTGCTTATATATTGATCGTCATCCAAATTTGATAAATCAAGCACTTTCTTGTGCTTAATTTTCGGAATAGGGCTATCACAATATTTTTTTTCTAAATAAATATTATTATTATTTGATTTGTCCTTAATACTAAAATTATCACCACTTGCTCTCGTTTTATCACATAAACTGTTATTAGTATTACATTCACCATTCATTGCATTTTCACGTAAAATTGGTACATTGCTACCAAAATTTTGAACACATTTAGAATCACAACTCACATTCTTATTCTCTTGTTTGCAGTCATTATTTTTTAATGCGCACTCCGTCGATGGTTTACTAAGAATTTTATCATCCGCGTTACTTTCATCGCCAGTTTTCTTTTTTAAATGCGAGCTTCGTATTAGAGCATTCAACAAAATATCTCCTTTGCTCTGCTGTTGTCCTTTATTGAGATCATTCGTGTTTACTCTATCCGAATTATCAACCTGTTCGCCGTACGAATCGCCAAAGTTGAACATCATTTTAGATTTTTTTATCCTTTGCTCAACTTTCGCATTTTCGTTAAACTTCAAACAAGTTTCGTCTTCGACATCTTTTGCACCATACTTGGAATAATTATAAGTACTGTAATTAACGTTGGGCAGTTCTCCGCATTTGGAAGTGGAAGGCTTGCACACGTAATTTTCAGAAGAACTCGGCGAACAAATTCGTTTAAATTTCAAATTATTACCATTACCTTGTGACCAATTATCGTAATCATCGTAATCCTCGCAGCGATGTTTTCCTTTCAGAGTGCACGCCGTATGCATTCGATCGTCAATGAGAGTGCTCTGGGGAGGCATCGAGTTTATTTTAATATTGTCAAACTGTGTGCTTAAGCCCGATTCGCACTTATTGCATTTTACAGATGGAACCTTTGATAATCTGGGTAAACTAAACAACGAAATTTGAACGACAAAACCTCCACCGATGTCCGTAGCTGGAAAATCATGTTTTATCGCCACACTTCGAAAATGAGACATTTGCAAAGTTTCGCCAGGAAATGAGATACGACATTTGATGTTTTCCTTTGATATTTTATTTAAATGTTCTGGAACCGTTAGCCAAGCCGATATTTGAGAAAAATATAATTGAGAACGAATAGCATTCATAAGGTCGGCAATTTTGATGTAGGAATTATCGTGGATTCTGAAACACAAACAATAGGAGTAATAATTTTTTGCAAAACCAAAAATACTATATTATTAAACCTATTTACAAAAAACATATTATGGAATTTAAGTGGCAAAAAAATTCCACTGCTTGATCTCTACACACGCAAGGTCGTGTAAACAAAAGTTTATTTGTTTAAATTTATTTTAAAATACCTGCGGTGATTAACTCCGATCAGCCACTGTTCCAGAAGAAAGCCCGATTCGGTTGAGTCAGATTCGCTGGTAGAGCAGAATTGGTCGGCATTCACTTCGCACGAGCATCCAGCAGTTAGCACCACTTCCACACACAACGGCATCTTCTTTTGCCATAATTCTAAAACCTCGGCACGCACCTTTTCAAATTTAGAACACTGAAAATAAAAATAAAAAATTTTAAGTTGTGACATAGATTTTCTAAACGAAAAAGAGAAACAAACCATACAAAGGAGACGCATCTAAGGGCCCGGATTTAAATGCGCTCGGTATGTATACTTAAAAAATAAAACGGTGTCTGAAGAATTTAGAAACCAATGTGAAAATTTAAACTTATTATAGAATATTAGTAGGTAAATGTAATTCGATTTAAATATAACTTTGTTTAATTAAATGTTTTATGAATTCTAAGGGTACAAGTTTTATATATTGTCCTTCCCTACACCACAGTGTATTTTGTATATTCTACGGTTGTATTTAAATTTTATTTTTTTGTGGATCCCTTGGTTACCACGCTGACGACCAATCAATATTTTCGTTTTATTTTTTCGCAATTAGTTGTAAAACAAAAAACAAAAGTACTGGCTCTCGGTATTGTTTAAGAGCTAGCCGCCCTTCAAATCAAAAGAACTTAGGGGCAAGTTTATGTTAGAACAGAAGTCGACGGAAATGGCAAAGTAACAGATCCGTTGCTTAAAATGGCAAGTTGAACTAAAAGTTAAGAACATACTCCCAAAACATTTAAATTAAATACTTATAAATAAAAAAATTTTTAAAGTGGATTTTCGGTCGTGTGATCTACCTTGAACATAGATACTCCTTCCACAATATAAATTCAAAGCGTGACTTGAGGCTACAGCAGAAGCAATTCTTTCAGATCAGGAAACATACATTCAGATGACCAATGAAACACATGGATTACGAAACTTGACTGTGCTAAGAGTAATAATTTACGAAAGTTTTCATCAATGAAAACTTGTAGTCGGAGTATGAATCACTGCATGCCGGCTAATACGTATATAGACTTGGAGCAGAGTGACATGTGGCGCCGCGGTGTCGAAAAAAAAAATTACTGTATTCCACACTTAATTTTATTTTTCAACACCGCGGCGCCACATGTCACTCTGCTTAATTATTAATTAATGCTTCTATACAGATAGACAGATACATTTTGAAAAAACAAAGAACGAGACAAATTAAGTTAGTCCGACGTATTGGCACACAGCTCAAAATTAACGTACTGAAAATCTTTCTTGCACAGTTTGGGGTTATGATTTCAATGGTTTTTGCAGTTTTTTCAAAACTTTTCGTAGGTAAATCTTTAACATATAAGAATAAATCGATTATTTCCAATGCAATGATATATAGAAAATTTTTCTAAAGTATTTCAGTGCTTGAAAAAGTTTTAAACACCGGTTTTTATTAATATTGCATTTGATTATATGGAAATGTATTCAACACTTTTTTAACGATTTGTCCACTACGAGCGCTAGTAGTAGTTTTTTATTCGACTCCACCCCCTTGCTCCAAGTCTATACCTGAAGATAGAAAATCTCTTCAAAGTAATCTCGAAACCGGTAACACTGGCAGTCTCATGGTACTATTATACCATTATATACTTATAATAGTACCATGGGCAGTCTCATAGTCCAGGTGTTTGACTTGCCATCTGCATGTATGTTTCCGAGCTGAAAAAACTACTTCTGCAGTAGCCTCACGTCACGCTTTGCATTTGTATTGTGAAAGAAGTATCTGTCTTTAAAATAAAACGTTTTTACAAACGTTTTTACAATTTAAATTCAAATTTGAATAGCATTATTTTGTTTTTACTTCAAAATAAAATCGTATGCAAAGGCAACTACATAAATAACTTGAAACAGTAACATTGCATACATGCATGTATCTTAGAGCGTGCAATTTTGATTAATTCTTTTTTAGTAACTTAAAAAAAATTCCAAGTATAACATGTTATTCAATCGTGGGTTCTTAACACGATAGCATATTTAGCTCCATGGATCTTGAACCAAATGTCGAATATCGACAATAACATCTATAAAAAGTGTAAACGCTGAGACCAGAATGAAAAAAAAAACAAAAATTGGCAGAGATAATAATTAGACTTTATTTTAATAAAAATGCTAAAATTATAAAATATACTTAATATAAATCTGTTATCTATGGCTACTAGTGTTTAGTCGACGTAGATAAGAGATTATATAATTATTCGTTTGTTTATTGATACATAATAACATGTATTTTTAACCCTTCGACGAGCGCAATGCAAAATGGCACGAGTTGGGGCGCAATTCGGGGTTTGATCTGCCAGACGTTAGGTCTTAATAAAGGTCGACCAGATTAAAAAACTACTGCACTGAAAAAAATACTTTATCATATTGATGAAAAATTCATCAATACAATGCTTTTTTCATTAATGCTATGAATTTGACATCAATATGATGAACTTTGGTCATCGGCGCAAAAATTACAAATTTTTTATGTATCCTTTTTCACTGTGGGAACTACAGTCGACTGGATACCAAATAGTTACGAAAATTATCCGCGAAAAATGGGTTAAATTAACCCTTCAAAGGGTTAATGGAGAACGGGTAATGGTTAATAGTTGGTCCCGTTTCAGATGACGACGAAGGTACGCGCTACGCCCTACGTTGGAAGATTGATTACCATTGCACTATGGAGGACCTTTCACATAATTTTCAATTTTACGTCGAAGGCATTCGTCTGGCCCGCGAACCTGGCATGCCTATAGATGCTTTCACATGGAACGTTGCACGTTCAATCTCACAGTTGCCATTCAAGTGCCAGTGTTTTGTTTTGTTTCGTGAATGTGTTTGTTGCATATAGTATGCAGTTTTGGCAACAACGTTCGATGTATACTGTGGCGCGATCATTTTAATACTGTTCCATGTGAAAGCAAAAAGATGTCCTATGTGGGACGTGCAACGTAGCGCGTTCCTACGTCCCATCTGAAACGGGGCTTGTGCATATGGCCATTAATCTTTAAGTTCTATCAAACCAACATACAGTTGATGCAGTACCCTCCACAGTGCGGTATTCACTCAAGCATAGTCTCGCCAATATTCCTGCTGTCTCACATCCTTTTCAATATCTAATGTTAATTAATTCTCCTAACAAACTCCTAACAGAGTTTTACTGTCTTGCAAGACTTAACAAATCACTTTATTTGGTTGGATTTCTCCATGTTTTTCTGTCCTTCGCCCGTTCTCTGATATCCATTCTTCTCAGGTCTTCCATTACTTGGTCCGACCAACTTATCTATTTATCTTCCATAGACTTCCACTGTATAATTTGCTTCCAAGTTTTGTTCACCTTATATCTCATCACATGACCGAATCATCTCATTCTCATTGACTTCTTCACTTTTCGTGATAAATTATATTTTTAGCTCAAATATTCGTATTTCTTCTTCTTTCTTTAAAAATCCATTACTTCCACCGTGGTATCAAGGTAGCAACCAAGTACATAAGCAAGTCTTCTATTTATTAGCCGAAAATGCAGCAGGTGCTCTATATCTGCTCCTAGATCTATCCTGTACCTCTTCATTATCTCTACCACATCTCTCAATTTTCTAAGTTTCAATAAAGTTCTCGCGTTCCATGTATTATCAATTGCTCAAATTGCTTTTCTCTCCTTTTTTTTGTTATTCGCCACTTCATTCGTTCTTCCAGGTGGCAACATTGTACTTATGTTCCACGTTGCAATTCCTACGATATATCAAGATCGGCTAGCTTCACTATGAACGTCAAATGCATCCAGGAGACAATGGACGCTACGGAACTGTGTCAGATGACTAATATCATTTCAGGTTGCAATATTCTGGGCACTTTCTACCTAAAATATCGTCCTTTCTCCTTTGGGAAAAGCCAGATTGAAGTATCCCAGTTGGTCGGTCTCCTTTTTACCAATTCAATTTTTTTTCTTACCTCAATTACATTGTTCATTATTTCACAATTTCGATTACCAAATATCATCATCTCATCATTTGAATACGAATACTCTTCCTTTGTCTTGCTAGCTTTTTAATTCAATTCAAGGCACGGCTTCCATACCACATCGGATATTATACAAACACCATTATTTACTCATCGCCAGATGAAGGAGAAAAGAGCTCCGCTCCCATTACTGCGTTTATTTTTTAATAATTTATTATTGTAATACATTTTGATATGATACTCTAAAATACCGATATGGCTATTAGTAAGTGTTTGCTTTTTCAATTAGCACGTGTATGCAATAAAACTGAGAGAATACAACCATAAATCTTTTTGAATAATAATAATTTATGTATATAGTTCTAAATTCAAAGTTTAAAATACAAAAGTTTGTCTGACATGAGAAAAATACCAACAATATAATATTGTCTGTATCCTGTATTTAAAAGAAAACTTTGATATGACCTTTTTTTAATTCTGCAAGTGTTGCTGCATTATTGGATTATTCTACAATATTTGTATGTCGACATTCATTTAACCCAATAATTATCTATTTATGTGTTATGTCTAAAGATGCTATGTATAACTTTTAGTTTCTGTGACCCCAAACTATTCAATATGATAAATAAAAATAAAAAGTTTGCAAACATATAAATTAACATATTATTTACATTAAACGTCAATAAAAAAGCAAAAGTTTATATAAAAAAAATTTTTAATTAGCTTTTCGTTGTCTATAATTATTAATCACGATTGGTTATCAAATTACGTGTTGTGAAAATGGCAATGAATACATGCAAGTCGATTGCAATCAAATGCAATTTGTGTTTTGTCGATTTATGTGAATACAGGAATATGCACTGGAATTGAAAATAATACAAAAGTGGAAATTTTTGTTTAAAAGCTTCCAGAAACTATATTTAGAATAATTCTGATGCAACAGAAATGAAATTACTCATAATTTACGTTTGAGATCTAAATTGAACGGTAATGGAGATTGGGTACCCACTTATGATTATTACACACTTGGTGTTCGGTGTTGCCCAGTTTGGGCACAACGAAAAAGTTATTTTTGCTTAAACAGAAAAATTAGAGCTTCCTCCAGCAGATAGATGTAGAACATCCTTGAATTATTTTGGCATATGACGATGTGATATACCGAGGTTGTTACAACAAAGGAACTACAAAGGCACGCAAGTCGTTAACCGCAAACACCAAAATATCACATCAAACTGTCACCTTTTTGCTAGTACATTCGCATTAAATCACCTGACCAATTTTGGAAGACAACCAAATGTATAAAAACCGGTGCGAAAAACTTGAAAGTAAACGGTTTCTTTTGTCTAAGTGGAAGTACACATACAAATCGTGTTTGGAAATACAAAGGATAAAGTACTAGTAGAACTTGAAGCCAACGAGAGGGCAACAACTAGGGGACTAAATTTTCTTTATTGGAAATCTTTCAAATACGAGTATGCTAATAACACGTGCAAAAAATCAGTCCCAAATAAGTTGAACTCTTTTTATCTGAGAAATTTATAAAGAATTGGGAATGCAATCGAGATGACTAATTTTTAAATACTCACCAAAGTGTTTGATGAATCACAATCGTGTTTAGATGAATTAGTACAATGCGGTCCTTCGTAAAATCCAGGTGTTTTAGCGGGCGATTTCAAAACAATTCTTCCTTCCGTCACAAGGGCTGCTATCGTCACCAAAATTTCACCTCCGTCTGCCGCTCGATTTCCTTCAATTTCAAAATTTGAACAATGCATCTGTAAATAAAAATAATTTTCAATATTTAAGTTATCTTTAGAATTTTATCATTATTTCGTACACAAATCGTATGGAATATTACAAATGTATTTTAATGTTCCCATAGATAACGGTTTATCTGCAAAAATTGAACGGAAAAGCATTTATTGATATTAATTCAAAGTGTAAAGGAAGATTTTTCACTCTAATTCGTCGTCTGATAATGCCATAGTATTGAGAAAACGTTTGCGAAATTTGTATTTATAATGTATTTTTTTTGTTGAAACTTGTGTGCGTTTTAGATAGATCTAAAAAATATGTGATGCACTTTGATTTCATTTAAAATGCGTCGCCCCTAGTGGACGCCCATGCTTTACGCTACGGAAACTTTTTAAATAATTTTACTGTAATGTCATACATCACTGCTACTTGCCATTACCTATTTCGAACGCACACCCACCTTCGACCTTCTTATAAAATATTGATTTTGTTACCATATTATAAAGATCGCACCAGCGGCGGCGACCGGGGGGGGGGGCTGCAAAAAGAGCTTTTTGGAAATTATAAAACTTATGCTTTTGAGTATACCGAGTATTTTTCGCATCTAATAAATTGAAAACTTGAGAAAAGAATTTTGTTCTGAGTGATTGAAGCAAAGAAAGCTTGTAAACCACATAATATTAAGTTCATCTTCCAATGCAATACGCATGATAAGTAGCGCGTTAGAAATCAGATTCATTTTTAATCTCACATTTTCTACTCCTATGACCCAAAGATGATATTCCCACAACTTTCAGTAATATTGTAAAATGGAAAGCAAAAATAAAAATTTTGAAAAATTACTTTTATAATAATATTATATTATATAAAAGTAACAGTTAAAATTTTATAGGTTAATTTATTACGAAAATAATTTTCTTGCTTAATTGTTCGTTAGAATGCATTAAAAAGTGGGTCACACTTCAAACCACCAGAAAATTTAATAGATAATTATAAAATTAAAGCAACCTTATAACTCAATTTGGAAATAAAACTTTGTCCCTATTATGCGACCCACGGTATGAGTAACAAACGCAATGCATAATTACTATATTGAAAAAATTAAAACGAAAGGAGGTTGGTTGGTTATAGTGAGAGAAAGTACGTAAAAAACGAAGAAGTTGAAATTACTCAACATATTGAATTTCGTGAAATAAATGAACTTCTGCACGTTCTCCGAGATACTGTAGGTCTAAACTAATTTTTGTATTCCCCATGCACTATCGGGCCAACGAGACACAGATTTCGCTTTTGGAAAAAAATAAAAATTTACCTGCTACATCCACACGAAAAAAAATTTTAAATGGGAACGAATCCGGAAAGGTTACAGTTACTTGAAACTAATTGCACTTGAAATAACGCTAAAAACATGGCATATGAACTTGACTGAAGTAAGTCGAATCAAAAAGTGAAAAATTGCGCAAAACAAACTAGGAAGTAGGTGACACTTGCTGACGAATCGATAGCGAAAATAATACAATATTCACGATAATAAATATTTATTAAAAATTGAAAAGTCAAATTTAAGCCCGACTCTGGTGCGCTTTAAATTTAAAAGACGAGATCATTTTTTACACGAGATTATGCAAAAATAAATAATAATCAATAATGAATTACGTAATACTCCAATCCTGCTGATATCCTCTCTATAATTAAGTATAATAGCTTTATGTAATAGGTAACAATTGATCACAGAGAAAAATAAAGATCCTTCGATTTTTCTAAAAAATAAACGTAATTAACATCTTTAGATACACAATCTCATGGCTAATTTACATTTATTTGTGCATATCGTGTAAATATTTTCTTGTTCGTTGAGCTGTGTAAATCGTACTTGTGTTTATATGCGTAGCAAAAGTACTTATTAGTATCAATCAGATACTATTGCGCTTAATTTGCCGTGTGTAGGTACATCGGTAGTGGTTTGTCTTTGAGGGGTCGGACATCCTTATGAATACCCAAAACCTAAACATATATTTTAATTACCTACCGATAATTTAAGTAAGATTGGTAAATAACGAACAACGAGATGGTCAATTTTCAAGAAAAAGGAAAGGATTTTTTCAGGGTTAGAAACCCAAATAACAATAATAGTAGGTTATGGGCCTAAGCAAACCCAAAAAAAACCTTAAAATTTTTCTGGGCTCCCCTCCCGCCTTTACCCAAGAGCCTTAAGTAATTATAATGGACTCTCGCGTAAACAAAAGAAATTAAAAACTAAGGAAACAGTTTAACGCGGACTTACAGCAAATATGTTGTCGGAACCCTGCCAGGGAAACAAGAGCGAACAAATACGATATTTAGGCGGGGAGGTGGGGTAAACCCTGGACTATGACAAAAACAAACAAAACAATTATTTATTTAAAAATTATTATATTGTTTTTAAAATGTGAACAAGTTTTAATTAGAAAAATAAAGTTGATGCTGAATTGAATGAAGAAAATTAATAAATACAATATTAAAATTTGGAAAATTCAAACTTGGTAACATAATTACCAAAAAAACCGTAATTAATAAATTAAAAAAGTAAAAAAATGAACTTTCGATCGTGTGATCTATCAAAACGTAGATACTCCGTCCACAATACATATCCAAAGCGTAATGTGAGGCTACCTCAAAAACAGCAGTACATGCATCTACCGGTTTCGCGATTACTCCGAAGAGATTTTCAATCATCAGACACACATCAAGCTGCAGGCACAATGCTTGTTTGCTTGACAGGCCCGTATCCAGGATTTCATTTCGGGGGGGGGGGGTATCTTGTAAAAAGTAACATTTTCGGGAGATCCCCTTCCGGGGATTTTTATTATTACAAACAAATGTTGTTTTTTTAATATTTCGGAGGGGGGCACGTTCCCCAGGAGCCCCCTTAGCTACGGGCCTGTTGCTTGACATATTAACTGCCTCATGTTCTTCATCTAATATATGCTGAAAGGTCACATTGGGCAATTTTCGGAAATTGCTTACCCGAAAAAGCATTGAACCTAATCTGAAATTTGAATTGCAATTGGACATGAGGTGGAAAAGAGATGGGTGTGGTGGGAAAAATTAAAATTAAAAAACTTAGCGATAATTCGTTCGATGTTCAACGGAGGTTCATGTGAAACTAGATAATTTTGACTTGTTGTTTTTTGGTTTGAAAAAGAAACGCCGAAGTAATTTACAGAGATTTAGAGCGACCTTCGGATTTAAATTGTGGCAACCTAAAGCTTCAGATTGCCGATGATGGCTGATACGAAATTCGAATTAATAAAGTGCAGTGCCAGCTGTGCCGGGATAATATCGATATGAGCTGGAGATAGTGAGATGCTCGGGAGTCTTGCGGATACTTTTGATTTTCTCCTCTTGGATTTTCTTGAAGAAATTGGACCACTTTGTCGTGTCCTTGAGTATGACGAATGGAATTCCAGGTGGGCGGGTGTATCTTCTTTGGTGCTTGGCTTTCTTTGTGGTTTATTCCAAAGGTCGTCGGCTTCGTGGTGGATATAACAGACTTTGTGGTTTTGAGTCACTTACGTGTGTTATTATTTTCTGGATATTAACAAAATCTTCGTTTTCCATCATATAGTTGGTTGGTTCTTGATGACGTACAAATGACGAGAAGAGTTCGACCAACTTGAGATTTTCGTCTAGGTCGTTGGCTTTGGACATCGTGGCTTCCATATTTTGTGCTAATTGAGCTCGTTGGACCATTAATGAGTTCGAGTATACGGTGTTTGGTCATCCTGAATGACCAATGTCGTTAACAACGATATCCCTGGTGTTGTAAGTCATCTTTTTTCCAAGTGGGCTTTGCGCTTTTGTTTTACTCTAAGATCTTCGAGTGTTACTTTTGTTTCGATAGCTACTTTTTAGGCTTGAGTCATGAATTTTTGTTTGTCGGTTGGAGTACCGTTGAGTATGATCTCTTACAGGTTTCTTCTGTTTGAGGCTGCGTATTGTAACAATGCAGCAACTGAAAACTCAGCATTAATGTATGCCGCTAAATTATTCAGAACGGCCCCTATTGGTATGCATATGAGAAGTTAATGAACGTCCTTAAAAGGCATCTGTAATTGTATATCAAAAATTAAGTTTGCAATAATGTCAAGTTGGAGGAAAAGTACGCACGTGCAAACGAGAAGCAGCTGCTTTAAATTTTATTGCAATAAATGAGAATAAAATTTACATTAATATTAAAAGTAGTAATTTAAATGAAGAGATTGAAAATTTAAGATTTAAGCTGTTTATAAAAACTTACACACCCCCATAATTAAGGGCAAATCACTGCAATATATTTGTATTGTAAAATTTCATACGCAAATTGCAATTTTTGCTCTCGCTTAAATGATTAATGCTGTGCAATAATAATTATTTATCTAGCATTATTTTGAAACGAGACTGGACTACTAAAATGCATGAGCCGCCACTGAAATATGTACATATGTAATAGTTTTTAATGTAGAACATACTGGAGAGCCAACTCTTGTAATTGATGACATTTACCTCTCCAACATTTGTAGCTCCTCGCATTTACACGAGGTCTAACAATTAATCAATACGCAAATAAACAAATCTGCTGAAAGTCCACCCAATAATCCATCACGGCCGAAAATACAATATTTAAAAAATAAACAATAGGAATGAGGAAACGAACAACCTGTTGATTCTGCAATAAATTATGAATGCATGTGTGATTTACTGCTTATAATTTTTAATTTCGGTTCTCTAATCATCTAACGTGTAATAGAATGATTGCAAAACAATTTATAATGTAATCACTTTGCATTGCATTATCGTCAGAAGATCGATAATTTTAAATCGAAATAAATACGAAGGTACTAAAATTATATTACGAAATCGTAGTCGGTCAAACAATGGAAATAAAATGACGTCACGTTGCGCTATCCCCATAATCCATTAACATTGAACAATGAAATCTAAAATTGGCATACATTTCAACTTTTGATAAATGCAATTGGCTATATATAGGTATAATTAATTCTCGTGTAGGCAGGTAATATGCTCGTAAGTCGTAACTAAAATAAGTTGAACTTATTCAAAGCACGAGGCAAGGACGCACAAATTAGAAAAACGCAGAAGTATGAAAATCGCAACGATGTAAAAGCAGGACAGCAATAAATACCATCAACAAACTTTTGATCTTGAAGTCTAATTGCTTCAATTTATCAGCTCTGCAATTAAACAATGGCAATCATAACTTCAGGACTAAAATTTTACTTTTAATTCGCATCGATCGCATTTGGAGTGCCCCCAATTTACATCTAACGCTTGATTTGCTAAAGGAAAATAGTAGGTGCGAGAATAAAGAAATAAACAAAACGGAAACTCGCAACGATAAATTTTTTTGATTTCTATTGGTCCTCGAGCACCTTTTTCATATCCTTCTTGTTCGTTGTGCGAATCTGCCGAGATGATGGATGATACATGACCGCTCTCACCCCAGGTCGGCTCTGCAGCAAGGTTGTCGTGGGGATGAATGAAATGAAATTTACAAAGTTTGGTCCATTAATGACTTCCGATGGCCAATGCAAGCAAAGTAAATTTGCCTTGCGTAAGATTTTAAATCGCGTTTCCGATAATTTCCTAAATCGAGGTTTCGAAAGTCCCCTTATTTATTTTCCTACTCGCACTTCAAAATTTGCAATTATAATTAATTGCAAATGCTAAAACATCAGAATTCTGCATACATACGTGGTTAGCGAAACTAAATTAAATTATATAAGTCTATTTTTGCGAGCTTATTGTTGCGATGTATGTATGTTGAATGAAGCAATAGATTTAATATTTTCCCAATCTGATCAGTTTTAGTTTAATAAAATAGCGAGAGTCAATTTCAATTTAACTTTTGACAGCAGAAGCTGATACTTCAGTGACGTAACTGTTTTTCACCCCCAAACTAAAATTCGTAATATAGTATATTTTCCGATTTCCTAGATCGTTCTAATGCTCCCCTCTTATCTATTATTAAGGGGGCCGATACCGTTTCAACATAGGGAGACGTTTAATTTGAACGTTCGAAAGAGTCGGATTTAAGTAAAGATCTAAATGCTAAAGTAAAAAATTATGAAAGGGATTCCCTAATTAATACTCTTTAATAACGTAACTACTGTTTAATGAATGAAAGATACATACTGTTTTACATTAAGTGTCAACTCATGCAAAGATGGTAGAACTACGAAGAGGCGAGATGCCTTTTTCCAAGATCGAGCAACCATCGGCGATCCATCTGGTTATACTTTTCAAAATTATGGCAATTGCGAACAGAGTCAAGTTCAAATATTGGCAGAATAAGGAGCGCCCCCTGTAATATCCTGGTGCAGACGGTTCGATTCATAGTAAGCTCATGGGAAAACCGTTGGTTCGGTGATTATTTCGCCATCGAAATGTAACGTGGATTCATCTGAAAAGCATACAAATTTTGTCAGAAAATGAAAAAAGGACATTTCCACATCATCACCATCTATAAGTAACATTTAAAAACACTCATCGATTTCTCAATTACAACTGTCTATTTGTGGATAACTGTCATATTGTTTATTTTAAATCCAGTCAATGCAGTTCTTCGGAGTTCATGAAGTTCATTCCCTTTCAAGTTTAAACTTGTTCAGACGCCAGGCTAGACGATTCGATTCGAATATGCAAAAACATTAGCAGGTGAATGACTACTGATTTGAGGAGTACATTTATGTAGGTACGTGCAATATTTTAAGGACTTTTAAAAATCGACCTATCAAGTTCAAGATTATTAACCTTAATTGTTCAGAATTCAATGAGGTGAACATATTGCGTGATTCGTTTGCCACAAAGAAAGCTTAAATTAGTCGATTGTACCTTCGCCTATGTTTGATATATCATTTTAGTGAACAATTGGTTAATTAACATAAGCCCACATGTTCAAAGCATAAATAAACTTATTTCTACTTAAATTATTATTTCTCCAAAGTTGACTCCCCGATGTGATTTATTCTATTTTGGTTTCTAAATCGTTGCTGTTGAGATTTCTTTAAATAATATAGAAAAAATAGAATACAACGGTATATTTAAAGAGAATATAATAAATCTTATACCGAGGGTTCGAGTCCGGCAGTATCGATTTTAAATTATCAACTTGAGATATCAAAGTGTTGTAAACATGTGGTATGTTGTTTAGATAACAAAGCAGTGTATGGCTTATCCATAATAATATGTTTTTCAGGCTTCGCTAGTTCCTTCCAAATAAAATTTATGATAATGAAAACAAGGTACTTGACCGATACCAAATCAAAAATTTTAATAGTATTATTGACAACATCGAAAGCAAACTGTAAAATAAATGCATCACCCTCAGGGTATACCGTTGACTCACAGAACGATCGATTTAATTTCTAAAATCTAATTTGAGAAATGTGAACAAACGTGCACAAGATCATAATCATGTCAAAATCTCATTTTCATTATAATATACATAATATATTATGTATAACTTTTAGAATTTTCGAAGAGCCAAACTACGCACTAAAATGTTAGTACTTAATAATATAACCAATAATAACGAATTAATTTGAAATGGCATTCATGTAATAAATTACTGCATATTATGTAATTATAATTAATAAAACCAAACAGGTTATAAATCCCATTTAGTCTTCCATTCTTACTTGAGAACAATTTTTTAATTATAAAATCCAACTGCGAGGCACAGGTACATTATAACAGAAAAGAAAAAAAAATTGAGGTTTAAGACAAGTGAGTGTGACTTGAGAGAAATCAATAAACCGCACAAATAAAACAAAATTTGGAATCAATTCCATATGCTACTGTTGGTACGCTTGTAATCTTGGTATGTATGAATATGGATCTATTTGCCAAACTCTTGATAGACTTTAGCAATTATTATTATTGCACTTGAAAGTCATTTACAAGCCAAAATTACTAATTTACATTTCAAAGTGAAATGAGCACTAATTAAATATTTAAGGCAAGTTGTTAACCTTGATAAGAAATGGGCGAAACTGTTAATTTAATTTTCAACATTACATACAAAGCACCTATAGATTTTTGTGCGTACATTAAAATCCAAGATCAAGGTTTGTATGGTGAACTTATCGTGCAAGTTTTCCAAAATTTAAAGATCAAATCAACACTGTAATAAAAATAAACGCATTAGGTTGGATAATTAAGATTTGTAGATAAGTTGTTACCTTTCACTATAATTAATTTGAAAAAAATCAATATATCATTAGACAATTTCTTTTATAAAGATCAAGGCAAGTATGTCAAAAACGTCGAATTTCAATCATAAATTGTCGATATTTAAATATCCACAATGAAGTAATCGAGAATTTAGGTTAACAAAAATTGATAAAAAAGCCAACAACGTTTAAAAATAATCTTTTATTTAAGGAACGTGAAGTTCAAAGTTGTGTTGACTGTTTTTAGATGAAAGCTGGTACTTCACAACAGCTGATTTTGTGTTTCTTCCTTTATCATTGTGTCACGAATGTCATCAAACATTGACGAGGACCGCGATTGGTTGGAAGGTTTCCTGTATATAAATATACACCTCAATGACACCAGCTGATTGCAAGGCCAATTCAATAACAATATTCCATAGACGAGCGTGATACTGTTCACTATCCAAGTAAATGTTTAGATAAATATTTTTGCAATAATAATTAGCCAATTAGACAAATAATCGTTCAAAGATCAATAAATTTAAAACAGTAATAAATGTTTTATGTTTATATAATTCCGTCTTTGTTCGTATTTAAATAAAACCTTCAATATAATTTAAACAATACGCATTATCACACGTGAAGTTTTCCATATCCATATACATAATTACATAAATTTAAATTATTTTAACCTGAAGTGTTTCAGTCACACATCGCAAAAAGATCTATGAACATACAGGATGGCCGAACACTCGGTTCGACTAATAACATTTTCAAAAGGCTAAAAATGAATTTTCTACCAAAAGATAGATACTCCTTTCACAGTGCATATCCAATAAGTTGCGCGAGGTTACCGCAAAAGCAGCACCATCGATCTAGATTCTAGAACATTAATGTACATGCACATGAGCCGCAAGGTTTTACTATACCAAATTTTTTTAATTAAAAAAAAAAGTTGGGGTGGCTGACCGAATATAATATTTTTGTTTTTGACATCAGAACTAACCGACTTTAATAATTTAGCTAGAGTGGAATGTTTATTTTATAAACTCCTTTCAGCATAAATATAAAACCCAAATAAAATATTTAGGAAATTCGAAAACTTGATTAAGCAAAGCAAACTTTACAAGTATATTCGTAATGGAATTTAAAATACAACAGGGAAATATAGATGTTTTATAAATAAAAATGTAATCCGCAGTTCCAAAACCGTTATGTAGTCTTAACAGTTTAATTTGAGCTATCTTGGATTATTTTACTAAAATCTCGAAACGTGGATAAAAACGACCGTCAATATTTTTCATGTATTACTATTATTAAACGATAATACAAATATAATTAACTAATTAAATTCATGCGACCTTTATACACAGCAATTTTTTTAAAGTAAATGTGTATTTATCGATAAGTACGCCAATCATATCAAGTGAATTGTTTTCTTGATAAATAGCAAAATATTTACCATACATACAAAGTGACCTCTAATTAGTGTACCGTATAAAATTTTGACAATAACGAAGTTATACAATCAAGTAGTTAAATAATACGTGATATAAACCCACAAAGCCGGAACAAAAATTTAAGAAATTCTTTGTTAAGTTAAAAATTAACCTTGATATATCAACAGCTTTATTAACTACTTCGCAGGTTTAATATTGCGAAAAATATAAAAAAAGCAATTTTTAATGGTTGTAATTTCGGTGATCTACATTTTAAAGTGCACGTTACATACATTTTCCAAAATCAAAAATAATTTAAAGTATACAAAGCAACATTTATCGAGTTACAAGGTATCGATTACCGAAGAACCTTTTCAACTGCTACTTTTAATCTGCATTGCAGCTAATAAGAGTTCACAATGGGTACTGAAAATTAAAATATAAAAAAAAACAATTGGCTTATTTTCGTAATTTATAGAGCAGTAACTCAATTCTGCGGAGATATTTTTGACAAAACGCGATGTTTTGGAAGGCGATAGCTACAAGATTTCTAATAATAAATCGAACTATAAATGTACCTTTACTTAAAATAATCGGGCTAATTAATATCTGTTGTATTAATAGAATAATATTTTTGGAAATGATCGTTTTCTAATTTGGGGAATCAATCACATTATTTGAATTATTTTACTGTTGTCTAAGATGTTTTGGAAAACTTATTAAAGATATGTTTTATGTATGGGAATTGAAATAATATTTATTTACTGCATAGTGCCAATAATCATTATGCAATGCGTGGGCGATCAATTTGGACGAAACCAAGATGACTTACTAGAAAATGTAATTAATGGGGTGATTTTCCGTTGCTTTCCCTACGCTCCACAGATAGATCTTGGAATGTATTTCCCAATCAACTTGAAAAATTAACTATAAATTTCAAATTGTGTAATCTAAGCAAGAAAAATACCTTTTCGAAATTTTAGTTAAAAAAATTGTAATTAATATAAATAAGTAAAATAATAAAAAATATTAAGTGCTTGTAGTTGCAATGTTATATAAACATAATTTCAAAATTCAGAGCCAATCAGTTGTGTAGTTTCCAAATGATCGCGGAAAAAACTCAGATCGAAGAATTTCTCGCTTGATTGTCTTATTGATTCGAACCTATTGGCAATTAGCTATTTGCCGAATCCAAAATCGTTATTTTCTTTTTGAATCTATTTTTCTCGATTCTTCTTCTTCAATTTAATTTAAGTTCGCAACTTGCATTTATTTGCAGTTTCTCTTGGAACTGCGATGAACAATTACCCTTCTTCCGCGATTAATCGTCTTCTTTAACTTTTTTTTTTGAGATCTGTTGAAATACCATTAATATACCACACTGTGAAAAAAGATTTGTCGCTCTAACAGCTATATTAGTAGCTATAGCCTCAACTGAGTTTTGTTTTGCTGCTATAACAAATTTTTTGTTGCTGCAACAAATTTTCTGCTGTCATAGCAAAGTTGTTTTCTATTCAGTAAAAAAGATTAGTTGATTTAACAAATTTTCTTATTCTGCATAGAAAAAAACTTTGTTGTGGCAGCAGAAAACTTGTTACAGCAACGAAAAACTCTGTTCCGGCTATAGCTACTAATTGCTCTGTTAGGGCGACAAATCCCTTTTCTCAGTGCAAGTTTACACTTGACATTCGCCGCGATTAATCGATTCAATAAAATCAATGCGTAAATAATACAGATTCAATAAGTATTAATTCGAAATGTCAGTAGCGATGAAGATTGAGAAATAGGAAAGTGGTCACGATTAAAAGGTAATATAAATTGTGCTTTGCTTTACGCTTATAAGTTGTCATTATTGAATGAATCCATTCAATAACGAATTGCTTTCATGATTTATCAAAAATGTCCATTCAAATCGGAAAATCAATTTTTAGTCGCGGGCCTAATCATATGTTTTAGCATATTATAATATAAGCGTATATCTGTACATTTACCGGTAAATGTGTACAAGTTCCATTGAAGTTGGTAAACCTGTATAATTTGTAGTAATTCTTCACATTAAAATTGTCAACTAATTAAGTGTACGTAGATCTTGGACCAAGTTACAAATTGGCAACAATATTTAATAGCATATGTTTTAAAATATTGCTAACAACTTTGAATTTGGCACTAAACTTGCGTATTAGCTGTTCACCAATTTTTATCACTATCTGCCAACAAACATGTAAAATGTTTACCTGCTATCTCAAGAATTACCGAGTTATAATCCTTGTAAATTACATCATCGAAAAATGTCGACAATATTCTGCACTAAAAGAATGCAACAGTGCGCATATTTTAAAACAAATCCTCCTTATTCTCACAAAAATAAATTACCGGTCAATGAGCACTTTTGAATCCAGAGGTTGGTAGAAGAAAGTGAACAAAAAAAAAACTTTTATTGTATAACATAAACATAATTAAACTATAAAAACGTCATAATTTAAGCAGAAATATTACTTTTCAAAAATATATTAAAATATAAGAATTAACAAGGTAATCAATTAGTTATGCTGGCTTGTTACAATATACGGATATCAATGTAACATAATATAATAGTTATAAACCAGATGGGTTAGGCATACAAAAAGTGCTGATCGGAAATATTATCAACAATAATATGAAAGTTATAGTAAGATCTGAAAGTGTAATTTGGGCAGTGTTGACTTAAATCAGTGTTAACTTTAAATCATTAATTGCTTTATTACATTCTAAACAATATCTAAGAGGCCGAAATTCTTTTTAATAATCGTTAATTTGCTTTTTTT
Source organism: Cantharis rufa (assembly GCA_947369205.1). NCBI lineage: Eukaryota > Metazoa > Arthropoda > Insecta > Coleoptera > Cantharidae > Cantharis > Cantharis rufa. The sequence goes on from OX376303.1 coordinate 94,808,978, forward strand.
TTGTTGGGCTGAAAATACCTGCCCGAGTTTAATTAATCTATAGTCCACTTTCAAATTTTCAGTTTCAGTTCATTCGCATACATAAACTCAGTTTTGATTACAGTTCGACCACACTAAGAAAAGCTCTGAAGGGGCGTGGCTGGCGCTGGTTTATTTAAATATGTACACTCAAATGAAAATTAAAGTGCATTCTAACCTAAAAAAAAGTACTTACCAAATAATGTTTAATTAAGTTGATTTATTAAATATAGCTATGAAGATTTGTTCTAAAAAGAACACTTTTCTGTAGACAATAAAGCTCAAATATGAATAACACGAAAACGAAAAAGACAAAAAACCAGCACAATGACAATTGACACACAATGATTTGTAACTTTTACAACAGAATGTACTTGAGAAATAACTCGATGTTCATTGGTTTATTCAAATTTTTATCAAATTAGTTGACATATTTTCCGGGGTTTTTCTTAGCTTGGTGGCACTGTAGACTGCTTCTGTTAAATACTACAGCAGCAATAACAAATATTGGATGGTTCCAATGTCTCTACAATTTTGCTTGAAAAAAAATCCTTAATACAATAGACTACCTAACATATGTTTAAAAATGTAGGTTAACTAGTTAAAAAAAGACATATTATCTACTTTGTCAAATAAAGATAATAATATGTAGAACAAATTGAAAGTAAAAAGAGCCACAGGCAATTTTTTTCAGAAATTTCAAAAGCTAGCAGGTTTACAGAGCCAGTTTTGTGACGAGATTGTTTCACCTATTCTAACAGAATATTTTTGGTTCGTTATGTTTAGTACAGAAATTTCAGTGTTGGAAGTGTGAAAATGGTTTGCAATTTTATTGTGTAGCGCCGCAGGCAATACTTTTAATGAAGTATAATGTCAATCACAATTACGCAGATAACCGGAAGTGATTGGACACTTCGCGACTAATATTGGGTAAAATTGGAATAAATTAAGTAATGTAGTGGTAATAAATGACGTAAGTCATGAAGAAGTCTGGCCAATGCGGAATTTTCCACATCCTCCACAACATTATCGCGTTGTGTTATATATCAATATTGAAATCAGATTAATTTTAATACTTTTCAATAGGATAAAAAATAAATTAGGTTTTAATTATCATAATATAATTATGTACACGTTCACTGTTGTAACCGCATTTATAAAATTGCACTCGATAAGAAAGTAATATTTACTTATCCTGTGACTGATAGCACATTTAAATTTATTGTCGTAATAATCTTGATTGCTCATTTGTGTATGAAAGTTTTGTGGTATTAACAAAATATCTAAAAGCGCTCGTGACATGAAGGTATTTACTGTTCTGTCAGAAAATCAGAATTAGACTGAAACACTGAATTTGAGTCGATCAATAAATAGTAACGCAACTTTACTCAAGTAACTTAGCAGTTGTGACAATTTCTACATAAAATGGATTTAAACCTGCTCAGTTTGATTAGATTTCATCCTTCCACCATTTTGTTTTAGACGTGTATGGCGGCTTTAGCAAGTAAACTCTAGTTTATTTTAGTCGTTAAACAATTGAAATACCACAGCATCTACAGAAGAGAAAATATCTCTAAAGCAGAACCCAGCAAAACTTCCACATTCGTCATATCTTGTGATTAGATGATGCATATTTTTTCCACCGGTACAGATTCCATTAGATGAGTGCTGCTGATAAAATCGAGAATCTTCTGGATGAACAGAGTTTCCAATGAGAAAGTGATGTAAAAAGAAAAACAGTATGCTTTTGGGCAGCGATAAGTACATACGTATGTCCTAGTACATTGCTTATAATAGAAGAACTAAAGTTTGAAACGTAAGGGTTTCTCTGGTGACTGCGAAATCCTACAGCAGTGTTTCAAGAATATCAAAAAACCAAAGTCGGTCCGCCGCCCACTTTTCTATCAGAAGTTATTAACGATTGGCGAAGAGCAATGGTAATCTCTGTTACATTTTTTACCAACATATTCAAATGTTTCCTCTAATACTGGATAAGTTATAGTATCTAAAATTTCAGGTTTGACACTTCATTTACACTTTCAAAACTTGCAAGCAAACTTTTTTATCAATTCGACAGCTCCCTTGGCAGTATTTCAAACCTTCCAGATAAATTGGCATAAATCAAAACAAATGTGACGAAATCTTAAAAAATCATGTTTTCTTCCTGCATAAATTACATAATACTATATGTATTAGCAACTTCATCGAATATAACATAATATAATATGCTAGATTAAACATTGCGTGTGTAAAATTGTTGATTTGATTAATCTCAACTTGAAAGCAAAACTTTTACCTATAACTCAAACTACTGTAGATTAAATATTTTTTCCAGCCAGATACCAGCCAGCAGCATAGCAACAATAACAATAAATTTATTATAAACATAAGGCATTATTCATTTTCCGATACCATTGGTTGATATTTCCTGTTTTAGCCGATAAATATAATTTTAGATGGTAATTTTTAAATTATTTTAGAAAACCAGAAAAAAATCGTTTTTTTAATTTTTAAATTATTATCACCCAATAAGGAGAAGGTAAACTTTCGGTTCCCATTTAACTTTTAATAGGTACCTACATGGTAAAAAAATTAATAAGCAATTTTTTTTTATAATTGCGCATAGAAAACGAAGAGGTAAAAAGTTAACTAAGTAATCTTTAATTTCACGTTTAATCATAATGACCTATCAACGTAAATTGTTATAAAAGAATTTGAATGGCTAACGGTACCAAGTGATCATGGATGTTAGGTTGCAATGTAAGTGAAATAACGATTTTGATTGAATTGAATTTGGGGCAATTCCGACTCAATGTGACCTTCCCAGGACCGGATTATAACATAGTATAGACAAAAAATGTAGTCCTCGCTTTTTTGAGAAGCCCTGTTATTCATTTTCACTCTAAAGCTACCTTAACATGAGACTTTTTTAGCAGCGCCACAAGCAGGTTTTGATGACGCAATTAGTGTTGTGTAAACTAGCTCACAGCTAGTCTTTAAATATACGTATAGTTACAAACCTATTTAAAGACCGACATTAGACTGTGAACTAGCTAGCAACGCGTGAACAAATTTGTACGGCACCAATTCACAATAATTTAATAATCTTTATTCGTATCAAATATTGATATAATAACATTTTCGCTGTTTCCCAATTTCCTGAAAAGAAGTAATTACACATACTTATTTTTTTGTTGCAAAAAAACTTAATACGGCTCTATTAAGTTCGCTAAGCCTGCTATGATTTCGTACAAACTAAAAATAACATTTTTACTGCGATTTTTTTTAAATCGCTATATCTCAGGAACGGCTCGACCAAATAGAAAAATGTACATGAGCAAATATTAAGGGAATAAAATTTAGAATAAAAAATGTCTGATGTAATATTGCTGTAAAAGCTATTATAATGACGAAAAACAGTCTCCATACGATATAATTTACATTGCTAATATGGAATCGTACGGAGACTTCTATGGGTCACTTTAGTATCACCCTGTACATCTAATTTAAATGTTAATGGGTAGTCTTATAAATTTCATAACATAAGTTTCCAAAACTATTTGTAGGAATGTGAAAAATTTTGGGTTAGGTATTTATCAGAACCAATCGATGGCAGTATTTTTCCAATCACTTTTCTCATAATTTGAATATTTCTTGTGCGATAATATAATGCAAACGAGAATATAATTATTGCATAAAAAACAATTAAACGTAAAAATCCATCTGCACTTTCTCTAGGAATAAATAATGGAAAAGTAATTGTAACACAAAAACTTTTACTTCTGGATTTGAAAGTACATACTTTGGGAGCCTATTTCGAGTTTTGGAAAATTACCAAATTTAATAGTTTGAATTTTAAATTTTCAAAAAAGGAAATGTATCGAATTCGACCAAGGGTGAATAAATTAAGCATGGTATTACCTAAAAAATGTAGTTATCACGCAAACAAAAGAAACAAGTTTTTATCCATTGGGCTTTAGAGAAAGCTTCCATTGGTAGATCAATGCAGTTACTAGGCGATACGTAATTAAAAAATTTTGAAATCAACCTCACACAAGCAGAAAAATCAGCTTTTGTTTATTGCTAATTTGAATAAGGAACCAAAAAAATTCTTAAAACAAGTGAAATTTTGAAAAAACAATTGAAAGTAAAAAATTTTAATTTTTTGGAAAATTTTTTGATTCTGGGGCGAGGATAATAACTTTTAATTGTACCATGTGTTTTTTAAGTAAACAAGTAGTTGTCATTAACTGATAAAGCTAATTGACAACTTAATTGAAGATGACCCAAAATTTGAAATCTAAAATATCAACAGTACACAATCATATGGTGCGAGGCGTGAGGGCATTAAACTATGACTAACATTATTTATGAAAAAACAAGACAAAATGGCACCCATCGAAAGCTGAAAGCACAATATTTAACCAAATTTGATTAATGATAAAGACATACCTTGACGATTCTCTACTTTCTCGGCTTGAATGCACTAATGCTATAAAACCACACTAAATTGTAAGTGTCTTTCTCGTATATTACACATGATAAATGATAAATTTAAGTTTTTTGAAACAATGACAGCGCACAACAACAAAACACACATTAACACTGTGAAAGCACAACGAGAACTGCTGTTGATCAGCTGATCAACTTTGACAGGAGGGAAAACGAGAGCGATTGATACCCCCATCTCGCTCTATCGAACCAAAAAAGGAATAGTGCAGTGGCGCACACTCAATACGAATTTAGAAAATTCCACACTATTTTAAAATAAACAAAAAATAATCGTATTTTCTTAACCAATTATATGTTTATTTAATAATAATTATATTCCCAATAAAACAACATAGCTACAGAACTTGATACATCCAAAAATAATTCAGAGATACTTATTATTGACAGCTTTAAAAAACTTATAATTTAATTACATAATTCAAATAAAATTTAAATTGGGATATTCAATCAATATAACATTTCTAAAGATAGGTTGCATATCTGCTAACCGATTAAATTAACCAATTAATTTGTTCTATTTTTTTAATTTTTTTCCCCATTACATCAAGCTAACATCATCCTAACATTGTGCAACCTTTCTTAAGTACAGCAAACACGTAAACCTGCCCTACCCGGTTTCTTTTATTATTATAAGTTGTATTATAGCATCACAGCAACGGTGAGTAATAAAAAAATTTTAAGTTGCAGGTGGAACCATGACCGCAACCCAAATTTGAAAAAATACTCAGCTTCATTTTAGTCTAAAATTATTGTTTAAAACGGTTTAACACACATTACAACTAACAAAATACCAATGGCGGCTCGTCAGAAGAGTCAAGAGAGGCTTAGCCTTCTCTAAAATTCAAAAAATGCAAAATTAAATTTTTTCTTAATTTTTTAATTTAAGTTGTTAATTTCTTAACAACCTAGGCAACCCATAGTACAATGCAACAACATTGCTCACTTGGAAGCTTGAAAACAAAATAGAAAAAGGAATCGCCAAAGATATCCGGTGTAGAATTGAAGAGAAATCTAAGAAAGCAGGCGAAATTAAAAGAAATGTAGAAAATTCTAAAAAATATGGAAAATTCTAAGAAATATAGAAAATCCAAATAAATTCTAAGAAATCTTAAGAAATTTTCGAAAAGTATAATTTACCTGCAGTTACAAGATAATAAATTATTAGGAAATCTAAGAAATTTTTATTCGGCCAAACTATACATTATCCTAATTTCTTCTTGATATTTCAACTTTTTCCAAAAGAAATCTTAAAACAATTCAAGAGAAAATTTGTAAAAATCCTTCTAAAGTCTAGTAAAATAAAATCTAGTGTACAAAAAATTTGCCTTGTGACTCCCCCACTCTAGGGGGAGGCTAAGATTCCAAAAACCTAGATCAGCACACTATACCACTGAATTGATTTTAAAATATCTAATTAGGGGCGGAGGGGAGGGTGGAGGGAAAATATCTTAGGTAATTGGCAAAAGTTAGTAAATCCACATAAAAATTGGCAAACCCACTGAACAATTGGCATAACTATCAGTTGTCACATATCACTCATATATATATTTTTAGAATCAATGGAATGAAATTTTTTATTATAAAGTAAAATTGTTGTGTGGCGCTTTCTCATTTAAATTTATTATAATAGCGCTTTAATTCAAAAGTTTGTTCACCGCTGATCTAAGGAATAAGACGGGGAAGAACCAAAGCGATTTTTGTCGGAGAGGATCAGTTCTAAATTCCCAACTCTTTTGCAATTCACCTCATGTAAAATAAATATTTTAAAATTTTGCACCAATATACAACTGTAAGAGCCAATTTCATAATAAAAATTAACAGGGCATTAAAATTTAAAAGGCGACTTAAGACAAAACAGACCTTTGATTTCTGATTTGTGACAATTAATGGTCTTGTCTACTGTTCGGTGGGTTTACCAATTTTTCGCTGAATTTACTTTGTTCGTCAAAAGAGGCAAAGGAGGCTTAGCCATTCCTAAAATGCTGCACTATTAAGTTATTGAAATTTTGCTATTGCAAGATTTTTAAAAAAAATATTTTAAAAGTAATCTCCTAATTCCGATCCTGTACATATTAATGTCTTCTAATGAAGTTAGGTGGCGTTTTTCGAAATATAAAACACCACTAAAATTGAGGTCGCCATGATTTTTATTGTTTAAAAAAAAAAGAACGGAGGAGGCAACTGCCATATTCAATAACTAATCGACATCGTTTCAAAATTCTAGTGCACATTAATTTTGTTATTAATTCATCGTAAATCTCAATCAGGTATGAAAAATTTGTAAATAGTTTTTACTCTAAGGTTTCATTAATTACTTGCAAATGTTTGAGGTTATGATTAAAATTTAATGTGATTTTTTTTAGGATGTCTGGTCGCGAAGGTGGTAAAAAGAAACCCTTAAAACAACCAAAGAAAACTGACAAATCTATCGACGAAGAGGATCTAGCTCATAAACAAAAAATGAAAGAGCAAGCAAAAGCTCTCGCCGACGCCAAAACGAAAGCCGGCCAGAAGGGTCCCTTAACTTCCGGGGGGATCAAGAAATCTGGAAAGAAGTAAATGGTAGCTTGCGATTTACTCTCATTTTGATATTTGCAATGTAAAAACTAATTTCTTTATTATTCAATAAATTATTTTTATTAAATCATTTTTTTTGCATTGTTTAAATTATAAACAAAACTTCATGTGTCAAGTTAGAATAAAAAAAATTGGGGTGGGACGCTTGCTAGATTAAAATTTGTACCATGTATCGGTAAATCAATACTGAAAAAAAAACCACTTAGAAAAACCATCAGAAACAATTTTGTGCCAGCACTTTTGAAAGGCCAAGTCACAGACGAAGAATTAGATATATTCACTCTGACAGTGAATAAAGGAGGTTTAGGTATACTGATCCAGTTCAACAATCGCCGCTATATTTTCAAACTTCTAAAAAAGGATGTGAAGAGCTATCTAGAGCAATCACAACACAATCTCCACTTGATATTGAAATTCACAACAATAATCTAAGAGTTGCTAATTTGGCTGCTAAAAGAAAAGAACAAGAAGATGAACAAATGAAGATAACAATAGAAAAATTTCCAATCGAAAGAAAACGACATATTGAACGATCTATAATTGACAAATCTTCTGGATGGTTAACAGTGCTACCTCTAAGTAAACATAATTTTGACCTTTCGCCCAACGAATTCAAAGACGCACTAGCCATAAGATATAAAAGAACCCCAGCAAACATGCCATTATCATGTGATGGAATGAGCTTCACCCTAGAACATGCATTATGTTGTAAGAAAGGAGGACAAGAAGACATAACGAAGTTCGAGATGTACTAGCCGAATTGATGGAGAAAGGTTGTCAAGGAACCAATTATTAGAGAGGAAACACAGTTGTTACCAGGATTGCGAGGCGATTTAGCCTGTCGTGGAGTTTGGGAATCACAGAGAGAGTCATTATTTGACATACGTGTCATTGACACTGATGCTCCCTCATATGTATCCCGCTCCGTGGCAGCAGTTCTAAAAGCGGCAGAGGAAGAGAAGAAAACAAAATACAATGAAGCTTGTGAACAGCGACATTCCACCTTTACATCTATCCGACAGATGGAGAAAACCTCAAGATAGAGTTAAATGCTGGCTAAGGGCGCGATTAGCGTTTGCCATTATACGTGCATCTAGTATGTGCATACGAGGCGCTAGAATGAAATGGAGACCTAGTGAAGAATTACTAGGTTTTGACGATGGAGCAGCTTTGCCAGCTACAATTAATCTTTAATGTTATAAAGTGTTTAATAATTTGTTAAATTTGTATTGATAACTAACTTTCATTAGTTAAATATTGTATATTTAAATATTAAAGAATTACCTAAGTAAATCAATACTGCATTTGGTTGTAAGATAAATATTTGCACATGGTGATTTTAGTTGTTTATTTTTTGTCCTTTGTTTACAACTTTCTAAAATATAAATAAAGAGTTCAATCCATCTTTAAAATAATTAGCATTCTTATGGTGATGCATGATACTCAATAACATCTTGCACGTTATTACAAAATAATTTAATTTAAACAGAAATGTCTGTCGGAAAAGAAACAAAATATTTTGAAAAAACAAATTAATTTGCTATAAAATTACGTCGACTTTGTACTATTCGATTTCGTCCTTATTTTTATTAGATTCTTCCTCCTCATTTGATTCATGTTTAGGCTTTCTACATACAAAATATACACTATCGTACTCGTATTGTAACATTGATTTAGGATTTTGGCAGTACCTCGTTTTGAGACCTGTTTTACTGCTTTCCATTGAAAATCCCACTTTACTAATAATTTCTTTTAACACCTGATAACTGGGTTCAATACTTTTTTCTGTTTTTAAATCTGAGTAGTGATACAACAGTGGTCCCAAGTTGATCCAAACACCTCCAGGTTTTAAGATGTGATAAATAAGTTCAATAAACTGGACCACATTTGCTGCACAATCGATAAAGAAACATGTAGCTACGCAATCCCATTCATCTGCCTCTGTGTAAACTTCTAAAAAATCGCCAGCGGTCATAGAAAATTTACTTTCGGGTGTGGGCTTTGGTAAAACATCCGGAAACCTATGGAAAAAAAATAATTATTAGTGAATGTTATTCAAAAATGGATTGTAGAGTATGTAAAACCCCATCGGTCAGTCTAGTCAATTCTATTCGAGTTTGCTATTAAACTTCTACTACAAATTACTAGACCTACTAATAAATCAAGTCTAATGTAATTCAAGCTTCAGAATAGTTTTTTGTTTCAGATTTGTGGCTGGGTCACTAGCATAACAATAAATAATTTAATCTGTTAATCGACTGAACTTAGAGAAAAAATAGGAGCAGTTGTCTTTGCCTCAGTTTTATATTTCGCTAAAATTAAAGGTAATGTGTATGCTTATTCCCATTTTTTGATTAATATTCTATTTTGCAATTTAAAATAGTAATCATAAAAAAAATATCGGGAGCATTTCCAAACATAGTATAGCTTTGTTATTCCAGACAGCTATAGTTTTGAGTCTATTCAGATTATAGTCTTTCGGATAAGCGAGTTTTTTACTTATTTTATTGAATAAAAACCATTATGGGATATTGAATACCAATGATTTGATTGTTGATCAAGTTGATTTTAGGGGACATTAAATTTTTGTATTTGTATTTTTGTATACACCCCCTTGAGTCACTGTAACTAGGAAGCAGTGGAAGAAATAGAAAAAAGTATATGAACAAAAATTAAAGGAATAAAATTTGCAACAAAAAATGTCTAATGAGTATTGCTGTAAAAGCGATTTTTATGTGTCAAAAAATGTCTTCAAAAGGTACAATTTGCATTGCTAACATAGGACTGTGCCAGTGGCGTAGCCAGGAATTTAATTCGGGGGGGGGGGGGCATGAGCAAAGTGAGTCTTGTAATAGCGTCAGACGAAAATTTTTTAAATTTTCAAGGTCAATCTCTTAATAGAAAGTTAGAAAATTACAATACAAAAATAATTTCGCCCCCCCCCCCCTGAATACGCCACTGGACTGTGCGATAACTTTTGTGAATCACTGTATATCAAAAAAATAGGTTTTTCGCGCCTTATTTTTTATTCAAACTATGAAAACGTATTTTCAAGTCTAAGAACGATGAAACTGCTAACTTTCTGGATATACATACGTAGGTTAAAGACCAATCATTGCATTCATTAGTAACACAAATCTGTACCAAATTACTAAGATACTCTTCATTTAGAAGTGATTGAAAAATCCTTGACAAAATAATAATATACACCACCGACCTACATAACCTGCATACATACCTACTATGCATAGTGTTCCAATATGAGTGCTGGACTTTAAATGCGTGCCATTGTCGTTCCAATAGATTAGTTGTTAGCAGCATTAAAAATGTCACATCTGTCATCAGTCATTGTTGCGATTAGTAGTCATGGAACGCTACACGAGGGAATAACGCGTTATTATTGTAAAACTCGGTTCAAATAAGAGAAAATTATCAAATTACAGTGAATTGCACTAAATTCCCTTATCTGGAGGTGAACAAAGTACTGAGTTTTTTGTTTATTTACAAAAACTTTTTTCGAAAGTTCAGTCAACTTCTAGCCGTGCAGCTGCTAACATCATTTAATAAATTTATTTTAAACTAGATTTCGTTAAGTGTAGCCAAATTTAACTTAAAAACAGATCCGCAATTTTCGAGTTGGAGCGACTTCGGGGACGTTTTTAATTCTTTGAACTATTGCTTCTTTCCAGATCAGCAATTTTCGAACTGGAGTGACTTTATGGATGTTTTAAATAAGTGGGTCTGCCATTTTCAAGTGCCAAAAATATTTGTGTAACATAAAAATACGGTATGGGCGGGGCTAACCTTTTGGAAACAGTCTATACAGTAGCCGCTTTCAATTTCTTATGGTTTTTGGCCCTCTTTCTCCTGAATATTTGGATGATTCATAAATTTGAAAAGTTATATTTCTAATTTACCTAAAAACTACCATAATTTCATTTGATAATATTTAAAAAATTCACGTCAAGATTATCCTACTACGTACTACCCCTGAAAACGTTTTTCAAAATCTGAAGCTCCTGGCTTCATTTTTTAACCAATTTTGACACAGTTTGTTGCAAATATTTATAAACGAAGTACTTTGAATGAATAATAAATTTTAATTTTTTTATAAATAATTTTTCGAGGAGGATATTTAGGCGTTTAAACCCCACGGTTAGCCACAGTAGCTTGGGGAAGTGTTTTCTATTGATTACAGCATGAGTATTTAAATTGGCTACATAATTTTCACAAGACCTCAAGCCTGATAACTTTGACTCGATGATTTAGTGTTCTACCATCAGGCCAAGGGGTAAATATCCCGAAAATTTTGTGTACACTCGTTTGGAATTCTCTTGGAATTCTTTGGAAATCCTAGGAATTTCTTGAAAATCCCTGGAATTCTTGGAAATCGTTGTAATTCCTTGAAAATCCCTGGAATATTTAGAAATCACAGGAATTCTTTAGATTGCACTTTGATTTGAACTCATTATTCCTTGGAAATCAACGGAATTTTTTGGAAATCCTTGGAATTCTTTGGAAATCACCGGAATTCTTTAGATTGCACTTCGATTTAAACTCATTGAAATTCCTTGGAAATCACTGGAATTCGTGGAAATTATTGGAATTCGTTGGAAATCTCTGGAATTCTTTGGAAATCATTGGAATTCCGAGTCTTGTGTACAGACATTTTACTGGATATTTACCCCTTGCATTAGACTAACTGCAGACTTTAACATTAAGCAAAATATAAAAAAAAATTCTCTTTGTCCCCATTACAAACATCACAATTAATGCTTTCTGAAGTACAACTGGAAAAAGTGTAGTTAGAAGAAAGGCAATCATTAGGTTTGTAAATGAATAAAAGATGTTTAAACAAAATTTACCATTATTCTGAACGAGGTATGCACCAAAAGAATTATTGTAAATAGAAAAATTTAACTAATTAACCTAGAGTAATCAATGCAGGAAACAATATTTTCTTGATAAATAATAAAAAGACCACAGACCTGAGATAAACAGAAAAATATTTACAAAACCAGTTATCTCATGGAAAAATTGATAATTTAACAAAATTCAACAATAAATTTAGAAGTAAATTAATTAGTTAAATAAACAAAACTCACGAAAAATTATTGGGATCTAAAAAATATAATTTTTTTCTGAAGATGTTTCGCAAATTTTAAAAATAGGTACAAGGATTAAATTTATATTATTTATAAAACAATATTTTGAACAAAGTCCTAATGATAAGTTGCCCACAAATTCCGCAGATATGATGAAACCCAAGTACAAATTTATCATTTAAAAAAAAATAATAATATCTTACGTAACATTCAGCATCTGATGTTCGGCCGATAAATTGTTGCAATATTGATGTATCCAAGGATATACAACAAACTCATCCACATTTTTGCAAAGATTCAGCACATAATATGAAACTATTAACATAAATAAGTTAAATTCATTTCCTTGACAGGAGTAACCACGTGACGCAATTTCAAATGCTAATCGTCCCAAACCGGCTCCTGGTACTAACACATTGACCTCACTTTTTGTACATTTATCTGCTGGAAACTGCAACTCGACCTCTTCAATAATAGGAGTGTAACACTGTTTACGTTCATCAGCACCCAAAGTGCTCCAATCCCTCATCAACTGCTTAAAAACAGACTGCACTTTATCCAATCCTTCAGTTAAGGTACCAACCTGAGTTTCCGAATGTGTCGGATTATCACCGGCTAAAACATTATCGAATATCGTATAAGCGTTCTGAACAATTACGGGTATAAATTCTGAATTTTTTTCAACGCAGAGTCTGAAACTTTCAAGATCTTGCTTATATTTGGACAACCACTTCTGATGACTAGTTGGTAAAGACTTCAAACAGCTCTCTTTGTGTGCAATTCGTAACATAGATTGTTCTCTAAACAACAAATAAACGTCATATTTTGTATTAACAACAAACCTTTCTTTGTTCTTACTTGTAACTTTCAAAAGTGCTCAGCACAGAAAGAAAATATCTTCTCTCTTCGGTGGCATGATCGTTGTTCGCGTGTCCGTTCATCCTGTTACTTTGTAAATTTGATTGCAACTAAATTTTGTATTTAACGAAAGCATAAAACTAACTTATTAAAATAAATCACTATTATGTACACCTAACCTAACAAACCCAAGTTTCCGATAAATTTGTTATTTCAAGATTTTTCGACCTTAATATTAGGTTCCTGTTTTACCGATAATTTCAAATCATTATTATTTGTTTATTGGCGGCGTTGGCGGATATTTTAAGATATTCAAAATGGGAGAGTTCTGTAAAGGGTGCCAATTTCGAAAATGTTCCGCCTTTTCTAAGAAGTTTTTTGTGAAAAATTGTATGCAAATATAATCTAATTTTAAATCTGAAGATGGTAAATATTCACAGATCTATGTAAATATTACACGAAAGTAAAATAATTTTCTTTTTAAGAGAAATTTTAAATTAATCCCTAAAATGTATGGTGGCAACCTGAATAAGTTGAATGAAGAATGAAATAATGTAAATATAACCTAACTTTAATTATGTTAATCCTATTTATAATCCTTAGGATTATGAGAATTATGGCTTTAATTACTATAAAGAGTTTATTTTAGTATTTATAGGAAACAACTATTTGAAACATTGATCAATATATGACTACCTTAGAACCCCAGAGATGTCCCAGGTGCAGTTTTAAAAGATTTTGTTGCTTTAGAAGACCACTGGCGTACTTAGAGCTTTTGCCGCCCGGGGCGGTCTTAAATTTTGCGCCCCCTACCAAAAAAATTTTATTTAAATTTAAATTTCAAAATTACTAAAATTTTAAACGTGGCCAAAAAATAACAAAAAATGAGCAAGAAAAAGGTCATCGAGGTATTCGTAATCAAACATTTAACATGCGATAGCTTTTTTCAAATCCAAAATTTTTACATACCGCAAACTGCCGCTCCCCGAAATATGTGCCTAAATATCTAAAAATTAGTAATAATTTAACAATAGTTTATAATTCATTTAATTAATGTTCAGCTAAATCACTTTTCGACTGTAAATAGAGATTGAATCAACTATAAAAATATTGTTTATATTTTTTATTTTAACGATTATGAACAACTTGTGAATGACTTGACATATTTTGACATACATGGCCAGAGCTACATTTTCATCTTTTTAAATAACTTAAACTAAACACATAATTAACACGCGTTCGACTAAACTCAATACTCCCACTTTTAGTTGCAAGTTACTACAAAATAATTAACTTATTCTTCAATTATTTACATTACTTTTTCTTTCTCTGCCGCAATTAAACCATCGTCAACGTAAATTGCTAGCACCATCATACCATTTTTACCATTGCACACGAAAACACATGGATCCGATTTATTGACTTTAAAATTAAATTTTGTTATAAACGACGTGAACTTCCTATTTCAGCAGCGTGATGCCTGCTTAAGACCATACAAGCTTATTGACAACTTGCAAACCCGTCCACTTTCATCGTCATAACCAATAGGTTGACTCATATAAACTTCTTCTTCTAAATCTCCATTTAGAAAAGCAGTTTTTACATCAAACTGTTTCAATTTCATCTTCTTCGAAGCTGCCATTGCCAGAATTGCACGGATTGATGTAAATTTGACGACTGGACTAAACGTTTCTTGATAATCGATTCCATATTCTTGCGCAAAACCACGAACCACCAAACGTGCCTTGTAACGATCGATGCTTCCATCCGTGTTCTGTTTTAACTTAAAAATCCAACGATTATCAATCACCTTTTGCTCATTCGGTGGATTGACCAAAATCCAAGTATAATTCTTGACTAGCGAATCATACTCTTCGTCCATCGCTTTCTCCCACTGTTTGTGATCAATCGATTCCATCGCCTGCTCGTAGGTTCTTGGTTCTACGTTGATCGTCAACATTGCCACATGATTTGCCGATGAAGAATATGATGGATGCCTCGCTGATAAAGGAATAAGTTTGTTCCGATCTCTCAATCGCATTCTAACGACATTCCTGTTGTCGACATCACACAATGCACCGCGACCTTCTTGTTCTCCGGGTGCTGTTTCCAATTCTCGTTCATTATCATTTTCTGTTTCATCGTCAGTTGCAACGCCTTTGTCGACTTCTTCTTCAGTGTCACCAATTTCAAGTACTGCCAATGATTCTTCCAGTAGAAACACTACATTGCACGCAACTTCGATTTTATTTGTTTCCGGATTCCAAATTCGATATCCTTTTGAGTGGTTGTCGTATCCAACGAATATACATTTGACTGATTTGGAATCAAACTTTCGTCGCTTTTCCTTCGGAACGTGAACAAACACTTCGGATCCGAAAATTTTTAAATGATCAATTTTCACCTTTTTGTTGTACCACAATTCATACGGCGATTTGTTTACAACATTACTTGTTCCAGTTCGGTCCAAAACATACGTTGCCGAATTCACTGCTTCAGCCCAAAATTTCTTATCCATTTTCTTTGAATGAATCATGGTTCTCGCAGATTCAACAATCGTTCGCATTTCTCGTTCTGCACAACCATTTTGTTCAGGAGTGTATGGCACCGTGCGTTGATGATGAATTCCATTTTGGTCAAAAAATTTCTTCATCACATCGTTTACAAATTCCGTTCCATTGTCCGATCTGAAATTACAAATATTGTGTCCGTGCTTTTGTGCCAATTTAACAAATTTAATGACGTTATCTGCAACTTCTGATTTTTGCTTCAAGAAATATACAAACCGAAAACGTGAATAATCGTCTTTAAGCAATAAAAAATATCTAGAATCACCGAGCGAAGTTACTTCCATCGGCCCGCACAAGTCTGCATGAATAATTTCGCCACACTTCGTTGATATCTCTTCACGACTCTTGAAGCTTCCACGATGATGTTTTCCATAAACGCACGCTTCGCACCTAAAATTCTCATTGATGAAATCGATGCCTTTTTCTTGCAAAAATTTCTTAACGTGTGTAACGTTTTGATGTGCAAATCGCTCATGCCATGCACGAAGTGAAATTTTTCTTATAGCTACATTTGCGGTAACCGCATTGTCTCCTAATGGTTTCACCACTTTAAACAGCATCTGGTACAATTTTCCATTTCGTCGAACTCCCACTGCAACAACATTGTTATCTTTCAACAATTCACAGCGCTCGTTGTCCGATCGAAATTTGTAACCACGATCCATGGTTTTTCCCGATGAAAACAGATTTACTCCAATTTCAGGCACATATAAAACATCCACAATTCGTTTAGGAATCCATTCATATCCATTGAAAGCAAGAATACTTATATCACCTTTTCCTTTTGCCTCGATCGTCGCTCCATTTCCAACTGTGACCATTTCGGATGTCTTCACAAAGTTTTCGAACCATATACGACAATTGCACATGTGGTCACTTGCACCTGAATCCCAAAGCCAAGCGTCTTTTTCATTCGTTGAAAACGAAATATTACACATAAATGCATCGGTCGATGCATTTCCTTGCTTTGTTTCCGTGTCATTCTTCTTTTGAGGACATTCGTTTTTATAATGACCTTTTTGACCACAACCGAAACACTTGCCCTTAGGCTTTCCATTTTTCGACGAATTTCGTTGACTCGAATTTCCTTGGTTCGATGAACTTTTCCAATTATTTTTCTTTGAAAATTTTCTTTTCGCCAGCAGCGCTTCCACACTTTCGACTTTTCTTTGAGACCTAAGTCGAAGTTCCTCAGCCATTAATCGTGAACGCAAATTTGCCATGGTTTGTCCATCCGCACTTGTCGATTCCCATGCACTGTGAAAATGATTGTATTCAGCAGGCAACGACATTAGGACTTTAGTTATGATCATCGAATCGGAAATACTTTCATTCTGATCTTTCATTTGCTGCACGATTTCCATTAATTTTGATAAAAAAGTTGCAATATCATCACTTAGCTCTTTTGTAAAACTATAATATTTCTGTTGCAAAAACAAAATATTTGACCTCGATGTTTGCTCATAAGTGCTTTTGAGCGTCGTCCACATCTCACTTGCCGTTTCACAATTCATGATTTGCAATAACGGTTGCTTTTTACACGCGGCTGAAATTGCTCGTCGTGCTTTGGCATCTGACTTTTTCCACGCAACAATTTGTGTAGCATAATTTCTTTTTGAAATAACTGGAGGCGGTTCGGTGCCGTCCACAATACCAAATAATTCACTTGCATCCAAAAATTGCTTCATTTGAAATTTCCACGTGAGCCAGTTACTGCCACCTTCCAACCGATCTATTCCCATTTTATCGTTATCCATATTTTGTTTTAATATTTGTCCAGAAAACAGAATTTCACAAATATTTCCAAAACAAAATGTTCGACTTCAATTCACTTTTTCGAAACGACCGTAGTTTTGCATGAACTGCAAACAACCTTCTTGTTTCAGAAAATTCTCGACAAAACGCCAATAAAAATTATTGTTCGAATATTTTTATTATCATGCGCTCGTTACAATTCCAACAAAAATACTTGCATACACCGACACGATTTTCTTCCAGAATGTTACCAAAGACCGCACAAAATTCTTTTCCGAGAATTTACCGTACGCTTACAAACGATTCCACGAAAAAACGAGTCACTGTTCTTGGCGCAAAACTATTTCACAATTTCTTTCAATTGCGTGTTCGAAATTCTCTATTTTTCCACAGCACAAATTTCACAGTGGCAAATATGAATTTTCCAATTTTAATTAATTCAATATTTCCACGATTACTGGGCCGTATAACCTGTTCAGCTAAATCACTTTTCGACTGTAAATAGAGATTGAATCAACTATAAAAATATTGTTTATATTTTTTATTTTAACGATTATGAACAACTTGTGAATGACTTGACATATTTTGACATACATGGCCAGAGCTACATTTTCATCTTTTTAAATAACTTAAACTAAACACATAATTAACACGCGTTCGACTAAACTCAATAATTAAAAACACCCGAAAACTAGTATCTAGCCTCACCAGTTGCTTTTTGGTAGATATCACCATTGTTTATATATATATTGATATATATAAACAATGATATCACTTTCTTACCGTTCTATATGAATAAAGCTTTAAACAGAACAATAAATAGAAACAACAATGAAGAAGCTACGACGACAATGCAATTCTACCTGTTTGGACATTTACCTAAAAAATTTGTTCAGAAAATTTAATTCCATTTGTCACCTAAAGATTTACACTTAGCTAGTAGCTACATTTTGTTCTTATTGAGTTAAACGGCTCAAAATACTTGTGTCAAAATTAGTATAATTTAACAAAAGTTCATAATACATTTGAAATATATAACTCATTTCTGGATATTTGAGTTGCTTTTACAATCCTCATAATAGCATTGTTTAACCATTTTGATGATTTTGAAATACTACAATAAACTCTTATATAGTGCCACCATACATTTTATATAGGGAAATTTGGTAACTTATTCTAATTTAAATTTTCTCTTAAAAAGGAAATTATTTTACTTTCGCCAAAGAGAATGTGTACTCTTTGCTTTCCTTTAGTGTTGAACATCTTCAGATTTAAAATTAGATCCTGTTGGCATGGGCGTACCCAGGGGGTGGGCAGCTGCCCCTCCCTGGATCCTTCCTGTCTCCCATGTAGTACCTGTAATAAATGTAATAAATGCACATTTCTATTTATGTTGAATTATTTATCAACAGAAAATTCCTGATTTGCCCCCCCTAGGCCAAAAACTGGGTACGCCCATGCATGTTGGGATAACATTTTCGAAGTATTTTTAATTTGATTAATTAAATTTGGCGTCGAAATATTACGTTTCCTTCTCAAATGCACATTTTATATTACAATATTTTTAAAAAATTTCATTTTCTGACAGTGGCGGAGATAAAAATTTGCCCTCCCCCCTCCGCAAATATTAATATAAATGAATGCCCTATTATCGTATAATAATAATTAAATATATAAAATACGTAAAACGTTATACACGTCATGTCGTTTTTTTCCTTTAAAAAATTATTTTCCTATAATACAAAAAATAATGTATCTTAAAGGGTTAATGGCCAGAGAATTATTAATATTCATTTTAGGAATTAGTATGTTATTTTTCACACCTTGTACGATAATTAAATCAAGTGCGAATCTAGACCTCAATTGCGGGATGGGGGGTAATTAATATACCAAAAAAGTAATAACTAAAATATAACTGAACAATCCATAAATTTGAGACGAATATACGAACAGACAAAGAGCAAGATTACAATAAGGCTTTCTTGTAGATTCACCAATTAAATCGGTTATTTCGTTTAGAATTAATTCATTTTCAATTTTTTTTGCAGGTTTGCGTAGCTCTGACGAATTTAGATTGCTGAACTTTAGATTAAAAAATATGTTATTTGTTTAAAAATATTTATCAATTACATATTGTATAAAAATTTAGATAGGTAGGGAATATTATGTAATATAATAAATATTACACATATTTAAAAAATTTTAATAAATATGATATCGATGACTAATTTTTTAATAATTTTCACACGACATACCATTAAAATAATCGGCACATGACATACATGGCATAGATTAACTTAATTTATTGAAAGAATTTGATAGTAAATAGTGGTTTATGTGATCAGTGCAGAAAGTAAGTCGTTATCGAACGCACAATAATGATTCGCGTCTAGACTACCTGTATCAT
This sequence comes from Cantharis rufa, assembly GCA_947369205.1. Taxonomy (NCBI): domain Eukaryota; kingdom Metazoa; phylum Arthropoda; class Insecta; order Coleoptera; family Cantharidae; genus Cantharis; species Cantharis rufa. The sequence goes on from OX376303.1 coordinate 94,828,780, forward strand.
ATAAAATTTTATTTTGTACCGTATTTTTTAGAAAATCTAGGATATTTATTTAAATTGAAGTTTTCCATATTATTATATTTATAATAAAATAAAAACTGTGACTCTGCTATTTAAATATTATTATATTTAAATCACTTTCCGCATCAATGCGTGAAAGTGCTCATTATATAACTCAAATCAGTATAGAAAGTGAGCTATTACATAGAGGTAATAGATAAAATATTTAAAATTTGTTGAGAAAATATAGAAGAAAGTGTATTACAAAATTACAATAATCACTACTTACAATAGTATGGGTCGATAAAACGACATAGTATACAGGGTGTTAACTACCAACTAGCAGAGCTGTTCAAAGCACTTTGCGAAAGTAATTCAAGTACCAATTACCAAGTACTTTGTTAATGCCAAAAGTACTTCAAGTATCAAGTACTATATTTTCTTAAAAGTACTTGAAGCATCAAGTACTCAAGTACTTTACTAACAAAAAGTATTTCAATTACCAAGTACTTATCAAAAGTAATTCAAAACTTTCAAAATTAGCCAAAAAGTAATTCAAGTACCATCAAATTACTCGAAGTATTTCAATTACCCAAATTAAAGTACTTCAATTACTTCAAGTACTTCAATTACTGAGAATATTATTTCAAAAATGTATTTGAAATACAAAGGTAATTTGTATTTTTTAGAGTTTCTAAAAGTATTTTTGTAATGAAAACGTATTTTGTAGTTAAAATACATTATTCAATTACATTTTGCTGCCATTTACTTAGACTTTTAAATTATAAAAAAATGTATTTAAAAATTTTCTACCAAAATTTGCAAATGTTTTAAAGTGCTTCTGACGCAGGTCTGTTTTTTTTTAAAATAGGTTTGTAAAAGGATTTAGTAATTTAATGATAAATATTGTTTTTTATTGGTTTAAAAGGATAAAGTATAAGTAGATATTAAGATCTTTAAAACACGAGCAATTTTGCGAGCGTTTCTAAGGCGCGTTTTTTAAAATCATACAAAATATCGTTGAGGTCAGATTTCATTTACAATACTTAATAGTTAATACTTAATATAAAATAAAAAATTAATATTTATTGACCGAATTACTCTTTTCTACTATAAGTAACATAACACACAAACATTTTTTTTACTTTATTTTGTTAAAGTTCGCTTTTAATAAAATTAAAATTAAATTAATTATATTTCTTAATAAATGTCTCATCATTTTTAATTTTTTTTTAATGTATAATGTATACCATATTTTCGGACAGAGGGAGTACTAAATTAGTGCAAGTGTCACACCCCCAATACTACAATTACTTCAAAAGTAGTTTAATTACTTTAAATTACTTCAAATACTTTAAAGTACTTCAATTACTATAAATTGTTTCAAAGTAATATTTTAAAATTACTTTAAAAAACTTCAGTTACTTTAATAGTACTTCAATTTCTTGAAAAATACTTCAATTACTTTATAAGTACTTCAATTACTTTAAAAGTACTTCAATTACTTTAAAGTACTTCAATTACTCAAATTGTGTTAAATCCAACTACCAAATACTCAAGTACTTTTTCAAAGTACTTCAAGTACAAGTACTTTTAAGTCAGTTTCAAAAGTACTTCAATTAAAGTACTTAAAGTACTTCAATTAAAGTACTTAAAGTACTTGAATTACTTTTTGCAAATCTTTTATTTGAAATACTTTCAGCTCTGCCAACTAGTACAAAACGAAGGAGGTGATTCTACGACTTATTTTAAGAAAAAAAGTTCATATTAACATGGGTCTGCACCGCAAACGCACCGTTTTCGAGATACAGGGTGGTGTTCAAAGAAATTGTTTTTTCTTACTTTTTTTGCGATATCTCAAAAACCGTTAAGGCTACATGTTCCAGCTTTAGTACAGATTTTTACATCAATAATAGCCACTTTTAAAGCTCTAATCTAAAGCAATGTACTCAGATATGCCAGTCGTGGAAATTGCAGGGTTGCGTAAGGGTTTCATCCGCGTAACTTTTTTGGCGTTCTGACTGCAAATTCCAAAGCGTCAGAGGTTTTTACATAAAAAAGACATTCTTGGTCAAACGCTGTAGGAGCCACCGTTTTCCAGAAAAACGGCATTTTATGATGAGAAACGTGCAAGATTTAATAATGAACAAACATTTTTGCATAGAATCACCTCTGTCGTTTTGTACTAGTTGGTAGTTAACACTCTGTATAGTAAGAAATTAGTTAGAGCCTTGAACTGTTATGTCTATAAAAATAATAATATTAACTACCTATATCCTATACCAGGGGTGGCCAACTTGATTGGACCCAAGATCTCTTGTTCACTAACGAGACCCTGTGCGATCTACCAATTACATACTTCTAGAAATATTAAATGAAACAGCATAGTTCAGTACACAATCATGTAGCATTTTTTGCTATTTTTTGCCTTGCCACGATCGACTGGATTAACAGTCGCGATCGACCTGTTGGCCACCCCTGTCCTATACGATTGCTGAAACATCGGTAAAGTCTATATACATACGTACGTGAGAGGTTGGTTGCTTGTTATTCACAGATACAAAAAAAATATTAGGCTGCAAGATAGACAATAATACGATCAATTATCTCAATTTTTATATAATTTTTTTAAATGTTTTGTACAGGGTCCTCCTAAGATATTCAGTGGCGTGTCGTGCCTTTTAGGGCGGGGGGGCAAACCATTCTTAGGGGCGCAAATATGTATGAATTTCAAATTAAACATTTTTCAGTTTCTGTTTCAGGTTTTTGAGTTTCAACTCAAAAACCCTGTTTTTGAAAATTCCAATTTTGGCTAGTTTTTAGTGTCAAATACCCCACTGTGCGACGTATGCTTCTATCGTATATTACCGGTAATATACCGGAAATTGCACAGTATAGTGATATATTGTGGAGTGCAGATTTGTAGCCAAAATGCTTTTCCTGAAAATTCGAAGCAGCTCAAAAATTTTAAATAATCTAAGCGATTTATCAAAAAAAATTTATTTGACACTGTTTTATATGCTTTTTTGGGTTTTTGTGCTTTAATTTGAATTATCATGCTTTTTGTGCTTTTTTTTAATTCATTTTTTAATTTATTTGATCCTCTACTCGTCTATTCCATCACAACAACCACTTACAATCCAAAAAAATTATGAAGTTAAAAAGCATCAAGATTTAATATTTTTTTCCGAAATTGTGAAATTGAACTCACATCAGCCAAGACTGGAAGAGCTGAGAACTGATAAAAACTTTAATAGGAATTTTTTTGCAAATCTTCAAACCTACAGATTATTCAAATCAAATTGATTTTTTACTTCTACCAACGAAGAAATCACCTATTTTTAATATTAATTTATTAAAAAACATAATTTCTAAATTCTGTGTCACAAAATTTACTAATCAATGAAATGTGCCAACTAAAAAATATTATTGCAGTTTTATAATAAATTGTCATAAACTACGTACAAAAGCAGAGTTCCGCTAACCGCAGGGCTAAATGAGCTGAACACCAAATATCTTCAGTGGCGTGTCGCCGTGGGGGCTAGGGGGGGCTCGAGCCCCCCCCGCCTCTGTCTATATTGCCGCCCTGGCGCCCCAAACAAAGCAAATTTTGTAAAACTTCGGTAATAAACTATCAAGTTTTCACTGTCATTTATTTACTCACCATAAATTTTTTAATTGTTATCACCAGTATTATTAAATCCTATCCTAAAACTTGCCACATGCTAAATCAAAATAAAAATAATTTTGGTAAAGCCAAATTCTATTGTATTCAAAACCGTTATCTTTACAAATTTTATAAGCCCGGAAATTTTGGGAAACCCCAAAAATGATATTGTGTGCACCTGCCTGTTTCAGGTAGGTAATTAAATTATATCGTAAATCGGCTTATTGCAAACGAATATAATTTGTAATATTTTGTCTTATTAATATTACTTTTTTTTTTAATGGAAAGGGGCGGTTTAACGTAATTTTATTGATATTTCGTGTCAAGTGTTACCTATGTACTTCAATTTTTATGGTTAATGTACTTGATTAATAAAATTACCGATTACTTTTGAAGACAAAATATTACAAATTATATTCGTTTGCAATAAGCCGATTTACGATATAATTTAATTACCTACCTGAAACAGGCAGGTGCACACAATATCATTTTTGGGGTTTCCCAAAATTTCCGGGCTTATAAAATTTGTAAAGATAACGGTTTTGAATACAATAGAATTTGGCTTTACCAAAATTATTTTTATTTTGATTTAGCATGTGGCAAGTTTTAGGATAGGATTTAATAATACTGGTGATAACAATTAAAAAATTTATGGTGAGTAAATAAATGACAGTGAAAACTTGATAGTTTATTACCGAAGTTTTACAAAATTTGCTTTGTTTGGGGCGCCAGGGCGGCAATATAGACAGAGGCGGGGGGGGCTCGAGCCCCCCCTAGCCCCCACGGCGACACGCCACTGAAGATATTTGGTGTTCAGCTCATTTAGCCCTGCGGTTAGCGGAACTCTGCTTTTGTACGTAGTTTATGACAATTTATTATAAAACTGCAATAATATTTTTTAGTTGGCGCATTTCATTGATTAGTAAATTTTGTGACACAGAATTTAAAAATTATGTTTTTTAATAAATTAATATTAAAAATAGGTGATTTCTTCGTTGGTAGAAGTAAAAAATCAATTTGATTTGAATAATCTGTAGGTTTGAAGATTTGCAAAAAAATTCCTATTAAAGTTTTTATCAGTTCTCAGCTCTTCCAGTCTTGGCTGATGTGAGTTCAATTTCACAATTTCGGAAAAAAATATTAAATCTTGATGCTTTTTAACTTCATAATTTTTTTGGATTGTAAGTGGTTGTTGTGATGGAATAGACGAGTAGAGGATCAAATAAATTACAACCAATAACATTATTTGTGATGGATATCCATGGATGGAATTCCAGAGGTGCAACCCCAGGGGTAGCCAGTATCGTAAAATGTTTGCTACAAAATAATAATTTTTTAAAATAAATATCAGATACTTATTATTAAAATTCAGGAGGGTGCAAGTGCAGCAAGAGGTCCGAGTTCGTTGTGACACTTTCGGTGCTGAGTATTTCTAGTACCTATTTATATAATTTGTAACATCCTATGCCGCAAAAAAGGTTTTTGAAACATCTTGGTCTACTTGTGCTGTAGTGGGACTGCGGACGAATGCATAAAATTGTATAAAATTTCGAAATTCTAAAAATTCTAATTTACTTGCAGAAGTTTTAGAATTTGTATATTGAAGCAGTGGCGGCGACAAGGAGTGGCCAGAGTGGGTACGTATCCACCCTATTTATTGTCCACCCAAATTTTCATAGAATATACGTTTCATTTTTTAGGTGCGTATTTCAATAAATTTTGTGTGCCCTGCCCACACCAAATTAATTGGATCTAAGTTGTGACCCATTTTTAAAATGCTGATGCTGTCACTATTAAAGCAAAATCATCATTAATATAATATACAACCCAAAATATTCAATGTTTACATTAGAATTATGTACAAAACTCAATCATTCGCTCCTTCACTCGGTAACCTTTCGCCAAGCAAAGAAGCGGCCATTACTGTAATAGAACCGTTTATCACTTTTTTTTAATCGTAACTTGATTGAAAAGACGTAACTGACTTCTTTATTCCTTATATATAGTCCAGTAGCAGGGTAATTTGAAAACACAAAAGGTGGGATAGTACTGATTTTTGTACAGTATGTTTTAAGATCTGGAGTTTTGATTAATCTTTCAAGTTTTTGACCTCAGCAATCGCAAAGGAAGTGTGGCCATTTCGAATTGGCTTTTCTCCAAAACCTCTTTATCAGTTGACTTTACGACAAAAATTGATTTTATAATTCATAGAGAGAATAAAATTTTCTACAACTTTCGTCGGAAAAATATTTTGCTAAACTCAAATTTTAACCAAACTGCAGCGCTGTAAATGGAGCGAATAATTGAAAATTAACGCTTTCAAGTATAAACCAATCTTTAGTTTGCGTCCGGAATTGAAATAGGTACCTAGCTACGGCACTGTCATTTTGACAACAGTAAAAAATTAATTCATTATGAATTCAAAAAATTTTGAGAACAAAGTTTATATTATTTTCGATTGTTTCAAGTTCTATATTACAAAAACAAATGCTATTGTAGGATAATTATTTACCTATAGACTGGATATATTTTGAATGCGCAACACAAAATAGAAAAATAAGTTAAATTTACTATTTTTAGTACAATCATCATATTTTCCATTTAACAAAATTGAAGTGACGTCTTTCAAATTTACAAATGAGATTTTTTGGAAGATACGATAACATAAGAGAAATTGCGCGATTTTATCGACGCGCTAACTTAAAAGTTGGTATCTTGCGCATGTCACTACAAACATAAAAATCACTTGCTGAGGTCGAACGAATTCAGTCGTGTTTTATCTGTGTATGTGTGATAGTTGAAATCAACGTGCTTATTACTACTTGTTCTATTTTGAATATTACATACATCAATCAAAATGAGATTAACACCAAAATATTGTCAAAACATTGCCAAAGTGCTGGACTTTTATTCACAATTTAATCCATCCCCACTTTCGATAAAAAAATTCATGGATTTTGGTAAGTTAGGATCAATCCGCTTTTCCTTATTAAATAATATTACTTTTTTTTTAATGGAAAGGGGCGGTTTAACGTAATTTTATTGATATTTCGTGTCAAGTGTTACCTATGTACTTCAATTTTTATGGTTAATGTACTTGATTAATAAAATTACCGATTATAATAATTGATTAAATGCTCAATTGCAATAATTGTAATTTACCACAACAATTGAATTATAATCTTTTTGTCATTATTATGCAATTAATAACAACAGAACATAACCTTTTTGTATATACAGGATGTTGTAGAAGTTCTGTTCCGAATTTAAGTGGGAGTAGCCGGTAAAATTCTACGAATTGTTTTGTTTTGTTTTTGAAGTCATAGAAAACAGCCGAAATATAAATTCACAAATTACATGTTTCGTTTTCCGATCCAATTCTGGAAATTAACGGTCTTGACGTCATCATTGTAAGTAGTAATTAGTAAGTTTTTGTTGTGTATTTTTTACGGTATAATTATTATTTTTCATTAAATTGGTTTGCAAACATTGAAAACAAAATTATCTTTTTAAGCCAAGGATTTTTTGCGATTACAAATCTTGATGTATAGCGAATCTGATGACTGAAGTAATAAACTAGTTTTTAAAGGTTATTTTTTATCGGAAGTGTTTATTTTTACTAATATCTATCTATCACGAAGAAAAGCATGCTTTGCATTCATGGGAAACCTAGCATAACAATGATTTTTAAACAGATTAAATAAACATATTCTTTCTATGCACGGGAGGAATCATCTATAAATCTATATAATATATCGTGTATGACTGTATGTAACATCCAGTAAATTCCCGTTCAACCGGCAGGTCGGAACGGTAAATTGAAATTTTCCGGCCGATTGAGATGCAACACATGTTTACGATGATAGGTATGTTTTTATTACAAGTCTGGGGCGCGGCATTTCTATGTGCCGCTTGTGGGATTTTGATGCCGGTTAAACGAAAATCTACTGTACATATACAAAAGTTCGTGGGCATCTACTAGTAACTTGAACTAATTGGACTTTTTAAGGACAATTAATAATGGTAGGTAGTCACTTCGCCTTCATGTATGAGAAAATACTTGGAACACAAATCACAGGCATAGGTGAGAGGGCTAGGATGAAAATCAATATGGTTTTAGAAGGAAAAGAAAACATGTGAACACTGATTGTTGTTATTTTGGTAGAAAAACTGGGAAAAACCAAGTTGATACAATAATCATACAAAAATTGATAAGAACTAACATGAACATGAGAATTACCTCTTCCAGATAAGATTAGTCTTTGTACTGTACAAAGATATACAGTTAGTACAGCATACATTGGAAGTAACAGTTAAAACTGCAATGAAGAAATGGAAGTGATAACGTTGGAATGGGACTTCTTCTCTGCCGTACAATTTGAACACTTAGATGTTTATAGTGTAATAAATAGATAAACAAAGAAAATTATAAACAAAGATTACATATTATAGGTTTTCTATTGATTTACATCGAATCTAAAACTTGCATTAGTTGTAGTTTAATCGACGTGCTACTTTTTCCATAAATTAAGTGAAAGGAATTACTCACGAATGGTGGACTTTAAACTTTGGACTATGTAAATTAAACTTGCAAATTACATCTTAGAAAATTTTAGAGGACCGCATAAATAATGGTCGAATTAGTACTGTATGACTTGGTAACTGTTTTATTTGGACGATGAAGGTAAACCAGCGGATACAACCTTGTTGAATAGAAATCACACGGCTGAGTTTCTTCTTCCAAAAACCGAATATGGACTCTTTCCTGAAGTTCTAAACCTGTTTAGCCTGATATGTATTGTAAAGTAAGCTCTTTGGATTTGTATTTTATAATAACAATTACTGCAATATTAATTATCTTTTCCTCCCATTAAGCTTTTGATCCAAATAAACTTTCACGTCTGTTTCTAAATTGGTATTTGATACAAAGAGGTTGATAAACTGATTCTTATTAAGCTTACTATAATTAAACAGGTTTTCAATTGCATTATGTTAGTTTCGTAATTGCACTTCTATGTTGCCGAACCGAACCACCTTTTTCTAAATAAAAAAAATCGAAAGTCCTTGACGGTTGCGAATTAGCTTCACTTCCGAGTTTTTCCTTAATTCCATTAGGACATTGAGTAACTCTGACATTTGATATTTTCTTTGTTGACTCCGACATATTAAAAAATATATCATTAAATAAAGCTTCTTTATTATTAAACGTACTATGAAGTTCAAGGACTAGGACTCGTGACATGCAGAGTTTTAATAATTAACAAAGGAAAACAAATATTAATTATTATTAGTATTTATGCCAGCATAAATTTTCAATAGGATAAGTTATACTGGATCATCACAATTGCGGTTTTGGTTAAAATTACCATAACTTTTCATGATGGTATTGTTCTATAATATATCCAAGTCATTGTTACTCTTTTATAATGAAAACATCGTTGAGTAAAATTGGAAATTTAGCAATATCCTAAGCTCAAGCCTGGTATGCAATGGAAAATTTTGGCGAAACGTTTAACTGGATTTCAGTACTTTCCTTCCAATGTTCCAATAAATATAATTCTGGAAGGTTCGCAGGAAAAATACTCTTGAAACTCTTTTATCATTTCCTTCATTAATCATTTAGAAAATGACGCAATACAAATAATTGGACTACAACCCCTTTTCAAAAAATCTATCGTGTTTTGGTAGTAACTTTAATTCATGCCTACAAGTAAATTTTGTTAGTTGAAAATTTGTTTCTACGATTATCGATTTTCTTCTGTACTCCGCTATACTATTGACGTCATTTAGTATCTGTAAAAATAAGTTGTGAAATAATTTATTTTTTGGAATAAAGAATAATTAGTACATTAGTACACAAGGTGCATTATCAAAAATGACCATCTAATCTAATTGTCGGCCGAAGGAGGGAAGCAAGGACTTTTTTCCCAGATACATAGCTTTTGATGTGGTGAGAATCCTTGATGTTGAAATTTCAATTTTATTGACCGCAGGATTATTATCAAAGTTTACGAAATATCTAATAATAATTTTGGCAATTAATTATTACTAAACTTCGTCTTATTTTTTTTTCACTCATCCGACTCGGTTGTCAATTAATTTTTTTTAATTTTCCGACGAGAAAATTTGCCAATGAAATAAATATTTGGGTAAAAGTAATTTGAACTTTGATGTTTGTTATTTTTGTGATACAGGCCAAAAATATCGAACAAATTTAAAATACAGTTCAAAATGAGACCTTTGGCTCCCCAGAATGACTTATATTTGGGAAGAGTTTCAAAATTGCGCTCGTTTCCTAAAGAGTAGAAAGTTTCAAGTAATTGGCACAGTGGTCAAAAAATGTTCGAGTAATTTTCATATGTAAAGCTTCTCTAAATTGAATCATCTTATCTCCCTCCAGCTGGATTGTTATTATTAGTGTTGCAAATTGTGTCATAGCACAGGAGTACAAAGTTCATCATGATGTCAGAGGAGCACCGCCTATTTATTGAACCAATCATAAATTATTAATTGTAATTAGTTGTTGTTTAGCAAAATTTTTTAATCTAATCTTGGAGATGTTTTGTTGGAATTTGAAATACCATTATTATTGCAACCAAAAAAATGTTCTCGTGACAGCCAGTCATCCAATATTGTTGAAATTTAATGGACTTTTATTTATTTAAGCATTACAAACTTCATTTTTGTGTTATCTGGACACATTCATCAGACAAAGGTAGTCCTAGTCATAAGACTAAAGTTTAAATTTACAAGTCATCTGTTTAGACTTGGATATCTTTTGGGAAAAATATGAAATTGTTTTAGTTCAAATCATATTATCAATTTATTTGTTATTGGTTTGAAGAAATTGATAAATAGGTAACCGTGTTATTATATTATGCACTTAAAATCAAACAATAACTTTATCAATCACTCGATTTTGAAATTTCACCGTTTTCTGTACATTCAAAATCGATTTAAGTGTTTATTACATATTATCTCTGCTAATATTCAATTTGTTTGTTTTTATGCATAATCTTATCCACGAATCTAATATAAACTGAGTAACAAACAGGAGCAATCGGTTGTAAAGTCCTCAGCACCATGCGCCTCTCTATGCAAGAGTCAAAACACAATCTGGAACCAGAACGGTGAATTAATTTATACTTTTTATTCGTGTGGGGTTTTCCTGTATATAAAATAATTGGTATTCTGCATGATTCGAAATTCACAATAACATGAAAACCGCAGTAATGGAAGTATTCTTGCATTTTAATATATATAATTACATTAAACAACAACAACAATAATAAAATGCTTACATAAAATCAATTTATTCATATAAATTCTCGCTACTCTGCTTAATTATTAAGTTGGAAGCCCTGAGTTACAAGCTGATTACAAATTTACAGCTCTTCGGCTTTCGGGAAATCAATACACAAAGATTGTCACCGGGCATTCTAACGGTTGCTTGAAACTGTATTTCGTCGGGACCAATCACATGACGGGATTGTCCTTCGGAACGTCGAAAACGACCGAATGGAAAAAAATAGTGAAAAATATTGCAAGGATTACCGACAACCTTTCAATTTGAAAACTTCTGAAAATATTTTTTTTTTACTGAAATAATATTTCTTTTAATTTAAATATAAAAAATTTACTCGGTAACAAAAATGTATTTGCCAACAGCTTATATAAAATTACAATTTTAAATAGGTTTTTTAATGCGTTTTAACCTAAAATTTATTAGAATTGCTGTGCGTACATGTTATCTTACGATATTCTAGAAAAACAAATTAATTTATATAGATTACGCAACTAAGCACTTTCAGTATTTTGAAAATTTTAAAATATCAAAATTCTTTTGGAAGCCAGCATAGCATTTCTTCATCATGCCAGTGTTTCCCAAACGTAACATACGCGTACACCATTTAAAAGGTTTAAGCTGATAACATATTTTTTATAATCCAATGTTTGGGAAAAATATAAGTTCGAAAGGAAGTTTTAAAAATGTTACTAATATGTTTATGTAATAAAAATATCATGGGGGTCAAGCGGCCTTCGGCCGCCCGAACGCTGGTACGTGAATGATTTGGAAATTAGTTTTGACGCGGAGTAAAAAAAATTTTCCAATCAAACAGATATTTGAATTTTGTGCGTAATTCTTGTTTGTTTATTTCTTATATTAATATAATTATGTACTTACTATATTTAAATATAAATAATGTATTATTGTTTTGAATTTACTAAATTATTGTATCGGTAAAGTTATCACACTTTGGGAATCACTGCATTACTAGGTAATGAATCTTCGTGAAACTTATTTTTGGATTTTTTATTTTTAGTTAGTAAAATTTGTCGGTAACTAAACGTTATATTTTATTAACATAGCTAAACTATTGAAAATAATTTAGGAACATTGTTGTGGTAGGTAATGGTTGCTGTTTCCAAAACAATTTCACCAAATAATCCGACCATCTTTGGAGCTAATACAGACTTTTATCTTTATTAAAGGCCAATTATTTTTGTATTTTTCATTCTAAAAATAATATTATGCTATAAAGGTGCGTATAAATATGGCGAGTCGCGCCGGAGTCGCGTTTATTACCCGACGAACCTGCCACGAGTTTCCCTCGAGCCTGCCACGAGTCTCCCTCGAACCTCCTTCGAGTTTGAGATTGCATTAAAAAATAAATAATTAATAATAATTATGATGGAACACAAATTTTTAAAACCCAGTTCTTTGTTAAAGTATATAAATATAAGCTACACAGTAAAAAGTATTTTGTTAATTTATCAAAATACAGTTGTTAAATAATTTTTTGTAACATTAACAAATTTTATTAGTAACATAAATACTTACAAAATATAATAAGTCAATAATTTGTATTCTAGGAGTTATTATTCTGCATAATAAATTTGCTAATATAACAAAAAATTGTAGTGGACCTGCTGGGACAACATATTTCTGTTAATTTAACAATATACGTTTTACTGTCTAATTTTATAATTTATAAAGTGAAATTATTTATATTTATATATAGATTATATACAGTGAATAACGAAAAGTTTGCACACTCCTATGTTAACAATGTAAATTGCCGGTTTTGAAGCTGTTTTTTAGCATATAAAAAAGTTCATTTTCGGATTTTTTCAAAAATTCGGATTTTAGTAAAGGTAATACACTTAGGTAAAGAAGCGTTTAAAAAATATTTTACTGAAAACTTCCGGAAATAATAAAATGCATAAATTTTATTCAACTTTAAAAATGTAAACTAAATTTTATTTAAATTGTTTTTTTTTTCATTGTTTGAAAATTTAGCGTCATGTCAAGCAATAATTTTTTATTTTTTCACAATAGACAGTTGTTTGTGAATTTTCTGCTATAATATCTATTTATCCGTATACTCGAATTCCTATCTACATGTACTTATCCCTAAACAGCAGGTAAATGATGTTTGGTTTTGAATTTTATTAAATTTTTAAGCAGCAAGATGCAAGAATATTACAAATCTAATCTCTAGAAAAGTAAAAACTGATAGGTCGTTCCAGGTAAAATCGTTGGTTGTACAGTCGAAGTGATTTTATATTACTTAGTACGTTGAATCTGCACATACGCGACGCGTCGTGCGTCGCCGTTATTCAAAAACGTGAATTACTTAAAAGCGATGTTAAATGAGGTTACATCCTTACAGAATATGTTTAAGAAATGTCTAACGTATTTTTTGCATATTTTTTCAAAGCGGAATCTTGTGGAACACTTTTTGTAAGTCTACACAAAGTTGGAGAATTGCCTGAGATTTTCTATTGAGCAGATCCCGGAATGAAGCGATGTATTTAATTATTGCAGCATTGTATTGTCCTAGAATTTTTTTTATTCTAAAGTACATACTTCAAGACATCTTTTCTATAAATACCAATTTGAACCCTAAGCTGAAATCAGCACAATAACTCATTAAAAATTGCTGTCGCACGGTACGAAATGCCACTCAAATTAGCAATTAATGGAAGGTGATGTTTACATCGCTCTAACAAGCTGAAATATTTTTTAATTCACTTGAAATTCTAGGAAAAGGTGCACTGATCTTTCCTCTAAAGATATACAGAACATTGTAGCTTAACTGTTAAGTTGACAAAAATTTATTTTTGGCCACTTTTCCGAGCGTTGGTCATAGAAACAAAACTGAAAGCAATGAAATTTGTAACAAAAAATGTTTAGAAGGTTTTGCTGTAAAATGGACTTTTATATGCTAAAAAACGACTTCAAAACCGGCAATTTACATTGTTAACATAGAAGTGTGCGAAACTTTTTGTTATTCACTGTGTATATATATTTAAATTATGTATAAAACTGTAAAAAATAAAATGTGATAATTTTACTTTTACTGTAAAAATCAAAATAATAAAGAGGCTTTCTGTTCTATTCTAACTTTGAAAAACACTAAGTGTCACGTGTCTCATTCCTGCGCGTCGGCTTATCTTGTTTAGTTATAGTATCATGATCAACCATCAACAATTAAATTTCGACAATTTCCTTTGATGGCTCGTCAAAATACCGACAGAAAGTGGATCGCAGCGAGTTTCTCGCGAGCCTCGTCCTAATGAATGAACTAGACTCGTGGCTGCCGCGCCGCGGGCGCGACTCACCATATTAGGACGTACCTATTGCCACGAGTCTCCTTCGCGCGGATCATGATCGACTCGCAGGAGGCTCGACGAAAACGCGTTGCCCATTTAACTTATATGGGGATCATGTAAAACTCGCAGGAGGTTCGAGGGAAACTCGTGGCAGGCTCGTCGGGTAATAAACGCGACTCCGGCGCGACTCGCCATATTTATACGCACCTTAAAATTACTTTTAAAAATATGTAAATTATTAACTGCCCGCAATAAATTTTAAATCTCGAAAAAAAGAAAAGAAAATTGTTGTTCTTGGCAGTTTTTATTAATCATCAGCCCATCACTGACTTGATGAAAATGAATTAACGAGATTCGACAATGAAACAAGAGAATTGAATGAACGGATTAACGAAAAAAAATTTTTTTTAATTGGTTTAATAAAGATCGTGGTGAAGTGTGATTTTGTAACTTACTGTGTTTCGCTTTTTGATAAAAAAGATTTACGAAATATATATTTATATTTACGAAACATATTTATTCAAAACAAAATTAATATAAGAAAAATAATCATAGTAAATAGCAAACAGTGGCAGCGATAAAACCTCCACCGACTCCGAGGTACGGTTAGGAGGGTGGAGTGGGAGTGGTGAAGCGCGCTAAGGAGGCCCGCAAGGAGAACTGAATAATATTTATTTTTTAATTTGTTTAATATTTTTTCAATTTAATATAAAACGTAAATTAAGTAATTGATATTTATTTATTTTTAAATTTTAATACAACAAATTAAATAACTGATATACCACCAGTGGTAGTAAGGAATTAAAGAAAATGCACGAATATTACTTATTAAAGATATACATATAACATAAATTTTATAAATCTATATATTTTATGTTGTGATTTCTTAATGCAAAATTATCAGTCATTACCGTTTCCTGTTCTAATAGACATTGTATTGCTATTTAATCAAAGTTCTAAGGTAACTTTTTATCAACCGGCTTGTACTTGCTAAAATTAATGACCGAGTAAAAATTTAATTATTATAATTGTGTTTTAAAATAAACTTCGACACAACCATATCGCAAACTTATCATTCATATTACTATTCTCACAACCACCGACAGAATCAACATTGAAGCTGAAGCTTCCGGTCTTCGAGGTTCCATTATCAGACATAACCCCTGATTGGTCAATTTCTTACTAATAAAATAAAATAAAAGTTATTATTATTTTATTCTGTAATTAGCGATGCCAATCAATGGAGTCCGACACCAATCGATCTGCACATCAATCGATTTTCCAACCAATCGAGTTGCACATATTTAATTGTGCAAATGTTCAATTTTTGAGGGCATTGGATCGATCTTTGCGGAAAATTCCAAGTTCATACCTATCCATTTGATAATTTTTAATCAGTTCAAATTGATAATACGGTCAGGTACACTGTACACGCTGATAGCTTGATCAAATTCGATATAATAATACACGTGGCGATGATAATAATAATAATAATTTGTAATTTTAATTATTGAAGATAACCGAAGTTCTAATCTCTTTAGGTACTAATTTGCTTTAATAAAGTAGATAAAGTGGATTGAGCGATTAAATTAATACTATGAGTGAACACCTCCAGGTATTGATTAGATCCTCCAATTCGTCCTTGTAATCACTTTTTCAAGTATTTAATTACCTGTTTTCGACAGCGTAAATTCAAGTGTTTATCTTTGATAATGTTTTATGTATTCGCATAGTCATGTAAATAAACTTATTATTTACAATTTTCATTATGAAATTTTAATATTATTTAAATGTTTTGTAAATATTTTTCCATTGTTCCAAAAAAACGAATCAGACTACATTGGCCAGCAACCATGACATTACAAAGTCATATTAATGTAGAATATTTGGATATGATATACAACGTAGGCGCGTGGACTTTGCTCCATGACGTAAAAGCAAAAGTTATTTGTGTTCCCTACGGAACTCCCAAATATTTTATCTAAATAATCAAAGAAGCACAAAATCATGACTGTTCGTTACAAGTCCAAAGTTCACATTTTATTTGTATTTACTGCGTTTATTTTAGAATATTTTGAAAACTTTTTGGCAATTTTTAAATTCAAACAGGAAATGGTTAATTATAAATGTTATTTTTTAAACGTCTGTCTGGTTATTTAATTATGTCATTGCACAATCTAGTCACGAACGGAGTATAATATACCTACAATATTGTTTTATTAACAATTGAAGGTTACTGTCAGTTAATCAACCCCAACCGTTTCACTTTGATTTTTTTCCTATTAGAAAGAGGACAATTTTCTGAGCATTTTGAGACCGCACTTCGATGCGGATTATCCAGTAGTTTTCGAGAAAACGGCATTTGAAAATCAAAATTTTACATGCATTTTTACATAGGGAATTGATCCGCTCCCGTGTTTTAGTGACGGTGCGTGCGTTCTGATATAGTCTTAATGGTGGGCGGGGCACTTGTATTCAGTTGTTGTCGACCACCGGCCGGGAGCACACCGACCGTTGCTAACGAGTTTCACACCTTACGAGTTTCACCCCTTTCGAGTTGCACCTTTGGCGATGTGGTGCGACCTAGAGGGATGTTTTTAACGAGTCAGCGTTCGTCAAAACGGGGCGTAGCGCCCGGAGCGGAGGGGACCGGAGCGTAGGGTAGCGGAGCGTCGTTTTTGACGAACGCAACCAAGGCACTCGAGATTCTAACCTAAAAACGAGTTCTGCGTTTATTTTTTAAATTATTGCATAATATTGCGTAATACACCCGATGTACATCCTACAATGTCACAATCGCGTGTGACTGCTAACACTTCGACTATATCAGAACGCACGCACCGTCAATAGAACTTTTATGTTAATGATTTCCCTATCTAAAATGCATGTAAAATTTTGATTTTCAAAAGCCGTTTTCTCGAAAACTAATGGATAATCCGCAAAATTTCTTTTTTTATTATACACAGAAAATTGTCCTCTTTCCAATAGCGCAGCTCTCGAGGCGATTCTCGTGGGGTTGATTAACTGACAGATCCCCAATTGAATTGGTAGTTAGGAAAATTACCACCGATGATTTCCTTCGCCCAGCTTGCAAATCTTTTAACTTCTTTTTTTATTGTTGCAGGCCTGAATGCATGCGAACGAAAATCATTCATATTCCTTCGAAAAGAGCTACCGGTACGTCTGGCCAACATAATGAAGGAAATTGCTCTCCTACCTGAAAATTTATTAAAAACTCCTTCTGTTATATCGGTGAACAACTGGTATATGAGAAGTTTTCAAGAAATTCTCGAGTTCGAAAAGATGGACGACATCACCTCAAAGAACCTACAGCATTTTACTGATAGTTTGGTCCAGATTCGTAATAGGCATTCAGATGTGGTCGAGACTATGGCACAAGGCGTTTTAGAACTGAAAGAAACGTGCGACGTTGATCACCACACCGAGCATAGCATACAGTACTTCTTAGATCGCTTTTATATGTCCAGAATATCCATCAGGATGTTAATCAATCAACACAGTAAGTTTCTTAGCCATATCAAACGGGTACTTTCCCGGACTTCTTCAGACTATGTAATCCCATTTTTTTAGCCTTGATGTTTGGTGGACAACTGGAACGCGCTCCAGGCCCCAGCCAAAGCAAATATGTTGGCTGTATAGATCCCCATTGTAATCTAGTCAGTGTAATAAAAGATGCATATGAAAATGCGCGATTTTTGTGCGATCAATATTACCTAGCTGCCCCAGAACTGATAATCAAGCAATACAGAAATGGTGAGTTGAACTCGAGGTGATTTTTCCCAGGCGTGATTAACATTTTTGTTTTCAGCAGAACTGGAAACCGAAGCAGATATGCGTATTGTTTATGTTCCTTCACACCTTTATCATATTTTCTTTGAGTTATTTAAGAATGCTATGAGAGCAACCGTGGAATATACCAAGACAACTACTTATCCTCCAATCAAAATATTTATCAGCAAAGGAAAAGAAGACATTTGCGTAAAGGTAAATATTATTTACTAATATATCTGTGTTCAGTTTTAATTTTGCTTTCGACAGATGTCCGATCGAGGCGGTGGTATTCCTCGTTCTTTGCACGAACAATTGTTTAAGTACATGTATTCTACTGCTCCACAGCCAAGCAAATCAGATGCGCATACCGTTCCATTAGCCGGATACGGTTATGGATTACCAATTTCGCGTTTATATGCTAGATATTTTCACGGTGATTTGTGTGTTATGTCGTGTGAAGGTTTTGGAACTGATGCTGTGATATATATGAAGGTAAGAATTTAAAAACATATTAATGAGGTGTTAAAATTTACGTACTTTCAGGCTTTAACAAATGAAGCAAATGAGTTACTTCCCATTTTTACTAAAAGCACATCTAAATTTTACCGTACTGTGATACCAACTGGTGACTGGTCGAATCAATATTCCTTGCACACTAATGGTAAACACAGACCTCAAAAAGAAACTATCAGTGGGACTATGTAGCTAGAAACTTCTGACGAAGACGATAAAAATTTCTGATGCTAGTTTCATTCTTATTTTGTTTTAGAATGTAAGGAATTTTGTTCATTAGTTTTATAATATGGACAATTTTGATGAAATGAAGGGACCTGCTTATAATATAAGTCTATAGTGAATTTAGTAAAATAATTTTTGTGCCAAAAAGGTAATTTTGCAAATATTCCGTTAATATTTGTACAGTTATTTTTGTGGTATATTGTTTAGTTAAAACACCCAATAAATAATATAGCAATTGCTGCTTTGATTGATTAGCAATTCTTAGTTGCTTTGATATCTTATTATAATAGTAATGCATATCTATCTCGGATGTTATTTATTATTTTTTTTTAATATTTTCTAATCGGAAAACTTCAAAAGTGGAATTCTAAAATTCCCCACTTACGGTAAAAAAAGAGTTAAACAATCGGCACAAACTGAAAAATAAAACATCATTTTAATTTTCTATTTTTGTTTACCTTCAAGTTTTAATTTAAAGAGAAAGGTTTAATATTTTTGTAATGTACTTTGTAAATAAATTTTTCCGATGCCACTGTGGTATTTAAAACATGTTGTACGAAAAGTCTTTGTATTTATAATGTGTCCATTTAGCGTCTTGACTAAGAAGATGTACACAATATTTATTTTTATGTAGTACCAGAAGATGAAATAAATGAAAAATGTGATATTTATAATTTTTATTTTTATGATTACAGTTTCTTGTAGCGATAAGCACCTTTGATATGGACAATTTTCTTATTCTTCAGTATACAAGGTGTTTTCATATACGTTAACTTAAATTGAATTCCATTTTCTTCCTGCAACTCGTCGGATACCTTAGGATCTCTGTTAAAAATGTGTTGCTTAAAAATTCAAGTTTGAGTGAGTTTGTTTTAATTACCTAATTTGTCTAATATTTTTAACCAAAGGTGGGAAGAAAACGTCACAATCAAATTCTTGGTTTATTTCACTTAGATAGAGTCTGTAGAAGTAAGGTGAATCCATTGCATACTAAAATGGTACAAATTAAAATTTCTCTCAGAGGAAATTCAATGGAATTTTATTTCGGTCATCATAAAATTAGAAGAAAAATTGTGGAATTATTCATATCGGTGTAAATTGAAGTTAAAGAAAATCAAGGAAAATAATTCGACTAAATTATTAAAAATTAGAATTATGCAGACGAAAATAGAGCAAGATTTTAAAATTAATTTTTTTTTAATAAAAATGCTCTAAAATGTGTATTTAGTTTTTATGTTTTAAAATTGATTAAAAATTTTTGCAAAATTGAAAATTGGAAGTTCTTTTTTTTTGATAATTTTCCACTATAAAACTTCACTAGATAAATTTCCAAAAATACACTGTTTTTATGTAAACAAATTCTTATTAAATGCATATTTTGTTACTTTTCACAGGTAAAATTCCACTAAAAATAAATAAATCAATTTGTCTAAAATTTCTGGCAGCGGCAAGGAAGGGTTGGCACAGATCTACTTAAAGTTTGGGTCCACCGTGGATTAATAAAATTAATTTTGTTTTGCTGTATTTATATGTTGAATATATTTTTACTTGATTTGTACAATTTACGTTATATTTATGGTTTGCTATATCACAACCATAATATTTGCGTCTCATTTATGTGCTATTATGATTTGAATTTTTTTTTACGATCTATAGTTAATAGTTTTAATATCTAAAATTTAATTTTCAAAACAAATCTATAGGTACTTTCTACAAAATATAATTTTCTGAATTGAAATTTTTAAAAAATTGGAATTTTATGTTAATCTGTCTACCACTGACCGCATGAATAGATATTAACGAGAGATACTTTAATAGAACAATGACTAGGTAACATGTAACCTAAGAGCCCCAGAGGACCTGAAATGGGTAGTTTTTTAAATGAGTACATCTTTGAGCTCACGCCACAAGATGCTAAATTTCAAAACAATTTTTTTTTATGTAATAACTAGAAGGTCATGGCGGCCGCTAATATTTGAATGACCTGGAAACTCCTTTTTGCACAGGATTATTTATGTTTTTTACAAGAAAAATTTGACGTAGAGAGTTGGGAATAGTGGCATTAACCTTAGAACTCTTAGCTGCATATCCAGTTAAAATTTCAATTTAATCTTGTTTTCCGTTGGGGAGATTTTGATGGGACGGACATATACAGGGTGTCCCAGACCTCAACGTTATCTCTTGGAGGGCTGGTAGGCCAGCTCATGACTGACCAGAAAATCAAAAATGACCTTAGTAAAATATCGTTAGTTCTCAAGATAATAACACTTTTATGAATTTTGTGAAAATCGACACTTTAAATCAGTTTTTCGAGTAGCACATGTACGAAATTCCATATTTTAAGATTATAATTTTAGGTAAGCAACCCTGAATGGCCGTGCTATTGATCACAGATTAAAATTAAAAAAAACATAATTTTAGAAAAAAAAAATTTTTGCTCGACTCATAAAAATTAATTTTGTGAAATTATTACAATAATTGAAAATTTAAAACAAAATTAAAACGATATTTTACTAAGATAATTTTTGATTTTCTGGTCAGTCATGAGTTGGTCTATCATTCCTGCAAGAGATAATTTTGAGTTCTGGGACACCCTGTATACATACAAATATACAAATTTTGAATTTTAGGCTTCTATACAACGTATAGGAAGAAGCCTTATGATCTAGCTCCGTGTCCGTCTGTCCGTCTGTCCGTCTGTCCGCATAATTCAAAACCAATCAGAACGCACGTTCTTAAAACAATTTTACTTCATATAGAATATTTTTAGATTGGTATTAATTATTCAGATTATTTACATATATATTTTTTAATCCGATATTCTTATTTTGTATTTTTAGAGTAGGTATTTTACGTGTTTCTAATACGGTATTCGGTACGTGTTTCGGGTATTTTAATATTTCATTATGAATTGTGTTTTATTTGTGGTTTGTAAATTGCAAATATTTACCTATAAAGGTCGAAATAAAAAAAAAATATTAAAATGTTAGCGTTTTCCTTATATAGTAAAAAAATCTACCTAATTCAAAGATTAAGGCATTAAAAATTGGAATAAAATAAAGCCCAAATAATTTAACCTACCGAAAAAGTAGATGTATAGAAGCCTAAGAACTGTCGCAAAAGCGAGTTCCACCTTGTTATATATTAAGAAGACAAGAAAAAGAAGATAATAAAGATGACACTTTTTGGTTTACTATATGGTTCCCCATAATACCGGCATAGGACATAGCCGTTTTGCCCCAATTTCACTTTAGTACCTAATTAAATTTTAATTTTAATATTAATTTCGCAGATGGATAAAAGTTTTAACATCCTGTGTTAATTTATTATAAACTTAACGTTTTAAGATTTACCCAAGGGGTAAATATCCCAAAAATGTTGTGTACACTCGTTTGGAATTCGCTTGGAAATCCCTGGAATTCTTTGGAAACGACTGGAATTTTTTAGATTGCACTTTGATTTGAACTCATAGGAATTCTGTGGAATTCTTGGAAATTAAAGCAATTCTTTGGAAATTCCGGGAATTCTTAGAAATCCTTAGAATTATTCGGAAATTCTTGGAATTCCTTGGAAGTCTCTGGAATTCCCTGGAAATAATCCCTGGAATTTTTGAGATTGCACTTAGATTTGAACTCATTGGAATTCCTTGGAAACCACTGAAATTCATTGGAATTTGTTGGAAATCCCTGGAATTGTTGGAAGTCTTTGGAATTCCTTGGAATTTTATAGAAATCTTTGGAATTCCGAGTCTTGTGTACACAAATTTTTCTGGATATTTACCCCTTGGATTTACCTTTATAAATATGAGATTTTACACTTGTTTTGAATTGAAAACATAATATTGTCGTGTTCAAAAATTTTCTATTAAATAATTTTGTAAATAAAATAAAATTTAATTTTGGCTTTCCTGCGAAATCGTTGACGTTACCCCAAGTCGAGGGGAAAACCGGGTCTTTTACCCAGAAGATTACTGCCTAAGCGGTTGTAACAAATATTGTTTTTTAATTTTTTATTGCAATTTTGAGTTAAGTTTTATATTTTGAGAATAATATAGTGATTTATTTATTATTTTTATGTAAGTGATTTATTTTATTTGGTGAATAATAGATTTTGAATATAAGTTTGAATTAAATTGGTAATTTTGGATTAATAATAATTTAAATTATAGATTAAAGAGTTAAACGTTTAAATTGAAAAATTTGAAAAATAATATTAACTTGGTTTGGATATTAAAATTTATAATATTGGAAATGGAAGATCAAGGCAATTGTAAAAAAATTGTGATACGGCGCCAGATGGGTATGGTTATCTGTTAAATTTAACTTTCCTATTTATAAAACTTTAAATTTATATTTGGATTAGCTATAAGAAGAAAAATAAATAATGGAAATTATAATTTAACTTTTTGGCTTTCCCGAAATCTAAGGTAAAATTAGTTTTGGAATTATTTTGAAATTAAATTTTGGAAAATTAACCGGGAAAATGTATCTAAGGACTCTATTTGTTTCGAAAATATTTTTGTATGAAAAATACCAAAATTAAGGAATTCAAAATGTAAGAACTGAAGTGTTAGTTCTGGTTTGGCGGTAAATATAATACAAAACGACAATAAATAAAGTGAGTAAAATGATTTGCAATTTTTTCCTTCTTTTGAATCTTTTTGAATTTGACCAGATTTGCAAAATAAAAAACGGGACAACGGAAAATTGGAGGGAGATGATTTTTATTTGTGTTATTTTATTATATACCTACCCGGTAAATTTCTGTTCCACCAATAGCCCAGATAGATTCAATATTCTCCATAAAGTTCACATCTTGCAGCTTTTCATTGATTTCATCCCAATTATTAAATCCATAAACATTTTCCAAATTTCCAAAGTTTAACTTAGATCGAGATAAAACAAAATTAATTCTGTTTGGCGAATCTCTATAACGCGGCGAGAAGCTTTCGTAAGTTTTTCGGCCCACTATAAAAACATTTTTTTTAGTGGGATCCGATACACCGGTCACGTTAACATAATAGTCCAATTCGGTTCTGAAACCTCTACTTTTGGATCACATCTTTATAGAATTTAAAATAAACTTACTTTAAAGTCCAAGGTAGATCGTTGTTTTTACCAATTCCCATGTTTTTGCTCACACAGGCAAAAATGTTATATTTGATCTTCATTGTTTCTGCAGCTAAATCAAACAAATTTTTGGAAAATGCGGAAGTAAGCCGCTTTTATAAGCGCAGAAAACCACAAACTTAAAAACATTTTTTTTTTGTTTGTAGCTAATTAATTTTGAAGACCATTTCCTTCGCGGTTTTGGTTTATCTAATCTGAGGTCATCCAAAAATATCGCCTATTATTTTTCCCACACTTGTTATGGTTCAAAATGAAAAATACCAAGGAGTGTCATCTCTGGAGAATCTGATCAAGCTGTGCGATTAGGAAATCAGAAACAACGCAGAGGCGTACCTACTACATTTATCGATTGTACAGCGTGATACATAGAATCAATACGAAAAGGAAACCGGTAGCGTGTTCGAGGTATATAGCTGTAATATAAGCGGTTTTACTTTATTAGTTTGTGAAGCTCTTCCAGGTGAGTTACATTTACAAACATTCTTTAAAACGCACGTTATTTTTATTTGCAATTAAAATTGATTTGACTTTCCAAATTTTTGTTGTTTTCCCCGGGCCAAATGCAATTACTCATCGTTCGATGGAACAAAATTTTTACATGAAATCAAAGTTTTTAAAAGCTTTGATAAGTATATGCTATTACATTAATGTTCGATAGCACTTCACCCACGAGATAATTTTAATTATCTAATCGTGGATGAAAAGAAAAGGATAATGAAAAATTATTGTTGAAACAACAATAACAGACAACTGAACAATAATTATTGTTCTGAAGTTAATGCAATAGTAGCGGTTATTTTTACTGAAGTAAGTTAATATAATATGTTAAATATTTTTTGTAATTGTAAAATTAATCTCTCAATTAATTAATCCGGCGTTTATTTCCTGAAATACCCCAAGGCAATTAATGCAGTCCTTTCTATTATTATTTTTCGCTCTACCTACCCAATGTTAATATTTTTACAAATTATTACTATTATTATTATATAATTAAACATTAAAGTAGACCAACCGTAAAGTACGTGTATGGTTAAATTGCATGACTACTCGGCGTATTAATTAGTTTTATTTTACTTCTGACATATATGTATTTACATAATATTAATCGATATTTAAGCATGCATTATAATTTATTTATAAATATAAAAAAAATCTGGACAATTTTAATAATATGTCACAAAAGATGGATAAAAATAAAACCGAAAAAAAATCAATAAGTTTTGTACATGTTAATAACAATAATTATGTTCGTTCAATGTTTACAAACAAACAGTTGGACAAACCGATATTGGATTAAAAAATAACTCTTCCTTTCGAAAAGTTTCTATTAAATTTTCAATTATATAGAGATCGCTGGAAATCGAATCAAAAAAGTTATAAAAATTCCTTTCCTAACCCACATTCGTGTCTGTGTGAAGAATTTTTCAATTTAGTTTATATTGTTTCGGTTGACTAACAAAGACGGATCGCTTCTGCAGACATTTTTAAATATTTTTGCTGATTTTTAAATTTAATTCTTTGTTTACTTGGCTTCTTCTTTGTGGTCAAAAAGCTTCCTTGGCAAATTACCTCAGTGGTTTGCCATTGCCTTCAGACTTCAGCACGGTCAGACTGAATATATTTTGAAAACTCATTACTTTCAGATGCCCGTGTTTTCTAAACATTTTCTTTGGGTTTGGAGAAAATTTTTGATACAGAGATTATTCCGAAGAGATAATGCCGAACGGCAGAGATTTTGTTGAAGTGCAGGAATTATGATTAAACTTGAAAAATATTTTAGAAAAGTTGTTTTTATTGGTAAATAGGTCATAAAATTCTGGACAAAAGATTCTCGCTAATACATTTTAAACCAAAACGTTTTTGACATTAAATCCCAAACCAAAAAATTTTCAACAAAAAATTACAGGGGCCCCATAACCCCCTCCCCGACATCCGCCACTGATCGCAAGATAAATAATAAATCGTATACTTCAGGTTGCAATCACATCTGTTGTTAAAGTAACAACTGATTGTTTATCAGTTTAATAACTAAATTATCTAGTATCCAACTGCAATGATATACAGTGAATAAAGAAATAATTCGGATAGTTCTATGTTAGTAACGTACATTGTACTCTTTGAAGATTTTTTTTACACATAAAAATCGCTTTTACAGACAAGACTCTGTAAAAGACAAAAAAAATTTTCATCTACATATATCTCGAAAACGGTGCAACGAAATAAAAAAAATGATTAGGTATTGTTTTTGTAAATTTTATTCTCTACATTTTTGTTTATATACATTTTTCTATTTTGTCGTGCCGTTACCGAGATATACAGTAGCGGTCATGGAAATTGCATTGGGAATTATTCCCGAATTAAAATAATAGATTTCTAAGTATATTACCTATATTCGTCTTCTTCTTCTTCAGACTTTTTCATTCCAATATTGGACATAGTCCTCCCCTTTATTATGCCATTCTTTCTATATTCTTAATAATAAAAAGTAGAAAATAGAATAGAAACAAATAAAAACTTAAATTTTTGGTTTGGAAGTCATAAGCTCAAAAATACATTTTCTTTTTCCCTTTCAGCACATTAGTGATTATGTTCAAAAAAAGAAAATGTGTTATTGAATTTCAAATCAGAAAATCAGAAAATTTCGGTTTGAGACTTATAAGTTCAATTACACATTTTTGCGTACAATCTCTGGTGTTCTGGAGGGTATTCCATACCCCCCGGTTTGAAAATCCTAGCTTTATGTGGGTATTGTGTTTATATTGTGTACGATTATTGAAATTTTGTTGGGAATTGTTATTTTAATTAGGAAATATTCAGCTTTGCAATTTTCATGACTGCTACTGTAAATGATAATATTTTTTGGAATTTTACAATCTTGTTTAAATCGCTGTCAGTCATAAATGGTGCGGCAAAATACAAAAATGTATATAAATAAAACTGAAGGCAATGAAATTTGCAATAAAAATTGTCTGAAAAGTTTTACTGTAAAATCGATTTTTGTTTGACAAACGAAGGCTTGAAAATGCACAATTTACATTGAAACATAGGACTATCTGGATCATTTTTTTAAAAATCAATGTTAATGCAACAAAATGTATCTACGTCCTGGATCTTTGATTTTCACAAAATGTTTCTTCCCGGAGTCCCCGGTGTTTCACGGGATCGTTTGGCAACAATATTAGGTCGCCTAGCAATAAATTCTTTTGAAAATAACACCGGGACCCCCTCCCCCGTAATTATATCCTAGATTGGCGCTTGCAACTAGTCCAGGGACATAATAATAATCCCGTGGGATTTTGAATGATGCAGACTATTACAGGAATGTTTTTAATTACTGGAGCGGCTCAAAAATTCACTGTCTTAATGCCCATACTAATAGTCACGGATTAATTCGAGATTCAAGATTATCCTAGGATTTACCAATGAGATTACTGGAATTTAGACCGTATCGTAGCAACAGCTGCTATTTCGAGAATTAATTTAATTTAAATCTACAATTTTCGAGTGCAATTTGTGCTCAAACATAGTACTTGTATAAAATAAAAACAAAACATGGTCGGGGAAACCCTTAAGCGTGTATTACATTATCACATTTTGGTCACATTTTCGTTCAACTTTCTTGTCAAATGTTTGACGAAAAAAATTAAGCTGTATTACATTATCACATTTTCGTCAAACTTCTGTCAAACTTTGGTCAAACAAAAAGTAGCGCGTGTCACACTTTCGTTCAACTTTTCCATCAAACTTTTGAATAATCATGCGCATTGCTGCAAAGCTACGCTTGTGCCAACCTAAATTATTATTCGAGTTACTAGTATATAAATGGTAAGCTTCCATGTAAGCTTCCACTACTTGAAATACCTTTGCAATCTTTTTTAATTTCCTTTTTAACCTACTCATAATAAAAATATTGAGAATGTTTTTAAAATTTTAATTCTAATTTTTTTTAGTTGGTTACAAAGGTTGGCTACACAAATTGCGTGAAGTATTTCTAGGTTTAGTTGCCAGTTTCACCACAAACATATCCCCACCCAAAAATTTTCATCAAACTTTGGTTCAACTTTTCGTCAAACATTTGACAAGAAAGTTGAACGAAAATGTGACCAAAATGTGATAATGTAATACGCGCTTTATGCATGGAAGAAACCTCACTTTTAGTTTTTGGTATTTTCTACCCGAGTTTTTGGATGGTCGATTTTGATATAAACGTTGTCCTGTTTTGGATTATGTTTTGTTGACGATTTATTTGGTTAAAAATTTTTTGTTTGTGATTTCTTGTCAAGAATTTTATTATTGGGATTTTATGACCAGGGATTTTTTAAGAACTAGTGATAATAATTCTTTAAAGATATTTAAAAATTCAGTAATTGTAAGGTCAAAATTAATTGTTTGTGATAAGCACGAAGCCTATAAAAAGGTATCACATTTATTTGTATAATTTTACCATTTTGATTTTTATTGAAAAATTAAATTTAAAAATATTGAAATATTTTGAAGATTTTCCCCAGATGCACTCTGGGATTATTATCAAAATGTCCCAGCAATATATTATGTAATATAAATTCTACTGAGTGAATATACAGTGGAACCTCGATTGTGCATTGCGATTAGTGAGTGATGCATTTTGTTGACTTTCAAATGACTGAATACAGCGAAGTTCGATTGATGTGCAGTACGATTGGTGTAAGACTCGATTGATTAGTAAATTTTATTAAGTTTATTAAAGAGGGTTGGCCAATCAGAGCTGTTTTTGAGTTAGTAAAAATAAGTTGACTAATTTGACTGTGGTTACAAGGAAATAGAGAATAAAAGTTATGCAGCGGCGTAACGAGGGTTTTTATCGCTCCCTCCAGCTTGGAGAAAGTCAATTATTTTACCCAAATTTTGCGCACAACACATGACCCATCAAATTTTTTAGTACAAAAACTAATCAAAAATTCGAATAATAATAGAAAAGAAAAAATAATTATTTGTTTTATATTTTATTTAATTATTTTACCACAATTTAATTTTTCTTGCCTTCATTTGTGCAAATCTGTCAATAACACTATCAAAATTTATTTTTTTTGTAAAAATGTTGTCCCAAAAAAGGGCGCCCGGGATGGACCGCTCTCCCTCTAGCTACGCCACTGCAGTTTTGTACGCAATTTAATCAAAATATTTAATATACTATCGGCTGCGCTGACTTCCTAATTTGTGAACACAGTGAAAATTGATTAGTGTGCAACTCGAGCGGGGTAACTTTAATTTTACCTCTAGAGATTGTTGTAAATAAAATAATTATATAGTCGTCAGGAACAGTAGATTACGAATTTGTTTTTTTAAAAGTTGTTTGGTGTTAAGTGCATAATAATCAGAGAGTTAGGTACAAGGTAGCTTACATAATTCAAAAAAGGTCGACTTTTCAAAATATTATCTAAAATAAATAAATTTTGCACAACGAGAAAAGGCGAAAGAAAGGTAACCAATGAAATAATAATTTTTTTTAAAACAACTTTAGTTACTTTGTGCTTGCCTGTGATAATAATGGTATACTATACGCCAATGGAGTAAAGTGTCACTTTTTATATCCGAATATCGGACGGAATAATAGAGCCAATTACAAATATTATTGTAATATGTATACTGTAATACTTTTACCATTTTGTAAAAGTATTAAGTAAGGTAAAAGTAAGGGAGGGGAGTTAAATCAGATTTTGTTTTTTGTATGCAGTTAAAATATTACTTTACTCTTCATTTTAATTAATTGCATTTTTTTAATTACAGATGAGACGAAACGATATAAGAAAACATAACTATTTTATTATTTTGAAACAAAATGTGTGAAGAATCTGCATGTTTAGTACCCCAACTGGATCAACAACAGAATGGCCACCCCGAACCTAGACGTAAGTAATTTTTTTTTTATAATTTTACAATGTCTTCTTCAAATTCATTAATCGACTATTGCTGAAAATATTTCTGCACCAAGGTGCGGATACTCTCGAAGCATTGATATAAATTCTCAAGTTTCAGCTAAATCTGAAGCATGAGGCAAAATGAAATCTCTTGCTTGAGTCTTCAGTCGATCCGCACGATACATATGGTCAAAAAAAGGGAATTTTTAATTGATAAACTCTCACATAATGCGTTTTCACACAAAGTCTTCAATCCATTCAATAGATATGTACCAGCTAAAGATAATAATTCAGTTGCCAATATTTTCAACGCTTTTGCCGTAAAATATAACGAATCATTTCGCTGATAACTTTATCTGATTTCTCTATTTCGGCCCAATTGGTTTTGCCTTCTTTCATACTACTTTCCAAAATTGTTTTGAAGACCGGACTGCGAGCTGCTAAAATTGCTTTGTGTGTTTTAAATTCTTTTCCACCACCGGAAAGTATAAAATCACTATAATCTGGTTACTAAGCAGATATGCAAAATCTTTTTCTAAAAACTTCTAAATTCTGCTTTATGGATTTCTTTGAAATTTTCGCATTATTTACAGTAGCAATAATATTGCAAATTATAGTTAACCTGTCTTGGGTAAGAAATCATTTGCATTAGTTAACAGCGCGAACATTTTGCGTAGTACCAGTAGAGCAGTTCCAGCTCTGGGTCTGAGTAAACGTTGCAGAATGTTCGGAAGTATTAGCTTGACACCAAACGTAGATGGATGGTTATGGTTTTTTCATCATTTTCTAATCCATAAGGATACCATACCATAAGTCTCCACGCGAAAATATAGGTGAATGCAATGCTTTGCCAACTTTTTTCGTAGAACAACTAAAATTATTTATACTCCACTTATATTTGATTCTAACAACTTTTACTCGTATATTTGTGGTCCCGCTACTTTCAAATACGTGCATTTTGTGTTTTTCGTTATAGAACAAATTGGATGGAACAATTTAATCTAAAAAATAGACTAGATTACGATTAATTATTATTGGATCAAGTTTAGCCAGAGCTCGAAATGAACAGGAACGGTAGTCAAAAATTGGTAAAAATCAATTCAGTTCGTTAAAGCAAACATAAAAAAGTTAATTAGCTGCAAACTATAAATTTTAATTTAAATTTTTATTTAAAAAAGTTTAAATACTTCACTTAATCAGTAAAGCGCACGAATGGATTAACGAGATTTTTTTACACAGCTAGTTTGTTAAATTTTTTATTTCAAGTACTTCAACAGACTTACATTAAAAGCTTATATTATGTAACTTCAAGCAACGTTCGGATGAAAAATTTTCTGCATTCGAAAAAATTACTACACCAACTTGATTTTACTGGTAGTTTAAAAGTTGGTTAACTGAACTGTGTTCATCTCCAAAGCAATAGTCCCAATTTAATATTTTTTAAAAGAAGTAATTTAAATTTAAAATTAATAAAAACATTGTTAGAATAATAAATTTTGGAGCTCTGCCAGTTTTTTGATGTTGAATAAAGGAATATTTATGAAGATTACATTTGTTTAAAATTTAAATAATGGATAATTATTATTATTATTCTACAGAGATATATAAAAGAAATATAATTGGGTAGCACGCAAAATGTGTCTACGAACGCAAAAATTTTCTAATAAAATTGTGATAGTTATTAGCATAAATTTTAAATATAAACATTAACTTTTTTGACTTATTTAAGCTTTCGAACAAAACAGCCAAAAATGGTATGCGATTATTGGATTGGCTGTTTTTATTAAAATCGTCCTTGAAGCCGCTCCAGCTCAAAAATTACGAAGCTAGAAAAGGTTAAACGCATTTGATCTTGAAATTTGTCAAAAATTAGCTAAGACATTTATTAGAGGGGGGGGAACTACAAGACAGTTGTACTTCTTTTTTAAAGATGTCCCAATTTTTCTCTTCATTCTCAATTGAATCCATTTGGAACTACCCAATACTAGTGGAAGTTTTATGTCTTCCTACGCCTACATAATAATTTACAATATGTACCAACACATTAGCATTAACTTACAGATTTTTTTGTCCATCAAGGAACTTAGCAAAGCCATCTGTCGCATTTTACTACAAATTAATTTTTCTTGCCTTCATTTGCGAAAATCTGTCAATAACACTATTAAAATTCAATTTGTTTTTAGAAAAACTGCCACCCCTAAAAAGTGCGCCCGGACCGGACTACCTCCCCCCTAGCTACTCCACTGCCGTTTAACGACATTTTTTCCTTATCTCCTTACGGCTTGTTTTTAAAAGTTTTCCATTTTCTGATCCAGAGCCAAACGCCAACGACACTAGCTTCAGTTAATTAATTTTGGGAGGACTATTTGTGATTTAAGGCTAAACCCTCCAACCCCCTTAGTTGCGTCTACACAGTTTTTTTTAGTTGCCTAAAGAAAAGAAAAAATTTATTTGATTTAATTTTTTTATCTCCAATCAAAAAAAAATTTTTTTTTGGAGGTAAGGTAATCGAAAAAAATTTCAATTTTCTTTTTACATTTTTGGGATCACCGTGTTCAGAAACGTAAAGATCTGCAAAAAATAAAAGAAATTTTTCTGTGTCGGTCTGTCTGTCAGTTGGTCGTCAAATTTTGTTTCTCGATTTATTCTGGAACCGTTTAACCAATCACGGCCAAATTTGACTACAAGAAAATAACACAAAATTTTTAAAAACGATTTTCTCTTGTGATAGTCCAGAATAAGTAAAATTAAATTTCCATCTGTCATCTGTCAAAAATTACAAACTGCCAAAGTTTAAACTTCAAGAGTATCATCAATAACTCATGAAGCATTGAAGGTATCTGAATCAAATTTTGTATGTAGGAACATTGCCCCCACATTACTTGACAGCATATAGAACCATTTGATAAAAATCAAGAATTCAACATTAAAAAAAAAGATTACGTTTTTTTGCGAAAACTTGAAAAAAGTCCTTGTCTCTCGATTTTCTTCGGAATTTCTGCGTCGATGGCAATCAAACCTTTTGGACGTATGTCTGGTAGGTTCTAGTGGTGAAAATAAGGTTTTGGCAGAGAAATCTTTACCAGAGCTGCCACAATAAAAAAAAATGAAAATGTCTTCGTATCTCCGGAAATGTTGAACCGATTGTGATAAAATTTTGTATGCTGATAGAGTTTTTAAAATACAAGCATTGGTGAGGAAACAATTGAGTCAGATGTAAAAGCAAGGAAATTACAGAAAATATTAACTGAAATCTTACTTTAGGGGCTGTTCACAAATTACGTAACGGCCTTGGGGGGGGGGGAAGAGGGATTGACAATTTGTTACGATTTGTTACAGTGCATAACGGTTACATAACGCAATTTGTTATGATCTGTTACAATGGGAAGGGGGAGGGGGTTTAAAAACGTCAAAAATTGCGTTACGTAATTTGTGAACAGCCCCTTTTCTATTTTTTTGTGAAAATTTATTCGGTGGCTTGTCATATGACGTGATATTAATTTTGCAAGTTGGACAACAATAACACAATAATTATTGTTTTATGATTTTCTATTGAGCACATACATTTTTAATTATTCTAAATAATTATTAACAATTACTG
Source organism: Cantharis rufa (assembly GCA_947369205.1). Taxonomy (NCBI): domain Eukaryota; kingdom Metazoa; phylum Arthropoda; class Insecta; order Coleoptera; family Cantharidae; genus Cantharis; species Cantharis rufa. The sequence continues at coordinate 94,862,218 of OX376303.1, forward strand.
ATAATTGACATAGATTTGATCACTTTTTTAAATATTCATGTAAATGAATATGTCATAGTATCTCTGGATAAAAATGGTGTGCTCATCATTGGAGGTATTGCTGCAGAAGTGACGATATTTTTACCTCCAATCAATTTTTTAAAAAAATTGGAGGTATGGTAATCGAAAAAAAATTTCAACTTTTTTTTTTTGCATTTTCGAGATCACCGTGTTCAGAAACGTAAAGATCTGCAAAAAGTAAAAAAAAAATTTCTGTGTCGGTCTGTCTGTCGGTCGTCAAATTTTGTCGATCGATTTGCTTCCGAGCCATCCAACCAATTACGACCAAATTTTGTATGGTGGTAGGGTTCACGGTGGAAAGGTGAAAATAAGGTTTTCGTCGCGATCTATCAATCAGGAGTGCCACCACAAGAAAATAATACGGGATTTTTAAAAAATATTTTGTCTTGCGATATGTTATTTTAAAGGCCTTAAAAGGCTTTATCCAGAATAGGTAAAATTAATCTTCTATCTGTCGTCTGTCAAAAATCACAAGTTGTCAAAGTTGAAACTTTAAGAGTGAATAACTCAAGAAATGCTGAAGGGATCTTACCCAAATTTGGTACGTAGGTACATTGATCCTAATGGATATGAGAGCATGTGTAATCCTTCGATAGAAATCAGTAATGCAACATGAAAAAAATAAAATTAACTTTTTTGGCAAAAACATGAAAAAAGTTTTTGTCGATCGATTTTCTCCGGCATTTCTGCGTCGATTGCAATCAAACTTATTGGACGTATGCCTCGTGGGCTGGAATGGTGAAAATAAGGGTTTGCCAGAGAAATCTTCACCAGGGCCACCACAATAAAATAAATAAAAAAAATGAAAATGTCGTCGTATCTCCGGAAATGTTTAACCGATTCAGCTAAAATTTGGTGTGTCGATGGAGCTTTGAAAGTATAAATATTGGTGAGAAAACAAACCGAGCCAATTGTAACAGGGCGGGGCAGGTCAGAAAAATTATAGAAAATATTAACTGAAATCTTAATTTATATATTTTTTGTGAGAATTAGTCAGATGGCTGGCAAAAATAAAACAATATATTCAAAATTTTAATAAACGTCATAATTTTGTGACATATGTGTGAAAATTAGGTTAATGTTGATTTGTATACCGAGTGCAGCATAAGAGTTGAGTTTAGGGCTTTTAACAATTTATTTTAGAATACAAAAATAGGTGGTTTGGTGGGAAATATTTTATAATATCGTCGTACGGACTGACGGAACGTTACTTTATAAGTAAAAGGTTCTGCCACTAGGTAGCGACCAAGTTTAGGCTGTTTGTTAAATTTTTTCGCAAATGTTTTCAGAATCAGTAAATCAGCAGTCAGTAATTTACAAAAATTTATTTTCGAAAAATCCGCTAGATGACCGAAAAAATTTGTTGTACCAATCTTGGAGAAATTTTATTTGTGACTTCTTACGGTATTATGTGACGTATATAAAAATTTTGGAAAAAATTCAGTGGCGTACAAAAATAAAAAATTTTTTTCATTTTAGATTTTGTTAAAAAAAACTTTTATAGATAGATTTAGGGTAGGGGTGATACATATAGATATCTTTGCCAGGGCTACCGATATCTTTGTTAAGGCTACCACAATAGAAAACAAAAATGAACATTATGTCATCGTATCTCCGGACAAAATTTGGTGTGCTGGTGATTGGAGGTATTGCGGCAGAGAGTGACGATATTTTTTAATTTAAAATCAACAAATTTTTAAAATAATTTTTTTTTATTAAATAACAAATTCTTTTGATATCTTGATATAACTTTTGATTCTTTTGAAATTTTCTTTTGAAAATTCTTTTGATTACTTTTGATATAAGCAGACTGAAATTGTAAGGTAGTTACTGGCATATAATCAAAAAATCTATTAATTTGAGTTGCGAAAAATCGAGATATCGGTTTAACAAATTTTCCCCAATGTAGGTACTACTATTATGAACTACATATTATCATATCTTCAGTTAAACTACGCAATATATTCTTATTATGCAATTAGAATCCATAGTCAAATAATATTTTTTGTAGCTAGACTTACTAGGTTCTTCGTTTAGGCCATAAGTCTCTCAGAGCTAGTCAGACAAAATTTTAGTGTTTTTTTGTCAGTCTTGTCTTTAATGAACCTAAAAATCAAATGAAAGTGAAGGTCGACAGGAAAACGATAAGGCGGACAAGAAGTATACTTTTTACGCCTATATCAGGCAATTCAATTGCATATTTTTAATGCGGCGCGGCGTGAAAGGCTGGTTTTCTCGCCTACCATTTGAATAAAACAGTGATTATTTTATAAGATGTTGGTATTCTTGGTTATATTTTGTACGTCAAATTGAATTAAATTAAATAAATATTACAAATTTTTGAGATAAAAGGCACTTTTAATGCAATTCAGTTTCCAGCCTAATGATAAAATAACTATTAATTGGTTTTTGTAATACTAGAGTTTTCCACTTTGCTGTCTGCCGTTTCGCCGTCGTTGTTTCATCGTCAACCCATTTCGCTATCGGAAATTTTTTAATGTCAAAATAAATAGGTATTTTTTGAAAGAATATATTATTATTTTCGAATATATTAGTTTCTAAATTGTTACATCTTATATTGTACGACGGCGAAATGTCCAGGATCGATTTAGATATATGTATTATCATTATATTACTAAAGGTTAATCCAAAGGTCAATTTCTGATTTCTTCAAGTGAACATTTTGATATAATTGCTTTTGAAATAATTTCCACAATTTTCGCACACTAATTAGGTGTTACACAGTAAAGTTTATGTATTAAGCTTATAATTCAAAAATAGACTCAAATGTAGGTTAGGATGAAAACGAAACAAAAAGTTACCGGTTTATAATATAACTGGCACAGCAGACAGCTTTAAATTGAAAATGATCGAACTCTTTATTATCCTGTATTTTCTTTATTCTTTTTTCGAGAACACTCTGGTTTAATATTTAATATCTGTGTCTACTGATACTTGCTTTTGGTAAGGAGTATTAACCTTTCACGTGGAAGATAAGGGTTAAATATCAAAAGTCACGATTCCCAATTCTATTATAATTTAACAGATATAATAAGATAAGTTCGTAATGGCGATAGCGAAATCACACCAATTTAATTGAAGAACTTTAATTTATTTTATCTAAATTGTCTCTCGACTTATTTGGGCTTAAGTATCCGGCTAAAAAATGAACTTCCCTGCTACGTGATGAGGATAAAAATTGAGTAGATATTAAAAATGTACCTGAATTAATAACTTAGAATGTCTGTAGGTTATGAACAAAGTTTTAGACTTTTGGAAACTTTTCTAATAAAATATAAACAAGGATAATAAATTAAAAGATAAATTCTCAAATTTTATTAAAAATAACAGCTTGAAAATCATGTGTAATTAGGGAAAAGTTGTTGCATGTAAGCTTTATCGATAAAAGTAATTAAATATTTACAAGGTCGTAAGACTTTTAATGCTCGCATAACAATAAACAATAACATTTTCAATGTTGATCTACTTTGAGGTATTCCACTTTGGAAGGAAAATTGAGAAACTTTAATGACATACAAAGTCTATGCCTCACCAAGTTTTGGAAAGAGAACTACACCTTTCATGATATTTTTCTGGATCTACCCTTAATATTCACGACCTAGTTAAATGGTTTATTTATTATAGGAACCTTAACCGGATACTCCTTGTGTCAAAATCAATAAGCTAGTCACGATTTGAAATCAGCAAATTTTTTCCAGACATTGAATTAATAATGTTCCATTCATATTTAACGATGTATCTTTCTTTGGTATATGTTTATATGTAAAAAAAGCTTTCAGCTACATAAAAATTGATAAATTTTATAACTTGAATCGGATGGCCAAAATAAGTCATGCTTATTGCCTCCTGCTGCTTTTTTGGCATTATCGTTAAATTGGTTATTAAGTAAGTCTTGGGAGTAACAGTTTTTCCCGGAGCCTAGAAGGCAGATGCGAAATTGGTTTCGCATCGTTGTCAAGGTTTAAAAGTTTTTCTTTGCCTAGCAAGACGACATTTTACGACATTATTACAATATTATTAGTAGAATATTTTAAAATAAAGACAATCAGCGATCAGGCGGCAAACAGATGTCCTGACCAATCAAGGTACAATAGAGCATTTTTGTTATAACCTAAAACAAGTAAATACAATATTAAATTGACATCCGACGAAATGTCGAAAATAATGTTATTCCGGCCAAGTAAGCAATCTAAACTAAACGATAAGGTTGAAGTTTCTTTTCAAATTTGAAGTTTATCCCAACCGTCAATTTTGCAAAATTTTAAACGTTTTTTTATATAATAACATGAAATTTAATACTGCAATTTAATACTCAACCAAATTGTTATAGCATCGATTTCATGAAAACGTAAAAGTGTCATCTAAAAATGTACAATCCAATTTTTTTGTTATAAATAGTGCACAGGATCACATAATATACAAAGCGGAAAACATGATTACCATACTAAATGCCTCAATTTATTGTTGCTCCATTCAAAACCTCTGCGGCTCCATAAAGCGACAAATTGGATTGTATATGATTTTATATTGCATTATGTAACGTCAATATTCACGATTTTGTTTTGTTTCAGTGTCCTCAGTAGGCAGCGGGGGAGGGGTGGGAACTGCTGGAGAAGCTTTGGTGGGTTTTCACGAGGATGCATTATCCCACGCAGCTGTTGGAAAAGCACAAATATTACTGGCAGCAGTTTTAGGCTTTGGCGTAGCGGCCGAATGTAGCGAATTTACGATACTGGGTTACATCTTACCATCGGCCGAATTGCAATTATGCATTGATGAGCACAGAAAAAGATGGCTTGGTAACTTTCACCCCCACCCTATTCTTTAGATCTAATTTTTTCTATTTTCAGTATCCATCACTTTATTAGCCTCAGCCGTAGGCTCGTTAGCTTGGGGTATTTTAGGAGATAGAATAGGAAGAAGAAGAGCTTTAGTTAGCGCCTTATCGGTTACCATTATATTTTCTTCCGTTGCCAGTGTTATGCCCACTTATGGAACGTTTATGACAGCAAGGTAAAATATCACTGTAGTAATTTAATTTCTATAAATTATTTTTTTGCAGGTTTTGCTCTGGATTGGGTATATCCGGAGCCATTCCTTTGTCTTTCACCTACTTGGCCGAAACTTGCCCCAGGGCAACTCGCACGAGATACGTCGGTCTCCTATGCGGATTTTGGCCAATGGGTGCTTTACTTACCTCAATCGCAGCACATTATACTTTACCAAACACTGGAGCAGAAGTGGTTTTGGACAATCGCGAACATTGGAGTTCGTGGCACAAATTTCTCATGAGTTCCACTTTCCCAATGATCGCATGCATAGTGGGCTTAATTTGGGCTTCTGAATCTCCAAGATATTTACTGGAAGCTTCTAGAGAAGTAGAAGCTTTAGAAGTTTACCAAAAAATTCATAGACTTAATCAAAGGATTACGTCGTACGGATTAACCGAATTAGAACTGCCAGGAAGAAGTGCTTATCGTGATAGACCCGTCAATTCCTCCAGAAATGTATTTTCTCATGGAGTTAATACGGTAAGCACATCTATTTTTAAATTAAAAGTTTTAAATTGAAATTTCATCCAGACCGTAATAATCTTCAAGCTATTAATATTGCCTTACTTTTCAATCGAAAAAAGGTTTGGTTAATATTTACAATATTGGAAAATGAAAATTATATTAGCAGTTTATAACTTATAAAATCAATTTCCTAAGATTATACCACAGAATTATTATTATCGATCGGTGTGTACTTAAGCAAAAATTTAAATTAATTCATTTACCTAACAAGTTAAGGGTGCGACGTTACGTGATATCACGCTCAAGTTTAGATTTTATGTAGTTTAAACTCCAAAAGATAAAATTTTACCTTGAAAAAATTTTTGTGAAAATGTAGGCGTAGGTCACAACTGTAGCAATTATTTGTGTATTTTTAGCAGCGCTTGTCCCTATCCAATTATTTTACCACGGATGATGATAATTAGAATCAACTTATTGGATAGAAGTCAAAAATAACTTTTTTTTTAAGTTGATGTGTTGCGCGTGTTTCAGTGATATTGCGTTCCAATATTTTATGAATCAATTTTTTCTCAATTCCTACTTAGTTATTTTTGGCAAAATGTCAAATGGTGAAATCCAATATTGCGATCACATTAAACCAAACTTTGCGTTCTGCAGGAAACAATTCAAAAAGTTTATGAAAACACTGTTAATTAAGATGCTAATTTATTTTACTTGATTGCAGTTTCGTGAAGCGTTCCAACGCATATCATCTCCATCCCATTTTCGTACCACTTTGCTATTAGCAACTCTACATTTATTGATAGGATTTCTATATATGGGAATCACAACATTTTCGACTTCAAAAATACGTGAAATAAACGACTTAGACTATTTTTTGTTAAAAAGATTTGTAAATAATGCAAATTACACTGAATTAACTTTCAATTCCACTATAGAAAACGTCCAATATAGAGATACTATATTTAGAAATGTTACTTTTACACATTTAGATTTAAACCATGTAGAATTTGTCGATTGCTTATTTGACAATGTAGAATTTTCTAATGTTAAGTCGTCTATTACGTATTTTGAAAATTCGACCATCAAAAGATCGAGGTACGTGGGATGTGTGGAAAAGTAAAACGCACGCGTGCGTGAAAAAATTACTTTTCCGTACTAGTGCAGAAAGAATGTATTTATTTATTTACAATTTTTTAGATTCATCGATACCGATCTCACTGAACATCATTTTGTAGACTGCAATTTGATAAATAACACTTTTTTATCTTTGATATCCGAGTGCGTGGTCGATTTTGATTACAACATCTACGTAAACGATCTGTTTTACGAAACGATTGCTTGGTCTGGTTCATTATATTTCCTCCTGATCGTGGGCGGCTTTTGGATGGAAGGAACATCCAGACCACCTGTATTGGTGGCATTATTAATTGCAGCAAGTCTGGTCGGACTTGGAATTTTTCTTTTCTTCAACGTTTTAGCTATCATAGTTATTCAAGCCGTGATTAAAATATTTCTCGTGAGTTCCCTAAGTATAGTTACCATGGTTGTCATAGAAGGATACCCGTGCCATATGAGGTGAATATAGGAAACTGAAATAATTTTTGAAAAAATTTATTTTGAATTGTATTTCAGGTGTACTGCGCACGGGGTAATGAGAAGTTTATTTCACATAGCCTGCCTCTGCGCAATTCCAGTTTACAGCATGATGGTGCACACGATGTTATTATTCCCTGCAGCAGTCAGCGTGATAATAACAATCTTTGCGGCTATTTTGTCAACAAGAGTGCAAGATAACGGCAAGGTTCTTTTATAAAATGTTGCGTAATCTTCATTTTTATTGGTTTATTTATAAATGTGTGACTGTGTGTATGTGTTTACCTAGTATCTGTGATATTATTTTATTTATTAATAATAATTAATAATTTAGGTGACCTTTACATGTACCTATAATATACCTAGATATCATTGTTAAACTTTTACAATTTTGGTGGCAAAACTTTTCCTATTTAATTTTTTACTAATCTTAAACTGCATATCAAAATAATGCCTCGACGAAACAAGTCAAATTAACGGAGATATTCTGGTTACCTTACAAAATTAGATTTATTATCGATAACGTTAGTAAAATCCTACTGTACGTTTTTATAACTAAATAAATTTTGCTTGTTTAAATGTAAAATCCTCTAAATATTATTCCCCTTCTCCTTTCGTGTTAGTTTCACCCCCCATAATATCAGGGCCGATTTATCCATTAGGCAGGAAAGGCAGCTGCCTAGGGCGGCAGTCTTTTAGGGGCGGAAAAAATACTAATTAATTCTAATAAAAAAACATAAAGCTTATAAACATAAGCTTATTTAAAAATCATATTACATTATGTAAAAAACATAAACAATTTTTAAGTGCCGCATAGTAATGCAAGAAAGTAAAGAATAAAAATAAACGAAGAACAAAAAACTGTCTACTGTTTAAGAAAATAAATTTGTTCTCAAAGTTTATATTAATTTATTTTGTTAATAAATATTATGCTATTATAATAAGTTCAAATTTTAATTTTAAGGGGGCGGCAAAAAAAAATATGCCTAGGGTACTCACATTCCTTAACGCGGCCCTGCATAATATCAGATGTGAAAGAGATAATAATAAATCGCGAGGGAAACCGATGGAGAAATTTGGTGTACAAGTGAAGTAAAATCCGAAGAAATTATAGGAATACAGACAATTTCTTTTTTTTTTTACTTTTTCAACTTCTTCGAAAGGAAATCCGAGGAAATCTTTCAAAAATTATATTAGAAAAAATCTAGACAAATAATAAATGTGCTATACGAATAACACCTTTGAGGTGTGATAAAGGACACTTTTCTTGGGGGGTACCTCCCTTTAAAGAAATTTTTGGGATTTATGATTTCAAACGACCATAGCTCCGATATTATTGATTTTTAAGCTTAATGAATTAGAACATTTTTAAAGATCATTCGCTTATGTACAAATTAGGTTATAACATCTTATCGTCTAGAATCAACGGATTTTGAGTTATAAATTAAATTAAGGGAAAAAAAGTTTAAAAAATTCAGGTTTTATTTATTTTACTTTTCTTGCAAACCCCGTATCTTTTAAATGAAACGTCTTAGAAGAAAACTAATGGCCTAAACCGGATAGGGAATTTAACGGGTTACAACTTTGGTCAAATAATTTTTTTTGGAAAACTAACTGTTTTCCCGGAAATTCTGAAAATAATAAACCAAGTGTAGGTAAAAAAAATAAATTAATGGAAAGAATACAGATAGGTGTGACAGAACTTCACGAAAAGAGCTACATTATTATAAATAATACCGTGCAACATCTTTTAAAAAAAGAGCACGCCTGTGTGCTGAAAATGCATACTACAATTTTTCAATCAATAATTTTTGCTTTTGGCCCAGTTTACCATTTTACAAATTTTAGTAAAATTTGTTTTTGGCCCAGTTTACTATTTTCAAAATTTTAGTAAAATTTGCTTGTGGCCCAGTTTACCACTTTCAGGTAGTTTTTTGGCCCAGTTTACATTACCCCGAAAATCAAAGGGACAATTTTGAAAACTTATTAAAATAAATTTTGTGAATTTATTACCTACACCTTATTCATTATTTTCAAAATTTCTGTAAAAACGGTTGGTTTCCCAAAAAAATTTATTTGACCAAAATTGTAGCCCGTTAAATTTCATATCCGGTTTGGGCCGTTAGTTTTTTTTAATATATTTCATTTAAGAGATACGGGGTTTGCAAGAAAAGCAAAAAAAATAAAACCTGACTTTTTGTTAACATTTTTTCCTTTAATTTAATTTATAACTCAAATTCGGTTAATTCTAGACGATAAGGGGTTATAACCTAATTTGTAAATAGGCGAATTATCTCTCAAAAAGTTCTAATTCGTTAAGTTCAAAAAATCAATAATATCGGAGCTATGGCCGTTTGAAATCAGAAATTAAAAAAATTGCTGTAAAGAGAGGTACCCCCCCAAAGGGTTTGGACTTGGACAAAAATTTTATTTAAAAATTTGTCTTTAGAAAAGTGGCCTTTATCACCACCTCAAAGGTTCTCCACGGTCACGAGGACACCCTGTGTACAAAAATACAAAAATTTATTTTTTTTTCGGACAGCTAGAATACTGCCTTAAGCAAAAGTATGTACTATAAGTTAATTTATTATTAATGCTGGGAGGAGGGAGGTGGGAATTATAAAATATCCTAATATAATTAATTTTTTATTGATTTATCGAAAAAAAAAAATGGTAAGCTTGGTTACAAAGTCGTATAACCATTTACATAAATTTTAGGTGTAAATTAAAATGTTAAAGCCTAGTTTGTTTTTTAAGTTTTATCATATTAAACTCTTTGCTTACCAATGCGATGGTTTTTGTAAAGGTAGGTGCACTTCCAAGGAGTAAATATCCAGTAAAATTTCTGTACACAAGACTCGGAATTCCAAAGAATTCCAACGATTTCCAAAGAATTACACAGAATTCTAGTGATTTCCAAGGAATTCCAATGAGGACAAATCAAAGTGCAATCTAAAGAATTCCAAAGAATTCCAGTGATTTCCAAATAATTCCAGGGATTTCCAAGGGATTTCAGGGATTTCCAAGGAATTCCAATGATTTTCAAGGGAATTCCAATGATTTCCAAGGGAATTCCAAAGATTTTCAAGGTAATTCCAAACAAGTTTACACAAAATTATCGGGATATTTACCCCTTGTGCACTTCTAACTAACTTCAAAAATATTACCGCAAAATTCCAAAGTGATTACTTAAAACTTAATTTCGAAATTTTGAATTAATTTTTTTTTCAGTTTTGGTTTATTATCAATTTATTTAAAATACCACAAGATTAACTACTATTACAAGTATGTAATTTCAAAATTTAAAGGTAAAGCCATCTATAAACAAATTTTGCTGCCGAAGCTGGAGCAACTTGAAATTGTACAGCATAAATTTTTGAATTTTTTTATTTCGGATTTGAAATTTTCAAGCTTTGGAAGCCGTTTAATATTTTTCTTTAAAAAGCTTTGCACAGGGGCGTCCCGACCTTTCAAAACAAGAGCTGCGAACCAACTCAAATTTGTAACATAGAAATTGTAAGAAAATTAAGAAATATAATTATTTTTTCTTGTAATATCAATTTGAAACTTCAGGAACATATTTTTGAGAAAAATTTCAAATAAAATGAGAAATATCAATTTTGTTTTAGAAAACTAATAAGAAAGTTCCAAAACACCCTCTAGTGTCTTTACTGTGAAACAAGCTTATGATGATGTAAGGGTAGCCACCCTTACCTAGAGTAAACTTTCAGTATTGATAAACTGCAAAATCCAACGATTTTCAGAACAGATGGCAGTTGTGATTAACTTGTGAGATAATTTAATTATTTTGAAATTAATATTAAACTTTTTTGATTTTGATTCAAATAAAAATATAAATCTGTAGATCCTTTGTAAGCCGTATTGGCTTTGTGTCCTTAATTATATTAACAAAATTAATAATCTATCAATAAATTTTGGATTAATATCTCTTTAACTGGATATAAATCAATTACTTTTTGATAATTTAAATTTATTAATTTTAAAAATTTTCAAATTATTCTAAAATTAACCATTAAACATTTGGTAATGGAAGGTGGCACTATGTAAACCAACAGACATTTTCATAATTATCCTGTTCAGTACAGCCACGTTTGAAGTTGGTGGGATGTTATTAATATCATAAGGGAATAAGCTGCTGTTATTGCGCAGCCCAAGGCAATTTTCTGCTTCAATCTCTGGAGACGAGTAAACGTTGCATAATTGTTTAATTATTGAGTATAATCTAGAGAAACACGAAAAGTACGACTTACACTATACTATTTCAGAGCTAACGTTTTAAAAACAGAAGTAAATCAATTTTTTTAAATAATAATTTAAACAATAAATATAAATAATATATTAAAATTAATTCAATTCGGGAGTCGAGCAAATGGGTCGTCTAGGTGTTTGAGCTTCTTTTTCGTTAACTTCATCTTCGGTTTGATCTCCTCTGGATTTTCGCCAAGGTCCTTCAAATGGTATGATGTTCGGTGCTAGGGTGTACAACGTAGAACACTTATCGTTCTTAAATGTTCTGACATCTTTGTCTAGTATTTTCCCATCTACTTTTTTGGGGGGTTTCTTTTTCCTAGCAGTAACCTCATTTTGAGGTGAATCCAACATTTCAATATCAATATCGTTTGGCAGCTCTTCTATGAATTTCTACGAAAACACTACGGATTAAAATGTTATCAAATGAAGCAACAAACTTACTTTATCGTTTAGACTATTTGCATTGATAATATTTATCAATCCTTCTTTGGGTAAACGTTGCGTATATGGCATTGAATACAATTTATCTAAATCTTTATGCTTTAAAGAAGCTACGCTGAATAAAACTTTCATGCTGTCTGTTTTGTCCATACTATCTATCTCTAACACTGCGGTGTGACTACCTATGGATTCTAAATTTTCGACAGGACCATCGGTTTCATCTGACAGATCCTGTTGGCTGCTTTTTACTAGGGAACTTTTTGATCCGTACCGATTTCTACTGTCGACGCTCATGCTGCTAGGAGTGTGTTCCGTCGCAGAGATGCTCTCAAATTTCAAATTTTGACTAGCCAAGTCTTCACACTTTTGGCATTTATCAATGGTTCGAAGAATAGTTTCCTCGTGAGCATAATACTTAAGTTTCTCTAATGGTAACTTTTCATACTCGGCCAAAACTTCAGAAATGGTATTTCCAACTACTTTGCATTCGTCATGATCGGAAAATGACATGGTGTTAAACGAATCGGATTTAGATTTACTGTATTCGGACTTATCATCTTCATCGATTTGGCCTGGCTTTTGAAGAAACTGAAACTTGTTGCTCTGCTTATTGAAGTACGAACAACTGTAAACATCAAATCCAGACTCGTGCTTAACTTTATTTTGACTTAAGTATAAACTTTCTAAAAATAAATTATTTTTTGTATCAGAATTCCAAAAAAGTTGAGAACGTTACCTGGATACGTCGTGCTGTCACGACAAGTTTGCATCGTAGCACAAAGTGCATCTTCAGAAGATAAGCTAACGCGTGATATCTTACGTTTCAATATTGTACTCATCGTAGATTTTTGATTCAGGTTGTTGCAGATTAGAACCCATTCAACAGCATTAAAACTGATTTTGGAGATACTTTGGAAGGCAATCTTAACCGAACTCTCGACGTAATCTTGTTTTGGCATATTTACCTCGTATTCTGTTATAAAACAGCTGAGCAAATGTGTTAGCCGTTTGGTAGCAACCGTAACTTTCCTTTCTGATGCTATTAGGTTAATTGCGATAGGTAATTCAACAGCAATTTTCAAAATTTCACTTTTCATGTGGCTAAGAAGCATATATCCTATCATTGTTTTAATTTTTAATATTTCTTCTTGTTGCTGTGGTTCCAACGTAACATGTGATTTGACTTCCTCTTGAGGAGATATAACGACCGAATTGGATTTTTTAGTACTACTTAAACGATCCATCTCATATTGTTTATGGGAATAAGGAACGTTTTTGGATTTTAAATATTCTTCGTTATCTTTATTCGTCTTGGTTCCGATATTACACACTTGAATAATTTGACATTCGTTTTGATCCAGATTATCATTGCCAGGACAATCGCAAATAGTGTGTTCTATAGGCAGCTCGGGCTTAGACCGATGCAAAATAAAATAGCTTGGTACGTAACGTTCCTGAAACTCCTTTTTATATTTTTCGTACGCTGCTAACCATTCTTCGTATTTCATTTCGAACGTAATTATCTCTTTGGGCGGCTCCTCGTCCACAGAAATCGATTCGTGAGTAATTTTGGATTTAGACGCATGTGTACTTAACCCCAAATCGACCATTTGATTCAGATATACTTGGGAATCCAATTCAAAATTTTTCAAAAAATGCAAATTCAGTTCGTTGTATATTTCCACAATTTTCAAAAAAATGAAATAAAAATTTTTCACTACAGGAAGCAGATTAATAATTTGTCGTGTGGCATAGGCAACTTCTTTCAATTTGCAGGTTTTAACTCTATTTTTGCTGAGCATCAAGAAAGGTTCTTCGTATAAAATCAAAAATTTTTCGTGGTCAGGAATTCTTATATAGGTTTTCAATTCCACTCGAGGATTTCCATACATAAACTCGTCGTACACTTTAACATCCACGTCGTCCGATTTGTTTCCTTCGTGGATTCGCAGTCTGTATGAGTTGACGTCCCATAATCGACAGCCGACCAAACATCTCTTGAGAACAAACAGCTTTTGGCTTTCAAAATCGAAATGCATATTGCATCCTTGCAAGTTAGTTCTACTCTCCTGAAATTGGATGTTCCTGAAACACTGACCATTGTAGTTCACTTTGAAAACCTTCCCAAAGCTATCGATCGTTTGTAACAGCTCGTTCGATTCTTCAATCGGTGACTTCTTGTTGTAATAGTAAAGCGGTTTGATATTGATTTTAACTATGCTCTTTTGCAAGCACCGATTGCATAGCCTGGCTTCGAGCAAAATTTCTTCCATCGAAATTTTTGTGCAAACTTTATCGTCGATGTTGACAACGTACTCGCCCGAACTTGTCGAAGTGATCGTAACATTATTGGGCAGGGTAACCTCACTGCTGTTGTCTCTACCATAAAACACCACGGTTGAATAATTAGGATGTTCGTATTTATAATTTAAAAACACCGAAACCCATCCCTCTACTTTTTCCTCTTCTTCCTCATCGAAACCAACTTCTTGTTTGGACGAAAAATTAGAAGGCGAAACCGAATTCGAATGGAATGTATTTGTCGAAAAGTGCTCTAAAGAGTTGGCAGAAGACGATTCCGGTACATCGATCGTATCGCTGAGTCTGACTTGGAAACTTTCCCTTTGAGAGCCCGAAACTTGAAAACTCTCTCGTTGAACATCAGTTTGTTGTTGCTTATGAGCAATTGTTTCGTCGGGTGGTGTGGGCTTTTTCATTACATACAGCAATTCGGGAACCACGTCGAGCCATGTCGTTATACGAGTGCCATCAGCAAACTGCGTTACCAAAGAACTCTCTCGGTTGGTTTTAGTTTGAACTCCGTCTTCTCTTTCAGAAAGCATTTCTTCATAGCGATAATCAATGGAATTGGAAATGTAATATTTTTCTTCTTCGGTAAGTACAGACGGAACGACTTTTATTTTATTCCCACTGACGGTGATCAAGCTAAATCTTTTAAATGGTGCAAGGCTATCTTGCACCATGTAGACTTGGTCATGATCACGAATAACTCTTTTCTTGAAACGTAAACAAGCCCGATGACTGATTAAATGTTGACTCTTGTGGTTATCGATCAAATGCTTTTGCATGCGATTGAAACTTTTGTGGACGTGTTTTTGAAATTTGGTCAAACTTTTGATGTTAACCGGAGCCAAATTTGGTCTTCTTTCAATCTCCGTGGTGGATTTTGCCAAGTCCACATTTATCAAAGGTACTTCGCATTTGACAATTTGTCCGTGAACATTGAGAACTTCGATGTTTCCATTGGAAGCTTTTATTATAACGTCGCCTGTGCGCGTAAAGGTTCTGGAATATTCGTTGACTATTTTTTGGCATTGGGGCCCTTTATCCAAATATTTTTGTCTGATATTGTAATTCGAATTTTCCGTTCCTGTAATGGTTTCGATATATAAACCAGATGGTAAAGAAGCTTTCGTGTGGTATGCAATTGATGGTTTATTGTAATCTCCTGGTTTAATTGGTAGAAGCTTACATATTTCCAAATTGATTTTGGACTTACAAATGGGCGGTTTATACGTAAACCTTTTTAAAATGGATCCTATTTGCATCTCAACATACGATTTTATTCGTTTTACATATTGGCGCTTATGGAGTGGACTGGAACAAATTTTAAAAATTGGCATCTGAGCTTCCACGGTTTTTTTTATTTTCTTCAAAAGTCTTTTGTAAGTTGGTTCCGGTCTGACTCTTTTCAGTAAAATATCTGAAAATTGTTTCGTTCGATCGAATATATCTTGATATTGAAAACTCGGTTCACTTTCTTCTTGCAGTTCCGAGAATATTGTTTCGCTTTTAGTTTTAATTTCTTCCTCTTCCCCTTCAACAACTGATTCGGTGCTTGTGCCGGTTTCAAAGCTATCCTCACTTCCAAGCGCTTCTCGAAATTTCCTAAGTTCTTCAGAAGTCAGTGATTCTGAAGGTTCCAATTTTGTCGTTATGCCTCGCAGGTGAAGTTGTTGGAGAAATGGAATTAGAAGTTCTTCCGATAATATTAAATTTCTCTTTGTGACATATGGAATGTTGTAACATTTAATTACCGATAATTGTTTTTCGCATATGAAATAAATCTGTTGCCGTTTTGGTGGGACGATGGTTTCCGTATCTTTCATTTCCGTATCTTTCTTTTCCTTTTTCAAATTTTGGCAAATTTTTTCGCAAAGCTTTTCTTCCGGCGGAATTCTTTTGGGGGGTTTGAAAAAGTTAATGAAAGTTGAATCTGGCAGCACGAAATGAAAGTTAAAAGGGTTTAATAGGGTGGACTTGTTATAATGCAGTATTAAACTATTGCCCCCCACGTAAGCATTTAGGGTAAGATTGTTGGGTTCTTTTGCAATATGGCTGGTATCTATTGTTACTTTATAACCATCTTGACTATGGAAAATGGTTGTTGAACCAGTCAATTGAAACCTTTTGTTGCATATATCGTAGGAATAAAAATCAAACGGTTCTGCATCTCCCGATTGTCGCAGCGTTAATTTTCTCGGAAGCGGTGGTACCACTGGTTCGGAGAGCTTTTCTAATGTAAGAAGCTGAGAAGGTGTTTTCGATTTGACGTCTTTTTTCCCTTTGCCTTTTCCTTTCTTACTCTTTTCGCTACTTTTTTTGCTTTTTTTACTTTTCTCGCTGCCTTTCTTACTTTTATCGCTGCCTTTTTTACCTTTTTTACCTTTTTTGCCCTTACCAGCTTCTTCGGTGATTTCGGGCGGTTTATCTCCTTCCAATATCTGCGCCTTTAAAGAACCTCTTTGAATGAAGTCAAACATGGTCAAGTTTAAATCTGGATAAAATTCCTGTTTTAACGTTTTTCGATGATTAATAGCATTTCGAAGATCTCTTTCTAAAGTTTCCTTGTAAATATTTTCTTGATTTATTAACCAATCAGAGTCTTCGTTTATTATGTACTCGCAAAATTCTCTAACGTTGACAACAGTTCGGATGGCGCTGTTCCATACTTTGCAGCTAATTCCAAAATCATCCGAATTGTTATGAAATCGAAGCAAAATTGTGTCGTCATATTTGCAATAGATGTGATCCAAACAAAAGTAATTCTGGTTTGCCTTATAAATTTCTTGCAGCATAACCAAATCTATCAACGGCTCGTGCCATTTAAACGCACACACATTTTTGGATTCGTACAAATTTGGACAATTGGAATACTGCATTTTTGGAATGTCAGGGTCTATTAAGCCGGAAGACTGCTTCTCTATGGGTTCAATTTTGTAATAACTTAAAATGTCGATCGATTCGATATTTACTTTTGGGGGAGGTTTTTTAGGAAAAAGCTTTTGGACTTCATCGTTGCTCTCTTCAACTGGTATGTAGGTATTTTTTTCGCAAGAAATTGCATTTAATAAAATTGTATGAATTATAAATTGCAATTCGTCGATTTCCAAATCCAAAGTTTCAGCTATCGAGTGCAAATCTGCCCTGCTGTTGGATCGTTCTTTGGATTCCGAATGGCTGAGTGGATATCGATTCCATAACATTATTGGTAGGCACTTGACGTATTTATCCAAATGTATGCTCATGAGATTAGAATATAATGGTTTGTAGGAATTCAGTTTAATTTCGATTTTATTGTTTTCGTCCACTAAAAATGGCGTTGGTGATATATCGATGTTAACTTTTTTGTCGAAGATGTTGTTTTCCATAATGGAAGATTCTTTGCGAATGATACTTTTTAAAAGGTTTGCCGTTTGCGATTTAATGGTACGATTCCATTCACCACAGCTGTCGGTGAGTAACTGATTTCTAATGCTCAAAGATTCTTTACTACTTATGTTGTAGCTTAGCGAAGACGTGGATTCGGTGTCCTCATATGGATTTGGAATGCGACTGATTGCATCTTCCGCAAAAGCGTACATAACGGAAAAAAGTGTACTGCATTCGGGTGGAAATGAAGCCATAAGGTTGTGGTACATCGTAAAATGGGATTTCGATATTTTCTGTGGTTTTGATTCAAAATTAAAAGTTTTCAAATGCCTGATGTAATTTATATGTTGTCTCTGCACATCTTCATATTTTAAAATTTCACTTGTAATGTCGCGAAATACATCTCTACAGTTATATTTATCGGTTACGGTGCTGGTATCGAATGCAGGCTTTTCTAAATAAATCGTCATGTGGAAAACTTTGTTCAAGAAATTTGGGCAATTACTATTACATTCGCAAAAATTCTCAATATCATCCCAAAATCTTTGAACAAGCTCGGATTTGCTCGTCTCTGTAAGAATAACACTGGAAGGTCTTTTGGGGCAGTTTTTACTAATTTCCACTACACCTGTAATTCGAATTTTTAGCTCGTGCAATGTTTTAATCAGATTGACATCGTAAAACCCAATAATGACAAAAATTAAATGCTTGGGTTTAATTTCAATCGTATTTTCTGGAGATAACTGGAGTTTAATCAGGTTAGTTGTTTTCTTAAATTTCAAAACATTATTGGGATTGCATATATCGTATACGTTTCCTTTATCCCCTTTTTTCTTGCCTTTTCCTTTAGAACCCGATTTCGAACTTTTAGCACTTTTACCACTTTTGCTACTTTTACTTTTATCCTTACCCTTTCCCTTACCCTTGCCCTTCTTGCTTTTGCCAGCTTTTCCGACAACAGGAACGGCTTTCATGTTTACACGTTCTTCTTCTAAACTTCTCTCGATGAATACTTCCTTTTGTGCAGCAAAAATATCCTTGGTAACTATGTTGATAATTTCAAGCTTGACCAAAATAGCCATCAAGGGACAAGGAATCAGTTCTCCTTTAGTCAAGTAACCATTAGCTTCTTCTGCCACACGCTTATACAAAATTTCGGCAACTGTAGTGCATTTAGCTTTGGAAAAGTATTTTAGACTTTCTAATATATCTTCATAGGTAATGCACCTAAAAATTTTCTCCTTGTTTTCCTTGGAAGCTTTATAAAATTTATCTATTGCCGGAAATAAAACCTCATGACTTTCGCACATGGAAAATATTTGGCAAGATCTGCTTGGATGTAAACGGTTTATATCAAATTTTGCAAGTTCTTCTTCCCAGTTTAAATTTATCGTGGAAGCGGTTGGAATAATCGGAGGAGCAGTTTTAACCGTGGGTGTACCTGTCTTCGGGGTTTTCATTGTATCTAAAATGTAAATTTAATATTTTGTTATTAAAATGCAGTTTCACTATTAGTTGTCAAATAATGACAATACAATCTCACTAAAACTAAAAATGGTTGGCATTTACTTTTAGGAAGTAACAAAAAAGCAAAGAGGAAATTCACGTTATGAGACACTTAAGATGGATTTTCACATGTGATGTATCAACTTCCTTATTATCATATTATTAAAATGTAGTAGAAAAAATCGGGTCTAATATTTTTCCCATATTATTTAAAGCTTTTAAATGCTTTAAGTGAGCCGAATCTTTAATTTTACGATGCTTTTTTTATCACAAATTATAAGTCAATTTAAAGCAGTCTAAACATGGGGAAGCTAATAGACCTATAACACAAAAAAGGGCGACACGATTTTATCTATTTTATTTACAGGGATGTTTTTAGATTTGTATATTTATATTTATTATGACTTTATGGCTGAAGATTTTTAGTTTGCTTTGTCGTTTAACTTAATTGGATTTTTATTTGATTGTTTTTATTTATATTAAAATGTGAAAATTTTATTTATTAGGATAATTAAAGTGAAAACGTCGCAGATTTATTTGTTTCTCTTGAATTTTTTTTCAATTAAATTAATATTTACGAGTTTATTACAAGAAAATGAATATTTAGAAGCTCTAAAATAACCATATATTAGATTCAATAGGTATACATCTGAAAATTGTCAATATAAACATTGCAATCTTGCCATAACTTTTTCGAATTAATTAATCAATAAATAACTGCAAAATAGTTAATGATAATGCGTGTGTTGAAAGTGTCATTTTATTTGACTCGGAGGATTTAAAATAATCCATTATTAAAGATAAAAAGCTTATAAACAACGGGAAACATTTACATTATAGTTAATTGCACAGTAAAAATAAGTTAGCCAAAATATATGCATTGTAAAAGAGAACAAATCAACAATAGGAAAAGCTTTTAGTATGGCAGCTATAAGTACAACAAAATTAAAAGAAATAAACGACAAGGTTTAAACGGTTTTTCTATATTTTTTCCAATAGCATGGTTTTTTTCAGCTTTTCTGGTTTTTTATTGTTTAAACATCGTACTTCTGCTTTCCATCTTGCTATCGTTAAAATCTTCGACCTACTTTTATGTCTCTATGTTATGCATCAGTAAAAGCTCGTGAACTCGACAGTAGTTTCGCCGTCGCTGTTTCGCCGTCGGAAATTTAGTATTTAACTTTTAATATGAACATCTGTTTAAAGAAACATTTGCTTCTACTTGTGGATTTCTGAGCCAACCATGGAGTGAACAAGCAGTACAATTTAATAACTCACGGAAGTACAAGGGAAAATACATTCGACAGCATTAATGTGAATTTATAGCATTGCTTTTAAGATCAAAGTAATAAAATAATAATTACACAGCCCATTATGCTTAGGATATCCGAAGAAAAGCTTCATCAAGAAAATTCGAAAAAATTATCGTCAAAGAAAATTTTGTGTACAAAAATTTGCTGTGTGACTCACTTCTTAGTTTGCTTGTTTGTTCTTTCGTTTGTTTGTTTATTTTCTTGATTTTTCGTTCGTTCGTTTGTTTGTGTCGATTTTTGCTCAGTTGCTTGTTTCTTGGTTCATTCCTTTACTTGTTTGTTCGTTCGTTCATTCATTTGATTTAATTGTTTTTTTTTGCTTGCATCTTTGTTTACTTGGTTTTTGTTTGTTCGCTTGTTTGTTGGTTTATTCATTTGCTGCTTTATTTTTTGATGTTTTTATGAGTTTGTTTATTTCTACATTAATTCAGTTGTTTATTCGTTTGTTGATTCAATTTTTCGTTTGTTTCCTTGTTTGTTACGTTATTCGTTTGTTCGTCTTTAAACAGTGGTATTTTATGCTTTAATTTAATATTAATAATTTAATTAAATAATTAAGAAACATTACAATTACAATTTTAATTTTAATATTAATTTTACTGAATAAAAATAAAGTTATTCTTATTTTAGATGTATTTATTATCTATATACTGTACAGGGTTGCTCAATTTTGATGATTTTTATGGGGAAATCGGTAACTATAGGAGATATTGAAAAATGGATGGCGCATCCTTGATCTCTTTTTTTGAGATAAGCCCAATGACCAAAACCGGAATTCGCTATCTGTTTTTGTTCTCGAGTTTTAGAAAAATGTTCGATTAGGGAGCCCGACAAATTGAGGAGGCCGAAAGGATGCAAGCGTTAGGGCGCAAACCCAAAAGGACGCAGACCCAATTAATAGGACGCAGACTTTTTTGAATTTTTAGTCATCGTCCTAAGCAAGACGTTAAAAGGCCTATTGGATGTCATCGTTTAAATGAAATGATAGTTATCACAAATAAAATACACTGTAAGGATACGATATCACTAATATCGCAAACGTTAAGCGTTTATCTCATGGTATTTGAAAGAAAGGTCATTCGTACCATCCTGGAACCAAAGAAAGACAAAAACAGCGAGTGTAGACCTCTAATGAACCACGAAATAGAAAATGAGATGCCAGGAGAAAACATTGTAAGGTTCATTAAGTCACGAAGAATAAGTTCGTTAGGACATATTATGAGGAGTAAAGATGACAACATTGTTAAGAAAGTAACGACATGGAGACCTAGTGAAAGCAGAATACGAGGAAGACTGAAAGTAAGATGGTGGGACCAGGTGACGGATGACTTAAGACCAATGGAAGTAAGAGAGTGGCAGCATAAGGCTCAGAAACAAGCAGACGTGGAAGAATATTGTTAAAGAGGCAGCGACGCACACAATATTATGAGAAATAAAACAGTAAGAAAAAGCTTGTTTAAACCTCATCTTATATGGGGGGCTAATCCTCCCCTTCAAATGGATTTGTAAATCCCAGAACGGGATAGCGATATTCAAATGAATGTATAAAGTTGTAAATAAAATAAAAGAGTAATAAGTAGATATTTACTATTTAGTTTTGATAACGAAGGGCCTCCAAAAATAGGTTAGCCCCGGGCCTCCCATTTCCTTAATCCAGCTCTGGTGGTGAATAAATTTGATGCGGTTCATCATAATAGAAGAATCGTTTTGCACTAGGTGAGTACCTTTTTTAAATTACTTACAAAAATATTCAGTCATAAGGTCATAACTCAGTCTTAACAGAACTAGTTCCGGGTCTGCAAGTATCTTAAAAAAATGTAGTTTGCTTTCTACATCTTTAAAAAAATACACAGGATGCTCATTTTTTCATTATAACATTAAATATCTACTAAATTTCCGATGACGAAATGGTCGAATATCAATAAGCTGAAATTTAGAAGAGAAAAATTTTTACTACAAATTATTTTACTTAAAATTAAAATTCCAAATTTAGCAAAAGGGAACATTATTTAAGAACACAAGCAACAAAATACTTACCTAAATACTGGAAGCCTTTGAATTTCATTTGCTAATCAAATGGAAACCGGTGTCTACAGAGGTATTCCATACGCCACAGCAGGGCCGTAACTAGGGCGTGGCGAGAGAGGACGCGAGCTAGTTAAGGGGCGCCAAATTTTCAATTTTAAAATTAAATTTAATAAAATTTAAAAAAAAAGATAAAATCCTAGAATATAAAATATAATAAAAGATTAGCAGGATAGCTGTGGCTTTTACCACGCGTAGATCAACTACCTGCTGCTGCATGCATAGTCCTTTAAAGTTATTTTTTAAATAAATTTTTTATTTTTCTAACTTTACATTAGAGCGCTTGCCTTGAAAATTTCAAAATTTTTTGCCTGTGGCGCTATATGTTAGGGAGTACTCAGAATCCCGGTAGGGGAGCAAGTTTCAAAGTCGCCACAGGCGCATCATACCCTAGTTCCGGCTCTGCGCTACAGAAGGAACCGCTCGTGAGGTTGTGCGGTGGTGGTGCAGAACTTTTTTTAAAGGATTTTTTTTTTCAATAAATATGTATCTAATCCCCAAGAATAACAGGATGCAGAAGAATAACAGGTAACAGGAAACATTTCAATAATCAGTTTTCTGAAACTTCTGATTTTTTTTGTTTTAATTTACAGGGAAAATTCAATGAAAAAAAGTTTAAATTTTTGGAACATAAGTAATTTATTGATAACCAAAAAAATTATAGAAAATTTACTCTTTTTAGGGAGTTTTTCTCGGGAAAACTGTTTAAAATAGAGTAAATTTGCAAATAGACAATTTTGTAGAGCGCAAAAGTTGCAAAGATTACGTATTTTTATAGTAAATTTGTAAAATTATGATTTAATACTATTTATTTCTCGGGTTATTAATTTATATTATTTATTAAATTTGCCAATCAAGAGTGAGGTCAAATTTTAATTAAAAAATTCTACGACAAACCTTAATCCATTGCCGGAAAAGCATTTTTAATTTAAATAGCACAGAATCTGCTGCCTAGATTTACTGTTAAACCGGAAGAGCGTCAATTTCGTAATGAATTGAAAATTTCTACCAATAAAACTCCTGTATTTTTTTAATGTTAACAAATGACAGGAAAGTATTAGCGAGTATTTTCTCTCACTCCCTCGGTATTTCGCGCACTCCCGAAAATATTGCGCTCGGGACATAATTACTGATTATTGTTTTTTCGCTTGCAATAATTCTTTTGAAGGTTTTATTTAAATATTTGGGGTATTTTTAAACTGAACTATTCGTTTTTGTTTTATTTGTGTGAGGTTTTCTGAAATTTTAAATTTTATTGCTTTATAATAAAAATCTGACCACTGCTGCAGTGGAATGGAAAATAAACAAAGAATTGAAGTATAGGCAATTCGTAGAAAATAGTAGAAAACATTTTTGGGAAACTGGGAAGGAAGAGAAGTTTATTAACAAAATTTGCATAGGCAGTTGGAAATAAATGTTAGTGGATTCGACTGCCTATCGTTGGATGGTAATAAAAGATGAACTAAATCTATAAGCTTAATAAATTTTTACGAATATGACTTTCAAACAATAATGCTTTCCATACTTTGGGAAATCTCCAAAGGAGCACTGGAAGTGCATCATTTAAAAGTCTGATTATTTATTAATGTATGATAAACTTATCGCTGCAATTTTTATCAATTAAATTCAGAATGACAAATTATTTTGCTATTTTTTGTGCGGGGATTTACACTTTTAATAGGGTGTATTCCCCAATGCGCTATTACCACTTTTCCCATCTGGATGCGATGAACTTCTCTAAATCTGTAGGGTTAAGCATTTGATTGCCTCATTGTATTTATACAATACAATTATCATGTCAAGCATCCTACTTCCATAATGCATGACTATTTCTTTTTATTGTCAATTAAATTGAAAACTGGTTTTTAGGGGAGATATGGATTACTATTTAATCGTTTGTTTTGACACTCCTTAAACTGTAAAATTACTGTTTATATCGTAAACTGGACGCTTCGAATTAGCTTTTGTTCATACTTTTATTTCTTTAATAATTAAATAAGTTATAAAATTATTCGGTTAAAAATTAATAAAATGTTCGGCAATTATCACGGAAAAATCGTCCTTAGAGCGCAATAACGAAAGCGTTAATTATCGTTTTTTATATTGAAGTTCCCGTAACGTTTAATTATTAAGTTTTCGTTTTATTACGTTTTCATGACTATCCAGATTTCAGCACATCTGAGTACTGCTGAACGACTGGGATCCAAAAACCTCGGAACGATCAATAAGCCCGTCTTACACTGTACCAGCTTTTCTTTCCTAATTTTCACTTGTTGAAATTATAAAAATGAGAACCAAAATTAAAAATTTTCTAAAAGCAACCTTTTACTGATTTTCTTCTTCCGTTTGATCGGTATAACTGCTCTCTTCGTTTTCGGTGCTGCTGTAAGGAGTCGACTCTTCCTCGCCTTGTATGGATATGATGGTGGACAATTTCGCAGTGTCAAGAGTGTCGTCGGTAGTTTCTGATGTTTTACTTCTTTTTCTCATGCTGTTGCTATCAGTTTCGGCCGAGTAATTCAGGACGACTTCTGCGGTTCTGCAGTCGCATGTATAATCGGTACCAGTCAAACATGGCACGTCCTCGTCCTTCTGATTTTCTTTAAGATATTGCGGACAACACACCCGCTTGGTTAAGACGATGGCCACAGATATTGGATATATGAAGAAAAACAGGACGTTAACACAGAATTCTGTCGAAGCCGAAATATTCCGAACCCGTTTTTTGGTGTTTGGGTTTATCGGATATCCTTGCTTATCATAAACGACATCGTCGTCTTTCAAATCACGATTGTGATATTTCCGCATCGGCTTCGGTAAATTGAATATGACGTTTAAACCAAAATTCCCTATATAACGAATGCAGCACAGTCCTATCACCGCTTTGCAAAGTCCCAAAAACAGCAGGACGGTCACTAGAGCAACGGTAATGTACATCATCAAGCTGAGGGCATCGTCGAAGAAAGTATAATGTATTGTATAACTTGTGATAGGCATCGATCCTTGAAATCCTGCAGCGTGGTAATGGTGAGTCGACATCGGGGTGCACGCTAAACCCCCGTATGATCCCGTGCAAGCACATAAACAATGCCACGAACAAACACAACGATCGTATCTTTGTAAACGAATCCTGCGAAGAGCAGCCAGTTGATACTTATAATTTAACGCTTCGATGGAACAATGAAATCTGTCCCAAGGAAGCTGACACTTAATATCGAATGTGAAAATATGTTGATGTTGAGGAGGTACCAACACAAATTTTGAATGAATGTTACTAAATACGGCGGGTATTTCTAAAGGGCAATCTGTCATTCGAGCCATAAACTTACTGGAAACTAATCCAGTATTGGTTAATTTAACCGTTATAGCAACTTTATGACTTGTAGCGCAATCGACGTAAACTTCACTAATTTTAGCTGTCGATTCCTTCCTTAATATTGCATTAAAATCAGACTTTATTTCCAAATCAATTTTCATGGAGTGGGGGTGCTTATATTCCAAAGATAAATATTTTTCGCCTGTTAAATTATTTCGCCTTATCGGTTTTAAAGGTAAGGTACCGAAATTTTTAAGAAAAAAGCAACCTCTCAATTTTAACTTTTCCGCTTGATGATCGTGCAGCCATAAGTCGTACGGTTGATTTGCTAAACACGATCCTCTTCGTTTAGCACATCTATTCGGCTGTTTGTAGAAAGCTTCAAATCCGACTCCGGCTACATTGCACTGATCTCCTTCCAACGATATCTGACTTGCGTGCACGACAAGATATTCGCTGTAACCTGCTCTCGTTTCGGGATACAAACTCTGTTTTGATTTTGGCACATTTTCCGGCACAAGAAACAAAGCGGATTTATAATTCAGTGCAAAAGTCGACATGTCGAGGTTTTCGGCTTCCGGTAAATACCTGATAGAAAATATCTTGAGTTCCGATACGTATTTATTGGCCACGGAACTAATCCGAACTATTTTATTTTTTGTCAAATCTTTCCAAATGGAACGTCCGCTCGGATCAAAATGTTTTACAAAAATTTGAAACTGAATTGCGTGGTTTATCAACGGAGGCTGTAAATGGTAAACCGTGTACCACAAATCAGAAAAACGCAAACAGTGGGTACTTTCGTGGTATTTAATTGGATTCACGTCTTTCGGAGTCCATCTGTCTGCACAATTTTGACCTCCACGTCGTTGGGTTCCACCGGCTTGCACTTGACGTCTGTACAAACGGTTATGAATTGCTTTCCTCGAATTCAAATTCTTGATTTGTTCATTTACCAATTCTGAATTTTTATCGCTAAAATATTCTAAGGCAGGTTCAATATTTTCCTTTTTGGTTTTATGGGTATTGTTCTCCAAACCCATATATTGCCCTTTCAACTCATCGCCCAGTTTAAAATGTTTATTTTTCCCCTTCTTTTTAGTCTCGTGAGGTTCGAAGTCGCTTTGAACATTCGACGTATATATTTTTACTGAGTAATTTTTAGCAGAATTGGGTTGATTTGAGTTCATCGTGTTGGACCATAAGTTGTGATATTTCAGCTTTTTTAATGGAGAGACCCATTCTTTTTCATAATTAGCGTTCTGCTCATCTCTGTTTGGCGATTCTCCTTTCTCTTTTTCTACCAAATCCATGGCCTTGCTAATACTGTCACAACCTCTTACGTTTCGAGGGCATTCGATCCCACCTAATAAAAACTGTGGATTTCCAAAGTTAATCGGATCGCTCGCGTATTGCTGCAGACTTTCTGGTTGTTTAAGATAATTTGTAATTTGATCGCAAGAACAACAAAAGCCTTGACTGTACGGTATAGGTTTACCACCATACGTGATTCTTCCACAAGTTGGAGTTCTAGAAGTTGTGTCGCACCCTTGATAATTTGGAGTACGCTTGTTAAGAATCTTTTCTCGTACTTTCGAATTAACAACATGAAGAAATTTCATTTCGTACATTTGCAAGGTAGGTTCTTGTTTCATTTTCAAAATGAACGGAGTGAAAATTCTTGTGTATTTTCCACCTGTAGGATCGTACACGTGATCCACAACTATATAATGATTTCTTTTGGGATCAAATTCGGTTTTTGAAATTCTTATAGTGATCATTACCTTCTTTCGGCATCTTTTTAAAGTTAAATCCGTTAGAGGTTCGTCCTCATCGAAACCTTCGAATTGTCTGATGTTATGTTCGCGCACTGCACATACTGGTTCGTATTTTCTCCTCAAAGTTTCGTCCGCTGCGCAGGGTTTGATATTAGGGCAACGAACTAAAATGGCTCTAATTTCGATGTTGGGTAGATTTGGTAATTGCACCGTACAACAGCTTAACTTTTTTTTACAGCACATTGCTTGCCTGTATTCTCTATCCAATTCGTCATGTAATTCCTTTCGTTTGTGAGCTTTTTCTTCCGCATTGTCTTCTAGTAAATTTGTTGTTTTGAAGAGTAACATTAATAATACGAGATAAAAAATTAACTTAAACATTATTTTAACAATGTCAGCACTTTGACAAGTTTGACAGATTTTTTGTTTATGAATGCAAGCATCAATATACTTCAATAAATTTATTTATGTTTATTATTTTGATATTTTGTTTTTTCTTCCTCTTGTGTTTTAATTTCTCTTCTTCCACGCCTTGCAAACCAAAGCTATACAGTAGCAGCCTTGGAAATTGCGTCGGTAATTATTTCCGAATTAAAACAACAATTCGCAATGAAATTTCAACAACCGCACGCAGTATAAACACAATACGCATACAAAGCTAGGTTTTCAAACCGGGGGGTCTGGGGGCTATGGAATACCCTCTAGCACACCAAAGATTGTGCGTAAAAAATGTTTTTGAGCTTATGGGTTTCAAACCAGAAATCTAACTTCTAAAATTCTAAAATCTAAGATTTCTGATTTGAAATTCAATAACTCATTTTCTTTTTTTGAACACAATCACTGATGTGCTGGGAGGTATCCTATACCCCCAGACCCTCTGGATACAAACCTAGCTTTCAAGAAAGAAATTTATTTTTAAGCTTATAAGTTGCAAACTAAAAATTTAACTTTTTTTCTATTTCTGTTCATATCATTTTTTTCCAAACAATAACTTTTGATAATTTTTTTAATTTCTCCATTTCAGATCTTCTGTCTCTTAGAATTGTGTATTTCCCATTCCCATTCTAGGGATCTCCTATTTTCTAACATTTCAAATTGCAGATAGAGTTGAATCGAATTATCAAAAATTGTTTTAAAATTTCAAGTATAGTGCAGGTAAACTTACTTTATATTAAAAATATTGAACGTAAATTTAAAAAAAATAAAAAAAAAATTGTTTTTATTATGGGCCTTCTTGGGTGGACGAGATAAGTTTTTAGTCGAGTCAGGTACGTACTTGTATATTTGTACTTTAAATCCACAAAAAACTGTAAATTTCGTTATTCCATTTTTCTCGTCAAAACATGCAAGAAAACTTTGATAAACTTTCCGATTTTAAACTTTCAGTTTTTAGGGTGAAAAAATAACAAAGAGATTAACCTTCTATTTTTTCAAAAATTGTACAAAATATAGATGTTTTCTGTATTATTTACTTAAACTGGTATATTTTGTTGCGTAGAACTGGGAAACCCCGTTTGGAACTGGAAAAAGTGTACGAAAACGTTCCAAGATGAGAATAACATTTTTACAATTTGTAACGACTGAAAGCTGACCCGAAATCTACAAGCGCTATTTCATTTTTCTCGCCAAATCACGTACGAAAACCAGGGGCGGAACAACCCCGGGGGCCTTCGGCTAAAAGGGCTTCTCAGTTCTGCTGTGACCTTCCCCAATCCTTTCAAAAAACGCTAATGACATTAGAACTAATATAATATGTATCTATGTACTTAGTATTAGTATTTACTTAAGAAGTTGAAGCAGGGCCGGTTCAGAGGTCGGGATTTCGGGAATTTTTCCCGAGACCCCGCTGTTAAAGGGGACCCGCGCTTCTATATTTCTAACAATTATTAGTAGCTAGGGCAAGTTTTTGACACCAAATACATCGTTTTTCACGTTTTTATTGAATATATTAAAGAAATAAATATTTCATTAAATTAATTGATAAAATTATGTTCAAGTATCATTTCTTCCTTTTTGGGAAGGGGCCAGTACAAGATTTACGCTTAGGCCCGTGAAGCCCGGATCTCGGGCGGCAAAATTCTAGGAGCGCCTAAACTTTAGAGGCGAGAAAATTTTAGAAGCTGTGAAATTTAAAGAAAAATTTTAATTTAAAATTTGATTTGGCTTAGCTTTGCTGTGAAGGTATGAACAAAATTCTACGATCGTTGGCGCTGCAGTTGACAAGTTCCAACAATAATATTATAATATTATTTATTGTTTCGTTTTAAGAAATTTATTATTACGGAAAAAAAATTTATATTTGGATTAATAAACTTCAAAATAGAATACAGTAGAGTCTCGAAACAGTGAATAGCGAAAATCATGTTTGTTTTTTAATAGTAAATCAGAATTTTTATCTTATGTTTTCTTTTTTATTTAAAAGAATGAAGAAAACAGATTTTTATAAAATAAAAAGAAAGAGAAAAAAATTAAATTCAGAATTAATATTTAAAAAACAAACATGATTTTCGCTTTCCACTGTTTCGAGACTCGATGTATTTTTAATATTCGTATACAGTAGCGGTCATGGAAATTGCATTGGGAATTATTCTCGAATTAAAACAATCGATTTCTCAGTATATTACCTATATTCTTAATAATAAAGAATAAAAAATAGAATAGAAATAGATAAAAAGTTCAATTTTTGGTTTGAAACTAATAAGCTCAAAAATACATTTTCTTTTTTGAACAAAATCACAAATCTAGGCTTTTCAAACCGGGGGGTTTAGGCGGTATGGAATACCCCTCAGCACATAATAAGTGATTGTGTTCAAAAAATGAATAATATGTGTTATTGAATTTCAAATCAGAAATCTTAAATTTTTAGAAATTGGATTTCCGGTTTGAAACTTATAAGGTCAATAACACTTTTTTGCGCACAATCTCTAGTGCACTGGAGGGTATTCCATACCCCCCAGACCCCCCGGTTTGAAAGGCTCAGCTTTGTGTGCGTATTATGTTTATATTGTGTACGGTTATTAAAATTTCATAGGGAATTGTTATTTTAATTCGGGAATATTCAGCGATGCAATTTCCATGACTGCTACTAGATAATTATGCAAATGTTATATTTATAATAATAATTATTATCGAGCAAACAGGGCACCATATCGGACAGGGCCTAGAGCACAGACGACCCTAAATCCGCTACTGGAAGAGGCCAGGCCCGTAGCCAAGGATAGGCCAGGGCAGGCTGAGCCTGCCTTAGAAAATTTTGAATCTGTCATGGCCGTCGGCCAGGGCTAACTTTTTTCTGCTTCGATTTAAAACTAAATTAAATATTTAGAAGAATATTTGGTATATGACGTACTTGGTGAAAAATCAGATATTGACCAAAATTTTAAAGCAATCATTTATGAAACTGTTGATGTTTATAGAGTAAAATGAAAAGGAGATTTATTAAAAACGATGCACTCCTAATTGCAGTTTCCAGTACAGAAGAAGATATAATTGATTTGGATAAAGTTAAATATTTGCAAAGTTTGGGCATCTAACTTCCAATACCGCAAGAGATTATAGTGGTGAACAAAAACGAATGTCTAATTTAACGCTTTTCGCATATGAAGAAATTCGTGCAAAATCATTGGATTTAGACGCACGTTTGAAAAAATTTATCGAGCAGAAAAATCGAAGATTACAACTGTTTTGATATTTACTTTTTATTTTTATTTTTTAAAAATAAAGCTACAGCCGGCCCTGAGTAGAAGGTAGAATCCTAATCAATTTAACAATACTCTGCATTGAAAATAAAGTTGCCTGAAATTTAGAAATTGGTAAAATAATTTGATATTGGATTATTTTTTGAAGCAAAAAAGTAAAAATTATTATAATTTGTTAAAAATTATGATTACTGTATTTTTTATTTTATAAGAGCCGATTCTACGCTAGACCTATATTGGCTCTTAATCTAATTTTGTGATTTTTAATCTAATTTTATTATTTTTTATATTGTTTTTGTCTCAACATTACAAAAACGGTTCCCTCACTACTTATTACGCCACTGAAGAAAACCTTGACAAGCTTTGAGATTTTAAAATTTTTGTTTTTAGAATCAAAGAGTAGCAAATGAGTTAATTATTGTAGTAAAAAAAAAAACTTTTTATAAAGATCAATATTAAAATTCAACAAAAATTATCAATATTTATATTTCAGTTTACTCCCGAAATTAACTAAATTAAGATTTTTGCTAATTTTTATTTTATATTATTTTTGTCAATCGTATCCTTGTTTTGAAACTGGAGGGTATGATCTTCCGGGACACCTGGAATTGCAGTCAAAAGGAAAATTCTCAGGAGTAGTTTTTTGCTAATTTTTGTATATTACTTTTGTCGATGCTATTTTTGAATATTAACTCTAAAAATTTGAAGGTATTTTAAACCAATTTACCAAGGAATGAAAAACAATTTTTTCATTTTTTTTATTTTGCGGAATATTTTATTTTCCGAATTTAAATTGATTCTTTGAAAATATAAATGTAACTTATGGTGTTGGTAAATTGGTTCAGCTACAAGAAAAAAATTTTGTGTTTAATCGTCGAATTTACAAAAATATAAACAAGCTGTGAATTTAAGTTGTAAAATAAAATAGAAAAAAGAGAGGAGATCGTAAAGACTTTCCAGAAAAGCAATACAGCTATGTCAATTTAAATGAAATAAAAGTTCAATCGAATCAATAAATTTGAAATAATAGATACATTTTTTAATTTTGAATTTTTAAATATTAAATTTATTTATTGTTATCCGGTAAATTTTTATTGTTGCTTCCCACGAGGTAGCACCTAAATAAGATGTCAATTACCGGTATTAGCAATAAGAAGATTAAAAAATTAAGAAGTTAGCAGGTAAATAATTCACAAAGGTAGCGAAAATCTGCCTATTGTATTTTAAATTCCATTTTAATTTAACAACTATTTTATTTAGAAAATTTAGTATTAAATTCAAATACATTCCAAAAAAAATTAGTTAAAAATTGAAATTTACTTTAGGCCCAGTTTTTCAATCGCAAGTTAACCTTAGGTATATTAATTTTCTTAAAATAATTTTTTTTTTCAATTAATTAGTTCTAAATAATTCACAAATATTAATAAAACATTAACTTCAAAAATGTGTTTATCTTAATATATTACCTGTCACTTGTTTATTCTCTTTGTCTAGTGACGTCAAAATGCAATAAATAAACAGCCATTTTTAATCATACGTTTTCGCGTTACAGAAATAACATTTAAATTTAAATATTTTTTTGAAAATTGAAAATTGAAAAATATTAACACAGTTAACATAATATCTTTTAATATGGAATAGTTTTATGATACTACGCAGTTCTATCAGTCTATTGTCGAATGAAAAAATCTTGTTTAGAAAATTATAATACGAAATGGTGCACAGCAGAATAATAGTAAAGTTAAAATTGCTTGGAAAATCGTCTCTTATTAAACTACTAAAATGTGTTTATATAAATCATACAAGTTAATCAATACGATAAGCTAAACTTCCTAAAGAACATTTTCGTAGGAGAGGAAATGTGGGATATATCCACATAATACGGTCCGACATCTACACTAAAACATCATTACGACTATTTAGCCGATATGAAACACATATCAATAGTACATAAGGACTCTAAGAAGATAACCAATGAGAAACCGTAACTGCGCCCAATCCGCACAGTTATCGACTCCCCACCAAAAGAAACACCTACTAGTTAAAGCTCGAATTTACGTTTTCAAAAACAGTGTTGTTACGGCCGTAATCGTCAGAAAGTTACGAGAGTTTGTGCATTTTGTTTGTCAATAAATCGCCCAAGTGTGTTTTACTAATAATTGTGTATTACTGTGATTTTTTTATTTTATTTCGAAAAATGTATCATCACGAATCCAAAAGTGGACCAATGGTTCTGGATGTTATTCCACCTCATTATAACATGCATCGGAGTCCATCGCATTCTCCGAAAAGCACAGAACAATACCAAAAAGGTAAGAAACATTTTTATATCATCAAGGATGAACAAAATTTCCAAAAGTCAATTCTGATCAAAATACTTGCGTAACACGGTGTTTGAAAATCAGCCAGACCTAACAGTAACCTGTCGTAAACGGTGCTAATAGCTTTTTGCTATACAAAAAAAGATTAAATCAGCTTTGAACAGTAAAACTGAGTTAAAACGGAAATTTGTCTCCAATTCACTTAAATGGTAGTTCCGCAATGTACCCCGGTTATAGCTGGTGGTCTTTGTGACCACTTGTAATGTCTAGACGCTTTTACCTTCGGATCATCGCCACTTGAAGATTTTGCTTCCGTGGTTTGAGACATTAGAGGGATAGTTTAACGTCCTCGTACTAATTGCCTGTTGAGAGGCATTTTAAGTTGATAAAACCACAATAGTTATTTCCGGATTAAAACTTGGCGGCACATTTCTCCCCATCGTCTTCCAGTTTCCACTTGCAAATAACAGTTTTTTTATTTCCAGATTGCGCTAGTTCTGAATCCCCAGACAGTAAACTCAACAACAGCTTACAAGGCGATCCCAATATTAGAAGATACCGAACAGCTTTTACGAGAGAACAATTGGCCCGTTTAGAAAAGGAATTTTTTAAGGAAAACTATGTCTCGAGGCCCAGAAGATGTGAATTAGCGGCCGAATTAAAGTTGCCCGAAAGCACCATCAAGGTAATTTTCGATTTTGATGAAGCGGTTTTTACACCTACATTTAGAAACTAAATTTGTTTTCTATAAATAAAAGTCGTAAATTCTTTCAAGTGCATTTCCTTTTATAATTGATTATTAAAGATGACCATTGTAACCAATTAGCACATCACAAGTCAAATAAAACATTAATATTGCTTTTAACACTTCAAAGAAACCGCTGATGTTTTTTAGCTTAAACCGCACTATCACCATACTTTGGCTCCTATTTTAAGACTCCTTTAAGCTTATCAACATCCAGTAGCTTAATGGAGAGATAAGTTCAAATCATATGTTTTATGAAGTGCTAAATACTTAAGATTAAGGCGGCAATCTTTAAAAACGTTCAAATGTATTCATAAAATTAACGTCTAAGTTTTTTCTTTTTCGTGTAATGTGCTAATGTTATACATGAGAATATGTTTGCTCACATAATAAATTTCTTTGTTTCTCTGTTTTTTTTTTGCAAAATTTAAAATGACCTTTCGTGCAGTGCGATACAAAAAAATACTTAGTACAATTTTTTTTCTTTACTTACAGGTGTGGTTCCAAAACCGTCGCATGAAGGATAAACGCCAACGATTGGCCATCACGTGGCCCTACACCGCAGTTTACACGGATCCAACTTTTGCGGCATCTCTTTTGCAAGCTGCCGCTTCGAGTTTACCGCTTCATTACGCACCGCCGCCTCCGATGCACCCATATTCCTATCCTCGTTACAATCCATGGAGTCAAGGTTTTGGATTGTCTCAAAATAGCATTCCCTTATCGAACCACGCAGCTCTTGGCCTAAATCAAAATTTGAACCTTAGTGCCGGACTGCCACAAGGATTGTCCCAAGGTATCCCACAGCATCATTTACCTCAAGGACTAAACTTAAATCTCGGAATCGACTTCCAATCCTATCCGTTAAAATTAGACAGCCATTCAAAATATTCGCCACACGTATCACCTACAACATCCGACGTCAGTCTTAGTCCAATTTCCGAAGGACTTCTCATACCAGCGAAAGAAGACCATCAAACTCATGTGCAACTTCCCGAGAAACCAAAATTATTCAAACCTTACCATTCTGAAGCATAATTTTTTTTTGCTGAAAAATATTTCAAAACGTCTGCATGGGTCCACGTGGTCGAAGAAAAAGATTGAAGATCGTGCAAATGACTCGTCGCTCGAGATGATTGTTGATTATTTTTTTAATGGAACTTCTTCACCCGAACGAAACATTAGCCAAAATTAAAAATAGTGAAGTTCGTAATTTATTTAATGCAAAAATGTGAAAAGTGATCGGAGTCAAGAGTAACTTTGTAGAATTTTGTAAATAGTAGATAATTACGTCATTGTTAATTTTATTTATTATTAGTTTATAGGTACAAATTGTAAATAAAATTTTGTAAATAAAGAGACATTTAAATTTTTGATTTAATTTAAAAGATTGTTTAAAATGACATACACGAACCTTTTATGTAATATACTACAATTATGTTGAAATAAATGCATAAATTACATTTTTTTGTATTTGACCGAAATCTGCCCCAAGCTTTTTGTAATTTTAAATGAAATTATTTTTTTGTTATCATTTTAATTTCAAATTATAAATTTAATTTTATTAATATATTTTATTTCATTAGGCTTGGGTCTGGGAGGCTGCACGTTATCAGTGAAAGGAAAGGTTTAAGCACTCAGGTAACTCAGTTTTTGTTAATATTCTTGAATAAATTTTTGATTTTTCTCGAAAATATTGAAATCTTTCAGAAAAAAAGCCTTGATTTCCTTATACACAATTTTTTTGGTTTGGAGACCAATTTAATTAGACTTGGTCTGTGAGGCTGCACGTTATCACTGAAAGGAAAGGTTTAAGCACTCAGGTAACTCAGTTTTTGTTAATATTCTTGAATAAATTTTTGATTTTTCTCGAAAAAATTGATTTGCCAAAAAATTGTTTGGAGAAAGGAGTCTAGCGGCCCTGCAATTTTTACCGCCCCAGGGCTTCCAAGCGGCTTCATCTGCGTCTGGGACCGTCCTTGCCTCGGCCCCAATTCGGCTGAGCGGGTTTAAATATACGAACCTATCATTTTTTTCTTTTCTACCTTTTTCTGATCAAAAAATTATTTTTCAGATACTCGTATTATAAGAAATAATATTCTAGAATTATTGCAAAGAAATATTTAATAATTTTGAAAAGGGCCCTTTTCATTGTAGGGGTAGAAAAGAAACTATTTATGCAACTATTTTTCTACAGCTAAGTTGGGCAAATTTACTCGTTGTTTATAAAACACAACTTTCTTCAAATGCAGAAGATATAAACATATAAGTATTTTAAAAATTACATTTTAGCAGAACAAAAGTTGAAATAATAAATATTTGAAGGCGGTCGCACTATCACTTCCGCTGATAGGTACTTATTACCTATCTGAATCGATTCTGAAAATAGTTGATTTTTTTATAATCAATTATTTTTATGACGGAATGAAATGTTAAATATTTTGAAAATAGTCGATTATGAAGATTAACGATTTTTTTAATTTAAGTGGTTGGGTTTCGGGTATTTTTTCAAGAGCGTGAAACTATATATATTATCCTAAATTTTAAAGAAAAAATTAAAAGATAAAATGTTTTTAATTATTTCTGTTTTTCTAGAAAAATCAACCAAAACCGAATTTTAATTAAAAAATCGTTAATTTTCGTAATGGACTATTTTCAAGATATTTATCCGTCATAAAAAAAGTCGACTATTTTAAGAATCGGTTATTGGAATCAATTGGTTTAGTAATTATTTCCATAATCGATTATTTCTTTTAGTATTTGGAATGCTTTTATCAAGCTCTGATTTGCTTAGCTATTAGTGTGATTAATATTGCTAACAGTGCTAACACTGACTAACAGTGATATTTTATTTGTTTGCCAATAATTGAAGACTACCGGAAAAAATATGTAATGTTACCAAATTGCCAAATTGTAAAAATTGAGATTTTCATGCATCTCTTTAGGCAGGCCCGTAGCCAGGATTTCATTTCGGGGGGGGGGCACTCATAAAATCCTTTCGTAAAAAGTAACATTTTTGGCGGATCCCCTTCCGGGAATTTTTATTATTACAAACAATTGTTGTTTCTTTTAACATTTCGGGCATGTGAGCATGTGCTCCCAGGTAGCCCCCCCTGACTACGGGCCTGTCTTTAGGTTTTTCGAATTGAAAACACAAACATTGAGTTTTCTCAAAATCAATTGGGGTCTTCTTCTTAATATTAATTATATTCTTGTTATTTGTTTTTTAGAGCAAAAAGAGAAGAACAAAATTTTGAAAAATATTCTTTGGAATCTCAATTGGCTTGATAATGTGGTATCATGGAAAAGTAGGAATACCAAGAGTTAGTGTAAGTAATTTATACACAAGGTAATTCTGAAATTAGTGACAACATAAGTATTATATTGCTGTGTATTTTAGGTAAAACTGGTTTTAGTTTGATATTTAATTATATTTGAAAAGATAAAGAAGTT
Organism: Cantharis rufa; assembly: GCA_947369205.1. Lineage (NCBI taxonomy): Eukaryota > Metazoa > Arthropoda > Insecta > Coleoptera > Cantharidae > Cantharis > Cantharis rufa. Next base: position 94,900,012 of record OX376303.1, read on the forward strand.
GATCCGAGGAAAGAATGCCGGCCGATCGAGATTTTATGAGCTCTATGAAAATTTATAATCCAAACAGAAATAAAATAGAAAAATTATTTTTAAAGCTATGTTTCAATTTTTTAGTAAATTTTGAATTGTGGAAGAGTTTTTTATTGGAATTTAATAATTACTTACTATTTGTAAAATTGAAATTTTTGAAATAAAGGAAATAAAAAATTTTGAAAATAAATATCCGGACGAAATATGCCGGGTGTTCATTTTAAAACTTCCAGCAATTAAAATCTCAAAAACCAAAAGTCAAATGAAAAAATGTTTGGACAAAAGTTGTATGTTAGCGAGGGTGAAAGAATATTGCATAATTGTTTTTTTAATTTATTGACCTTTCCAAAGTTGAAGGTCAACTTTGTTTTTTTAAATGGCACCTTTCATGTTTTTTCAGATTATTCATGTTCTGCATAAGAAAATCAACAAATTTAGTTGGAAAAATTTTTTTATCCGACAAAATATGAATCTGAAAAAATATAAGGTGCCATTTAAAAAAATAAAGTTGACCTGCAAAGAACTTTGGAAAGGTCAATAAATTAAAAAAACAATAATATCATATTCTTTCCCAAGTAACATTGTGTGCTGACAAAATATTGTCAGCAAATTATCAGCTGCCATTGCGGTCTGTCAGCTTAAAATTTAGCTGGTTTTCAGCGTCAGCTAATTTAAAGCTGACGCTTCGCTGCCTCAGCTTAAATTCAGCTGGTTTTCAGCACCAGCACATTAGCTGAATTTTAAGCTGACGTAGCGAAGCGTCATGGTTGTCAGCACCAATAGATTAGCTGAATTTTAAACTTTTTACCATCGCCAAGAATTCAAAAATTTCTGTTCAATCTTCAAGAAAAGCTATAATATAATCTTTTAAACCCGTTTAAACCAATTGCACCCTCGCTATCATACAACTTTTGTTCGAAACATTTTTTCATCTGACTTTCGGTTTTTGAGATATTAATTGCTCGAAGTTTTAAAATGAACACCCAATATATTTATTATTGTATTTTATTTTTAAAAAAATTAAATAATAAATTTGGAAGAATTTTGTAATTTTGATGGATCTTAAGAATTATTATTAAATATCACAGCAAGTCACCCACGGAAAAAAGTATGAACAAAAATTGGTCATTCTAATTCTTAATAGTCTAATAAATTTTTTTTTCCAACTGGATCAAAACAATCACTTGGAAGGTAAATTAATAAAAATTTTAACTTTTAATACTTAAAATTTGGCTATAAAGTACTATTTAAGCTCTCGTGTGCACGATCTTTTAAATATTGTAATGAGTACATTTTGATGACCACTGCTGTCTGTTCTTTGATTTGAAAATGCGTTTTAACTTTCTGGTATTATTCCAACTACCAAAGTAAACACTAAAGAGTGTGAATTAATCAACCACGGGCCAAAATAGATATCTAAATTTGCTTTGTGTGTTTTGGAAATATTCGTACATTATCTTTTTTCAAAATTCCCAGTGGTGCTTTTTTTATTTATTTGGATTTTTCTAACCCAACCTTGGTGAATAATTTTCTAAAATGTGTTTTTTTCATTGCAGGTTTTTTGGATTTCTGGAAAAATATGTAAAGCTAAATATATCGGTTGTGTCTGTTCAGCTATTTTCAGTAAGAGTTAATCAAAATTGAAACTGAGAGAACATATGGCAGAAAAAAAATGAACAAGTACTATTTTTGAATACTTTTCGTTTTCCCACCAATTAGATAAGATACAAAAGAGAAGTGGGAAAACGAAGCTTTTGCTGTTGAGAGAACCGCCATAGCAGTTTATTTTATTTAATTTTAATTTAAAAAATCCCTAAAATTAATTTATCTTTTGAATTTTTTACACTGAATATTGAAAATGTATTTAAGTTTAAAATAATTTTGGATGTGATCGGAATAAGCAGAAATTAATTTTTGGCCATTTTGTCGATTCCACTGTCGAGATTCACGGAAATCAATCTTTGGGAAAAACTAAAAACTTTCTTATTTCGCATAATATACGAGATATAAAATGCATAAAATACTCTGCTGAAAAATTAATGCAAGCGCGTCGGCGTTAGCAAGTTGCTGTAATAATTCAAAGGAGATTCCAAGTCTGATTAGGCAAAGATTGCATTATCATTTTTGGAGCTTCATTTATTTAAATTATTTAAAAGAGAAGATTATTCTGTATTTCAAATTTTTAGGTCTAAGGATGTTTCTCAACAATCGCTCAAATTATAATTCCAAATTCCTTATACCATTTATACAGTCAATTACAAATTTCGCTTTGATTTGATTAGTTAACATAGTTTAATATTCATCAAGTTATGTCTAAACGGGAGGCAGGAAAAAGCAATAAAGACAGATCATTAATAAATCAGCAATATATCACATATAATTGGTATTGATTTTCTATTAACGCATATCCGTAGCTTTGCTGGTAATCCTATCTTATATCTATTACAATGTTGACTACATTTACAGCGCAGGATTAATACAATAGGGAATAGGAACAATTTGTCACGCTATTCTATTGTTCCACCCCTTGGATGATAACACATTTATCTGCATTACGGACATGCTTCGATACCGTCGATGGACCTTACAACATCTGCTTTATTTTATTTGCCTTTGTTTTATCAATATGACTTACGACAAATCCCATGCAATATTTTTAACAACATCTTTCAACATATGTCAATTTGTACTTTTTTTTGTTTTACGCAAAAATCTCTCTCCAAATTTAATTTCGCCGGAAGAAAGTACTCCACGCAGATTATAATCAAATATAGCTGATGCAGAACCAATTGATTCGCCCGACTATCTTTATTGCTATGTTTCATAAAAAGATCATTATCGGACATAAATATATTTTTGGTAATTCATGGCGAATCAAAATAAATGGCGTTATCGTTTCCAAATTTATTTAGGTATAAATAGTAAAAGCGAACATTTTTCCCGTTACCGAAACCTTTGCTGTTGCCGCTTTGCCATTGTAATATTGTAAAATTTGTAAATTTGCTCAAGATGACTTAAGCTTTCACTAAATTACCTTTATTTGTGCAAATGAAAATTCCGTTATTCCGTCCGTCGGTACTCGAACTGCAGGCAGATTAAAGAAGATACAAACGTAAAACATGATTTGCAGAGTGGCGGCGTCTCTGCGCGTCTTTAGGTGGAGACAATTTCCGCAGTAACACATTTTACATCCCTTAACAGGAAATGTCAACTTTGCTTTCCATATTACTACGTAAAAATTTGAAAAGTAAACGGCTAAAGCTAATTGGCCAAATTAAATCCAATAAATATAACAAAATTAACTAACCGACCGTCAAATAGCAGAAAATGAAGTTAATAGCGCGAGGATAACTAAGCTTTACAATCACAAATCAATTTGGAGGTAATGGGGCTATTTATCGTGTCGAGCTTTGTGTGGGTGGTGTGGTCCGCATCTGTCATCAGACGTTAGCGGTGATTGTTATTACTGCAAATCTATAGTTTACCACACTGGCCAGTGTCCATTCAATTCCACAATTACGCTATAAATTCCAGACGACATAAATGAGGTAGATCTCTATTTAGAACCTAAACCATTATTTTGATTCTGCTATTTTTCGTTTTTTTTACGCCAAAATGATATTTTTCGAACATAAGTATTAAACAAAATTATTAAACCGTTACCCTAGAATGGCAATAAAAAATATTTTAAGGCACAAACGCAACGGTACATTGCATGACAAAATCCTAACAGTTTTTTGCATAATGATGCACATTTTTGCTGCAACTCAAAAAGGTGCCGAAATCATAAAAGTTCCTGTTGCGTCGTAAAATCAAAACCGTTTTTAAAAATCGACCAAACTCAAAATAATTTTTAAATTACCACAGATAAAATTCATTTTGTGTGCGCCTTCTTCGGTCAGGGGACACTGCAAGGGAGAGATGTTGTAAAATGGGCAATTCTAAAAATTACGCGTTTATGGTATCTGGACAATAAATAAATAAATAAAGACCATTATTTGTGTTTCGACCTTGTTCATGACGAAAATTTGAAAAATTGATTTTTAGTCCGTGCAGGGTTGGCGACCTGTAACAATACTTTAATAGCCAAAATAAACCACATTTCTGGTCACTTTGGTAACATCCCTATTTGAATGGTCAAAACAGAACTAATGGATTTGTTATGGCAGGTCCCTTCATTTTACATGTCAGTAAAGAGTTTGAGGTGAAATATGTTCATTTTATAAATAGTGCACTTTATTGCCATGATTTCTATTCTGCGAAAAATTTCTTAGGCGAAAATTTAGTGTAAGAAGACCAAAAATTCAGCTTGCTCCAGGAAGTGGAACAATTAACATCGGTAAAATTTTAAAATGACCTTTTTTGAAGTAGGAGAAATAAAATGGAATATTAAATTTGATATAATTGCAGTTTTTAAATATCCTCAACAGCAATCAAAATTTTAAAATAATAAATAAAAATGAGATAGAGAGGAACAAAGTTAGTAAGGAAAAAATCCATATTTTGATTTTATTTTATAAAATCTCGCATTTTTATATCAAATGCAATTTTCCAACATCATTTGTTTTCTAATAATGACATCTTCGACTGTTTTAAATGACAACCCGAATTTTTCTTTTTATTGACAGATTGTTTTTGATTTTGTTTTAATTATCTACATGACAACATAAAAATGTTGTTCTGTTGTTTTGTTTTGTATAGTAAAAAGAATTTCAGGTTTTCAAAACAATTTCTGTTGATCTTTGCCCGTAGGAGTAAATAATTTTATTATTTAATTTATTTATAAATTTACAATAATTTATTATTAAATGATAATTCTGTATTATGTGTATTTTTTAGGTGCACAAAAAATCAAAAATTAATTTTTCTGCGTTTCATTAACGCAAATTTGTCAACCACTTTTCAAATGATAGATTACCGGTCCTACTTTGGGACAAATGATTCTTGAGACTTCGTTGTATTGCCTCCAGTGTATAAAATAATGCAAATAATGTTGAATGCATAGTTCTCATAAGTTCACTCAAAATTATCCCAAATGAGAACAGCAGTGGCGTAGAGAGCTTATCTCACGCCCGGGGCACAATACCTTTTTAGCACCCCCCCCCCCTATTCGAGAACCATATAATATTATATATTATAAAATATAATAAAATATATTCTCAAATAAAAATTGTCTAGCGATTTTTTGTTTTGCGGACAATTTGGCGCCCCGTTGTGAGTAGCGCTCGGGGCATGATGCCCCGCTTGCCCACCCCCTCGCTACGCCACTGGAGAAAAGTCAATCGGGCATTTTCAGGGACGTCATATTTTTCATTTTCGTTTTTACAATCTGTCGACCGCTATAACACCCTCGTGTTTGAATGGTTTGAAACTCGATTGGTATTTAACTCCATTGATGTGCAACTCGATTACTTAGGCTGTGCGGCCTGAAGGCCGCACTGATCCATCACTTTCCCGTAACCGTTAATTTTTTTCAGAAACTTACACAAAGCGAATACTTTGAATGGTTTAGAACTCGAATAGTGTGCAACTGCAATGATGAGCACTTGATTGCCTAGGTTGTGCGGCCTAAAGGCCGCAATGACCGCCAATTTCTTTTAGAATAGTAACTTTACTAAACCAATCGGAGGTGTGTTACGTACGAAGAGGCATGGTTTTTTATGAACATCAGATTTATACAGATTACACACAATCGCCGTCGCTTCACAGCAGGATTTTTAAAATTGTTATTAATATTCATTTGCGAGTTAAGAGATGGTTATTAGCTATTAGGTCATTAGTATGTAAGCCGAATAACTGCTGATACTAATGCTTGTATTAATAGCCACGGATTAATCCAAGATTCAAGATAATTCTAGGATTTATCAATGATATTACTGGAATTTAGACCGTATCGTAGCAACAGCTGCTCTTTCGAGAATAATCTTGAATCTCGGATTAATCAGTGATTATTAATACGGGCATAAGGTACAAGGTTCGAATCTGGATAAAGTTTATAATTTCTTATGATCGTCTCCGTGCTTCAGAGGGCACGTAAAGCCGGCGGTCCCCCTGGGTTGATGATTTGCCTTCATCAACAAAAGTCCAGGGTTACGGGCACATCTGAGACGAGTCCAGCAAACCACCTCAGATGTAAAACAATTAATATGCTCGCAGACTAATAGTGACTTCGGTTCATCTAATTCTATATATATACTGGGTATCCTTTCTATTCAGCGCCGGTTTTAGCAATGCCGGTGCCCTAATCGAGATTTCTACGTCGTCCTCTCACCATTTTATTACAATTACAAGCATTTATTTCAATTGAACTTTTTTTTTCAATTTTACTTTTCTAGCGTTTCTATCGGCAAACTCTCTTATTAAAGAGCATCGAAGTCTATGTTTGCTGCAATTTTATTTTCTCGGCGCTTCTATGTGCTTGCGCCCCTGGGCGGTTGCGCAGGCGCGCCCTACCCTAACGCCGCTACTGTTGCTATTGAAGGTTTCCAACCATGGACTTGGAAGAAGTCCTTCTAAGTCCATGTTTCCAACCTTCCTTACACACGGTGTGGGGTTTTTTGGATTGTCAGGTTTTTTAGATTATTAGTTGAAAATTTAATGCCAATCTAAAATTCAGTACCAAATCGACCAATCAAGTTGCATATCTAATCAAAAAACCGGAATTTTAAATTGGTAATCATTGCCTGATTCAAATCGGTTCAAGTCTATCAGCTCCGGATGAAGGTAGGAAACATGGGCTTACCCAGCTTTTGGCCTAGGGGGGGGGGGCAAATCGAGAATTTTCTATTGATAAATAATTATCCTGGCATAGGCACATAATTAACCAGCTAAATGTATGGGAAACGGGAAGGATCCAGGGAGGGGCAGCTGCCCCTCCCTGCCCCCCCTTGGGTACGCCCATGATTGGAAAACTGCTTAACAAAAATTTTTTTTTTGTTGGATAATTGAGTATTAAAGATATCGAATTTAATTTGAAAAATTGTAATTTTTTTAAATTTTTACCAATTAATACAATTGTCTAGAAGAGTCTTTTAAATAGTCAAGGTTGAAAAAATCCCAGAACACAGCAACACATTTGGCATTTCTTCACTATAATCCTATAACCATCGATAGAAGCAACGGCTATCGCTTTTCATTGAACTGTTAAATTCTGGTACAATTTGTAAGATTTTAAAAGATGAAATTTCTGCAACTTTGATGTATCATAGACTTTTCTCCGATGAATCCGAGATTCAAGACAATCTTGGGATTTACCAATGAGATTAGTGGAATTTAGACCGCATTGTAGCAACAGCTGCTATTTCGAGAATTAATCTTGAATCTCGGATTAATCAGTGACTATTATTAATACGAGCATTAGGGATGCTTTGTTCCAAAAATTTATAATTTTTAGGAGAGACAAGGGAGGCTTGAGACACATTCGTATTTTACGTTATATTATTTATTAAGATTTTTAATTTCTATCTTCAAGTGGCAAAGTTACAGAAATCTTGAAATAAGATAGTTATAATATAGGGTAAGGTAAAGCAATTTAATAATTTAAAAAATTGAACCTATGCATTTAGGCCGCAGTCGCACTGCAGTCATCGACGACCACCAACTAAAAATTTGCAGTAATTAAATTAGTTAAATTTTAGTAAATGGTAGTGGGTGGCTGTAGTTGAAATGCGGTCTTTTTAAGAAAACAGAGTAAAAATATTATTATAATTTTCAATCTCAATCTTTCTGGAATGTTATTTTCTATTTCTCAGTTGCAGAGGAGCTTAGAATTTTTTTTTAAATTTTTTAATTGCGATAATATATTAATTATTATCATCATCAGATGTTGTTAGCCTTAGCTACGGCTTTAATCAAATTTTTAAAAGATATAGAACATAACGTAACGTTATAATAGATAATCAAAAGATATCATATCGGGCGGCACTAAAGTACTTTAGTGCTGCCCGCCATCTTTTTGCTTTAAACACTTATTATTCACTAAAAATGATACTACCTTAATTTTGACAATTTATGAGCATAAAGAGAAGTTTTGAATATTTTTTTCGGAAAATTAATGTTTTTCGTTTTATTGAATTTATCCGTTCCTTTAGCTGCTCTCTGTATTTGAAGATACATCTTTAAGTTTTTTTTTATATTCTCAATTCGATTCGTTTTGTTGATTTGTTTTTCATTTGAATTAATTAAATCTAATAAATATTGGTATAGGCAATGATTGAAAAAAAAATTTATAAGAAATTAATAAAATTTATTTCCTATATTAAATTTCTTTCATTTTAAATCATGATCTATAAACTACACTTATAATTATAAAATATGGAACAGGATGTGTATTAGGAAGCGACAAAGCAAAGACAAAAAGGCAGAGTGTTTTTAAATCGAACTTTATTTGACCTTTGGGAAATCAGCGTTTTGTGACATCGTAGACCGTAGAGATCACATCGCCTTGAATTTTTGCATCCTAATTCTTATGTGATTTAAAATATTTATGACGTCACATAAAATGCTATTATTAATTTAGTATCATTTTAGCTCCTACACTTGAAAATGAATATTAATTATTATGACCCAGTAGAATTATTATATTTTAATTTTCTAAATTAATTCTTTTTATTTTTTTTCCGGTATAAAAATTTTACCAAAAAAACATAAAGGAAAAACCCTATTAATAATTCATTATATTAGGTTAATCTAAGTTTTCATTCGCCATTGTGTAAAATAAAACGTAAACCTTCCATTTTCCAAAATGGCGTCATCAGGAAACTTTCAACTGATTACCTATCTGCTTCTTCCATATAATGATCCGGTTTCGGAATTATATCATATTTTTTCAAACTGCATGGAAGATTTTTGTACCTACTTTTCCAAACATCTTTCAAAGCTATAAAGCAATAAGGTAGCAATAACTGTACTGAAAATTACAATGGATATTTTATTATTTTACAAGTTTTATTGACATATTAAGTTATATTAGGGTAAAAGGATCCGCTTTGGCATAATGTCAGGTTTATTATAGGGATGATAGTGTAGGAATTTCAAAACCCATGCGGTTCACGTACTTATAATGCCATTATTGCAATTACTTCAAATTTCTAGTGCACTATGTTAACCCTAAACTTAGCTGAGAGCTTTACTTTGAAATATTCAAAATTTTCCCATGTTTCATAATTTATCTATTAAAAAACAAAAGAAAGGCATCCCGGTAATTGCAAAAAATTAACATGTAAGCTACAATCTTGGGAAATCCAAATTTTGAGAAAAAAAAAAATAAAAACGCGATTTGCCACAAGTGCTGTATGTAGTATTATTATTATGGCAATTTTACAAAATATTAAACGAATCGACGAGGCTCCATTAAATCTGCAAATTTTGGTAATAAAAACCAAAAATTATTTGTCGGCCTGAATCAAATTTTATATTGCAGCAATAATAATAATGGAAGCAGGTAAAAGTTATGAAAAATTTTAACTAACCCTAGCAGAATCCTTTTCTAAAATATACAACCCTTAAAATCAAAACTCGTCAGATAATGTAAGCTAATAACATCATAAACTTTTAAAAGTTCAAAATTTTGCTCTGCAAAGGTCTGGGCCCGAAAATGACAAGTTTATAGTGATAAGTTGTAAAAAATAACTTTAATGTATTTCAGCTACCGTGACTTAGTACGGGCATAAATGTTGGTATACGATCCGTACAAAACGGTCCCTACGTTTATGATGGCGGCAAAACTAAAAGGAACGTCCCGTAGTTTTCGGCGTCCTTAAATTTGAAAAGCAAACGATTTTAGAATTCAACAATCATAATTATCGAATTTCAAATATCGACACGTTTTGGAATTTATTTAAATTTATAGATGCCAGATAGACGTTTAAATTTTAGATAACTTTGGTGCAATCGGCCCTAAAAAAAGAAATAAAAATTATTATGTAAAAAAATATTTTAAGAAACTCCAGATGATATAAAGCCTTGAGGTTCACTCAGAGAATCAAAAATAACAAGATTTTTTTAGCTTCAACCGGTAATATGTCGGTAAACCTTTATATCTGGTATTTTAAAATTTCCATCAGCACCAAAATTTAGCACACAAAGGAAATTAGTATTTTTATATTGCCACTTTAAAATTTCAAGACGGTAGCAAGCAATTTTCATTCAATTTGAAGTAGGAATAATCCCTCCAATAATCTTTACTTGGAAAAATATTATAAAGAAAAGAAAAGGATTTGCATAGAATAAAGACCGTCCAGGTATTCATATTTAAATCAATTATCACCCACAATTGCATCTTTAACTGTACATTTTATCTTTTTAATTTAAATAGCTTCTGGAAGGATAATCTCACCTCGGTTAAATCTTACAGTGGCTACTTAGGTAAAAATGCATAATTAATATTTTTGGATTTGTATTTTTCAAATATATTTGGAAAAAAAAAATTCCCTGTTTACCTGTATCTCAGAATTTTTATATGATCTTATTTTTATTTCACGATTGGAAGCGACAGTGTGTACAAAACAGAAGTAACTGGAATAATGCATATTAGTAACGCACAATGGCAGTTTAGTATTGATACACAATGGCTGGACCTACGTGCTGCTTCAACAATTACAATGGATGAAACTTTTAAGTCGCAAAAGTGTCAACATTTGGTTACGCCAACAATATGTTTACCAAATAAACGTCTACTGAAGAACAACAAATAAAACTTAGCAAAGAAAATTGTTTGTTAGTTTTTCTATGCATTTGTAATTTTATTTATGCAGCAGAACGTAAAAAAATTATTCATGGCAAAATGTAGACTGGAAACTCTTCTGGCCGATTGAAAAAATTCAGTGTAAGTTTCCGTCGATTTTTTTTCCGATTTTAGTCGGATAAATCAAAGATCAAAAAATTCCAAAAAAATGTAATTTATTTTTTAGTTCAGGAAATTAAAGTAGTTTATGAAATGTGAGAGATTTGCATAAGTAACGTTATTATTACGTCTATTCCACTCCGACAACTGCGATGTATGTGCGATGGTGGTGTAATGGTCAGCATAGTTGCCTTCCAAGCAGTTGATCCGGGTTCGATTCCCGGCCATCGCATCTTTTTTATTTTTTTTTTATTATAAATTATTTTTCAGCAGGTCCTCGATAGAGGCCGTTTATTTGTAAACATATTGAATAATAACAAGAAAAGTTAAAAAGCTGGAGTTCTTTATTTTTGATATTTTTAAAATAAAATCACATTTACATTTTTAAAAATAATAATGTCGTGTTCTCAAATTTTGGAGCAATTGAAATGTAAATTTATTATAATCAAATAGAAAAGAAAACAGATAAATAATTAACATTTTTATATTTGTATATTTTTTATTTATATTATTTTTTCTTTCGGGAAATTTATTACAAACAATTTATTTTCCTTTATTGCTTGTGTCTAATATGAATTAGAAAAAGAAGAAGATAGCATATAAATATTAATAAAGCGCCTTGAAAACATTTCAGCTGAATTTATAAAATGAATCTGTCTGAGCGAGGCAGCCCTGCTATCATGGCTGATAATAGAGCGCGAGTATTTTTATCAGTCTGTCTATCTTTCTCTTTCATTGGTCGTACCTCAGATTGCAGCGCGTTTCCATTGGTTAGGAGAAATTGCTAGGGGAAAAACTAACATAAAACAAGGGCCAATTTCATGGAGCACTTCGTTCGTCCAATCTTGCCCTTATACTATTCAATGAACAATATTACGATATATTGATGTGCTAGCAAATTCTCATTTATTTTATGTTATGTTGTAGGCAATATAAAGGGTTAATTATTCCTTCGTGTATTTTCATAAAAACAAATTAAATTTTATTTTCACTCTAAAGCCCAAAATAATTAATAAAAACGTTAAGCTTCAGAATAAACATATTCGTATGTTATGTTCCTGTTTTTGTGTATGCCAAAATGTCTCTGCAAGGACTGAATACCTAAATGATTTTCTTGTTCTTCCCATACCGTAACTGATGCGTACCTTTAATGTGAAAAACGATGGTTCAAATCTGAAATTTTTATTTATGCCCTGAAAATTTCGAAAAATTTAATAAAACCAGAGGGGAAGGTTTTTAAGGGAAAATCATGTGGAACGTTATATTACGTCCTCACGAATTCCATCGCAGCTCACAATTTATTACAGCTATTTATTTCACGAACTAGATTACATGCATATAAACGTTGCCGGGGGTGGAAAGTGGATGATACTCATTCCATATCCACCTATAAACAACTAATTTAAAATAAAAATTGGGTCTATAATTTTTTTATTTTTACAAAACTCATCAATAATTGTCTAAGATTTAATTTGGACTTGTCATTTTGTCACTCAAAGTTTGCATGATTAAAATAAATGGGGCGTTTTCTCAAAAAATTGCTTTCTTTCTCGGTTAATTTACATTTACAATAATTCAAATGGGGCTTTTTTTATTTGCGTCATAAAAATAGAGAAAATATAATAGTTTGATGCTATTATGTAACTGTTTCTTCTATTATCTTTTAAGATATGCAACATAATATCGAAGCTTTTTCTCCAAATTTTATTTGCTCTATTAAATTCGTCGTTCACTAGATATTATCAGAATTTTTTAGTGTTATTGCAAATGAATGGATTTTTTAACTTTTTCGAAACAGAATAATTGTTATCAAGATGTACCTATTTTCGTACAATTGTTTTAGCCGAATTTTGAGTTGGCGCAAACTGAAATTTAATTTTGGAATAAATAAAAAGTGTCAGGCGAGCAAATACTAATTTTTTTGTATAAATTTTAAGCATTTACAATGAGTTCGTACTTAATAGAGGAAGAAGCAGTAGCTTTGAAATTATGAGGTAATAAAACGAAAGTGCACCATAAAAATATAAAATCATTTATACTTCCATGCTTTCTTAGACTTTCTGAGCATAACTAATTTTATGCTACCACCGTTAACAGTATACTAAACTATTTTCAAAACTGCTTAAAATGTTTATTACCTCAAATAATATTATTTCCCAAAATTTTTTTCAAATTTACCTATTATAGTACCCAATTATTTGATATCAATTATCCGGAAGATAAATTAAGGCAACGATCAAAATTAACGCGATAAGAAATTAAGAGAAAAATAGAGTGACTGAAGAAAGGATAAGAGTTATTTACAGCCCAATAAGAGCCAGTGTTGGCGGTGTGTGGAAATGGTAAATCCGGAGTAAATTAACTGATCGCTTCAATTTATTGGGTTGTATATAACAGTCAATAAGTCTATCACATGGTGGTATTAGCTCGTGGTTCTACAGAAAGTGAGATAAGGTGGTAATCTGTTAAGGAAAGTCTAATTAAATCTAGATAATTTATACACTATTAAATAAGCAATATAGCGCCATTTTAATTTAATTAAGTAATTTATTGTTCCAAACTGAAATCAATTATAATAATTATATCTTATAAAAAAATATGAAACTAAAACCTAAAAACTAACTTTTGTTTTATGATCCTATTGATACCCCCCCCCCTCTCTCGGCTCCTGCCAAAATTAAATCATCTAGAATTTGTCAAAAGTAGCAAAATAAATTTCTGAGATACCTTAGCAATAAAGTAGACTAATAAAAAGTTTAATAAAAGCCTAATGAAGCAGCTACTGTAACAAATTAAGAGATCTTGTTTGAAATATTTTGACTTTTATTGACCAATTTTCGGTAACTGTGACTAAAATTCAGTGCTCTTCATTCGTTTCACCAAATACACAACGTTTTACTTTACCGACATCATTGAACACAATAAAGATATAAAACTGTCAACACTGTTTGAAAATATTAGCTCTTACTTCTTTACCTAACAAATTCAAACACCATACCCGCCGTTTTCTGAACAAATTTTATTATCAAAATTTTGTTGTTCAAATATTACGGTTTATTACGCGATGATTATAGATTTTATTACTAGCTCGTGAAAAAAAAACCCTCATTATATAACTTATTGTATAAATAACTATTATTATTAATATTTCATTTTTTCAATAATTTCAAAATTTTGGTTCCATAAACGGCAATGACTGGCGGAAATTAGGTCAATTTGTTGTTAAAGCTACCGTTTAAGATTTGAAAAGTGACACATTATATTTATTATAGTTATATTGCTACCAATTTTTGCTTTCAATGCGATGATTTTAACGGCCTTGGCCCTATTTCACTTTTTACTTATTTTCTTTGTTGGAAAGTGTATCAAATTTACTAACTGATGTAAAGCAGTAAAAGTAATTGGAACAGAATTGCTACTCCTACTGATTTATTATTTCAGACTGTCAAAATATTTTACAACAAAAAAATTTACGGATAATATAAACTCGAAAGTTTTCTTTAAAATAATAAGGTCATAATTTCCCGTGTCCGCTCAGCGAACAATTGCTGTACTAAAAATAGAACAAAATATTATTTAATTTAACAAATGAATTAGTTGATTAAACAAAAATTTTATTTTGTATACAAAAAATTTAGTTGTGTTAACAAAGATAGTTATTTTTGATGCTATTTCTAACAAAAAATTGGTAAGTACTACAAAAAAATTTTTCGGAAATTGATTGCTGCACTTGCAACAAATCATTTTAGTAGCTTCAAGTAATCAACACTTTTTATTGAATATAACTTTATTTTGTCCAGAAAAATGTTAATTTTTATAACCCATACTAATTAGCTACTGTAACACAAACAACTTGTTGGCAACACAAATAAAATTTGTTGTGTAAAATAATATATTTATTCTGCCAGTGAATTTACAGCAATAATAATATTATGACCCATTGAGGATATATTCAAATTCAAAAATACACTTTCCTCAATTAAAATTTATTAATTTATAATGGACTAGTTTCGACTAATCAGTCTTTATCAACATATTCCTATAAAAATTATAATTAAATTAAATTAAAATTAAAATTAGTTAAATTAAAATTAAATTGAATTTACAGCAAATTTATCTGCTCGAATAACAAATCCAATTATTTGTTCTAAAGTTTACCTGACCTTTATTTTTATAAATTTGAGTTTTTCTTAACGGCACAACAAATTTAATTTGTTACATTCAATTAATTTATTTGTATGCAGAACTAATGCTTTTTATTTGTATCTGCAGTACATAATTTAAAAAGTTAGCATGTTAATAAATAAAAAATAAAAAACAAAATTAGTTTATAAGTTTTCAGCAATGATTTGTAAAAGATAAAGTCGGGATCTGTCACGTAATCGATCTCAAGAATTGAACTTTTTCCTATAGACATGGCCGGCTGTGGGTTTTACGGGGCCTCGGGAAAATATTATATTATATCCCCCTTCCCAAAAATGAAGAATAATTTTATCAATTTATTTAATGAAATATTTATTTCTTCAATATATTCAACAAAAACGTAAAAAACGTTGCATTTGGTGTCAAAACTTGCCCTAGCTACTAATAATGGGTGTGTTTTTAAACTCTACCGCTTGCTCGAGCAATAATAATAATAATAATGCAATTTGAAATTAATAAAAAATAATTGCTCTAACCGAAATTGAGCAGGTTAGAACTGCTTAAAACAGATGCATTAAGATCCGCTGGATGAATATTTGCTCGAGTAATGCGTTCGAGCAGAGTGGGTGAGTTTTAAAACGACCGATGACCGTTTAAAAAAGCGCTTTTTTTGTTCGAGTACTCGAACAGCTGCTCGAGTAGTTTAAAAACACGCCCATTAATTGTTAGAAATATGAAAGCGCGAGGCCCTTTAAGCGCGGGGCCTCGGGAAAAATTCCGGAAGTCCCGACCTCTAAGCCGGCCCTGCCTATAGACTATTGGAAAAGGATAATTTTCTGAGCATTTAAAAAAAATTATTGCGAATTATCCATTAATTTTCGAGAGAACGGCATATTTAAAAATCAAAATTTTCCATACATTTTAGATAGGGATCTATCACGATTTATACACGGGTATTCCGTTACCGGCACGTGTGCTTAAATATACTCTTAGAATTTTCCGTTGAATTAGTATTTTATAAACAGTTTTTATTTAGCCAAACACAGAACTATAGTTTTTAGGGTGAATCCGTGATTTGTCGTTGTTGGTTTCGTTAAAAACGCTTGATTGCTAAAAAAATCCCTGAATGTAGCTTCAACTCGCCAAAGGTGCTACGCGAAAGGGGCGAAACTTATTTTAGAGTGCATCCGAGATTTGCCTAAAATGTACTAAAAACATCCCCCTAAGCCCTAACCCGCTACAACTCGGTGTAAAGTGTGCGGTTACTAGCAAGGGGATTTATGCACTCGACAGAGTAACAATCGCATTTGTTTTAAGTTCTAAGCAGGGCCGGAACTAGGGCGTGGTGAGAGCGCGACCTAGTTAGGAGGCGCCAAATTTTCAATTTTAAAATTAAATTTAATAAAATCTAAAAAAAAGATAAAATCCTAGAATATAAAATATAATAAAAGATCAGCAGGATACCTGTGGTCTTTACCACACGTAGTTCAACTACCTACTGCTGCGTGCTTAGTGCTTTAATGTATTTTTTAAATAAATTTGCTTCATTAAACCTATTTTTTTGAGAAAATATTTTTGTATCGCGATTTTCTAACTTTACAATAGAGCGCTTGACCTTGAAAATTTCAAAAATTTTCGCCTGCGGCGCTATTTACTAAAGGTGTGCCCCAGACTTCCCAGTAAGGGCGCAAGTTTCAAAGTCGCCACGGACGCATCATATCCTAGTTCCAGCTCTGCAGACCATGGTCTTAAGTCTTCATCATGTAATGGAGTGCCGGGATGTCCCCATATCTCCTTTGTCTCACAAGCAACCCTTTAAATACAAAACTTGATGATCTTTTTTATATAGCTAATAATAAAGAAATGTGAACATTTTTTACATCGCCCAAGGGTTTCGCGGCCAAAACTAATTGGGAATCGCTGCTCTATTATAGGAAAACTACTGTTACTATAGGAAAAAGTTCAATTCGTGGGAACGATTACGTGACAGTAACCATCAAGTCCAATATCATATAAATCTATTTGTTTTCTATTTTCTTAAAATACAGAATCTTAAAAATCGAAAAACTCGTTTTCTTTCAAAACTACATTTTTCAAAGTGGTTAACATAATATCTCAAATTCTATTTGACCCATTAACTTCAAATTTGGTGTATATCTTCAGAATAAGTTACTTTATAACTTTTATCTTGAAAATTGCTAAATTATTAGATATTATTCAGTTTTTTTGCGGCTGTCGAAAAAAAAATTGATTTTTCGCATTTTTTTTCAGTTTTTTACTTTTAAAAATTGTAATAATAATAATTTGGTAAATTCAAAATCACGGGCTATAAAGTAACATTATACTTAAGGTACACACAAAATTTCAAGTTAATGGCTTAAATAGAACTTGAGATATTATGGAAAATACGTGGTTGAAGCTCGGACAGAATAAAAACTTTATTCCCTCAGAAGGCAAAATCTTTCTAAATGAAATTTGAAAAGAATTGAAAACTTTTTTTTAAATTTCTAAACTAGAATACTGCCTTAAAAGCATCTAAAGATAGAAACAAATTATTGCTGAAAACTCATTTTAAAATTATTTTTTATTGTATATTTGTCATAATATTCATTTTTAATAAAAGTGCTAGTACATACTCGTAATACCACATAAACAATATTATACCATCAATAAATACTACAGCAATTACATAAGACTGGGAGGTATACTATACCCCCAAACCCCAGTCTGTAATAGTTTGCTTCTACTAACTTTTATTTTTTTTTTTTCAGATTAAATAAATTTCACGGAACCTAACTTTCATAAATTAGAGAGCAACCATTGCAGAGCAAACGACTTTGAAATAGAGTACTAATGCAGATAGCAATCAGAAAACCATGGAGACCTTCAACATTATCTGTCTATCAGTGACGCTAATGAATTGATTAACGAGAGATGATTTAATAAAATATAAGTAGATAACATATACATGTAACCAAAGAGCCCCACTGCCCCACACATAACTTGAAACGGGAGTCTTCAAAGTGAGTGGGTCTCTGAACCCACGTATTTGTTAAAAATATTATAATCAATATTGCAAGAATCTTCTCAATACATTCATGCATGGATTTACTTCATCTTATTACATTATATGTAAATTTTTAAGTTGCTACAAGAAACTCTTCATTCTCTTCGTCCTCAGATATACGCTGACAGCTCAGTGTAAATAAATCAGAACTTTATAATGTGTTTAATGGGATAATGGAATAGTAAATAAAATTTTTAATTAGTATTCAGTAAAACCGAGAAATAGAATTTGATTTCAACAGAACTGGTCACAACTTTTATTGTGACTGAAGTCTTGGAAGGGAGGATCTATTTCCTTCATTCTTCAATGAGTTCTTCCTCTAACTATCATTAGCTACAGATCACAGCATAATATTTAAACGATCCGTTCTAAATATTAAAAAAGTGCAGATAGAAACTAATAAAAAAATATTTTTTTACCTAGTTACACAAATAACTATTGTCACTCGGGCTCCGCAGCAAAAATATCGACCAAGGAAATTTTTATGTCAAACCCGTTGCGCAATC
The DNA here is from genome assembly GCA_947369205.1 of Cantharis rufa. Classification (NCBI taxonomy): domain Eukaryota; kingdom Metazoa; phylum Arthropoda; class Insecta; order Coleoptera; family Cantharidae; genus Cantharis; species Cantharis rufa. The sequence continues at coordinate 94,918,601 of OX376303.1, forward strand.
TAACAGCAAATTAGGCAACAGTAAACTGTGAACTGCGAAACAGCAGACAAGAAACAAACAAAAATATTCTATAATTTTGAGTTGTTTTCATTGCCACTATATCCCTTGGTTATTACCAATTTATTAATAAATAAATAAGAAACATCACTGAAATAAATATAAAAAATAATTTAAACACTCAATTTAATTTTGAAATATGTTTACCGCCTGTCAACTTTTTAGTTCCTCGAGTGTTCATTATTTCTACACTAGATGACACTAGCCAATTTTCTAACCTAAAACAATTTCTTTCCTACCGTTCCCCCAGGGGAAATTAAAGTGCCTGCACGTGGTAATCAAATATTGTAATTTATAATTAATTTAGTGGTGCAATAATTTACAAAAATGTCGATGTATAATTTTAAGAAAATTGCGGTCGTCCCGACTGCTAAGGTAATCAAATCCACATTAATTTACTTTCTTAGATTGAAAAATCTAACCTATATGCCTTTTTAGGACTTCATTGATATAATTTTGTCCAAAACGCAAAGGAAAACGCCAACAGTTGTACACAAAGGTTACAAAATCACAAGAATACGTGCGTTTTATATGAGAAAAGTCAAATACTCGCAGCAAAGTTTCCACGACAGATTAACTCAAATTCTAACCGAATTTCCAAAACTAGATGATGTGCATCCATTTTATGCCGATTTAATGAACGTGTTATACGACAAGGATCATTACAAATTAGCTTTAGGCCAATTAAGCACAGCTAGGCATTTAATAGATAAGTAAGTTACTTTTTTTATTAATTGTGAACAGTTGTCACATCGGATTGAATTTTAGTGTTGCAAAGGATTACGTACGTTTGTTAAAATATGGTGACTCACTGTATCGCTGCAAACAACTTAAGCGTGCAGCTTTGGGTCGGATGGCTACGATTATGAAACGCCAAGGTGCAAATTTAACTTACTTAGAACAAGTTCGTCAGCATGTTGCTCGTTTACCTTCTATCGATCCTTACACTCGTACCATAATTATTTGTGGTAAGTGACAAAATCAATATTTTGTTTGTCACTGTAGAATATATTTTTTTGATTAGGTTTTCCAAATGTCGGTAAATCGTCTTTTATAAATAAAGTAACCAGAGCCGATGTGGAGGTTCAACCTTATGCTTTCACCACCAAGTCTTTATACGTTGGCCATATGGATTATAAATATTTGCGTTGGCAGGTTATCGATACACCTGGTATTCTTGATCATTCACTCGAACAACGTAATGTAATTGAAATGCAGGCTGTAACAGCTTTAGCACATTTACGTGCCTGCATTTTGTATTTCATGGATTTGTCCGAACAATGCGGACACAGTTTGGACGAACAAGTAAGTCACTTAATTTGATTTTGTGACAATTTTATAATTATTTTTTTTAGGTCAAATTATTTGAATCCATTAAGCCTTTGTTTACTAATAAACCTTTAATTGTTGTTGCCAATAAAATCGATATTATAAAACTGGACGAACTTCCTGCTGATCGCAGAGCTGTACTCAAGAGTGTTGAAGAAGATCCTGATGTGCCGATTATTGAAATGTCCACTATGTCAGATGAAGGTGTTATGAATGTTAAGGGGGAAGCTTGTGAAAGGTTGTTGAGTTACAGAGTTGATCAAAAAATGAGGTCAAAGAAGGTTGATGGTATTTTGAATCGAATTCAAGTGTTTTACCCTGAACAAAGAGATAGCAAGGAAAGACCCCCAAGCATACCCGAATCTGTACTTCTTGCAAAACAAAAGAAAGCTAGAGGAATTAAACGTAAATTGGAGAGAGACATCGAGTTGGAAGAGGGTGACGATTATATTGTCGACTTGAAGAAACATTATAATGAAATACCAGAAGAAGAACGTTATGACATTATTCCGGAGTTATGGGAGGGTCACAATATTGCAGATTATATTGATCCGGATATATTTAAGAAACTGGAAGAGCTAGAAGCAGATGAGGAGTTACGTGAGAGCACAGGACAGTACGTCATACCCAAGATTGAATTAGACGAAACGATGAGGGAAATACAAGAATTGGCGCGGCAAATACGTGATAAGAAAGCAATTATCAAAGACGAGAAACGAGTCAATAAACAATGTACGAAACCAACTATACCCCGAACAGCAGGTGCAATGGTTCGTGGTCGTACTGCAAATAAATTGCGTTCTAACATGCAAAAACTTGGTGTTGATATGAGTGAAACTGAAGATGCACATTTCACGAAAACACCATCGAGATCTCGTAGCCGTTCATTGGCTCCAGCATCTAAACGTGCACGTATGGATATTGAGCCTGTCAATAAAAATAGAAGTGTATCTCGAACACCTAGAAACGAGATGGGAGTTAAAGATGTAGCGGTAAGTTTTGTTTTTTAAACTACGATTTCAAGGTTTTAAATTGAAATTTTTTAGATGCAACGGAAATTGGACAAACTGGCTCATCACAAGATAACTTTGAAAACTAAGAAGTACTGCATGAAGGGTGAAGCCGATAGATTCATTGGTACAAAGAAACCTCAGCACTTGTACTCTGGCAAACTTGGTCGTGGTAAACGCGATTGGCGATAAATTTGGAATTTTCTGTTGTGTGCATTATACTTTGTTTATAGATTTGTTGAAAGTTGGTTTCATTTGTGGTTTGTATACAATTAAATATTGACTTATTTAATATATCATTGACTTTAATTTGTTTTATTATTCATAAAGTAGAAAGGAGAATATGCTGCTTTGCAATTTATTATTATATTTGGTAACTGTAAATATTTATCTTCTAAAATATCTAATATATTTATAATAATTTACATTAAAATATGTCTGGAATTTTTAATTACCAAGGTTGACTAGTTTGGATAATGTGTTTGCAATTTTATAAAAAAACTGAATATTTAATTGACGCTGAATAACATGGTTCATTACTCATTATATTCTCATTATACTCAAAATTTATAGTAGATACTCATGGAATTTACGGATTTGTTCACTTTTTTGTCAATAAGATGAACAATTTTTTTTAGTATGAATTATTTTGGATGTAGGTAATCTTGAAAGCTAATTTTTGAACCCTGGATTTTTGAAAGATTTATAATATTTCTTTTAGAAAAAGTTGAAAAAGCAAAATAAAAGCTCATCTTCTATAGCAGGAGTAGCCAGGAGTTCCCTTTTCATTTTTGTGCTATTATATTTTAAAAAATTATTATCGTGCCGTATGTGTTTCAAAATGTCTTTTAAATATTTCAAATTTTGAAAAATGGCTCGGACTATCAAGAAGCTTGGCCACCCCTGTTCCTACCTGTAATACCAAAATTTCTCTTCCGTTGGGTCCTGGTCCCCTAGTAGATAAATATATTTTTTTTTAAGTAAAACAGCTCCAAGAACATTTTCTTGCAATCGCACAAAAAATAATATGTATCTGCTATGAACCTTGTCCTTTTCTTTGTGTGTTGAATGTTCGAGTGGTTATGGAAAGCTTACACTTTCAGTATTTGATGTTTTTACCAAGTAAAGAATTTTAAGATCCCAAGTAGTAATTAATTTCAAGTTATTAAATTATTCGCTATTTATTGAAAAATAGTTTTAATTATGTATAAATTATTATTATCACATGTACAGGTAAGATTTTATATTATCTTGTATAACGATAATTAGTTAATATAATTTAGAATTATTTAGGAATTGACGGAATTATATTGGATTACTGAAATTAATTGTAGAAGTTTTTGACTTAGGAATTATCTGGAGTAATTTGTGATAGGTATTTTTTTAATTAATTTTCACTTTAGTACTTCGTTCGGTATCTACTCGAAAAGATAAGTTAATTATTTAATAATATAATTACCAAATTGAGATAAAATAATATGAAAACTGTCGACGATAATATGTTCATTGAGAAACACAGATAAGAAATAGACTTAAGTAATCATAATTGCAATTAAATAATAGTATAGACTATAGAAAGTGAAAAGATGCTATTTAAAAAAATCAAAGTTCAATAAAAGTCTTCCGTTTAAATTTCCCCCAAAAGATTTGTTGGCAAATTTGACATTTGACATTTTGTTCTTGAAGTTGGTACAAAGTGGTGTTAAAAACATGGAGAGACTGGAGTTTTATATAAATTTTATAAGTTTAGTGTACATATTAGGTTTTTTAACAAATTCAATTAGTGGAAATTTAGTGCATAAGAAGTTTGAATACAAATATTCGTTTAAACCACCTTATTTAGCACAAAAAGATGGAAGTGTTCCGTTTTGGGAATACGGCGGCAGTAAGTAAACACATTTTAATACACGTAGGTAATTTCCTGTACCTATGCACGATACACGTATCACCATCTCATGGTGTTTGTTTCCATAAAACAGCATGAATAAATTTGGAGACGTAACTCGTTTCTTACGTACACGTGTGCCATGGACACGTATCTAACCTGTAACAGATGTTTTTGCTACTCGGTTTACTTGTTTTTCAAATTAATGATTAAATTTGTATGAAAATGACCAAATGGACTTCTCCTATTTAACATATTTTAATTTTTGAAAATTACACTGTAAGTGACATACACGTCACCATTGTTTTGGTCAATAAAACCGGACTTAAAAATTTTCTTAATATAAAAAAAATTAATAATTTCCTGTTGAATCAAAAATACTTGACATAAACTAATGATCACTTTTGTTTTTGCGACTTAATAATTTCTAATTTGGAAATTCCTGCTTTAGCCTTCACGAATTTCTTCTACTTAGAGCCAACGGTGAACCTGATAATTTTTGTTAAATGGTTTTTTTATACATGAGAGCTCATTTGACAAAGATGCGGTAAATTTACCGTTTTATGATTATACAGTATGTTTGAAATATGACAGACTCTAACCTTGTGAAAATGCAGTATTCTATTGTTTTAATTAATTTATTTTTATATACTCCATGCATATCATTTTCCGATGAGAACAACTGGGAATGGGGAGAATGTGGATTGATTCTCTTTAACAATTCTTAAACTGCTTCTGTTGGGAGGTTCCTGCAATATTCCATCATAATACATATCAAAATTAAAAATAGTGATGTAAAATGGTTTTATTATAATTTAAAAAATATATCTTCCAAAATTTTTTATATGGTTTCGGAAAATTCTTTTGTCGAAATTATATTACAAGAAACACTTGAATATAATATTACTTATTGCCGATTTCTTCACCTTGAGATATCTATCAAATAACGAATCCGCCCAACAAATTAATCAAGTAACCATTTAAATTTTTTATTTGTCTTTGAATTTGAATTGCGGTTGTTTGATTGGTCACTTGATTAATTTGTCGGGCGGATTCATTATCCGATAGATATCCCAAGGTGAAGAAATCTGACAGAAGTAAAATCTGGAAAGTTTCTGGTGGGAGGGCTGTAAGGCTGCTGGTTGCTATTTTCTTTTGTTCAAAAATTTTGTACACAGAATTCTGAACTCAAGGAATTCCAAACAAGTGTACACAAAATTTTTGAGACCGACACAACGGTAGCCAATATTTTAAACCTTGTAGACCACACATTTATACTTTTTGAATTTCAAAATAAAAAATTTTTTTTCGGATCAGTAGGTTGACCACAGCTGCTGTAACACACACAAATCATAAACAAAATAGAAATTTTATGATTAAACATTATTCTTTTTTCTAGATGCAATTGCAAGTTCTGAAAATGTCAGAATAGCTCCATCGTTGAGAAGTCAGAAAGGTGCAATATGGACAAAAAATCAAATCAATTTCGAGTGGTGGGAGATTGATTTGGTGTTTAGGGTAACCGGTAGAGGAAGAGTCGGTGCCGATGGTTTGGTATGAATATAAACTTAGCATTTGACTTTTTCTAACCATTTTATTCTTGCAGGCCTTTTGGTACACTCAAAACAAAGGAGCATATGATGGTGATGTATTTGGATCGAGTGACAAATGGGTTGGTCTTGGATTATTTTTTGATTCTTTCGATAACGATAACAAACACAATAATCCATACATTTTTGGTATGGTAAATGACGGAACAAAATTATTTGATCATCAAAATGATGGATCCACTCAGCTACTTGCTGGCTGTTTACGAGACTTTAGGAACAAACCTTTCGCTACCAGAGCTAAGATTGAGTATTACAAAAACACTCTTACCGTACTATTCCATAACGGTATGACAAGTAACAGTAACGATTACGAAATGTGCTTCCGTGCAGAGAACGTCGTCTTGCCCAAAAATGGTCACTTTGGTGTATCGGCTGCAACTGGAGGATTGGCGGACGATCACGATGTTCTGCATGTTTTAACTAGCAGTTTATGGCCACCAGGAGATCATGCAGGTCAAATCCAATCTGATGAGCAAAAGAAGTTGAATCAAGAATATCAAGATTATCAACGTAAATTGGACCAACAAAAGGAAGACTACAGGAAAGAGCACCCCAACGAGCAAAAAGTCAAAGATCCAGATTTTGACGAATGGTTTGAATCCGACAATCAACGAGAATTACGACAAATATTCCAAGGACAATCCCAAATGTATGACGCCCTTCGAGAGTTAAGCAGAAAAATGGATGAGGTTATTGGTCGACAAGAGCGAACGCTCAGTCTGGTTTCTATGCAAGCAGGAGCTGTCGCTCCAGGACAGCATCCTCCACCACCGGCTCAAGGTGGACAGATTCCTCAAACTGGGTATGCTGACACCATGCGTCGACAAGAAATTGACGCCATGTTTAACAATCAAAATCAATTGATCAATGCCGTGAGGGAAGTTAAGTGAGTAATTTGAATTTTTTCCTTATCAGCTTTTATAATTTTTTGATACTTTTACAGACAACATCTGAATGAACTGCAAGGAAGAGCCGAAACCATAATCACTAATCAAGCAAAACAACCCACAGCTCAAGTGCAATCGGTTGGCTACGACATGCAATCGTTAGTATCAGAGATGCGAGACGGATTGAATCATGTGAAACAAAATTTCGCTCAATATGCACAGAAAACTGGTGGACCTGGTGGTTGTCCAACGGTTAGTTGCGTTTCGGTTACCACGGTTCTTGTTATTGCTACCTTGCAGCTGATCATCATATTAGGATATTCCATTTACAGGTATAAGTTAATGCAGTTAAATAAATTGAGGAACTTAAGTTTTACTTTTATTTGCAGAGATAGACAGGACAGTCATTCGAAGAAGTTTTATTAAGAAATTTGTACTATTAGAAAAATACAACTAGGATGTAATTTCATTGTAATTCCAGTGAGAATTTTTTTATGATTCAAATTACGTACCGTGTTCATTTTTTTATGAACTGAAATTGGTGGTTTTAATAATACAACGGTAAATTTTTGTATCAAACCTTCTTCATTGCATTTACAAACAATTTTATCGTGTCAGTTGTGTTAATGTGATTGGTAATTAATTTATGTCTTCCGTTAAAACATAATTTCAATATTTCTATTTTTGTTATCTAGAAAAAATAAATAATGAAATTTGTTGTTATTTCGTTTTTTTAATATATTTCTACTAAAAATTAATTTTTTTTTTCAAACGTTGAATTTACAAATGCACCTACTTAAAATTTTCATACAGCTTAATATTAAGACGAAATGCTCGAACGTTGGCAGTTTTTCACAAAGGGTAAATATTTTTGTGTACACTTCTTTGGAAAGAATTATTTTGGCTAATCTACGAAAACAATGACTATTAAAATAAATTGTAAATAATTTACATATTTAAGTGCAGTTTTTACTTTCTACTTTTTTTTAACTTTAAAATTTGGGTCGACATCAAAACTAATTGAAAATCTAATAAAATTGTGTTTTTGTTGTATGTTTACTTTTTCTTTATGATTCAGACAGTACAATGTAAGTGGCTAATTTAATTTGCATTATTTTGTATAAACAAACTTTTAGAACTTCTTTAGAAAATAAAATTAAAAATCCAAAGTTTTTTAAAGTAGTTTAAACAACAATTTAGAGATTATTGAACTTAAAACGCTTTCTGAGTTTGCAGTAGATGCTTAGTATTCTGTAATTTACAAAAATATTCGAATTCGTTTTACTGTAAAACAATTTTTAAAATTCGAATATTTGACTAACCCGATTAATCCAAAACTTGGAGACTCAGATAATCCAATTTTGTGCTCTTATTTTTAAAAGCACCCTGGGGCTCGATCCCCATGGTTACTATGCCACTCAGTGCAGGATTTACGCTTAGGCCCGGGCCTAGGACGGCAAAATTCTAGAGGCGGCTAAACTTGAGAGACGAAAAAAATTTAAATTTAAAATTTGATTTGGCTTAGTTTTGCTGTGAATGTATGAACAAATTTCTACTACCGTTGACGCTACAGTCGAGAAGTTCCTCCAAAATAAAGCGTGAGATAAAATCCTAAGATAAGAAGTCTAATTAAAGTTTAGCAGGATACCTGTGGCCTTTACCACGCGTAGATCAACTACCTGCTGCTGCGTGCTTAGTCTTTTAATATATTTTTTTAATAAATTTGCTTCATTAAACCTACTTTTTTGAGAAAATAGTTTTGTATCGCGATTTTCTAAATTTACAATAAAGCGTTGACCTTGAAAATTTCAATTATTTTTGCCTGCGGCGCTATATGCTGGCAGTTACCTCCTAGTTCTATTTGTTGCCCAAACAGGGCATCATATCGGGCAGGGGGTAGATAGGGTAGCCACACTGCTTCATCTCAGAAATTGTACGGCAAAATAGAAAAATGTATATTAACAAAACGAAAATTTCTAATAAGTATTGCTGTAAAAGCGATGTTTATATGTCGGAAATTGCAAAATAGGACTGTGCGAGAACTTTTGTGAGTCACTGTACGTCCAGTTCCATGCAGCAATAAATCCAAAAACGTTTCTTTTATGTAGTAAGGGGCAATTATTAAGAGCGGGGGGCTCCAAAATGTGTGTCCAAAAAATAGTTTCTTTCGCCGCACCGTGTACGACATGCCAATGACGTTTGTCCACGTTATCTAATATGGAACGTACATAGATTTTTATAACCTTCGCCAGTCTGGTAAATAAACAAGTATAAAAAAGTACCGTGATTATGACATAAAAATGGTGATGTTTTGGTGTCAAATGTTGTTTACGTTCTTGTCAATATAAAGTAGGTAATTAGATAAAATTTTTGTATTTCATTTGCTCGTTAGTAATTTAACTGTGATGATACGTCGTAGATAAATTGAGTTTGTTATTTATTATTTTCGCTGCGGTTAAAAATTATAACAGAAAGCAAAGTAAGTATAATTATATTTAATGAAGGTGAATGTCAATAAGATCGTTTTACTTTTTTGGCACATTTCATACTTGATGGAAAGGGAAAATTATCGTTGTGTTTTTATCATTATCATATATTGGATCTTTCAAATTTGTAATCGATTTTTCCAACTCTGTTTTTCTTGTCAGATGAGTAGCACTCATCAATACATGCAAACGACTAGTTCGACCAATGTTACTACACGTCTTTGCGATATCGAACACATATCGCAGTTGTCCGAAAACTTATCTTCGTTATGTTTAAACCAAGAGTATTCCGATGTCACTTTAATCATTGAAGGACAAAAACTATATGCTCACAAGGTAATTACTCAAAGGTAAACTTGTCACTTTTAATAAATTTTGTTTAGGTTATTTTAGCTGCTCGCAGTGAATATTTCCGCGCGCTCCTCTATGGTGGCATGAAAGAATCTAATCAGGTAAGTGCATACTGCACTCAAAATTCTAAAACTTTCACCACTTTTTTTTATCTACCTTGCAGACTGAAATCGAACTCACAGATGCTCCATTGAAAGCTTTCAAAACTTTATTAAGATACATTTATTCAGGTGGGTTCAATTGCCAAAAAGTGAAACTTAACTAATTTGTAATTTCTTCTAGGTCATATGTTTATAATGACTCTCAGAGAAGAAGTAATATTAGACACATTGGGCTTAGCTCACCAATATGGATTCCAGGAACTCGAAACGGCAATATCGGACATTCTTAGGCAACTTTTAGCACTCAGAAACGTTTGTGCAATTTTGGATACAGCACGATTATATGGTTTACAGTCATTGGTTCAAGTTTGTCACACGTTTTTAGATCGTCATGCATCTGAAATATTAGCTCACGAGTCTTTCCTTCAACTGTCACAAGTTAAGATTCGTGTGGTTTGTTTTGAATAGTTTTAAATGAATTTTGTTTAGGGATCGCTGGTCGAACTACTACAAAGACATTCGTTTTTTGTTCCTGAAGTGGAAATATTTAAAGGTGTTGCTGCATGGTGTCGAAGCAATGAGGATCGTGATGATCTTGTAATGAAATGTGTTCGACTGCCGCTTATGACGATAGTGGATCTTTTATCGGTTGTGAGGCCGTCAGGTTTAATTAAATCGGATGCCATACTTGATGCCATATCTGAAAAGACACACTCGAAAGTTAGCAATCTTGCACATCGAGGACAATTAAGTGAGGGTTTCAGCAAGTTATGTTGAGGCATCATTTTAGTTTTATTTTAGTTGTAGATGAAAATGTTGCTTGTCCAAGAATGGGAGCAAAAGTTGTTGCTGGCGAATTAATGGATGCTTTGTTGGATGGAGATCACTATAATTATGACATGGAACGTGGTTACACTCGGCACGCTATCAATGGTCCTGGTGATCAAGGCATTATTGTCAAATTAGGAATGCCTTCGATTATAAATCACATACAGATGCTGTTATGGGATCGTGACCTTCGGTGAGTTTTATTAATTATTTTGTAATCCAATCCAAGTTTTTGATTTTCTCTTCCTTTGTCTGGAGGAAGTTCAAACTGCTATTATAAAAAGGCGAAACAAACTTGAAATAATTAATTGGAAAATTAGAAACTAATTTTTATTAAGAAGTATAATCTTAAATTTTACGTTTTACTTTGGTATAATTAAAACTTTCATAGTTGAGAAAATTTTTATTAGAAATTCATCTTTCCAGATCGTAAATTATTAAACCACTCCACATAAATTTGTAACTGTAGTTTGTCTTCTAACACGTAGGGTAATTCTTGCACACGATTAATCCACGTCCAAACGTTAGCGTACTTTGTTTCATCTAGTGTAACCAAGTGGTGTAAAGCAGTCACCGTGGTAAACAACGTAATATCTGCTAAAGTGACTTCATCACCACACAGCCAATCTTTATCATTCAAATACGTTGCGACCAAGTCGTAAGCTTTTATAACGTGTTGAGCTTGTTTTTCTGGTACTACTGTAATTTCTCGATGTATAAATGACATCTAAAAAATTGTAAATAAGACTTTTTAAGTAGGAAACTAAATTACCTACCAGTAGCATGTGTAAGTATGCAAATAGAACTCCATTATCAAAGTAAAGTTTATCGTTAATCAAAGCACGTTTGTATACATCTTGTGAGTATAGCGAATTTCCAGGATCATATTTGTCAATTAAATAACAAGTAATGGTATGACTGTCCACTAATATTTTACCATCGTCATCTAAAGTTGGAACTGTTCGTCTTGGATTAATCTAAAGAGTCGAAACTACTTTAAAACGATAACTCGGATTTGTTGTTTCAGCTATTACCTTCAATAAATTTGCAAGAGTTGGAGAGTCAGGAACGGGATGAACTACGTTGATTTCTAAATTTATACCTAAAGCTTTAGCTATAATCATAACAGCTCTGCAAGGCGGACTTCCACGATAAATATGTAATTTGATCACCATGTTTATGAGTTATACTGTCTATGTGAAGTTTAAATATTTTATAGATTTGTAATCTGAAGTACCTAGGAAGATAAAATTAATTTAAATAGATAAAGGTTTTCCGGTTATAGGTAGATAATGCCTGATTTTTATAAGCAGATAATCGCCCAACTCCCTCGCTACTTTAACTTTGAACGTTTCAGTATCTACCATGACTTGCAATTTTATATGAGTTTGCTTGATACCAACTTGGTACAATAAGTAGAAACAAAAAATGTTTTATATTTATTTCAAGTAATCTCCATTTTCCAGTCTCCTCCCTGAGCGAAAAAAAAGTATATTTTAAGAACCGAATTTACAATATTCGGAGTGGTTCCAGCTTACACAGTAGACATTTGATTTTTACAAAAAGACAAAAAATATCTCGCTCTTAAAAAATTTATATCTCAATCAATTTTTGGTAAAATTTGATAAATTTTATTATTCGGCAAACCTTAGATGTATTTAAGCTGATTTTCAATTAACAATTTTTTTGACTGGGTTTTATTAAAATTTTGTTAGTATGCATGTAACTGACGTCCTTATTACTATAAAAAGACAATGAGCCCCGATGGTGGAGGTTTTGGGAGCCATTTTTAAAATTTGCAATATTTTTTCTGTTTGAGCAAAATTTCACTTAAAATTCTGTACTATTTAATATCAGAGCTGTAACAGTTTTTTTTCGTTTTTAGGTCTTATTCATATTACATTGAAGTCTCGATAGACCAAAAGGACTGGATAAAAGTCATCGATTACAGTCATTATTCATGTCGTTCGTGGCAGTATTTATATTTTGAAAAGAAGGTGGTGCAGTATATTAGGATCATTGGAACTCATAACACAGTAAACAAAGTGAGTGCATTTTATTTAGAATTGGACAGTAGGTGTCACTTAAGCTTACTTTGAATTTTAAAGTAAGTTGATCACAATTTTAAGTTGAACCCTGGCCATAACAAATTTGACGGGTTTTGGAAATCTGTCTGGCATCTGATGTCATACTTATTATTATAGTCCGGAATTATATGCACTGGGACCCCGACATCTTGTATGCAGCAAACAATTTATGCATTAACACAAGATATTATTTACGGCATAAACTATATGCCTCATACAAGATATTGGGGTCCCAGTACATATAATTCCGGACTCTACTTATTATAATGCAGGGATCAAAAACCTATTATTTGGCTCGAAAACTCATCAAATTAAATTTTAAATTTGAATTATCCAAGACACCCATTTATAAGTTACTTAGTTTATAAAATAGCAAGGGGTAAATATACAATAAAATTTCTGTACACAAGACTCAGAAAATTATAAAGAATTCCAAGGAATTCCAACGATTTCTTAGGAATTCCTGGGATTTACAACAAATTCCAAGAATTCTAAGGATTTCCAAAGAATTCCAGGGATTTCCAAGGAATTCCAATGATTTTCAAAGAATTCTACAGATTTTCAAGGAATTTCAATGATTTCCAAGAATTTCAGGGATTTCCAAAGAATTCCAATTCCAAACGAGTGTACACAAAATTTTCGAGATATTTACCCCTTGAAGGTAAGGGTAAAATATCTTGAAAAGTTGTTGTACACAGGACTGGAAATTTCAAAGATTTTCACAGAATTCCAATGATTTTCAAATAAGTTCCGATCTAAAGAATTTCAGAGCTTTGCAAGAAAGTTAGTGATTTCCCAGAAATTCCAATGATTTCTAAGGGAATTTCAAACAAGTGTACACAAATTTTTTTAGATATTTACCCTTGTAACTTGACGCATTTTTTATATTACAGGTATTTCACCTTGTAGCTTTTGAAGCATCATACAAGTTGAAGATTCCTAAAATGATAAACGACATAGTCGTACCAAAATATAACGTGGCTACGTTAGATTGTAGCGCATCGGTTATCGAAGGAGTAAGGTGAGCAAATTCTTGCCCTTTTCAATTAATAGTTCTGAATTTGTTTTTTATTTTTTACAGTCGATCTCGTAATGCACTTTTAAATGGCGACACTAAACACTACGACTGGGACTCTGGTTATACTTGTCATCAGTTAGGTTCGGGAGCAATTTTGGTCCAATTGGGTGAGTAAATTTTAATAAATATAAAAATTCAACTTAAGCAAAGTTGTTATTATTAGGTCAACCGTATTTAATTTCGAGTATGAGATTGTTGTTGTGGGATTGCGACGACCGTAGTTACAGTTATTACATAGAGACGTCTGTTAATATTTGGGATTGGGATATGATTGTGGATAAAACACGCGAATCGTGTAAGTCGTGGCAGGTTATAAGATTCCCATTGAGGCCTGTCGTTTTTATTAAGATTGTTGGCACTCACAATACTGCAAACGAGGTTAGAACATTTTTCAAATTTGTGAACATGTTAAAATTTGTTTTATATTAGGTATTTCATTGTGTACACTTTGAATGTCCTTCTTGTGACAAAGAGGATTTAAGCAATTGGAGCAGCAGTTTGTCTAAACGTTCGCTAAACAATTTAAGCGAGCACGGCACGCCTAACGTTGCCGTTCAACCGACAGAAACTGCAACCGAAGCTAACGAACTTATAATACACTCAAACGAAAGGCCAGATTAAGAGATCACTTGGTTTGACATGTTCTGCAAAATAATTATTATATTTTATGTTTGTCATGAAATTGTAGGCAAAATATTAAAAGGTTGTACTTACGGAAGAAAGTTGAGTTGATTGTATTTATTTGATGTTATTGTTGTTTAATATGAAACATATTTTGTTGTTCATGATTATTAATGATGTTTTTTGAAAATTTAATCTTTGTGGTTTTATGGTTGTTAGGTTTGTAACGACAAATTTGTGATTGCTACACTAGAAAATTGATTTGTATGTGTGCATTGATAAAGTACAAACAATTTAAGTAGTTTTAAGTTATCGGTAATTGTGTCACTATATGCTTGATTCGTTTTATTGCAATTTTAAGTTTTCTATCCAGTTGTATGTCCTTTTAAAATTTAAAATGCGCCGTAAAGAAGGCTGTGTGATTATTACTGTTTGTGATTAATATAATCGTAAATAACATGTTGGTAGTGTTGAGTACCTACCATTTATCTTTAATGTATCACTTCAGTTACTATTAAGTTCGTTTTTCTTTTTTTTAGTTAACAGTGTGAAGAAATAATAAATTCACATTTACTGTAATGTTTGTTACCAAAATATACCACGTGTTTACAAATAAAAGTTAATTACAGAAAATAAGTGTTTAGAAAATGTTCTCATGAAAAATAAAATTAATGTAACTTTTCAGATTGTGTGCAACTCTACAAAACTTGTAATCTCTTATTTATCAACAGGCTGTTTGTGATTTGACTCTTCATTAGCAACCAACAAAAATTGGTAAATACGGCTGTTAATTTTTTAAATTTTAATTTAGTATTAATTTCACTGCTTAATAATTTATACCAGGATATGCTTCAGAATAGTAATTTTTATTTTTTTTTCTTCTTTACAAGTTCATTTTAGAAAAATTTTGGCGCCAAGCAGAATTTTCCGTCCTAGACAGATGCCTACTATGTCTATTGGGAAATCCGGTCATGCTTACAGGACGCATTACAATTGGTTGAAGTATGACTTTAGTGCCACTCGGGTTCGTCGCCGGTAGTAAAAAGTAAAAGTAAACTTAATTAAATTTGAAAATCAACTTATTGGGGTTTGTCTGTAATTGTTATTTTGTAGAGGTATTTTAGCGTAGATGCAGCTAAAAGTACTTAAGTTCTACTTGTCACAGGTACTAAAATACTTTAGCGCCGCCGGCACTAAAGTAAAACTATTGTTTTCAGAAAATGTAAGAAAAAAATTTGTATATTTATATTACTCTCACAAGGGCGTCTGGTGTTATTAACCCAGGGCGCTTAAATGTCCTAGAACAGCCCTGCATATTTCAGAGCTCAAAGATTTCTGTGCATGTTTCGTGATTAGTTTTATTAAAATAGGAACTTCAATAAAAGTAATCACGAAACATGTACATAAACTTGCGATTCTTGAACAAAAGAAAAACTTTTATCGACACTTGATAGGACAATAGGAGTAACCGTCAAAATTTTGAAAATTGAGTTATTAATTTTTAGAATTTCCGGCGTTAAAGGAGTACTTTAGTAGTACGTAAAAGTAATGTTAGGTAAATGTAATAATTATTTTTTAAATTTCTAGATAAAGTCCCTAACTTGTTGTCTTAGGACCAAATCTATTTTTGTTGGTTGTTTGTAATTATCGTGCTTCTTTTGCTTCGTTCCGGTCGTCCATCAATTCTATAAACTCGCGACCTATTTATAGTCCAATATTTAGTCTTTATATTATTAAGTTGTTAAATACGAAGTCAGATCCAGCCTATGTTCATTGGGGGGGGAGGTTATTTTTCAAATTTTAAGCAATTTAGTTTTTTTAACAGTTTTTTCTTAGTTCTTGAAGGGGAGTTTTTCCCACTTTTATCCGCTCTTGGTCAAACTGTTGCCCAACAGAACTGCTCCTGCATTGCGCCTGAATTTCCTTTTAAGAGGTTTTTTAAAGATATCTCTGGATTTCCTCTTGGATTGTCTTGCAATTTTCTTTTGAAACAATTTATTGTTCCTAATTTTCTAAGATGTTTTTAGATTTTCTTTTGAAGAAGATAAAAAGCAAAATTCTTCTCGTCTAATAGTATTCGTAAGTTTTCTCCAAGATCTTGAAATTATCGCGGATTTTCTAAGATTTCCTATTACAAGATTTTCTCCTGGATTGCCTTAAGTTTTCTTTTCAAAATAGTTAAAAAAAGTTCTTTTAGATTTCTTGAAATATTTCAAGATTTTTTTGGATTTTCTATTTCTTAAGGTTTTCTTGGATACCCTGGTGGAAATATTTCTCTGAAAAAGTAAAATAAAGTCTGCAGAAGTCTTACAAACTCTAAGAAGCTCTGCAAAAGTCTAATTCAGAGTTTTCAGAGAAATATTTCCACCAGGGTATCTTAAGATTTCTCTTCGTTTGTATATTAGATTTCTCCAAGGATTCCTCTCTCAGTTGAATTTAATTGTTGAGTTTTCATTTTTTAAGGTTTTATGGATTAGTTTGTGAAAAAATTATTTCAGCAGCCCAAATTGGAAAAAAAAGTAAAACCTTACGTAAGAAACACTTAGAACTTCTTCGTCGTAAGGTTTACCAATACCCCTTTGTCACTAAAAACCTTACGTAATTAATAGACGGTTCCTAACAGGTAACCTAAAAGCTGTATAAGATTTGAAGCGGGAAGTCTTCGAAGTGAGTAGATCTCGGAGGCCATATACTTGATAAAAACATCTGCGAAGCGCAATCGAATTCAAAACTTACGGATTTAGAAAGATAGGGGATTTCTAAGCCCACGCATTTGGTAAAAACATCCCCGAAAATCATGGGAGTGGAATCTCGTTAATCTCTTCATGCGCATTAATGGTAGACAGATAACTGATAAGATTTAAAGTGGGATTCGATTGGCTCTTAATCATGTTGCCAACCTCTATTATGCAAATTCTCAATACATATCAGGATAAAAAATGTACAAATTTGAAAATACGCCTTGGTTCTTCATCGTAATTCGTAATATATTCAATTAACCCCTCCTCTCCCCTATGAACTTTGGTTGGATCCGCTCGACTATTAGAGCTTATTAAAAATTAATGTTTTAGAGTGTTATATGTTTTAATATTATCACATATTAAAAAACGTTTAGTTTCATAAGTACATACAGTGGCCCTGGCCCCGGAAAGTTTAGATATTTTTTGTTACAAATTTCATTGTCTTCAATTTTGTTTATATGCATTTTTTTGATTTTGTCCCACCGTTTCTAACTGACAGCGACTTAAACAAGACTCGGTAAAATACAAAAAATATTGTCTCTACAGAGCCGGAACTAGGGTATGATGCGCCAGGGGCGACTTCGAAACTTGGGCCTCTACTGCGGGTTTGAGGGGTACTCCTCAGCATATAGCGCCGCAGGCGAAATTTTTTGAAATTTTCAAGGTCAAGCGCTCTATTGTAAAGTTAAAAAATGGCAATACAAAAATATTTTTTCAAGAAAATAGGTTTAATGAAGCAAATTAAAAAAAAATTTTTTTAAAGGACTAAGCACGCAGCAGCAGGTAGTTGATCTACGCGTGGTAAAGACCGCAGGTATTCTGCTAACCTTTTATTATATTTTATATTCTAGGATTTTATCTCACGTTTATTTCAGAGGGAGTTTGCAACCCCAAAACATCTCTCAGATACGGCCCTGCCCACCAGGACCGTAAATCGCGGGGGGTATTTATTTAAATTTAATTTTATTTGGCGCTTATATCTCGGAAACGCTGCAACGAATTAAAAAAATGAATAGACATTTTTTCTTGCAAATTTTATTCTGTACATTTTTCTATTTTGTTGCACCGTTTCCGAGATATAGATGACAATATATTTTGCATTTTACCGAGTCTTGTTTAAGTCGCTGTCAGTCAGAACAGGGCCGGATAAACCATACCATGGATGCAATGGAGCTGCCGCACCCAGCGCCACAGTTTAAAAGGCGCCAAAATTGAACGTTTCTTAATTGTGAATAAATGTGCATTGGGCTTCCGAGGTACTGCATTTTTTTTATTATAATATGCTATATGATATTGTTAGTATTAAAGGCGCCGTTTACCTAATCTGCACCCGGCGCTGAAATAGCTTGAACCGGCCCTGAGTCAGAAACAGTTTGACAAAATCTAAAAATGTATGTAAACAAAATTGAAGGCAATGAAATTTGCAACAAAAAATGTCTAAAAAGATTTGATGTAAAATCGATTTTGATATGACAAAAAACGGTTTCAAAATGTACAATTAACATTGGTAACATAATATGCTCCAGTTTAAATGTTCTATTGAAAAAATTCTGTTAACATACTATGTATTAGCCAGTTCTCGATTGGAAAGTCCGAGCACCAGCCGATACGATGATACTTTTCGATTACATTTAATAAAATTTTAAATAAATTCTGAACGGTTAGTGCGGCTTTTAGGCCGCACAACTTGGGTAATCAAATTCAATACCATTCATACACTAAAATTTATATTTTCGTAAAACTGGCTAAAATTGAATTTGGGGGGGTTTAAAATATTTACCAATCCGGTCCTGCATAATATTCTGTTTTAGGAGATCGGATATCCCGGGTTTGCGTATACTGAAAAAGTTCCTCGATTTTCAATAGTAATTGTAATTTTTTTTATATTGTTTACATAACAATAATTAAAGTGTTTTGCCACAACTCGATAAAGTTTCACCTCCTAGATGGCAATAACGACGCAAATTTTAATAATTTTTAATTATTCGTAATTATTAAAGATTTATTTATAAATGCCATTATAATTCGTGACGTCAACTTGTATCGTTTGACCTACAGAAATGACAACATAACTTTTAAAGGTTCTAAACGAGTTCCAATTTATCGAGTTTTTAATTCGATATAATAAAAATTCGGTGTTGGAAGCAGGCATGTGGACGATAATTTTTTTATGCGGACAAGCAGGGCCGATATAATAATATTTGAGCGAACAAAATTAGGAGTAGGTACACTAAACTTCATTCATACATGACCGTTTGCGCTGACATACAGTACTCGCCGCACACACCGACCGACAAGGACGGACGGGAGATTCCGAGAGCGAGAAAGAAGTATAACCTGTTATGTAAAACAGAGACAGGTGTCGCACGGAAGGGAGACACAACATGGGAGATTCCTATACAACTACCCACGCACTAAAAGGAGAAACCTAATAAGAGGAAATTCCTCGACAATAAAAAGAGAAGGAGATGCAATTTGGGCGATTCCAAGATATGCAAGTTATTACGATCAAGTTTCTGTGAATAAAAACTAAACAAGTTGTTTGTGTTTAATGTATCGTCGGTATCTATATTTAAATAATGATAGCATAGTCGTCGTAGTTTGAATATCTGCTCATTGGCGATAATTCAATTTCTCATTTCACGAACGAAAATCAGTCAGTAACTATCGCACGAGCGTGTGGTGTTGATTTACTAATTATCAGCCGCTCGCTCCACGTTTGCCTTGCGTTGTTGATAACAAATACACCTAGTACGTCATCATGCCGTATTGTTATTTTTGTGTCGCTAACAACACGAGTTGCATTTTGGCGGTTTGCGCCGAATTATTTTATTATTAGCCCTACGCGAGCGCCATATGGGTATGTAAACATCGTAAAAAGGTTTCGTCAAATCCCCGATATGTTCAATAACGTAAGCCAAGTTGATTAGACTTTGAACTCGGTAATTCGGTACAGAAAAACATGAGATGTAAAATCGACAGAAAGAGAAAGCATGACGCATAAAATTCTAAGGTGAATCCAACAACAGACAAGGATAGTCGACGAACAGGTTTGAAAGTTTTCGTGGAACAAGGTGGAATAATAAATAACTATACTGCCGAGTGAGAACGAACTACGCACCTCCATTGTATTAGACAAGGAACACCGCACGGTATTGCAAGAAGCTGTAAGCAAAGTACACTTTAGTCACTGTGTTTGTTGGACTGGGACAGAAGAAGTAAACATGGCGCCGCGCGAGCCAGCATATCATATTTAGTGTGTATATTGCATACACGCAGTATCCCCGACATTTTACTCAAAATCTTCTAGACAAGTGTAATATCGACACGCAATTTTCGGGTCGGTGATTTTCGTCAATACAATTTTTAAAATTAAGTGCCAAGTGTGTAAATTGCATAAATGTTATCAGTTCTAGCTAATTATTGCAATTTCATTTTATTGTTGCGACCTCTTATCGCTCCTACAGTTTCTTCGTGTAAATATTAATTCATTTTTTTTAACCTAAACAATTAAGTGCCAATTTGTAAGATGTAAACATTGGGAGTTATCGCTGGAGGCTATTTATGCTCGTACCAACTGCTGGTAAGTTGACATTATTTTATTTACATTTGCTTCGATGACAGTTCAAGTGATAATATTCGTTTCGTATTTTCGTAATTTAAATTCCTACCGAGCAATTTTTTGCACGGTATTGTACTGTGGCGCCGTGTTGACTATCACTGTGGCGTCATAGGCTGTCTGTCTCGCAGTCGCCGTACGTTGCCCCACACCCCGCGCAGATTCTTTGCTACACATGTCCACAAACGATAGTGACGTTCCATCTTTTTAATACCACTGATATTTTCATTGGCAGGAAACGCGTGCTATGGCATTCCATAATATGGATGGACACAATCCTTTTGCCTTCTCACACCATGAATGAAACCTTCCGTCTTTCGTCGAACGAGTATTTAGTTTCAGGGAAATTTTTATTACTACGCTAATGTTTGGCATTCCATTCTAAAATTGAATTTTCTTCCACTCGTATTTTTACCATTTGTTGTTTTGCCAATCGCCTGATATTGTTGTTACTCATCTGCATCATTACAAGGTTATCCGGCCAGCGAGACGTATGGGCCACATACTACGTCGATCCGATTACAATTAACGATAATCATTATTTGCTCACAATCCAACCGACGTTGGGATTGGATACTAAATTGGGAAACAAATCCGTGATTCAGCACTCCTCCATCATAAAATTCTGCCCACATCCACGCACCTTATTAACGGAAACCTGTACGTAATGTCCTAGCCATTCCAGCATAATTAGCAAAACCCGTTTTTCCTGCACATTCATAATCGACTACTACTACCAGTTTTGCCACCAACTTGACACACTGCATGGTGTTTTTCTACATTCAATTAGAAATACTTACCGCCCAAACTTGCGAGCAGGCATTTCAAGATATAAAGTGCCAATAATAGATTCTCGATCTGGTATCTGGCAAATTGCAGGAAAATTACACCCCTGTTTTTTAAACTTTTCGATGAATGAGTTATTGCCAACACGATTGTATTACTAATATAAATGAGATCGTGGATTTATAATTTAACAACACGTCGGACGTGAGACCAGCTCGGAGTTTAATTTTTAAGCCAAATTTAAAAACGAGTAGGCGTGCATTTATTTTTTGCATGGGCTAAATTTAGAGCATTTTTTGTAAACGTTTAGTCACTCTGTTATTGCAAAGAACGGAACACTAAAATTGGCCAATTATTTTTACCCCATGGAATCTTCTTAGGAACACCTACGAAATAAGGAAAACCTACGAAATAGGGATACGAGGAGGGAGTTGGCTTAAGAAAGCTTTTTTGGCAGGTTGTCGGAGACTGAAATGTTAGGAATTCGACAGCGTAAGCATTTTCCATGAGTAATTGGAATGCAAAGAGACGATGGCTTATTGTTTTCAAAACTTGCTCGAGCAAATATGGTCCTTGCAATCAAAAAAAGTTGCACTCGAGAACTGAGACTCCCAGACCCAGGCCACCCAAAGACATATTTTATTCTTTCTATGATAAAAGATGGAAGAAATTCGCCCGGTACTTACTATTGAATTTTCCAATAAAAGTTTGCTGTACGAGGGAAAAGGAGAAAATATTCTGCAGAAACACTATTACGTTTGTCTTTTCAACAGTCACATTTTGCAGCCTTGAATAAAAAATCATGTAATTTGTAGTTTCTCCCGATTTGCATCGAATAATGTTGAATTATTAGATTTCAAAATTTCAAGATTGGCTCTTCACCAAATTGGTGTCGAGATGTCACGTCAGGCTAGTTCATTCTCGTCCGTAAAAAACCAATTTAGATAAACCGTTTTTGTAAGTTTGTAATTAAGGAAGAATCGGAGTCATTGTAAAAATATCGGGCCTACCCTGCAGTCTAGAGTTGTGCGGAAAATTAAGAAGATCTAAAAAAAAGGTGAATGGTTTGATCGAAATCAATTAAAAACTCGCGAAGTTCAATGAGAGTGGCTTAGAAAAAATGAATTTTTTATAAAAAAAAATACAGAAAGAAAAAAAGATAATCAGCAGGAACGGGAAAAAATTTGGTGACGTCTTCATTGTAAAATGTAGGACAAATTTTATAGAATTTTAAACGCAAGGGAAGGAATATGAGTTGAGGGGTAGGTAATTATTATAAGGGTGCCTTGGAATATATTTGTAACCACATAAATTTTAATGAATTTTTTGCTATTTGCGGGTGTAAAGTGGCTCTTTTTTGCCCTAGGGCAATAAAAAAGTTACTGCTGGGCCGGCCGGAGGGTAATTGTTGCCCTCGGCTAACGCCTCGATCAAACAATCCTTTACCCTCAAGCCAAAAAAGGTCACTTTATTCTCTTGGTGCATAATGTACTATTATATTTGCAAAAAATTGTGAATATTTTCATTTCGTTTGGAGGTAGACCAGCGTCGATAATTTCAAAACGATCCTTGACAACGGCAGAGATTAGTTCCATTTTAAAAAGAAATTTAAATAATATTGTTATTTAATATAGCACAGCGTTGTCGAACCTTCAAAATGGTAGATAATGGGGTCGTTTATGCGTTCTTCAAAAAGCTGCATTAGCGCGAGGACTACTAGAATCGGATCAAAAATTGGATATCTGTCTGGGAGACGCTGACATCTATCATCATCAGCTGTCAGCTTGCTCATCATAGAAATTTGTGAAAAAAATATAATGGTCGACATTGCTTTCGATTACAGGCAAAGTGACTTGAATCAAGGACATGGGCACCTCTAATCTTTACTAGAGCTTTACTTTTGTTTACTTTTTCAGTATTTTCGTTGCGTCTCGGGGAATTTCTTAAGTATTTCAATTTTTGTCAATTTGTCACGTCAACAGCTAAAATGCCGCCCTTTAGATTTGCCGCCCCCTAGAGCGGGCCTTGTCAAGAAAATGTGCTGACCAAGCTCAATAATGAGCAGATTAAGTCTTTATTTATATCAAAAATAATTACAAATCTTTTACTAACCGACTAATTGGTCGGTTCTAAATTTTGGATTTCAAAAAAAAATAATTTTACAAAATATGCCTGTAAAACAGGTCTTCCTTTTTTCTGTTTCTGACTATGTTGGGTGAGGACCTTTCACCCTCTCGTGACTTTTCCGCGATTTTGTTTCGCAAATTTCCTCGAGTCGGTCCTGGCTAACATTTCGATCTATGTCTTACGATTTTCGATTCTCCATTTTCGCTGGTTTCCTCCTTTGTACGCATTGCTCTTCGGTCTGTACTCCTCTTTTTCTTTTCATCAAGTTTCGCGTTCTTGACTACTCAAATTCTGGGACTGCTTGCTGATTGCCTGGGTGGAAAGGCTTCTTTTTGAAAAAGTGCCTTTCCCTTTTTGGTCCCCTTGTATTTCGGTTTTCCACTGATGGGTCCGTTTATACGGAGTTTCTATGAAGTTTCGAATTTTTTGGTAGTTTGTCTGGGTGGAAAGACAATTTTGAAGATCCCATTGGTTCTTCCGCTGGCAAGGTCTTCAATAATGTGCAGCTGAAAGTTTTCGGGAAATCGTTGCTGCAGTTAACATTGACAATTGATTGATACACTCATGAGCGAGGTGATAGGTTCCGATAAACCATTTTGAGAAAATCCATTTGGAAGACGATTTTCGACAAATCCTGCCAGTTGTCTCAAATGCTGGAATACGAACCGACAACATGGAGGGCTGTATCAAAACGACCAGATTGTGTAGATACTTGGCTCAGTCTCGTTACAAACATAAGCGGCGAAGGTTGTACGATTGAAATCAGGGCCGCGTTAAAGCATGTGGCAAAATAATGGGAGTTCCAGCTCGAACGCTGCCATTTCCAGAATTTTTGATATGAGCAGCAAGGTCTTGATACAGCTCATACTGTCCCATCAAAGCAGACACCAAAGCTCTGTTGGGTTGCCTTTTTATCAACTTATCAATCGAGTTGGACATCAATCGAGTTCCACTGTGTTTACTCATCCAGGTCAGGAATTGCCAATTTTATTAATTTGTACTATTATTACAATATAACGGGTTTTTTCGGTATATTTTCTGCTTTGCCAAATTAGCCTAAATCCTGTCAACAGTACGCGTTTTCCACGGTTTCTCATAATGAATGTTTTAAAAATTTGTCGACCAGTGGCGTATTCAGGGGGGGGGCCCTCCGAAATTTTCTTTGTATTGTAATTTTCTAACTTTCTATTAAGCGTTTGACCTTAAAAATTTTTGTCTGCGACGCTATTACAAGACTCACTTTGCTCGTGCCCCCCTCCCCGAACTAAATTCCTAGCTACGCCACTGTTGCCGACAATCGGTTCTTAAGAAAGGTTCTTAAGTCTTTAAAGACGCGTCTCCATTTAAGCGGTTTTTGCCGGCGGGTGCTCCTCCCCACTAAAGCCGCCTGCGAAAACCGCCTAAGTGGAGACGCGTCTTAACGCTTTCTAAAAGCTTTTTATCACAACTTCTGCACCATTCACTGCCTCGGCTTGATGAAGAACCTGACGCCCAGGGTCTTCGACATTTGTAGATTTGGGTCATCAGAAAATTTCTGCTTTAAAGCAAATAATTCATTTAAATTTTAAGTTTTCATTGTTTGATAATAATAACACTTCAAATGATACGATAAGTTTTTGATTTGTGAGGTTAATGGTCATTTTGACAAGGAAAATTTCACCAATTGTTATTCATCCGAGTATAATTTGATCTGTAATTCTGCATATTGTGAAGACATTTTCAGCTGGTTTTTGATAGGCCACTTGTTGCCGTATCCAAAATATGTTAGTATTTCATAATTCATATGCATTTTACTGCATTTAATAATAAAATTTTTGTGCTGACACGAATATCTTCCGTGCAAATACCATTATTCGAATTCGAAATTAACTGAGCGGATTTTTTGACTGGAAATGTAAATTAATTTGACAAATATGAAATCGTTTACCTCTGGCATTTGATTTTATTTGCGATTGTTTAGGGATTCACGATGAATTTTTTATTCAAACGTTGAACCTTCGAATTATGTTCATTTGCTAATGCAAATGGAAGAAAATCGCGGTCAATTTTAAATATTTCGATCAATATGCAGCGATTTAGAGCGTAAATTGTTTATTATTGTATGCAAATTATAGTTGAACGTTAAAATCACATTATTTTTTTAATTGTCACCGTTGTAAGTTACCCTTGTAATTCATTCAAATAATTACAATGAAGTGTACGACGGCTTCCAAAGGTTAATTTCAGAGTACAAATTTCATTTTTGTAAGTAATGCGAAAAATACGAAAATGCTTAAAATGGCGATGCCATTTCTTGAGGGGTCCCCCGGGAATAAATTACTATTGAATGATTTAAATTAAATTGCGTCTGTGATTTTTGCGGAAAATTAATTGTTAGGGTGGATTCCAGGAATAGCATCAATGCAGGGGAGGCACAAAGACATTTCTAAAGGGCAATTTTGTTATCTGCAATAAGGTTTTCAATACTACCTAAAATCGGTACAACGATCTTTGTTATTAGTTGGCTTGTTTTGTGACATTCACCTCAAGATATTATTTTACCTTGGTTGTAAGTACTAAATTATATTAATTGTTCCAGTATCTTATAGCGAGATTTCGTGAAAATGAATCAGCGTTGTTGGCTTTATGCTGAGTAGGCATTGTTTGGCTTCTCCACGGAGTCCAATTTTCTTTCGTTAACCTAATTTCTCAACTAAGGAAACCATAGAGAATGATAAATACTTCATTGTGTTTTTATTATGCCCACTCTTCCTTATCTACTGTAATTTTATATAACCTAATTGAATTTTTTCGAAACGAAATTGTAATTTTTCAAAAATTTGCGAATAAAATATTCGTCAGAATATTTTTATTTTGTCACTGTTTGGCAATATTATTGTTTTCATTTGTGTATTGATCATTCAACCATGACTCGAAATAAAAATAAAAACATTGTTTAAATTGAAAGAATACTCGGATGCTGTTCGAGTTGGGGAGCTGCAAACAAGCAGGACATGTGAAAAGCGAAATTTGCAACTAATTTGGTAATTTTTTGTTTATGACATTCGATGACGCATTGTGTTGACAAAATATTCTCGTGGTCAATGATTCACCTATTGAATTTTTGTAAAAAAAATTATTTATTGTTGATTATTGAGGGAACGAATGAAGACTTTTAATTTAATCCGTTGTTTTGCAAAATAATAGCCAAAATCGTTTTCTCGTCTTGCTGTTGACAATTCTATTTTTGTGTGCAAGAACAGGAAATTGTATAGTATGCCTCGCAGTAGGAAACGAATTTTTGAAGGAAGTATTTGATAACAGATTTCATTATGACATAATTTTCTAATTTTTCTTTAATTCAATATTATGAGACCTAGTTGTTTGCTCGTGTTTACTACTTTTCTATAAATAAACATCGGCGAGTTTTCGATATGCAGTCAGCATAATTACGAAGAAACGTGGGTTTCTCAGAAAAGTACAGGTAGAACTGGTTAATTTTTCTCAGAATTTTATAACTTCTTCTCGAAGCATACACACGTATTCGGGCAGCAACGCACAAAACTTTTCGATTTTACCTGAGAAGGGAATACACCTGTCGATGGCTATTTACATCACCGTTTCTGGCAACTGTTTGGATTTAAGGGATTCTCTTACCTGATACCTAAAACATGCAATTATTATCGTTTGTATTCTTTTTCTTCTAAAATTTCTAACCCTGGCAGATTTGGGCATCCTTTCGTCGTTGTCGCCGTCTCAAGATCATCACGAAAAACAATGCTTCCTGTTGCTGGACCATGGTTACTGTTTTTTCCAGAAGACGAATTTATTAATTTAGGTAATTCGATTAGCAGAAAAAAAGTTCTATCAAAATATTGTGTAATAGGCTACACCGCAGGTTAAGGTCGGATCTAATTATACTACATGAGTTTCTCCCATAGAGAGGATGATGCATAATATTATTTTATATGATGTGATTGTGATTAATTCATTCATTTATAAGCTTATTTGTCTGATGGATATACTAAACCGGTCAACCAGTGCCGTAATAAGTATGGCGGCGCACGGTGATGGTGCCACAGATCTAACCCAAAAATTATTGTTGACATGATTACAATAATAAGGACACGACCGTCTCGCTTTTATTATTATTTTTTACCCAGAAACATTTAATTCGTTCAACTAAACGGATTGGGGACGTCATATTTTTATTAGTTTTCTAGACATAATGTAATGATCGGCTAAAAAGTAGGAAACAATGCTTAATCATTTTTTAATGACCGGTGGAAAATTGCCCCTTTGTTACATAATAACACATTGGGTTTTTTATTTTCAAGAACCGGAAACGTACATTTACTGGTTAAACATTATCGCTAAACTATTTAAAATTATCAATAAATTAATAAGGGTCTAATTGTTGTTTTCTGGCTATTTGGAGTAAATCCAATTTGCACAATTATTAATAAATACACTTGTTAACCTTATCGTTTTCGATATAGGTTTATCTTACCAAGTATGTAAGAACTGTCTCAAAATTACAAGTTGTATAAAAGTATTCATTCATAGAAGATAGAGAGTAGATAACATTTTAATTGGGTGCAAATATTTTTTTCGCTGAATAAAAAATTAAAAAGTCGATGGACTTACGGTGCACTTACGTTAAGTATCTGCCAATTTACTGAGAGTCATGACGTAAACTATATTTTTTTAAAATAATTATACAAATTTCAAAAACGAGAAGATGTGTCTGTCAATAATGACGGCCCGTCTATAGGAGATGCGCCCGTCAATTCTATTATGATGATCGCTGGCTATCTCTCAATAGCGTTCACACGAAATCGGATATAATTAGAAATGTTCACGTGCCATTATCCTAGCAAATTTGCTACAACTTTTCGGTTCTTAATTAATAGCGTTCGCATGAAATTTAATACTTAATTAAAGTGCTTACGCGTCACTTAGCAAAATTGCTGCATTTTACGGCGGACTCGTCTTCTTGTAGATATCCAGTTTAAAAAAATTTGAATTTCAAAATCTGTCGTTTGTATTGCAAGAGTTTGCGAGAAGCAATCAAATGAACGCATAATATAAACTTGAGTTTGATTGGTTCTTAGAAGCTCTTACAATTTTTTTTCTGTACGATATGAATAATAAAGTAATGCACATAATATAATTTAATACATACAAGCGAATAATAATAAGGGGAGTAAAGAAGTCATCGTAGAAGGGTGAATATACCCTCGCCCCTGGGCTGCTACACCTCGTTCGGTCAAGTTCCAAGCAATACTTACACAGTAGAAACGTTTTTGTTTGAATCAAATAATAGTACATTACGTGTCGGGGTAAAAAATGCTTTATTACTGCTGAGCGCTAAGATAAGCGCAAAGCTGTAATGAAGACCGACACATAATGAAATCCGGACGCTCCTATATGCTACCAATGCAAATTACCGGTTTTGAAGCCGTTTTTGGCATATAAAAATCTATTTTACAGCAAATTTTTTTAAACATTTTTTGTTGCAAATTTCATTGCCTTCAAATTTGTTTATATACAATTTTTTATTTTGTCGCCGTGTTTCTAACTGACGGCGGCTTAAACAAGACTCGGTAAAATATTAAAAATATTGTCAGCTGTATCTCGGAAACGGTGCGACTAAATAAAAAAAATTAATAGACATTTTTTCTTGTAAATTTTATTCTCTACATTTTTGTTCCTATACATTTTTCTATTTGGTCGCACCGTTTCCGAGATTTAGATGACAATATTTTTCGTAGGTTACCGAGTCTTGTTTAAGCCGCTGTCAGTCAGAAACGGCGCGAAAAAATATAAAAATATATATAAACAAAATTGAAGGCAATGAAATTTGCAACAAAAAACGTCTAATATGTTTTGCTGTAAAATGGATTTTATATGCCAAAAAAACGGCTTCAAAACCGGCAATTTGCATTGTTAACATAGAAGCGTCCGGATTTCATTATGAGTCACTGTTGCCCATACTAATAGTCATGGATTAATCCGAGGTTCAAGATAATCCTAGGATTTACCAATGAGATTACTGGAATTTAGACTGTATCGTAGCAACAGCTGCTATTTCGAGAATTAAGCTTGAATCTCGGATTAATCCGTGACTATTAGTACGGGCAAGTATGTATATTATTTATTAAAAAAATTTTTTTATATTAACCCATTAGTGCATGAAGTTATTTTGGGGTTGAACAGTTGAGCTGGGGGGTTGAACCCCCAAAACCCCCCCTCAGATACGGGCCTGTCTTACGGTACATCCGTTATAACGGATACTATGCAAAATGACATTATACCGTATGGTATCGTGAAAAACAAACTTTTGGGTGAAATCCAACTTTGCATTTTATGCAGATAAATTCATCCGTTAAAACGGATACTATGCACTAATGGGTTAAATACGTAGCTCAGGTTGGGAAGTGATCACTTCCCGCCCTGCAGTTGGGAAATAAAATAAAATAGCTTTCTGATTGGTTGGTAGGTGAAAGTAAATAATATACTGCTTCCCAGCTTATTAAAATTCGAATGTGGAACTGATTGTGAATTAATCATTTTGTTGGAATAATTATTTTATTATTATAATTTATTAATATTCACAAAATCTTTTCCTTAAAATGTTACTTCTCGCACTTCATGGAGTCAAAGTGACTATTTTGCTTTGAGGGTGTAAAGTGGGCTCATTTAAAAAAAAGACAATTTTTAAACAAAGATAAATAAGGAAAACTTAAAATTAAAAAAAAAGAGTTCAGACTCATTTTTCAAAATAAATTCCCTGACTAAAATTGAAGATTTTCTCTGACTTTTCGAACCTCGACCATAAAATTCACAAATTTTAATTTTAATAATTTAAGAAATCATGAAACGTAATTTTGATAATTTATATCCCTTTTCAGACTTTCCAAGTTTCTTCTGACCCAAAATCTTAATTTTCCTGACTTCCGCTTAAAAAAAAATGTCCTGACTTTTCCAGGTATTCCAAACCAGTGGGGACCCTGGGTTTACAGTGTAATTAGGTAAAATTAAAAAAAAATCAGTATTTCTTATTTCTTTAATAAATAAATTTTCAGTCCCGAAGAAGCTCACGATGATGTTGAGCAAAACGTAGACAATACACGGTGGTTTTATTGAGCAAAAGTTTGAATTCCCAAAAAGTATACAGGGTGTTTCAAAACTCAGCGTCATTCTTTCGAGGGCTGATATGCCAGCTCATGACCGACCAGAATATCAAAATATGATCTTAGTAAAAAATCGTTAGTTTTCAAGAGATACTGTTGAGTTTTGAGACACCCTGTATAATTGAATTATAATATAAATTTATTTTAAATTGGATTACGTTAATTTAAGCCGAATTTAATGTAAAACTAGATTCCTGCTATTCTAGACCCAGGATTTTCGAGTTCAGGCGGTTTCAAGGATGTCTTAATAAAATAGCGCGGACTTATCAAGGTCCTGTCTTTCTAAATCCATAATTTTGGGGATGTTTTTCAAAAATGCTCCAGAGATATCGTCTTTCTAGATCAGGAAAGTTTTTGCCAAAAGATTTATTGCATAAGATGAAAAGATCAATTCGCTTCAATTTTTGTTATTTTTCTTAAATCTATGTTAAATGTTTTTACTGAAAATAACAAAAAACAACAGTTTTGACGGTCACGTACAAATTTCCAAATTATACAAAAAAACACTTGCATAACAAAAACACACGCCGTGGGCGGGGCTAATCTTATGGAAACAGCCAATCGAATAATCGCATAGGTTTTTTGGCCTTTTTTACCCGAAATTTTGAATGATTCATAAAATGTAATGTTTATGTTTTTTGTACTTGACGTCTACCATAATTTCATTAGACAATTTTTAAATTTCTCGGTCCGGTTTGCTTGCCATTCACCAATGTTTTATCGTTTGACCCCAAAAATTCGACTAATTCATCATAAACGGCGGATTACTCGGACAAAGGTAGAAATTTATATTTTATTCTAGCTTTAGGGTAAACTTGATCTCGATAAAGCTGGGTTTATCCGATTACCAGCTTGATCAACAACAATTTTATCAAGATTTCAGTGGAGTATAATTTTTTTTAAATTTTGGAAGTATTTTCGTTATAGTAAATATAACTGGTATCAGTGAGGTTTAAAAAAAATAGATTACCCAAAATTATATAATTTCCTATTATAAGGGTTCCCCTAAAGTAAATAAGGATGAATTGATAAAAAATCATACTTTAGACCAGATAAGCCTTATCTTGGGCATTATCAGAAGTTCAGGGTTCAAATTATCACCGCAGTCATCGTTTCGATTATGATAATCCGAAAATTCTGAAGAAATTTATAGCAAAATTTTGGATTTAAAAAATTCTTGAAGCGTAGTACAATTTCATACCGACATGCTTATGGAAGAAACCCATAAAATCGACCTTGATTCGATAGATAGATTTATGGTTATGCAATAATCATTGTATTTATTTAGAAATTAGCAATGCCTTCTTGGAACGACTTGGAAAATGAATGGATTTGACTTTCTTACAAGTTTTTTTATGAAGTGTTTATTCAATTACGTGTAATTGTAATGTTCTCAAAATTTATTTGCACAGGATATCAAATTATCTTCAATAGTAGATTGCGAATAAGCAAACAAAATCACCTCTTTCCAAGAATAATCAGAAGGGAGGAGCGTCTACGATTATGATTGGTTATTATTAAATTAATGCAATAATACAAAATGTATTTGCCATTGTGAAATAATATGTATGTTGACTATTTATTCACTTAATTATCACCCAAACTCGAGTTTCGTAACTCGAAAATTCATTTTAAATATCACCGAAATATTTTGCATTATTTTTTATCAAAATGAAAAAAAATCGATGCTTCTGTAAAGGTTAACTACCGCATTCTTAATATGCAAAAGGGTAAAGGTGTGATAGAAATTTCCAATTTAATTTTTGCGTGTCTTTTCTCATTAGCCTATTTTTAATTTCCAAGAGAAATACAAATCATACTTATAATTTATAAAGCTTTACGCTTTGTAGAAAGTTGACGTTATTTCCTGGAAATTTTTTATTAAATTTTCATTATCATGTTTTCAAGTTCTCTTTATCTGTTCATATTAATTTAATATTATTACACAAATATTTGAAACGAGAATTTTATCGTTAATTGTTATCTGCGAAACGTGGTTCGATTTATTAAATTTTGTGTTATCAAGTTTGCACGAATATCATACCATCGTCCAAGATATTGGCATTTCGAGTTCGTCCCATTTATTTTTCACTTAATTTAGAAAGGCCAAATTCGGAAATTTTTTTGGTGTTCCCATATTGTGCTGATTGTTTATTTCTCAAATTGATAATTTATTAATTTTTTGTTTTCCGGAAATAATCCAATTGATTGATATTATTTTAAGCATCAAATAAACTTTTGTCAATTCGCCGTTTTACGTCATTTTAACCTTTCAGCTTACATCGTGACTGTACTGTACACGGTCTAGAGTTCAATGTTTGTTGATACATTTTTAATAAGTAAGATAAATATATAAATATTTTTTAATCTTTAAAAAATTATTACTCGATCACTTGATCGTGTGCTTATCTTCATCAAAACATCTGGTCAGTATATTGAGGTCTAATTGGAAGATTCAACTCATTTTGGGTGGCGTTTTGGAAGAACCGTGGAAAGCCCAGGTTTCTATTTTATTCATACGCTTAATTTTGGTAAGGTCACCTCTGCCTGCATGGTCCTTATTGGACCACATTCCCCAACTTAAACTTGTATCCGTTTAGTATTCATAAATAATACAAGATTTGAAATTTTAATGAAATCCAATGTGTGTGTGTGCATAATTTATCCGTTGGGAATTTGCAATTTAAGAATAAGACATCTGAAATTTCATTAAGATTTCATATTTCGTGACTCGACTCCTTCCTAACGTACATCTGATCTTGGCTAGTCAATTTTCACGCTAGTGTGGTTACACTGTAGACTACTTTCCAAACGGTCGACTTGGTCTTGAACTCCATAATATGATTTATATTTAGATTTGCATCTCTTCCGTCGTACTAATGGCAATTGGTTTTTTTAAATTTATGTTTAAGTTTATTTGAAAACGTTATCAAATTGGGTACAAGGAAATTGATAAGGAAAGGATTTCCAGTATTTTGCAAAATTTAAGAAAACTTATATTTCAAGATTTCGTAGAAAAATTTAATTCAAAAATTTCTTGCAAATTATAATTTTTGGAAATTTTGCGTATCGTTCTAATTCGAATAGGTTTATCTAGTAAAACTTGAAAGCAAACATATCACTATCACCAGAGACCATCAATGGGGTGTGCCTCCGCCCAATATTGTAGGCAGTTGGCAAAATCCTCGTTGAACTGGACTTTGTCACGAATCACTGTCACTATGTGAAAGCCAAAAAATAAAAAAATTTGGCTAGAGCCGTTTCTGAGTGTCACAAATTAAACGCACTATTGTATATTTTCACTGACGTTTTTGTCATACTATAGCATCATCAGACGATCAATTTGAATTAGTTTGAAAATAAATTGTTGGCTAAATTAGTGAATTTTTGCACGATCTTGCTTCATTTTTAGACACTGAAAAAGTTTATAATTTTTGCTTTGTTTCATTATCAGCAGATCATTGTTTATTACCACTGTATTTCGAACTCATCGGCACTGGTGAACTACCTTGTGATACTGATAAATAATTTGGAAACTTTCGGAGAAGCCTGGCCAAACATATTGTTAACATATACATAGTTCAATGTGCGGAAAATTATAATAGGCAAACCCAGTGATAAAATAATCTTTTAACTCTTCGTCTGCAAACGTGGGTATTTCGTGTCCGATCGAAAACAACTTTCTGAGAAGCCCCCCCTTCTCAGAAAGTTATTTTTATAACTTATTATTTTTATGTATATTTCAGAAAGTTAGAAAGGGGGGCGCTAACCCTCCCCCCCGGGTGAGCGCTACTGCCTCTATCTAAAAAATATCGATTTTCTGACAACTTGCCCCACTTATTTAAAAAAAAGTATATGAAAAAATTTAATTTTCCAAAATTTTATGTTCGATATGTCAACTAGAATGTTTCAAACATCAGCATGAATTTTTTGAGCGCATTAACATAATAATAACGGCCGGACGCGAATGACCCAGGTTTGCAGACGGAAGGTGCAGAAAAAACGTTTGCAGAGGAATGGTTAAGTATTATTTTTAATTCTAGTAAAACATTTATTTTATTTCATATATTCGGTCTGTGAGACCGCACATTATCACTGAAAAATTAAGCACTCAGGAGGGGCGAGTCATAAGGCAAATTTTTGTTTACTAGATTTTCTTTTACGACCTTTTTAAAAGCTTTCCCCTGATTTCCTCAAGATTTCTGTTTGAAAAAGTTGAGAAAGCAAAAAACAGATCGTCTGTAGTATTCTTAATATATCCTGATTTCTTTGGATTTCCTAAATATCCTAAGATTTCCTTTCACTTGTACAGCAGATTTACCCAGCGATTCCCATCGCAATCGCAAAAACTTTATTTTTTATCCAAGGAAGTGTGAAG
Source organism: Cantharis rufa (assembly GCA_947369205.1). NCBI lineage: Eukaryota > Metazoa > Arthropoda > Insecta > Coleoptera > Cantharidae > Cantharis > Cantharis rufa. Next base: position 94,953,757 of record OX376303.1, read on the forward strand.
CAAACAATATCGATTACCAAAAATAATTGTACTTAAAGATTACGTACTAGCGGCTATTTGGTTTACGTATAATTCAGAAAAAAGGTGTTAGTAATCGAGTGCTGTTTCGTAAGTACAACATGAGTTCATTGTATTTCGGGCATTGGAAGAGCGTGGTTCGGTTCTAGTTTGATGTGTGCTTAAATTATAAATAAATTAAGGACAACTTTTGTGATTTTGTGAACTTTTGTGAGTAAAAATTTGACTCTTTTTTGGGCAAATTTTTAAACTTTGAAATTTTTTGAAAATGTCTGTATGTATGTTTGTATGTGTGAGCACAAGGGGTAAATATCCAGTAAAATTTCTGTACACATAACTCGGAATTCCAAAGATTTCTAAGACTTCCAATGATTTCCAACGATTTTCAAGGAATTCCTAAGATTTTCAAGACTTCCAATGATTTCCAAAGAATTACAAGGATTTACTAGGAATTCCAGGGATTTCCAACGCATTCCAATGATTTCCACAGAATTCCAGGGATTTCCAAGAAATTCCAAAGATTTCCAAGAATTCTAGGGATTTCCAAAGAATTTCAGTGATTTCCAAGGAATTCCAATGAAGTTAGTGATTATTGTTGAGGAAGCGGTCATAAAAACAAATAAATTTGCCGACGTTTTGGGTTCTTAATTGACCCATTTTCAAGGCTAAAAATTTTTTTATTTTTCGGTCATCTAATTATGACCGCTTCCTCAACAATAATCACTAACTTAATATGGAAGGTCAACTATATTCACACAGTTTTGAATTCCAATGAGTTCAAATCAAAGGGCAATCTAAAGAATTCCAGTGATTTCTAAAGAATTCCAAGGAAATTCCAAACGAAAGTACACAAAAATTTCGGGATATTTACCTCTTGTGTGAAAACGATGGCATCTAATCGAAGCAACAAAATCACTCCAAATTGTAAATTTAAGTTTTTGGCTACTGGAGCACGAAGCATATTAATTGTTGTTGCATAAAATCGCATGGCGGGAAACAGGGGATTTACTCGAAGCTATAAGATGTAATCCATATTAACTTCAAAACGCAACGAAATAGGTAAAAGTTTCTTATGACAAAAATCGTCGCTAATCTACAGTTTTCATTTGATAAGTTTTTTTCTGAAATGTACAGGGTGGGAAAATTTTTATGTTTATATACAGGGTGTCCGTAAAAAGACCACCAATGCTTTCTTGTAGACTCACAATAAGATAGTCGATTGAACTAGGTATATCAAAAAATGGATCGTTTCAGAGATACAGCCTTTTGAAATTGATGTTTTCAAATTTTATTTGTTTTATAATGGAAAAAACCTTTGAAATAAAATTTTTAGATTTTCAAGAAATTTGAAACTTTCAGATATATTATTTTAATAATGAAATTAAAATCATAATCGATAAGGTTTTGTAAGATCTATTATTGCGGCGATCTGATTTGGTGTGCTATACTCATATTATTGATTTAATCTAAAATCACGAATAATAAGTATTAATAAAAAGTGTTATCTCTAGGCAATCTCTTTGGCCTGCTTTTATGGCAGTCTTCCATAATATGCAGCGAAGTTTTAAAAAAATATTTTGAAACATAATTTAAATTTAAAAAAGATTTAAGATATAGCTATTCTGAGGGGGGGGTTCTCTTCTCTTCTCAACTCAGCTTGATTCTCTCTCGTTCTCTTTGTTGAAAATATTATTGGAGATCGAGATAAATTTTTCTGGGGGGGGGGGGGTAGTTCGTTAATGAAAGAAGGAAGCAAGAGTTGTTTTTGTAGACGATATTCCGTTATTGTATTTGTGACTCTGACGAAGTTGAATGAATTGCAAGCATTAATGTTCAACAAGCGATAAAAACCGATAAATCATCCATAAAGGTTCAGATAAATTTGAGAACGTAAAATAAACTGTACGTGCGTAATTTATTTCATTCGATCGATACCAAGATATGATTTGTCAAAATTATAGACAAATTTGAAATCATATTATTCAGTCATTAAGTGGTGCACCTATCAACCACCTGTGAAGCTCGATTGGAATTTTATTGTGCATGGAAAGTAAGAATATTATGCCTCAATTATTATTTGCTTGTTTCATAACTAAAATGAAAGTGAAAATATTGATTTAAAGATTTCGCTGTTTGCGAAAAATCACCCCCACCCACCCTCACAATTGCACACATCGTTCTGGTCTAGTGGAACACAAACTTTTGTGATGTGGACAGTAATTAATACGTTTTAAAGTTAAGGACTCGACTTACTAATTAAGGTTAAACATTGGAATGAATTGGTCGACCTATTTTTACTAATTTGCATTTAACTAAAATTATAAATCTCTCGAAATATGCGAACAAATTGAATTGAGAAATTGTACGTCCTGCTTTACGAAATTAATAATGTAAAATAATTAGTACATACTGGGGAATTTTCAATTATAAAAAATTTGATGTTGTTGCCATAGGTTTGAGTCTTATCAGAATCTTATCACTTTTGAGTATAAAATGACTCACAATAGCTACATGGATTTCTAAATCGTGTATTTTCATCTTACTTTAATTGTAATAGTTTATTTCCAAGAGGTTAAAGTAAATATTAAGCGAAAGTGTATTTGCTGGTTAAGAGGCCAACGTAATCGTATAATTGCATTGATAATAACAATTTCTATGGCTTGGTATTGAAAAATTTAAATATGTTTAATATGCCAGCATACCTCGGCTGCTAGCAATTATTACAATTGAATTTTAAAATTTACATTATTTCACCGTTGTATTTTTTGTTGCAGATATTACTAGAAATGGAAAGCAGTGCCGATAGATATTTGCATAAGAAATTTAAAAAGCAGTTAAATATCGACTTGAACAATGTTGAAAAAGAAGAAAAAAAGGTCGGGTGTGGTGCAAAAGGCAACGAGCCTTCACTGCAAAATTGTGGCAATTTTGGTTCGGCTACGGGGATGTACATGAGTGATACTTCTGTTGCAAACAATGAGGATAATGTGCCAAAACTTAGTACAAATAACACAAATACTTTTAGCATCGTAGAATCTTCTAACGTAGTTAAGTCTTCCATATCTCATGTAAACATAGTTAATGCAGTAAAACAGAGTGAGAAAAGCGCGAACGTATTACAAGAAGATAGTGAGAGAAGTAAACAAGCTGGGGAATTAGTGGATCCACAATCTTCAAACAGTTGCATATCATATGTAATTCCAAATTCTAGTAGAGTAGAATATTACACACCACCAGAACTACAATTTAGAGCAGTTAATTTTGATACGAGATTTAATGTTTCAGAACCAATTCCTTCAGCTGATACGTCTTCCATTTTAGACAATGTATATTCTAAACAATACGTAACTTCGAAATTAGTTAATGTAGAGAAAGCTGGGGACATATCCTCCAACAGTAGCTTAGTCAACGATCACGGGACTAATCAGGAAGAATGTTATAATAATAGTAAGAGTGCAGAAACAAAAAACGATAATCATGTACCCGAACTAAGCGCTAACGAAAAAAGTTCCACCGGAAAGTATATTTGTTCCTATTGCAATTTGGCCTGTTCCAAGCCAAGCGTTTTGCAAAAACACATTCGTGCCCACACAAACGAAAGACCGTACCCATGCATCAGTTGTGGATTTAGCTTTAAAACGAGATCAAATTTATACAAGCATTGCAGATCGCGAACGCATGCGAATAGAGTTTTAGGAAACAAAGCTCAAGAAATCCACAACGAAATCGATGTAGATAGCCAAAATAAAATGGAATATGCAGAACTGAACAACTCGTTCGACTCGGTTCACGAAGACGCAATGGCCCATAGAATAAAAGATAAGCCTATCATGGAAGAACGGAGTTCGTGCATCGAAAAAATTGGACACGACGGCAAATCCAAACCCTACAAACCTCGCTTTCATACAGCCAAAGCTTTTTTTGACGATAATTCGAGAGATAATCAAAAGAACGTGGAAGATCAAAAAGTTCCGGTTACCGTCCAGAATAATAGACCTTCTAATTCTACTTTATTATCATTACACATCAGCGAAGTTATTAATAAAAATAATGCAATCATAAATTCTAACGAATCATTATTATTAAGAAAACGTTCCTTAGAAAACAATCAATTAGAACTTACAAGTAACGAATCTTTACCTCTTCGGCACAATGAAATAATTTATCCTCAACAAATCCAAACCAGCGACGAGCGAACGCAAGAAGATCAGCCACTCAATTTAACCAACAAAGGCCGAAAACGCTGTTTGAGCGAAGCAACTCCAGAACCCACCATCCAAACCAGTCTAATCAAAGAATTACTACTCAAAAACTTGTACGCCGATTCCATGCAATGTCCACACTGCAAAATGATCTTCCAAACGGTAACCGAGTTAGAACTGCACAAACTGAGAAGTTGCAAAGCTTTCATCAAATCCGGTGCGAGATATAGTCGAAGTAGCTCCGTGAACGTAGCCTCAATTTTAACGAAAAACAAAAATGCTTTTGCCGACATCCCGCACTTACAAAACACCACGTTTCCTTTAAAATCGCCGGGACCCTTTTTGGGAAAAACCAGACTGGTGGAAAGTGACAAAAGTAAATCGTTTTCGTTCGACGACGGCCTTCCAAACTTCCAGTCGAACTTGAACAATTCAAACGATCTCCTAAAAACTACCCTGCGGTACTCCATATCTCCGTTAACGATTCAACACGATAGAATTAAGAAAACTCCAATTAAAATGTTCGGTGGTGAAGTGAAAATAACACAAACTTCGGGTGAAATTAAAAGTTTCAAGATCGACGGTAAAGACGAATTCGAAAAATACGGTAGTAACGGTAATTTTCCTGAGTTTAGCAGTAGACTCAGCGAAAACCGCGTAGTTAAATCGTGTCTGCAATCGGGCGGCACGGTGGTGCAAAACAAACCTAATTATTCTGGAAAACAAGAGGCGATGAGATCGTCTCCCGAAATTATACGGGTATACGAAAATAAATCGCTTTCGCCAAACATCGACATTGTAAGTTTGGAAAAGAATAAGTTTACTTTCGAAAGGTCGCTAAGTCACGACTTGGATGGCGAACAAAAGTTAAATTCCGAACAGTCGGCTGACCGATTAAATTTTCAAAATGCAGCGAATGCTTACAAGTATCAGAATATTATGGATTTTAGTCAAAATGCCGCCAAGCAAATTGCTCCAAATATAAAGCAACCAAATCTCACTATTCCTGGACTACCGGTACCTAATCGACTTAGCTTTTCTCGGTCAACTTCGTTAATTTTTGAACCGAAACACAGTCCGCCGAAAATGTTCGATCCCATTTCGTTTTCTCGATCGCCCATGGAAAGTGCTCGCCCTAACGTGATAAATTTTTCTGAAGCATCGAAACCTCAGGAATCGGAAAAGCATTTGGAAAACATTCGATTTGCTCAGAAACAAATTTTATTACAACAAAATATGACGCACGAACCACCGTCTGCGTGTATAACAAGTCCAAGTGTATACAATCCTCTTCACTTATTGGTAAATGGAAAAGTAGTGCGTTATGTACCTGGAATTCCCGGCCCAGTAGCGGCAGAAGTACCCACGGACGTAGCTTACGGCGGAAATCAACCGACTTCAATTTCTTCGCACGTGCGGCCACAAAAATGCAATACTCGGTTAATCGTCACGGAGTCCTCGTCGTACTCCATGAAATCGTCCGAAACTCGTATGTCAACTGGTCCGGCTCCGAAAGCTAAATCGTCTGAATGTGCGATGCCTCCATACAGTGGTCTGCTACAAATCGATAAAAAACATTTGGAGCACGACCGACTTACCAAATCACCAAAATTTAGTGCTTTACACGTTAATGTTAGCGAACCCACAACACCAAAATTTTCCGAAATGAAATCTCCAAACATCATCAAGCCAACAGAAATTAAATCGCCTGCGCCAAAAAACGATATAAAGCCAATCAACAATTTGATACCCCCTAGCTCGATTATTGGTGAAACGGCGAAAAAGTTTTCCCGTCCAAATACTTTGGCACTAAAACCGAGCATAGCGGCTCATAAACAGCATCACGGCTTAACTCCAACAAAGTTTAATCAAATCCTAATCAGTCCCGATACTCCGCGCGTGGCGAAGAAATACATGCAACACTTTTTACATGGCAACTACTTCAGTTATTTGGGATTGAAAAGTTCCACGAAGCCCGTATATTGTACTTTAAATAAAACTCAACCTTTTTATGTTCCGCATCATTTTAAGAAGTTGAGCATGTATTCGGAATGGAGGCAGCAAGATAATAAAGGGGACAAATTGTACGCCAGTTGTTACGATCCTAGGCAGAGGCAGCAAAAGTATGTTATGGCTGGAAGAGGCACCGCGGATTTGATCGTCCATTCCAGTTATAAGGTATATTTTATTCACAATTTTTGTTTTCTCGTTAGTGAGCAATGTAAAATTTTCAATACCGAGGTTTCACTCCGAATCATGTTGATTGTATAGTAGCTAAGATCACCTTATACTTTTTATTTCTGTATTTGTTTTAATAACATTTATTTTTTCCTTAAATGCCAGAACAAAAATTTGGCGTAAATTTAATTTTCAAATTATTTTCTTAATAACTAATTTTTTGCATAGCCCAGGGCTGGTCCAACAAAGAAACTTAATTGTATTTTGTTATATTAAATCAAAATTAAATGTATTTATAATACTTAAATTCAACTGGATAAGGTTTTTCTGGTTTACGGAAAAAATATGATATGTGTGTCACAATAGCAATGTTTTGAATTTTTCAAGTTTGAAAGTCCTCAGAATCAGTAGTGTTGCGTTTATCTTTTAATACGTATGATAACAATAAGTAGTAATTTTACTATTTGTTTGAATTTTTAGTTTAAACAGTGGTAACCAAATAATATACTAGAACACAGATTACTGCACTTTGCAATTACCAGATATGACTTTTATTTAGTAATTGAATTTATTGGTATAGCTTATAAAATGGATTTGCCAATACACGTCATTCACATTGACGACGTCATATTAGACCAGCGTTGTCAAAATTTTAAATACCATGCAATAATAAAGTGACACATCCTGAACTGTCACCGCAACACAACACTGTACATACAAGTTAATGTAAACAAACTTATAAAAATAAAAATCACTGTACAATCATAATTTGCATATGTGATAAATTGGAATTTTATTTTTAGGTGGTGGCAATGACAGACGTCATACCTCTGACGTGATCGGTTCTTAATTTTCAAACCCCGTAGTAGTATTTTATTCATATTGAACGTAAATTTCCTTCAGTTTAACCTGGAGACCTTAAATTTTCGAAAGATTTCCTCCTGGATTGCCTTAAAATTTTCTTTCGAAAAAGTTGAAATAGCAAAAACACACAGGTAAGGGGGACAGGGTAACTCACCCCCCATGATACATCAAAAACCCAACAAAATCTACTAAATTTTGTTATAATTTGAAAGAAAAATATCTATTTACCCCCCCCCCGGCAGCCTTAGTTACCTCCTCTTAGTTACCTTGCTTCTAGGCTTCATACTGCAATTTTTCAGTCGTGTCAACATTCTCTGTCGATTCTCTAATTGAAAAAAGTGTTAACTGACTTTTATTAACAAAAAATATATCACATTTACTACACAAACTTATCGTGGGTAGTTTTACAACAGGTTTCATAAACTACTATTATAGATCCGATTCCCAAATAAATAAAAAAAAAAATTGCTAAAATTTTTTCAAATTAAATCTTTTTTTATATTTAATTCTAATAGTCAATCAGCATAAAAAAATAGTAATTAGTATATCAATTAACATTGATAACTAATTTATCAATTAATATAGTAGTATAATATCAATTATTAATTATCAAAATTTGTAGAGATGTTGAATGAAAAGCAGATAATAGCGAACGCATTTTTTTCGCTTTTGAGCTAGAATATTAAAGGCTAGGGAAAATCGCTGGGGAAATCTAGTGTTCAAGTGAAGAAAAATCGGAGGAAATATAGAAAATCTTAGAAGTATCTTAGCTTAGATCTATCTTAGATATCTACCTCTTAGATGACCTTTTCTTATCTTCTTCTTTCTTTCTGTTTTTTTTACTTTTTCAAATTTTTTGAAAAAAATCTTTCGGTAATCAAGAGGAAATCCTTCAAAAACCTTGAAAAAGAAAATCTAATGTACAAAAATTTGTTTTGTGACTCCAAAGATTTTCAAGAAATTCCAAACATACATTCACAATTTTTGAAATATTTGCCTCTTGAAAAATAGTATTAGTATATTACATATCAAGAGAGTCAAGATCATCGCAAGTAATAATAATTTGTCACTCAAGTTGACTTTTTATGGCATTATCCACACTTTAGATTAATGACTAGTTTACTCCCAAGTTACATAATATTATTTTATGCAGTCCCAGAAAAATTAATAAAGTAAACTTATATGAAAAATATCACTTCTTAAAAGTGATTTTAAATTTAGTTCTGTAATAACAAACCGAACAGTTTTTATTTCGCAATTTTTTGAGTAAGTTGAATCTCGACAAACCTAGGTTTTGACGATCTTTAGTTTTACAACAAAACTTGGGGAAATACTCACCAATTTACATAATAAAATACATAATTATAAATATAAATTATGTATGAATGCCTGGTAATGTGGACTATAGACATTTAAATTAACAGAATTTTAAAATTGGCATTAAATCAAGTTGATGCAATGCATTTTTGGATTAATTGCCAATTTTAAATTTCCATTTAATTTAATGGGAAAATTCGGAAAAATTGAAAACATTATATTTTAGGGTGGTTACTAGGAAACCGGCATACATTGTGTCCGATTTTCAACCTTGACCATGAGGATTTCAGTTATCTTAAGAGATGAAATCTGATATTAACACAAATTTTTTAATTGAACCTTTAAAATTTTATTTGATATTTTTATTATTATTATTATTTATTAGTAACATTTTTTCTCGACTTTGGTTTATCTTCCTTCCTCTAACTTTTTTTTACACTCGATCATATTATTATTTCTTGCAGTTTGTTGTCAACGAAAGCTGCTCCAGTAGAATAGAAGATCACAATAAAGCAAATTCAATTTTGGGAGGCTATGAATCAAATGAAGACTACACCTACGTTCGAGGTAGAGGTATGACACATCGTACTGCTGCTGATTTGTTTTTTATTCTTTTGTTTTTTTAATAGGAAGGGGACGTTACGTATGCGATCAATGTGGAATTCGTTGCAAGAAACCGTCTATGCTGAAGAAACACATCAGAACACACACCAATGATAGGCCGTACACTTGCAGTCACTGCAATTTTAGGTTTGTACTCGTGGGATTTTTTCAACATTTTCAAAATTAAACTGTGGATTTTATTTTTAGCTTTAAAACAAAAGGAAATCTCACCAAACACATGAAAAGCAAAGCTCACACTAAAAATTACACCGCAAGTAGCAGTTCGAGTTCTTCTACCCAACAAAGTGGAACTCCAAGTTCAGAATCTGATACCGACGATAGCGGAATGGATAGTAGTGGTAATAATTGAAATACTATGGTATCGTACAAAAATTACTCTTTTTTTTTTTATTTTTAGATGAATCGACGAGGCAGCAAGAACACGAGGCGGCATACGGATTGCTCTCCTTGTCGCAAAAAACCACCCATAATAAAACCAGTTCGTCTTCCACCAGTTCAAATTCCGTTTGTTCTGTAGGCTTTAATTCCAGCGAAAATCGTTTCAATTTTATGAATACAGAACAAATAACGCAGGTGAACAACAGTAATTTCGCAAAAAATAAAATTTTGGATCAAGTAACGGTGAATTTTATCGGAAACAAAATTATGAACGAAATTCCTTTGAACATAGATCACGGTTCAAAGGAACTGCTAAATGTGGTTCAATTTTTGGGAAGGACTAACATCAGTAGGCCCTTGACTTACCCATACACTTCGGAGGTAACCGATACTTTGGAGAAATCACCAAGCTCGACAACGAAACTTCCCAGTAACTTTGAGAAACATCAAGAACAGTTCAATGTCGAACGTAGAAGTCATTCCTTATCTCCTATACTGGAACACAATAAAGTAACAACGGAAAGTGAAATCAGCTTTGAAAGCAATCACTCGGATAAGTATGATTTTACGGAAGAAGTTATTCAAAAGCAACCGAACCCTTCAACGACTCCTATTTTAAAAGTTAACGATTGTATTGTCAGCGACAGCCCCGTGAGTTTAAAACGAAAATTATCGGATTTGGACGAACAGGCTGTGGTAAAATTGCATAAACCTCACATCGAATTTGAAGCTATGGATTTATCGATGCCATCGTCTGCACAAAAACGCAGTCCCGTTCGGTACAACGGGGACTCTTTCAGTCAACAGGAAGCACGAATAAATCATCAAGTTCTCGATCACAGAAATTCGGATAATTATCAAGAATTTTACAACCACAACGGTGATGCTCACAACGCGAACGAAGTAAATTTTTTAAGTCAAGATAGCGTGGACGAGGTTGAAAATGTTGTAAATTTGAAAACTTCCGCACGTTACATACCAAACAACGATCAAATTAACGTTAATTATGTATATCAAGAAAGTAACCCGTCGATGGTAACGACCTTTACGGAAATACCTTCGATGGATTACGATAACAGTGCCATGGAAACGTTAGCTGACGTTGCCACCAAGCAAGTGAAGCTTGAAAAAAATACTTTAGCTAAAAGTGTCGCGTCTGAATATTTGAAGTTGGCCACTAAACAAGAATGCCAGTCCGGTGAAGGTATAAGAGAAGGAAACAATTTTATTTCGTCTTCGAAAGAAGTGAACGACATGATTGTTAAGTCGGAGGAAAATAAAAGTTGCAGCATCTGCGCTAAAAGTTTCAACAAGCCTTCACAATTAAGGTAAGAATTTGGTTTTAAATTAGGGTTGAAAAATTAATTGTTTTTTTTCTGTAGACTTCACATGAACATTCATTATTTAGAGAGACCTTTTCGATGTGATCCATGCTCTGTTAGTTTTCGAACCAAAGGTCACTTACAGAAACATGAAAGAAGTGCTAGTCATCACAATAAGGTATTCATTGGAATTTTTGACGAAAAGAAAGATTTTTAATTGAATTTCTGTTTTCAGTTGTCTTCCTCGCCATTGCTTTCATCGTCTGAACCTAGACCGTTTAAGTGCTCCGACTGCAATATAGCTTTTAGGATACATGGCCACTTGGCCAAACACTTGCGCTCGAAAATGCACATTATGAAATTGGAATGTCTCGCTAAAATTCCATTTGGTTTATATGCTGAGCTTGAGAGAGCCAACAGCTTGCTTACAGAAATCAATACAACTGATGGGGACCAATGCTTGGAGAGTTTAAAGGTAATTTTTCTTCTTCTTGAAAATTATTGGAATTCCTTAGAATTCTTGGAAATCATTGGAATTCCTTGGAAATCCCTGGAATTCTAGGAAATCTTTGCAATTTCTTGGAAATCGTTGGAAGTCTTTGGAATTTGTTGGAAATCCTTGGAATTCCTTTGAAATCCCTGGAATTATTTAGGTTTAACTTTGATTTGAACTCATTGAAGTTCCTTGGAAATCACTGGAATTCTTTGGAAATCATTGAATTCGTTGGAATCTTTGGAAGTCCTTTGAATTCTTTGGAATTCTTGGAATTTCGAGTCTTGTGTACAGAAATTTTACTGGATATTTATCCCTTGGGGTTCAGGGCCCATTAGGGTTTTACAGGCGATCCGCCTCTTCATTACCCTTTATGCCCTGGTGTCCCGGTATCCACATGAGCGTAACGTTATTGGAGATTGCCAGTTCTACCAGTGCATCTAGGCATTGTTTTACAACCTTGGATTGTATTTCTACCCCTTCCAAGGCCTTTAGAGCAGCTTGGCTGTCTGTCATGATACAGATTCGCCTATTTTTGTAGTCCCTCCGTATCATTTCACAAGCACAATTCGAGGTAGCAGTTACTTCTGCTTGGAATACAGTGGCATGGCAGTCCAGGTTGATGCTGAATTCCTCACACACATCAACACCAGTACTTGTCTTTGTTTTTCACCCATCTGTATACCAGATGGTGTTATATCGTCTGCCCAACTTCTGATATGGTATCTTCCTTGCCCCTTTCAGATATCACTCTGAATGGTTTTCGGAAGTCCCTTACTTTGCTGGTTCTGTCTGATTGCATGCTGAGTATATTTTTACTCTCTATTGAGTTGAAGATCATGGTATGATGCTCTTTTGTTGGGGTAACATGCTCAAGTCCATTAATTATCAGCCTGTATGCTGCTAGTAGGGCTTCTGCCTCCACCACCAAGTGCAGTCCCAGAAGAGCTTCCATGGCTGCAGTGGGCGTTGATCTTATCGCCCCCGTAATTCCTAGGCATGCAAGTCTTTGCAGCTTGCTAAGCCTGTTCATGCTATCCCTTTTTTTGGTTGCATGCCACTAAATCACACATACACACAGAGTAACATTCTCGGCTTTAGTCCCATGTTTTACCAATCATGCCTCTGCATGCCCATAAGGCCCGTGTAGCCTTGTTTGTTACGTGTCGAATTTGTGAGATAAAAGTCAGCTTGTTATCCAGAATTAATCCTACATATTTGACTTCTTTTCCCCACATTTTTAGTGTTTTACGTCTTGCAGTTTCCTGCTTGGAATTCCAAAATTCCATGGAAATCATTGGAATTCAGAGTTCGGTGTACAAAATTTTTTCGAAATATTTACTGCTTGAGATTTACTTTTTTGGAATTTTTGCAAGACCACCAGATTTGGCCAGTAATTCCCCATCATTTTCTTAAATTGAATGGTTGGTTATAATTAATGTACATAAAAAAAAATCTGACATAGACCATCCCACATGACTATCATATTTTAAGAAAAAATTGAATCAATTAAAAAAACTTCTTTAAGTTTCCAAGCCAATTTCAACCAAAATCTAATCAGCTCTAAGTTTCAATATTAAAGTATAATGAATATGAAATTCCTATTATTGTTTGGGGTAGAGCACACAGAAAAGTTAATCACATACACATGTTTTGGAGATGATAATTTTCGGTTTCTGAGATGTGGGACCCCACGTCTAAATTCACCTAAAGCCGGCTACAGACTATGTGCACACGTGTGCGTACGTACGCAAATGTGGGGTATGTGCGAATATGTGCACATCTTTGGCAAAATTTAACCTTGACGCGAATATGTAACGAATGTACTATACACACCATGCGCTATCATGTGCACACGTGTGGTGATGGTAATAGTGGAGACCATTATCTCTTTGATGTGTGCTTCATTTACCGACTTCCATCCGAACGTCCACACATGCCACATATAGACGAAGTTCGTGATGTATGGTACTATACACACTACGTGCACATATACGCGTATGCTCCAAGTTTGCGTACGTGCGCACACGTGTGCACATAGTCTGTAGCCGGCTTAAGGCTCAACTTTTTTTTCTAATGTTTTTTTAAATTATCAAGTCTGCATAAATAAGATAATGAACTTTAAAGTTGTGTTTGTTTCAGGTGTTAGCAAAAAAAGTATTTATGAATGATCCAAGTAAACTGAATCAGTTGGACGTATCGTTGAACAATACCGAAGCATCAGATAGTTAAGTTATCTTATAAATTAATTTAAATTGCAAGAAGACTGAGTAACAATTTATTAAAAAACGAAAAGGTATATCTACATTTTATAAATATTTTAATGTTAACAGATTTATAATATACGATATATATTATATACATAAATATAGAGCTTATATATTATATATATTATACATAGATTAATTTTACAAAAAAAGCATTCTCATGTGTCAAATCTATAATGTGATGTGATATATTATTTTTAGTTCGACCATTTTGTATATAAGGATATTTTAATTAGGGTTTATGATAATTTAAAAAACGAATATTGTGAATGTGAACGTTGGTAAATTTAGAGCGTCGTGACGTGTTAATAATTAAAATAGAGGATTTATTAAAATTGTACAATTTGTAAAGTTTTATTTGCTTTTAGTATTGCAATATTAACAGAATGTTATGTTTTCCTTTAATATTTGTATTAAAATGTAAAAATCGTTTTGTTTCCTTCATGCAGGTTCAAGTTTTGTTAACACATGTACGTAGTAGTTAAAGCGATTATTTTAATTTTAATCCGACGAAAAAATTGACGTTATTTAGGTTTAGGTGTGTTTTTAAATTTGTAAATATAATTCTTTCTTAATTACAAATTGTCGTTTTTTGTGATAATTTGTATTTACAAACTGTTAATTTCTTTACATTGTTGAAACAAGTACAACATTATTGTTGAATAAATTTTTTGTTTACTTATTTATTTTATCCAGTTTTTCATTTCTTTCTTAATTATTAATGACCAACACTGTTTTTTGCAGGTACGGATTGGAAAATTAGAAATACGAAATTTTAATGAACATATACGAAATTTATTTGAATACATTTACGACGTTTTACAAAATTAAAACTAGCAAAACAACCAATAAGTATATTAATTATGTACAAACTATTGTTATTCTAAAAGAACATCAGGAAGGTTAACCACGAGTCTAAAGACTCGTAAATAATAAATAAAACTTAAGATTAATCTCATTTGCTCTAATTTTAAAATTGTAATATCAAAATAATAAATTAATGAAATATTCTTATTTGTATATCGGCACTAAATCGTAGCAGCAGTACAGAAATTTCCAACTTAAATTCTATAATATTACACTTACATTTGATCAACAAAAATTGGTATCGTTTAACCCCACATGTCATCAGATCGTCCAAATTTAAAAATTAAGGATGATATAAAAATTAATGCATTTTGTAGGAAGAGTCCAACTCCGGGCCACGAATGTTTGGAATCTGAAAATAAAAAATTCGTTGGAAACTTCAGTATAATCCTGCTGTAATTTTTTGTTAAGGAAAATTTTCAGAATAATACCAGAAGGCAAAAGCATTGTTGCCAAAAACTGTGATCTCCTACTTCTCAATTGGCCGGTGTAGGTTTTACTATTATACAAAATTTGAAATAATTACTAGAAGAAGTGACTTACGTGCTCCTACAAAATCGGCAAATAATATCCAACAAGATGCTATAACCGAAGCAAATCCCATTACGAAACCCAAAAACAACCAAATTCTCGAACTCCGTGGTCCTAAACAACCACCTTCGTATGCATCCCCACGCAACTAGAAAAAAAAAAGTTCAACGTCAAACAATTGTTTAACAAAGCTTTCCGATATTTACCTGTGCATGTGAAACCGAGTTTACCATAATTAATGATAAAGTTCCAACGACACCACACATATGATATCCAGCAGCAATATCACCGGTGTATACGCTGGCAGCATCGATTATCAACCACCAGCCGAGGAAAAACTAAATTAAAACAATTGAAATGGGATTGTGAAAATCGCAATCAACTTACCAAAAATCCAGAAAATACGGATATCAACGCATTCCTTCTGTTTTCACCTTCGAACCATATACAAGGCGGAATACTGAAATTTTCACACAAACTCGCCATTATATTTAATGTTTACTTATATTGCACCAGAAATAATAACTTAAAACCACTTGAAACACAACTATAACAACATTACTCATATGAGTCAGGAAAATTTTCCGTACTTACCAACTGCAATGAAATCAAGAAACCAAAAAAAAACAAAAGAAAATCCGATGTGTATCGGGTGTTTTCCAAAGAGTTGACTTTCGGTCATAGCAACTTAAGGTCCTTTTGGTTTTTAATTTATTATAAATAAACATTTAAAAGTAAAGTGGAGTGTGTAAATATAAATTAAAAATATAAATCAGAAAATGATTTGACATTTGTATATAAATTTTTGATCACTCTGTATAAGTATTGACAAGTTGGTGAAAATTTGGAGCGCTGTCATGCAGATTCAAAACTTTTATATAAGTTTGATAAAACCTCCCCGAGTTTATTATATTTTTATTAATAATTCGTTTTCTGCAATTGAAATAATAACAAAATAAAATACATTTATAAATTATGACATTGGCTCCTTAACCTCAAAAAGTTACATTTATGATGAACAAAATTGATTCTAAGAAAGCAAACCAAAGTGGAATAGAAGAGTAAGCATTTTATTGACTTCTTGACGTTATGTTCTTTTAATTATAAAATTATAGGACGCTTAACCTCAGCACCACTTTAACCAGCGAAGGGTTTGATTTGCAAGCAGGCGAAACATGGATTTTTCCGACAAATTATTCTTTAAGAGAATACCAATACAATATTATTCAAAAGGCGTTACTTAATAACACAATGGTAAGTTGACACAATTTAATAAAACACCCAAAGTTTGAACGATAATTTTAGGTGAGTCTTCCAACTGGTTTAGGAAAAACTTTCATTGCTGCAGTGGTGATGTATAACTTCTATCGGTGGTACCCTTTGGGTAAAATTATATTTATGGCTCCAACGAAACCGTTAGTTAAACAACAAATTGACGCTTGTTATAAGATTATGGCAATTCCGAAAGACGTCACTGCGGAACTAACTGGTGCTAAAAATCAAACTTATCGCAAAGACGTGTGGAACGAAAAACGAGTATTTTTTATTACTCCGCAAGTATTACAAAACGATTTGAGTATTTTAAATGAGTTTGCAACTAAAATTAAGTGTTTGGTTTTTGACGAAGCTCACAAAGCTAAAGGCAATCACGCCTACTGTGAAGTTATTAGAAAACTTCTGCCACATAATAAAAATTTTCGGGTGGTAGGTCTGAGTGCCACCCCTGGAAACACACTTAACGATGTATTGCAGGTATTTGAAGTAGTGTTTTTAGTGATTTTGGTTGATTTTTTAAAATTTTAAGGTCATCAATAATTTGTTAATTTCACATATCGAAATTCGTACTGATGATAGTCTAGATGTCTTGCCTTATGTTTATCAAAGAACACTAAAAACCTGTGTTGTGCCTTTAGGTGAAAAACTTGAAGAAATTAAGCTTGCCTACATTAAAGTGAGTTGAATTTTACAACATTCTTTTGATTTTTTGATTATTAAATAATAGTCCAGTCATTAGGTACTCTTGCATGAAATTTTATAGCAAATTTGACACTGTTACTGTTTGAATCAACATCATAAGCACAGAAAATTTCATTTCTAAGTTATCTCCCAGATCCCTTTTTCATCAAGTAACGACTGGACTAGATCTTTAAAATCTTATTATGGCATTTTCAATTTTCTTTTTCTTTGTAGATTATAGATAATTACACGAAGATTTTAGTAAATCATAGAATTATAACTGGTAATTGCAATACGTTAACTAAGGGAAAAATTTTTATGACATTGAAAAATTTTAAAGAAAATGCAGGAAATAATAGGTAATTTCATTGTCATTTTATTCAATTTGTTTCACAAACTTATATTTTCAGAATGGCAGCTTATTCCGAAATAATGCGAAATCTGAATATTTGTGTGACATTGTTCCATGCATTTGAGTTGTTGGTCAGGCATGGATTGAGAGCATTTTATTCATTTTTTGAAGGTAAGTAAAATTTAAATTATTTTTGTTTGGTTTAAAAAAAATGTTTAGTGCTTTTACAGAACATTCAGAAAAACCACTGTTAAGAGGAAACACGAACTTAAAGAATCTAATGAGGGAGGTCCAAGAGTATATCGGTCCTGCACCAAATGTGTTGCCACTCCCAGATGGCACAATAGAAGAGGTAAGTTGGTCTTTCTTTTAGAAAAAATTAGTATCTACTAAAGGAGTTTTTTGTAGATTCCCGAATGGATAAAATTTGGACATCCTAAATTTTACAAGTTACGTGATATTTTGTTGGAACACTTTTCAACTACCAAAGAAACCGAAAGTAGAGTTATTGTATTCTGTGAGTACCGCGAAAGCGTGAAGGAGGCCTATGCTTTGCTATTGCGTCACAGACCTCTAATCAAGCCATCTACTTTTCTGGGTCAAGGCGCTATTACACAGAGGCAACAAATTAACGTTAGTAGAAGTTTGATAAATATGATTGTTATAACTTGTTTCGTAAATTTAGGTCATAAAATCGTTTAGAAGTGGAGAATGCAATACACTTATATCAACATGCATAGGAGAAGAAGGTTTAGATGTGGGTAATGTTGACCTTATCATCTGCTTTGATATCAGTAATAAGTCACCGGTTAGAATGATTCAAAGAATGGGTCGAACCGGACGTAAAAGAGAGGGTCAAATTGTAATACTGGTGACCGAGGGTAAAGAGCAGCAGGTGAGTAAAATAAAAAAATTGTGGATTTAGCTAATTTGGTGTTTTTTCAAGACTCTTCAAGAATGCTTAATTAATAAACAAAATTTAAGTTCTCATATTTTACAATCAAATGCATTGCACAACCAATTATATGCAGACAATCCAAGAATGGTGCCCGATCACATAATACCAAGATCTCAAAAACTTTTTATTACTGTTCAGCAAGATAAAGGGAAAAAGACTTCCAATATAAAGGTAATTTTATGTTGTTTTAGCAAATTTGCATTCTAAAATTTATATTTTAGGATTTATTTGATAATATTAGCAAAAAAGCAACTAATTTGGTTGATAATGATGTGGAAATAATTGAATCTGAGGATAAACTACCAGGGCGACGAGAATATTGGAATAAAGGTAATCTTTTTGAATGCTAAGAGGAAGAAGTTATGATAATATGTTTGTTTCAGTTAATCCTTTAAACATTGAAAATGACTCGAATTGTTTGAATTTTTCAAAAAATATTTCTAAATTGAGAGTTCCTCAACCAACTGGTAAAATTGGCCATTCGAAATCGACGAATTTATTAATATCAGTTTTACAGTTTGCCGATTCTAAAAAGTATAACATTTCTACAACACAAGTTCCAGGTAAGATAGTGGAGCGGACCTAGTTCGAAAATGTGATAAAAAAAACTGGTTGAGTAATCTTTTAAATATTCCTAAAATTAGTGCAAAAATTACCAACTTCCTAAATTATATTTTTAAATTTAATCTAACAGCCTGACTATTTTTAATATTTTTCAAATGTTTTTAATTTTTAATTTTAATTTTTATTATATAAACCAAGGGACAAATATCTCGAAACATTTTTGTATGCAGAAGTCGGAGTTCCAAGGATTTTTAAAGACATATTTTTAATATTCGTATACAGTAGCGGTCATGGAAATTACATTGGGAATCATTCCCGAATTAAAACAATCTATTTCTCAGTATATTTTGAATTTATATTCTTATACTTATATACTCATGATATTTTTAATAATAAAGAATAAAACATAGAATAGAAATACATTAGATACAAAAATGACACTTTCTTTTTTGAAAACAATCACAAAGCTAGGCTTATCAAACCGGGGGGTCTGGGGGGTATGGAATACCCCCCAGCACATAAGTGATTGTGTTCAAAAAAAGAAAATGTGTTATTGAATTTCAAATCAAAAATCTTAAGTTTTAGAAATTAGGTTTTCGGTTTGAAACTTATAAGTTCAATAAGACTTTTTTGCGCACAATCTCTGGTGTGCTGGGGGGTATTCCAGACCCCCCAGTTTGAAAATTTAGCTTCGGGTGCGTATTGTGTTTATATTGTGTATGGTTATTAAAATTTCATTGGGAATTGTTATTTTAATTCGGAAATATTCAGCGATGCAATTTCCATGACTGCTACTCAGGGCCGGAACTAGGACGTGGCGAGAGAGGCGCGAGCTAGTTAGGGGGCGCCAAATTTTCAATTTTAAAATAAAATTTAAAAAAGTATATAAAATAAAAGGCATTTTCCTAATTTATAAATTACCTCGAGAGGCTTAATAACAAAATTTCAATTTTATGTTTAAAAAACGAAATATTAATAATAACATAATAATTATTACAAAAGCTTTTATTATTTGGTTCTAATTTACTTTATTTATTTGTTAACCTAAGAAAAAAATTTTTTGTTTAGTGTTTTTTTATAAATTTCTATCTACTTACTTTTTAGTTAAAAACAAATTCCTTAAAACCTTTTTTTTGAGTTTTAATAAAGTCCCCCCGCGATTTACGGTCAGGGCCGCGTTAAGGCATGTATGTAAGTACCCTAGGCATAATTCTTTTTCGCCGCCCCCTTATAATTAAAATTTGAACTTATTATAACAGCATAATATTTATTAGCAAAATAACAAATTTATTTACTTAAACAGTAGACAGTTTTTTGTTCTTCGTTTATTTTTATTCTTTACTCTCTCGTATTACTATGCGGCACTTAAAAATTGTTTATGTTTTCTACATAATGTAATTATGATTTTTAAATAAGTACAATTTACAAATCAAGTTTCTATTTATGTTGCATTTTTTATTAGAATTAATTAGTATTTTTGCCGTCCCTATAAGACTGCCGCCCTAGGCAGCTGCCTTTCTTGCCTAAGAATAAATCGGCCCTGTTTACGGTCCTGGTGGGCAGGGCCGTATCTGAGGGGAGGTTTTGAGGGTCCAAACCTCCTCCAAAACAAAGCGTGAGATAAAATCCTAGAATAAGAAGTCTAATTAAAGTTTAGCAGGATACCTGTGGCCTTTACCACGCTTAGATCAACTACCTGCTGCCGCATGCTTAGTCCTTTAATATATTTTTTTAATAAATTTGTAGCGACTTTTAGATTCAGATCTGCTCTTCTAAAGCATTTCAAATTAAATGAGATTAAAAATACTGTTTTAGTTTTACCTTCGCAAGTGAATCAACCCACAAGAATTCAACAATCCACATCGAATGCACTAAGACAGACAGATATACGAAACATGTTTTTCAAATTCTCCGGCAGTCCTCAATTATCACAAATTAGTGAAGGTTTCAAATTAATATAAAATTTTGTTGCTTGTTACTTAAACAATTTTTTGTAGGAGAATCCGACGTGAGAATCCAAAATATTATAGAAAAATGCACGGACATCCTCAGTAGCATAAATTTACAATCGCCGAAATTTGTTGATTGCAAAATTTGCGACAACTTGTTTAGTTGTTCACAATATTCAAACATTAATGTTGATTTTGATATTCGAAAATGCATTGAAGTGGATCAGTCAGTTATGGATTGTCTGAACGAAGTAAATCTTACCTGCTTTTTACAGTCTTTGAATCTCGATGAAGCGAAAGTGATGCAAAGTTGTGATTTGCAATCAAAACCTGAAAGTTCTACTTTACAAAATGAGGACGTAAATAATTCAGTTTTGTTTCGTAACAATAGCTTAATCGAAAAAACTATGACTGTTGAAGAATCACCATTCAAAGCTCCAAGTAACATACACATGGAAAATTGTGGTTTGACATCCAGTTTTATTAATTCAGCTTTCAACGATACATCATTTACTCAAACAGTATCAAATGTTGCGCTCAACGTGAGTACTCCAAAAGTTTCTAGCAAACACCAAGTTTTACCAGCTTTAAACTACGAAGATTTCGAAAAAGCTGAATATGCCCAATTAAATAAGAGTATCGAACAAAACTTTCAAGAGACTCTTAGTTTTTTCAACATGACTGCTTTAGAAGAACTTTTTGAAGAGAGTTCACCTAAATTGACTTCTCAGATAGGAAACGTTTTGGATGAAACAATTATTTACTCTCCTCCGAAAGATCATAAAATAACTGAATCGCTAAGCGCATCTCCAATTATTACTAGATCACAATATTCAAGAAATCATGTTCAAGTTTCAAGGAAGTTATTTAATGAAAGTAAACCTACTGCAATTTCCAGTGACAGTTCTACAGACATTTTTATTGAAACTTCGTTTGTTAAAGATAACAATCCAAAACAGACTAACAATTTGTACCAAAAAGAAGATTTAAGTGAGGAAGACTTATTCGATGAGTCGGATTTGGAGACGCCTTGTTTGGATAATGTTAACCAAAGAGAAAATCAACAGTCAAATATTGAAGTTGAAGATTTAATAGACTTATCCGTGTTTGGTTTAGGAGGACAAAAAGAAGAAACACAAAATAATAAAGAGTCTCCTGTACAGTCTGAAAAAACCAATAACGACAATTTTTGCGATAATTCCTTTTTGGATTTGTTCTTTGGAAGTAACCAAGAAGAACAAATAAATAAAATTGAAAAAAATAATCTAACTAATAAAAATGACGACATTGAAGTGATCACTTTAGATGACACACCTGAAGGTGAGAGTTTGACTCCGACTAACAAAACTAAAAATAATTCTTTTCCTAAAAAATCTTCTGAAGAATGTTCGAAAGATAAGTTGGAAGAACTGATATACTCTCCGACTTTATCCAAATCTCAGTATTATCATCAAGGCACCAGCTTGCAACACAGGAGAAAAACTCTTTGTGAAGATGAACCAAGATCGACAAAACTAAGTTTAAAGAATCGACTTTCCAATAAAATTAACAATAACATTACTAATTCATCCATGGGGTGGTACAAAAAAACATCTCCAAACCAAAACGTCAATGAAGAAGTCGACAGAACTTCTCCAATTTTAAGTTCTCAACATAGAACCTTTAGGCCGACAGTTACAAGTGGCACAGTTAAAAGACTTGATTCGGATAACAGTGACGATGATTTTGAATTGCCTTCTAAGAAAAATTACAATTGGATTAAAAAGAGACCAAATCCGGTGAAAGAAATAGTAAAAACACCCCCAGTTAAGAAAAAACGCGGTTTGTTGTCCAATAAAAATGTAACAAGGAAAGCTGAGAAAAGAGTAAGTTTTCAAATTGAAACTAAATGCTTTTAAATCTTTATATTTTAATAGAAAGCTGATGATTGTGAATACTTTGACTTAGAAGCAGAGGTGTCGTTAGATAGAAGCACTAGTTTAGATTCTTCTAAATCAGAAGAAAATGATGATACCTTTGAAGCCAGTTTTGTGGATGATGAAACTCAAAATATGACAAACACCACTGTAATGCACGCTCATTATCTTCAGTCGGTGAAGTAAGGTGTTATTTTTAAATTGAATTTCCACCAATAAATTTTTATTCTAGGAGTCCGATTATGAACAGAGGAAAATTTAAAATTCCAGAAAGACAACCATTTGCTGGTAATGTTTATTCTCAAGTAGTTGAACACACCGAAAATTATCTTAATGTAAGTTTTTTTTGTACTTTATTCAAACTAAGTTGGAAGTTAAGTTCTAACTTCTTAACTTTTAGAAAATCGTTTCTGCTCCCTTAAAATAAATGAAATAACAAATTATATTTCGTGTTATTTGGGGGTTGGGCGAGATAAAGGAGTTACATTATTTTTTTATTTTTAGGATACATTTTGTGTTACCTCAGGAGATGAGAATTCTCCAAATAAACAAGATATGTCAGAATTAGAACTAGCAGAATTAATTCTAGAACAGAAAAAAAAGAAACGGAAAAAACGTCAATCAAGTAACGAAAAACCCAATAAAAAAAGACGAATGGTAGTGCTGAGTAGCAGTGATAGCGAATAGAAAATTATAATATTAATTTTAATTTAAAGGTTTGTTGTGAATAATTGTTTTGCTTTGATATTTTTTATTAAAAAGTCTGTTTTTGTAGAATTAAAGGTTATTAATTTTTTAAGTATGATAAATAACTGTGATTATTACTTTTAATGATCGCCTATGGTTCCAGGTGATATATCACACCCTTGCGACAAATGTGACACAATTCAAAAAACTTGCTTGTCAGTTTCCACCATAAATAGTTTCTGTAAATATTATTTTATTATCAAGATTATGTATTTTAAGTTATCAATCTGTGTGACACTTTGTTTTGATTACTTCTAATTTTCCCTTCAGTTGGAAACTGTTTTTTCGTGTATCTGATATACTCACTTTTTTGACTTATGTCACTTTTGACGTAAAGGTGCAATATGTAATTTTTAAGTTTTATCAAATATCTATTAAGTTTTTTTATATTTTTTATATGATGTAATACAATTTTAATTTCAAACCTTTTTTGAAGATTTTTTGGGTTACGGTTATTGTGTACGATTTTTTGTGTACCTTCACTTGAGGTTTTTGGTTGATGGTGCTACTTTCTTTATCACAATCATGTTATTCCAGTTATCAGTTATAGGAGTTGATGTTTGGTTGAAAAGTTAACACGGCATTAAAAATAAAAACGCGTCTTAAAACAAAATTGATGATTTTTATTGGTTTGTTTTGTCTAAAATCGCCTTTTAAATTATAATGCCCTGTTGACTTTTATTATGAAATTGGCCCTAACTTAGATATTTGTTCAAATGAATTGAAAATAGAATAAAATAAATAAGAAAACATATTTAAGTACAGTAGAATCCGAATAGTACGACTTCGTTTATAACGACCGACCGCTTTTAACGACGTAAGTGCAGCCTGAAGTTTGGTTTTCATATAATGTTATCAAATACAATTTCAATCCGTTTTGTGCGTCGTCCGGTTAGTACGACGTAATTCGCCGGTCCCTTGACCGTTGTTATAACCGGATTCTACTGTATTAAATTAATTTTAATAAACTAATTGAAAACTAAAAGCAGCATAATAATTTAATTAATCTTGATTTCAGCATAAATTGCTACTGTAGCATTTCAAAAATACTAAATTATTTTTTTTTAAATATTGTAATATTGATTATGGTTACAATAAACGGCATTAGTCGACTAACTTTTACCAGTACATGTTCACATGTGTATATTTACTGGTAATTGTCGCTGTCGCTGTCTTTTACATTATTCACAGCACTCTCACCAACTACCATGGAACCATTACACATATACCTGTAAATGTATAGTTTTTCCAGCTAGGCACTTTTTTCGTAACATATCCATATTATATTATTTATATTGGTGTTTAACATAATTATTACGATCTTGAGTATGATCATAAGTATGATATTTTACGATTTATGCGTGTTTAAAGTTGACAAAATTTCATCGTCATTTTGAAGCGCTTGCGAGCGTTTCCACCAAACGAAAACGCGTTTTTCGAACTCCCCGCATCAAAGCACCTCGGTTATGATCAAAAAAAGACCATCTAAAATTTTGACGATTTTTGAAAAAAACGTAAGGTTAACCCTTTGGTGTTTTTTCACCCCAAAAATTGAAAGTCTTAAATCGAAACATTTCTTGGCGGTTTCTTATGCAGTTATGCGAGATAAATCGATTGACGCAGGCAGATTTTACGTAAGTATGATATTTTAGGATTTATGCGTCTTTAAAGTTGGAAATATTTGAACGTCATTTTGAACCACTTACGAGCGTTTTAACCAAACGATACCGGGTTTTTCGAACTCCTCGCATAAAAACACGTCAGTTTTGGTCATAAAAAGACCATTTTAATTTTTGGCGATTTTTGAAAAAAACGTAAGGTTTTTTTTGACCCCAAAAATCGAAAGTTTCAAATCCAAGTATTTTTTGGCGTTTTCCTATTCAGTTTTTTGAGATAAATCGACTGACGCAGGTGGATTTGACGTAAGTATAATATTTTAGGATTTATGCGTCTTTAAAGTTGGAAATATTTGAACGTCATTTTGAACCACTGACGAGCGTTTTCACCAAACGATACCGGGTTTTTCGAACTCCTCGCAAAAAAACACGTCAGTTTTGGTCATAAAAAGACCATTTTGATTTTTGGCGATTTTTGAAAAAAACGTAAGGTTAACCCCTTTCGTGTTTTTTGACCCCAAAAATCGAAAGTTTCAAATCCAAGCATTTTTTGGCGTTTTCCTATGCAGTTTTTTGAGAAAAATCGACTGACGCAGGTGGATTTGACGTAAGTATAATATTTTAGGATTTATGCGTCTTTAAAGTTGGAAATATTTGAACGTCATTTTGAACCACTTACGAGCGTTTTCACCAAACGATATCGCGTTTTTCGAACTCCTCGCATAAAAACACGTCAGTTTTGGTCATAAAAAGACCATTTTAATTTTTGGCGATTTTTGAAAAAAACGTAAGGTTAACCCCTTTGGTGTTTTTTGACCCCAAAAATCTAAAGTTTCAAATCCAAGCATTTTTTGGCGTTTTCCTATGCAGTTTTTTGAGATAAATCGACTGACGCAGGTGGATTTGACGTAAGTATAATATTTTAGGACTTATGCGTCTTTAAAGTTGGAAATATTTGAACGTCATTTTGAACCACTTACGAGCGTTTTCACCAAACGATACCGGGTTTTTCGAACTCCTCGCATAAAAACACGTCAGTTTTAGTCATAAAAAGACCATTTTAATTTTTGGCGATTTTTGAAAAAAACGTAAGGTTAACCCCTTTGGTGTTTTTTGACCCCAAAAATTGAAAGTTTCAAATCCAAGCATTTTTTGGCGTTTTCCTATGCAGTTTTTTGAGATAAATCGACTGACGCAGGTGGATTTGACGTAAGTATAATATTTAAGGATTTATGCGTCTTTAAAGTTGGAAATATTTGAACGTCATTTTGAACCACTTAAGAGCGTTTTCACCAAACGATATCGCGTTTTACGAACTCCTCGCATAAAAACACGTCAGTTTTGGTCATAAAAAGACCCTTTTAATTTTGGCGATTTTTGAAAAAAACGTAAGGATAACCCCTTTGTGTTTTTTGACCCCAAAAATCGAAAGTTTCAAATCCAAGCATTTTTTTGCGTTTTCCTATGCAGTTTTTTGAGATAAATCGACTGACGCAGGTGGATTTGACGTAAGTATAATATTTTAGGATTTATGCGTCTTTAAAGTTGCAAATATTTGAACGTCAATTTGAACCACTTAAGAGCGTTTTCACCAAACGACATCGCGTTTTTCGAACTCCTCGCATAAAAACACGTCAGTTTTGTCATAAAAAGACCATTTTTATTTTTGGCGATTTTTGAAAAAAACGTAAGGTTAACGATTTGGTGTTTTTTGACCCCAAAAATCGAAAGTTTCAAATCCAAGCATTTTTTGGCGTTTTCCTATGCAGTTTTTTGAGATAAATCGACTGACGCAGGTGGATTTGACGTAAGTATAATATTTTAGGACTTATGCGTCTTTAAAGTTGGAAATATTTGAACGTCATTTTGAACCACTTAAGAGCGTTTTCACCAAACGATATCGCGTTTTTCGAACTCCTCGCATAAAAACACGTCAGTTTTGGTCATAAAAAGACCATTTTAATTTTTGGCGATTTTTGAAAAAAACGTAAGGTTAACCCCTTTGGTGTTTTTTGACCCCAAAAATCACAAGTTTCAAATCCAAGCATTTTTTGGCGTTTTCCTATGCAGTTTTTTGAGATTAATCGACTGACGCAGGTGGATTTGACGTAAGAATAATATTTTAGGATTTATGCGTCTTTAAAGTTGGAAATATTTGAACGTCATTTTGAACCACTTACGAGCGTTTTCACCAAACGACACCGGGTTTTTCGAACTCCTCGCATAAAAACACGTCAGTTTTGGTCATAAAAAGACCCTTTTAAATTTTGGCGATTTTTGAAAAAAACGTAAGGTTAACCCCTTTGGTGTTTTTGACCCCAAAAATCGAAAGTTTCAAATCCAAGCATTTTTTGGCGTTTTCCTATGCAGTTTTTTGAGATAAATCGACTGACGCAGGTGGATTTGACGTAAGTATAATATTTAAGGATTTATGCGTCTTTAAAGTTGGAAATATTTGAACGTCATTTTGAACCACTTACGAGCGTTTTCACCAAACGATATCGCGTTTTTCGAACTCCTCGCATAAAAACACGTCAGTTTTGGTCATAAAAAGACCATTTTAATTTTTGGCGATTTTTGAAAAAAACGTAAGGTTAACCCCTTTGGTGTTTTTTGACCCCAAAAATCGAAAGTTTCAAATCCAAGCATTTTTTGGCGTTTTCCTATGCAGTTTTTTGAGATAAATCGACTGACGCAGGTGGATTTGACGTAAGTATAATATTTTAGGATTTATGCGTTTTTAAAGTTGGAAATATTTGAACGTCATTTTGAACCACTTACGAGCGTTTTCACCAAACGATATCGCGTTTTTCGAACTCCTCGCATAAAAACACGTCAGTTTTGGTCATAAAAAGACCATTTTAATTTTTGGCGATTTTTGAAAAAAACGTAAGGTTAACCCCTTTGGTGTTTTTTGACCCCAAAAATCACAAGTTTCAAATCCAAGCATTTTTTGGCGTTTTCCTATGCAGTTTTTTGAGATTAATCGACTGACGCAGGTGGATTTGCGTAAGTATAATATTTAAGGATTTATGCGTTTTTAAAGTTGGAAATATTTGAATGTCATTTT
Source organism: Cantharis rufa (assembly GCA_947369205.1). Classification (NCBI taxonomy): domain Eukaryota; kingdom Metazoa; phylum Arthropoda; class Insecta; order Coleoptera; family Cantharidae; genus Cantharis; species Cantharis rufa. The sequence continues at coordinate 94,981,946 of OX376303.1, forward strand.
GAACCACTTACGAGCGTTTTCACCAAACGATATCGCGTTTTTCGAACTCCTCGCATAAAAACACGTCAGTTTTGGTCATAAAAAAAACATTTTAATTTTTGGCGATTTTTGAAAAAAACGTAAGGTTAACCCCTTCGGTGTTTTTTGACCCCAAAAATCGAAAGTTTCAAATCCAAGCATTTTTTGGCGTTTTCCTATGCAGTTTTTTGAGATAAATCGACTGACGCAGGTGGATTTGACGTAAGTATAATATTTTAGGATTTATGCGTCTTTAAAGTTGGAAATATTTGAACGTCATTTTGAACCACTTACGAGCGTTTTCACCAAACGATATCGCGTTTTTCGAACTCCTCGCATAAAAACACGTCAGTTTTGGTCATAAAAAGACCATTTTAATTTTTGGCGATTTTTGAAAAAAAACGTAAGGTTAACCCCTTTGGTGTTTTTTGTCCCCAAAAATCGAAAGTTTCAAATCCAAGCATTTTTTGGCGTTTTCCTATGCAGTTTTTTGAGATAAATAAACTGACGCAGGTGGATTTGACGTAAGTATAATATTTTAGGATTTATGCGTCTTTAAAGTTGGAAATATTTGAACGTCATTTTGAACCACTTAAGAGCGTTTTCACCAAACGATATCGCGTTTTTCGAACTCCTCGCATAAAAACACGTCAGTTTTGGTCATAAAAAGACCATTTTAATTTTTGGCGATTTTTGAAAAAAAACGTAAGGTTAACCCCTTTGGTGTTTTTTGTCCCCAAAAATCGAAAGTTTCAAATCCAAGCATTTTTTGGCGTTTTCCTATGCAGTTTTTTGAGATAAATAAACTGACGCAGGTGGATTTGACGTAAGTATAATATTTTAGGATTTATGCGTCTTTAAAGTTGGAAATATTTGAACGTCATTATGAACCACTTAAGAGCGTTTTCACCAAACGATATCGCGTTTTTCGAACTCCTCGCATAAAAACACGTCAGTTTTGGTCATAAAAAGACCATTTTAATTTTTGGCGATTTTTGAAAAAAACGTAAGGTTAACCCCTTTGGTGTTTTTTGACCCCAAAAATCACAAGTTTCAAATCCAAGCATTTTTTGGCGTTTTCCTATGCAGTTTTTTGAGATAAATCGACTGACGCAGGTGGATTTGACGTAAGTATAATATTTTAGGATTTATGCGTCTTTAAAGTTGGAAATATTTGAACGTCATTTTGAACCACTTACGAGCGTTTTCACCAAACGATATCGCGTTTTTCGAACTCATCGCATAAAAACACGTCAGTTTTGGTCATAAAAAGACCATTTTAATTTTTGGCGATTTTTGAAAAAAACGTAAGGTTCCCCTTTGGTGTTTTTTGACCCCAAAAATCGAAAGTTTCAAATCCAAGCATTTTTTGGCGTTTTCCTATGCAGTTTTTTGAGATAAATCGACTGACGCAGGTGGATTTGACGTAAGTATAATATTTTAGGATTTATGCGTCTTTAAAGTTGGAAATATTTGAACACATTTTGAACCACTTACGAGCGTTTTCACCAAACGACACCGGGTTTTTCGACCTCCTCGCATAAAAACACGTCAGTTTTGGTCATAAAAAGACCATTTTAATTTTTGGCGATTTTTGAAAAAAACGTAAGGTTAACCCCTTTGGTGTTTTTTGACCCCAAAAATCGAAAGTTTCAAATCCAAGCATTTTTTGGCGTTTTCCTATGCAGTTTTTTGAGATAAATCGACTGACGCAGGTGGATTTGACGTAAGTATAATATTTTAGGATTTATGCGTCTTTAAAGTTGGAAATATTTGAACGTCATTTTGAACCACTTAAGAGCGTTTTCACCAAACGTTATCGCGTTTTTCGAACTCCTCGCATAAAAACACGTCAGTTTTGGTCATAAAAAGACCATTTTTATTTTTGGCAATTTTTGAAAAAAACGTAAGGTTAACCCCTTTGGTGTTTTTTGACCCCAAAAATCGAAAGTTTCAAATCTAAGCATTTTTTGGCGTTTTCCTATGCAGTTTTTTGAGATAAATCGACTGACGCAGGTAGATTTGACGTAAGTATAATATTTAAGGATTTATGCGTCTTTAAAGTTGGAAATATTTGAACGTCATTTTGAACCACTTACGAGCGTTTTCACCAAACGATATCGCGTTTTTCGAACTCCTCGCATAAAAACACGTCAGTTTTGGTCATAAAAAGACCATTTTAATTTTTGGCGATTTTTGAAAAAAACGTAAGGTTAACCCCTTTGGTGTTTTTTGACCCCAAAAATCACAAGTTTCAAATCCAAGCATTTTTTGGCGTTTTCCTATGCAGTTTTTTGAGATTAATCGACTGACGCAGGTGGATTTGACGTAAGAATAATATTTTAGGATTTATGCGTCTTTAAAGTTGGAAATATTTGAACGTCATTTTGAACCACTTACGAGCGTTTTCACCAAACGACACCGGGTTTTTCGAACTCCTCGCATAAAAACACGTCAGTTTTGGTCATAAAAAGACCCTTTTAAATTTTGGCGATTTTTGAAAAAAACGTAAGGTTAACCCCTTTGGTGTTTTTGACCCCAAAAATCGAAAGTTTCAAATCCAAGCATTTTTTGGCGTTTTCCTATGCAGTTTTTTGAGATAAATCGACTGACGCAGGTGGATTTGACGTAAGTATAATATTTAAGGATTTATGCGTCTTTAAAGTTGGAAATATTTGAACGTCATTTTGAACCACTTACGAGCGTTTTCACCAAACGATATCGCGTTTTTCGAACTCCTCGCATAAAAACACGTCAGTTTTGGTCATAAAAAGACCATTTTAATTTTTGGCGATTTTTGAAAAAAACGTAAGGTTAACCCCTTTGGTGTTTTTTGACCCCAAAAATCGAAAGTTTCAAATCCAAGCATTTTTTGGCGTTTTCCTATGCAGTTTTTTGAGATAAATCGACTGACGCAGGTGGATTTGACGTAAGTATAATATTTTAGGATTTATGCGTTTTTAAAGTTGGAAATATTTGAATGTCATTTTGAACCACTTACGAGCGTTTTCACCAAACGATATCGCGTTTTTCGAACTCCTCGCATAAAAACACGTCAGTTTTGGTCATAAAAAGACCATTTTAATTTTTGGCGATTTTTGAAAAAAACGTAAGGTTAACCCCTTTGGTGTTTTTTGACCCCAAAAATCACAAGTTTCAAATCCAAGCATTTTTTGGCGTTTTCCTATGCAGTTTTTTGAGATTAATCGACTGACGCAGGTGGATTTGACGTAAGTATAATATTTTAGGATTTATGCGTCTTTAAAGTTGGAAATATTTGAACGTCATTTTGAACCACTTACGAGCGTTTTCACCAAACGACACCGGGTTTTTCGAACTCCTCGCATAAAAACACGTCAGTTTTGGTCATAAAAAGACCCTTTTAAATTTTGGCGATTTTTGAAAAAAACGTAATGTTAACCCCTTTGGTGTTTTTGACCCCAAAAATCGAAAGTTTCAAATCCAAGCATTTTTTGGCGTTTTCCTATGCAGTTTTTTGAGATAAATCGACTGACGCAGGTGGATTTGCGTAAGTATAATATTTAAGGATTTATGCGTTTTTAAAGTTGGAAATATTTGAATGTCATTTTGAACCACTTACGAGCGTTTTCACCAAACGATATCGCGTTTTTCGAACTCCTCGCATAAAAACACGTCAGTTTTGGTCATAAAAAAAACATTTTAATTTTTGGCGATTTTTGAAAAAAACGTAAGGTTAACCCCTTCGGTGTTTTTTGACCCCAAAAATCGAAAGTTTCAAATCCAAGCATTTTTTGGCGTTTTCCTATGCAGTTTTTTGAGATAAATCGACTGACGCAGGTGGATTTGACGTAAGTATAATATTTTAGGATTTATGCGTCTTTAAAGTTGGAAATATTTGAACGTCATTTTGAACCACTTACGAGCGTTTTCACCAAACGATATCGCGTTTTTCGAACTCCTCGCATAAAAACACGTCAGTTTTGGTCATAAAAAGACCATTTTAATTTTTGGCGATTTTTGAAAAAAACGTAAGGTTAACCCCTTTGGTGTTTTTTGACCCCAAAAATCGAAAGTTTCAAATCCAAGCATATTTTGGCGTTTTCCTATGCAGTTTTTTGAGATAAATCGACTGACGCAGGTGGATTTGACGTAAGTATAATATTTTAGGATTTATGCGTCTTTAAAGTTGGAAATATTTGAACGTCATTTTGAACCACTTAAGAGCGTTTTCACCAAACGATATCGCGTTTTTCGAACTCCTCGCATAAAAACACGTCAGTTTTGGTCATAAAAAGACCATTTTAATTTTTGGCGATTTTTGAAAAAAACGTAAGGTTAACCCCTTTGGTGTTTTTTGACCCCAAAAATCACAAGTTTCAAATCCAAGCATTTTTTGGCGTTTTCCTATGCAGTTTTTTGAGATAAATCGACTGACGCAGGTGGATTTGACGTAAGTATAATATTTAAGGATTTATGCGTCTTTAAAGTTGGAAATATTTGAACGTCATTTTGAACCACTTACGAGCGTTTTCACCAAACGATATAGCGTTTTTCGAACTCATCGCATAAAAACACGTCAGTTTTGGTCATAAAAAGACCATTTTAATTTTTGGCGATTTTTGAAAAAAACGTAAGGTTCCCCTTTGGTGTTTTTTGACCCCAAAAATCGAAAGTTTCAAATCCAACCATTTTTTGGCGTTTTCCTATGCAGTTTTTTGAGATAAATCGACTGACGCAGGTGGATTTGACGTAAGTATAATATTTTAGGATTTATGCGTCTTTAAAGTTGGAAATATTTGAACGTCATTTTGAACCACTTACGAGCGTTTTCACCAAACGATATCGCGTTTTTCGAACTCATCGCATAAAAACACGTCAGTTTTGGTCATAAAAAGACCATTTTAATTTTTGGCGATTTTTGAAAAAAACGTAAGGTTCCCCTTTGGTGTTTTTTGACCCCAAAAATCGAAAGTTTCAAATCCAAGCATTTTTTGGCGTTTTCCTATGCAGTTTTTTGAGATAAATCGACTGACGCAGGTGGATTTGACGTAAGTATAATATTTTAGGATTTATGCGTCTTTAAAGTTGGAAATATTTGAACGTCATTTTGAACCACTTACGAGCGTTTTCACCAAACGACACCGGGTTTTTCGACCTCCTCGCATAAAAACACGTCAGTTTTGGTCATAAAAAGACCATTTTAATTTTTGGCGATTTTTGAAAAAAACGTAAGGTTAACCCCTTTGGTGTTTTTGACCCCAAAAATCGAAAGTTTCAAATTCAAGCATTTTTTGGCGTTTTCCTATGCAGTTTTTTGAGATAAATCGACTGACGCAGGTGGATTTGCGTAAGTATAATATTTAAGGATTTATGCGTTTTTAAAGTTGGAAATATTTGAATGTCATTTTGAACCACTTACGAGCGTTTTCACCAAACGATATCGCGTTTTTCGAACTCCTCGCATAAAAACACGTCAGTTTTGGTCATAAAAAAAACATTTTAATTTTTGGCGATTTTTGAAAAAAACGTAAGGTTAACCCCTTCGGTGTTTTTTGACCCCAAAAATCGAAAGTTTCAAATCCAAGCATTTTTTGGCGTTTTCCTATGCAGTTTTTTGAGATAAATCGACTGACGCAGGTGGATTTGACGTAAGTATAATATTTTAGGATTAATGCGTCTTTAAAGTTGGAAATATTTGAACGTCATTTTGAACCACTTACGAGCGTTTTCACCAAACGATATCGCGTTTTTCGAACTCCTCGCATAAAAACACGTCAGTTTTGGTCATAAAAAGACCATTTTAATTTTTGGCGATTTTTGAAAAAAACGTAAGGTTAACCCCTTTGGTGTTTTTTGTCCCCAAAAATCGAAAGTTTCAAATCCAAGCATTTTTTGGCGTTTTCCTATGCAGTTTTTTGAGATAAATAAACTGACGCATGTGGATTTGACGAAGTATAATATTTTAGGATTTATGCGTCTTTAAAGTTGGAAATATTTGAACGTCATTTTGAACCACTTACGAGCGTTTTCACCAAAGGACACCGGGTTTTTCGAACTCCTCGCATAAAAACACGTCAGTTTTGGTCATAAAAAGACCATTTTAATTTTTGGCGATTTTTGAAAAAAACGTAAGGTTAACCCCTTTGGTGTTTTTTGACCCCAAAAATCGAAAGTTTCAAATCCAAGCATTTTTTGGCGTTTTCCTATGCAGTTTTTTGAGATAAATCGACTGACGCAGGTGGATTTGACGTAAGTATAATATTTTAGGATTTATGCGTCTTTAAAGTTGGAAATATTTGAACGTCATTTTGAACCACTTAAGAGCGTTTTCACCAAACGATATCGCGTTTTTCGAACTCCTCGCATAAAAACACGTCAGTTTTGGTCATAAAAAGACCATTTTTATTTTTGGCGATTTTTGAAAAAAACGTAAGGTTAACCCCTTTGGTGTTTTTTGACCCCAAAAATCACAAGTTTCAAATCCAAGCATTTTTTGGCGTTTTCCTATGCAGTTTTTTGAGATAAATCGACTGACGCAGGTGGATTTGACGTAAGTATAATATTTAAGGATTTATGCGTCTTTAAAGTTGGAAATATTTGAACGTCATTTTGAACCACTTACGAGCGTTTTCACCAAACGATATCGCGTTTTTCGAACTCATCGCATAAAAACACGTCAGTTTTGGTCATAAAAAGACCATTTTAATTTTTGGCGATTTTTGAAAAAAACGTAAGGTTCCCCTTTGGTGTTTTTTGACCCCAAAAATCGAAAGTTTCAAATCCAACCATTTTTTGGCGTTTTCCTATGCAGTTTTTTGAGATAAATCGACTGACGCAGGTGGATTTGACGTAAGTATAATATTTTAGGATTTATGCGTCTTTAAAGTTGGAAATATTTGAACGTCATTTTGAACCACTTACGAGCGTTTTCACCAAACGACACCGGGTTTTTCAAACTCCTCGCATAAAAACACGTCAGTTTTGGTCATAAATATACCATTTTAATTTTTGGCGATTTTTGAAAAAAACGTAAGGTTAACCCCTTTGGTGTTTTTTGACCCCAAAAATCGAAAGTTTCAAATCCAAGCATTTTTTGGCGTTTTCCTATGCAGTTTTTTGAGATTAATCGACTGACGCAGGTGGATTTGACGTAAGTATAATATTTTAGGATTTATGCGTCTTTAAAGTTGGAAATATTTGAACGTCATTTTGAACCACTTACGAGCGTTTTCACCAAACGACACCGGGTTTTTCGACCTCCTCGCATAAAAACACGTCAGTTTTGGTCATAAAAAGACCATTTTAATTTTTGGCGATTTTTGAAAAAAACGTAAGGTTAACCCCTTTGGTGTTTTTTGACCCCAAAAATCGAAAGTTTCAAATCCAAGCATTTTTTGGCGTTTTCCTATGCAGTTTTTTGAGATAAATCGACTGACGCAGGTGGATTTGACGTAAGTATAATATTTTAGGATTTATGCGTCTTTAAAGTTGGAAATATTTGAACGTCATTTTGAACCACTTAAGAGCGTTTTCACCAAACGTTATCGCGTTTTTCGAACTCCTCGCATAAAAACACGTCAGTTTTGGTCATAAAAAGACCATTTTTATTTTTGGCGATTTTTGAAAAAAACGTAAGGTTAACCCCTTTGGTGTTTTTTGACCCCAAAAATCACAAGTTTCAAATCCAAGCATTTTTTGGCGTTTTCCTATGCAGTTTTTTGAGATAAATCGACTGACGCAGGTGGATTTGACGTAAGTATAATATTTAAGGATTTATGCGTCTTTAAAGTTGGAAATATTTGAACGTCATTTTGAACCACTTACGAGCGTTTTCACCAAACGATATCGCGTTTTTCGAACTCCTCGCATAAAAACACGTCAGTTTTGGTCATAAAAAGACCATTTTAATTTTTGGCGATTTTTGAAAAAAACGTAAGGTTAACCCCTTTGGTGTTTTTTGACCCCAAAAATCGAAAGTTTCAAATCCAAGCATTTTTTGGCGTTTTCCTATGCAGTTTTTTGAGATTAATCGACTGACGCAGGTGGATTTGACGTAAGTATAATATTTTAGGATTTATGCGTCTTTAAAGTTGGAAATATTTGAACGTCATTTTGAACCACTTACGAGCGTTTTCACCAAACGACACCGGGTTTTTCGAACTCCTCGCATAAAAACACGTCAGTTTTGGTCATAAAAAGACCCTTTTAAATTTTGGCGATTTTTGAAAAAAACGTAATGTTAACCCCTTTGGTGTTTTTGACCCCAAAAATCGAAAGTTTCAAATTCAAGCATTTTTTGGCGTTTTCCTATGCAGTTTTTTGAGATAAATCGACTGACGCAGGTGGATTTGCGTAAGTATAATATTTAAGGATTTATGCGTTTTTAAAGTTGGAAATATTTGAATGTCATTTTGAACCACTTACGAGCGTTTTCACCAAACGATATCGCGTTTTTCGAACTCCTCGCATAAAAACACGTCAGTTTTGGTCATAAAAAAAACATTTTAATTTTTGGCGATTTTTGAAAAAAACGTAAGGTTAACCCCTTCGGTGTTTTTTGACCCCAAAAATCGAAAGTTTCAAATCCAAGCATTTTTTGGCGTTTTCCTATGCAGTTTTTTGAGATAAATCGACTGACGCAGGTGGATTTGACGTAAGTATAATATTTTAGGATTTATGCGTCTTTAAAGTTGGAAATATTTGAACGTCATTTTGAACCACTTACGAGCGTTTTCACCAAACGATATCGCGTTTTTCGAACTCCTCGCATAAAAACACGTCAGTTTTGGTCATAAAAAGACCATTTTAATTTTTGGCGATTTTTGAAAAAAACGTAAGGTTAACCCCTGTGGTGTTTTTTGTCCCCAAAAATCGAAAGTTTCAAATCCAAGCATTTTTTGGCGTTTTCCTATGCAGTTTTTTGAGATAAATAAACTGACGCAGGTGGATTTGACGAAGTATAATATTTTAGGATTTATGCGTCTTTAAAGTTGGAAATATTTGAACGTCATTTTGAACCACTTAAGAGCGTTTTCACCAAACGATATCGCGTTTTTCGAACTCCTCGCATAAAAACACGTCAGTTTTGGTCATAAAAAGACCATTTTTATTTTTGGCGATTTTTGAAAAAAACGTAAGGTTAACCCCTTTGGTGTTTTTTGACCCCAAAAATCACAAGTTTCAAATCCAAGCATTTTTTGGCGTTTTCCTATGCAGTTTTTTGAGATAAATCGACTGACGCAGGTGGATTTGACGTAAGTATAATATTTAAGGATTTATGCGTCTTTAAAGTTGGAAATATTTGAACGTCATTTTGAACCACTTACGAGCGTTTTCACCAAACGATATCGCGTTTTTCGAACTCATCGCATAAAAACACGTCAGTTTTGGTCATAAAAAGACCATTTTAATTTTTGGCGATTTTTGAAAAAAACGTAAGGTTCCCCTTTGGTGTTTTTTGACCCCAAAAATCGAAAGTTTCAAATCCAACCATTTTTTGGCGTTTTCCTATGCAGTTTTTAGAGATAAATCGACTGACGCAGGTGGATTTGACGTAAGTATAATATTTTAGGATTTATGCGTCTTTAAAGTTGGAAATATTTGAACGTCATTTTGAACCACTTACGAGCGTTTTCACCAAACGACACCGGGTTTTTCAAACTCCTCGCATAAAAACACGTCAGTTTTGGTCATAAATATACCATTTTAATTTTTGGCGATTTTTGAAAAAAACGTAAGGTTAACCCCTTTGGTGTTTTTTGACCCCAAAAATCGAAAGTTTCAAATCCAAGCATTTTTTGGCGTTTTCCTATGCAGTTTTTTGAGATTAATCGACTGACGCAGGTGGATTTGACGTAAGTATAATATTTTAGGATTTATGCGTCTTTAAAGTTGGAAATATTTGAACGTCATTTTGAACCACTTACGAGCGTTTTCACCAAACGACACCGGCTCTTTCGAACTCCTCGCATAAAAATACGTCAGTTTTGGTCATAAAAAGACCCTTTTAAATTTTGGCGATTTTTGAAAAAAACGTAATGTTAACCCCTTTGGTGTTTTTGACCCCAAAAATCGAAAGTTTCAAATCCAAGCATTTTTTGGCGTTTTCCTATGCAGTTTTTTGAGATAAATCGACTGACGCAGGTGGATTTGCGTAAGTATAATATTTTAGGATTTATGCGTCTTTAAAGTTGGAAATATTTGAACGTCATTTTGAACCACTTAAGAGCGTTTTCACCAAACGATATCGCGTTTTTCGAACTCCTCGCATAAAAACACGTCAGTTTTGGTCATAAAAAGACCATTTTTATTTTTGGCGATTTTTGAAAAAAACGTAAGGTTAACCCCTTTGGTGTTTTTGACCCCAAAAATCACAAGTTTCAAATCCAAGCATTTTTTGGCGTTTTCCTATGCAGTTTTTTGAGATAAATCGACTGACGCAGGTGGATTTGACGTAAGTATAATATTTAAGGATTTATGCGTCTTTAAAGTTGGAAATATTTGAACGTCATTTTGAACCACTTACGAGCGTTTTCACCAAACGATATCGCGTTTTTCGAACTCCTCGCATAAAAACACGTCAGTTTTGGTCATAAAAAGACCATTTTAATTTTTGCCGATTTTTGAAAAAAACGTAAGGTTCCCCTTTGGTGTTTTTTGACCCCAAAAATCGAAAGTTTCAAATCCAACCATTTTTTGGCGTTTTCCTATGCAATTTTTTGAGATAAATCGACTGACGCAGGTGGATTTGACGTAAGTATAATATTTTAGGATTTATGCGTCTTTAAAGTTGGAAATATTTGAACGTCATTTTGAACCACTTACGAGCGTTTTCACCAAACGACACCGGGTTTTTCGAACTCCTCGCATAAAAACACGTCAGTTTTGGTCATAAAAAGACCATTTTAATTTTTGGCGATTTTTGAAAAAAACGTAAGGTTAACCCCTTTGGTGTTTTTTGACCCCAAAAATCGAAAGTTTCAAATCCAAGCATTTTTTGGCGTTTTCCTATGCAGTTTTTTGAGATAAATCGACTGACGCAGGTGGATTTGACGTATGTATAATATTTTAGGATTTATGCGTCTTTAAAGTTGGAAATATTTGAACGTCATTTTGAACCACTTACGAGCGTTTTCACCAAACGATATCGCGTTTTTCGAACTCCTCGCATAAAAACACGTCAGTTTTGGTCATAAAAAGACCATTTTAATTTTTGGCGATTTTTGAAAAAAACGTAAGGTTTTTTTTGACCCCAAAAATCGAAAGTTTCAAATCCAAGTATTTTTTGGCGTTTTCCTATTCAGTTTTTTGAGATAAATCGACTGACGCAGGTGGATTTGACGTAAGTATAATATTTTAGGATTTATGCGTCTTTAAAGTTGGAAATATTTGAACGTCATTTTGAACCACTTAAGAGCGTTTTCACCAAACGATATCGCGTTTTTCGAACTCCTCGCATAAAAACACGTCAGTTTTGGTCATAAAAAGACCATTTTTATTTTTGGCGATTTTTGAAAAAAACGTAAGGTTAACCCCTTTGGTGTTTTTTGACCCCAAAAATCACAAGTTTAAAATCCAAGCATTTTTTGGCGTTTTCCTATGCAGTTTTTTGAGATAAATCGACTGACGCAGGTGGATTTGACGTAAGTATAATATTTAAGGATTTATGCGTCTTTAAAGTTGGAAATATTTGAACGTCATTTTGAACCACTTACGAGCGTTTTCACCAAACGATATCGCGTTTTTCGAACTCCTCGCATAAAAACACGTCAGTTTTGGTCATAAAAAGACCATTTTAATTTTTGGCGATTTTTGAAAAAAACGTAAGGTTCCCCTTTGGTGTTTTTTGACCCCAAAAATCGAAAGTTTCAAATCCAACCATTTTTTGGCGTTTTCCTATGCAATTTTTTGAGATAAATCGACTGACGCAGGTGGATTTGACGTAAGTATAATATTTTAGGATTTATGCGTCTTTAAAGTTGGAAATATTTGAACGTCATTTTGAACCACTTACGAGCGTTTTCACCAAACGACACCGGGTTTTTCGAACTCCTCGCATAAAAACACGTCAGTTTTGGTCATAAAAAGACCATTTTAATTTTTGGCGATTTTTGAAAAAAACGTAAGGTTAACCCCTTTGGTGTTTTTTGACCCCAAAAATCGAAAGTTTCAAATCCAAGCATTTTTTGGCGTTTTCCTATGCAGTTTTTTGAGATAAATCGACTGACGCAGGTGGATTTGACGTAAGTATAATATTTTAGGATTTATGCGTCTTTAAAGTTGGAAATATTTGAACGTCATTTTGAACCACTTACGAGCGTTTTCACCAAACGATATCGCGTTTTTCGAACTCCTCGCATAAAAACACGTCAGTTTTGGTCATAAAAAGACCATTTTAATTTTTGGCGATTTTTGAAAAAAACGTAAGGTTTTTTTTGACCCCAAAAATCGAAAGTTTCAAATCCAAGCATTTTTTGGCGTTTTCCTATGCAGTTTTTTGAGAAAAATCGACTGACGCAGGTGGATTTGACGTAAATATAATATTTTAGGATTTATGCGTCTTTAAAGTTGGAAATATTTGAACGTCATTTTGAACCACGTAAGAGCGTTTTCACCAAACGATATCGCGTTTTTCGAACTCCTCGCATAAAAACACGTCAGTTTTGGACATAAAAAGACTTTTTTAAATTTTGGCGATTTTTGAAAAAAACGTAAGGTTAACCCCTTTGGTGTTTTTTGACCCCAAAAATCGAAAGTTTCAAATCCAAGCATTTTTTTGCGTTTTCCTATGCAGTTTTTTGAGATAAATCGACTGACGCAGGTGGATTTGACGTAAGTATAATATTTAAGGATTTATGCGTCTTTAAATTTGGAAATATTTGAACGTCATTTTGAACCACTTACGAGCGTTTTCACCAAACGATATCGCGTTTTTCGAACTCCTCGCATAAAAACACGTCAGTTTTGGTCATAAAAAGACCATTTTAATTTTTTGCGATTTTTGAAAAAAACGTAAAGTTAACCCCTTTGGTGTTTTTTGACCCCAAAAATCGAAAGTTTCAAATCCAAGCATTTTTTGGCGTTTTCCTATGCAGTTTTTTGAAATAAATCGACTGACGCAGGTGGATTTGACGTAAGTATAATATTTTAGGATTTATGCGTCTTTAAAGTTGCAAATATTTGAACGTCAATTTGAACCACTTAAGAGCGTTTTCACCAAACGACATCGCGTTTTTCGAACTCCTCGCATAAAAACACGTCAGTTTTGTCATAAAAAGACCATTTTTATTTTTGGCGATTTTTGAAAAAAACGTAAGGTTAACCCCTTTGGTGTTTTTTGACCCCAAAAATCGAAAGTTTCAAATCCAAGCATTTTTTGGCGTTTTCCTATGCAGTTTTTTGAGATAAATCGACTGACGCAGGTGGATTTGACGTAAGTATAATATTTTAGGATTTATGCGTCTTTAAAGTTGGAAATATTTGAACGTCATTTTGAACCACTTACGAGCGTTTTCACCAAACGACACCGGGTTTTTCGAACTCCTCGCATAAAAACACGTCAGTTTTGGTCATAAAAAGACCCTTTTAAATTTTGGCGATTGTTGAAAAAAACGTAATGTTAACCCCTTTGGTGTTTTTGACCCCAAAAATCGAAAGTTTCAAATCCAAGCATTTTTTGGCGTTTTCCTATGCAGTTTTTTGAGATAAATCGACTGACGCAGGTGGATTTGCGTAAGTATAATATTTTAGGATTTATGCGTCTTTAAAGTTGGAAATATTTGAACGTCATTTTGAACCACTTAAGAGCGTTTTCACCAAACGATATCGCGTTTTTCGAACTCCTCGCATAAAAACACGTCAGTTTTGGTCATAAAAAGACCATTTTAATTTTTGGCGATTTTTGAAAAAAACGTAAGGTTAACCCCTTTGGTGTTTTTTGACCCCAAAAATCGAAAGTTTCAAATCTAAGCATTTTTTGGCGTTTTCCTATGCAGTTTTTTGAGATAAATCGACTGACGCAGGTAGATTTGACGTAAGTATAATATTTAAGGATTTATGCGTCTTTAAAGTTGGAAATATTTGAACGTCATTTTGAACCACTTACGAGCGTTTTCACCAAACGATATCGCGTTTTTCGAACTCCTCGCATAAAAACACGTCAGTTTTGGTCATAAAAAGACCATTTTAATTTTTGGCGATTTTTGAAAAAAACGTAAGGTTAACCCCTTTGGTGTTTTTTGACCCCAAAAATCACAAGTTTCAAATCCAAGCATTTTTTGGCGTTTTCCTATGCAGTTTTTTGAGATTAATCGACTGACGCAGGTGGATTTGACGTAAGAATAATATTTTAGGATTTATGCGTCTTTAAAGTTGGAAATATTTGAACGTCATTTTGAACCACTTACGAGCGTTTTCACCAAACGACACCGGGTTTTTCGAACTCCTCGCATAAAAACACGTCAGTTTTGGTCATAAAAAGACCATTTTAATTTTTGGCGATTTTTGAAAAAAACGTAAGGTTAACCCCTTTGGTGTTTTTTGACCCCAAAAATCGAAAGTTTCAAATCCAAGCATTTTTTGGCGTTTTCCTATGCAGTTTTTTGAGATAAATCGACTGACGCAGGTGGATTTGACGTAAGTATAATATTTTAGGATTTATGCGTCTTTAAAGTTGGAAATATTTGAACGTCATTTTGAACCACTTACGAGCGTTTTCACCAAACGATATCGCGTTTTTCGAACTCCTCGCATAAAAACACGTCAGTTTTGGTCATAAAAAGACCATTTTAATTTTTGGCGATTTTTGAAAAAAACGTAAGGTTTTTTTTGACCCCAAAAATCGAAAGTTTCAAATCCAAGCATTTTTTGGCGTTTTCCTATGCAGTTTTTTGAGAAAAATCGACTGACGCAGGTGGATTTGACGTAAATATAATATTTTAGGATTTATGCGTCTTTAAAGTTGGAAATATTTGAACGTCATTTTGAACCACGTAAGAGCGTTTTCACCAAACGATATCGCGTTTTTCGAACTCCTCGCATAAAAACACGTCAGTTTTGGACATAAAAAGACTTTTTTAAATTTTGGCGATTTTTGAAAAAAACGTAAGGTTAACCCCTTTGGTGTTTTTTGACCCCAAAAATCGAAAGTTTCAAATCCAAGCATTTTTTTGCGTTTTCCTATGCAGTTTTTTGAGATAAATCGACTGACGCAGGTGGATTTGACGTAAGTATAATATTTAAGGATTTATGCGTCTTTAAATTTGGAAATATTTGAACGTCATTTTGAACCACTTACGAGCGTTTTCACCAAACGATATCGCGTTTTTCGAACTCCTCGCATAAAAACACGTCAGTTTTGGTCATAAAAAGACCATTTTAATTTTTTGCGATTTTTGAAAAAAACGTAAAGTTAACCCCTTTGGTGTTTTTTGACCCCAAAAATCGAAAGTTTCAAATCCAAGCATTTTTTGGCGTTTTCCTATGCAGTTTTTTGAAATAAATCGACTGACGCAGGTGGATTTGACGTAAGTATAATATTTTAGGATTTATGCGTCTTTAAAGTTGCAAATATTTGAACGTCAATTTGAACCACTTAAGAGCGTTTTCACCAAACGACATCGCGTTTTTCGAACTCCTCGCATAAAAACACGTCAGTTTTGTCATAAAAAGACCATTTTTATTTTTGGCGATTTTTGAAAAAAACGTAAGGTTAACCCCTTTGGTGTTTTTTGACCCCAAAAATCGAAAGTTTCAAATCCAAGCATTTTTTGGCGTTTTCCTATGCAGTTTTTTGAGATAAATCGACTGACGCAGGTGGATTTGACGTAAGTATAATATTTTAGGATTTATGCGTCTTTAAAGTTGGAAATATTTGAACGTCATTTTGAACCACTTACGAGCGTTTTCACCAAACGACACCGGGTTTTTCGAACTCCTCGCATAAAAACACGTCAGTTTTGGTCATAAAAAGACCCTTTTAAATTTTGGCGATTGTTGAAAAAAACGTAATGTTAACCCCTTTGGTGTTTTTGACCCCAAAAATCGAAAGTTTCAAATCCAAGCATTTTTTGGCGTTTTCCTATGCAGTTTTTTGAGATAAATCGACTGACGCAGGTGGATTTGCGTAAGTATAATATTTTAGGATTTATGCGTCTTTAAAGTTGGAAATATTTGAACGTCATTTTGAACCACTTAAGAGCGTTTTCACCAAACGATATCGCGTTTTTCGAACTCCTCGCATAAAAACACGTCAGTTTTGGTCATAAAAAGACCATTTTAATTTTTGGCGATTTTTGAAAAAAACGTAAGGTTAACCCCTTTGGTGTTTTTTGACCCCAAAAATCGAAAGTTTCAAATCTAAGCATTTTTTGGCGTTTTCCTATGCAGTTTTTTGAGATAAATCGACTGACGCAGGTAGATTTGACGTAAGTATAATATTTAAGGATTTATGCGTCTTTAAAGTTGGAAATATTTGAACGTCATTTTGAACCACTTACGAGCGTTTTCACCAAACGATATCGCGTTTTTCGAACTCCTCGCATAAAAACACGTCAGTTTTGGTCATAAAAAGACCATTTTAATTTTTGGCGATTTTTGAAAAAAACGTAAGGTTAACCCCTTTGGTGTTTTTTGACCCCAAAAATCACAAGTTTCAAATCCAAGCATTTTTTGGCGTTTTCCTATGCAGTTTTTTGAGATTAATCGACTGACGCAGGTGGATTTGACGTAAGAATAATATTTTAGGATTTATGCGTCTTTAAAGTTGGAAATATTTGAACGTCATTTTGAACCACTTACGAGCGTTTTCACCAAACGACACCGGGTTTTTCGAACTCCTCGCATAGTTTTGGTCATAAAAAGACCATTTTAATTTTTGGCGATTTTTGAAAAAAACGTAAGGTTAACCCCTTTGGTGTTTTTTGTCCCCAAAAATCGAAAGTTTCAAATCCAAGCATTTTTTGGCGTTTTCCTATGCTGTTTTTTGAGATAAATCGACTGACGCAGGTGGATTTGACGTAAGTATAATATTTTAGGATTTATGCGTCTTTAAAGTTGGAAATATTTGAACGTCATTTTGAACCACTTACGAGCGTTTTCACCAAACGATATCGCGTTTTTCGAACTCCTCGCATAAAAACACGTCAGTTTTGGTCATAAAAAGACCATTTTAATTTTTGGCGATTTTTGAAAAAAACGTAAGGTTTTTTTTGACCCCAAAAATCGAAAGTTTCAAATCCAAGTATTTTTTGGCGTTTTCCTATTCAGTTTTTTGAGATAAATCGACTGACGCAGGTGGATTTGACGTAAGTATAATATTTTAGGATTTATGCGTCTTTAAAGTTGGAAATATTTGAACGTCATTTTGAACCACTTAAGAGCGTTTTCACCAAACGATATCGCGTTTTTCGAACTCCTCGCATAAAAACACGTCAGTTTTGGTCATAAAAAGACCATTTTTATTTTTGGCGATTTTTGAAAAAAACGTAAGGTTAACCCCTTTGGTGTTTTTTGACCCCAAAAATCACAAGTTTCAAATCCAAGCATTTTTTGGCGTTTTCCTATGCAGTTTTTGAGATTAATCGACTGACGCAGGTGGATTTGACGTAAGTATAATATTTTAGGATTTATGCGTCTTTAAAGTTGGAAATATTTGAACGTCATTTTGAACCACTTACGAGCGTTTTCACCAAACGACACCGGGTTTTTCGAACTCCTCGCATAAAAACACGTCAGTTTTGGTCATAAAAAGACCCTTTTAAATTTTGGCGATTTTTGAAAAAAACGTAAGGTTAACCCCTTTGGTGTTTTTTGACCCCAAAAATCGAAAGTTTCAAATCCAAGCATTTTTTGGCGTTTTCCTATGCAGTTTTTTGAGATAAATCGACTGACGCAGGTGGATTTGACGTAAGTATAATATTTTAGGATTTATGCGTCTTTAAAGTTGGAAATATTTGAACGTCATTTTGAACCACTTACGAGCGTTTTCACCAAACGATATCGCGTTTTTCGAACTCCTCGCATAAAAACACGTCAGTTTTGGTCATAAAAAGACTTTTTTAAATTTTGGCGATTTTTGAAAAAAACGTAAGGTTAACCCCTTTGGTGTTTTTTGACCCCAAAAATCGAAAGTTTCAAATCCAAGCATTTTTTTGCGTTTTCCTATGCAGTTTTTTGAGATAAATCGACTGACGCAGGTGGATTTGACGTAAGTATAATATTTTAGGATTTATGCGTCTTTAAAGTTGGAAATATTTGAATGTCATTTTGAACCACTTACGAGCGTTTTCACCAAACGACACCGGGTTTTTCGAACTCCTCGCATAAAAACACGTCAGTTTTGGTCATAAAAAGACCATTTTAATTTTTGGCGATTTTTGAAAAAAACGTAAGGTTAACCTCTTTGGTGTTTTTTGACCCCAAAAATCACAAGTTTCAAATCCAAGCATTTTTTGGCGTTTTCCTCTGCAGTTTTTTGAGATTAATCGACTGACGCAGGTGGATTTGACGTAAGTATAATATTTTAGGATTTATGCGTCTTTAAAGTTGGAAATATTTGAACGTCATTTTGAACCACTTACGAGCGTTTTCACCAAACGACACCGGGTTTTTCAAACTCCTCGCATAAAAACACGTCAGTTTTGGTCATAAAAAGACCCTTTTAAATTTTGGCGATTTTTGAAAAAAACGTAATGTTAACCCCTTTGGTGTTTTTGACCCCAAAAATCGAAAGTTTCAAATCCAAGCATTTTTTGGCGTTTTCCTATGCAGTTTTTTGAGATAAATCGACTGACGCAGGTGGATTTGACGTAAGTATAATATTTAAGGATTTATGCGTCTTTAAAGTTGGAAATATTTGAACGTCATTTTGAACCACTTACGAGCGTTTTCACCAAACGATATCGCGTTTTTCGAACTCCTCGCATAAAAACACGTCAGTTTTGGTCATAAAAAGACCATTTTAATTTTTGGCGATTTTTGAAAAAAACGTAAGGTTCCCCTTTGGTGTTTTTGACCCCAAAAATCGAAAGTTTCAAATCCAACCATTTTTTGGCGTTTTCCTATGCAATTTTTTGAGATAAATCGACTGACGCAGGCGGATTTGACGTAAGTATAATATTTTAGGATTTATGCGTCTTTAAAGTTGGAAATATTTGAACGTCATTTTGAACCACTTACGAGCGTTTTCACCAAACGACACCGGGTTTTTCGAACTCCTCGCATAAAAACACGTCAGTTTTGGTCATAAAAAGACCATTTTAATTTTTGGCGATTTTTGAAAAAAACGTAAGGTTAACCTCTTTGGTGTTTTTTGACCCCAAAAATCACAAGTTTCAAATCCAAGCATTTTTTGGCGTTTTCCTATGCAGTTTTTTGAGATTAATCGACTGACGCAGGTGGATTTGACGTAAGTATAATATTTTAGGATTTATGCGTCTTTAAAGTTGGAAATATTTGAACGTCATTTTGAACCACTTACGAGCGTTTTCACCAAACGACACCGGGTTTTTCGAACTCCTCGCATAAAAACACGTCAGTTTTGGTCATAAAAAGACCCTTTTAAATTTTGGCGATTTTTGAAAAAAACGTAATGTTAACCCCTTTGGTGTTTTTGACCCCAAAAATCGAAAGTTTCAAATCCAAGCATTTTTTGGCGTTTTCTTATGCAGTTTTTTGAGATAAATCGACTGACGCAGGTGGATTTGCGTAAGTATAATATTTTAGGATTTATGCGGCTTTAAAGTTGGAAATATTTGAACGTCATTTTGAACCACTTACGAGCGTTTTCACCAAACGATATCGCGTTTTTCGAACTCCTCGCATAAAAACACGTCAGTTTTGGTCATAAAAAGACCATTTTAATTTTTGGCGATTTTTGAAAAAAACGTAAGGTTTTTTTTGACCCCAAAAATCGAAAGTTTCAAATCCAAGTATTTTTTGGCGTTTTCCTATTCAGTTTTTTGAGATAAATCGACTGACGCAGGTGGATTTGACGTAAGTATAATATTTTAGGATTTATGCGTCTTTAAAGTTGGAAATATTTGAACGTCATTTTGAACCACTTACGAGCGTTTTCACCAAACGACACCGGGTTTTTCGAACTCCTCGCATAAAAACACGTCAGTTTTGGTCATAAAAAGACCCTTTTAAATTTTGGCGATTTTTGAAAAAAACGTAAGGTTAACCCCTTTGGTGTTTTTTGACCCCAAAAATCGAAAGTTTCAAATCCAAGCATTTTTTGGCGTTTTCCTATGCAGTTTTTTGAGATAAATCGACTGACGCAGGTGGATTTGACGTAAGTATAATATTTTAGGATTTATGCGTCTTTAAAGTTGGAAATATTTGAACGTCATTTTGAACCACTTACGAGCGTTTTCACCAAACGATATCGCGTTTTTCGAACTCCTCGCATAAAAACACGTCAGTTTTGGTCATAAAAAGACTTTTTTAAATTTTGGCGATTTTTGAAAAAAACGTAAGGTTAACCCCTTTGGTGTTTTTTGACCCCAAAAATCGAAAGTTTCAAATCCAAGCATTTTTTTGCGTTTTCCTATGCAGTTTTTTGAGATAAATCGACTGACGCAGGTGGATTTGACGTAAGTATAATATTTTAGGATTTATGCGTCTTTAAAGTTGGAAATATTTGAATGTCATTTTGAACCACTTACGAGCGTTTTCACCAAACGACACCGGGTTTTTCGAACTCCTCGCATAAAAACACGTCAGTTTTGGTCATAAAAAGACCATTTTAATTTTTGGCGATTTTTGAAAAAAACGTAAGGTTAACCTCTTTGGTGTTTTTTGACCCCAAAAATCACAAGTTTCAAATCCAAGCATTTTTTGGCGTTTTCCTCTGCAGTTTTTTGAGATTAATCGACTGACGCAGGTGGATTTGACGTAAGTATAATAATTTAGGATTTATGCGTCTTTAAAGTTGGAAATATTTGAACGTCATTTTGAACCACTTACGAGCGTTTTCACCAAACGACACCGGGTTTTTCAAACTCCTCGCATAAAAACACGTCAGTTTTGGTCATAAAAAGACCCTTTTAAATTTTGGCGATTTTTGAAAAAAACGTAATGTTAACCCCTTTGGTGTTTTTGACCCCAAAAATCGAAAGTTTCAAATCCAAGCATTTTTTGGCGTTTTCCTATGCAGTTTTTTGAGATAAATCGACTGACGCAGGTGGATTTGACGTAAGTATAATATTTAAGGATTTATGCGTCTTTAAAGTTGGAAATATTTGAACGTCATTTTGAACCACTTACGAGCGTTTTCACCAAACGATATCGCGTTTTTCGAACTCCTCGCATAAAAACACGTCAGTTTTGGTCATAAAAAGACCATTTTAATTTTTGGCGATTTTTGAAAAAAACGTAAGGTTCCCCTTTGGTGTTTTTGACCCCAAAAATCGAAAGTTTCAAATCCAACCATTTTTTGGCGTTTTCCTATGCAATTTTTTGAGATAAATCGACTGACGCAGGCGGATTTGACGTAAGTATAATATTTTAGGATTTATGCGTCTTTAAAGTTGGAAATATTTGAACGTCATTTTGAACCACTTACGAGCGTTTTCACCAAACGACACCGGGTTTTTCGAACTCCTCGCATAAAAACACGTCAGTTTTGGTCATAAAAAGACCATTTTAATTTTTGGCGATTTTTGAAAAAAACGTAAGGTTAACCTCTTTGGTGTTTTTTGACCCCAAAAATCACAAGTTTCAAATCCAAGCATTTTTTGGCGTTTTCCTATGCAGTTTTTTGAGATTAATCGACTGACGCAGGTGGATTTGACGTAAGTATAATATTTTAGGATTTATGCGTCTTTAAAGTTGGAAATATTTGAACGTCATTTTGAACCACTTACGAGCGTTTTCACCAAACGACACCGGGTTTTTCGAACTCCTCGCATAAAAACACGTCAGTTTTGGTCATAAAAAGACCCTTTTAAATTTTGGCGATTTTTGAAAAAAACGTAATGTTAACCCCTTTGGTGTTTTTGACCCCAAAAATCGAAAGTTTCAAATCCAAGCATTTTTTGGCGTTTTCTTATGCAGTTTTTTGAGATAAATCGACTGACGCAGGTGGATTTGCGTAAGTATAATATTTTAGGATTTATGCGGCTTTAAAGTTGGAAATATTTGAACGTCATTTTGAACCACTTAAGAGCGTTTTCACCAAACGATATCGCGTTTTTCGAACTCCTCGCATAAAAACACGTCAGTTTTGGTCATAAAAAGACCATTTTTATTTTTGGCGATTTTTGAAAAAAACGTAAGGTTAACCCCTTTGGTGTTTTTGACCCCAAAAATCACAAGTTTCAAATCCAAGCATTTTTTGGCGTTTTCCTATGCAGTTTTTTGAGATTAATCGACTGACGCAGGTGGATTTGACGTAAGAATAATATTTTAGGATTTATGCGTCTTTAAAGTTGGAAATATTTGAACGTCATTTTGAACCACTTACGAGCGTTTTCACCAAACGACACCGGGTTTTTCGAACTCCTCGCATAAAAACACGTCAGTTTTGGTCATAAAAAGACCCTTTTAAATTTTGGCGATTTTTGAAAAAAACGTAAGGTTAACCCCTTTGGTGTTTTTGACCCCAAAAATCGAAAGTTTCAAATCCAAGCATTTTTTGGCGTTTTTCTATGCAGTTTTTTGAGATAAATCGACTGACGCAGGTGGATTTGACGTAAGTATAATATTTAAGGATTTATGCGTCTTTAAAGTTGGAAATATTTGAACGTCATTTTGAACCACTTACGAGCGTTTTCACCAAACGATATCGCGTTTTTCGAACTCCTCGCATAAAAACACGTCAGTTTTGGTCATAAAAAGAACATTTTAATTTTTGGCGATTTTTGAAAAAAACGTAAGGTTAACCCCTTTGGTGTTTTTTGACCCCAAAAATCACAAGTTTCAAATCCAAGCATTTTTTGGCGTTTTCCTATGCAGTTTTTTGAGATTAATCGACTGACGCAGGTGGATTTGACGTAAGTATAATATTTTAGGATTTATGCGTCTTTAAAGTTGGAAATATTTGAACGTCATTTTGAACCACTTACGAGCGTTTTCACCAAACGACACCGGGTTTTTCGAACTCCTCGCATAGTTTTGGTCATAAAAAGACCATTTTAATTTTTGGCGATTTTTGAAAAAAACGTAAGGTTAACCCCTTTGGTGTTTTTTGTCCCCAAAAATCGAAAGTTTCAAATCCAAGCATTTTTTGGCGTTTTCCTATGCTGTTTTTTGAGATAAATCGACTGACGCAGGTGGATTTGACGTAAGTATAATATTTTAGGATTTATGCGTCTTTAAAGTTGGAAATATTTGAACGTCATTTTGAACCACTTACGAGCGTTTTCACCAAACGATATCGCGTTTTTCGAACTCCTCGCATAAAAACACGTCAGTTTTGGTCATAAAAAGACCATTTTAATTTTTGGCGATTTTTGAAAAAAACGTAAGGTTTTTTTTGACCCCAAAAATCGAAAGTTTCAAATCCAAGTATTTTTTGGCGTTTTCCTATTCAGTTTTTTGAGATAAATCGACTGACGCAGGTGGATTTGACGTAAGTATAATATTTTAGGATTTATGCGTCTTTAAAGTTGGAAATATTTGAACGTCATTTTGAACCACTTACGAGCGTTTTCACCAAACGACACCGGGTTTTTCGAACTCCTCGCATAAAAACACGTCAGTTTTGGTCATAAAAAGACCATTTTAATTTTTGGCGATTTTTGAAAAAAACGTAAGGTTAACCTCTTTGGTGTTTTTTGACCCCAAAAATCACAAGTTTCAAATCCAAGCATTTTTTGGCGTTTTCCTCTGCAGTTTTTTGAGATTAATCGACTGACGCAGGTGGATTTGACGTAAGTATAATATTTTAGGATTTATGCGTCTTTAAAGTTGGAAATATTTGAACGTCATTTTGAACCACTTACGAGCGTTTTCACCAAACGACACCGGGTTTTTCGAACTCCTCGCATAAAAACACGTCAGTTTTGGTCATAAAAAGACCCTTTTAAATTTTGGCGATTTTTGAAAAAAACGTAATGTTAACCCCTTTGGTGTTTTTGACCCCAAAAATCGAAAGTTTCAAATCCAAGCATTTTTTGGCGTTTTCTTATGCAGTTTTTTGAGATAAATCGACTGACGCAGGTGGATTTGCGTAAGTATAATATTTTAGGATTTATGCGGCTTTAAAGTTGGAAATATTTGAACGTCATTTTGAACCACTTAAGAGCGTTTTCACCAAACGATATCGCGTTTTTCGAACTCCTCGCATAAAAACACGTCAGTTTTGGTCATAAAAAGACCATTTTTATTTTTGGCGATTTTTGAAAAAAACGTAAGGTTAACCCCTTTGGTGTTTTTGACCCCAAAAATCACAAGTTTCAAATCCAAGCATTTTTTGGCGTTTTCCTATGCAGTTTTTTGAGATAAATCGACTGACGCAGGTGGATTTGACGTAAGTATAATATTTTAGGATTTATGCGTCTTTAAAGTTGGAAATATTTGAACGTCATTTTGAACCACTTAAGAGCGTTTTCACCAAACGATATCGCGTTTTTCGAACTCCTCGCATAAAAACACGTCAGTTTTGGTCATAAAAAGACCATTTTTATTTTTGGCGATTTTTGAAAAAAACGTAAGGTTAACCCCTTTGGTGTTTTTTGACCCCAAAAATCGAAAGCTTCAAATCCAAGCATTTTTTGGCGTTTTCCTATGCAGTTTTTTGAGATAAATCGACTGACGCAGGTGGATTTGACGTAAGTATAATATTTTAGGATTTATGCGTCTTTAAAGTTGGAAATATTTGAACGTCATTTTGAACCACTTACGAGCGTTTTCACCAAACGATATCGCGTTTTTCGAACTCCTCGCATAAAAACACGTCAGTTTTGGTCATAAAAAGACCATTTTAATTTTTGGCGATTTTTGAAAAAAACGTAAGGTTAACCCCTTTGGTGTTTTTTGACCCCAAAAATCGAAAGTTTCAAATCTAAGCATTTTTTGGCGTTTTCCTATGCAGTTTTTTGAGATAAATCGACTGACGCAGGTAGATTTGACGTAAGTATAATATTTAAGGATTTATGCGTCTTTAAAGTTGGAAATATTTGAACGTCATTTTGAACCACTTACGAGCGTTTTCACCAAACGATATCGCGTTTTTCGAACTCCTCGCATAAAAACACGTCAGTTTTGGTCATAAAAAGACCATTTTAATTTTTGGCGATTTTTGAAAAAAACGTAAGGTTAACCCCTTTGGTGTTTTTTGACCTCAAAAATCACAAGTTTCAAATCCAAGCATTTTTTGGCGTTTTCCTATGCAGTTTTTTGAGATTAATCGACTGACGCAGGTGGATTTGACGTAAGAATAATATTTTAGGATTTATGCGTCTTTAAAGTTGGAAATATTTGAACGTCATTTTGAACCACTTACGAGCGTTTTCACCAAACGACACCGGGTTTTTCGAACTCCTCGCATAAAAACACGTCAGTTTTGGTCATAAAAAGACCCTTTTAAATTTTGGCGATTTTTGAAAAAAACGTAAGGTTAACCCCTTTGGTGTTTTTGACCCCAAAAATCGAAAGTTTCAAATCCAAGCATTTTTTGGCGTTTTCCTATGCAGTTTTTTGAGATAAATCGACTGACGCAGGTGGATTTGACGTAAGTATAATATTTTAGGATTTATGCGTCTTTAAAGTTGGAAATATTTGAACGTCATTTTGAACCACTGACGAGCGTTTTCACCAAACGACACCGGGTTTTTCGAACTCCTCGCATAAAAACACGTCAGTTTTGGTCATAAAAAGACCCTTTTAAATTTTGGCGATTTTTGAAAAAAACGTAATGTTAACCCCTTTGGTGTTTTTGACCCCAAAAATCGAAAGTTTCAAATCCAAGCATTTTTTGGCGTTTTCTTATGCAGTTTTTTGAGATAAATCGACTGACGCAGGTGGATTTGACGTAAGTATAATATTTAAGGATTTATGCGTCTTTAAAGTTGGAAATATTTGAACGTCATTTTGAACCACTTACGAGCGTTTTCACCAAACGATATCGCGTTTTTCGAACTCCTCGCATAAAAACACGTCAGTTTTGGTCATAAAAAGACCATTTTAATTTTTGGCGATTTTTGAAAAAAACGTAAGGTTTTTTTTGACCCCAAAAATCGAAAGTTTCAAATCCAAGTATTTTTTGGCGTTTTCCTATTCAGTTTTTTGAGATAAATCGACTGACGCAGGTGGATTTGACGTAAGTATAATATTTTAGGATTTATGCGTCTTTAAAGTTGGAAATATTTGAACGTCATTTTGAACCACTTACGAGCGTTTTCACCAAACGATATCGCGTTTTTCGAACTCCTCGCATAAAAACACGTCAGTTTTGGTCATAAAAAGACCATTTTAATTTTTGGCGATTTTTGAAAAAAACGTAAGGTTTTTTTTGACCCCAAAAATCGAAAGTTTCAAATCCAAGTATTTTTTGGCGTTTTCCTATTCAGTTTTTTGAGATAAATCGACTGACGCAGGTGGATTTGACGTAAGTATAATATTTTAGGATTTATGCGTCTTTAAAGTTGGAAATATTTGAACGTCATTTTGAACTACTTAAGAGCGTTTTCACCAAACGATATCGCGTTTTTCGAACTCCTCGCATAAAAACACGTCAGTTTTGGTCATAAAAAGACCATTTTTATTTTTGGCGATTTTTGAAAAAAACGTAAGGTTAACCCCTTTGGTGTTTTTTGACCCCAAAAATCACAAGTTTCAAATCCAAGCATTTTTTGGCGTTTTCCTATGCAGTTTTTTGAGATTAATCGACTGACGCAGGTGGATTTGACGTAAGTATAATATTTTAGGATTTATGCGTCTTTAAAGTTGGAAATATTTGAACGTCATTTTGAACCACTTACGAGCGTTTTCACCAAACGACACCGGGTTTTTCGAACTCCTCGCATAAAAACACGTCAGTTTTGGTCATAAAAAGACCATTTTAATTTTTGGCGATTTTTGAAAAAAACGTAAGGTTAACCTCTTTGGTGTTTTTTGACCCCAAAAATCACAAGTTTCAAATCCAAGCATTTTTTGGCGTTTTCCTCTGCAGTTTTTTGAGATTAATCGACTGACGCAGGTGGATTTGACGTAAGTATAATATTTTAGGATTTATGCGTCTTTAAAGTTGGAAATATTTGAACGTCATTTTGAACCACTTACGAGCGTTTTCACCAAACGACACCGGGTTTTTCGAACTCCTCGCATAAAAACACGTCAGTTTTGGTCATAAAAAGACCCTTTTAAATTTTGGCGATTTTTGAAAAAAACGTAATGTTAACCCCTTTGGTGTTTTTGACCCCAAAAATCGAAAGTTTCAAATCCAAGCATTTTTTGGCGTTTTCTTATGCAGTTTTTTGAGATAAATCGACTGACGCAGGTGGATTTGCGTAAGTATAATATTTTAGGATTTATGCGGCTTTAAAGTTGGAAATATTTGAACGTCATTTTGAACCACTTAAGAGCGTTTTCACCAAACGATATCGCGTTTTTCGAACTCCTCGCATAAAAACACGTCAGTTTTGGTCATAAAAAGACCATTTTTATTTTTGGCGATTTTTGAAAAAAACGTAAGGTTAACCCCTTTGGTGTTTTTGACCCCAAAAATCACAAGTTTCAAATCCAAGCATTTTTTGGCGTTTTCCTATGCAGTTTTTTGAGATAAATCGACTGACGCAGGTGGATTTGACGTAAGTATAATATTTTAGGATTTATGCGTCTTTAAAGTTGGAAATATTTGAACGTCATTTTGAACCACTTAAGAGCGTTTTCACCAAACGATATCGCGTTTTTCGAACTCCTCGCATAAAAACACGTCAGTTTTGGTCATAAAAAGACCATTTTTATTTTTGGCGATTTTTGAAAAAAACGTAAGGTTAACCCCTTTGGTGTTTTTTGACCCCAAAAATCGAAAGCTTCAAATCCAAGCATTTTTTGGCGTTTTCCTATGCAGTTTTTTGAGATAAATCGACTGACGCAGGTGGATTTGACGTAAGTATAATATTTTAGGATTTATGCGTCTTTAAAGTTGGAAATATTTGAACGTCATTTTGAACCACTTACGAGCGTTTTCACCAAACGATATCGCGTTTTTCGAACTCCTCGCATAAAAACACGTCAGTTTTGGTCATAAAAAGACCATTTTAATTTTTGGCGATTTTTGAAAAAAACGTAAGGTTAACCCCTTTGGTGTTTTTTGACCTCAAAAATCACAAGTTTCAAATCCAAGCATTTTTTGGCGTTTTCCTATGCAGTTTTTTGAGATTAATCGACTGACGCAGGTGGATTTGACGTAAGAATAATATTTTAGGATTTATGCGTCTTTAAAGTTGGAAATATTTGAACGTCATTTTGAACCACTTACGAGCGTTTTCACCAAACGACACCGGGTTTTTCGAACTCCTCGCATAAAAACACGTCAGTTTTGGTCATAAAAAGACCCTTTTAAATTTTGGCGATTTTTGAAAAAAACGTAAGGTTAACCCCTTTGGTGTTTTTGACCCCAAAAATCGAAAGTTTCAAATCCAAGCATTTTTTGGCGTTTTCCTATGCAGTTTTTTGAGATAAATCGACTGACGCAGGTGGATTTGACGTAAGTATAATATTTTAGGATTTATGCGTCTTTAAAGTTGGAAATATTTGAACGTCATTTTGAACCACTGACGAGCGTTTTCACCAAACGACACCGGGTTTTTCGAACTCCTCGCATAAAAACACGTCAGTTTTGGTCATAAAAAGACCCTTTTAAATTTTGGCGATTTTTGAAAAAAACGTAATGTTAACCCCTTTGGTGTTTTTGACCCCAAAAATCGAAAGTTTCAAATCCAAGCATTTTTTGGCGTTTTCTTATGCAGTTTTTTGAGATAAATCGACTGACGCAGGTGGATTTGACGTAAGTATAATATTTAAGGATTTATGCGTCTTTAAAGTTGGAAATATTTGAACGTCATTTTGAACCACTTACGAGCGTTTTCACCAAACGATATCGCGTTTTTCGAACTCCTCGCATAAAAACACGTCAGTTTTGGTCATAAAAAGACCATTTTAATTTTTGGCGATTTTTGAAAAAAACGTAAGGTTTTTTTTGACCCCAAAAATCGAAAGTTTCAAATCCAAGTATTTTTTGGCGTTTTCCTATTCAGTTTTTTGAGATAAATCGACTGACGCAGGTGGATTTGACGTAAGTATAATATTTTAGGATTTATGCGTCTTTAAAGTTGGAAATATTTGAACGTCATTTTGAACCACTGACGAGCGTTTTCACCAAACGACACCGGGTTTTTCGAACTCCTCGCATAAAAACACGTCAGTTTTGGTCATAAAAAGACCCTTTTAAATTTTGGCGATTTTTGAAAAAAACGTAATGTTAACCCCTTTGGTGTTTTTGACCCCAAAAATCGAAAGTTTCAAATCCAAGCATTTTTTGGCGTTTTCTTATGCAGTTTTTTGAGATAAATCGACTGACGCAGGTGGATTTGCGTAAGTATAATATTTTAGGATTTATGCGGCTTTAAAGTTGGAAATATTTGAACGTCATTTTGAACCACTTAAGAGCGTTTTCACCAAACGATATCGCGTTTTTCGAACTCCTCGCATAAAAACACGTCAGTTTTGGTCATAAAAAGACCATTTTTATTTTTGGCGATTTTTGAAAAAAACGTAAGGTTAACCCCTTTGGTGTTTTTGACCCCAAAAATCACAAGTTTCAAATCCAAGCATTTTTTGGCGTTTTCCTATGCAGTGTTTTGAGATAAATCGACTGACGCAGGTGGATTTGACGTAAGTATAATATTTTAGGATTTATGCGTCTTTAAAGTTGGAAATATTTGAACGTCATTTTGAACCACTTAAGAGCGTTTTCACCAAACGATATCGCGTTTTTCGAACTCCTCGCATAAAAACACGTCAGTTTTGGTCATAAAAAGACCATTTTAATTTTTGGCAATTTTTGAAAAAAACGTAAGGTTAACCCCTTTGGTGTTTTTTGACCCCAAAAATCGAAAGTTTCAAATCCAAGCATTTTTTGGCGTTTTCCTATGCAGTTTTTTGAGATAAATCGACTGACGCAGGTGGATTTGACGTAAGTATAATATTTTAGGATTTATGCGTCTTTAAAGTTGGAAAAATTTGAACGTCATTTTGAACCACTTACGAGCGTTTTCACCAAACGATATCGCGTTTTTCGAACTCCTCGCATAAAAACACGTCAGTTTTGGTCATAAAAAGACTTTTTTAAATTTTGGCGATTTTTGAAAAAAACGTAAGGTTAACCCCTTTGGTGTTTTTTGACCCCAAAAATCGAAAGTTTCAAATCCAAGCATTTTTTTGCGTTTTCCTATGCAGTTTTTTGAGATAAATCGACTGACGCAGGTGGATTTGACGTAAGTATAATATTTTAGGATTTATGCGTCTTTAAAGTTGGAAATATTTGAATGTCATTTTGAACCACTTACGAGCGTTTTCACCAAACGACACCGGGTTTTTCGAACTCCTCGCATAAAAACACGTCAGTTTTGGTCATAAAAAGACCATTTTAATTTTTGGCGATTTTTGAAAAAAACGTAAGGTTAACCTCTTTGGTGTTTTTTGACCCCAAAAATCACAAGTTTCAAATCCAAGCATTTTTTGGCGTTTTCCTCTGCAGTTTTTTGAGATTAATCGACTGACGCAGGTGGATTTGACGTAAGTATAATATTTTAGGATTTATGCGTCTTTAAAGTTGGAAATATTTGAACGTCATTTTGAACCACTTACGAGCGTTTTCACCAAACGACACCGGGTTTTTCGAACTCCTCGCATAAAAACACGTCAGTTTTGGTCATAAAAAGACCCTTTTAAATTTTGGCGATTTTTGAAAAAAACGTAATGTTAACCCCTTTGGTGTTTTTGACCCCAAAAATCGAAAGTTTCAAATCCAAGCATTTTTTGGCGTTTTCCTATGCAGTTTTTTGAGATAAATCGACTGACGCAGGTGGATTTGACGTAAGTATAATATTTAAGGATTTATGCGTCTTTAAAGTTGGAAATATTTGAACGTCATTTTGAACCACTTACGAGCGTTTTCACCAAACGATATCGCGTTTTTCGAACTCCTCGCATAAAAACACGTCAGTTTTGGTCATAAAAAGACCATTTTAATTTTTGGCGATTTTTGAAAAAAACGTAAGGTTCCCCTTTGGTGTTTTTGACCCCAAAAATCGAAAGTTTCAAATCCAACCATTTTTTGGCGTTTTCCTATGCAATTTTTTGAGATAAATCGACTGACGCAGGCGGATTTGACGTAAGTATAATATTTTAGGATTTATGCGTCTTTAAAGTTGGAAATATTTGAACGTCATTTTGAACCACTTACGAGCGTTTTCACCAAACGACACCGGGTTTTTCGAACTCCTCGCATAAAAACACGTCAGTTTTGGTCATAAAAAGACCATTTTAATTTTTGGCGATTTTTGAAAAAAACGTAAGGTTAACCTCTTTGGTGTTTTTTGACCCCAAAAATCACAAGTTTCAAATCCAAGCATTTTTTGGCGTTTTCCTATGCAGTTTTTTGAGATTAATCGACTGACGCAGGTGGATTTGACGTAAGTATAATATTTTAGGATTTATGCGTCTTTAAAGTTGGAAATATTTGAACGTCATTTTGAACCACTTACGAGCGTTTTCACCAAACGACACCGGGTTTTTCGAACTCCTCGCATAAAAACACGTCAGTTTTGGTCATAAAAAGACCCTTTTAAATTTTGGCGATTTTTGAAAAAAACGTAATGTTAACCCCTTTGGTGTTTTTGACCCCAAAAATCGAAAGTTTCAAATCCAAGCATTTTTTGGCGTTTTCTTATGCAGTTTTTTGAGATAAATCGACTGACGCAGGTGGATTTGCGTAAGTATAATATTTTAGGATTTATGCGGCTTTAAAGTTGGAAATATTTGAACGTCATTTTGAACCACTTAAGAGCGTTTTCACCAAACGATATCGCGTTTTTCGAACTCCTCGCATAAAAACACGTCAGTTTTGGTCATAAAAAGACCATTTTTATTTTTGGCGATTTTTGAAAAAAACGTAAGGTTAACCCCTTTGGTGTTTTTGACCCCAAAAATCACAAGTTTCAAATCCAAGCATTTTTTGGCGTTTTCCTATGCAGTTTTTTGAGATTAATCGACTGACGCAGGTGGATTTGACGTAAGAATAATATTTTAGGATTTATGCGTCTTTAAAGTTGGAAATATTTGAACGTCATTTTGAACCACTTACGAGCGTTTTCACCAAACGACACCGGGTTTTTCGAACTCCTCGCATAAAAACACGTCAGTTTTGGTCATAAAAAGACCCTTTTAAATTTTGGCGATTTTTGAAAAAAACGTAAGGTTAACCCCTTTGGTGTTTTTGACCCCAAAAATCGAAAGTTTCAAATCCAAGCATTTTTTGGCGTTTTTCTATGCAGTTTTTTGAGATAAATCGACTGACGCAGGTGGATTTGACGTAAGTATAATATTTAAGGATTTATGCGTCTTTAAAGTTGGAAATATTTGAACGTCATTTTGAACCACTTACGAGCGTTTTCACCAAACGATATCGCGTTTTTCGAACTCCTCGCATAAAAACACGTCAGTTTTGGTCATAAAAAGAACATTTTAATTTTTGGCGATTTTTGAAAAAAACGTAAGGTTAACCCCTTTGGTGTTTTTTGACCCCAAAAATCACAAGTTTCAAATCCAAGCATTTTTTGGCGTTTTCCTATGCAGTTTTTTGAGATTAATCGACTGACGCAGGTGGATTTGACGTAAGTATAATATTTTAGGATTTATGCGTCTTTAAAGTTGGAAATATTTGAACGTCATTTTGAACCACTTACGAGCGTTTTCACCAAACGACACCGGGTTTTTCGAACTCCTCGCATAGTTTTGGTCATAAAAAGACCATTTCAATTTTTGGCGATTTTTGAAAAAAACGTAAGGTTAACCCCTTTGGTGTTTTTTGTCCCCAAAAATCGAAAGTTTCAAATCCAAGCATTTTTTGGCGTTTTCCTATGCTGTTTTTTGAGATAAATCGACTGACGCAGGTGGATTTGACGTAAGTATAATATTTTAGGATTTATGCGTCTTTAAAGTTGGAAATATTTGAACGTCATTTTGAACCACTTACGAGCGTTTTCACCAAACGATATCGCGTTTTTCGAACTCCTCGCATAAAAACACGTCAGTTTTGGTCATAAAAAGACCATTTTAATTTTTGGCGATTTTTGAAAAAAACGTAAGGTTTTTTTTGACCCCAAAAATCGAAAGTTTCAAATCCAAGTATTTTTTGGCGTTTTCCTATTCAGTTTTTTGAGATAAATCGACTGACGCAGGTGGATTTGACGTAAGTATAATATTTTAGGATTTATGCGTCTTTAAAGTTGGAAATATTTGAACGTCATTTTGAACTACTTAAGAGCGTTTTCACCAAACGATATCGCGTTTTTCGAACTCCTCGCATAAAAACACGTCAGTTTTGGTCATAAAAAGACCATTTTTATTTTTGGCGATTTTTGAAAAAAACGTAAGGTTAACCCCTTTGGTGTTTTTTGACCCCAAAAATCACAAGTTTCAAATCCAAGCATTTTTTGGCGTTTTCCTATGCAGTTTTTTGAGATTAATCGACTGACGCAGGTGGATTTGACGTAAGTATAATATTTTAGGATTTATGCGTCTTTAAAGTTGGAAATATTTGAACGTCATTTTGAACCACTTACGAGCGTTTTCACCAAACGACACCGGGTTTTTCGAACTCCTCGCATAAAAACACGTCAGTTTTGGTCATAAAAAGACCATTTTAATTTTTGGCGATTTTTGAAAAAAACGTAAGGTTAACCTCTTTGGTGTTTTTTGACCCCAAAAATCACAAGTTTCAAATCCAAGCATTTTTTGGCGTTTTCCTCTGCAGTTTTTTGAGATTAATCGACTGACGCAGGTGGATTTGACGTAAGTATAATATTTTAGGATTTATGCGTCTTTAAAGTTGGAAATATTTGAACGTCATTTTGAACCACTTACGAGCGTTTTCACCAAACGACACCGGGTTTTTCGAACTCCTCGCATAAAAACACGTCAGTTTTGGTCATAAAAAGACCCTTTTAAATTTTGGCGATTTTTGAAAAAAACGTAATGTTAACCCCTTTGGTGTTTTTGACCCCAAAAATCGAAAGTTTCAAATCCAAGCATTTTTTGGCGTTTTCCTATGCAGTTTTTTGAGATAAATCGACTGACGCAGGTGGATTTGACGTAAGTATAATATTTTAGGATTTATGCGTCTTTAAAGTTGGAAATATTTGAACGTCATTTTGAACCACTTACGAGCGTTTTCACCAAACGATATCGCGTTTTTCGAACTCCTCGCATAAAAACACGTCAGTTTTGGTCATAAAAAGACCATTTTAATTTTTGGCGATTTTTGAAAAAAACGTAAGGTTAACCCCTTTGGTGTTTTTTGACCCCAAAAATCGAAAGTTTCAAATCTTAGCATTTTTTGGCGTTTTCCTATGCAGTTTTTTGAGATAAATCGACTGACGCAGGTAGATTTGACGTAAGTATAATATTTAAGGATTTATGCGTCTTTAAAGTTGGAAATATTTGAACGTCATTTTGAACCACTTACGAGCGTTTTCACCAAACGATATCGCGTTTTTCGAACTCCTCGCATAAAAACACGTCAGTTTTGGTCATAAAAAGACCATTTTAATTTTTGGCGATTTTTGAAAAAAACGTAAGGTTAACCCCTTTGGTGTTTTTTGACCTCAAAAATCACAAGTTTCAAATCCAAGCATTTTTTGGCGTTTTCCTATGCAGTTTTTTGAGATTAATCGACTGACGCAGGTGGATTTGACGTAAGAATAATATTTTAGGATTTATGCGTCTTTAAAGTTGGAAATATTTGAACGTCATTTTGAACCACTTACGAGCGTTTTCACCAAACGACACCGGGTTTTTCGAACTCCTCGCATAAAAACACGTCAGTTTTGGTCATAAAAAGACCCTTTTAAATTTTGGCGATTTTTGAAAAAAACGTAAGGTTAACCCCTTTGGTGTTTTTGACCCCAAAAATCGAAAGTTTCAAATCCAAGCATTTTTTGGCGTTTTCCTATGCAGTTTTTTGAGATAAATCGACTGACGCAGATGGATTTGACGTAAGTATAATATTTAAGGATTTATGCGTCTTTAAAGTTGGAAATATTTGAACGTCATTTTGAACCACTTACGAGCGTTTTCACCAAACGATATCGCGTTTTTCGAACTCCTCGCATAAAAACACGTCAGTTTTGGTCATAAAAAGACCATTTTAATTTTTGGCGATTTTTGAAAAAAACGTAAGGTTTTTTTTGACCCCAAAAATCGAAAGTTTCAAATCCAAGTATTTTTTGGCGTTTTCCTATTCAGTTTTTTGAGATAAATCGACTGACGCAGGTGGATTTGACGTAAGTATAATATTTTAGGATTTATGCGTCTTTAAAGTTGGAAATATTTGAACGTCATTTTGAACCACTGACGAGCGTTTTCACCAAACGACACCGGGTTTTTCGAACTCCTCGCATAAAAACACGTCAGTTTTGGTCATAAAAAGACCCTTTTAAATTTTGGCGATTTTTGAAAAAAACGTAATGTTAACCCCTTTGGTGTTTTTGACCCCAAAAATCGAAAGTTTCAAATCCAAGCATTTTTTGGCGTTTTCTTATGCAGTTTTTTGAGATAAATCGACTGACGCAGGTGGATTTGCGTAAGTATAATATTTTAGGATTTATGCGGCTTTAAAGTTGGAAATATTTGAACGTCATTTTGAACCACTTAAGAGCGTTTTCACCAAACGATATCGCGTTTTTCGAACTCCTCGCATAAAAACACGTCAGTTTTGGTCATAAAAAGACCATTTTAATTTTTGGCGATTTTTGAAAAAAACGTAAGGTTAACCCCTTTGGTGTTTTTGACCCCAAAAATCACAAGTTTCAAATCCAAGCATTTTTTGGCGTTTTCCTATGCAGTGTTTTGAGATAAATCGACTGACGCAGGTGGATTTGACGTAAGTATAATATTTTAGGATTTATGCGTCTTTAAAGTTGGAAATATTTGAACGTCATTTTGAACCACTTAAGAGCGTTTTCACCAAACGATATCGCGTTTTTCGAACTCCTCGCATAAAAACACGTCAGTTTTGGTCATAAAAAGACCATTTTAATTTTTGGCAATTTTTGAAAAAAACGTAAGGTTAACCCCTTTGGTGTTTTTTGACCCCAAAAATCGAAAGTTTCAAATCCAAGCATTTTTTGGCGTTTTCCTATGCAGTTTTTTGAGATAAATCGACTGACGCAGGTGGATTTGACGTAAGTATAATATTTTAGGATTTATGCGTCTTTAAAGTTGGAAAAATTTGAACGTCATTTTGAACCACTTACGAGCGTTTTCACCAAACGATATCGCGTTTTTCGAACTCCTCGCATAAAAACACGTCAGTTTTGGTCATAAAAAGACCATTTTTATTTTTGGCGATTTTTGAAAAAAACGTAAGGTTAACCCCTTTGGTGTTTTTTGACCCCAAAAATCGAAAGTTTCAAATCCAAGCATTTTTTGGCGTTTTCCTATGCAGTTTTTTGAGATAAATCGACTGACGCAGGTGGATTTGACGTAAGTATAATATTTTAGGATTTATGCGTCTTTAAAGTTGGAAATATTTGAACGTCATTTTGAACCACTTACGAGCGTTTTCACCAAACGATATCGCGTTTTTCGAACTCCTCGCATAAAAACACGTCAGTTTTGGTCATAAAAAGACCATTTTAATTTTTGGCGATTTTTGAAAAAAACGTAAGGTTAACCCCTTTGGTGTTTTTTGTCCCCAAAAATCGAAAGATTCAAATCCAAGCATTTTTTGGCGTTTTCCTATGCAGTTTTTTGAGATAAATCGACTGACGCAGGTGGATTTGACGTAAGTATAATATTTTAGGATTTATGCGTCTTTAAAGTTGGAAATATTTGAACGTCATTTTGAACCACTTACGAGCGTTTTCACCAAACGACACCGGGTTTTTCGAACTCCTCGCATAAAAACACGTCAGTTTTGGTCATAAAAAGACCATTTTAATTTTTGGCGATTTTTGAAAAAAACGTAAGGTTAACCCCTTTGGTGTTTTTTGACCCCAAAAATCACAAGTTTCAAATCCAAGCATTTTTTGGCGTTTTCCTATGCAGTTTTTTGAGATAAATCGACTGACGCAGGTGGATTTGACGTAAGTATAATATTTTAGGATTTATGCGTCTTTAAAGTTGGAAATATTTGAACGTCATTTTGAACCACTTACGAGCGTTTTCACCAAACGACACCGGGTTTTTCGAACTCCTCGCATAAAAACACGTCAGTTTTGGTCATAAAAAGACCATTTTAATTTTTGGCGATTTTTGAAAAAAACGTAAAGTTAACCCCTTTGGTGTTTTTTGACCCCAAAAATCACAAGTTTCAAATCCAAGCATTTTTTGGCGTTTTCCTATGCAGTTTTTTGAGATAAATCGACTGACGCAGGTGGATTTGACGTAAGTATAATATTTTAGGATTTATGCGTCTTTAAAGTTGGAAATATTTGAACGTCATTTTGAACCACTTACGAGCGTTTTCACCAAACGACACCGGGTTTTTCGAACTCCTCGCATAAAAACACGTCAGTTTTGGTCATAAATATACCATTTTAATTTTTGGCGATTTTTGAAAAAAACGTAAGGTTAACCCCTTTGGTGTTTTTTGACCCCAAAAATCGAAAGTTTCAAATCCAAGCATTTTTTGGCGTTTTCCTATGCAGTTTTTTGAGATTAATCGACTGACGCAGGTGGATTTGACGTAAGTATAATATTTTAGGATTTATGCGTCTTTAAAGTTGGAAATATTTGAACGTCATTTTGAACCACTTACGAGCGTTTTCACCAAACGATATCGCGTTTTTCGAACTCCTCGCATAAAAACACGTCAGTTTTGGTCATAAAAAGACCATTTTTATTTTTGGCGATTTTTGAAAAAAACGTAAGGTTAACCCCTTTGGTGTTTTTGACCCCAAAAATCGAAAGTTTCAAATCCAAGCATTTTTTGGCGTTTTCCTATGCAGTTTTTTGAGATAAATCGACTGACGCAGGTGGATTTGACGTAAGTATAATATTTTAGGATTTATGCGTCTTTAAAGTTGGAAATATTTGAACGTCATTTTGAACCACTTAAGAGCGTTTTCACCAAACGATATCGCGTTTTTCGAACTCCTCGCATAAAAACACGTCAGTTTTGGTCATAAAAAGACCATTTTTATTTTTAGCGATTTTTGAAAAAAACGTAAGGTTAACCCCTTTGATGTTTTTGACCCCAAAAATCGAAAGTTTCAAATCCAAGCATTTTTTGGCGTTTTCCTATGCAGTTTTTTGAGATAAATCGACTGACGCAGGTGGATTTGACGTAAGTATAATATTTTAGGATTTATGCGTCTTTAAAGTTGGAAATATTTGAACGTCATTTTGAACCACTTACGAGCGTTTTCACCAAACGACACCGGGTTTTTCGAACTCCTAGCATAAAAACACGTCAGTTTTGGTCATAAAAAGACCCTTTTAAATTTTGGCGATTTTTGAAAAAAACGTAAGGTTAACCCCTTTGGTGTTTTTTGACCCCAAAAATCGAAAGTTTCAAATCCAAGCATTTTTTGGCGTTTTCCTATGCAGTTTTTTGAGATAAATCGACTGATGCAGGTGGATTTGACGTAAGTATAATATTTTAGGATTTATGCGTCTTTAAAGTTGGAAATATTTGAACGTCATTTTGAACCACTTACGAGCGTTTTCACCAAACGACACCGGGTTTTTCGAACTCCTCGCATAAAAACACGTCAGTTTTGGACATAAAAAGAACCTTTTAAATTTTGGCGATTTTTGAAAAAAACGTAAGGTTAACCCCTTTGGTGTTTTTGACCCCAAAAATCGAAAGTTTCAAATCCAAGCATTTTTTGGCGTTTTCCTATGCAGTTTTTTGAGATAAATCGACTGACGCAGGTGGATTTGACGTAAGTATAATATTTAAGGATTTATGCGTCTTTAAAGTTGGAAATATTTGAACGTCATTTTGAACCACTTACGAGCGTTTTCACCAAACGATATCGCGTTTTTCGAACTCCTCGCATAAAAACACGTCAGTTTTGGTCATAAAAAGACCATTTTAATTTTTGGCGATTTTTGAAAAAAACGTATGGTTAACCCCTTTGGTGTTTTTTGACCCCAAAAATCACAAGTTTCAAATCCAAGCATTTTTTGGCGTTTTCCTATGCAGTTTTTTGAGATAAATCGACTGACGCAGGTGGATTTGACGTAAGTATAATATTTTAGGATTTATGCTTCTTTAAAGTTGGAAATATTTGAACGTCATTTTGAACCACTTAAGAGCGTTTTCACCAAACGATATCGCGTTTTTCGAACTCCTCGCATAAAAACACGTCAGTTTTGGTCATAAAAAGACCATTTTTATTTTTGGCGATTTTTGAAAAAAAACGTAAGGTTAACCCCTTTGGTGTTTTTTGACCCCAAAAATCACAAGTTTCAAATCCAAGCATTTTTTGGCGTTTTCCTATGCAGTTTTTTGAGATTAATCGACTGACGCAGGTGGATTTGACGTAAGTATAATATATTAGGATTTATGCGTCTTTAAAGTTGGAAATATTTGAACGTCATTTTGAACCACTTACGAGCGTTTTCACCAAACGACACCGGGTTTTTCGAACTCCTCGCATAAAAACACGTCAGTTTTGGTCATAAAAAGACCATTTTTATTTTTGGCGATTTTTGAAAAAAACGTAAGGTTAACCCCTTTGGTGTTTTTGACCCCAAAAATCGAAAGTTTCAAATCCAAGCATTTTTTGGCGTTTTCCTATGCAGTTTTTTGAGATAAATCAATTGACGCAGGCAGATTTTACGATTTTACGTAAGTATGATATTTTAGGATTTATGCGTGTTTAAAGTTGACAAATTTTCATCGTCATTTTGAACCGCTTGCGAGCGTTTCCACCAAACGAAAACGCGTTTTTCGAACTCCCCGCATCAAAGCACCTCGGTTATGATCAAAAAAGACCATCTAAAATTTTGACGATTTTTGAAAAATAACGTAAGGTTAACCCCTTTGGTGTTTTTTCACCCCAAAAATTGAAAGTCTTAAATCGAAACATTTCTTGGCTGTTTCTTATGCAGTTTTGCGAGATAAATCGATTGACGCAGGCAGATTTTACGTAAGTATGATATTTTCGGATTTATGCGTGTTTAAAGTTGACAAAATTTTATCGTCATTTTGAACCGCTCGCGAGCGTTTCCACCAATCGAAAACGAGTTTTTCGAACTCCCCGCATCAAAGCACCTCGGTTATGATCAAAAAAAGACCATCTAAAATTTTGACGATTTTTGGAAAAAACGCAAGGTTAACCCCTTTGGTGTTTTTTCACCATAAAAGAAGCCTGCAGTAGCTGCAGCAAGCAGTAATCCCGCGGAATGCCCATATGCTCCGGGCTTTGCCAATTACTACATATTTTTTACATTCACTGTAGACTGTTGTGGACAGTGCCTATTTTCGGTTCTAGTAGGCCCTAGGCCCATATACCTCCTGGGGCCCCCTCGTAGGATTAGGAAATTATTATTTTTATTGAAATAGGAAAGTAGAAAAATAGCGGCATAGGCGAAAAGTTTGGTGTCACAAATTCACAAAAATTATTATATTAATTTAACTCGAAATTCATTTATACGGGGTGTCCCCGTGACGCTGGAGAACCTTTGAGGTGGTGATAAAGGACACTTTTCTAAGACAAATTTTAAAATAAATTTTTTGTCTAAGTCAAACTCTTGGGGGTACCTCACCTTAAAACAATATTTGAATTTCTGATTTAAAACGGCCATAGCTCCCATATTGTTGGTTTTTTTAAGTTTAATGAATTAGAAAATTTTTAAAGATCATCCACTTATCTATAAAATAGGTTATAACTCCTTACGTCTAGAATCAACGGATTTCGAGTTATAAATTAAATTAAGGGAAAA
Source organism: Cantharis rufa (assembly GCA_947369205.1). Taxonomy (NCBI): domain Eukaryota; kingdom Metazoa; phylum Arthropoda; class Insecta; order Coleoptera; family Cantharidae; genus Cantharis; species Cantharis rufa. Next base: position 95,023,073 of record OX376303.1, read on the forward strand.
AAATTTTTTTTTTAATTCAAGTTTTATTATTTTTACTTTTCTTGCGAACCCCGTATCTCTTAAACAAAACGTATTAGAAAAAAACTAATGACCCAAACCGGATAGGAAATTTAACGGGCTACAACTTTGGTCAAATGAAATTTTTTGGGAAGCCAACCGTTTTCGCAGAAATTTTGAAAATAGTGAACAAGGTGTAGGTGAAAAAATAATAAATTCACAAAATTTATTTTAAGAAATTTTCAAAATGGCCTCCCTCATTTTCAACACACAGGCGTGCTCTTTTCAAAAGGCGTTGCACGGTATTATTTATAATGGTACTTCTTTCGGTAAGTTCTGTTACATCTATCTGTATTCTTTCACATTTAATTTATTACTTTCCCCAATACGTATTAACGTATGTTAAGGGAAAGTATTGTAATCCACCCAAAAATCAAAAATCGAAATTTTGGTATTAAAATGTTCCTTATCATGCTTTGATAAGATTGTGATAAATTTTAATTGGATGTTTGTCTGTATGTATGTATGTCAGTATGTCAGTATGTGGTTGAAAAATAGTATCAATCGTACAGGTTGAACCGCGCAACTAAATGTCATGAAATTTGGTATAAACGTGCATCATAACTAAACTTAGGGACCAGATAAAAATGGTGAAGATCGGTTGAAAATTACGGAAATGACAAACAAAATAAAAAAAGTTCAAGTGTCAATTACTTTTGGGCCATCCTTTGTTTTACTGTTTTATTCAATTTGTTTGATATATAAATGAAATGTTCAAACAAACGACATAACCACTTTTTTTGAATTTTGACGAAATATATGGGGAAAGTTATGCGATGCTTACATGGGCGATTGTAAGTTCCACAGATCGGTCAAATCCTTTTTAATCTTAATCAAAAAACTTTTAATAAAAGTAATTGTGATACTGCAAGGAAACGCAAACGGTTGGAGCATGCATTTACTTCAATTATATTCCACCAAAGAAATTAACAGATTTCAATTTGTACAACATATTTCTAATCGCTTCTGTGAGATAAATGTGAATGAAAAGGGGGGGGGTGACTAAAATATCTTTTATTTCATTTTAGATTAATATGTTACCTATATACTTTTCTTTTTAATAAAAATACATAATAAAACAATCACAGTTGAAATTTCTTAAAAAATTATATTTTTTTAACCTATTTTGAAGAATCAATTTTTGCAGTTTGAATTATCAATGCAATATTGCCATAATTACTATCACCGGCTTTGCGGGTCTTAATCCAGTAATACTTTAAGTTTCCACCGGTGGAACTTACATGTTACCTTTTTTACCAGCGGTGGAACTTACATGTTGACATCGGTAGCTTAGCAAAAAAAGCGGATTAAAAACTGACCATCGGTGGAACTTACCACCGCACCGTCCAGTACCGCCACTGGATATGGGTAAGGCAAAATTGTACTGATGTAACAAATTGAAGATAATAAAAATTATTTTTTCATTCATTAATTAAACAGGGCTGTTACAGGCTGTTAGTGTGTTGTCAGCAGATATTTTTAAATATAATTTTTTAATTGTTATATAAAACATTAAACTGTTGTTTTAAACAGTACAGTTGGGTCAAGCAGGGGGCCCCTCTAACTGGGGGGGCCCCAGGCCCGGGCCTATGTGGCCTTATGATAAAAAAGACCCTAGCTGTGGAGTGTGGACTAGGACTATAATATTTATGCATGCTGTGTGCCATCTATGAGTTGCTCTCGAACTACTTGATTGAAAGTTTGTAACTCGTAAGTGGAATTTCCCGCTCTTTTCTTGTTTTGCCTTGCTTTTCTAATGATTGAAAAGTGTTACTGATTACTGTGTTATTTTTGTGAAATTGTTTCGTTTCATATAATAATAATTAAAACAACCAACAGCTATATTAATTCCTAACTGATTATTTTATTTGTCATATTATTTATTAATTCTATTGTGTTGTAGGTTATATTTTAGTTCTAGATTTTTAGTATTTGAAGTGTGGTTCTGTTTTACTTTATTTACCTGATAATATAGGTATAGTTATGGAGAGGTAATTGATAGTTTAAATTATTATCTATGTAGTAAATTGTAACGATATTGCTATTTTAGTGCTACTTGCCCACATTGCTCGAAAACATTTTTCAATGGTTCTGGAAGAAATCGACACATACGGAAAGTGCATTTACTTGAAGTCGAGAAAATGAACCAAAAGAAAAGTCATATTCTTTGTCCACTTTGTTTGGATGATTCCAAACCTAACTTTGCAAAATATATTTTATTAAAGCAGCACATTACAGATGTCCATAATATAAAAATTAAAGAAGAAAAGTTAAGTTTTCCAAACCACGTAGCATTTGAAAGTTGGAGGGCACTAGAAGAACGAAATGTAAATTACGCTAATGAGCGATCAGTAAACTGTACTGATAAGAAGATCGTATACTACAATTGCAATCGAAGTAATACATATGGTAGGTTCTCATAGTACAAAATTGTTTGATTAATAAAATATTGTTTCATTTAAGGATATCAGAGCAATGCGACAAAGCGAATGGTGAAAAAAGGTGGTAGTATTAAAATCGATGGCGTTTGTCCATCTAGAATTATAGCTCATTTTTACAATAATGGTAACTTGAATCTTTTTGAATTATATTTATACCTACTCGAAATTTGTATCAACTACATATTATAATTATTTCTAGGTCAAGTTGAAGTTAATTTTGTCGAAACCCATGTTGGACATACTTCAAGTTTTAGAAGTCAACGTTTAACGATTACCCAGAAAGAAGAACTTGATAATAAATTAAAAGCTGGCATACCGAAAAAAAGAATCGTTCAAGTTGCAAAAGAAATAAAGGGAACAGAATTGGAAAGAATTAATTTTTTGAACAGCCAAGATTTAAAATTAAGCAATGCCGCTATGGAGTGTATTTCAGAAAAAGTTGAAAAGTTGAGTAATGAGGATGATCATAATATAGAAAATGTTAATGAAGAAATGTACAAACAAAGAGTTTTAAGCCTATTAGATGACATGCCTAATCTTGAAACTTTAAAGAAGGCTGTGAGCGAAATACTTCCAATTTTAAGACGGCATTTGGATGGTAGTAGCAGCAAGAAAAGAAAAATGGACAAACAAACTTATTTTCCTAATCAGAAAAAGCAGAGAAGACAATAATCTTTTTTTTGCAATTTATTTAAATCGATAGATATTTAAAAAATAAGATGTAATTTAGTTTATTCGGTTTGATTATTTCGACACCTGATATGAATAATATTTCAGTTTTTGCCAGAAAAAATGCTAAACACAGTTTTTTGCAACTGTAATAAGGGATGTAGTGCTAAATGTGGTTGCAAAAAAGTTAGACTGTTTTGATAGAGAATTTGTTTGATATCAACGAATTTAAGATGCACATGCGATACTTCGCTATTGAAGCAATTTACTTGCACCCAGAATGAAGGAGAAGAAGAGGAAGCAGAAGTATTTGAAAGTTATGAATCAGAATACATTTCTCTACTTTTTTTTAATTTACATCGTTTTTATCATTTCCAACCCTTACTAATATCTGTTATAATACAATAGTTTCAAATTAAATAGAATGACAACAGACCCGTGGAATAGGCCTACTGGGGAAACCACGTTAAAAAAAACGCGCTAAGTACACTACCTCATAGGTGGCGTGGAAACGTGTGCATAATATGATGACGATTACAACTTTTCCAACTTTGTGAATCGTTATATCTCAGAAACGGTGGCTCTTAGGAAAAAAAGTATTGATACATTTTTTATAGATAATTACATGATCTATAATTTTTGTCTGAACTAATTTTATGATAAACTTTACCGTTTTGCTGAAAATCGCTAAAAACCCATTTTTTGCCTTGGTGAATTTTTGTACCTTCACCCTTACTTTTTGGTCTAATTTGACCGGACTATAAATAAAATAATTATTTTATTAATAAAACATTTTACAAAATATAATAATCAAATATTAGCTAAGAAAACTATTAAAACAATGACATTATAAATAAATTCTTGATAAAGGGAACATCCGTTCCCGAAAGCTTGAAAATATTTTTGCGTTTTAATAGTTTTTCTTTATTCAAATAATAGTAGGATTGTAAAATAACAAGTTTTCAAAAAGTTTTATTATTGATTAATAAATTACATCTTGAAAAAATATTTAGCATTATCAATCACATATGAATCAGGAATACAAAACTTTGAACAATTTTTTTATGAACTTTTTACAAACTGAACAGTAATTATAAAGGCCATAACAAAAACAATAAAAAGAATTTAATATGTTGTTTCATTTTATGAAACCAAAATCTATGTACATCGTCGACATCAATAATAATAAATAACAACCCTGTATCTACAGATCAAACATTAAAAAATATAAAAAACACCCCACACAGCCAACAATGCCTAATTTTTAACTAAATTTGATTTTCTAACGCCAAACAAGTTCAACAAAGTCACCTAAGGCACTTTGTTCGGTATGTGGGACAGAAGATATATTAATAATATCAAGTTAAAATATAAAAACTTTTAGTGTAGGTATTAAAAATTTTTACATGACACTTGATATAACATCGAAGAAAGAAATAGGTATGGGAATATTTCTATAGTAATTCTACATATCACAATTTAATAAGTAATGGTAATTTAATAAAACGAACATTTATATTATAGTAAAAATTACATCTCCAAGTTGTAATAAAATTTATTTGGTATTTTTTATCAAGTATCACAAGAAAAGTATAAACTTCATTCAGAATTAGGAAAATGTTTTTTATCCAACTATCATTCTTGATTCATTCAAATATACCCACATATTTCTTAAATACTGACATTATAAAGTTGGGCATGTGCACACGAGATGCCGATCAAGCAATCAGAATCGCTGAACGTGGATTGTGGTGTGCATAAACCAAACTTAAGAAATAGTATTAAAAAATCAAGTACAAACTAATTATTTGAGTTATTGGTTGTTTAATTTGTTTGTGCAAAAAACATATCAATAACAGTAACAAATAAAATATCAGTTTTTTATATTATGAAAACCGAAAATTAATTTTTAGAAATCTGAACTTGTTCGTATAAACGGTTATTAAACATGAAATTGCACTCTACCTGATATAATAAATTATAGCAATGTTACAAAAAGCTAGTAATACTCTTCTAACTGATAATATTGTATGAATTCAATCAGATCAACATTTACTACAAACAGCACACTATTTACATATCGAGTACGTTTGGCACAAGGCCGCATAGGATAAAATGAGGGCCATTGCCGACTTGCACCTAACAACTCGGTGGATAATTTGAAATGCTTACATTAAGCTATTATTACAGGGCATCAGTTTCTTCCTTCCTTATATTAGATACCTTTAAGTCAGCAATATAAAGTTAAAAATTTATCAAATATAATCATATAAAAAACTTGTTCGTATAGTTTGATAAGTTCTTTCTTATAAAAGTTACCCTGCAATGGTGACTAACTTATTCTACATTCAAGAATGTTTTAAATGCGGAATTCTTTCAATATTTTATCTTAAATGGAACTTAAGAACTAATAGAACACTTAACTATTGAAGTTTCGGGTGTCCGCAAACTAAACCCGTGAACATGTTTGCTAGGCCACTGATGACCGTAAATTTTCGAGACAAATAAAGCAAATAAGCGTTAAATAATAGGCACTTTTTTAAAAAGGCACATTTAAAAAAGTAAATGTATGAGCGCTGAAACAATCAAAACGAGGAAATAGAAGAGGCTCCAAGTATTATACAACGAAATACTTCGTGCTACTGAAAAAGGGAAGCTTGGCAAGTAATACAAAAATATTTTTCTGTTAAGTTGGTCTTTTTCTCCCCCTAAACACCTCTAGGAAACTACTCGTTTCCTACACAAAGGAAATTTTCTATAATCTATAGGATATTTTTATACATAAATAATTAAATTTCCTGTGTGTTCTGTTTCAAATGGTTCAAAATGGGAATTTTGCTTATAATATCTTTGAAATAAAAAAAATTTTAAAAACAATTTATTATTGCGATTATTTTTACGAAAAAAAATTCAAAGGTAGACATTTTTACATTCCATACTGCTACCAATAGCTGAAATCATGCACAAACGTAGCTTCAGTATAAATATATCAAAAATTTTAAAAAGTGCACCATATGAATGTGATGGTTACTCAGATATTTTACTTTAGTTATAGATTTTTTCATAGATTCTCAGTTATATATGGGCGGAATTCTGATATTTTAGTTTTGATGTAATCCCGATACGACATATCCCAGTTGACATGCTTACATCAAATCACGTTTATTTCTGGTCATATTTCGTCGAGGACGTCAAATGACTAAATACTGACGTTAGTGTGACGTTGTTTTATGACCTAATTTTGACGTCAGAAAAGTAACGTCATTTCAATGTAATTCTGACGTCGTTTTTCGTTTTAACTCTGTAAAATGTGCTTAATTCAAGGTCAAGCTAATAAAAATAATTTTGCAACTTTTTACGTCACTAGTACGTAATTTCTTTGGTCATATGACGTCAATACTGACCAATTATCGACGACAATATGACGTAACCTGTAACCATGTCAGCTGGGATCCTGACAATGGATTTATCAATTTTATTGTTTCTTTGTGCGCTTTCTTGTTTTGAATTAAAAATTGAAAAAATATAAAATAACTTAAAATAAAAAATATTAAATTCATACACAGTAAAGTTTTCTTGAATAAAAAAACCACTTTGTTTAAGTAATTTTATTTAATTTTGATAAAAAAATTTGTTTAAATCAAAAAAAAAAAATTAACTGAATTACCGCAATAAAAAATAAAATGATTCTTTTGTTTCAAAGAAAACACGTTTTTACTGTACAAGATACTATGTACAAGATTTACTATTGCTATTTACTATATAACATCATTTTGAGATGTTATATTATGAAAGTTAGAAAAATAAAACATGAAAGTTTTGCGTATAATTTCTAAACAAAACGAAAGTTTTTTTATTTCTTTACCTAATTTAAATTTTTTTTATTTCAAAAAATCTCTTATAAGAAAATTATTAATATTGGACCACTTAAAATAGAACAACCCTGTACAAAGGAAAATTTAATTTAAAAAATCACGTTTTACTATTGCAAAAATTTGATTCATATTGTATGTTCATGAAATCGATCAAGCTCTTACTCGCTTCTAACATTGGAACTTGAGCTTGCGTTTAAAAATTGTCTTCTCTTTGGGGAATATCTCAAACGAGAACATTCTTTTACAACCCCAATCACCTTGGAAGGCCTTCTAGTTGCTTAATTTTATAGATACTGACCACGAGGCACTGCAATATCATCACAGTTCATGGACGAAGCTCTCATCCGATACTACAGCTCTCATAAAAAACCGCAAACAATTTTTCAAATCAAGCAGCTGAAAAAATTGAAAAACATTCGTGCGTCAAAAAAGTAGAAAAAATTTTCAGTCATTCATTTTCGCAAATTTAGATAAAATTTTAGAAAACCAAATCATTCATCATGAGTAACTAATTATTAAACAACTTTTAAAATACAAAAAAAACAGTAATACTTCAAACCAATTAAAAATTGAAAAAAATTATGAGTACTTCCGAACAAACGTATTCGATGGAACTTTTCATCGATAAAATTCTCTTTTCGCCTGGATATTTGGAACTACCAGAGGAAAACGACATAAATGTTCTAGCGATGTTTGGAAAATACGCTAATTTGAAAATTCGCACTGGTACTTTAGGAGGACCAAATATGAAGTGTCCCGATCCATTGAATCGCGTTATGAACTTGAAATCCACAGCAAATTGCGTGTTCTCAACTAAACCGGAAGAATTACTGCAAAATCTAAACATTTCGCCATTATACTTCAAGGTGATTAAACAGAGTGATTCGTCTTTAATTGGCGACGCCATGCTGCGATGGGACATGAGATTTTTTGACATGGTACAAAAATCAAAGTTATCCTTGAGTCGCCCCGCACCAGTCAGTATTCAAGGTGAAATTGAGATGAAAAACGACGAATTAGCAACAGTTACTGGTTCAATTTATCTCCGAGTACGGTTATCCTGTCAGGATAAAAAATAAATAATGATCATCTCCTAACAGATTTTGAAGTTACGTCCGCTAACTTTATATTGCCTTAAAAATTATGTTCATAAAACACAATGAATGTGCAACAAAAAAAGCGCATAACTTCTGGTAACATCATAGCGTTGTAAATGTTTTGATTACGCTTTGATAATCACAAATGTGTACAAAATCACACATATAAAAGCAACTATAAAATAAGCGTCTTTATAATACTAAAAGGCTTGAGCTGATTTCTTAGCCGATAGATTGTGATTCAACACTAAACTACCCACAATTGCAACTAACGATCTATCCAACCATGTCACTGGATTTGGATAAATTAAACCACCTTCGTAGAAACCTAAATGTCCACCATGAGCTACTTCCAAATACAACGTACTTTTAGTTGTACCTAAAAAAATAGTTTAATAAATTTTTTAAAAAAACTATAGCGTAAAAATACCAACCTGCAAATTTTTTGATAGGTTCCAAAAGAGGTTCCGGAATGATTGGGTCATCTTTAGCGTTAATAAAGACCATAGGAGTGTGGAGATTCGCTAAATAATTTATACTCGAACTCCACGAGTACAATTCTGTAATTGTGTTAAAATTATGAACTTTTCTTGTATATGCATCGTCCAACTCTGGCAGAGTAGCAGCAGATATGATTTCGTGTTCGTTCAATTTATAACGATTTTTAACTTCTTCCGTTAACAATATATTTCTATGCCTTAATATTATATTCTTCATATTTTCAGTCATAATATATAAGTAGAAACGGCGAAAATTTTGCCAATTTAGTAGATATTTTGTGCCTCTACAATGCGAATATTACTTTTCATGTTGTTTAGAAAACGTTTAAAACTTACTCAATTGCACAATATCCTTGACAAACTGAAACTGCTCCGATAATTTCCACTGGTATTTCTCGATCCAATTCTCCCAAATATTTCGTTATCAAGTTACCCCCTAAACTAAAGCCAACGCACACAATTTTTGTATCTTTATACCGATCGAGTAAACTCATAATCATCTCGTTGTAATCATTTGTGTTACCTATCGAAGTGCAAAAATAAAATCTCACATTAAAAATGTATGAAAGACATTTTACCGTAGCTAAAAATGCGTGGTGCTGTAACAGGAACACTTTGCAATGCACCGACGTGATTCAAAACTGCACACCTATAACCATGACATTGTGCCCAATGTACAAAAGTTCTTATGTACACACTCTCCGAAGTATTACCTATCCCAGGGCAAATTGCCACTGTTATATCATCTGCAAAAAAATAAAGAATTTTAAGATATTTTACTTTATCTTGACTGGGCGAGGTATTCCCAAGCAAACGTCGTAACTGGAGATGCGTTTGTTCAGGAACGCCCGTCCATTTGCCAAATTAAATACCTTCGTATGAACTATCTAAAGGTTGATAAACATCATATGTAAGAGTGGTCCCATCGGTTAATGATAAATATACACGTTCACCTATTGGCCATGGACATGTTACTCTTCCTATAATACTATGCAGTATCGTTTGCATGTGACCACTAAATCCCCATAATCTGGTTGGAACGTATCTGCAAATAAAATTTCTCTTAGTTATTTGTACTATAAAAATGCCATCAAGTTTATGCACAATTTAAACCAGCAATCAATATTATATTACCAAAGTTATGTATGTAGGTACTCGAGTAAAGTGGATTGATTAGAGGTACCTACTATGTATCTTATAGGATAGGATATAATATATGCAAATCCTCTATAATCTGAAGCATCGTGTAGAATACCTACTACAATATTATGTCAATATAATAAATTAATATAATGTCCACACTAATGGTCGAGGTTTGAGACCACTTTGCAATATTTTTATTTTATTTTGTTTCTAGGTAAATATTTGTTTAATTCTGATTTTATGAAATTTTTCAAGTTTTAACATTTTTTCTATCCAAAAGAAAACGTAGTAATTTTTTTAAAAATTAGGAAATATGCCAAAATACTCCCTAGAAATTTTTAAATTAAATTTTCTAATAAAATTATTTTACTTGGCGTTAATTACAAATATAATCTTTAAATTTTGAAGATTATTCAAAAATTAGGGTAGAAAGAACAAAAGACGTAATGCGATTGTTCGATTGGCTGGTTTCATAAGATTAGCCCCGCCCACAAGCCCGTATTTGAGGGGGGTTTTGGGGGTTCAAACCCCCCTCCGAAATAAAGCGCGAGATAAAATCCTAGAATATCGCACCCTGAGACGACAACTGTCGTAACTTTCAAAAGCATGTTTTGAGATAATTGCATTTTAAAATTTGCAAAGCTGTACATTCTTATGAAGTTTAGAACTGTTGTTGGCTAAATAGCGCTTAAATCTTAAATGATAAGCGATGGAAGTTACGACATTTTTCCACTAAAAAGAGCTTTAAAAAATAAATAAGAATCCATCAAAACCTGAAAATTGGCATTTCTAACTTTACAGTAGAGCGATTGTCCTTGAAAATGCGGCGCAATTTTCTGGGGGTATTCCATACCCCCCACACCTCCCGGTGTTCGGGCTGGCGCAACGCACTTTTATTTGTCATTCACCCCCCCCCCCCCCCGAATTAAAGTTCGAGATACGGCCCTGCCCGCCCATGACGTGTCTTTATGTATACAAGTGTTAAACACTACTCACAACCTACGAGATCGTCTCACCGACGAAATAAAATATCCCTAATGTAATGACAGGACAGCGTAGAACTCCCTAACGACTGAGGTACAACGCTAAATATCACCTGCAAAACAAAAGCTAAAGAAACAGGAAAATTTCTCCTTCAAGAACCCTTCAACCTGATAGCTAGTAAAGTCCCTAATGCCCGATTTTACCCGACGGATAACGAATCCGTTCGACAAATTAGTCAAGTAACCAATCAATTTTTTGATTTGCTTTTTGAATTTGAATTGCGGTTGATTGATTTACCCACTTGATTAATTTATCGGGCGGATTTGTTATTCGATAGATACCTCAAGGTGCAGGGCCGGCGCTAGCCAATTTGCCGCTCTATGCAAGTTTAAAACTTATGTCACTCTTAACGGACGAGGTAACGGGAAATGTTCGCCGCCGCGGCTAAATATCATTTGATTTTTTGAATTTAGACCAGCTTTTAAGATCAAATACTCCATCCTGCGCCTCAGGCGAAATTTTTTCTAAAGGAGCATGGCTTTCATAGGAATTCTAGTGAATTAGGTGTGTAAAGACGCGTCTCGACTTAAGCATTTTTTGCCGGCGGTTTAAGCCGGGTGGCTTTTTATGTATGCTTTAACATTGCCTACACACCTCCCCACTAAAGCCGCCGGCAAAAACCGCCTAAGTGGAGGCGCGTTTCAACTGTTGAATAGATGATGGAAAAACAAACAGGGCGTCCGAATAAACAGAAGCAACAAAGATATAAAATAAAATTACATTTATTAAAAATAAAAATGACATTTAATAAAAATATCCAAAATATCACATGCGAAAAAACGAAAATTTGCCGCCCTGTGCAAAGGCACCGTTCGGACATATGGTAACGCCGGCCCTGTCAAGGTGAAGAAATCGGGCATAAGACAGATAAAAACAACCATCCCATCACTGAACATACGCTGCCGCCCCCCTCATCAGCAGAAAAGACTAAGCAAAAGCTTTCGTCCAAAATCTAGCCATGGTATAGTCAATCGGTGTTCAAGACTGCCGTTTACGTAACAAAATTGCGGAAGTTCTTTTCTCAGCGGTACTGTAGGTTTTCTTGGTGTGCTGAATCCAAATTTCAAGTTTGCTGCCTTGTAGCGGATCGGCTTCACAACAAAAAATGCAAAAAACCTCAAAATGTTTGCACTTTTTTCAGTTTTTTGCTAATATATCGAAAACTATGCGTTTTTCGAAGAAAACTATTCTATACAAAATTAAAGCAAACAAAATTTCCTACAAAATGCACTAGTCAAGTTTGATTTCATTGCTACCGGTTTCGGCGCTAGAGCGCGCTGAAAAACAGCGAGTTTAAAGAGAATTTAAAAATGCCAACTCCCACCCACCCTAACTCGAAAATTATACATGTTATCAAGAAAAACCCTTATACCACGTGAAAGTACATTAAATTTACTTCAAGATGCGTGTATGACATGTAATTATCTCATAAGAGAATAGGGAGCTAAGCTACTAAGCGAAAATGATGGAAAATACCTTCAACGCCTTACAGCCAAAACGATCTGTCTATCTCTCATCAGCGCTATGCTTTCGATGTATTGCCCTTAAACAAAGTTTTTTTGGATGAATTGATCGCAAAGCAAATTTGACGAAAACATTAAAAAATTATATTTACAACATATTAGGTACATGAATATGAATAATGTAGTACCTACATAAATAATGTGCTATGAAATTAATGAAAGTCGAGCTGGAAATATGGTAGCATGTCGTGTACGACTTGAAGTTGTAGTTTCCAATTACCCATCCGCTCAGATTCGATAAATCGCAACACCAAAGCTATCATTTGGAAATATTTAATCCATAACTTTGAAGTAGAGCCTAGATAGCCGAGATGTTGAAGCTGGATTTTAAATTTTTGCTAAATTTCCTTCCCGCAATCTCTTTCATGTGCATCTAGTAGCTCACTTCGATCCCACTGTAAAAAGTTGCTCAACATGGAATTGGAACGTTGGAGAAAAGTCTAGTGCAGCGGTTCCCAATTAGTTTTGGCCGCGGAACCCTTGGGCGATGTAAAAAATTTTGTGGAATTATTATTAAAACAAAGGTAATCAAGTTTCGGATTACGACAGGGTATTCAAAATTTCATTATGAAATTCTTTTTGGCGGAACCCTTGGTTATTTTCGCGAAACCCTATTTGGGAACCGCTGGTCTAGTGACTCCATTATCATTATACCAAGAGCTCGGAAAGCCAACGTGTGTCTTCTGATTGTCCTAGCATAGGCATGGTCTATCATAATCTTTTCAGTGCTGTTGACTACGTAAACAGTTTTGAATAGTTCCGACAGGCCATTCCTTTCCATAATATACCCCACAGCCCCCACGAAAGACATAAGCAAATGGGACCTGCAAAAACGTTGAGGTTTTTTGCGTTTTTCGTTGTGAAGTCGGCAAGCGACAAGGCAACAAACTTAAAACTAGGATGCAGCATACCAAAGACCATATAGAACCGTTGAGAAAAAAACTTCCGCAATTTTCTTATGGAAAAACTACCATTTGACTGAACTATCACCTAATTCAATCTAAACAACATCATCATCGCCTATTAAACTTCTCCTTTCCGTAACCCAATCGCCAATTACTCTGATCTCTTACTAAAAAATCTTCTCTATAATGAGAAAACTAAACAAAAAGAAAATTTCCGGCCCTGAAATAATTTCAAACCAAACTATAAGGGAACTCCCCAAATAAGAATTCCCGGCAATTGTCCGCATAACGAACGCAAAATCTCAAAAATTCCTCCTCTTATCCACCCTTTGGCCTATTGCCATCCCTTGCCTATTATCAACAGACTCCAAACAGTGCTGGATAACCTTGAGAATAGGTTTCGAACATGGCAAATAAAGATTAACCCCTCTAAAGCCATGAGAACTTTCTCCTCAAGATCTTCCGACCCAACCCATCCTAGTTCTTACAAAAGAAAGATGTTTGGTACTGAGATCAGTGCCTCCAAATAATTCAAGATCACTCTGGAATTATTGTTACTCTCAAATTATTTTTCCGTTTGTTGCTTTCGCACAAAACACAATCTTATAATTATTATCTTCAAAAATTGGGAAAAAAAATCAGAAAGGCAGGAATATATTGTGCAAGAGTACAAGAAAAACTAAACTTAGTTTTCGACCAACCATTATCAAGATTTTTGAGATTTAACCAAGCGCGAACACAGATAAAGTGCCTAGGGGAGGAGGGATCATCAGCATCATCGTTGCATTTAAGCAACTGCACTCAGACAAGCGGTCTGTAAAATATCACAATTTATAACGCAACTTATTGATTTAAAAATAAGGGTCAGTTACATAACACAATACATGCAACCACGCACAAAACGAAGAAGTTCAAAGAAAGTATATTTGAAAGAGAAATTATAAATTAATGAAAAGCTTAACCACAAAAAAATAAAGAAAGGAAAATGTAAGATAAAATCTTGCATTAAAACTAATTCTATAATTCATTCGGTTAATTCTTCAGCCAAGTATAATTCGTGTTCAAGTTAATTCTGGCAAGAATTTACTACAATAAAATTCAAACAAACTTTTAAGAAAAGATCTTTTTAAGATGTCTTTTCCTCAATTTGTTCTCATTTTATCGACAAGCAACCAATGCTGATTAAAATAAAATCTTACCGGCAAGAGTTCACCATCTTATATTCAATAAATAATGATTAATGATAGCTCTATAATAATGTAACAGAACCTCTATGAACTTTTAGATTTTTCGTGTTATTTAATATAAATTGCAATTTTACTAAAATCAGTTATTTGACGATGTAGGTACATTTAGTTTGTAATTTTAGTAGGGTAACTAATGGCGATAGAGAGGGTGAGATGATGAATTGAGTTTAATTGCACTATTAGTTTATAGCTCGGTTTTGCCTTACCAGACATATATTAATTCTACTTATTAGTCTTCAGTTCCAGTCTATCCTATATCCCTATATACATAAAAAGTACTTACTAACCCTCAGGAGTAAAATAGGATATATGTAGTGGAGAAATAGAATGTAGTTGATGATGTCGAGGAAATGGTGAGTGCTTACAGTAAATCAATGCATTAACAATAGAATTTTTTTTCTTTTCACGAGACGAATAATTTGTATCTAATTATTCTAAACTTTTCCGGTAATTATTATAAGAGAATGAAAATAATGAGAGAAAATTATTTTAAAAGTTTGCCAGCCAGAAATAAATAATTCGAGAACAATAGACGCTTTTGGCGACAAGCTTCAGTAGAAATTCGCCATTCAAATTAATTTTCCGGTCAATTGGTAAGTTAGAGACAATGATATGTACTCAAGTTTCCTATTAGTTGGAAAGTTACGGATCTGTATTTTCCAAGTCAATGGAAATCGGAGATTTGTACTACTGTCATGGCTAAAGATCTGAAGAAATTTTGATCATGATTATTTTGTTCTTGTGAAAATTCATTAACCTTGTTAAATAAAAAAAGAAGGAATGAAAGAAAAAAGTTAAGGCAGAAAATCAAGGAAAGAAAAAATTATAAATAATTTAACAAAGGGAAATTCATTTATGTTTGCTCGCTGCTGCGATTCTTTCTTGCCTGTCCTGCTTTCTCGACAAATAAAAACTTCCCGTCTGTGCTTCCTTGTTTTTATTCGTTATGATGGTACAATTTCCTGATTGCAGTTTTAAGTCTTGACCTTTGAGTTTGGAAGTAGTACTCTTTAGTTTTTTTCTATTTGGTCAGAAAAGAATATTTGTAATACTGCAATTAATTTTTAAATTTCGCGCCATAATTTCCTAAATAATTAATCTAAATCTAAAATTTCATTTTTTTAGTCTGTCTTCCTTACATTAGTTGGAAAAATTTGAATAAGTGAACACGAATATAACTGACGAGTCAGAAAAAAATATAAAATAGTTAATTAAACACATATAACGAGATCGTTCTGTATACTATTAAAATAATTATTGCTTGCTAATTATGAAAATCATAGTAAAATTTTATCTCACCCCGAGGTATTATAATTATGTTGTTATTGTAAAAGTTATTTATAATTAAGTAATATTGCCGTTGTAATGTTTGTCAAATAATAATTTTAACAGTTACAAAAATGCTAAAAGCATAAATATAAAAAAAGTACTATAAAAAGTATGCAGTAAATAATCTAACGGATAAAACTTGTAAACAGGCTTTAAAGTTCCTTAAAGAGCGAATTACAAAAATCTCGAGTTGTCCCAACTGTACCTTGCGCAACGTCCTACCCAACTCGACAATATTGACAGGGCCGGAACTAGGGCGTTGCGAGAGAAGCGCCCGCTACGGGCGCGAGCTAATTAAGGGGCCCCAAATTTTCAATTTAAAAGATTAGCAGGATACCTGTGGCCTTTACCACGAGTAGATCAACTACCTCCTGCTGCGTGCTTAGTCCTTTAATACATTTTTTAAATAAATTTGCTTCATTAAACCTATTTTTTTGAGAAAATATTTTTGTATCACGAGTACCCCCCCCAGTATGAGCGCAAGTTTAAAAGTCGCCACGGGCGCATCATACCCTAGTTCCGGCTCTGAATATTCATACAACAATCAAAAATTCGAAATTTATGATTTGTTTTATTATTATAAATAATTGAAATAACAAATAAGCCCATCCTACATTAATAAACGCGCAACAATGCATGGAATAATTCGACCGCTCACAAAAAAAATTGATTTCACTTTTAAATTTAATTTTTAATACTTTCTTTAACGTGTTGTAAATATTTAACGAACTGTGAGGCATTTCCACTATAAAAAAGTCAAACAAAAACAATAATCGGTTTAAATTTATAATAAAGTAAACAATAAACTTGAATATTGAAAGAAAAAATAAATTCTAGTCACTGGAGATCAAAGAACCGATTAGAGTATCGGTTAACGGTCGTATTTTGTAGTTACAGTGTTTTTCTCCGTTTATGTATGTCTTCTGAAAATTTTAAATTGATTTAAACCAAATAAGTCTAATCCAGTTGACTTCTCTGAACTTAAATTCCAAATGTTCATGTTACTTCGATTGGAATATCCGATTCGAAAAAACATATGGTAAATCCATTATACAATTTCACAGCTGATTGGAATTAACCAAACTACAAAACGAAAATAATTTGGCGTTTGATTCTCGAACTTCGTGGAGATAAGCTATGTCTTTCAACAAATTTATCATCATCATCATCAAAGAAGCTTTCGTTCTATTCGGAATATAATAATCGTTTTTCTGACCAGTCACGATCCATTTTTCCAGATGGATCAATCAAGAATTCTCTCTTTCATTTGAAACCTAAATCCACAGCGTGTCCATCTCAGGAAATCAGCTAAGGATTTCCTTCCCTAAATGCAATGATACGAACACACACTCTTCCTCTGTAATTCAATCAGCGATCACGCCAATCAATGGTGTTTTATTACTAATTTGAATTTATTCATCTCAATATGACTAAATTAGCAAGTATTTGTGCCCGAATTAATAGATAACTTTTGCTATGGACAGCAATAATATAACTAATTAATTCTATATCTTGTTTGTATTTCGTTATTATCGTATAATTTAGAAAATAAAGCTTGCATTTTTTACGGTACAATAATTTTGATTAGAGCCTACAAGATACACGGTTAGATTAAAAGATAACATCAATCGATTTAAAAATAATCCCCAATAATAAGCACATTTCCGTCGAATTAACGTGTTATTAACGTTTTATTGTAATTTTCGTTGAAATACATTGATTCAAGCGCCATTTCGACGTTAAATTAACGTTTGTATGTGTTTATCACGTGTTTATCATATTCAGCACATTTCGGCTGAAATAATAAATTATTTAATAAGCGGAAACCGAATGTGGAACTCTCAAATGTATGGCTTAACCACTATGCCACTTTGTTGGACTGCTACTTCGAACTTCATTGAACGTTTCAATGCATTTTAGAAGATATAATCGCTGCCGTTAAATTTTAATACCGTGTTCGTGTTGCATGCACAGGTGTCTAAAATGTTGGAACGTAGTTATTATACTACTGCTTAATAACATATATAGGGTATTTAACAATGACCGATTGAGCTACTGTAAGTTCATTTTTCATTCAGGTTTAAATTATGCATAGCCCCTAATTTGTTCTGATATTTAACAAACTTAACGGGAAAGTTCGTATATAAACAGAATTAATCGTTTCAATAATGAGACATATCGACACACCGATCAGAGATTTATTGTGTACTTTAGAAAATAAATGTACAAACCATTAATGATTAAATTACCTATATTTAGGTTTATTTTCAGAATATAATAAAACTTTAAAGCCAATTTTAGAATAGGAAATTTAAAATATGAAAACTAAATAATGTGATTTGTTTTTAGGTACATCGCTTAAAAAGTAATTTACGGTTTGGGGAATCCCCGTATCGACTATTATTCATATTTAAGTTTTTCACTTAAAATAAATAAATAAATTGCTATAAATAAATTTTGATTTTTTTTGTTTATACAATATGTACTTAGTTTATTTTTAAAATTTAAACTAACATAAAAATAAACCACGTAAAACATAAATAACTAAATTTATTATTTATACAGCCCTTAAAATAATAATATAAATAATTCAAACTTAACAACAGAAGTAATCGATTTTGATATTTACTTCAGACGTCAAGGGTTTTCGGATAAATCGCATAAAACCATAGAAGTTGAGGTAGACGATCTTTCAAAATTATCTGTTTAGTGTTGGCAAGGAAAATTTTACGATGAAAAGTATACATAATTTAGATTTTGAATTTAAAAATGCACCACATATAAGTTAATTTTTTTTTACAAAAAATTAAAATTAGAGACAAGAAAATTTAAATTAAAACAGTAGAAGTTATGAATTTCAATTAGGAGGAAGTTAAATTTACAAAAATTCAAAAATTGTTAGTTTACACCATGATATAATGATATTAGAATCTTATCAGACAAGTACAATCAATAAACATAGCGCAATATAACATTTACGATATGAATATTTTGAAAAATAAAAAAAAATTAATGCAATAACGAAAACGTTAAAATAACGTTACAAATAATATTTAAATCAATTAAGAATAATTTTTTAAGTAATTTTATTTCCAATTAACGAATCTTCGTTACATCATTTTTTAACCTACGAAAATTGTATGAAGGTGAAGGTTAAACGAGAAGGACAATTTTTAATTTGCGTTGTACATTTGATAAATGTTAGTTCATTAAAATTTTAACGTAAACTTTGACTTGTTTGATTTATAAATCAAGACAAAATTAAACTTATCGAACGCATTTATTGCATATCGAATAAGTACCCAATGTACATAGTACATCCACATTAACTTTTGTTAACTACAGTACCGTGCAAGCGAATTAGAGCCACTCACGATTTTTTACTTTTTTAATGCAATTGCTTAGATTTGGTTAATTTTGAATTTCTATCAAGTAATAATTATTCAAAAACATTCAAAAAATACATTGCATTCAAAAAAATGCATTCAAAAAATTGCAGGTATCAAATTTCACCCTAACAGTCATACATCAATTTAAAATTTGTAAAATCCAAAAATTTGGGTATTTTAAGTGGGGTAGTTTTGTCTGTTGTTGGTCATTATTTAAGGGATTGAATTAAATTGTGGTTCCTACAAGTGTATACTACCCGACAAGTGTTGTGAACAAGTTAGTTTTTTGTATTTCGTTATAGTGAGCAATACCTACAGTGTTAATATAAAATTTTAAGTTTTCAAAATTATTTTTACGAAATGGGTAAAAATAAGGACCTTAAATGGGACAAAAAAGTTAAAATTGAAGGTCTTTTAAGATCTGGAAATTACAGTAATCGTGAAATTGCGAAAATGAAAAGGTAAATATAAGAAAATTAATTTTTAAAGAGTGGCCCTAATTCGATTGCACGGTACTGTATAAGTAAACATCTGTATGTAGGTTACCTGTACGTAGCATACGCGATGTATACCTATCTAGACTATGTCTTATTATTATTATCGGTATTATGTTGACATTTTATCATAAAACACTTTATCGATTTTTTAAGAATTTTAGTCATAGAATCAGTTTCTTAGAACATTTTCAAAACTGCAAATCTAAATTTATAAAAATTATTATTTTCCCATTTTTCCCGAATCATTCATCTATAATTCCGCCGTTAACTTTTTTCAATCTGCAGTTATCCTTACCCAAAGGATTACTTCCATAGAAAATTTCTTGCAACAATTATTCCTATAGAAATGTCCTTTGGTTGGAGATAATTAAATATTGAAAAACTAAGTCTAAAAGTAATATAATCTAAAATAATATGTAAATTCACACAAATTTAAAGAAATAAAAATGTAATAATATTACAAATATTCCTTTTTTGAAAATAATAATTTAGAATCTCTCCCTGTGCATTTTAAAGAAACAAAACTTAATAAATTATTATTATATCTTCTCTGCTTTTCAATGCCCTTTACGATAAGGAAAACAAATTGCAAAACAGTTTAACAAAATGAAGTTTAAAGGGTTGTACACACGGGGATTAACGTGCTTTGGTCTTGGCTACAATTTCAAAAATAAGATAAATTGTCGCAATGGACATTAATTAATAATTACATAAGGTCACAGTGCCACTACCGCCACACCACTTCCATTGGTTGAATTTTTGGTTGATGGTCGACGATGGCTGTAGTGGGACTGAGGCCTTAACATCACGTATTTTGCTTAGAAAGTGACGTTTAAATGTTTAGATGGACGTTTAGTCCATGTGTAGCGGTCTTAAATTGAATTACATAGTAATTATAATAATCTTACAATTATTGTTCTAGAATTGCCCGTCATCGCATCGCTTCATTATTTCACTTGCATTTTTCATTGGTTATAATTATACGTATAATGTAATATGTTTATCTAAAGTAAATAATAATTTTTAAATAATGTAACATAGATAGGGAGATATCCACTTGAAAAATTAAATGGGTAGACGAATTCGCACTTGTGACTCACTACCTCGAGTAATTATTTAACACGCCTACTAATCTATTAGGAAATATCAATATAATAAATTACATATTATCACAAAACGTAAATAATAAAACTAAAGTATAAATTTTTCCATTCTTTTTGTTTTATACAAAATATTAAAAAAAAATTCTATTTGATTAATTCCTTAGGAGTATTAATTAAGTAGTAGGTACATTATTTTACTTTAAAACAATCATAATTTCAAATTGTACCTTGTTATTAACGATCGACAGTGGGAAAAATACAAAATATCAGTTCTTATTTAAAAAAAAAGAGTTAAGTGTAGATAATATTTTTAAAATTACCCAATTATATAATCAATAATTGTTTATAATTTTTATGTTACACTTGTATGTTGCGTCAACATGTAAGCACTAACACATTTTAAAATGTAATTAGGAATAAATTACGTACAGTGACTCATAATGAAATCCTGACCCTCCCACATGTTAACAATGCAAATTGCCGGCTTTGCAGCTGTTTTTGGCATATAAAAATCGATTTTACAGAAAAACTTATTAGACATTTTTTGTTGCAAATTTCATTACCTTCAATTTTGTTTATATACATTTTTTTATTTTGTCGCACCGTTTCCGAGATATAGATGACAATATTTTTCGTATTTCACCGAGTCTTGTTTAAGCCGCTGTCAGTCAAAAACGGCGCGACAATATAAAAAAATGTATATAAACAAAATTGAAGGCAATGAAATTTTCAACAAAAAACGTCTAATAAGTTTTGCTGTAAAATGGATTTTTATATTCCAAAATTATGAGTCACTGTAGCTATAATTCCTACGAACAGCAGCGGTCATGAAAATTACATCGGGAATTATTTTTTCACTTTTAAAAATTGAAAAAAATGTCTGATGTTGATTAAATTTAATTTAAAAATTGACTCGTTTGACTCCATTTTAAAAAATGAAAAAATAATTTCCGTTACAATTTCCATGACCGTTACTGTATATAGGTACTTGATATATTTGAAATTAATTTATTCACGTTAAAGAAAATCAAAATCGAAAATATGGCGATAATTTATTTTACAAACCCATCCCAAATTAGTTGTACTTGATAATTATTATGAAATGTGTACTTTGTATCCGTAAAAATTATATATTTAAAATGTAAATTTAATTATGCAATTTTTACTTCTACGAATATCTATAATTAATTAATATTAAACATCGCCAATAAACGTTAGTCATACATGGTCATATCTATGTATAGGCAACTTGTAGGTATATCCGCGCCGCGTGTTGAAAGGTTCGATTATTATTATTAATTATTAATTTAATATTTGATTATCATGAAAACGTTCTTAAAATCAAATGCTCATATTTAATAATATGTACAGTGGCTCCAACAATTATTAATACACCACTATGTTAACCATGTAAATTGCACATTTTGAAACCGTTTTTTGACATATAAAACTCGCTTTTACAGCAAAACTTTTCAGATATTTTTTATTGCAAATTTCATCTCTTCAGTTTTGTTTCTATACATTTTTCTATTTTCTTTCGCCGTTTACGAGTTACAGCGACTTAAAGAAAACTAAGTAAAAAAGTTAATAAAATTAACATTGCTCTTATGGGAGTTTTTTACAGTTTTCTTCAAGTCGTTGTAACTCGTAAACGGCGAAAGAAAATAAAAAAATGTATAGAAATAAAACTGAAGAGATTAAAATTTGCAATAAAAAATATCTGAAAAGTTTTGCTGTAAAAGCGAGTTTTATATGTCAAAAAACGATTTCAAAATGTGCAATTTACATGGTTAACATAGGGGTGTATTAATAATTGTTGGAGCCACTGTATGTACTTTATACTTACAGGATATTCCTCCTAGATATGTAGCTAAATTTTAACAGAGTCGTAAGAGGGGGGGGGGTCAAGTAAAAAGAGTTTGCCTGAATTACTTTTAATTTGGTGAGTAACCTGGCGGCTTGTAACACTACCATAAACGAGAAAATTGGAAATTTCTGCGAACTTAATGCATTTTTAATTTAAATATCGAATAGCATTTTTTTTATAGTGAATCATCTCACCCACATTAAAAGATACATTATTCAAGGTTTGAATATAAAATTTTAATTGCAAAAGTGATATACTATGTATGAACGTAGCAGGTACATGGTATGTACTTATGTATGTGCATGTCCTCCCCAATATAAATGCAAATTGATGAAACCTTACGAACATTTGTCAAACAACAGAATTAATAATCGATTATTAATTAATTACCAATATTTGAATATGCGTTACCAAACAAACCATCATTGTTCCCAATTACCTCAACATAATTATTAAAGCATATCATTATTAAGTTTAATTTGAGTCAATGTCACTTTATAAAAAAAATTCTGCAATCCATAATCATTACATTGTAGGTATGTATGTTCTAAAATTCTAATGAGATCATTGAAATCTTACTTCCAGCTTTAGAAAAAAAAACAAAATTTAAAATTAAACTTGAACTAGATAAACAAATAAAATAAATTTTATATTGTTCTATACAATTGTGATAATTTTGTCGTCCATGCCATTGCGTGTGCGTCGTGTATGCTGTACGTATCTCACGAGATTTACATAATATTACAGTTTCAACATTTTTGATATTATATTGTTCAAATTTATTTTGTTAGCTAAATTAATATCTTTAAAATATAATAATACACAAATTTTTATTTTTAAACGTTCACTTATTAATAACAAAAGTTTCGTCTTAACAGATTCGGCAGGTTTGCGCATAGTCAAGTTAAATACATACATGCCAAGTGAGCAAATATGAAACGAACTTCTTCAATCTTCATTTAATATTCCGCACAATTTTACAACAAACAATAATTGATCGATAAACTTAAATATTCAGGAAAGCGATTTAAAATCACATAAATTTTTGATTAAAAAGTTCTTACAATCACGTGTACCTACATACATATAAATTGACAATATAGTTTTCATTTCATTGTTTGAATTTGCGTGTTATTAGAAAAGTTTTTAAAACATATTCAAAAACAGATGCTATAAATAATTACATGGTAGGTATCATATACAGAAAATATAAATTAAATTAAATAAGCGAAACTAATTTAATAATTGGTATGAAAAACTTGAGAGCATTTGTTAGAGCGGCAGGGAAGGGGGGGGACTTTTTTCTATAAAAATGTTAGTAATATTATTTAGTTAAAACCTTGCCCACTTCATAATTATTCAATGACGCAGAGATGTGCTACCTACCCAAGGCAGGCCAATCCTAACCCGTAAGTTAATACAGGACGTTATAACGTGGAATTAACGTTTAAACTACGTGATTATTGGATCTGTATTTAAAACTTTTAAATTCATTTTAATCCATAATCAAGTCACTAGGTTAAAAAATTGCTGGGGTACTATTATTGGGAGATGTCCCCTGACCGGGGGGGGGGGGGGTGAGAAAGTAAAGAAAAATCGAGATGGACGTATTCCACTATTTCCCAGAGAGTATAATTTAAATAAAACCTTCTTGGGAAGTTTCCGTTATTCTTCTTCTTCATCAGCCTTTCAGTCCACTCCTGGACTATCGGCCTCTTTCTCTTTCGAGAAAGGTTCGGGCATTAAGACCCCACGGCTGCTTAAACCTGGCTGGGAAATCCCTGTAACCCTGTTTTTAATAGTTGACGGTGGCAATCGTCAACCCAGGGGAACCGCCGGCTTTACGTGCCCTCCGAAGCACGGAGACGGTCATTTTGAAAATTTTTGACTCTCTCCCGGATTCAAATGGAGTACCTTAGAATCAGCAATTGTTTGGCTAACTTACTAGGCTAATGACCGTCGTTTTCGTTATTATTGTACATTATAATATAATATGGGACTCTCATTAGTGGATGCCAATCAAAGGTACAAAAAAATTTAGAAAAATACTGGATATCAACAGCAGTGGCGGAAGTTACTTAAATTATTTATGTCTTCAACTCAGAAAAAAAAATTTTACACATTACATTAGGGAATGCCACTATTCCCTTGTATAATATGTCTACTACTCGTAGTATAGATCAATGCTTTTGTTTTGTGAGATTATTTTTAATAACGCGGAGCGGAGCGATCATAGATCAAAATTATTGACATTGCAATGTCGTTATAATGACTTTATATTCTTTGTTCGAATGTAATAAAATCAGAAGCAGAATCTCGGAATTTCATTTTTATGAGGTTGAACAAGGTAGCCTTGCATCGCCGAGAGAAAAATAAAATAGTGGTGTTATCTTAGAATAATGTTCAGAGTAATTCATCTTTTATATTATTTTATTAATTAAATTAATATTTAGTTTTCATCATTTTTAAATTTTCGTAAGTGCAAGTATGAAAAAAAATTCTCTCATACTAGAAACATTGCCTAAATTAAAATTTAGAGTCTCGGGATTCTTAACTTTATTTTACGTAATATTCTAATTAAGCGGTCTATCTAGGTCATTCCGCCGTCGCCGTTGACCCATTTCGCCGTAACATTAAAAAGTAAACTCGATATTTTTAATAAAAAAAAAATATGATAAAAAATAAATAAATGCCTTCGTGGCATTGTCCACAACTAACCAAATAGAACATTATTAAAAATTAATTTTCGATATAAAATAATAAATTACTACAGCTCCACCAACGTTAGAACCGACTTTAGGGGCGTATCTGGCGCTGTTAAAATTAAAAATGTACACTCAGATGGTGAAGTTTCTCCGCGCGAATATTTCAAGTCCATAAATTATTTTGTCAAATTTCAGTCACGAAATACGTAAAAAATGTTACCGCAAATATTAAATAAAGCCCAAATAGAAATAACACGAAACTGAATAAGACAAACAACCACGACAAATGTAAACACACGTAGTGATTTGTAACTTTTACAACAGAATGTACGTGAGAAATAACTCGACGTTCATTGGTTCATTCAAATTTTTATTAAATTAGTTGGCTTAGTCCGCGTCCTTTCAAAGCTTGGTGGAGCTGTACAAGTATCACATTCACGTGCACACTGCACGGCTTTCAGTTAAGGCAGTGTTCTAGTCTAGAGCCATAAATTTTATTGTTTTTTCGAGCTCGGTAAAAAGGAAACGAACAATATCTTTACCATTCATTTTCTTACAGAATATTTATTGATATTTTGACAATCTGCAAAAAAATTAAAATTAAGTGACTTATCAGCTAATCAAGTTGAGTATAAAATAAAAGTGGGGTTGACACGTTTGCAACCCTTCTGGTCATCTGAAATAAAATTACAAAAAAGATTCATTACCTATAAGTAAGAATGTCGTTATAGCCCTTAAAAAAAAACCGAAAAAAATTTTTTCACTAAACGGCAGCTGTCTGAAAATAAAAAACAGTTTTTGACCCGTTTTTTTTGAGAATTTTAAATTTTTTAAAATAGTTAGCAGAATAATTTTAGTATAAAAGTGATAGGTGAGATAGGCAGATATATATTGAAGGTTAGTACAAAATTTGAAGGAACTCGGTCGAACAAAACTTGAGATATCATGTCAACCAGGTCGAAAACTGTAGTTTTGTAATAAACTTGTACCTAAATCGTAGACTTTTTAAAGCTACTCTGAGCTGAAATGAAAAGTAAACACGAAAATATTTATAATTTTAAAGTGTTCTGGGTTGACCTATAGTTGTACATTT
Source organism: Cantharis rufa (assembly GCA_947369205.1). NCBI lineage: Eukaryota > Metazoa > Arthropoda > Insecta > Coleoptera > Cantharidae > Cantharis > Cantharis rufa. The sequence goes on from OX376303.1 coordinate 95,049,557, forward strand.
ATATAATTTATAGCTGAAATGATCACCTGTCAGGTATTGCCCCATACGCTCCGGATTGAAGGGTTTACAGTAGGTCACTAAAATAGCTATAACTACATAAATTACTGAAATTTTAAAATTTTCTTTCGAGGATATATTCTTCAATGTCTAAACTTTAAGAATACCCAGAAAACAAAAAATCGATTTTTTCAAAATTCTAGACTAGAACACTGCCTTAATAAAATAGAACATTTTCCTTAACTAAAATCAAAATCTTGTAAGTTTTCACTATAAATATAAAAATTTAATTTGATAACTCTTAACAAAGAAATAAGCTTTGTATTTCATAGATGAAAAATAAGGAATTCAAAATGAGACTAAAACTTGTATCTGTTAGGACCAATTTCATAATAAAAGTTTACAAAGCATTATAATTTAACAGGTGATTTAGACAAAAGGATCACGATTTGCCTATGTTAGTCCACTTCTGGATGAAGGCTTTCCTCATTTCGTTCCATCTTCGTCTGTCCCCCGCTTCTACCATCCAACACACTCCAGCCATTTTCCGGATATCATCTTTCCATCTAGTATTCGGTCTGCCGATACTTCTCCGGGCCTCTCTTGGTCGCCACTCCAAAATCTTTTTTGTCCATCTATTGTCATCTCGACGAGAAAAGTCCAGCCCACTTCCAGATATTTGTTTTACGGTCGTTCAATTTTATTTTCAGCATTATTCGCTCATGAGCTCGTTGTGTTCTCGCGAGTCTCTTTATGTGTTTTTTAGTGAAGCACCAAGTCGCAGCTCCGTATGTGAGCACTGGAAAGATACACTGGTTGTAGAGTTTGCTTTTCAGGGTGTTAGGAGCTTCCGATTGAAAAACATAGTGGAGCTTTCCAAAAGTGCTCCATGCCATAGATATTCTTCGGAAGATTTCGGCTGTCATGTTCTTTGTCCATTGTAATTTTTTGTCCCAGATATATATATAACTATCAACAGTATCGAGTCTTTGTCCATTTAATAAAATGTTACAATCCTCTTCAGTATTGCGCATTATTTTTGTTTTTGAAATGTTCACTTCCAAGTCAATTCCTTGCGAGTGGGTGTTCAGCTCTATGACCATCTCTTGTAGCTCTTGAGAACTGGTGCTAAATATCACTATATCGTCGGCAAATCGAAGATGACTGAGATATTTTACGTCTACTTTTATGCCTTTTTCGAACCAGTCTCCTCTTTTTAATGGTATCGAGTTTGTCGTATTGTAAAGCTGCACACGAATTTTTGCATTGTCGTAGATGTTCTTGATCAAACCGGTGTATCTGCGGCATCTCCCTAGAGAATTTAGTACTGCCCACGTCTCCACTGTGTCAAATGCCTTCTGGTAGTCGATAAAAAAGCCATATACAGTTCCAGATTGTATTCGTTGCACTTTTCTATATAAGTGTTTTTATAGTTTGTATATAGTCACAAGTGCTGAAACCTGATCTAAATCCCGGGCCCTTTTTGCCTGTTTTAGGGCATTCGCGATTTCCTCCGTTGATATTTCAGGTATGTCCTCGGATCCTACATTTTGGATGTTTCTCTATCCTGTTTTTATTTCTATGCAGGTGGGTTGTTTTCTGGATTTATATCAAATGTCAAATGGGGGGCCAAAGAGAGCAGTGAAGCGTCACATACAGCTTTTCCTGCTCAATTCCTACTCTCACCTCCAAGTGGTGACCCCTGGAAACCTGCGGAGCACTCTCAGAGATCGGGTAACTAACCCCGGTGGATGGGAAAAACCTGCAGGGCTGACGCGAAAATGAAAAAATCAGAGACTACCTTCCGTCTCACACACCAAGACGTCTGGCCAGCGTGGTGTATTTCCACCTTCAACTCTCTGGTCAAGGCAGCGATCGGATAAAGAGAAAGATATAGAGGGTGCTAAAAATAACTGGGTTGGATCCGGCTGCCCCAATATGACGAAACAGAAGATGAAAATGACTTTGCGCATAGCGACATACAATGTTAGGACACTATCAACAGACGACAAATTAGACGAATTGGAACACGAAATAAAAGAGAAAAAGTGGGTTTGAGCGAGATGAGGCAAACCGGAGAGGCAATTGTAAAATTGAAAACTGGCCATACACTGTATCATATGGCACAAGAAAACTTGGACAAAACAAACTAATAAAAATCGTCAGTTTTGTTTTAAGTCGCCTTTTAAATTTTAATGTCCTGTTAACTTTTATTATGAAATTGGTCCTTAAATGTCAAGCTTAAAATTTAATTATTAAATTAACATTACGCATTTTTGATTGAAAAAAATGAAATATACGTAATAAATGTTCGTCGTAGTTCGGCAGTAAATATAATACAAAACAACAATAAATAAAGCAGATAATGAAAAGACTTTAAAAGAGATAGGAATTCTCGATTGTATACATATGATTGTATTGTTTTATTAAACGAATATAATATTGAACTTCTCGTGGCGAGTTTGCAAGATTGACGTACGAGCAAGAAGCGGAGGGAGTGTTACAATTACACAGACGAGCAACAAAAAGCAAAATAATTGATCTGATTACGCCACCAAAATTTTCCATAATTTTTGTAGATACTATTATTTATATAATATTATACAATTATGATGAAACAATTGTAAACAAAGTTGTCAGGGTTATATGTATAGTATATAATATATTATAATATGATGTTATTTTTTGAGAAAACGCAAATCATAATTATTATAAAATTTTGTTAATTATTACAGCCAGTGACAGGCGTCATTAAAGTAGTGCTTTAGTGCCGTCGGAACTAAAATGTTAAACAATATTACTGGTTAGTGACAGAACAGCAGCTCAAATTTAAATATTTATTAGAGGTTCAGTATAACCAAAAGAGTAATATACCTAAATAAAATTAAAATATAAATTGACAAGACAGTGAGTAAGTCAATTAAAATAAATGAAATTAAATTATAAATTCAAATAATTCAGTTCAATTATGTTTTCCATTTGTTTTATTTAAATAAAAAAAAATTGTTGAGAAATGAAATGTCAATTCAAATAAAATTCTTCGATTTGGAAAAAGATTTCGGTATAAGGAAAATTTTTTTATAAAACACGCATTGAAATGATTTTTGTGAAATGTAAAATGAGTTTGATAATATGTTTTATTTTTAAAACTAATAGGTATAATAAACTTTCGTCCCACAAGTACTATTTACTTTACTCAACAATGTGGCATGCCAAAGGGAACAGTTATCAATTATCATAGGGAAATTAAACTGCCCACAATTTTACACTTTAATACCAGCAAAATAAGTGCACTTGTCACCTACATGCGTTCACAATATTTATTATGTTGCTTTACTATTCGTGTAATAAATGGATAATTTGATTTTTTTTCAAGCATTTTGAATATTTAATGCTGATTTGAGTTTAATTAATTTTTTCATTCACATTTTTCAGAATTCCACAAAAATTCAAATAATCACTAGCATTCACACAGAGAAATATGTGTTACTAATACACACAATTGTGCAGAAAAATTACACAATTGCATACTAGCCAATAAGAACTCATCATATACAATCTAAGATTTTCTAAGCTACTGGAATGCTAGCGATTACTAATATTTCTATGGAATTGTAGAAATCAATGACATGAAATGCCAATTACTTAGTTACGACTGATGGATATTGCTTTGTGCACCTAAGCGTAAGTTTCCTTCACGTATATTCCTGCAAATTGATTTGCCCCGAAGGAATAACACTCTATTAGATGGATGTATTAAAAATTTACCGATTTTTTACTATCTAATCGCGGTGTACCTATGCGCTTTGCATTTTAAAATATCCGATCGTATGAAGTTCAGATGAAAATGCATTAACCGTAACAGAGGTTACGGGTTACGGTTTTAGTACTTAATTAAATTTCATTAAAAGATAGAAACATACGACCGCTCGTTTTGCATTCAAATGCAAATAGAATGACAAAATTCTTTGGCATCCATTAAGATAATTTGGTCGAGTTATTACAGGAAATGGTACAACAAAGCAAATCGAATTTTATTCCAATGTACATACAATCGCCAATCAAGTTAATTTGATAGCGCTTCCACGCCATGTCGTTTAAGCGAGTAAATATTTTCACCTTGTAGGAAAATTTGGAAAAATTTAATGTGGAATTATAAAATTGATGAGAGAAGAGTAGTGTAGATATCGGTAATAGAACATAAAACTGCATTGCACAAAATTTTACAAGCGATCAATACTTCATTAAAGTAACAATTTTCCTAGTAAGTATTAGCTTATGGAAATTTTTCATTATGGAAATGAACAGCTTTCATGCGTTATGAAAAACAACGATTTATTATGTAAAATTACAGGACACAAAGTAGCAAACAACGGCGACATAATATAACGAAAAAGTATACAGGTAAAAATAATAATAGTTACATTATTTTAAATTACATAATCCGTTAACGTCGATTAAAAAAGGAAGAGTTAATTAAAGCTTTTCGGGAAATTGCATTTAACTGAATTAAATTAAATGATGCGAATAAAAACTAAACTAGTTAATCGGCTAACAACAAATTAAAACTTTATAAATATTCAATGGAAAGTACTAATGGTAATCAATGGTGGATGTGATAAAGTGTAGGTGTTTCGAAAGGGGTCTAAACACTTAAAACCGATTAGCGTTAATGATAAGCCTATAGAAGCCTAGAAGGTTCCACATTAGTAAACATAACATTTTAACCGATTTTAACATAATAACAATATATCTATTATTCTAGATTTTAGAAAGTAAGCTTTATGGTCGAGTATTGTATTAAAGATGCACCTAAAGAAGTATTAAAAAAACATAACGCAACAAAAATCGATGCGAAACAAATAAAGTGGAATGGAAAGCGAAGCTCGTTAATTCACTCGACATCTATTCTACAGCAAGACAAATAATAATAACCATTATTACATATAAGTGATCTGATGTAAACACAATAAATTCATCATAGAAAATTACTTTTGCGATAATTAATAATTTTAAACGATAAAAACTTGAAAATGGGTTAAAAATTAACTGGATTTCGCAATTGGAAAATTATTTTCTCATTTTCAAGTGGTTTGTTAATCAGCTTTCTAAGTAAATCAATTGTATTACATTTAGTTGTTAATTGAAAGTAAATCGTAAAAGGTAATTTGAAACGGAAAATCGTTATATTGAAAAGCTTCCTATAGTACACAACATTTGAAAATATTTGTCAACGTCGTAGATAGAAACATTTTTCAACACTTACTAAGTGATAGCAACATTAATTACACTTCTAATTGCAGTTAATTACACATTCGGTTACATAGTGAACTTTTGTTATTGCTACATTTTCAGGCAGGTCATCATCAGCAATTTTTTTATTTCATTAGCAAATAACTGATTAGAAATTATTTATTTTTTAATTTGAGAGCGAAGTTTAAAGTTTATAATACTACGTATAAATTTAATATGCTAGTATAGTATTCAGTAAATTATTAATTCATAATTTTCCTAGTAGTCATAAAAAGGTATCTTTTATTTCAATTCGGAAGTTATTGAAAATACGTTTTTTTCCCTTAATCGATCCCTACGAGTTCCATTACAACAAATTCTCCTGATGCTAGACTTTAAGCGTTATAGGTTACAAGAGTTCATAAAAATTCGATTATTATCTAAAAAATATTGTAAAACCAAGTTGATGCTTCGTTTAACTAAAAATATTTTAATTAATATTTTAGCAAATTGAGTAAATCTATTTTTGAAATTTTATATGTAGGCATAGGTTGTTACTCTCGCATGAGATTGGAAAAAACTATGAATGGAATCCATTTGGCAGTCAACTTATGGGATTTTTATTTACATGCATTATTGACTTTTCTTTGTTCTATTTTTATTAATGTACAATTTAAATGATATCACGCACACTTGCAATAGAAAAGGAAAACTCACTATAAAAATTTCTCGAAATAGCTAAAACCCAAAATTCTCACTCATCATGAGATCTTCCATATTCCGTAGAGGTAGACAACTGAATTTCAGTATTTCTGTTACTGATAGGTAATTAAGGAAACATCACGAAATATTTTTTTATCAATTTTGCTTTGTTTCGGATTACTATATTAGCGCACAAATACAGAAATCCGATTTAAATTTTAGTTAGAATAATTATTATAATTAAACTAATTGGTAATATTAACAGTGTTTTAATCTAATTTGAAATTTATTATTTATATAATAGTTAAAATAGATTTTATAAAAAAAAAGATTATATCATTTCAAAATATGTTCAACAAATTTAATTTTCTCATTCCCCAGTAGCAACGCTGTTGTTGAACGTGGATTCTCAATAATGAATGCAGTTAAAACTCTCATTTCATCCTTAAAATAAGATTGAATTTATTTTTGAATTGAATTGAATTAGAAAATTTCGAGGTAACAAATTCGATAATAAAAAAGTTTAAAATTGCAACTATAAGGTTGAAAAAGCACAAAATAGTTTTATGGAAATGTTTGGCGATATTGATTATCCTCATATTGCACTTTAATTTCTCTGCAGTATGTCGATTTCAAACGATAAAAATTTTAATAAAACATTTTACCTTATTTTTACGAATAGTTTAACGTCAGATAAAAATATAATAAGTAATTATGTACGTAATTCTCTACGTAATTATCACTTGTGACATAACATATTTAAGGCTTGGAAAACTGTGATAAGATTATGACTAGAATTTATTTTTCTAAAGAAGTTTTTCTAAACCCCCTCCCTCTCACACATCCTATTCAATCTGCCAATCATCAATCAACTATCTAGAAATATTCATTATCAATCATTAAAGTACTTTTGTGCCGCTCGTAGCCGGCAGTAAATACTTTTGTTGTTAAATTTAATAAATATATTTTTGCAGAAATATGTTTTATTTAGAGCTAATGTACATTGACCTGACCTGTAATTGCTCTTGATAAGACAATACGTACACTATTAGCATTAAATATTTATATTGATTTTTAGGCTGCTTAAGACGGGTATTTCAGTCAAAAAATTTAAAAAAATCAATTTTTCAAAATAACACAATTATCACTAATTCCATAAAATAGATGTACGAGGGGAGTTCAACAAGTAGGGTAAAAATGATACCAGGAATTTTTGTTTAGCAAAAATTTTTTATTATTTTTTAACATGGTCTCCTTTTGACTGGATACATTTATTCCAACATTGTTCAAATTTTTTAATGCCGTCTGCAAAGTAAGATTTACCAAAACCTTCAAAATATGAATTAGTTTCTACGATTACTTCATCATTTGTTTGAAATTTTCTTCCAGCAAGTCATTTTTTCAGATTTGGGCACAAGAAATAATCACAAGGTGCCAAATCTGGAGAATATGGTGGACGAGCAAGTAATTCGTAGCGTAATTCTACAAGTTTTGCTGTTGCAATTTTTAACGAATAAGGTGGTGCATTATCATGATGCATTATCCATGACAAATGCGGTCGTTTCTGCTTGATTTCATCATTAAGTCGTTCCAGTAATGATACATAATATAGTCCTGTTATCGTTTTTCCTTTTTCCAAATAATTAATAAATATTATACCACATGCATCCCAAAACACAGTTGCCTTAACCCTCCCAGCTAATGGACTTCTTTAGCCTTCTTTGGAGCACTTCCACCGGCTTCTACCCATTGCTTAGATTGTTCCTTGGTTTCTGGCTTATAGTGATGAATCCATGTTTCATCAACAGTAATAAATCGACGCAAAAATTAGCTTTGATTACCTTGAAACAATTCTAAACCATGCGTTGAAGAAGTAGTCACACGTTTGCTTTTTTGATCATTAGTTAACAAATGCGGCACCCATCTTGCTGATAGCTTCCTCATGTCCAAACGTTGGTGCAAAATTGAAACTGTTGCACTAGTTGACATGTTCATAGCTTTAGCAATCTTACGTACTTTCAATCTACGATCTCCCAAAACCATGTCATGAATTTTATCAGTGTTTTCTTCAGTAGTGACTTCATTTGGCCTACCTGGACGTTCAGCATCTTTTATGTTGGTACCACCACAACGAAATTTTGTAAACCACCTTTGTATCATTTTAATCGACGGTGCGGACTCCGGGTAATATTTATCCAACTTTGGTTTTGTTTATGTAATTGTTTTTCCCCGCAAAAAATAATGTTTTATCAATGCGCGAAATACACTTTTTTCATTTTTACAAACAAATCACAAGTTGCGTTATTTAAAACGTTTTCACGACAAAAATAATTGACATAACTGTTTGAAATTTTATATATAGACCAGTGACAGACTGTAGCTGTCAAATATTTTTTTGTTTTTGAATTTGTGACACCATCTCTTTGATTTTTACCGGACTTATTGAACGCCCCTCGTATAAGCAATTGATTACAGTGTGAACCAACTGATTCTAGCGTCGAGAGCCCTTGCAAAAAAATATTAATTTTAATGTAGTCAATCGACTACAAGGTGACCGAAAGGGTTATGTTGATTTTTAGGCTGTTTAAGACGGGTATTCCAGTCAAAAAATTAAAAAAAACAATTTTTCAAAATGGTTAGCATAATAAATCTCGAGTTCTATTTGGCCGATTAACTTCGAACTTGGTGTGTACCATCAGTATACATATTACAAGGGGTAAATATCCAGTAAAATTTCTGTACACAAGAATTCCAGGAATTTCCAAAGAATTCCATGGATTTTCAAAAATTTCCAGTGGTTTCCAAGGAATTCAACGATTTTCAAGAATTCGAGGGAAGAGGGATTTCCAACGAATTCCAATGAGTTCAAATCAAAGTGCAATCTAAAGAATTCCAGAGATTTCAAAAGAATTCCAAAGAATTCCAAGGATTTCCAAGAGAATTCCAAACAAAATTTTCAGGATATTTACCCCTTGGTATATTATGTTGCTTTATAGCCCTACATTGAAAATTGCTAAATTATTATTATTACTATTTCTAAAACAAAAAAAAATGGCAAGAATACGAAAAATTAATTTTTACCATCAAAAAGTACGGATTATAAAACAACGTATACTGAAGGTCTGTGCCAAATTTAAAGTTAATTGGTAAAATAGAACTTGAAATATTATGTCAACCGCTTTATAAAATGTAATTTTGAAAAAAAAACGTTTTCGACTTTTAAGAATCTGTACTTGAAACAATTCAATTTTTTCACATTTTCAGACTAGAATACCGCTTTAATAATTAGCAAGAAATACATAGTTTCATATTAACATTCAAATTCTTTGCTATAATGTCAAGAGCATAAAAACGGTATAATATCAAAGTTTTAAACAACTAAGTTGACTTTCCTACAATCAACATAGAAAGTAGGCTTTTTGCGCTCTCAGTTGAAGTTTTGTGAAAACTGTCACTTGTTATTTGCTTTAAAGCAGGCAAATAAGAATTTTTACTCTTTCTCCTAATTATTACTTATTGTAAATCAAATACGTTTTGCTCGTGTTCAAGACTATGCACAAACAATCTTCACTTTCTTTAGGTATGAGCGTTGTATAAGGAAAAATTAAAACTATATGCACCGTCAAACTTACAATGTGCGTATTCAGGGCCGCTCAAAAATCAGCTCAGCGGTTGAGTAATTTAGAACTAAATTTCAGCGGATTCCTATATGCGCTAAATTGCTAAATAACATCAAAACATGTTTTTCTTATGCGGTTAAAGTTAGTCGATATTTGCGGTAATAATGGATAATAATAGTAGTATGTGATTTAAAATTAATCGTTAAACCAGATATTTCGCCCCTTGTATCCACATTTTAAGCAAGTCAGCCCTTAAAAGCTCACTTTCAGCATTGTCATTTGCTATTAATTTTATAAGTAGGTTTTTTAATTATTATTAATTAGATAATTTAACAACTTCAACACGAAAATATTTTCACTGGCTGAATATAAAAAGTACATATTATGAGTAGTTACCATTTTTTATGTTGGTAACATAATTTCAAAATTGAAATAATTTTAATTTTATTAAATTTTTTTCAAATATTAAAATCAAAAGTAATGATACCAAATATTGATTATATATGTGCGGTAATATGCGATTTAAAAAAAAATAAAAATTTATATTTTGATGTCTTTCAATGAAAAACGTACAGTCAGCAGTCAGCGGCGCGGCGGTTCGTCAGAAAAGGCCTTTCCTAAAATTATAATCTATTACAGTATTACGAGCATCACAAAATGACATCCCTTGAAGTAAATTTTCAATCTTGGGAAGAGGAAAATATCATGACGACTCATCAAGTCAGACCGTCAACTTATATTTATCAAACAAATTATTATCTACCAATTTACAAAATAATACCGCTTCAATCTTGATCATTTTTAAAATAAAACTTCAAAAGTTTTGGCTGTGCTAATTAGCTTTTTTTCCATATGGGTTAATTTCCCTAGATTTAGCGGAAAATTTAATAAAATCCCTTTTCCCCTTTGGCACTTCTAAAATCCCTAGAATTGGCAACGCTGTAAGGAGGCCTGATGGGTGCGGTTACAGCGTGCGGTCCACCATAACATTGGAGGGAGATCCACCCCTTCCTAGCAGCACACTTTGCTGAGTAGGACCAATCAGAAGGAATATTTGTAGTGAGCACCGACCCTCCGCTCTGGGCCGTTTTGATAAACGCAACTTATGAAAATCTCGGATCCACCCTAAAATCTAGTTCTGCAAAAGAGGTAGTTGTTTCGATGATCAATCCTCTACTTAATTACTTAATGAATACACATCTTACATTAATTATATTAGCTGTATTCGCTTAGTATCAAGCCTATTGTTGAGCTACAACTGTGGGTGATGCAGTTTTACGTTTATTTTAATTCTAAAAAGTTGAAAGTCACCCCTCCCCCTTCTACTGCCTTCCAGGATCCAGGTACGTTTAGAAAGATTTGCTAAGGACTCCTACGGCTGCGGTAACATTTTAGATTTTACTTTTCGGAAAAAAAAGTCCTACCTTTCCCGCCTTGCCACCTCCCGTTTTAATTAATTATGAACAAATTTAAATTTAGAGGCCTTGACGTAATTGGAGCCGGTTGTCTTGACTGCCAGGCAGAAAAAACTCCCAGTCGATCCCTGTTTTGAAGTACTCGGAATAACTTATCCTTTCGTTTATAGTTGTATTCTGTGGCGTACGCATGAGAGGATGGATTCCCCCTTTAGGACAATAAATTTAAATTGAATAACTTATCTACAGTCCAGAGTGGATTTTGGCTTACCACTTCAATTTTTTGCAGAGTTATAATGATAGATTACTTCGGTGGTTTACCATAGCTTGCAAATGGAGGTCAGCTAAAACAGCTTTCTTGCTCAATCCGGAGCGGAAATTAAATTGACCGGATCTTCCGTTTATCCTCAGAGAATTTACAATGCCCACTGATGAAATCTAATGTACTAAATATATTTTCTTTGATCTCCTTCTTCCCCAAAGACAAAGTCTGTGTACGCCACTGTTTGTAATTAATTATATCGTTCAACTTGCTCTTATGGAAATTGTTTACCTCTAAAGTTTGTGACACATATTAAGTCATCTTTTTTCTATGAAAGATAAAACATTAAACGTAAAACATTCATTACTTTGAGTCAGAGGTAAATAATAAATAAATTTGCATGATTTCTTATGTGACAAAATTAATAAAATGTATTGTCGAGCATTATACCGGATGATCATCATGGATATTCAACAAGAGATTTTTTCCCCGTCTAAAGATACCCAATTAAGGCTTAATGTAACGCGACCAAGCCTGCCAATATGTTTTTTAAAAGCGCATTTCTCGATTTTTTTTAACAATAATTAAAAAACAAAATATCAAGTGTTGGGTATCTTTAGACGGGGGAAAAAAATCTCTTTTTTTTATTCTTATCCTTTACAATGGGGAGCAGGAATTTATAAAAAAAATCAATTTCCCACGTTATTTCCCTATGTTTAGAGTTCGGTCGGTCGAATTACTTGCTAATTTCCAACCGTATTCAAATGTCGAGTATCCTATAATTTATTTTAGATTGCTTATTAATGACACCTTAAAATGAACTTAAATGTTAAGGGTTCAATTTATAGACGTCACGTAATAGATAATATGAAACCTAAATATTATTATTATTCGTATAATAAATAATATGATTATTTAGCAGATAGACACTTGAAATATTTTAAGTTTTAACTGACGTAATATTGTAGTAAAAATTCCCAAATAAAATGTACTTAGCCAATTTTTTATAATATGATTCACGAGCAGGTATTATTGTAACGTGACTCTTTCAACCAAAACTATATAAATATAATTTTACTTAAAAAAAATATCAATACGGGCGCTACTCTCTGAACTATGAAAACCGGCATGATTATTCAAGTAAATGCAATTGCTTTCCTTGAATGCCGGCGACGCGACGGGAGGTACTATTAACCACTCTTCCGTCAACTCTGCGGAAAATTCCTACAGTTGAGCCTTAAAAAATAATTACTATTTGATGTCATATAATTTTTAACATTATTTTAGTATTTAAATAAACAATGACATTTTAAATACATATTTGATCATTTCTATTTGTAAGCGCACACAAAAATGTGACAGAAAAACTCGTGGACCAATTTATGAACCACGATGCAAATGCATGATTTGATTAATGAAGGTTACACTATTATAAATTAGTACTTTTATACAAAAGTTCGATACACTGCAAAATTTAATTGTTAATTGAGATTTGGATTTTTCATAAAAATAGAAAATTCAAAAATTAATATAGAAGTAATTATCTTCGTCGATTTGTTATGATACAAAATAAATGACAAATTAATATACGAAAGCATGCAAAGGTGTATCCTATTGCTATCTGCGGTTTCCAATTGCGTTTCTTTGGGATTAGTAAAAAAATTGATTGCAGCTGATTAAAAAGAAATAATTTTTTCAGCTGTCAAAATAATAACAAATTAATAGTCGACACACGATTATAAACGCATTAGTGCTATTAAAAATACGTGCTTTTCCATAAAACAACACGAAATGGTTATTTTCCAATAGTTATAATTTAAAAAAATCAAAATTATGTTTTGATTCATTCATGAAACGTCAAAAATTTTAAAAATTTGTGCGACTACTTACGGTTCTTGTAAAAGGGGTGCAATTTTGAGAACCATATCCAAAAATTCATTATCCGAGCACCAAATGGACGGTTTCTGAGGTTGACTGCTTACATTTAATATTCTAAATAAAATGCACAAAATAACAGCAACTACCGCAAGAACAGCTGTAGACATGATGGCGGTTGAGCGCCCTAACGCTGCATCAAATGCAAACACCGCGTCGAAACTAAATAACCAAACTACAATTCAAAATGACACGCCTGCATGAAACAGACGATAGAATATCTTATTTCACTTCATTCAAGTCTGACAACCAATAATACAACAATTTTTCGTCACGTGACCCGGATAATATAAAGTGATGTTTGGGTTGCATAACTTCAATATTACAACTGAGATACCGTGGGCTTTCAAAAAACCGCACGTGGTAAACTTCTCTTTTTTTCAAAAAATTAAAAATTTTTGCATTTCTTAATTTCTTGTTCTAAATTGTTTTGATATTTTTTTAAATTTCGAATAAAAATCTTTTTTTTGGAAATAATAAATTTTTTGTTTTTTCTTGATTTTTGTTCTCAATTATTCAGTAAAAATAAAATTTCGAAGTCCAATAACAACCGCAAATTTTTTTTTTATTAAATTAACCCAATTGCTATCGCGATCTCCAAATGGGGATTTAAATAGTATACTTATTATTAAAAAATAAAATATTTATGTTTATTTGCTTCGGATTTTTTCAAAAATTTGATAGTTAATGTCTCAAAAATTTCTCTTTTTATTGTGCTTGTTTGTCTTTACTTAATTTTCACTGGCCTGTTAGTTTCCTTATTTACTCGATACTTTGATAAAACGATATGACATTTGTAGTGTACAGGGCCGTCCTAAGATTTTTTTAAAGAGGAATGGGAGCTAGCGCGAAATCTTATTTCGCTATTTTCGAGTTTATTATTAGAATTTAAAATTTTTTTTACAGAACAATTGAAAACAAATCAAGAGCAATCAAGAATCGGTTTTACAAAAAAGGGGGCTTAAGAACCGAATGGCTACAAAAATTTAAAATGAAAATCTTCATTCTTACTCGGCGTAGTCGATACAGATTTGCGTTAGGCCAGTGCCAGTGGCGTAATTTGGAGGTGGGAAAGGGTAGCAGTTGCCACCTCAGAATCGTCCAACTCAGTATTTTGCTATCCCAGAACTTTAAAGTAAAAATATCAATAATTTACAAACAATTTCAAAATAAAATTTTACAAACACGACACTTTCGTGATTTATTATTATATAATACATTATATTATAAAGTCCGGAAGTAGAAACACTGCTACCGCAACAACAGTTCGTGGTTTATGTGGTGAATATAGTCTGAAGAAGCTTAAAAAACTAACAATTTAACGTTGGTTTTTAAAATTTTCCAGAGAATCACCTCCGGTTTTCTTACACGTGGGGTATTCCATACCCCCCAAACCCCCGTACACCTTGCCACCTCAGTTAAAAAGCTAAAAAAAAGCAATCAATCAGATTAATTTACTATTACTATAGTAAATTGAGATTTTTCTGAATAAGAATTCGTCTGAAGTTTTACTCGGACCAATGAGAATTCGACTGGTATGACTCGACCAATCAAACTCTCAAGTCAGATTTTGGCTCTAAAAAGTCGTTTTTTTTTTTAAATGGGACGTAAAAACAGGAACGCAGTACACGAGCAGGGATTTTTTTTACATATAACAGGCAACCAAATCCCCATCTCAGGTTATCCCCGGGCCCATCAAACTATTAACCAACCACCATACATAATACAGTTGAACCTCTCTATAACGAGTCCTGTTATAACGAAAAATCGGCTATAACGAGTAAATCGTTTGGCCCTTGCCGGTTTGTATGATTGTTTATAGCGAAAAATCTGTTATAACGAGTAAGTAGGCTTGTCCCTTGAGTTCTCGTTATAAAAGGGTTCTACTGTATGTAGATAAGAAAAAGTAATAGTAAAGCATACACCGGCCGATTGGGAAACGGGTATCCGCGGTTCAAATGCTGGTCGTGTCGAATACACTGCTGTGATCTAAAGTCCAAGATAGATCTGTGAGATACGAGGTAGACAACGGGAAACCACTCCATTAATTAAATTCCCTAGTACGTCATCTTGGCTTCGGCGAAGTGATCACCTACGCACTGTTTAGTGTGTGGCACTTGAAGAAAAAGACAGAAAAATTAATAAAATTGCATTATCTAATTTGTCCAACCTTAAATAATTATTATGTTACTTAATCAAAGGATGCAAGTGTTTACAATTAAATACTTCCAAATTACACTTCCCCAAGTTTACCTAATCGTGATTTGTATAAGTACAAAACTTTTTAAGTTCAGAAAAGCAACTTTTTATAAATTAATTTATTATATTTGATTGAATTGTTGCGTTTTTTGAGAAGTTATAATTAGAAAACCAATGCCTATAGGTAAAATAAGGAGTTTCTAAAATAAAGCAAATCAAGTTTGCTTGATTGCTCGCGTGCGAAAACTGTAAATTTCTGAGTATTTAATAATGACCT
Source organism: Cantharis rufa (assembly GCA_947369205.1). NCBI lineage: Eukaryota > Metazoa > Arthropoda > Insecta > Coleoptera > Cantharidae > Cantharis > Cantharis rufa. The sequence continues at coordinate 95,065,196 of OX376303.1, forward strand.
GGTTTCAAATCTTGCACGAAAATGTTTAATAAAATAAACAAAACATGTAATGTTGCTTTTTCACATTAAGGGTGATCACATCTCTAATTTATTTAAGGTAGGGGGAGGGGCATTTTTTATTCTTTTTCGTATGCGGGGTCAAGCCCGCTCAATCGCGCCTAGGACAAACTGGTGCATTATGTTTCATGTTCTGTATGACGCGAGCGGCTGCATCTTAAAGCTTATGTAAAATCCGGGGGGTTGACTTTTGACCATTTAATTTCTCGTAAATTCTACGAATAATTCTGATAACTGCTTTTTTTTTAAATTATTTAGTGTTTACTTCCACCCTTCCCAGATCCCAAAATCGAACAAGTTATTTCGTTTTTCCCTCTTACAAAAATTTAAACTGTGCAAATGCATTGAAAATCACAAAAACTTCCTTCCTTGGCTGGCTATCGGTAAAATCCTTCAATTTCGACTTTCACACCACTTAATTTTCTTTAATTTTCCAGGTAGGCCGGTACAAAACTAAAGTTGGTCCAAAAAAATCCTTAATCCGACTCTGTAGGTATTAACGAAATGTTCGAAGCTCTATTTAATCAGAAAATAATTATGCTGAATATCCCAAGCGAATACATAATAAACTAAATAATAAAATTTGACTAAAAGATATTTTTAAATTTAATTTAAAAAGTTTCTAAAAAAACTTCTAAAATTTGATTTAAAAATTCGTTCGATTTGAGTTCAGCTTAAGGATTTGTTGTAAAATTGGCTCGAGTTATTAGTTCGTAATCCAGCACTCTAACTGCAAACCGACGACTGGCGCTCACTATAAGAGCAAAAATAAATTTTTTTCTGAATAATTTAATCTTATTTCCTATTCTTTCTACAAATTGGATCCTTTTTTTTTATTTTTCAACTTCTATTCATCATAATGATACCATCTCATTTCCTTAATGAAAGAATCTATTAAAACAGTAATCAAAATGTTTTTCTTTTAATTACAAAATTTGTTTTCTAAAAACACAAATTTTACAAAATCATTACTACACGAATTATAGTTCAGTTATTAGGCACTTGTATACTATATGGAAATAACTCGGAAACTGTAGCGGATCCAGACAATTTCATAGGGGGGGGGGGGACAAAACGGTTACTGTCAGTTAATCGTCTCCATGAGTTGGACTTTGATTTTTACACTATTGGAAAGAGGACAATTTTCTGAGCATTTTGAGACCGCACATTGATACGGATTATCTATTAGTTTTTGAGAAAACGACATTTGAAAATCAAAATTTTACATGCATTTTAGATAGGGATTTCACTAACACGAGAGTTCTATTGACGGTACGTGCGTTCTGATATAGTCTTAGTGTTATCCGTCAGACGCGATTGTTACACTGTCGGGTACACATCGTGCGTGTTGAACCCCTTGCTTGTAACCGCACTCATTATATTACGCAACATTATGCAACAATTTAAAAAATAAAAAGAAAGGCTTATAATTAAAAACGAGTTAGAGCTATCTAGGGGGATGTTTTTAGCGAGGGGACCCTCCGCTCCGGGCACTTTTGACGAACGCAACCAAGGCAATCGAGAATCCACCCTAAAAACGGTGGTCGACAACTGAATACAAGTGCTACTACAATCTAAAATGCATGTAAAATTTTGATTTTCAAATGCCGTTTTCTCAAAAACGAATAGATAATCCGCAAAATTTTTTGTTTTAAAATACTCAGAAAATAATTGTCCTCTTTCCAATATTGCAAGTGTCGAAGCTCAATTCGTGGGGTCGGTTAAGTGACAGATCCCTGACTTTTATATTGAAAATAAAATTTTGAAAAATATTTTGAGTATTAGATACGATAATAATTATCGGTACGCGACAACTCGGCGGCCGGTCATCTTGGCGACAGTCAACTGGACGACCGGTAAACTCGGCAATTATACAATGAAAAATTTACTAATTTTGGTGATAAATTTTATAAATTATAATTTTTTAGAAAAATTTTGTTACTGCAATCCCGAACATGTTCCATCAATAGGCCAGACTTATGATGTAAATATAGAACCAATTCCTAAATCCATATCGTATTGATGTGCACCAAAGCTAAGCTAAGAAATTTTGTGACTTCCCGAGATAACCCTTTTTTTGGACTATAAGTCCGAAGTTAAAAACAACTATTGCGGTCAATTCAAAATATTAGTTTCAAAACAAAAATAATAATTATTAGTGTAAAGCCTAAATCAATTTTTTTTGCAAAATGATGACTTATGCAGATGTTACCCGAAATATGGTCGCATTTTGTTCAAAATTGAGCGATTTTCTTGAGAATCGGGTTCGTTTTGAAATTTTACTGTTGATGTAGAAGACTTCTGATAACTAAACCTTTTATGTGCCAATTAATTAAATATTTCGAAGATCACCGTTTTATGCCGTGATTTTCTTCTCCAAGAAGAAAAAGCGTCACACACTGGCTATGTACTTTGGAATAACTTAGCTTTAATGTAATTATATTTCCGTTATAATATAGTAGTTAGGAAGCAAATACAAGTTTTTATTTGGTAAAGTAGGTGGGTAAGTATACAAATTATGTCTAAACATTTTCTAAATTCTATTTATTTGAGACGCGCGTGCCAAATTTGGGGAACATTAGCTACCTACCTACACGTTCGTGATTATCAAAGTAATATCATACTACATTAGCAATTAAAATTATGTTAAAATGTTACAAAAAGAGATTCATTATTTACCTAACATCAACATTTTATTACTATTTCCTATTAACCATTTTAGTAAATATGTATATGAGTCGTACAGAAAGCAGTTTACTAAGTACTTGTAAAACAAGTACCGTTTAACAATAAAAATATGGAATTATTTTCTAGTCGTTTTGATCCCATTTAAAGTGGGAAAATGCTGAAATTTTAGTAAAAAATTACTTTCACCACTTTCCCTAGTTTGACGGATCTTTTAGGAATGACTTTATATAAAATGCTAGTAAAACCACCATTCATATCTTCCTGTTTAATTAAAATGTGCGGCTGTGGTTCCTGGTTAGATTTGGATATTTAAATAAATTGTAAGTAAATATATCTACTATTATTTTAACAAACCAAACAATGAGCTGAAGGTATAATTATCGGCAATTTTTAAGGAATAAATTATTACACGAAAATCGATCGCGATTTTTCCGAGAAATGTCTATATGGCTTCGATTATTAACAATTTCGTTGATCATTGGATTTTGTAAAGCAACCCAATTGGTAAAATTGATCATTCTGACTGGTTTGGGTTTAGCAGGATTATGGATGTTACATATTTTGGCAGAAGATTTTGGAAATATATACAATAATTTTCAAAAGCCTGATAAGAAACCGATGGGTAGGTTCTTTTTCAAACGCTCCATTGATGATAGTAATTATTACGTAACAAAATTGCCAAAATCTGATGAGGTAAAAAATTAAAATAATGTGTGGCTGTAATTAATTTATTTTTTACATTTAATTTTTTTTAGATAATGAAAATTAATTGGGAAAAGATTTTATCAAACGATGCATTGGGTTGTACTCAAAGTTACGTCTGTCAATTGGTAGCAACCGATTCAAAAAAGCTATTAAAGGAAGAAAAATCAATTTTATTTTTAGTTCGGTAGGTTTGGTTACAAATTTGAATTTTATTTTTCCAAACGGAAAATTCATTCTTTTTCGTGCGGTTGTTTTCAAAATTCTTCAAAAATTGAATAGGGAAGGTTGCATTTGTTTTTCATCATTTCAAAAAACACATCTGTTAGCTCTTATGAAAATTTAATATTTTGACAAATTTTTTAGATCAGCTAGTCTAACCAATAACTGGGCAGGTAAACAATTATATGATGCCTTGAAATATGGAGAAAAAATGAGGAATCCTCAAAGGTGTAAAATTAAGTACGAGTCTTGCCCATTTTCTAGTTACACAATGACTTTTATTTTACGTTTAATTGGAAAAACGAACTTTTTTCTTTAAGTAAAAATTTAAATTTTTATTGTCTTTTTACTCTTTTGTGTGCTATATTAATATTATCTACTGCTAATGCTGTACAAATTATAAATATATTATGTTATACGCAAAAAAGTTATTTATTTTTTTTTAAGTCAATTTGTCGGATTAACAGAAATTTCTTGTTTGATAATATGTTGTAAAATATTAATTTTTACTTGTAAAATTTATCGAATTTTCTTGAAATCAATTCAAAATAAATAAAATAAAATCTGTCCAAATTTCAAAATTTGAATATTTACAATCAAAATTATTCGAATAGAAAATCAGCTATAAATTGTTGCGACAAATTTCTGTACTCATTATTCAATCAGCAGCCGTTCAAAAATTTAAATTAAAAATATTTGAAGATAATAATAATAAATAATAATAATAATAATAAGTAATAGTAAACCTTTTATTTCTTAGCCGATTTTATCCTCAGCTGAATCTTATAAAACAGTAGTTGTCACCCTATACATTATCAGTGTTCGAGTTTCAAATTATATATTTCTATAAATAATAGAATATAATTAAATTAATTAGTAACCCCCATGTAAGATTAACGACATTCTTCTTTTTCTTTCAAGAAAAATTTCTAATGAATAAAATTATGTCTGCTCATAATAATATACAGGGTGTTAACTACCAACTAGTACAAAACAAAGGAGGTGATTCTACAACTTATTTTAAGAAAAACAGTTCCTATTAACATGGGTCCGCAAACGCACCGTTTTCTATTGAATCATGTACATTTCTGATCATAAAATGCCGTTTTTCTGAAAAACAGTGGCTCCTGCAGCTTTTGACCAAGAGTACCTTTTTTATGTAAAAACCTCTGACGCTTTGGAATTTGCTGTCAAAACGCCAATTTTTCGAGTGACGTAAAAGTTACGGGGGTGAAACCCTTACGCAACATTGCTTTAGAGCCTTAAAAGTAGCTATTATTGATGTAAAAATCTGTATAAAAGCTGGAGCCTGTAGCCTTAACGGTTCTTGAGATATCGCAAAAAAAGTAAGAGAAAACAATTTCTTTGAACACCCTATATTTCGAAAACGGTGCGTTTGCGGACCCATGTTAATAGGAACTCTTTTTCTTAAAATAAGTCGTAGAATCACCTCCTTTGTTTTGTACTAGTTGGTAGTTAACACCCTGTATTCATAGCAAAATGTTGGTACCAGTCCGTCCTGAAATAACCAGTACTCTGGTGAAAAAAAAATGGGTATATTACTTTTAGTTGTTTAATCGGACGGCACCACTTTCCACCGATGGTTGAAAAATACGAAAACTATTGTCATCTATATCTCGGAAACGGTGGGACAAAATAAAACAATGAATAGACATTTTATTTTGTAAATTTTATTATCTACATTTTTGTTTCTATATATTTTTTACTTGGTCCCACCGTTTTCGAGATCTAGATGACAATAGTTTTCGTATTTTTCAACCATCGGTGGAAAGTGGTGCCGTCCGTTTAATCATCTTATAAACTAGATATTAAAAAAAAATTCGATAATTTATTTAAAAAAAGTGCTTGCACATTGTCACATCAAAAGATTTTTTTTTTCTATTTATAAATAAATAATTATTCACATATTGATTTAAGGTTGAAATTTATTTATTTAAGTGGGATATTATGATATATTATATTTGTCATCGTAATTTATTTCAAAACTAAAACAATGTTTTTGAATTTCTTTCATTTTTTAAAATCCAATTATATCAGTCTTTAATCTAAAAAACGAATTTTAAACTGATATTGAAATGCAGTTGTTTGAATATCTCGGAAAAGTTATCAAATTGAGATTCGTCTTGCATTTTTAAGTTTACTGATTTTAATTATTTGCAGAAGAAATATCAAAAACACCAAAAAAAAATTAAAATTTTTAAAATTACTATGACACACTGGGTTAGCATAGGTTCAATAGTAAAGAAACATAAACCTTTAATGTCATAAATCCCAGCCTTAAATAGTATAAATTAATTAAAATAATTTACTACCCACTAATTTAAAAAAAAACATAAAAGAATTAAGTATTCAATAATAAGTAAAAATAATAAATTAAACTGTTTTTCTAAATTAAATGTTGACCCAATGTTAATACTGACGTACCATATGATCTTCAAGTGTGTAAAAATACCTTCAACTGTCCTTTGATTAAAAATTATTTTAAATTTCCTAAGTTTACTTTTTTCCTTTCTTCTTTTTTGGTTGGGCTTGCGGTTCTCCTGTTAGAAGCGCCAATTTACTTTTTAAACTTAAGAGAACTTCAAGATGAGGCTGCCATTCGGTTCTTGCGGCTCCACCATCTTTTAAATTTTTAACTACCAAAGCCTGTTTATCTATGTCCGTTTTCAAATTTTCCACTTCTTTAAGATCGACTGCTCCATTCTGCTGCGGTGGTGGATTATCAGTCTTTGAAGAATCCGTTTTAGTGTCGGGTAGAGGTTGTTGCTTTCCGGCAAACTGTTTTTTCAATTCTTCAACTTTTGCTGCTTCAATTTTCGAGAATAATGGTGAAGGTTTTCCAAGCTTGTGGCCGGCTGGTAACAGATTAACAATCTGTGGGTTTCTAAAATAAAAACGCACTGTGAGACTTTTAAAACTTAATATAAAAAAGATCCTTACTCTGGAATTAAAACTGAAACACTCGAAGGTGCATTTAATTGCGTTTTTAAGATTCTACTCGTCTCAGGCATGTAGGGGAACAATAAAGTGGTTAACAAACATGTGATGTTACAACAAAGTCCTATTACGGTACCAGCTTTCTCTCTAAAAGTAAAATAAGTTTAAAAAAATATAAATAACCATAGAACATCTTACTTTTCTTTCTCGTTTCCTTTAATAAGAACCCAGGGAGCAGAAGATTGCATATAAATGTTACCATGTCGAGAAATCGATAGAATGTGTCGAATTCCGTCACGTAACTTAGCTTTACTTAAAGATGCTGTGAACTCCTTAAGTTCTCTCGTACAAAGTGCAAGGAATGAATAGTCATCGTTATCTAGCACCATATTTGGCACAATACCGTCAAAGAATTTTTCAGCAAACACTTGAGCTCTGGAAAAAAAAAAGTCAAACCTTTTTTCTTTCAATTTTGTTAAAATTTAACCTGTTGACAAAGTTTCCTAAATTATTAAGCAACTCGGAATTATTTTTAGTTGCTAAATCGTTCCAGCTGAAACTGGAATCTTGACTCTCAGGGCGAACGTATAACAAATAAAACCTCCACACATCACTTGGAATGCCTGTATTTTGTGCATCATTTCCAAAAACGCCAATACCTCGAGATTTAGAAAATTTACCATCTTCATAATTGAGGTACTCCGTGGCCATAATGTGTGACACGGTAGTGTAACCGTCATTGAGACCTAGCATAGCAGCAGGAAACATTACAGAATGGAATGGTACATTATCTTTAGCCATGAATTGGTACAATTCAACAGATGTATTAGGTGCAGGTTTCCACCACTGCTTCCACTCTTTTGTATAGCGGGCAGATATCGATAAGTAACCGATGGGTGCATCAAACCATACATAAAATACCTTATCTGTGTAACCTTCTATCGGAACTGGAACACCCCACTTAAGATCTCTAGTGATACATCTTGGTTTCAAGCCTTCCTTCAACCAGGAGTTGGCTATAATTCGAGCGTTATTTGACCATCCAGGTGACGATTTTTTCATCCAGTGCCGGAGGAGAGGTTCCAACTAAAACAGAATAAAATATTTATATTACTTTCTCATAGATTAAAATTTTACTTTTGCATACTTTTGGTAAATCAAGGAAAAATTGACTTGATTGTCGACTGACGGGTGGTGTACTACACACTTTACACCTGGGATTTTTCAATTCAGTTGCGTTAACTAATTTTCCACAACCATCACACTGGTCACCCCTGGCGTCTTCGTAGTTGCACCCCAGGTGCGGGCAACCTCCTTCTACAAACCTATCGGCTAAGTATCGATTACATTTTTCACATAATAATTGGTCTACCATTTGTGTTTGCATAAAACCATTGTTATTCAATTGCAAGAAAATTTCCTGCGTAATTCTGAAAAAGAAGCAATTATTTTGGAATTGGAAAAACCTTTAAAATATTACTCAGTTTGTTCTGGAGTGGTAGTTCTACCAAAATAATCAAATCCAATATTAAACCACCGATAAATAGAATTATGCACTTCAAAATATTTGTCACAAATTTGTTGAGGTGTCAAGTTTTCTTCGAGTGCTTTCGTCTCGGTTGCAGTTCCATATTCGTCCGTCCCACAAACGTAAAGAGTATTGTGATTACACAAACGATTAAATCTAAAATTAGAAATTATACATAAAATTTTTTCCAAGTTGAAAGATGATTTTACCTTGCAAAAACGTCAGCCGAAAGTACACATCCTATAATGTTGCCGAGATGTGGCACATTATTAACATAAGGAAGAGCCGAAGTAATTAAAATGTTTTTCTCTCCTGGCACAGGTAAACTGAAATGAGATCGAATTAATTGGTTAGAGTAAACATTTATAGTCTTTTTACACTAAAAGTTTATCTTCTTTCAGTTTAGGTAAAGCTGAACCACCTTTCTGCCATGCCAATCGAACAGCCTCAATTTCTTCAGGAGTCACCACATCACCACTGTTGTGCTGAGGGGACAGTCCACTGTTACTGTTCGAAGTAGCAGCGGAGGGTTGCCCTAAGATCAATTTTGTACTAATTGAAAGGACTTGGTACGAAGCAATTCCAGGATTAACTTTATATTGACTTAAAGCTTTCTGAAAGAAAACTGTTGTAAAAAAATCTGAAGAAACGGAAACATTTATTTACCTGAATTTCTGGTTTACTTTCCCATTTCTGAAACCAGTCATTAAGGTTATTTAAATCGGTTAAATGCTCTTTACTCAAACTAGCGTCTTTATAAAATGGATACAAAGTTGACCATATTACTACATCGCCTACACTTAAGTCTTCCTGAAAACAAAATTAGATTTAATAATCTAAAACTTGAGAATTTTAGTAGAATAAAGTGAGAAACCTGCAGCTTTTTGTAGTAAATTTCGAAAAATAAATATGAAATTATTTGTAGCAAATAATATTTGCCACAGTTTTGAAATAACATTAAAGATATAAGATATTTTGTATTTTTTTATCATTTTCTTGGAGATAAGTGACAAAGCAACAGTTCAAATTGTAAGTAAAAGAACCTGCAACAATGTTGCGCTACTAAAATTGTTATCATGTAACACAATTTGTGATAAAGCACTAACAATAATTACTTACTGCTATCAACGATAGATTTGAACCAACTGCATCGTTTAAAGTTTTCAAACAATTTTTCAACGCAGATTTTGAAGACTGAGCTTTAGTTACAAAATTAGCTAACAAAGTCGGCGTCAAAACTGCCGACTCCCATTCTAGCCACAAATCTACTGTGCTTTCGTTCGAAGAACTGGGTGGAAGCAAATAATAGGCTGCCGCATTTGACATGAACATATTGCGATCTCCGTATTGCAAACATGGCAAATGTTTAGGCTCCGGTACTGAAGCATCTGTAAAAAAAATTTGCAAAATGAAATTATAATTTAAAATTAATGCGGTTTTAATAAGTAAGCGAACCGGAAAACCCAACGATCTAGAATTAAATGATGCAATATTTCACGAACCTCGCAAATTCACAATTTTTAAATCAACAGTTTTTCCTGCAAGATTTGCTGCAATTAACAACTTCAGCGTAAAAGGATTATTTTCGTTCGAGTAAATCACCGACATTTTTGGATTTTTATTTAATAAATTACCAGCTATATTTTATACGTGTTCACGTGTTCGCGAATTAAACTGACGTCTACATAAATTTTAGGTTAGGTAAGTTACATCATAATCCATGCGCGATAGCGAATATTATGATTAATTCGGGAATTTTTCAGATACATATGAAATAAAATTCAAGGTCTCGGTTGGGAAGTTCCGATAAAAGTTTAATAAATTTTTACAATTCAAGAATTTTTCGTTCTGGCAGATCCCAGTAAATCTGACGTATCAGCTTTCCATCATTAAAATTAAGATGGCGCTAGGTGTACTTGTCATTTTTTAGCTTTGTTTTGAAGTTTTATTGTTTTTCCCAAACAGCTGATAAGTGTGATCCCAGATAACCGTAGTAAACGATGATAGTTTTGTGTAAAAAGCGTGCTTAGTTAAATTTTGTGATATTGGGAGTACCCGGCATTCCTTTCACATTTTGTTTGTTTTTATAAAAGTGATAATTTTGTTTTGTTTGTATAGATATAAGTTGCAATGTCTACAGTCGGCTTTTTCCTGTGCGTTTTTTCAACACTTGTCGGTTTTAGTGGTTTTGTAGCCTTTTTAGTTTTGGGTAATTTACCAGCATGTGTTTGGGCGTTTGCTTCAGGTAATTTTGTAAAATTAAAAAAATTATTAGACATTGCGGCTCGAACCCTGACCCCGAGATTAACTCTCCAGTTTTCGCAAAAATAATAAATAATAAAGTGACGGAACAATGTTGAGGAAGGAAGGGCACCGGGGCAGAAGATAATGTAGTGGTCTTCTACAGGTAGATCCTGACAGCAGATTGCGGATTACTTCTGATTGGTAAAAAATTTGAAAAAGCTCTGTTTACCCATTAGAATTCACCGGTAAAATCCACAATCCACTGCCGTTAGGACCTAGCTTAACTCAACTAGAAAGCTGTGACAGTTCAAAATCATATTTCTTTACTTAATAATGAGTTGCACAAAAACTAAAAAAGTAAAAAAAATCCCCGCAAAATGGGGAGAGAGACAATGTGCAGTATCTTCCTCTCGAAATAACAATAATTTAATTATATATATTGTAGTGGTTTTCCTTATAATTTTGGGGTTGATGGAATGACTTCAAAATTTTCAATTAAAATTTTTTTTTTAATAGTCTGTTTAAATTTGCACAATAACGTCTGAAACTCAAGCAGCTGTGATTAAAAAATGTTCATTACATTTTAAATTTGCTTTAATAACTTCCGACTTAATTTGATTTCCACAATGAATTTTATTTATTTCTTTATGGTTAGCGAATGGACTTGAATTTCATTTATTATATTATTATACTTTATTTTGAATTTTAGGTATTGTTAACTCAATGTCGGCACATTTGCATTGGCTTCGATATAGGAACGCTTTAGAAGATTGGTATTCAAATACAGAACTGTTTCCACTATCGGTTGTTGGATTTGTAGCATTTACATGTGGGTTAATGGGAGTGGCGTATCATGCTACTATCGAAATATTACTAAAGACACGTTAGTTGATAAACCATGTTTTGATTTTTTTATAATTAATTTTGTTTTTCTTTTAGCGATGCTGCCTATTAATAAAAGTCAAGTAATAGCAATTGTTTGGGCTGCTTTAACCGCTAAAAGTGGTATAATTTTATGGTGTACTTGCAGACGATTTAGGAACATTGTAGCTAGCGAAGAAGTATCTGCCATTGTAACTAATATTGAAGATGGTAATCGAGAAGAAATTTCTCCAGACGAATAAGCCACTATAATTTTATCTACTTTGACGATAAGCCTTACCTACATATTTCATATAGTGATCAAGTTAATATAAAAACGGTTACTTAAATTGAACATTGAGGTTTTTATATTTTATATTATATTTGTTGTTTTTTATTATTGTATAAGCAAGAATTGACCAACGTTGCTTTAATGACATTGAATTTGTTGCCGATAATTATAATTAAGACATAGCTAGATATAGATAGACAAATGAATCTTTTTGTATACAATGAGATGTTTTTATATCGGAAAATACTTGTTAAATAAATTACAATAAGAACATTTCTTGGTTAATAATTTATAATATCCTCACACATTCACGAGCCCCCTTTATACTGAAAAAAACGCGAGCTATAGATTTGAATGTGAATGGAACAGGTTCTATTTGCGTTGGATTTTGTAACTTCCTTCTGATTAGAAATGCACCTACAGGAAATATGTATATCTATTTTAATTTTTTAATACGGTCAACAGTGTGACCGTATTATCATCTCCCAAATTTCATTTCATTTTCACGACATGATTATTTTGAAATTGTCTGCCTCGCAGATGCCTTTTGATTTTTTCCTCTACTTTTATACTCCAGACTGCAAAGAGGAAGTGATCTGAATAGCTGTTAAATAGTACATCAATGTTTTTTTTTTAATTGGCAAAAGAGCTTTTATAGATTTAACTGTAAAAATAAATATAAAATGAAACGCAAATTTCCCGTAAATACAACAACCGGTTTATCAGCTCTCTATAATAATAAAAATTAATTTTGCAGTATTTTTCCTTGAATAAATTAATAACTTCCTCATAGAAGTTAGTTCTAGCGAATAATATTTGTAATTCTGAAAAAAAAGATTCGCCCAACGTGGGGCTCGAACCCACGACCCTGAGATTAAGAGTCTCATGCTCTACCGACTGAGCTAGCCGGGCAGTTGCAAACATTGTCCATTTTATAGTTTACGAAGTGATGTAGGTTAAATATAGACAATAATTTAAAAAATAGTTATTCAATTTTGAACATCAGAAAATATGCATTGATAATTAATTGTTGACATAGTATTCAAATCATATTATTTTTTATCAAATTTTGAAAGAAAATCCCAAAAATCTGAATATTTTATATATGGATATGCTGCTAAGTTTAACTTGAAATGAACAGCCGTCGGTAGTATAGTGGTAATTATAACCCTGATTTGTATCAATTGGGCGACCGAGGTTCGATTCCTCGCCGACGGGATTTTTTTTTTGTTTTCAATTAAGTTTTTGTTTTAATTCTTTTACAATAATATGTTGTTATTTCATAAAAATGTTATTTTTAGTAGTTATATATGGTCATTCCATATCAAGTGGTCCAATCTTACCGCTCGACCATTCTAAAAAAAAAATTGATTTTTTTTGTGAAGGCATTCTAATATGTTAGTCAGGGCCGGATTAAGACTACTTGATGCCCTAAGCAATCCATGCCTGTGGGCCCCCTATCCATAAGTAAACTAGTATCGGTTTTAAAAAAACAGCACAGCGTTGGAGGGAGCAGAGGTGGTGATTGGCTAATCGTAAATCGGGAGCATTTGAAAGTAAAGCGGGAGCGGGGCTATGACTTGTGACTCCGAACGTCAACGTGTCACAATGCATAACAATGGTTTTCAATTATGACGAGACGTAAAGTTCTGTGACAAATACCATAGAAAATATTTCTCCAAGACGTGGTGCCCTAAGCAGGGCTGGGCAGTATTTGAAATACTTGTATTTGAAATACGTATTTAAAATACATTTTGTATTTTGTATTTGTATTTTAAATACACCATTTCAAATGTATTTTGTATTTTGTATTTTAAATACAAATATTCCGTGTATTTTGTATTTTGTATTTTATTTCAAATTTTGTATTTCAAATACAAATTTTCAATGTATTTTGTATCTTGTATTTTGTATTTTGAATTTTTTATTTTGTATTTTAAATATTGTAGTTTGTATTTCAAATATTGTATTTTGTATTTTAAATACTGTATTTTGTATTTTAAATACTGTATTTTGTATTTTAAATACTTGTTTTAAATGCAATTTGTATTTTGTATTTTGAATTTTAAATACTGTAATATTTTGTATTTGAAATACTGTATTTTGTATTTTGTATTTTAAATACATAATTTCAAATGTATTTTGTAATTTCTATTTTAAATACAAGTATTCAGTGTATTTTGTATTTTGTATTTCAAATACCCATTTGTGTGTATTTTGCCCACCCCTGGCCCTAAGCAATTGCTTAATTTGCTTATGGGTTAATCCGGCACTGATGTTAGTAGTACTAAATGACTATTATTTCAATTATAGTCTTTTGTTTTTGTGCGAGGACCATATTTTAAGGGTTTACGGCAACTGAAATATTTCAGCTCTAATTTGTCCTATCGAGTAGGAAAAAAATGAAATTGTTTAAAACGAAACAGACTATAATATCGCTCTTTATATATTTTTACTTAAAAACAATCCTAAAGGGTAAAATTGCGGCCTCAATTCTTATTAGGTTTTTTAAGAAAATGTCATTTTTGAAGGGAAGTTTATGTACGAAGGGAAAAAATCTCAATGCTAAATTTTTTTTTACAAAGATATGGTAACTAGATGAATGCACACACCCAGTGCCGGATTAAGCATAAGGCAGAAAAGGCAGCTGCCTAGGGGCCCCACTTATTTTAGGGGCCCCGTAAAAACTGAAGAAAAAATTTTTTTTAATTATAAATTTCATTTGTTTGTTTTTATATTTTTATACTGATTCAATGTCTTTGAACATGAATGGAATAATTTTCTAGAGAGCCTCGAAAATGTAACTGCCTAGGGGCCCACATATGTTTAATCCGGCACTGCACACACCAAATATCAACCCTAAGATTTAATCCTCTTCCTTCTCATGAACTGTAATAAGGAAAAAAATGACTAATAAACTCTGCTCATTCTGTTTTTCTCACTTTATTAAGTAACTCTGCAGAAGTCTTATAAACTCTTCATAACTCTTACAAAAAGTCCTAAATATAAGACAATATTTGACTGCATAAGACTTTTGCAGAGTTTCTCAGAGTTTGTAAGACTTCTGCAGAGTTTTTTCACAGAAATATTTTCACCAGGGCAGGAAGGTTTTTATCGCAAAAGTTAAGCATGTCTTCTGGGGTCAAATATGGTTATTAGTTGACATCTGCAAACTTTTCTTGGTTACTGCTCTTTTTGTGGTTCCTCCTATTCCATCGCATGCGTTTTCTCCGTGGCATGAAGCGAAGAAGAGCAACTCTGCTTGAAGGCCAAAATCTCGTTCATGCGGTAACATAAATTAACAATTTTTCATATTTTTATATTGACTAGCAGCTCCATCTATAAAATAAATGACCTTAGTTACAGACGGAGCAATATCTTTAATGTCGTCTATCAAATGCTTTTGGAATATGTGGACTGCGATGGTGTTATGTCGGACACCGTCATTAAGGCGATTCCAGTTCGGCACCGTCATTTCGGCGATTTCGATTCGGCGATAGTAAGTTTGACTACGTCGACTCGGCGACGGGGATATACTTTTAGTTTATTCAATTCATTCTTCTAAATTTAAAATCTAAATATACAAAAAAACCTTAGTACGAACGCCTATAGCTTTTTGAACTTAAAAACCCGTCGTTAAAAGTTGGTTATCTCCCAACCTCTCTTAAGTGGATTCCTTCTTTTGTTATTTGCTCCTTTTCAATAATACTTATTGTATTAATCTTTCCTTGGTTTCTCCCATTTCAATACAATTCAGCCTTTTCAATTAAATTATACCGTTTTCCTTAAATACTTATCTTTTACAAAATTTCAATTAGGCATTTTGAGTTGAGTTTTTTAGTCAGTTGAGTTTGGGCGGTGAAAAGCCACTTTTGTGTAAATAAATATTACATTTTTTGCTTAAAAAGTATGTATATAATACCTGTGATGCATGTAAATCAGAATTCAATTTGAAAATAAAAAATACTTTTTATAAATAATATTTCTAATAAATTTTAACACTTAAATAAATTTCCCGTCGCCGAATTGACGTAGTCGAATTATCTGTCGCCGAATGGAAATCGCCGAAATGCCTGTGCCGAATTGGAATCGCCGAAACTAGCATAGCCGAATTTCGGGTCGCCGAATATACGTTGCCGAATCGCTTTCGCCGAACTGCAGTCGCCGAAACGACGTGTACCGTGTTATGTTGTAGGTGGTCACTGATCACACTGGGCAACAGTGATTCTGCGGCGTGAGGTTTAGGAGTCGATTTTGGGTAATTCTATAGTCCCTGAATGCAAAAAATTGATCCAATTTGCCTAATTGACTCTAGTTTTTGAGATATAAAGGCAATTCAGTTATTAAAAATAAAATGAAAAACAAACATTCAATATATTCAAAAACCGTTATTATCGAATGGTGATAATGATAACGTTATGAATGATAAAATAGAGTTAATTGATAAAATAGAGTTAATTGTCCGGGCAAAACGGGCTTACTGTAAAGCGATACATGACGCGCACGAATGGCTTACGAGATTCCAGTATTAATAGTTTAACAAGGAAGTCATGTGGTGTCCACATCAGATTTTTGGTTTTGTTGACAAAATTTACCACAAATGTAGCAAAACTGGTCGGGATTATTAACACAAGACTTGCGTGAAGAACTCATACTTTTTTCTACTCTAACTATAAAAACTAATACATTTGGCGTAGCTTACTATTTAAACAACAAAGTTAACAATTGCACATAGCCGTGCGCATGCGCATAGTACCAATTTTGTTTTGTTATTATAGAAATAAGCTGATGTTATTACAAAGCGAATTCAAGAAGTCAAAAATGACTTTTTAAAGAATTTCAAGTTTATCATGATAACTAGAGTCAATTTGAACAAAATATCTATGTGCAGAGTACTTTATTACATTAGCGAATCTAAATTCACTCAAAAAACTCAGGCCGCAGGAAAAAAATTGAGTTTTATTCCCCAGTGTAATACATAAACATCTGCAGATTAGCTCACGGGTGAACAGTAGCCTGCTTATGCCTATTTTCCTTTGTGGATAATAACCCATATAATAAACCAATAGAGCCTATGGTATAAGAACATTATTTATGCATATCACATGTGTCCGGACAACATCGAACCGTCCTTGAAAAAAGCAATTACGTTCACTGAAACGAGTACATTTCTTGACATTTTGTGATTGTAATATCTCGGGCTTGTAGTCAAATCTCAAACTCAATTTTTTTATGCGTAATGCCGTTATACAGTACTCTTATAATATAAAATTTCAGACTTTTATCTGGTCCCCAACCAGAGATATTTAGTACCAAATATCGCCGTTTTGTAAAATTTTAAAACTTTGAAAATTTTTAAAAGAAAAGGGGAGTAAATCTTAGGATTGATATTCGGTGGGTGCATTCATCTAGTTACTATCTCTTTGTAAAAAAAAATTTTAAATTGAGATTTTTTCCCTTCATGCATGAACTTCTCTTCAAAAATGGCATTTTCTAACCTGATAAGAATTGAGCAATTGAGGCCGCAATTTATCCTTTTAGGATCGTTTTTAAGTAAAAATATGTAAAGAGCAATATTGTAGTCTGTTTGATTTTAAACAATTTTATTTTTTTCCCATCTCGATAGGCCAAATAAGAGCTGAAATATTTCAGTTGCCGTAAACCCTTAAAATTGCAAAAAATGCCGCGCATTGCAAAGCAAATATGGCCCTCACACCAAAACAAAAAACAGTATAATTGAAATAATGGTCATTTAGTACTACTAACATGTTAGAATGTTTTCACAAAAAAAAATCAACTTTTTTAGTAGTCGAGCGACAAGATTGGAGCACTTGATATAATGCAATGACCCTATATTATAGTATATATTCAATGATATTGAAGTGATGAGAGTTGCATTCATAAAAATATATTCCATCTTCTTGTTACGCTATTAAATTATGTTATTGGGTGCTAATAAGAAATAGTACATAACATTTTTTCAAAATTCATAATTAAATTAAATTTAATAAATTACAAATATAATGTTATATTTAAAATTTCAATATGACAGGTAAGTTAGAATCAAGAAGGTTACACTTTAAAAAAATTTTTGTTCTCCTAACAAAAAATATTTTGTTGGTTTAGCACAAAATTAGTTGCTCTTATAGCTTTGTTTTTCTGGCAGCAAATTTTTTTGTTATAACAGCAGAGGAACTGTGCTATGTCTGCTAAAATTTTTGTTTTTTCGTAAAATACATACATCGTAAAATACATACATACATCTAATACATCGCCTGATGATGCCATAGTATGGTGAAAACGTTTGCGATATTGTATACTTACAGTGTATTTTAATTGTGATAACTTAAAAACATTTTAGTTCTAAAAAGTGTGTGTGCATTTTTTTTTCTAAAATAGTGATATGGTTAAATAAAAGTTGATTGTCAAATATTTATATTTTTAATTAATTATAATGCATTTTACAATTTGCCATTCATTTTATGGTGAAAATATCAATAATATTCTGTCAATATTCTATTATAATATTTGATAACACAATTGTAGTAAGAAATAAAAATTCTTTCATTGACCACACCTCGTACAATTTGACAATGTTCAAAAGCTTCGTTAATTATATCTTCACGTTTAACTATTTCGGCGAAAGTGGGCACTTGATTAACCGAGCTGCGAATATATTGCTTAAATTTATTTATATTCAGTGAACGGTCTCTTCCTACAATCTTTGATTTTCTCATCGTACACCTGACCCATTTATTGATTTCTAATGATTCTTCATCGAAGGTATAATCGCAGTAGGTGTGATCCTTAATAACTTTTTCTGAAATTCCCAATTCCTTCAAACACTGAGTACTGATCTCTTGAAAATAATATGAACCGCTACCTCGATTGCTTCTTCCTAATATGCCCTAAAATGATATGATTGAGCGGAAAAACAACAATTTGACTAAAAATTCTTACCTCGATACTTATAAATAGCAAAACACTGAAATTAAAAATTTTCATTTTGTGTTAGTATTATTTTCACTTACTCAATTTAGCAACAAATTATAAATTCTACAGGTAATATAATATGTAGACTAGAAATTTATACTATTGTTTACCACAGATTAATCACGAATATTTTATCAAAATTAAAGTAAAGATCGTTTACTGCAAGCTCCAAGTCGAGATAGAGCATGTGTTAAAAACTATTTATGTTAAAAATTATTTTTAATTTTTTGAGAATTTGGGTGAACGCAAGTTTAATCTTTTCTTTGGCGGCTTATGTATGCCGACAGCATTTAGCCACTATGTAATTCAATCTTTTATTTTTGGGTGCATTCTGAGATTTGCATTTGTTCAATTTCCGGCCTACACCCACTCTTACTTTATTTAGGTAAAAATTTAGTTTTAGATTTAAGGAAACATTAATTTGTTCATTAGTTGGTCAGTGAGTTTCGCTTGAGAAACAACACAAAATTTAAACGCCTAACTCCGGCACTTGTACATATTTTGTAAAGTAAATGATTATAAACATTTAAGTGTCGTTATTAACAAGGTTGCCAAATACAGGCGACGGCTCCAATAAACGAATTGGAGCTCAAAACATTGGTCCTTCGATACGGATATGAAGAATTATTAAGAAAACTACAAGATCAAATCAATTCGCAAAGCAGAGGAACAGGAAGAACGACTCCACAAAGCAATTGGACTCTGATCAAGTCATTGGGCATTCCCGTTGGATATTGTCTCATATATTATAAAAGGTGCGTTCCATTATTATTTATTTCCTGTGTTTCCTTATTAGTAGAATTTAAATAGTTTTCTGGTTGTGTCAGAATTGTTGCAATTTGTCGTAAATTATTAATTGCCAGTATTTCATATATTATATACAATTTTTGCTTTGTCTTCGAATTGTTCTTAAATTTTTTCGTTTTTTTTAATTATTACTTTCATTAAACTATGGCGGAAGAATCATTACGGGAATTAATAGCAAAGCGAGGCAGCATAAAAGGGCAACTTACGCGACTAAAAAATTATGTAGACAAACTCAAAAAAGAACATATTGATATAACGCAAATTGAAACTCGGTTGATTACATATCAACCCTTAATCGTTGAATTCGAGGCTATACAAATTCAAATTGAATTAGCTAGCGAAGATGACGAATTTGAAGAACAAGAAAGGCAGGAATTTGAAGATTCCTATTTTAATATAATATCGCGTTTAAAGGCGTTAATAAAGGGTCATTCAAATCGTCATTCAACTTCGCCAAGCACTAGTAACGTTTCTGATGACAATCGCGAACAAGCTTCGAGTGCCATTTCTGGTACCAATACTTTAAACTCAATTCGATTGCCGAAACTTGAACTTCCTACGTTTGACGGTTCATATGATAAATATTTATTTTTTCGCGACACCTTTGAATCGGTTATAAACCAAAACGCCTCTATTTCACCTTCTCAGAAATTTCAATATTTAAGAAGCGTACTGAAGGGTGAAGCTCGGGGATTAATAGAGTCATTAGAAATATCCGATTCAAATTACGAAATAGCTTGGAAATTAATACAGGACCGGTATGACGACGAAAAGCAAATTATAAATAATCACGTTCAAGCACTATTTAATATGCCTACCATTCATAAAGAATCCCACAAAGCCGTAAGGCAATTAACAGATTGTTTTTCCAAACATCTTCGGGCGTTGCAGGTACTGAAACAACCAGTATCCAGTTGGGACACGCTCATTGTATTTTTAATTGTCGGCAAACTCGATGACGAAACGAGACGTGCGTGGGAAACGGAAAATGCAAAACTAAAATCGGTGGCTAAATTAAGCGAGTTAACAAAGTTTTTAAATGAGCGTTGCAAATTTTTAGAAAAAGTAGGTAACAAACCTATTTCAAAATTAACAGGGCAAAGGGAAAAGGTAAAGGTTTTCAATAGTATGACTACCGACCCAACTCGTTGTTATAGCTGTAAAGGGGATCATTCACTATATAATTGTGCACAATTTTTAAACTTGGATCCCAGTGCGAGATTTGATGAAATCAAACGAATTAAAATATGCTCTAATTGTTTCCGCAAAGGACATAACTTTTTTAATTGTAGAGCTAGACCAGGTTGTACTAAATGCAACAAACGGCATAACACCTTGCTACATGGTGAAAATAATATTAATAGTAACAATGAAAATATTTCGCGAGCACATAATAGTCATTATCCTAATGAACAAAACGGTGAGAGTGAATCCATTCAACCAATCATAGCCAAAATGGCAGGTTTTATTCATTCTCGCGCAATTCTCGCAACCGCTACTATTAAAATAAAGGACGATCGCGGAATTTTTAGACCATGCAAGGCATTGTTAGACTGCGGCTCACAATCCAATTTTATTAGTGAGGCACTTATAAATAAGTTAAAGTTAAAAAAGGATAAAATAAACTACATTTCGGTGTCCGGCATAAATAACGTGGCGTCAAGGGTTACGCATAAAACGGAAGTAACGATTCGGTCCAATCAAAATTCATTTGAAAATAATATTCAATGTTTGATACTGCCTAAAATTGCCGAAATTATACCATCACCTACGTTAGAGAACTTGTGTATACCAAGAAACATCAAATTGGCCGATCCTAATTTTAATGCACATAGCGAAATTGATATCTTGCTAGGTGCTGGCATTTTTTGGAATTTGATGTGTGTAGGACAAATCAAATTGGGAAGGGATATGCCCTTAATTCAAAAGACACAATTAGGGTGGGTAATAACGGGTCCAATTCCGCAAAATCAACAAGCCAATGTATTGTGTGGTTTAAACAATACAGTTTTGCATAAGCAATTAGAAAGGTTTTGGACCATAGAAGAATTATCTGACCACAAGGCTCTGAACGTCGAAGAAACGGCGTTCGAAAAACATTTTGTTAGCACTAGTAAACGTGATGAAAACGGGCGGTTTATTGTCAATATTCCTTTGAAATACCCAATTTCTAAATTAGGTGAATCTCGATTAGGAGCTTTAAAGCGTCTGTATCAGATGGAGCGTAAATTCGCGAAAAATCCCGATTTAAGGGAAAATTATAGTCGGTTCATGAGCGAATACATGGAATTAGGTCATATGACCAAATTAGAACGTTACGATGATGTTAATTCATTTTATCTGCCACATCACATTATCAATAAACCAGATAGTACCAGCACGGCTTACCGAGTGGTATTTGACGGTAGTGCGAAATCATCATCAGGATATTCAATAAATGATTTGCAATTAACGGGAGCTAATATACAGGATGACCTTTTCTCAATTGTTTTGCGCTTTAGGAAACATAACATTGTGTTAACAGGCGACGTCACAAAAATGTACCGTCAAATTACTGTCAATGAAGCACAGAGGCCATTACAACGAATATTGTGGCGTTCGCACCCTGAAGACGATGTTCAATGTTACGAACTTAATACGGTCACGTATGGTTTAGCGACGTCATCCTTTATAGCTATCCGTTGTTTGCACCAATTAGCGAATGATTACGCGAAGATATATCCTGCCGCCAGCAATATTGTAAAAAGAGACTTTTACGTTGACGATCTCTTAACGGGGGGTAAAAATGTCGCGGAAGTGAAGGAGTTGCAACTCCAAATAACGGAAATTCTTAAATCGGGAGGGTTTCCATTGAACAAATGGGCTTCAAATGATCCCAGTATATTAAAAGAGATTGCTTCATTAAATCCGAACGCGACAATAAATTTGGGCGACAATCATAATTCAAAAATTCTGGGATTGTACTGGAAATCACAATCAGACACTCTTAGCTTTTCAATAAAAATCGATAATGTTCAAGCGAAAGCTACAAAACGGTCGATATTATCAATGATCGCACAAATTTATGATCCGCTGGGTTTGCTGAGTCCAGTGATAATTATCGCAAAAATTGTTTTGCAACGGTTATGGGAAAGTAAACTCTCTTGGGACGAATCTATACCGCAAGATATACATTCGATGTGGATAAAATTTTATGATCAACTCTGTGACATTAATGATGTCGAGTTTAAACGTCAGGCCATATGCGCAAATGCAATCTCCATAGAATTACATGGATTTTCCGACGCGAGCGAATCGGCATATGGTGCTGTTTTTTATATTAAGTCGCGAGATAACAAAGGTGTATCTCACGTAAGGATTCTTTGTGCAAAAACTAGGGTAGCGCCGTTGAAAAGCGTTACTATTCCTCGCTTGGAATTGTGCGCTGCACTCCTATTAGCGCAATTATATAACAAAATTCAGAAAAAATTTGACGCGAATTTCAAAAAATGCTATTTTTGGTCCGATTCGACGATCGTGTTGGCTTGGATACGATCTTCATCACGCGATTGGAAAGTATTCGTTTCCAACCGAATAGCAGAAATACAAAATTTAACTAAAATAGAAAATTGGCAATACGTAAATACGGCCGAAAATCCAGCGGATCTATTAACGCGCGGCATCGAGCCTAGTTTATTTAAAACGTCAAACCTCTGGTTTTCGGGACCAACTTGGCTCTTAAAGGACCCAACGGAATGGCCCAATAAAATTTATAATCAGAATACCTTTGATGTAGAATGCGTAGCAGAACGTAGACAACCACAAACGTGTCTAATAGTAGTAGACAGGACGATTGATTTGGTCGATAGGTATTCTAGCCTGTCGAAACTGCAAAGAGTAGTTGCATATTGTCTCCGATTTGTAAAGAACGCATCTTCGCCTCAACAACAAAGGCAATTTGGATCTCTCACGGTCGCGGAATTAAATGAAGCCTTAATTAAACTAATCCGCGCTGATCAGATGCAATTTTTCGAAAGGGAATTGAAAGATTTAAAAAAGAAACGGGGGGTCGAGAAAGGTAGTAGAATTATTTCATTAAATCCCTTTCTAGATGACAGCGGTATACTACGGGTTGGTGGTAGATTAAATTACACGGATTATTCGTATGATAAAAAATTTCCAATGCTCTTGGATTCGCGAAGTAATCTTACTAAACTCATAGTAAAAAATCAGCATCTCAAATCACTACACGCTGGACAACAAGCTACATTAGCCGTAATCCGAGAGAAGTACTGGATCTTGTCAGGTCGTAATCTAGTAAAAAGGGTGATTCGGGAATGTTTACCATGCTTTAGATTTAGTAAAAATAATTCTGAGTATCTAATGGCTGCTCTTCCAAAAAGTAGATTGACTCCCACTCGATCATTTTTAAATTGCGGTTTAGATTACGCGGGTCCTATAAACATCCGCGATAGTAAGGCGCGAAAATTCAAAATAACAAAATGTTACATTTGCTTATTTATATGCTTTTCCACTAAGGCAAGCCATATCGAGCTTGTGAGTGATTTATCTACCGAAGCGTTTTTAGCGGCTTTGCGAAGGTTCGTAGCTAGACGCGGCAAACCCTCAAATTTGTATTCCGATAACGGAACTAATTTTGTAGGTGCTAAACGAGAATTACAAAGGTTTTTGAATAACAAAACCAATGAGTTTCAAGATGCGTTGCATCAAGAAAATATTAATTGGCATTTGATACCGCCGAGGTCACCACATTTCGGAGGACTTTGGGAATCTGGAATTAGGTCAACTAAACATCATTTAAAACGGGTTCTGGGTAACGCGATTTTAACATTCGAGGAATTGGTAACAATACTGACACAAATAGAAGCGTGTTTAAATTCTAGGCCCTTATGTCCCTTATCAAACGATCCTTCCGATTTGTATCCATTAACTCCTGCACATTTTCTAATTGGTGACACTCTCGCGGCTGTACCTGACAAAAACTTGATCGAGGTCAAAGAAAATCGGCTTGCCAGATTTCAGCGATGTCAGCAAATTCTTCAACACTTTTGGACTAGGTGGTCGAAAGAATACGTAACTGAATTGCAAGTACGTACCAAATGGAAACAATCCCGCGAGGAGTTGTTAAAACCTGATGCACTGGTTTTAATCAAAGAGGACAACACACCACCGCTTAGATGGCACATCGGCCGAGTCATCCAGCTCCACCCTGGTAAGGATGCAGTAAATCGGGTCGTCACCGTTCGTACCTCCGATGGGACATATAAGCGTCCAGTGGTAAAATTGTGTGTGCTACCTAGTGATTGACCTTAATAAAACATATATGTACGTATTCAGTGGTATCATGATTGTGTATGCGGATAAGTGAAAACCAATAAACCATGTTAGTGCAAAATTAAACATTAGTAATTGCAAGCGAATTAATTTGAACTTTGAGATTAACTTTTTGTAGACATGTGTGCATTTGTTTTTAATCTAGTTTTATTGTCTCTTTTTTTGTTGTATTATTACAATTAATTGTATTTTTTTTTTGAAGAGAGCATTATTGTATCTTATTTCTTATTAGTTGAAAACCTGCGTGTTTTCAAAAGGGGCGATTTATGTTAAAAACTATTTATGTTAAAAATTATTTTTAATTTTTTGAGAATTTGGGTGAACGCAAGTTTAATCTTTTCTTTGGCGGCTTATGTATGCCGACAGCATTTAGCCACTATGTAATTCAATCTTTTATTTTTGGGTGCATTCTGAGATTTGCATTTGTTCAATTTCCGGCCTACACCCACTCTTACTTTATTTAGGTAAAAATTTAGTTTTAGATTTAAGGAAACATTAATTTGTTCATTAGTTGGTCAGTGAGTTTCGCTTGAGAAACAACACAAAATTTAAACGCCTAACTCCGGCACTTGTACATATTTTGTAAAGTAAATGATTATAAACATTTAAGTGTCGTTATTAACAAGGTTGCCAAATACAGGCGACGGCTCCAATAAACGAATTGGAGCTCAAAACAGCATGTGTAACTCTAATGAAAATTATCAAAATGATTTTTTACGAATATTTATCAAAAAGTGAAAACATGCCCTATCAATTCATTAATATTCAATTAATTAAATAATAAATAAGGAAAATTAATAGCTTTTAGTTATATTTTTGATCTGCATCAAATTCCAATTTTTTAAAGATTTTCTTGGATTTTCTAGGATTTCCTAAAATTTTCTCAGATTTTCCTTCAGTTGTATACCAGATTTCCTCATATCGGTCTTTGACCGGTGTTTTTTTGGTTTTTCGCCATAATGAAATATACAATAAATTATAAATCTAAAGGCTGTATTAGACTACACAATTTCCTACACTTTTTTCACAGAACAAAAGAACCGCAAGGCGCAAACACTCTAATCACGTTTTTAAATTACTATGTAGTTTTATGCAGCCTGGATAAAAAAAGAGGAAACTGGAAAAGCTATATGCCCCTCTTTTTCTTTTAATTGATATTATTAATAGGTATTATTATTTTCAATTTACCGAATAGCAGACGGATTTTTAAATAATTTTCAAAAATATTACCAATAAATTTCAAAGTGATATTTAATAGAGATTTAAAGTTTTAGCTAAGCGCCCCCCCATTTCCAAAAAGCAACATATTTAATTATTTTACCAAAACCCAAGGTTTGTTTCCAGCTATGCATGCAGGTATCCAACCAAGTACAGTATAATATTATATTGAACAATGTAATATTGGTTGCATGCATATCAATATAACTTTAAAGAAATGTAATAACACCTGAATACCGACTGTTGGATGAATAAAATAAAATATATTTATGTATATATTTTTATTTACCAGTGGATTACTATTTAAGTTGCTCTAATCGTAACCTCTCGTAGCCGTGATCGTCTAGTGGTTAGGACCCCACGTTGTGGCCGTGGTAACCCAGGTTCGAATCCTGGTCACGGCAGTCTAATCAGTTCAATAGACGAGAGATTTTTTTTTTCGTAAATTTCTCATAATTTTTATTGTCTATCATCGAGAAAGTACAACTAAATTACTCTAACACCATTGAGGCTCAATACAAATTACATTATATTTAAATAAGAAAAAATAATATTTTTCTTTGTTTCCAGTTATTAGTATAGAAAAAATGGAATAGAAACCTAGCGTGAAATTATTTATGATGCACTTTGTGTATTTTAAGGAATTTATGTTTCAAAAGTGTATAATTTAATAATAATATTATTTACGCTTTGTGGTATTTAATATTTTTATTATTGACCCAGTGCTATTATGTAGTATAATAATATTATAAAAAAAAGGTCCGTTATTGTTACGAATCTTGAACTGGATCAAGACGTGGAATCATCAAACTTTGATTATTATTAAAAATTATTGTAATATGTGTAATTATTTACGAACACAATTAAATGCTACGGTTTAATCGGATCTTTTCAAATATCCGTATAGCGCATAGCGATTTAAATTATAGAGAAGATTATATTATTATATTATTAATTTTGAATGTTTTTGAAGCAGTACTAATGAGGTCAATATTTTTTCAAAAACAACATTTATGCAAGTAATTAATAATATAGTTAGTAATAATTATTTAGTTCAATGTAATTGTACGCCACTGCGGGATCCCGTAAGAAAGGAACTGTATCTGCAAAGTTAACGTTACGACGTTCGCTCAGTACACTTTCCTCCTTATACTAAACAACTAACAATTTAAATTGCACTTAAATGTAGAGAATGCAATATGTCTTTATGATGTTAGAAGTTAATTAAATTTTTTTTGGTGTAAATCTAAATTAACATAAATATTGTGAAGTTCTGTTAATCTTCCAAGTTTTACAAATAACCGTAAGTACTATATTATCATTGATAATCATTGATAAAAATTAAAAATGAAAATATTTTTAAATTAGACGAGATGACAAAATAAATTTTGGATTTTTTTTCTTCAAGCCACAGAACGTTGTTCTATTGATATAGGTACATAGTTCAGATTTAGGTTCAGTTTTTAATCATTTAATCATTCCAATAAATTGATTTCACAATTCTGCCATCGTAAGGAAGAAGGCAATAAATACACTTTTGTAGTTTTGAGTAAAACACAAAACAAATATAATATTGTATATCCGGTTAAGAGGGACATTATAATATTTTTATCCGTTTAAGAGGGACAAATTTTTTGCGTTTTACTCGAAGCTATACAAGAGTATATTTATTGCCTTTTCCTTACAACAGGTATCGTTTTCCAGAATTTTGATTTTATTTTAAGCCAGTCTCACATCAGTAAACTTTTCATAGCGCGGTGTTTTCATATAATTCTTTATATTTTAACATTTTAACTTTTTAAAAGAATAAGGACATTTATAAAAATTTTAACGAAAACATTTATTGAATGTTCCGATGTTCCTATACTGCTCACAGGCTTACGTGGAGACTTAGAAATAGTAGCGTCAACCCTAGAAGTCCTAACAGAACCTTCAGTTCAAATTTTATTTCGTTAGGGCTTTTGATTTGGGAGATTTTAATGAGAATATTATAGAAACTTATAACTGAGAGCTGTCATACCTCCCGTGGGGTAGTCACTCTGGGGGTACCTCCCAGACTCCACGATGACAAATCTTATAAATTCACTATTATTCTGTGCTAAACTCATCAGGGAGCCATAGAAACCGTATGTAGGTAGAATATTTCGAAGAGATTTACATTACGTCTTTGGTTGAAATTTCAAGTCTAAAAAAGTTTCATAGTTGTAAATTTTATATACAGGGTGTTTTGCGATCGATATACAACTAAGTGACGATAGAATACATTTTTATTTTATTTATTTATTTAAAATTCTGAATTTCTTTCGGGGATTAACTTTTTAATGATTTTGAACTTCTTTAAATGGCGTAAAATTATTTTCATTTAAACATTTAAACCCCCCATGTGTTGAAACATTTGCAGTTATATTTGAAATATTTACCGTCTAAAAAAAAAAAACGATTATGCCCGTATTAATAGTCACGGATTAATCCGAGATTCAAGATAATCCTAGGATTACTGGAATTTAGACCGTATCGTAGCAACAGGTGCTATTTCGAGAATTAATCTTGAATCTCGAATTAATCCGTGACTGTTTATACGGTCATAAATTTTTCCTAATAGAAAATTTAACAGGTTACAATATTCTCTTTTTTGAGAAACCGTTCTATTTTCCAGAAAAACAACGCAAGGTATACTGCTTTAAGTAACTTCACAAAATTATCAAAAGTAATTTTTATTGAACGAAATTAAGCTTAAACTATTTTAAAATAAATAAGTTTTGAACCACGCTGTAAATCTCCGGTCGGAATAAAATATGATACATATACCGAAAACAAAATTTTATCACATTGAAAACAAAGTTAATAGTAATAATGAAAAATTCATGGTATTTATGAATTTATTCGTTAATACAATGAATTTGGTCATAATTTGAAAAATTATGAGTTTTTCAGAAATATGAGTATTTATTTTTTCGGAGTAGCTCTCTCGGAGTGGGATCTGAGGGGAAATACTTTCCAGACAAAACGATTCCACAATATTAAAAAATTGAATATGAAATTGTGGAAAGAAAACAAAAATGATTTTTATTTGAAAAATGATAAAAGTGATTTTCAATCCCTAAAACTTCTTGGGCCTTGTGCTGATAATATAGGGTAATCTACTTTAGCTGTGAATACGCAAGGCTCAAGCAACTGTGCGCTACCGAGCAGTGACCCTCGGTGAGTCACATGACCCCCCTTTTATCAACTAATCTCCTCTCGGTTGAGAGTGTTAGGAAATGAAGAAATTAATCATGATTGGTTTTGGGACCATAACTGGAATCAATTCAAAAGTCGGGTTTTAAACCTGCCTATGAGCGAAACTGCACTCTGGAGTCGGGAGGATAAAGCTTCGGACGTCATCATAACAATTACTAAACAGCCCTTATGACATGATAAATAAAATTTATAGTTTGCATTTTGGACAGTCTTTACGTCTAATTTCTCTTAGATTATCCGTTACAATTGCAAACAGGAATATTAAAAAATAACTATTCGACCATGTTTTTTCCCTATGTTTGGCCACCCAGTATATAATGTAATTACATGCTTGAGCACGCAAGTAAATGTGAGTAGATAACATAAAAAAAATTTGGTTCGATTATGTTAATGTTCAATCATCGGTAATATTGAATTCAATCTATATAAGAGTATTAATTTAATTATTTTGAATTTTTAAAGTAACCAATGTTATACTTATGTGCAATTTATCGAACTGTTTTTAATAACTTGTAGTGTTAGATTTATATTGTGCAAGTTATTATCTTCTCTATTATTTGGTAATTTACTTAATTCTTTTACCAAATTATCTACACGGTACAGTTACATCAAGATATTTAATGTATTTTTATGTTTCTGTAGCAATTAAACGGTTCTTTTTGCCAAATTTTAGAAATACTGTAACATCCGTTAAAATTCGGTTAGTAGGAATTTTTATATAATTAAGGTAATAAGTCTTTCATTTAGTTTCCGTTTGTTTAATTATTCATTTCGGATTACGTGTTTGTTATTACACGGTACCTGTAAGATTTATTACCTTCCAGTGTCTTGCTGTAATTTAAATACAACATGAGTGGCCTACATTGAAAATGTTTTTTGTCTGCCATTTATAATTCAAAATTATTACTAGATGCAATGCAGCCACCAACCAAAATAAATTCTTTTCATTGGTCGAACGTTTGATTGGTGACCAATTGTTTTTTTTTGTTTTTGGGAAAGTCAATTTTCGTTTCAATTTAATTATTTCGCATTATTTGATGATGTAGTAATCCAAAAGAAGGTATACCTATTTTACTATATGTAAATTTACTATGTGTTCTAATTAACCACAAATTAAAACGTCGAATAACATTGACGGGTACTTAAAAGAAAGTAAAAGAAAATAATTTGCACTAACACTCCAATATCACATATATTTAAATACTTTCTTAATATATAATAGAGAGAGAGTTTTGGTTTCACCCTGTATATTAATTATTGGATTTTGAATGTTATTTCCATGTTTCTCCCACAGTAATCTTAATTTTTTCAAATAACTTTTCTTTATAATCAAATACCACACAATTATTTCTAATTTTTAAAATTAAATATAAATTAACCGCGCCAGTAAAATGTAAACAATGCAATAATGTTATACAAAGAATACATAATGCATAGTTGGCATTTACACGACAACAATTAAATATTGTACATGAACCATACATCACAAAATTTATTATGTGAATCTGACTGAAAGAGTAAGAGAGTAAGAGTGAAAGTGGTACAATGGGAATTTTAAAAATAAAATTTTTAATTCGAAATATTCTGCTTTTTCCCACTTTTTCTCATAGTCAATTAAATTTTAATTAACGGACTTCCATTTGTAAAACAAATTAAAAAATCTTCATAAAGTTTATTCCAACGAGTTTCGTAATAAAAAGTGAAAATAAAAAATTTTCGAACATATATGCTATTTTCATGTGCTTCTTAAAAATGTTACTTTCTTTTGTTATTATTTTAATTAGTTGAAAACTTTACCTAATTGCTCATTGTTGCAAAGTTATAACAATTTAATACCTGCATTGCAAATTAAGACTTCATTAACAAAATTATCTTGATTCCTTCATATGCTCACCCACGAGATTTCTCTTCTGACATTTACTTTAATTTCAGATCATTATCCGTCTATTAATTTGTATATTTGCATTATTTACAACGGAAACGATTACATTTTGCAAATAAAAAAACTAATAAGATCTTTCGGAATTCTCAGTGTAAATGTAAATTAAGCAATTTTGCATTTGGTGGTCGGGAGTCGAACGGAATATTGTGAGAAGAAAAATCTGCAAATTTATGAGATGACCTGAAAAAATATACCGACTTGACAATAAAATATTTATAACTGACTGACTGAGATTAATTTTTTCGCTTCGCCAATTTTTAAACCCATCACCAACAAACACTGTTAGCCGTTCATTTTATGAAGACGAGATATTATATGGTTCAATGAATTATAATAGTTATGATTGTTCCCCTATTGTATTAATGTAGTAAAAAAATATTAGGTATCATAAAATTATAAAAGTAATATTGAGTAGATCGATGATAATTGCCAGATAAAATGTGAATCTGTGCGCATTCAGCC
The DNA here is from genome assembly GCA_947369205.1 of Cantharis rufa. Lineage (NCBI taxonomy): Eukaryota > Metazoa > Arthropoda > Insecta > Coleoptera > Cantharidae > Cantharis > Cantharis rufa. The sequence continues at coordinate 95,096,744 of OX376303.1, forward strand.
ACAATGTTTTTTTGATTTCGCAAATTATGGCAAATTTCAGGTTTCAGTCGTATGTGCGGATAATTTCCAAAAATTATCATTAATAATAATAAAAATTATAATATAATAACTGATTAGGTATAGAATAATAAATAGTATAATATAATCAATTGTATTGTCATTGACTTTATAAACAGGACAAAATAAATCAATCTCTACAAAAAATTCGCCAATTTTATTCAAAACTATTTGAATAATTTGAATTCAAACAAATAAAAAAAAAGAATCACTTTTATTCTTAAAATTAAAATCCAACCGTTTAGGGGGCCATCTTTCTTTACCGCTGGTTGCCGCAATATCAATCAGTTCGAGGCAAAACCAAAAATTTCTCTAATATATTATCAAATTTAAAAGTAAAAATCAATTATTTAAAGCAGGGGTGTCAAACTCACAGGCTAACTTGGGCCACTAAAACAAGGTTCAACTTTAAGTGGGCCGCAAAAAAATCAATATTTATAGTAACGTAGGTTTATTTTGAATAATACTATAATAAGCACATATAAAAGAAACACTCGACATCTCTTCTCTGGTACTACACTGTGAAAAAGGATTTGTCGCCCTAACAAAACTTTTAGTAGCTATAGCCTCAACAGAGTTTTTTGTTGCTGCAACAAGCTTTCTGCTGCCATAACAAAGTTTTTTCTATGCAGAATAAGAAAATTTGTTAAATCAACTAATCTTTTTTACTGAATAGACAACAACTTTGTTATGGCAGCAGAAAATTTATTATAACAGCAAATAAACTCAGTTGTAAACTAAAATAGAAAAAAAATCATTTTTCTCAGTGTATCTTTCCTGTTTCGGAAGAAATTTTGTTCATAGTGATTACTTTCGAAACTGACCGAAGGTGTCGGGAGTCAATATTGCCTCCAAATATTTGTAAAATTCAGTGATACTCACTTCAATTTTTTTTGCCTTCAAATTTGAGTCGCACTGAATCTAGATCACTTCCAGTTGCATATAGCTGGGTACTGAGTCTATATTTATTGAGAAATTCGAAGAAAACAAACAATATTTGTCTTTCAAAGAATTAAAATCTTTAAATCTTGTTTCAAATTCAGTTCTACACTGAGAAAAAGGATTTGTCGCTCTAACAGATCTATTAGTAGCTTATAGCCTCAACAGAGTTTTCCGTTGCTGTAACAAGTTTTTTGCTGCCGCAACAAAGTTGTTTTCTATGCAGAACAAGAAAATTTGTTAAATCAACTAATCTTTTTTACTGAATAGAAAACAACTTAGTTATGGCAGCAGAAAATTTGTTGCAGCAACAAAAAATTTGTTATAGCAGCAAAACAAAACTCTGTTGAGGCTATAGCTACTCATAGCTCTGTTAGAGCGACAAATCTATTTTCACAGTGTAAGATTTGTAATTTTTTCTGTGTATTTTTGATACGATGCAGAATCATCTAAATTTGATTTGTTCATGTTGCATGTGAGGAAGTGCGTTAAATCTTAATTTTGCAGTTGCTTTTCTCAAAGAATTAGCTTACATTTGAATGCTTTAATTATGTCAAATATGCGACTTATGTCACAATGCGAATTATGTCACTCGCGACTCGACGGTAATACATACAGTAGCGGTCATGGAAATTGCATTGGGAATTATTCCCGAATTAAAAAAATTGATTTCTAAGTATATTACCTATATTCTTAATCATAAAGAATAGAAAATAGCTCAAAAATAGCATAAGCTTAAAAATACATTTTTTTTGGAATACAACAAACCCAGGTTTTTCAAACCGGGGGGTCTGGGTGGTATGGAATACCCCCCAGTGGCACAGCAGTAATTGTGTTCAAAAAAAGAAAATGTGGTATTGAATTCCAAATCAGAAATCTTAGATTTTAAAACTTTAGAAGTTAGATTTCTGGTTTGAAACCCATAAGCTCAATAACACATTTTTTGCGCATAATCTCTGGTGTACTGGAGAGTATTCCATACCTCCCAGACCCCCCGGTTTGAAAATTTAGCTCTGTGTGCTTATTGTGTTTACATTGTGTACTGTTATTGAAATTTCATTGGGTCAAATAGTAGGCTGTTGTGATCACTTGATTGTGTTTTTTTTTCTATTACGTGTTTGCGGATATTAGTGTTATCTGAAAAAATTGAAAATACCGCTAATTGGTTTTTATGATTAATGACTAACTGAGCGGCTATCTTAAAAATTTGCTTTTCATAATTTCCAGTTTTCAATTGATTTTAGTCACCATCGATGACTTTAGACGATTTATGTAAGAAATGTAAGCAGACTGCTGATAGATGCAGGGGCGGATTTAGGCATGGGCTTCAGCTCAGGGATCCGTTCATTCTGAGGGTCCCGTCGGCTCATCATCATAAGAAAAAAATGCCTATTTATTTTTCAATTTTGTTGCACCATTTTCGAGATAAAGATGATAATGTCTTGTAAAGGGCTCTATGGAAAATGATGAAGAACTATTTTTTAGTGAATTTTGTCACCTTTAATTTCATATAAAACCATTAGGCAGGCCGATAAGGAGGAAACGAGATATTGTCGTATAACCAAATTGTTGTATCTTTACTTGTAAAACTTTGATATTTTTGGTATTTATTTGTTAAAAATTCCTTAGCTTTGCCTACGTACTGCTCGAAAAGTACGGGTGCTATAAAGAAATGATTAGGAACTATTGAGTAGAGAATTTTCTAGCCTTTAATTTCTTATAAAACCATTTTGACCGTACAGTTAAGGTGAAACGAGATATTGACTAAAAACGATATCACTGTACCTTTGCTTGTAAAACTCAATATTTTTGGTATTTCTTGAAAATTCCTTAACTTTGCCCACCTACTGCTCGAAAAGTATGGTTGCTATAAAAAAATTATAAAGGACTATTGAGTAGAGAATTTTGTAGCCTTTAATTTCGTATAAAACCATTTTAACCGTAGGATAAAGGTGAAACGAGATAAGATAACGTATAAGTTCAATAACACTTTTTTGCGTACAATCTCTGGTGTACTGGAGGGTATTCCAAACCCCCCCAGACTCCCCGATTTGATAAACGTAGCTTTATCAAATTGTGTGCGTATTGTGTTTATATTGCGTACGCTTAATGAAATTTCATTGGAAATTGTTATTTTAATTCGGAAATATTCAGCGATGAAATTTCCATGACTGCTACTGCAATAATTTTTATTCTGCTTCGATTGGTTATTTTTTAATTTATATATTATTGTGTGACGATATATTGGCCGGGCCGCAAAAATGTTTTTAGCTTTTAGAACGCATATTATATTGTAAACTAACCAAAAATGGAATACTATTCGGGGGAATAACCCATGAATATTTTTTGGTACCTCAGTCAATGTGCTATAGGCACACAATTTTATAGTATAATAGGTTGCTATTTCCATAATCTTCAGATGCTTAAATTGTGTAAAACAATTTAATAATTCTTAACAGTTATTCACAACGAACATAAAATTTAATGTTAAAGCTTCTTTTATGTAATTAGACAAAGATTGCATTTAGATGACGAGAATTACCATTTGAAATTACACTTGTAGATCTTGTTATACATATATTATAATGATAGTTGTAGGTAATCGCTCTGTAGGAAATAAAAATTAAAAGTCGAATAACTTGATTTATTTTTAAATTATTCTATGCAATTCCCCAGTTTTGTTTATCGGTGATTAACGGTTATACACAGTGACCCACAAAATTTGTCATACATAATGAAAACAAATTAATATGCATTACCTTGTTAACCTTGACATTGACAAAATATTATGTAATTTATTATAATATAGGATATACAGTTAGATTTGTTCTATTTTAATGGAATAGTAAGTTGCGTAGAATTGTATAGGTACAAATTTCAAAACATAATGTGGATTTTACATAATATTATGAATATATAACCGTAGTTTCTTCAGAATACACTTGATATTATTATATCGTAACGGGACTTGCACTCAAACTGAACACAAAGTAGTAGATATAGTACTTATACGTTAATAGGTTACATAAACGCATGAATAATAATTACAGTTAGTCCTTTTAACAAAATAATAAAGCTGTCGTCTAAATTACGTCAATGTCGTTACGATGTGCAATTTCAAATATGGGTCAGGCGGCAAAAACACATAATAATATAAAAAATTTAAGTACCCAACTTCACGATCTTTAAACTCATTATATATTTACGACGGATTTATCATCAAGACTTTGCAAAAAAATTCTTATTGATTCATTAATTTTATGTCACTCAATTATCAAAACTTCAGTTTTACTCCTTGCAAAAGCAATTGTTTTATTTTATTGCGGCACTAAAGTATGTAGTAATAATAATAAAAGTAATCAAGTGTAGTCCTCATACTTTAGCCCAGAGAATCAAGAGAATCTCGCAACATTTTTTGAAATACAGAAAACAATTTTTTCTTACATTTTTATCAAGCTATGGTAGGCTCAAGAAAGAAAATATTGCAGTTTGCATGACGCACCAGTGTCTGAAAAGCAATAAAAAAATATTGCACCAGTGCCGAAAGACTAAAACAACATTTGTTTTTTTTTCCAGATTTACCCGATTCAAAATGTTAAAATCTCTATTAAAATTGATGTTGGTGATGTACTGTACAATGCAGTCATCATCATCGCCAAGTGTACGTTATCCACTTCCCGCACTAATTAACAAAATTACTAATGCAAACGCAACTTGCAACTCTGCAACTTTCAACATAACAATTCACATGAAACAGCCTTTCAAAGGAGTTCTCTTTGCAAAAGATTTTTCACATGAATGTCGCATGATGGGTAAGAATTAAAAAAATCAATCGATGTAATATTTCAAGTGTTACTTATTGCAGGCGCTTTGTCTCATTCTTTAACACTAAATTTACCGAGTTACGGCTGTGGAGTCCGGTTAAGTTCCGATGGAGAGGATATGTTTTATGCCGTAACATTGGTCATCCAGCAAGATCCACATCTGCGACAATTCATCGACCAAGAATACATCATTAAATGCCAATTACAAGACAACGCATTAGCGGTCAAAAGTGAACCCATGGTGGAAGCACTTCGAAGTGATTTGTCCGACACGTCTTCCGCTACAAGTTTCAGGTACGTCGCAATATTCCAAAAATATAACTATTATTACACTTTAGCTAATTAGGCTTTACAGAGTCAATTCGAACTAGTCAATTACAGTAGTTATTTCTAAACTGCCTGACGGTATCATTACGAAGAGGTACAATTAAATTAAATAACTTCATAATAATATATTGAAACCAATTACTTTAAACCTTGCATGCAGTTGATAATTGATATAATTATTATTGTAATACAATTTTTTAATTAGGAAAGGCCGTATGAAAAATGAAGCATGGCTAAAAAATCACGCAAAAGAAAACAAGTCCTACTACGACGCTTCACTAACGGAAGCTTTGGCAGCAGCAAGAGCTTGGATGGAAATTGTACCAGAAGAAGGGACCGGTAATTCTGGTACTTTAAAAGTTGGCGAATCTAGTCTTCTTGTAATTAAATCAACTTTGCCTGGTATAATATTGAAATTTCAATGTAAATTTTCTGTATTCAAAATTGGGTTTTAGTTGGCATCGGATGGAAAGTCGTTGGGTGTATGGCTCACGATGGACTTGGAGATTCTTCGCAAAAATTGTTGGACGAACAGGGATGCCCAATTGATGAACTATTAATGCCCAGTCCTTTAGTGGGGATTCCTCGTCCGATTGCATTAATGCGATACCAGGATGCGGTTTCTAAATTTGCAGCCTTCAAGTTTCCCGATCGTAATCGTTTACATTTATCTTGCGGTTTAGAGCTATGTCGAGGAATGTGTATCAAGGTAATGGTGTTATTAATATTGTAGTTAATTGTGTTTTTAATTGAAATGATTTAGACTAATTGTATCCAATCCAATGGTACTGGTTTAGAAGAGAATAAATTAACTCGAATTATACCAAAAGGAGAGTTAGGTGAAATATTAGATCGATTTGAGGTCTATAATAGCGTCGAAGTTATAGCACCAGAAATTGAACTGGATGACATTAGGTCTATAGAGAGGGAAAACAAGAATGGTGAGTTAAAATATTTATTATCTTTAATTTCTTCTTTAATTGAACATATTTATTGTAATATAGTACCACATTTCTTGTATTTAGATTGTAAATTATTGTACATAAATATATTATTATTTATTCGAATCCTATTCTTTCTTATTTACCTCACTGTAAATTTCCCACCTCCTTTGGTTATTTGCACGTACTTATAAGTAGCGCACTGCATGAAAGAAGATAGGTAAGTTCTTCGGAAGCACATTTGGGAAAGAAATTGAATATACTAGAATTTAAAGTGATACAGCTGAGCTGGGGATTACGGTAACCACGTACTTCTCCAATCCAAATGCTGGTAAGCTTGCAGGTTGGGCTCTTGTTAAATACTTATATAGAATTTAAATACAAAATTTGAAAATGTAAAGTTAAAATTTGTTTTTACAGATGGTCTGACGTTACCGTATGGGTCACTGTCTGCAGATAAAACAGTTTGCGTCTCGCCGGATAAAATGGCAATCACCTTTGCCATTCTTGGTATAATATTTTTATGTGCTGTTTTGGTTTCTGCCGGAGCGCTGATGAAAGCTCGTCGATCTGGACATGGTCTTCCACATTACAGCAGAAGTATATTTTCGAGTAGTAGCGGTGGTTCAGGTTACGGTGGTAGCAAATTGTTATTACACGACAATCCTTGTCTTCATCATCCATCTGGCAGTGCAATACCATATGGTCGAGTGTTTTAATTTTAAAATATATTTAAAAATTAAAGAAAAAATAAGTTCCTTTAAAAATAAAATTAGAAAATTGAATAAGAAAATGGAACGCATATAAAGGAAGTCAAATTTCTACTTACGTTAAATGCGCTTGTTATTTTTTCTTTTTTTTTGTCCGAGATTCGAAGACACATTTTCTGTGATTGTAATAGAATTTAGATTTTGGTGATTGGTATCGTAGATTATAAGCAGTTCAAGTTTTTTGTCAGATATTTTCAACAAGTTTCTTTTAAATAATTTATGCTTTTGATGAAAATTTCGGACAAACTACACGGATACGTTTCGAACGACTTGTACATAATCGAAGTAACTAAATTTGTCAACTTTTTTAAACTTTATATTATTATAGTGTTTGTAAGAAATAAAGAATGAAAAATTTAAAAAGACTTATTGAATTTGTATTGTAAATATTAATATGAATATTTGTGTAAAATGGGTTAATAATTGGCAAAATTAAAAATTCATTAAGAAATAATTAAATTATTCTATAATTAAAAAATAAAATGATTTTGCTTTTATAAGCGGTTTCGGTATAATATAGCTTCTTAAGAGACGTATTGCCTCATCTGCAGATTCAGGAACATTTCCACAAGAAGTCTATGCTCGTACTAATAGTCACGGATAATTTCGAGATTTAAGATAATCTTAGCATTCACCAATGAGATTACTAGAATTTAGACCGTATCGTAGCAACAGCTGCTATTTCGAGAATTAATCTTGAATCTCGGATTAATCCGTGACTATTAGTACGGGCATTAATGTTTTTAATTTACTTTCAAAAATATATATTAGCTCATACTTCACAATAATTTCAATTGTAGACTTCACTAATTACGTAATACTTGATTTTCAAATTGTTATTTAATTATTTTAAATGTGGGTTCCACTAGCCAAAATAATCCTTACAAATATATCCTAAACCAAAAGAGTCTTTGACAATAAACCCTAAACAAAATATCATATAGACAAACAAATCTCAACCATAAAAATTCTAATCATGTAAATTCGTCTTTAATTATTATCCGTAATTTTCGAGTTCTGGCTGTTGAAAAGATGTTTTTATTGGGTGGAGCAACTCGAGGATTCATACTGTCTGAGTAGATCTGCTCTTTTCGAGTGCAATTTGTACTTAAAATACTCAAATAAAATAAAAAAACACGTCATTACCGGAATAGATACTTTCGTTTTTGACCTTTTTTATTCGAATTATTGCATGGTTTTCTATATTTCTTGTTTTGGATTAGATTTGCTAGATTTGCTTGGGATTTTTTTGTCAAAGATTTTTCTGTTGGGATATTATGACCTGGAACCCTAAATAATATTATTGTGTCATGTAATTTTTATAAGTCAACTGCATATATGAGTTGTTATCCTCTTTATCTGCATACATGATAAGTTATTACCTTAAAATCCTTTATCTACATGATTAGATCCAAAGGTAACTTGGTGACACATCAATTTAATCACCCAATATATACAGAGAAATCATCTCTATCTGAATATGCACTTCTCGGTTTCCTTAACGATAATGTCACGAATAATTCTTTGGCCGGGAGAAAAAAGAGCATAAATCATAAAATGCTGCATTTTTTTTCAAAAACAGCATTTTTTGACTTAAGTTCTTTTTCTTCCCGGTCAAAGAATTAATGATTTACTTTTAGGTCAAATTTCATAATAAAAGTTAACGGGGCATTAAAATTTAAAAGGCGACTCAAAACAAAACCGATGAGTTTTATTGGTCTGTTTTGTCTTAAGTCACCTTTTAAATTTAAATGCCCTGTTAATTTTTATTATGAATTTGTGCCTTAATAACAATAAAAAAATAATGGGCATACTATAATTAAACCCAAGTTCCTTTTTTGAAATTTATTCGTTTTATAAAAATTTAATGAATGCAGTAAAGAAATGCATAAATACAACGGACACGGACAACTCGGCTCTGGACAACTCGGCACCGGACAACTCGGCACCGGACAACTCGGCACCGGGAAAACTCGGCACCGGGACAACTCGGCACCGGACAATTCGGCACCGGACAACTCGGCACCGGACAACTCGGCACCGGACAATTCGGCACCGGACAACTCGGCACCGGACAACTCGGCACCGGGAAAACTCGGCACCTGACATCTCGGCACCGAGACTAGGGTGTTACGGTTCAATTATGCTATAATGGGATTTAAATTGTTTTGTAATAATTTTCGAAAGGTGGCATGTTAATTCACTTTAAAAATTTTAAATTTCAACAAGAATTATTATCAACATTGATAACATGCACATTATACATTATTGAATTAGCGATCTTCAGAAAACTTACAAATTTTTTATTTATGTATATTTGGACGTTTTAGTTTATCAATTTTTTTGTGAAAATTGTGTTATATTTCATCCAAGTTTATTTGGGATTAATATTTTAATCATTATCAATAATTGTTATTATTGTATGTCGATTTTTAAAGGTAGCAAAGGTTCCGTCACATTTTTGGAAAACCTACCACCTTTCATGTTTTTAACTATCACAAAAAATTTTAAATCAAAAAAATTAAGTCTTTATTTAAAAAAATTACATATTTATTAATTAATCCATAACATAATTGTGGGATAAACCACCCAAATACTCCCACATATTTGCTGGCTCATAGTTCGAAACTTGTTAAGGATACGGTCATCTGCGTCTTCATAACGTTTTCGTTTTCGTGTCATGGTGTCATGGATGGTGTCATGGTGGATGATGGATAGTTAAAGGTGTCATGGATACGTAATGAAAGAGTGGAAAAGTTTCGTAAGACGGAACACGCTAGTTTCGGTGCCGAGTTGGCCCGGTGCCGAGTTTTTCCGGTGCCGAGTTGTCCAGTGCCGAGTTGTCCAGTGCCGAGTTTTCCCGGTGCCGAGTTGTCCGGTGCCGAGTTGTCCGGTGCCGAGTTGTCCGGTGCCGAGTTGTCCGGTGCCGAATTGTCCGGTGCCGAGTTGTCCCGGTGCCGAGTTTTCCCGGTGCCGAGTTGTCCGGTGCCGAGTTGTCCGGTGCCGAGTTGTCCGGTGCCGAGTTGTCCAGAGCCGAGTTGTCGCGTACCGTAAATACAATGCCCATTATTTATGATGTACTGGCCCAGGGCCGGCGCTAGCCAATTTGCCGTCCTGTGCGAGTTTTAGACTATCACGCCCTTAATGCCGGGATTATACTCTCGCCGGAACATTCGCCCGAACATTCGGCGAGCGCTGTATACGAGGACGACCATTTTCACTCACGACGAATATAAACCTAATTGAATACAGAAAATGAATATGTCCGTTGACAGATGTAGGTTTAAGTAAATTACAAAAAACTGTTTGTATGCTTTAATACGAAAATTAAATATTTCGAATAATTTTTTATTTATAGTACATGTAATTTTAAGTCATATTTGTATCGATAACAAAAAATATTTTTATCGGTTTACCTTAAATTAATACGACTACATGTCAAGCTCAAAATCGGTCAATGTTATATACTATATAGTATATTATACTATCGCTTTTATATACTACTTTATATACTTTATAATATAATATAGTAATTTTTTTTACCCTTTAATCTTTTTTAAATTTTCAATAAAAAGTTTTTTTTAAATTTAAAATTTGTTATTTAATTTTATTATTGGTCGTTTTAAAAAGCGGGAAAATTAAATTTGCTTTAAAAAGGAGGACATGTCAATATTGTTTTTAAATAAGTCGTTTTTAAGTTCACACGTCATTAGGTCATTACTGTCATAAGGCATAAACTAGTTTGGGATGCGAGATAAAGGGACACAGTCGTAAATCAAACGAGGCCCTTTGATACGGACCAAAAATACCGACTCCGGAGCGAGCGCCGTCGAGGAACAGCGAAATAGCGAGTGCTGGCGAATGTACCCAGTCACACTCTCGCATTCGCCTAGCCTCGCTCAAAGAAGATAACTTTCTAAAATTTTTATGAATACGGGGGTTAAATACTTGAAGTGTTTTAAATTTAATTAGTAATGTTCAATAATTAAATAAACAAGACCAAAGATATATTTTATGAAATACAAATTTCAAATTTCAAAATTTTGACGCCAATTCCCCATATTCTTGGGGGACCTGCGCACTGGAAATTGACCTGGTGAAATACGTTAAGTGGTTAAGTGACGCTTCTTGTTCCTATAGGTATATCTTCTTTGCCTCGCTTTGCTTCGGCGAGAGTGTGATGCGCGGCATTTGACACGGATCAAAAACACCGACTCCGGAGCGAGCGCCGTCGTGGAATAGCGAAATAGCGAGCGCTGGCGAATGTACCCAGTCACACTCTCGCATTCGCCTAGCTTCGCCTTGCCTCGGCGAGAGTGTAATCCCGGCATAACGGGAGAGGTATTGATTTTTTGAATTTAGGCCAACTTTAGAAGTCAAAAACCCCACTGTGCGCCGCAGGCGAAATTTTTTTTAAAGGAGCGTGGCCGTCATTTCATGGCTTTCATAGAAATAAAATGTTGAAACTGTTGGATAGATGATGGAAAAACAAACGGGACAAACCGAATAAACAGAAGCAACAAAGATATAAAATAATATTCAAAATTTCACATGCGAAAATATGAAAATTTGCCGCCCCAAAAATTTGCCGCCCTGTGCAAAGGCACCGTTCGCACATATGGTAACGCCGGCCCTGTACTGGCCGTCCTCCAGCAACTCTCCAAAATGTTTTTGTAGCCCACACCCATCAATCAATCAATCTATCTATTAGACTGGTTTCTTTGTAAAATTCAAGTAAGATTATTACGCGCAGTTTAAGCCTCGGTGCATTTTTGATTGATTTATTGGTATAGATAATTTTTGACTTTTCTTTGTTAAAACCGACTTAAGAGTTCGTCAAATTTATTGCCAAATAAGACACACTTGAGATATTATATCTAAATTAATCATTAGCGTGTCGGTAGATTGCAATAACGCTTTTGAAATCATCAGACTTTTGCAAATTTTATCTTGCTTTGGCTTTTCCTTAATTTTGAATAGGTAATATCTAGAAAATATAATAGAGAAAAGAAGTACAAAGTTCAAAAACTAAGTTAAACTTTTAATTTCTTTAATAAAAAGCATAATCTTAACTGATCATTTGCGAAAATACCAAGTCGCTCTCCCCTACGTTTCTGCCTGCTACTGTTCTGTTCAGCAGCTACTGTTCCGCATTTTTTTATAAACTGAAAATTTTTTGTCTAGAGATAGAAAGTACCCAGGCACCCTCTTTCGGGCATTGATATGATTCTCATCGGTATATTATCTTTTAAGTAAATTTTTTCAGTCATTATAATATTGGAAAAGAGAGAATTAACCCTCAACCCTTCGGAATACCTTTTGTTTCAAATACACCTTGTACTGCCCAAGTCAGTACATTCTAGGACCCTAAAAATTATGTGGCGTCTTGGCGTTTTGTCGAATACTCCTCCTTAGTTTATGAGTTATGAATTTATGAAAATGTAATTTTTGAAAATTGTTATGAAGTTGTGGAGTTGTGTTGTGGCAATAATAGAAGTTTGGACTAATACTTTGTAAGTCTGGTTTCAATTCCCACAAGTAATTATTTTATATAGAACTTGGTAGTTTTGAAAATTATGTACTTGACATATTATCTAAATTAATTAACTATGTTTTAACATTTCATTCTGCTCTTTTAATATATTTCAAAACACATTATTAGTCACGCATTTAAAAAAGTAGGTATCATTAATTTACTATATTTTTATTGATTATATTTCATACAAAAAATGAAAAATGAAACATGACAAATTTTTTTCGGCTACTGGAATAACAGAAAAAATTAAGATCTCGATTGGCGATATACTGGATGTAGCGAGACTTTGCTAGTAGCCAATATAAATCATCAGTTAACTTAAACGGCTTTTTAAAAGCTTTATAAAACCGGGATTCAATATTAGAGACTTAGAAATAAATTTTGAAATTAGTTGTCTAAAGTGTTGCCGAAGCCTCGGAGAGCAACCTCAATAAATTGACAATTACAAGGTTAAGGCGACCTGTGGCGGCCTTACCTCCTAGTAATTCCATTATAAATCAAAAAATCGGTGTGCCTGTTTGTTATTATATAAATCTACAGTGTAGGTAAGTGACAAGAGATTTAAAATTTTACAATAGATTACCTTTCCAGATTTTTATCAAACATTTGAATGATTTTGTAAATAAATTTAGGTGAAATGAAATATACAATCTATGTAAAATTAGAAAAATAATAATTAACTAAAGCAAATAGAATAAAAATTATTTTAAATAATTTATTATTAGTCATTACTACTTTCCTACTTAAATTCAAATACACGTATAGTATATTACGTAACGAGAGTTGTAAGAAACATATTACATGTGAGTGAAAAGTTACTTCACGAGCCGCTTGCGGCCCAATCCTTAAAAGGCACTTTTAAGGATTACTTTTCGATTTATCTGAAATTTTGCATACAAAATGTTTTTAGAAGTATACTTATTAACATTTGTTTATAAAATTTTTGGGGGTCCAGTACGGATCGCCCGTAAAAAATTAAGTTTAAAATAGCTGTAGTGTACGCTAGAAAAAAAATACCATAGATTAGCTAGACTCCATTCATGACAGGGGTGTAGAGGAAGAGGGTCGGGGTATTTTTTCATTCGTTTTTCGATATCTCGTCTCGTTTTCAAGATATTTCAACATTTGTGTTTCCCAAATTAAAACAAGCTGCGTTGACATGAGTTGTGAATCACGATCGTGTTCCACGATGCAAATTTACAAATTTTAATTTTCACGATTTGATAATTTTTTATTCGTGGCGAAGGTTTACACGGGTGCGTATATATATAGTAGTCGTCACGGAACTTCAGGTCTCGTCATAATTCATAACAATGGATTTCAATTATGACGAGACTTTAAATTCCGTGACGACTACTATATCTTAGTTTTATCAGTTCGTGAAAAAAATTACTATTTAATATTTCAGAAATCTTGAACATAAAAATTTGTAAATTCATGCATCGTGGAACACGTTCGTGATTGACCCATGTCAATGCAGCTGACAATTTTAAATTGACAATAATAAAAATTTTAAATTTAATTTAATTTTTTTGCCCTTTGAAAGGGCAAAATATCAAATCATTTTTTTCAAGAAAACAACTATGTGCTACTGATGAGACCTAATAAGGTCGAAACATGTCTATCACTGTCTTGAATAAATTTGAATTTTGTTTTTATATCACGAGGAATTGCTAACACATTGCTAACACAAAACCTTAATACAATATTTGGCGCTCGCCTAATATAATAACTACAGTCACTAGATTAGACACAGTACCGCAACCCTATATGATGGGCCAAGAGTTAGAGAGAGAACCACAAATTAGGGCCCCAAAATGACGTCCAAGTGTCAAATGTTAATTAGTGTTTGACGTTTGTTGTGTCAAATTCTAAATTTAGCACCTACTTTTATATTTTTAAATTTCTCGCGTAAATTAAGGCCCCAAAATGGTGAAACAAAGTAGCGATCGATTATTAATCCGGTAATAAAAGCGAAAAATGGTATCTCAGATGTAAACACGGAACGAGGGACACTGGGATACACTGTTTCAGGGGTGAGTGATGTTGATGTCCACTATAATCCATTGAAAACAATAATAACACCACGTTCTTTTTACATGACAGGTGATTGAAAATAATTAAAACATCAAATAAATTAATAATTTTCAGTTTTTATTAAATTAAATCTTTCATGTCAAATAACTGTTGCTGTCAAATAATCAACTTAATTACTATTGCAGCCAACATAATCTTAGTAAATTATAATATTCCCTAGGCGTTTGTTTACAAAGTAAGATGTTTACTTAAGGCTCCTGCACAATTGGTCTGTAACAGTAACAAGAACAGAAACGGGAACGTGAGCAGGAACGAAACGAATCGTTGGTTCCCAATAAACCAGAACAGTAACAGTAACGACAGCTACTATGTTTAAAGTTTTGATATAGATGTTTGGACACATGGCATGGTTAAAATGTATACTTTCCTCATGTTATTTACATTATTTGTTTATTCTTTATCGCAAATAGTTCATTCTACATAAATAATAAATATAACTTGAAATATTTTGATAAATTTCGTGCGTGTGTATGAAACTGACAGTTAAATAATAATACTACTCAAATTTTATTTTGTGGCATTACCAATATAATTAATTAACAAAATTACCAGTGCTTTACATTTAAAATTTAAAGTTCCATTGGTTTTTTGAGATTGTAATTTTTATAACACACTTTTCGAAAGTTTGCCACCCGCATACATGTATTTTAAATTTTTACCGTTCCCGTTTTTGTTCATGTTACTGTTACAGACTAATTGTGTAGGAGCCCGGCATCGTTATAGGATCAGGTTCGTACAATTTTGTTCATTTACGGTAGTGGTTGTAGAAAAGCTTTATTACAACACGAAATGCTCTTATTAATACAACTCTTGGTAGTATAGTGGTAAGTACGACCCGCATGAGCTAATTCATTTGGGCAACCGAGGTTCGATTCCTCGCCGAGGGGATTTTTTTTTATTAATTATTCGAATTAAAATTATATTTTGTTCATTTACGGTAGTGGTTGTAGAAAAGCTTTATTACAACACGAAATGCTCTTATTAATACAACTCTCGGTAGTATAGTGGTAAGTACGACCCGCATGAGCTAATTCATTTGGGCAACCGAGGTTCGATTCCTCGCCGAGGGGATTTTTTTTTTATTAATTATTCGAATTAAAATTATATTTATAAATTATGTGATAATCATAATTATATGAAAACATTGAGGAAATAATTTTCTGAAACATCCGTGTTATATACCTGTAAGTATCTATATCTATCTATTTATAGCATTTATAGCATATAGCAGTACAAATAACGCAAAAGAAGCAATGATTCTAGGAATTTTGCTCGACAACATTTGTTCGACTAACAGTTATTCGACTGCATTTGTTTTATGCGAATATAAACATTTGTTCAAGTTACCAAAAATTTAAAAAAAATTGTTTAAACGTGTATTTACGTCTATAGAAATTGTATGAGTACCTATTATTTATATAATACGAGCAAAAGTATGTCATATAAAATTCCATGTTGAACGAATGATCAGTCGAATAACTGTTAGGCGAACAAAATTCCGGATACAAAGTACATAATAATAATTAATAATTTTAAAATAATTTTGCAATTAAAAAAAAGATTTGGCTAAATTTCATTATGGTACTTTATAACTTTGACCCCATAATTCTCTAACCTGATTTTTAAACGTATGCTGAATGATTGTTACTTAACTGAAGTAGATGAACCTATTCGATTAGATTAGAGTGATAGTGATATGTAGCTAGATAATCAAAATTTTTAAAGTCCCCGAATTAGTGATTGTGATGCGTGATGTAGAAGTAGATATTATGTATAATAGAAAACGTTTATACGTTTTTGTCTATCTGACAGTACTTATAATCGTAATTGTGAATTGTTGCATATGTAAAGTCTTCTCTCTAATAAATGTACGACAAAATCATTAAATTATTCGTTTTAGTTATTACTTTTGTCGATAGGAAAAATATTCACACTACTTCATCTGATGGAATTGATCTCAAAAAAATTGGTAACCAATCCGATGAATCGTTTTGTGAAACTGTCCACGTGGGGTTTGTTTGTACGGGAAATAGTGAAAATTTAAAAGTTTACATTTTATTGAAATCTCTCTACTTTTATCGAAGTAAACCTCTTCACTTTCATGTAATGGTTGATGATGTATCGGCCAAAACCATCAAGATATTATTTGAAACTTGGAATGTACCTCAAGGTATGGAACTGTTACAATTATTCAAAAAATATAATTATTAAATCTGTAATTTTTGACGTCATAAACTCATTATTTTTTATCAAAATTGATTAAGTAGATACATTTTGTAATTCAAACAACACAGGGAAAAATTGATCGAGAAATTGATATTGCACAGATACTTAAAAATTAAATACTATTTTAATTCATCTCCTGATTTTCATTTCAACTGCTTATTTTATTTATTTTTTAGTGAAAGTTACATATTACAGCGCACCACTGTATAAATCAAAAATGGGGTGGCCAAATAAAGAAGATTTTTTGAATTCAAATGGATACGTAAAGTTATTATTATCCAGTGCAGTATCGACGGGTGTCACCGAAAAAATAATTATATTAGACACCGATCTAACCTTTTCTGCTGACATATATGAATTATGGACCATGTTCCGCCAGTTTAATGCCAAACAGGTGAGCTAAACCGTTTATATAAATATAATGAAATTTTGAATTTCCCGCGCTCAATAATTAAACTATTTGGTTTACAGGCTGTAGGTTTAGCGGAAAATCAAACAAGATTTGGAAATTCGTTAAATATTTCTTATCCGCATCAGTAAGTACTATAATGTAATATAAGTTTGTATTAACGGACGTTTTTATAATTTTAAGATACAACACGGGGATTACCCTATATAATTTAAAAAAATTGCAAAAAATTGATTGGTTTTCTACTTGGACTGGAATTGCGAATTCTATAATTCGTTACGAATCAATGCAAAAAGATATTATAAACATAATATTAAAACCGCACAGCACTTTAATATATCTTCTTCCATGTGAATGGAATATCCAATTAAGTGAATCGAACAAACCAAGTAAATGTTTTATGAGTCATAAACCCAAGGTAACAAATTCTGTTTGGTGTAATCAAGTTTAACCGACTCTTATTTAGATCATTCACAAATATTTCGCCAATAAAATTGACACTGAAGACACTCATGACGAAAATTCATTTTTATCGCTTCACACCATGTTTTTTGAATATAGCGGCAACCTATTACGTTATGACTTAACCCATTGTAAAAATCCAGTAGTACCACCCAAACAAGTAAATATTTTATTTTAGTAAGTTTTTTGTTTAAAGAACAAATTAGAATTCCAGTGAAAATCCATGCAAGAAATTTGACGATGACATTAATTTAAATCGGAGAACATTGATGTATTTTAGACATTTCAATTATACGCCCACCAAACACGATGTAACTCTTGTAACGCAGTTTTCCTACGAAAAATTAATAATGGCCGAACACATAAGTAAAAGATGGAACGGTAAGTTCTTGGAATAACTTTGCGCTGAAAAAAAACTAAAATTAAAAATTAGGCCCCATTAGTTTTTCCCTTTACGTATCCGATTACGAACTTCAGAGGTGCATTAATTTTATTGAAAATTCAAAAGCATTGAAAAATAGATCTGACATTGCCTACAGTGTAGTTTTTCGAGATGGTCTATATTACCCCATAAATGATTTGCGAAATATCAGCATGCGAACGGTCGTAACACCGTACATCTTTTTGGTGGATATGGATTTGCTTCCTCCGATCACTTTATACGACAACGTGAAATTGTTTATAAGCAAAATTAATAATATGAGCAATAAGGTAAATTAAAAAATTTAGTATTGTAAAAAATAAACATTTGAAGTTATTTTGTAGGCCCTCGTAGTTCCAGCTTTTGAAACAAAAACAGTTTTTCCAAATAATAAAAAAGAAGCACTGAGCATGCTGGACAAAAAAACACTACGTTTGTTCCACGATAATTATCTACCAGCTTACGGTCCTACCAATTATACAAAATGGAAAACTGCAATAGTACCTTATGCTGTAAGTACACCAGGGGATTTACATACAATATACAGAATAATTTTGAAACTTTGTAGGTTAAATACGAACTTTATTTTGAACCATATATCGTAGTGCAGTCTAACGTTTCCGAGTACGATAGACGGTTTATAGGCTTTGGATTTAATAAAGCTTCTCATTCGATGGTACTTGCCGCGCAAAATTTTCAGTTTTTGGTTTTGCCGGATGTTTTCGTAACTCATAAGTATCATTTACCAAGTTCAGGATTAAAAGAAAATAAAAAGTCCCGGTTGTACAGAAAGTGAGTATTAAATTTGTTAATTTGTTTGGTTCCCAATCAAAAAAAGTAAATCTTAAAAGATGTTACAGTTATTTATTTCTTAATGAGGATAATCTATTAATTTGCCGTTAATCTAATAAGATAAAATAATAAAAAAGAAACAGGATAAAACAATAATAATACAAAGTTTAAAATGAGTACTTCACCTAAAAAGTTAGGACTCCAAGATAAGTAAAAATTCAATGACCCTGAAAGGACCACTGAATTGCTACTATACATTCTCATTGAGGAAAAATGTGACAAATCAAACAAAACTTCACACAGTAAATATCAGTAAAATTCAAACTTTTACAGATATAAAATAATTAAACTTTCTTTTGTTGCACTACTGTAAACAACATCTCCATGAAGCAGGCGCGGATCTAGACTTTTGGGAATGGGGGGGGTCACAGGTAGTGGATATTCATTAGGCCTGAATAAATATGCGTAGTCGTTAGACCGCGTCAGCGAAATGCGCCGCAGGCGATTTGTTTTTATTGTCCTAGAAGCACGTATGTGAAAAATTAGGATTTTCATGGATATTATCAGTTTTTTTTAAATTTAATATTAAATTAAATATAAACACTTTTTACATTTTAGAGAAGCTTTTATTTAGGCACAATTATGGCTTCAAGGGAGGGGGTCATGACCCCCATGACCCTCCCCCTGGATCCGCCACTGCCATGAAGGTTTAAAATATGCCTGACAAAGGAAAGCTCGGCAACATATACATATTTTTTTTAATAATACTTATTGTGCTTAATTTATTTATTTTTTTAATTTCAGATGCAAAGTAATAAGAATGAAAGAATTTTCCAACGAATTGCATTCAAAATACAACGTAACGTATGTTATAAAACAGTAACGAAAATTGTTATACTATAATATATTTATAAATTTTAAAGTTATTTAGTTAGTAATTTAATAATTTATGTAATTTAATTAATAAAAATAGATTGTACGTACAAATATAAATTACAATACGTGTAGTTTAAAATATTTTATGTTAAATTTTTTATACAAATTTTTTATTAAATGCAATATTATAAAATAAAAAATTCTCGGAGACATTATTAATAATTACTTTTTCAAACGTATAGGGACCTGTTGCTTAAGGATCAATAGAAGTGTTATCTATTAACTCGTGCCAAAATCATCCTTATCTCAAATCCAGATTTAATAACATTAGAAGTGTAATTATTACATTTACTTTTGATAAAATACTCGACAAAGTAAAAAGACACCGTTGCGCTGTGATTTTCCAGTTCAGTAATTATTCAGGAATATTCAGGAATTCAGGAATGAATTCCTAGATTGTCTTTTTCTATAGATTTGTCCTTCAATTTAATCGATAGCACGTAAGCATTGTCGACTGATGTGGTGAGATGGAAATATTGTGTCGACACATTCACAAAGAATGCAGCCGCTGAGTGCAAAATTACATAATTAAAAGTTAATAACCAAGGGGTAAATATCCAGTAAAATTTCTGTACACAAGACTCGGAATTCCAAAGATTTCCAAGACTTCCAATGATCTCGAACAATTTCCAAAGAATTCCAAAGACTTCTATAGAATTCCAAAAACTTCCAAAGAATTCCAACAATTTCCTAGAAATTCCAAAGATTTCCAGTGATTTCCAAGGAATTCCAACGATTTCCAAGAATTCCAATGATTTCCAAGAATTTCAAGGATTTCCAAAGAATTCCACAGAATTCCAGTGATTTCCAAGGAATTCAAATAAGATCAAATCATTGTTCAATTTAAAGAATTCCAGTGATTTACAAAGAATTCCAGGGATTTCCAAGGAATTCCAAAGATTACCAAGACTTCCAATGATTTTCAACGATTTCCAAAGAATTCCAATGATTTCCAAAAATTCCAAGGATTTTCAAAGAATTACAGTGATTTCCAAGGAAATCCAATAATTTTCAAGGGAATTCCAAACGGGTGAACACAGAATTTTTGGGATATTTACCCCTTGTTAATAACATGTATGCGGTACTGAGGACGTCTAATAAGACACACAGTGTCTATCGTTCATTCTATCAAGTCTTCTTTGGGAATATCTTCTTTGATATCCTATTTTAGCTATACCAATGCATTTCCATTGCAATAGTCACCGTATAAAAAATATTCATTTATTCATAATTTTCGTATTCATAAAAATTTTAGAAAGTTAAAATAGCTTTAAAATGCCTTTAAAATGCAGGCGTCATAAAACACCACTCACAAACGTTCATTTGTCTACATTGTAAGGTTTTCATTGGTTGTTTAACTTTAATGAGCGTTTTAGTTAAAATAGGTTTAAAACACTCTGTAAGTATTTTTATGAATACAGGGGTAACAATATTAACAATAATAAATAAACAATATAAATTAACAAAGTAATTGACGATAAATTAATGCGCTTTATAACAATGTTGCTCAAACGTCAAACGCTACAATACGTTTGACATTAAAACAAATAAGTACCTACTATAAATTAATCAAATTGAGATTTTTGTGAATATATTTTTTTTTACTTACACCTTGTTCATTATTTTCAGAATTTCTGTGAAAACGGTAGGTTTTCCAAAAAAATTTATTTGACCCAAGTTGTAGCCCGTTAAATTTCCTATGCGGTTTAGGTCCTCAGTTTTTTTTCAAAGACATTTCGTTTAAGAGATACGGAGTTTGCAAGAAAAATAAGAAAACATAAAACCTGAATATTTTTAACATTTTTTCCATTAATTTAATTTATAACTCGAAATCCGTTGATTCTAGACGATAAGTTGTTATTACCTAGTTTGTAGATAAGCAAATAATCTTTAAAAAAGTTCTAATCTATTAAGCTTAAAAAATTAATAATTATGGAGCTATAGCCGTTTGAAATCAAAAATTCAAAAAATTGTTTTAAAGGGAGGTACCCCCCAAGGGTTTGGGCTTGGACAAAAATTTTATTTGAAAACTTGTCTTGCAAAAGTGTTCTTTATCACCACGTCAAAGGTTCTCCATGGTTACGGGGACACCCTGAATATTCTTCAGAAAAGCCATTTCAGGCCCAAAATGAGACTGAAAGTGTGCATAGAATGGGTCAAGAAATAAAAGAAATTCATTAAGAAGTATTAATTTATATTCATCATAAATAATTAATAATGCCTTATAAACTAAAAGAAAAAAAAGTAAAAACCTAAAAATATAAAATAAAATTTTTTTAATTTGAAATAATAAGCAGGTTGATGGACACGGGAGCAGAACATAAGGCAAGGCGCGCACCTAGGTGGTGAGCGAGTGGTGTGGCAGAGGCGTGGCATTATGTCTTTCTCTAGCACGGCAGGGGTACGATCGTGGTTCTCCTTTCATACCACTTCATCGCCACACACCACTCGCTCACCACCTATGTAGGTGCGCGCCTTGCCTAAGGCTTCTTACTATACCTCGTATAGAAGCCTAAAACAGTAAAACATATAAAAGATTATTGATAAAAGCAATAAAAATTGAATCGCGTAGATCACTTCATGGAGGGGAGCTACAAAAAAAAATATTTACATTAATTTTTAAATAAAAATTCAATGAGGGGGGAGATTAATTTGGAATTTGGAATTTTATTTATGCTACTTTATGATCGATTGTTGTCGAATCACGGCTGCGTTTCAAGCATCTGGTATACGACAGGTGTCTATACCGTATTTACCGTAGACAGTTTTTTGTTTTGTATTTCTATTTGATAAATAAAAACAAATAGCACAAAATTGCAAAAATAGTATAAGTTTATTTAAAAAAATTTTTGCTCTAAATTTCAAAGTGATATCTTAATTTCCTTATAATTACTATGGCTTCAAAAAATAAAAACACAAAATCTTTTTCTTTAAGTAATTATCATCCCTACGCCTTTTTATTTTTGAAAATACACCTGATATAAAAAAAAAGGTTTTGTAGCATCTAAAATGCCGCCTTTGCATACATCAATGAAACTATCAAGGTAATCAAGAATAATCAAAATTTTTGAATTGTCTATACTAAGCTATTAAAATTACGTTTATTGATTTTTATCGATTAGATAATAATATAATGTGATAGGTAAGATACAAAACCCAGGTATTATAGTATTTCATTAAAACAACAGAATAGCAAAAAACGGTGTCGTTTTAAAAACTAATAAAATGTTGAGTTGGTGTAAAGCAATAATATACATTTTCATTAGAAAAATGGCACGAAGAACTTGCCTATATGTAATAATTAAAATTTTAGTGATGTTATTAATAGTTTGTGTGGTATTTGTTTTTTTTTTGAACGGTGAGTAACACAAATATTTAGTTTAAAAAAAAAAACTTACTTGTTTCAAAAATTATATCAGATTTCCTGATGAAAATTAGGCAAGAAATAATATCGGATAACAGCTATTCAGAGCCGACAGTCAAAATTGAAGAAACTTTGAGAAAAAATCCAAAATTAATATTTTCACCTTCAAAATGTGATACGGTCCATGTTGGAATTGTAGTTTTCAACTCCGAAGAAATTGTGGATTTTTACACAGTTTTAAAATCTATCCTATTTTATAGAAGTAATCCACTTCATCTTCACATTTTGGTTGGTAATAACACGGAATATATCCTAAAATATTTGTTTGAAACCTGGGCAATTTCTCAATGTAAGCTTCCAGTTCTTATAAAAATAAAAATATATTAAAATATTTACATTTTAGTAAACGTAAGTTACTATAAACTTTTGAAAAATTATAATAAGGCCAGCATCTCAACGTTGCCTGGATTACTTTCCAATTCTGGAATCGAGAAAATTATAATAATAGATTCTGATAAAATCTTTATGGATAACATTTACAAATTATGGAATCTCTTCGATAACTTTGGAAAAACACAAGTAAGTTACTTCTTAGAGCCAATTAAATTTTTTTTGAAATTTTCATTGCCCTCGCTTATGGACAAAACAAAACTTGACTCTCAGATTGGTCCAGGCGATTTGAAGAGCTGACATTTATTTTAAATAACAATAACATCAGTTTTTAGGTATAATTAACATTGAAGATGAGAGTATTCGAGACAAATCAATTAAAAGGTAATAGATATTTATGCAAGTAGTGTGAAAACTTTTCTTTAGTAATTCTTTAATTTTTAGAAACCAAATTATATTAGTTAAATTGAAAAATTTTCCGTCAAAAAACTTAAAACTGCTCAAAAATCTATCAGGTGCTACATATAATTCAAATTTTTATTACATTATGTCCTGTGGTAGATCTTCAAATAATGGCAATTGCTACGATGGCAAAGAAGCGATGGTAAGCAATTTAAAACAAATAATAAAATAATTTTTATAAACATTTTTCAGTTTTTTCAATGGAATACCGGATTTTCTAATAATAATCATTTGGACTATACATTTTTTCTAAAATACGATGGTTCGTTGTTACGAGAAATGGATGGACACTGTAGAAAAAACCTTAACATTGTTGATGTTAAAAAGGTAAAAACTCCCATGCACTTCATTTGCTCTTAGAATTAATTAATTATTTTAGAAAAAAATAAACTCCAATTGCTTCGAATTTATTGGCAATACATCGCAAAATTGGAGAGCGCTTCTTTTCGTTCGAGATAACAATTTCTCTGTGGTCGAAAACGACGTAACTCTTGTAACCCAATTATCCTACGATCGAATGAAAATGGTGGAAGAGTTACAAATGTTATGGAATGGTATATATCTACACAAAGACAATTTTGACTTAGTACTATTTTTTGTCTGATCCACAGGTCCAATAGCCCTGTCGTTATATGCAGCAGATTTCGAGATGGATAACATTTTAAATTATTTAAAAAACAATAAGATATTCCAAAACCGATCGGATATTGCAATACATATAGTCTTCAAAGAAAATACAAGTTATCCCATTAATATTTTACGAAATGTGGCATTAAAAAATGTGGTAACTCAATATGCCTTTCTAGTAGATGTAGATTTCATCCCATCTCAGAATTTATATACCAATCTGAGGTATCACTTGAGTAACATGAAAAATGCAAACAGAAGGGTAAAAAATGGTAACACAAAAATACTAAATCGAATTAAAGCATTACATTGCAGGTATTCATTGTACCAGCATTTGAATCAGCAATGAATACGATTCCAACTACGAAATTTGAATTGATACGCATGCTAATTAAAAAAACAATTACTCCGTTTCATTATGGTACATATCCTGCTGCACATGAACCTACAAATTATACCAAATGGATAGTTGCGACGGAACCGTATGTTGTAAGTGTATTTTTGGGATGATAATAAGGCTAAAAAGCTTGTGTGCCATACAAAAATAATTAATATATTAATTTTGTTAGGTCCAATGGAAGTTCGAATATGAACCATATATGGTAGTGCAAAAAAATGTAACACCGTACGATACTAGATTTTTTGGATACGGCTGGAACAAAGTTTCTCATACAATGGAGTTGTATAAGCAAAAATACGAGTTCGTTGTATTGCCGGATGTTTTTATTGTTCACAAAAATCACGAATTATCAAGACAAAAGAAACAACTTTTAAGATCGATTGGTTATCAACTGTAAGTGCTTATTAAACATACCAACTTGAGGAAAAACTAATTTAAAAAATTTATTTTTAGATGTCTAAAGGGCATGAAAAAAGATTTTGTTAGATCTATAAATCAAAAATATAAGATGATACATTGAAAAGATTTATTATTTTCTTTAATTAATAAATTTATTTTATTTAAAAAAAAATAATACTTAAAATATTGTCATGGGAGTATTTTTGGTGTCTCGCGGAAAATGAATCTCTTGAATTTACTATTTACTTATTTATTTTTACTTAACGTCATCATACGAAATATAACGAAATATATGAAAAATTGGAAGAAAATGGTAAAACCACTAAATATGTTTTGTATGTTACAAAATATATTTCTTCTAAGAAAATAGGATTAAATTGTAAATAGGTTCAATAAATTGTTTAAATGAATCCTTGTTGTTTTGAAAATCCTAATCTTAAGCGATACAGGATTTGGCGATAGCTTGCATTTATTACATTTAATAATAATTATTAGTTAAACTATTAGTTACTTCTTCATACAACATATCGTTCACAGGGCCTATTTTATCAAAAGGCCGGTTAGGCCCGGGCCTGGGGCCCTCGAGTTAGAAGGCCCCTTGCTTGACCCAACTTTACCCAACCAAGGGGTACATATCCCGAAAATTTATTTGAAAATTTGAAAATTTATTAAAATAAATTTTGTGAATTTATTATTTTTTCACCTACGTTCATTATTTTCAAAATTTCTGTGAAAACGGTTGGATTTCCAAAAAAATTTATTTGACCAAAGTTGTAGCCCGTTAAATTTCCTATCCCGATTGAGTTATCAGTTTTTTTTAAGACGTTTTGTTTAAGAAATATGAGGTTCGCAAGAAAAGTAAAAAAAATAAAACCTGAATTTTAAAAAAATGCTTTCCCTTAATTTAATTTATAACTCGAAATCCGTTGATTCTAGACGATAAGGGGTTATAACCTATTTTATAGATAAGCGAATGATCTTTAAAAATGTTCTAACCCATTATGCTTTAAAAATCAATAATATTGGAGATATGGCAGTTTGAAATCAGAAATTCAAAAAATTGCTTTAAAGTGAAAGTGTCCTTTATCACCACCGCAAAGGTTCTCCACGGTCACGAGGACACCCTGTATAAATGAATTTAGAGTTAAATTATAATATTATAATTTTTGTGAATTTGTGACACCAAGTTTTTCGCCTACTCCGCTATTTTTTTAATTTCCAATTTCAATAAAAATGATAATTTCCTAATCCTACGAAGGGGTCCCAGAAGGTATATGGGCCTAGGGCCTACTAGGGCCTACCAACAACTAAGGATTCTTAAAAATTTAAAGATATATGCCCCTGAAGACATTTCTAGCTGTTAGCGTTATGTTCAATCGTTTATTAATACATAATTATCAGTGGCGGCTGTTACGCAGAGGCAATACGGCGCGGCGCCCACCCTCCCAAATCAAAATTTTAAATACATAAGGATCATTTAAGATGAAGGACTCCCAGTTCAAGGTCAATAATAAAATTAGTTAATAGGATAATTTCCTTACAATAAAACAAAATTCTTATTATCTACAAATAAAATTCTTTATGGATTATTATCATATTCATATCGACCCGATTGAAATTTTGAGATCTACCGAATTAAAACATTATATTGATTGGGATTTAAAAATCCTGGTTTTTATTAAATATTACAGTATCTATAAAGGTAGCGAAACAATTGTATTGGTATAACATTAAAAAGGATTAAACGATTAGGTTTTATAGTCGCCATAAATTATGACGAATTAGTCGGTCGGTGATTGAAGTCAAACAAATTTAGATAAATAATTTTTTAAAGTAATAATTGACATTTGAATGACTTGAATATCTGATGAGCACCGAAGTCATAAATTAACTGACAGGTTGAAATTTTTTGGTATTATAAAGATAAACGAAAAGCATGAAGCTTTCGAAATGCAATTCAAAGTTGATAATAATTTTAATTATTTTTTTAAGATAATTCAAGGCTAGATTAGGCTGGATAAGGATAATTTGGTATCTAAAAAAAAATTCATTTTATATCTAAATCAATTTTTTATCGTCATTTGTTTGATTCTTTTTCTAATGACAATCCCCTATTTTTTTCATTTTTATAGATCTTTAAATTATTGTCTAAATAACAGTATGTAAATTTTAACAAATTACATAAAAAAATCTTCAATTCAGAATTAATTGATACTATTTTTCTATTACAAAAATAGCTAATTTTATAATATGGAAGTTTTATTTTAATCAGTGGCGGCTGGTACTGAAAGGCCAATAGACCTCCGCCCTCATAAAACATCATACGTCTGAAATCAATATTATGATTATTGTCAGATTTTAATACCAATTTTTATACGGAGAGCTTTTTTTAACATAATTCCTGCAGTACTGGGGAGTACTCCATACTCCCATCGCTCTATATGTCGCGACAGTACACACCGGGGGGTATGGAATAACATCCAGTAATTATATTATAGACTACTCTTTAGGTTTTAGGATGTAAAAATTTAATTTTAATAAGTTGTAATAGTCATTCCGTAAAAAAGCGCATTGCTCTTGATGTATTACATTTTTGTGCGATATGCATGAAATTAATTAATTAAATTGGTGATAATATAAATATTGTCTGGGGACATCAGTGGGTTAAGCAAACATAGTACCATCACGAACTGCATATCTATTATTCTAATATATAGAATATAACATATTCTAATATCTAGTGTATCTCGATAGATTATAGAGTAAAGCCACGTTTATGCAGAGCAATTTTCAAGAAATTATTAATAAGCTATCTAATTCAGTAGTTCGTTTGATTAGAAATTACTCATCTGCTGTGTATGCTAGTAAAATTACTACAAATTAGTAAGTTTCGTGAAGTGCTACCTTTCCGGGAATATAGTGTTTCATCAACTTATTTAAAAAAAATTAGTAATAATTTAATCTATGATCTAAATAAGTACTTAACAATTATTTTGAATCCATTGAAAGTTAATCAAAGAAAAAAAAAAACTTTTAGTCACAGCCACATACTCCCAAACTGAAATTTTGCGAAAAATACATTAGATTCTATTTCAGTATCTACACAGGAATATACAATAAATAATGCAGTTATTATCAATCAATCATTTACGATATATTTGATAAAAGAAAAACTCGTAAATTTAAGCCTTATATTTTTGACTTCTAATATTTCGAATTTAATCAGCGAATTTTTATCTTATCATTATAAAACTTAACCCAATAATGTATTTTCGGTATATTGATGAGTGACAGGAAAAAAAAACTGTATTTCTATAGTTGAACTAAACATGGTTAGAAATCATATACTATTAGTATGTAGGTATGTACATAAAATTTAATATTTTATTTTTATAATTTAATATACAATATTTATAAAATAGAATAATTATCAATAGATAAAATAATAGAAGAGTTAGAAAATTATTAAAAAAATGATTCGCGTAAAATTACGTCATATGTTATTATCAGTGGTGGTCTTAATTGTAGTTACAACACTCTTCACAGGTAATATTGCAGCGCCAAATCTTCTTTGGGTATGAATAAAGTTTCTACTTTGTAGGTTATTATTATAAGATTTTGGAACGAAACATTAAAAGCAATAAAGTAATACTGCAGAAAGCAATTAAAAAAGATAGTTGTCCAATAATACAAGTAGGAATAGTGTGCGTTACACAGCCATCAAAAATAAACCTGTATACAATGCTCAAATCTTTGTTTGCCTTTCGAAGCACTCCCATACACTTCCACATTGTTGTGAACAAAGAAACAAAACATAGTTTGACCAAATTGTTTGATACTTGGGCATTGCCACAAAGTAAGTCATGATTTTTGCAATGAACTTAAATTAATGATTTTGTTTCAGTTAAAGTCTCATTTTATAATTTGAAAGATATTGATCCTAATAGAGACTTTAAAGATAGTCCAAACGTGTTAAGGGTGGTTTTACCGAGATTAATTAAATTTGAAGCAATAAGTAAAATAATTCTTCTAAATACTGATATTGTGTTCAACGAGGATATTTTGCAATTATGGAATGAATTTCAAAATTATAATAAAAAACAGGTAAAAAATACATTAAATTTAAATCCTAATCTAAATGATTAAATATGAACAACCTTTGCAGGTTTTAGGAATTCCCTTTATGAAAAAACAGGACGAAAGGTTTCTCCAATGAAATTTTAGATGATAATTAAAAAACTTATTTTTTTTTTTTTAGAATTAACGCCGATGTTGTTTTGTACCAGTTGAATAATTTACGCAATTATGGTTGGGCAAAATTATGGAAAATGGTGAAAGATCGACACGTTTTTGAGTATAACGAATTTGCTCAAATACAGTTGATTGTAAGCTTTTTTAAAAAATTGAGTTTGGGGTATATCCTACCCTGTAGTTGGAACTCGAGAAGTACCGATTGTTCCATGGAATACAAGGTAATTTTTTTCATTAAAAAAGGAACAGTGATTAGCAACAAATTATTTCCACCAGGTGGTTTACCAAAACTTACAAGGAGACCTTCCAGAGGGATTGGTTTCGTTATACAAGAATCGTGATGGCAATTCACTTCGGAAACACAATTATAATTGTGATCTACCCCCGAAGGCGGTAAAATCGAAAGTAAAATTCTTTCGTTATATTTTGTATCCATTACCAAGAATTTAATTATTTTTAGAAGCCAATATCGGATAAATGCTATTATTTTCCTGAAAGCGAAGTTCAACAGAGACGAACTTTATTATATTTTTATAAGTACGAGTACGTTTCCTTGGCCACAGATGTAACTCTCGTAACTCAACTTTCCATCGATAAATTAAATTTAATAGAAAAATTCGCAATACGTTGGAAAGGTAAATCTGCATCTTCATTCTTCATCAGAAGAAGAACGTTTCTAATAGATGTGTGATTTTTAGGTCCAATGAGTATCAGTTTGTATTTAACTGATGAGGAGTATACACAATGTCGAGAATTTATTAAAAAATCTGAAGTTCTCAAAAATCGCGCCAATATTGGTTATCACGCGGTTTTTAAAGTTGGAAATTTTTACCATATTAACTACCTTAGAAACATTGCTTTAAATGAGGTTACCACTCCATATGTATTTTCCAACGACATAGATTTGTTGCCAATGGAAAATTCGTATATGGTAATACGACAACATATT
The DNA here is from genome assembly GCA_947369205.1 of Cantharis rufa. NCBI lineage: Eukaryota > Metazoa > Arthropoda > Insecta > Coleoptera > Cantharidae > Cantharis > Cantharis rufa. Next base: position 95,127,323 of record OX376303.1, read on the forward strand.
CGTAGTTTTCCCGATATGACCAAAAAGGTATTAATAGAAAAAAACTCGAAATCCACTTTATGAAATTTTATATTATTAGGCATTAGTTGTACCTGCGTTTGAAACAAAGAAATTAGAAGTTCCAGTTCCTACCACTATGAAAAAGTTATTGGAAGCGCTCAAGGAAAAAAAAGTTTTTGTTGTTCAACAGGACACACGTCCGGAAGGACATGGCCCAACAAATTACGCCAAATGGCAAACTGCTACAAAACCCTACAAGGTAACTACTGATAATTATTTTAAAAAATTGTGAGGCAATTAAATATTTTCTTATCCATCCACAGGTAATATGGCAAAATAAATATGAACCATATGTTGTGGTAAAGAAAGACGTGGTGAAATACGACGAACGATTCTTTGCATATGGATGGGATAAAATTTCGCATATAATGGAAATTGAAGCACAAGGTTACGAATTTTATGTCTTACCAAATGTTTTCACGGTTCACAAATTTCATGAGAAATCTCGGGACAAAATAAACTTTTTGACGTCAAAAAAATATAAAATGTAATGAATTTTATCCGGTTAGTTAAAAGAAGGATTTTCATTAATAAATTTGTATTTTTAGGTGTTTGAAGTCAATCAAGGAACAGTCGGCAAAGGATCTTAAGAAAAAATATGGACGAACATTCCTTATTGAATAATTAGAAAATGATTTACCACTAGAAAGAAATTTAAGACTGAAACTAGCCGAATTTAAATTTGTTATAAAAGAAACCATCGTAGTTAAGCTATTTTACCATGTAAAATAATAATTTATTTATAATTTTTTAAATTGCGACTATTTTTTAAGTTTGTTTTTTTTTAATTTCAATATTGCACTTCCATCACTTCATTTTTAATCTTCTCTGAATTTGTACACTAAACCAAAGGCCGAGTGAATTGCCAAGCAATGAAAATTCAGTAAAACATGGTAAAAAACCTTGATTAAATCAATGAAATTTCAACCAATGAACTAAAATTCACTACACTGCAAAAAATTTGTCGCTCTAACAAAGTTCGGAAAATTCGAGCTCGTACACCGAATTTTTCTTCGGGGTCAAAGACTAAAAAACTCGACTTGCAATTGCCTTATCCACGCCTCTGTACAAGATTTTTCCGTCAAATTCAAAAGCAACTCTCCTGCCGCCAATGACCAGCCATGATTTTTCAGTCAAGCCACATTTCCAGCGACAATCTTGATGGGGTGCACGAAACTCCATCAACTCCAAGCTTTGCTGTATGACCTTAAGTCAACAGCATCCCTGGTGTGCTTCATCAGCCATTTTGAAAAAAGTATGAGCCACCGGCATTTCATATTGCCATATGATTCGATTGTCTCTTGTCTTTTTCGATTGTCTTTTTCGTATGATTCGATTGTCACTGCAGTCTTTTGCAGTGTCCCAATTCTGTCCTAGCCTTAGCATTGAGTTGTAGAAGCCGAGCATCTTCGAACAACTGTAGCGCTCTTCTTCGTCTGCTTATGTATTCATCCAGAGTTAATTATTTCAACTCTTATTGTTCAGTTTTTTGCCGTTTTTATTCCGGTTTCCATATTCAAGCAATTTGGGTAGAATTTCTTCTACCGGCGTAGCCTTAACCTGTTGAAGTCTACAGTCATCCCGTTCTCGTCGATTGTGGCATACTATTCAATGCCTCGACTGTAATAATTTTTCTACCAAAATATGAATAAAATTTGCGTTCAGATCGTCAGATAGACTTTATATCTATTCATGAACCTTTTGTTCATCTATTTATAATCATCGCTTGTGGTTGTAGTAAGGCAGTTGTCTTCTAATTTTTAACTTCTCTATTTGTGGAGAGGTTTAGGAGTTCCTGGATTTTTCTTGTTTTTTCGTTTTCACTAGCGAATCGGCTTTCTTCTCAGATTTTAGCGATTTCCTGTTATTTCTTGTTTCTAACAGGAAACACCAAGAGGTAAATATTCATGGATATTTTACTGCAGTAAATTTTCTGTATACAATGCCTCGGAATTCCAAAGATTTCCAAGACTTCCTATGATTTCCAACAATTTCCAAAGAATTCCGAGGAATTCTAAGGACTTTTAACGATTTCCTAGGAATTCCAAAGAATTCCAGGGATTTCCAGGGATTTCCAAAGATTTCCAAAGAATTCCTAGGAATTCCAATGATTTTGAAGGGAATTCCAATGATTTCGAAGGGAATTCCAAACGAATGTACACAAAATTTTCGGGATATTTACCCCTTGGGAAACACTACAAAAATAACTCAACAGAAATAAAAATGCGATTTACAAAACTAGACAAAAAATGAAATCTTTGTACAAAGCCGAAGGAGGAGTAATAGCGCCTGAAGCTGAAGTTCGCGTTGAAACAATATTCCAACAAAGCTCTAATGTACATAAATGAGATTCCTTTGTTGCAATCTGTCTGTATGTGTTTTTCGTTCGAGTACGTTAACCTTTCCCGAAGACATAGATATTACGTACCTATTTATAAAAATGCAATCTATGGCAAATTCAGGCAAAGTTCATGGAGGAAATTATAGGAAAAATAGGAAAAGCTAACACCTTTACAGTTTTTCACAAACCCACATTGAAATTGGAAGGACTAAAGTAACTCCAGCCCCTCCTCCCACCCAGTTAATATTTTGGTTCCAAAAGCTAGCTCCCTAATTTATATAGCTAGCACCCTTATATTAGATCTAGTACCATTACAATTTTTTCACAAATCTGCATTGAAACTGGGGAGTCCTTTCTTCAGAACTTCAAACTCCCCAAACTCCAGTCTTTTCCTTCATTCCTTCTAAGTCTAAGACTAGCAATAAAAGTCGGAATTTTGCTCATTCTGTTGACCGTATGTTTACTCAACAAAAATGGTTATAGTATTGTCTTTTAATGGCCGAAGCCGTCCGCAGTTGTCTTCTAGGAGTGTGACAGTTAATATCGATTTGGTTAATTATAGCCGAATTTGACTTAAAAACGAAGATCTTAAATCTTTATACATTCGAATGCTTTTATCTGATTCTCTACCATCTTTTTATAAAATAACAGCCCATTAAAGTTCACTTCGAAAAATCTACAAAAATTGCTACATAGGATCCCAAGCTCCTATATCTGAAAGCTCATTTACCGAAGCGTATTAATTCTGCATCAACAGTCATAAATAAGACTTGTTTTTCTGCAATATTGCTGCAATGTTGTTGGTACGGGGTATAAGATTTCATTTTTATACTGGTTCTGCATTGTAGGAAATTCATACAAAAACCGCAGATGCCGCTTATGGGGAAATCGGTAACTATATGAGATATCGAAAAATAAATGGCGCATTTTCTATCCCTTTTTTTGAGAAAAGCTCAATGGCCAAAACCGGAATTCGCTATCTTTCTTTGTTCTCGAGTTTATAGCCAAATGTTCGATTATTGAAACTTTTCGATAAATGTCGATATCTCGATTCGTTTTGAAGTTTCCGAAAAAGTGTTAACACTTTCTTTAGACACTTTTTTAAAGGCAACAAAATGAACTAAAGAGATTTTAAATGTTTGTTTCCGAGTTATAATACAAAGTTGTGTTTTTTTTTAAATAGAAATCATAGTTGAATATGATATTTTTGCATAGTATTTTTTATCCTCCTCTTTTCAATGACATAATATAATGTGTGGGGTCTATTATTTCGGTTTCATCCCATATTAATAAAAACTGTAATGAAAATAAAAAAAAAATAAAAAAATATTCTCCTGTTTGCCTTGACTTCGGGGTTCTGCTTCTATAGAAGAGAAGCCGAAGTCTCTATTATTCTGTGAGCATATTAATTATTTTACATCTGAAGTGGCTTGCTGGGCTCGTCTCAGATGTGCCCGTAACCCTGGATTTTAGTTGATGAAGGCAAATCATCAACCCAGGGAGACCGCGCGCTTTACGTGCCCTCCGAAGCACGGAGACGATCATGTGAAATGGGCCTTTTAACGTCTTGCTTAGGACGATTACTAAAATACTTTAGAATAATAGATTAGATCGGCACCAAACAGAAATCCAAATTTTTTGTCAAAATAGGTCAAAATAATGTCTAATGAAAACGTTGATAATCACAAGTTCTTCGAAATTAGGTAACAAACTGAACCATAATGACACAAAAGTTGGACGCCAAAGTTTGTAACGGCTATTACGTTTTATGCATTAGTACCGCTAGTCCAGGCGGTGGCGAGCTTACGCGGAGATGATCGTGAGTTAATTTCATAATAACAACACATGTAGTTGTACAACACCACACACTAAAACCGAACCGTCCCTGCATTTGGACGTCGACAGTACGGTGAGGATTCACATCAGACCAATAAGTGTTCGTTGCCTGTTAAATATTCCAGCACTGCTATTGAAGGCTTCATCTGTCCAAATCATATGTTTGGAGAAATTTTTATTTAATTTTTTAATAAAATGGGATAGAACCGAAATAATGGACCCCACATGTTATATGTAATTGAAAAGAGAATAAAAACTCTATTCAAAAATATCATATTCAACTATGGTTTCTATTTAAAAAACACAACTTTATATTATAACTCAGAAACTAAATTACATCTTTAAAATCTCTTCGGCCCATTTTGTTGTCCATAAAAAAGTGTCCGAAGAAAGTGTTAACACTATTTTGGAAACTTCAATATCAACCGAGATATCGACATTTATCGAAAAATCCAATAATCGAACATTTGGCTACAACTCGAGAACAAAAAAAGATAGCAAATTCGGGTTTTGGCCATCGAGTTACCTCAAAAAATAAGATCGACGATGCGCCATCCATTTTTCTGTATCTCCTATAGTTACCGATTTCCCCATAAGAGACATCGAAATTGAGCCACCCTGTACTATGGAAAGTTATACGATTATATTTTAGGAAAATATAAAAATAATTTTTGATAAACTTTGAATATTCATAAAATTATTTTAATTTGGTTTTAGTTTCATCACAATATTTATTTATTTATTTTATTAAATATTTAATATTCTAAATTTTAATTAATGAATTACCGTAAAAATTATCAAAAACACTCTCTAGATAGGTGTAAGATAAAATTAAAAATTAATTCAAATAAACCTTTAATGGGTTTTTAACCTTTGGTACCTAGCTATCCTGTTTATTTAAAAAATTAAATTTCCAAATTTAATATTTAAATACTTGCTGAGTTTATTTACCTTGGTTACAGTAAAATTCATAGACAAAAAATTGTATAAAAGGATGGAACGGATAAATTTTCAGCATATGGGTACTTTTAATTTTTTATAAATTTCGTATAAAAGTTTTTGAATATTAATTCTCCTTCATATTATTAGGTGTGCTAAAAAGTTCCTAGCTCAATTAGACAATAAATGACGTCAAAGTAGATTATCTCTGAAACTAGTTATCTGATCGCATATTTATATATGTCATTGGAAAAATGACACTTTTAGCTAAAAAACCAAATGTAAAATTATCCTATTCGGCTCATGCAGTTGTGAAAAATTGCTGTTTAAAGATGGAAATAAATAAAGAAACAATTCGCTACATTTTACAATTTTTCTTCGATCAAGGAAACAACGCCGCGCAAGCTCGTGAAAAAATTTGTGCTGTTTATGGTCCAGATGCTCTATCGAAAACAGGAGCAAAATAATGGTTCGCGCCTTTTCGTCCTGAAAATTTTGATGTCAAACATGCACCACAGTCTGGTTTTTGTGTGTGAAACAAACAAAAATTGTGAAACAAAACCGTCATCTAAGCACTTTAGAGATCACCAAAAGCCTAAAAATCTATCACCAAATAGTTGCAAACCATTTGAAAAAATCCGAATTCAAAAAGAAACTGGATATTTGGTTGCCACATGATTTACTGAATGGTTACTGGAGATGAAAAATGGATTACATACGACAACGTTGTGCGTAAAAGATCGTGGTCGAAGTGAAGCTGAGACTCGCAAATCGAAAGGCGATGCTGTCTGTTTGGTGTGATTAGAAAGGTATTCCCTATTATGAGCTGTTCAAACGATTGATTCTGCACGCTACTATCAACAATTAACTAGATTACAGCAAGAGATTCAAAAAAGCGGCCAGAATTGATCAATAGGAAGGGCATTGTGTTCCATCATGATGACAACGCCAGACCTTACGTATCTTTAGTGGCCCGAGAAAAACTGGAAGAGCTTGGCTGGGAGGTTTTGATGCATCCACCGTATAGCCCGGACCTTGCACCATCAGATTATCACTTGTTTTGGTCTCTTCAGAATTCCCTTAAGGGTGTAAATTTGGCCTCAAAAGAAGTCTATATGAAAACCGCTTGGTTAAGTTTTTTACCGATAAACCACAGAAGTTGCAAAAGGTTTCCGAACAAAATGGAGCATATTTGGTTTATATAAAGAATTTTGAAGCATAAAAATTTAGTGTTTGAAAAACTATCTAATTTGGCCGGGAACTTTTTAGCACACCTATAAATTTTTGGATACGAGTTTGGCAGCAATCATCTGCAGTTACACCAAACGAAAGTGAGAGCTATTGTTTACCAAGTTAATTAATTAGTATCTGGGGACGGGTAAGTCAACGTGGTACGTCACGAACATTGAGCACTAAACACAAAAATCATTAAATAATATCTCGATCGGTGACCCCAAAACAGTGCTTTTCGAAGTTCTTTGCAAGACAAAAATTCACATTAGTCTCATTGCATGATCGGTTCTGGTATTACTCTAATCAAATAATGTGATCGTTTTAAAGTGTTAAAATTTGAATAGTTACATATTATATTTAAAAATCACAGTCAAACTCAAAAATAGTCCGAAGCTCTATGATATAAAAAATTTTGGAAATCGCTGATCTAGATAATATATGAATCAACTATCAATTAATTATCAATCAATGATTGATAACAACAAAAATTGTATTAATAGTAAACTTTCGACTTTTTTAAAATAAAATGTTATCGGCGTATTTATTAAAATCTTATCATATCAATAATAAACGGTAACAGTGAAACCGTCTATAGAAAAATTAAAGTATTTTTAGTTTATTTTCTGAGTCTAAAATGCCTACTTTTTACTGAAATTAGCCTTTTGGAAAAAAGATAACAAAATTAGATAAAGTAAATGAAACGTCTAATTTGATTAAAGACGAATTGGGTAGTTTTTCAACAGAAACTCAGATATTTCTACCTAAATGTTGTGTCTCACTGGTACTTTTTGTAAAATGTAAAATTAACTCTGATGAGGTTAGTAACAAAAATTTATAAACATTACTAGATCGTCCCACCTGATACTATCCTCCTCTACAGTTTTTGTTCACGTGGATTATCACATGTTTGATTTGATCTTCCGGACCCTTATAAAACCTAAACCTTTATATAAACAAAAAAACCCAATTAGCATCAATTTGACCCTTAAAACTTCCTATCATTCAGATTATAGGTTATTGCGACAACTGCTTATATATTCATAGAGCCTGTAGATATCGATATTATCATACACAATACATAGAATTATCAATAGATAAAATCATAGAAAAAAATTAACAGAAGCCAACTCACCGAGAAACATGGTTCGCGTAAAATTACGTTACATGTTAATAACAGTTATAGTTTTAATTGTAGTTACAACAATTGGCATAGGTAAGGCTGCACTTTTTTTTATATTTAAATAATGTCTCTACTCGATAGGTTTTTATAATAATGCTTCGAAAAAGGTACTTAAAAATTTCAAATTGAAACCCCCGGACGAAGAAGTAATAAACGATCCCTGCGAAGTAATACAAGTAGGACTCCTATGTACTACATATTCGTCAACAATAAACCTGTATACAATGCTGAAATCTTTGCTTTCTTTTCGAAGTAATCCCATACACTTCCACATTGTTGTTGATCCGCAATCAAAACAAAGTTTGACCAAATTGTTTGAAACTTGGTCATTGCCACAAGGTAAACCAAAAGAATCGATCATAATTTTGAAGGACAATGGCAAAAACTTTTGTTGTTTCAGTTAACGTTTCGTTTTATAATTTAAAAGATGTGGATCCCAATAATGATTTTACTGATAGTCCAAACGTTTTGAGGATGGTTCTACCCAGAGTAATCAAATTTGAATCACTAAGTAAAATAATCCTTCTAAGCACGGATATTGTGTTCAACGCAGATATTTACGAACTATGGAAGCAATTTCAATCCTTCAGCAAAAATCAGGTTAAAATATAAAAATTACCTTCCAAATACTATTAATCCAAAAACATTCTTCTTTACAGGTTTTGGGAATTCCGCTCGAAAGTCAAAAAGAAAAGGAAGACAGGTTTCTACAAAATTTCTCAATTTAAATCTAATATAACATTATTTATAATTTTTAGAAACAACATTGATATTTTATTATATCATTTGAATAATCTACGTAATTATGGGTGGGAAAAAATATGGAATATGGTCCAAGATCGACACGTTTTTGAATATAACGAATTCGCTCAACTGCAATTGATTGTAGGCTTTTTTAAAATGTCTGCCTTGGATCAAACCTTACCATGTGATTGGAACTCTAGAAGTACTAATTGTTCCACGAAATACAAGGTAGTTTTTATCAAAAATGAACATTGATCATAAAAAAATAATTACTGCTACTAGGTGCTTTCTCAAAACTTGCCAGGAGAAATTCCAGAAGGTTTAGTCTCATCGTTTACGAGTTTAGATGGCAATACTGTGCGGAAAATCAATTACAATTGTGATCTACAACCATCTAAGGAAAAATCTGAGGTAAAACTATTTGAAATATTTTGTGATAAATAGCAGTTAAGAATAAATCATTTTTAGAAGCCAACAACAGATAAATGTTCCTATTTTCCCGAAAGCAAAATTCAGAAAAGACGGACGATATCGTACTTCTATAAGTACGTGTATGTTCCTTCGGAGTCAGATGTAACTCTCGTTTCTCAACTTTCCTTCGATAAAATGGATTTAGTAGAAGAGTTCGCTTTGCGTTGGAATGGTATATAGTTTCAAATTCTTACCATTATAAAATTTTAGAGAATCATTGCCATATAATATAAATAGAGAACCAGGTAAATAATTTTCTCCTTATTTGCTAATAGATTTGTTTGATTTTTAGGTCCAATGAGCATCAGCTTTTATTTAACAGATAGTGAGTTTATAAAATGTAAGGAATACATTGAAAACTCTCTAATCCTCAAAAACCGTTTTAATATTGGCTATCACGCGGTTTTCCGAGTTGGATCGCATTACCATATTAACTACCTAAGAAATGTGGCGTTAGGCGAAATTAACACACCATATGTATTTTCAAACGATATAGATTTATTGCCCATGGAAAACTTATATCTGGTCTTAAAATTATATCTCAGTAATATTCCCGATATGACCAAAAAGGTACTTAAAAATAATGGAAATTTTTGAATAAACTCTTTTATTATTAGGCTTTAGTGGTACCAGCTTTTGAAACAAAGAGATTGGAGTTCGACGTTCCTTCCACTATGAATGAGTTGTTCGAAATGTTAAAACAAAAAAAGGCTTTCATTGTTCAAGAAGACACACGCCCGGAAGGTCACGCGCCAACCAATTATACCAAATGGAAAACTGCAACCAAACCCTTCAAGGTAACCAGAAGTGATTTTAAAAATTCCTTAGTAATTAAATTTTTTTGGTACCAACCTATAGGTAGTATGGAAACATAAATATGAGCCATATGTTGTGGTAAAAAGGGACGTGGTGAAATACGATGAACGATTTTTTGCATATGGATGGGATAAAATTTCGCATATTATGGAAATTACAGCACAAGGTTATGAATTTTTTGTTTTACCAAATACTTTTATCGTTCACAAATATCACGAAAAATCTCAGGACAAAAAGGCTTTTCTAAAATCGACAAAATATAAAAGGTAACTTTCTGGTTGGTTAAAAGAATAATTCTGACTATCCAATTTGTGTTTTAAGGTGCTTGCAATCTTTAAAGGAACAGTCAGCAATGGATCTTAAGAAAAAATACGGACGAACATTCCTTATCGATTAATTAGAAGTTGTAAACTTTTATCATCTTAAAAGGATAAAGATGAAATTTAAGACTGAAAACAGATTTAATAGTATTAATAGGCCCCAATCGTAGAACTTAAGTTGTTTTACTATTTAAAGAATAATTTATTTATGTTAGAAAGGTGTAATAAATTTTTTTTAATTGTAATGTTTATAAATTTTGTGTTACCCTAATCTCAATCTAACTTTTAATTTTTTACAGAAGTTATCAATCTAGATTTTAATCCAATTCGTAATCCAAACTTCGATTAATCAAATTTTGACTTACAATTTAAAATTGAGCTAGAATCTGCTTAGCCCTTCTACTGATCGTCATGTATTTGTCACAAATTGCCATTTCTCTTAATGCATAATAGTGAAACTTAAATGTTATTTACAGTAGCAGTCATGGAAATTGCATCGGTGATTACTTCCGAATTAATATAACAATTCCCAATGAAATTTCAATAACCGTACACAATATAAACACAATACGCAATAAATGAAATAATAATAATTTGTTGTTCAGGAAATTACAATTATTAGACTTTTTTATGGCACAAAACTTACTAATGATGCTATCTGCTTGCCCATCATATAAAATATTTTGTTTTATTCAAATAAATTGATTTTCAAAAAAATGCACGGCTTTTTATTTTTTCAAAAACTTTCAAATCTGAATTTCATTTGATTATAAAAAAAAATAAAAATGTATTATCAAAAGTTATTTCTCGCTGTTTGTTTTGATAAAAAAAATCCGCTACCCCTGGTGGGACTCGAACCCACAGTCCCCGGCTTAGGAGGCCGATGCCTTATCCATTAGGCCACAGGGGCTTGGTAGACACAGTAATAAAATATAGTGTTCAGAAATACGTAATTGAATAAATTATATAACTTGATTTAAATAATAATATTAATTATAATTCGATTAAATTTAAAAGTTATTTAATACATGGAAATTCACTCGAGCTTTCAGAACCGTTGTTACTTACGGTCAAATCGATTGATCTTAACAGTAAAATTGAATTTAGCGTGTTACCGATAACATTTAATTTAAATAAAATCATGCTTTATTTAAATGAAACATAAAAATGCAGTTTCTAAATAATACACATTAAAGATTAGATAATTTAACTAATTCTAAGCTTGAAGCAGATTAAGTAATAACAGTTTTCAAGTTGTAGGTATTTTACAAATCAATAATTTGTAACCTGTAGTAACTACAAAAAATTGTAAAGTGTGTTTGCAATAAACTATAAATTTTCATTTTATTCGTCATTTATACGAAGTAAAATTATAAATTCGAATGCCTGATAACCTTGAAGTTTAGTTATACCTAATTATTATTATTAAAATTATGTACACATTTATTGGTGTCGGGGCATTTTTGAGAAAATGTAATTCTGTGAGAAACCAAAATTTTCAAGCCCCCCCAAAAACATGAAAAAATCATTAAGTCTCCCGGGGCATCGTTTCAATTTTATATTTTTTTTTTTATGGATAGTTGATACTTTCCTTTTTCTGTCTGAAGAATATTTTAAATTCATTTTTTTTGTTAAATATTATACCGGCTGGGGCATATTACCCCCAAGTACCCCATCATATTAAAAAAAAATTATAAAAAAGTGATTATTGCTAAAATTAAGGCGAATAATGATTGTTGATGTTTACCTAACTGTGACAAACTCAGTTCTTCCCACAGCTTGTCCTGGACCTGTTCGTGGGAAACATTGTCAATAAATCAATCAATTATTTATTTTCCCCATCAAAGAAAAAAAGCAGTATTCATATTTTCGTTTAAGGTCATCCCTTCATTTTGGATCAAGCACAAATCGACTCAAATTTTTATCTAAGAAGTAAAAAACAAAAATATGCTAATACGATATCTATACGTAATTTTTTATAATTTTTCAGAAAACCTTGAAAGGGTAGATAGGGTCAAGTTTCTGCGGTTCATATTCTTTTGTTATCGAATAATTATATTTTTTCATTTACATAGTTGAGTGACTTTGTATTTAGTGGTTAGCTTCCAAAAATCGTAATTATACTAATGTTCTTAGTGATCTTTGCGGTTCTACTCGATTAAACTATTTGGTAAACGAGCAAATTTTATAATTTTAAAGTTGAAGAAACTCTTTTTGATGCCCACAGGTGGTAATTTACAACTGCGACAAGTAATTAAAATTTATAAATCGGTTCCTTAAGCGTGAAGTATTTCGGCCAAGATGTAAAATAAAAATAGTAATTATTATATTTGATGAAATCATGAAATAGCAGTAGCGGTCATAGAAATTGCATCAAGAATTACTTTTTTATTTTTTAAAATTGAGTCAACTGAGTCCAAGGATAACAAAAGAAGAAGTTGCTACTGAAATAATTACTATTAAAACTTCGCTGTACACTTTTTATTAATAAAAATTAATTTAATTTAATAATAAATTATGAGATGAATTTATGAATTTATGAAGTTATGAATGGGATACTCTTGAAATATATATCTGTAATGAAAAAAGTATATGCTGCACAGCGTTAAAAAATAGATATTTTCGATATAAGTTAGGAAAACTAACATTTTTTCATTCAAGGCGAAATGGAAATGGTTTTCCGCACTAGGGCGGAAAAGTAGTACTTTTCCGTACACTTTTGAATGTCACAAAGTGACCCTTTTTGAAACATAATTAGATAAAAGGTATTTATTTTTAATGAGCCATGGTCAGAACTAACTAATTTTTTTTTAATTTCACTGTTTATTTATATACAGGGTGTTAACTACCAACTAGTACAAAACAAAGGAGGTGATTCTACGACTTATTTTAAGAAAACAAGTTCCTATTAACATGGGTCCGTAAACGCACCGTTTTCGAGATACAGGGTGTTCAAAGAAACTATTTTCTCTTACTTTTTTTGCGAAATCTCAAGAACCGTTAAGATTACAGACTCCAACTTTTGTACAGATTTTTACATCAATAATAGATACTTTTAAGGCTCTAAAGCAAGGTCCTCAGTTATGCCAGTGGTGGAGATTGTAGGGTTGCGTAAGGGTTTCACCCCCGTAATTTTTACGTCACTCGAAAAATTAGCGTTTTGACAGCAAATTCCAAAGCTTCAGAGGTTTTTACATAAAAAAGGTACTCTTGGTCAAAAGCTTTATGAGCCACCGTTTTCCAGAAAAACGGCATTTTATAATCAGAAACGTACACGATTCAATAATGAACAAACATTATGATCTCAAAAACGGTGCGCTTGCTTAATAGGAACTTTTTTCCTTAAAATAAGTCGTAGAATCACCTCCTTCGTTTTGTACTAGTTAGTAGTTAACACCCTGTATATGAGAATTAGGTTGAAGCCCAACACAAATATGACAAATTGGTGATTAGGGGCTGTTCACAAATTATGTAACGCAATTTTTGACGTTTCTTAACCCCCCCCCCATTGTAGCATTGTAACTCTTATAAAAAAATTCAGACCACAACGTTTTACTTACGTTTTTTCTTCACAACAAAACTAAAACACAGTAAAAAAAAAACTGAAAAAATCGGGTATTAAATAATTATTATAACTGCCACACTAGGGTTTCTTACGCCACTGCTCTACTTTACATGATTGCCAATGATTAACAAATGATTCCAAAATAATGATTTCGGATCGAGAGGGAATAGGCATCTTTAAACTAACGACAGATGACTTCACAAGTACAAATTTCGTCCAGTAAAAGTGTTTAAATTAAACTTGATTACGGCTGGGGTCACACTGACCCCACAGTGGCAATTAAGGGTTAAACTATTATATAAGGCTTATTTAAAGTAGATAATATTCCAAGTAAAACTATAAAAATTCCTTTGCACATAGTTTTCTACTATACACAAAACTTTAAAAATCGTGTTCTTATAGGTATCGTATATATAATAAAGTTGTATTGTTAACTGTAACTAATTTTTTTTGTAATTTATTATAATATCGGTTAGCTTTCAATTGAATTTTTACCACACTTTTTCATATTTGCTTCTCTTCGTGCAAATCCATTTAACGGAAAATAATTATGTAGGATTCCCCATAATATAAGCTGACAGTTCTTTACAAGGCAATAACTTTTTAATTTACAAAATAAAAAATTATTTTGAATTGTGTATAATATGTATATTCAGGTAATGTAAATTCGGTTACTTTTTATTAATTTTTTTCTCAAAAATCTAGTTTGACATGTATCACATTTAAATATTAAAAAAATAAAATAAAAAATAAATAAGTTTTAAGAACTGGTAGCCCACGATTCACCGAGAGTCACGAGAGTGCAAGTTAAAAGTAGGAAGTTTTCATAAATTATAAAAAAATATTAAAATTATTTTAAACTAGCTGACCCGGTAAACGTTGTTTTGCCCTAAATAAAGGTAAGTTCCATAAAGCTGAACTTAAACTGTAACTTTAAACAATAAAGTCGAACTGAAACCAATGGAATTTCAGGAAGTTGGTAAATATTTCCTTATTTGCGAAAAATACTGGGCATGTCAGGATAAATGCTGTTTCAATGCAAAGCTTTCCTAGTAAACTACGTTATTTGTTTTGTTTTCCGGCGCGTAAATAAAGAAAGATGATGGTTTTCCAACATGCGAACATGCGACATACAGTTGTCCATGCGTGAAACACGGAAACTCCAAGTTAATTCCGCAAACTTCCAAGCACTGTTCTTGTGATTTGTTGATGGACATCGCGAAAGCCAGACGCACGGGAAATTGTAGCCGTTTAATCTCGAATGGCAAATCCGTTGGAATCATCGGGATACGCGAAATCAAAACATCTTCTCCTCTGTACTTTCTCTTGATAATCGTCACCGCGATGACGTTGTTTATAAGTTTTTTCACAGCCAGTCTCGTTCCATTGCATAGTCGAGGTTGATTGATGTTTATGCAACATGATGATGACTGAGCCTACTTTCAATTGCAAATTGTGAGGGGGTAATCCAGGCATTAATAAACGACATTTGCACACGTAGCGCCATCTATCGGCATAGAAATGAAGTAATTTTAGTTTCTCGTAAATTTTTTAATTTTTCGGGCAACTTTTTTTTCTTTCCGTAAAAACCTTAGTCGGACTATTACGAACATTTGAAAAAAAATGAACCTAATCGGTCCAGCCGTTCTCAAGTTATGGCGTTAGCAACAAACAGCATTTCATTTTTATTTCTATAGAAGATAGAAGATAGAAGATAATATTAAAGAACTGAGAACTATAAAGAAGCTGAAAAACTAGAAAGTGTGAGAAAAGAAACAATTATAAAATTAATTAATATATGATAAACCCCAATTTATATGAAAATTCTGTTTAAAATTCCCAATTATTTGCCCCCCCCCTAAAATAATCAGTTTGGAGAATGTTTTATTTTTTTTATGAATATTTCACACTTTTTATGATGCATTTGGGTATCCCCAATATACGCAGCTCTGCCCTTCCCCCCGCGTATTGTAGGTCCACCACTGATTTGAATTATAAATAAATTGGAAAAATGTTTTGAAAATTAATTTTATTTAATTACTCATGAATTAGTGTTGAAATTTAATTATTGATAAAATAATAAGTGTATTTGTGATGTTAGAGAGTATTTGACAATTTAATTTGTATACACAACAAAAATTTATTATTTGATTTTGTTGAAAAATTAAATTTATAAATTTTGGAATATTTAAGAAATTTTATGGTTTTATGACGCACTCTGGGATTTTTTATTAAAGCAGAAATTCGAACATAAGCTCACTTTCCTGTGAACTAATAATAGTCAATGATAAAAGACAATTTAAGATTAAAATAAAAGAAGTGTAATTATGTGATTAAAAAAAAATGAAAATGAAAATGGGGTTTTATCTAAATAAAACTTGAAAATTAATTAAAATCTTTTTCTTTAATAAAAAAATATCGTCACTCTCTGCCGCAATACCTCCAATCACCAGCACACCAAATTTTGTCCGGAGATACGATGACATAATGTTCATTTTTGTTATCTATTGTGGTAGCCTTAACAAAGATATCGGTAGCCCTGGCAAAGATATCTATATGTATCACCCCCTACCTTAAATCTATCTATAAAAGTTTTTTTAACAAAATCTAAAATGAAAAAATTTTTTTATTTTTGTACGCCACTGAATTTTTTCCAAAATTTTTATATACGTCACATAATACCGTAAGAAGTCACAAATAAAATTTCTCCAAGATTGGTACAACAAATTTTTTCGGTCATCTAGCGGATTTTTCGAAAATAAATTTTTGTAAATTACTGACTGTCGATTTACTGATTCTGAAAACATTTGCGAAAAAATTTAACAAACAGCCTAAACTTGGTCGCTACCTAGTGGCAGAACCTTTTACTTATAAAGTAACGTTCCGTCAGTCCGTACGACGATATTATAAAATATTTCCCACCGAACCACCTATTTTTGTATTCTAAAATTAATTGTTACAAGCCCTAAACTCAATTCTTATGCTGCACTCGGTATACAAATCAACATTAACCTAATTTTGACACATATGTCACAAAATTATGACGTTTATTAAAATTTTGAATATATTGTTTTATTTTTGCCAGCCATCTGACAAATTCTCACAAAAAATATATAAATTAAGATTTCAGTTAATATTTTCTATAATTTTTCTGACCTGCCCCGCCCTGTTACAATTGGCTCGGTTTGTTTTCTCACCAATACTTATACTTTCAAAGCTCCATCGACACACCAAATTTTAGCTGAATCGGTTAAACATTTCCGGAGATACGACGACATTTTCATTTTTTTAAATTTATTTTATTGTGGTGGCCCTGGTGAAGATTTCTCTGGCAAAACCTTATTTTCACCATTCCAGCCCACGAGGCATACGTCCAATAAGTTTGATTGCAATCGACTCAGAAATGCCGGAGAAAATCGATCGACAAAAACTTTTTTCATGTTTTTGCCAAAAAAGTTAATTTTATTTTTTTCATGTTGCATTAGTGATTTCTATCGAAGGATTACATATGCTCTCATATCCATTAGGATCAATGTACCTACGTACCAAATTTGGGTAAGATCCCTTCAGCATTTCTTGAGTTATTCACTCTTAAAGTTTCAACTTTGACAACTTGTGATTTTTGACAGACGACAGATAGAAGATTAATTTTACCTATTCTGGATAAAGCCTTTTAAGGCCTTTAAAATAACATATCGCAAGACAAAATATTTTTAAAAAATTCCGTATTATTTTCTTGTGGTGGCACTCCTGATTGATAGATCGCGACGAAAACCTTATTTTCACCTTTCCACCGTGAACCCTACCACCATACCAAATTTGGTCGTAATTGGTTGAATGGTTCGGAAGCAAATCGATCGACAAAATTTGACGACCGACAGACAGACAGACAGACCGACACAGAAATTTTTTTTTTACTTTTTGCAGATCTTTACGTTTCTGAACACGGTGATCTCAAAAATGCAAAAAAAAAAAGTTGAAATTTTTTTTCGATTACCATACCTCCAATTTTTTTTTAAAATTGATTGGAGGTAAAATGTAAATTATGAAATTAAATTGTTTTATTTTTATTAACAAAATACTGTGGATGCTGCTAGGCAGTTAGGGTAAAATTTGCATATTTTTGTCTATAATTAAACAATCAATGCCATAAAAATATAAAATTAAATTTTATCGTCTTGTATAGAAAATAACTATTCTTAAAATACGTAAGTCCTTGAAATAAACATTTTAAAATCTAATTTCAACATAGAAAAAAATTAAAATTTGCCTTAAAAATAATTTTTCCCGGTTGCATTTCAGGGCTTTGTGCCTTAATGTTCCCTAGTACAATACTGTTGTACTGTTATACTATGGTTACTTAATTGAATAAATATTAAACAAAAAAAAAACGTGTTTTTTAGTAAAAACGGTAAAACTGCTCCTCATGATATGAAGCTGATATAATGGTAGCCTAATTTTCAGGCGTAAAAACTAAATTTGGTCGTCGAATTTTCCGAAACTAAACTGCGGACAAAATGAACAAGTAAACTTACCCTCCTAGCCAATGGCATAACTACCTGTGTTCTATATGCTCCATCGAACAAGGGCCCGGGCGTTAAAGGGTCCGGTTCTATCACGGCCAACAACATAAAGTATTTTATCAACATAATGTTGCGACAAAAAAAAATTAGAGGTCAGTTTGACTCTAGAGCCTATTGGCTACATTGTTACGTCCCTGCTCTTAGCCTTAAGGCTAAAGGTTGAATTTATATTTTACAGGCTTTATACAAACTGATTGTTGCTTTTAGTATTTTATAAGAAGTCATATTTTGTTGAAATTATGTCTTCCTGCTAACAATAAAATTACATTTATTTGAAAACTCTTCGAACTGTTTTTCTGAGAAAGAAAGCGTTTGTAGGTGTTAATTAGTGTGATAGCAATTATTGTTTGTTGCAGGTGGAGGTGATTAATTAAAAGAATTGTTTAGTAACAAGGTGATGAAGACGATAGATAAATGTTAACAATGCATAGCATTGCGAAGTATGAACAGGTCAACTCTAAACTGCTAGATTAATATTGATAATATTGCTACAGTTTATGAGATTTTACATAGTTTATACAAAAGTTGATTTACAAATCAACTTTTAGTTTGTACTATTAATCCTGACCTTAATCAACTTTAAAATATTAGGTAATACCAATTATTAATACTATTTCTTCTGATTTTTAAAATTCGCGCGCTTTTTGGCGAAGGAAAAATAGTAAAATATTTGAGAAATTCCAGTTGTTCTTATTAATATTTATAATTTTAGATTATTTAAGAAAACTCAACACTTCCGTCGAAAGGCGAAGATGAAAAATTAATTTTTCGTAACGACAATTTTTCATTCCACTGCCACCGGATAAACTTTTACCAACTAAAAATGCCTTAATCACTTTATTTAAAAGATAAAGTAAATTATAAGCGTAATAGAAATGAAAAAGGCTTTTACATATTATTATTATTTAAGTGCCTGCATGATGTACAGTGCAATGATAACATAAGCATTGAAGTACTTTTTCAGTTTTTTCGCATCAAAGTAGTGAGAATAATTATTGTAAAATGCATGGCAGATTGGGTTAATGCATTTGAAATGCTACAACAAAATTACAAAAGGATACAAGCGTTTAATAGTAGTCGGTGTTGTGCGCAAAAAAAATCGCGTAATTTGCCATGATTAATGCACAAAAATTTTAAGTTGGCAAATTTTGCTAAAAGAGTTTTCACTCTACAAAACTGGTTAGGGTAAGAAAAAAAGAACAATAATGTCAGAATTGAGAAAATAAAATTTAAATGATATCATGCAATTAAATCCTGTACTGAAAATTCTGAGAAGACTCAATATTGAGCCTGTGTAGTAGGATAATATAAACCATATCCAAAATGGATACAGTAAGTTTTCTCGCAGTAACAGTTCAACATTTCACAAATTTTCAACAGAAGAAGATGGGAACTGAATATTTTTGGAGATAGCTAACGGCGTTTGACATAGTTGCTACTTCGCACCTCAGACCACATAGAATAATATTTTTATTAATGCACTTTTTACTATATTAAATTAAATTATTGAGTTAAACCACATAAAATAGACGAGATTGTAATACTTTTCAATATAATTTATAGATTTGTCACATAAAGTTGATATAAAATAACAGGATGAACCGTTTTTGATTTAATCCAATTCATTAAATTCCTAACAGTCGGTGGTAAGGGTTGACCACTAAAAATTCGACGGTTGCTAAAGAAAATTAAAATATTTTACTGTTTACACTTTTCTTGTAAACATGTAAACGCAACAAAAGTAAACAAAGTAGGGATAATTTCTGCTGGTGCAATTTAAAGAATCAGTCGGTATTACATTAAGAAGATTTCGCGGTACAACTCATTCCTTTCCGTAACGTTAACGTTACGATTTCAAACCGTTTGCCACTTGAAGTTGCATTGTTTGTTTCAAGCGCGAAATATGAAGCAAATTTAAATTAACAGAATTTAATTTAATAAAAAGTTCGGAAATTCAAAAACTAAATTGGTGCGATTATGGATAAACGCTATTAGTGACTTTTTGAAAAGTGATATTTTAATTTTATTGATATAGTGTGAGTGTTGTGAGGTGTTGAAATAAAGGATATTTGTTAAAACGTCTTGTTCAATACAGGAATTTTAGTTTTGAAATTTGCCAATGATTTACCACTAAGTAATCGACGAAATTTATTTGCAACGATGGATGAGTTTATGAGGTACTTTTACTCAATTAATTTTATTAATTATTATTTGACTTATTTCTGGAGTGCGGGAAAATAAAGGTGCAGGAATTAATTAAATACCTATTATTATCTCATAATTTTATATTTTTAAATTCAAATAATTCCATACAAATTTAACAGCTGATTTAGTTTCAAAATTTATTTAAAATTATTTTGAATTAATTAATGTAAGTTCACATTAATTTTTGATTTTTAAATTAATATTATGAAATTGACTGATAAAGAATTTAAGTAGTTTTAATCGCTACGGCTATCTTGAGTTACATTAAAACTGCATTTTTTATTTTAATGATAGAAAATTGTGCAAAGCAGAAAGTTATGCATATCCGAGTTCAAATTTTAATAACCACAAGGTTAATTTTCCCTTCAACGACGTATAGTTTGTTGCAGTTCAAGAATTTAACCGTTTCCCATCGAAAGCCTAAAAGAACTGCAAGCCAATTTTTGAAATGAAAAATTTGAATTATGAGGTATTTCTGTAATTTTTCATCCACTTTTATTAAAATTTAGAAAAAAAATTTTGTTTTTTTTCTTGATTTTCTTGCTTCCGAGGAAAGACGATCAGATTAAAATTTTTATAATTTCGACTTAGCAGTTGACGCACAATTTATAATTTTAAAAAACCTTTTTTTAATTTACAATATCGAGCATTAGATAAATTATTTTTTAGTTTATAATTTATGAATGTCTGTGAGTCCGTAATTTTTATAATTGATTGCAATTTATAACAATAATTAAGAAATCTCAAGTCGCGCCGATTATAACTTCCTAAAAGTTGTGAACCTGAAGAACAATAGCAGATTTAACACTTGAGTAAATCAAACATCATGTTAAAAACTTATATAATACGGTGGGGCCGTTTTACGGTTTACCAAAATATGGTTTGTGTTTGCTCAAGAAATTTAATGCTGATGCAATTGAATCCAAAGAAATAAACAAAATACAATGGAATATTTAGCTTAATTAGACCTATAAATGAGAGTTTGTAATCTGTATAGATACTCCTAACTCAGTTAATAACTATTTAAGTTGTCGTAGAATATAACGAAATTTTACTCAGATAGTATACTACACCATTGCATTGGAGTGAGAGTTTATTTTCGACATCTAGAAATATACTAATAAAAACCCAAAGCCAGACTTAAAAATCCGTCCCTGTGATTTCGTTCAAATATTTATGCGAAAAGTGATTCATAAAATTACAAAAAAAAATTATAGTAAATAAAAGTCTAAAATCTGTAAAATCATTGAAAATGCATAAAAAAATTAATCCCCCTTCTCTAAAGGCAATAATGTCGGTTCATTGGTGGCCTTTGCTGGTTCTTACGAAGGCGTCCTGAGGCCACAAAGTAAAAAATAAATTTTAAGTGTCAATTGCGACATACAATTGCCAATTTATACTTCGAAGTCGCAATTTACACTTCGAAGTCGCAATTGACACTTCAAAGTCGCAATAATACTTATTAGATACTACAATAATATCGTCGGGTTGTTGGTAAAAGTGACCAACTAACATTAGTTTGTCACATAGTTGGTCACTTTTACCAACAACCCGACGATATAGTAATTTATAAGTACAATTGCGCAGGCGTTAATTGCGACTTCAAAGTGTCAATTGCGACTTCGAAGTGTCAATTGCGACTTTTAAGTGTCAATTGCGACTTTGAAGTGTAAATTGCGACTTTTAAGTGTCAATTGCGACTTTGAAGTGTAAATTGGCAATTGTAAGTCGCAAGTGACAATTGTAAGTCGCAAGTGACAATTGTAAATCGCAATTGACACTTAAAATTTAATTTTTTACTTTGTGGTATCAGGACGCCTTCGTAGGTTGTCGTCCACCATACGATATAAATTTAGTGACATTGCTTGTTTTCAGTCAGTTAACTAAAATTTTACTTTGCATTTGTAAATCATTTGAAAATTTGATTTTAAATCCTATGATGGACGAGAATCGCCAAAGGTCGCCCAACAGGCAAAATCACTCTATATTTATATAGTATGTGTGTAAATAAACAAAATAATTAAATTAGCTTTGTAATTAGAATTTTTTGTATTATTGGCTAACAAAATATGTTATCTAAAAACACCACGAGAATCTAGTTCGAAAGTTGTGTCGATGATAATATGCCGAAACCATAAAAATTAAAGTATTTGAGTAATATACAAGAAATCTATAATTATAATAAATTAAAAAATAAATTAAAATATTACTATTTGTTTACTAGTAATCAAGAAGTGAAGATGAGTTGTTAAACACGGTGCTCAGATTGCGCGGCCTGAACGCCGCATTGATCCGTCATTATCTGCTAATCTTAGTAGGTTGGCAATAAAAATTTACCAATCTTGACTTGACTCTGTATCCATATTGCTGTGTATTTTGATGTGGAACTGCCTTTAATTTTTGAATCCGCAGTAAAAAAAAGAAAAAGTGAAAAAGACCAAAGAGGTCGGTCATAGAAGATAATACCGGATGGCCGCGATTTTATGGTAGTTTTAAAAATTTTGATTTAAATAAGAAATGAATTGCAAAAATAATTTCTAAATTAAAATTAATAATTGAATTATTTCAGTTTTCGAATTACTCGAAAAGTAAAATCTGAAAAAACAAAAAAAACCGAAAAATCCAAACAATCAAGTTTTTATCACAGATAAAATAAAAAAACTCATTTTTAAATGCCCTAAATGCCAATATGACAAACAACAAATTTTTATTTTGTAGAAAAAATACAAAATTCACTTTTTGTCAAATTTTGAAATTTTTTCAAGATTCTTGTTTTAGCGTTAACTAGTAAAATTTTGAAAACGAAGAATTTTTACTAAAAGGTGGGATAGGTAATTTTCCAAAATTTCAAAGTAGGACAATTTGGATGATTACCTCTGACTCACACGATGAATTTAACGAGATTCCAAGAAATTAAAAATGTCGATTATTCATTTAGATTATATTATTTAGCATTTTTAATAATCTGGAATCTCACTTAACACAAATGGATTTGTTTTTTTTTTAAATACATACAAGATTAGGTTATAAGTCTTGTTAATCCTTACTATGCACGTCGCTGGTAGATATTATAAAGTCATAAGCCAAATAATAACAAATTTAATATTTAATTATCCTGATTCGGAATTTTTTTTGAAGTACGAAAGGTTTTTACGAGTGCCTCCCCCCGAAATTAAATCCTGGCTACGGGCCTGTAATATTTAATGTTTTGAAATTAATTTTCTTTCTAATCTTGTGGAAAATGCGTTTTCAGAAAATTTGCTAAAAACCGCTAACAATAAGTGACAAGAAGCAATCACATTGGAGAGGGAGGCTAAACTTTGTTTTACCTAACTGTTTTTTTTTAACTTGAATAGTTTTTTTTTGCTCTAACTCATTGACCTATGCGCTTATGGTTAGAAAAATTCCACCTTGTCGATTGTCGTAGAAACGCTTGGTTTAAAAAAATGCTATTTAATTTTTGCAGACTTCTTTAATGTTGTGGTGAGAAAAGATGCACACGAATTAACAGTGCATTCAATCATAAAAGATTTTTTTTATTGATAATCACTAAACCATGTAATGAATTTGCAAGGTCGTTGATCAGTAAAAAATGTCGTGAACCGGAGGAACACAATGGCTAATTTTTCATTTTTCACTTTTAGTAAATAATTATCCAAATTCTCCTCTTTCTGAGTCAGATTTTATTTTGATTTTAAAAAGTAAAAAAAAAAACTTTTAAAAATCAAAAAAATCCTCCCCGGCGGGGAATCGAACCCCGGTCTCCCGCGTGACAGGCGGGGATACTGACCACTATACTACCGAGGACTTATAATAAAGTTGCTCGAAATAGCACAAATCAGTAGTTAAATTTTAATGTTGTAAAATTTTATTATAATTATCATTATAAATAATTAAAAAATTTAATAATATTTTATCAATAATAAATTACGCAATTACTTAAATATAACTCAGTAGTTAATAACTTTGAAAATTAAAATTTTATCAATACTTAATAATGACGTCAGCTATCAAGCGTTACCTCTCACTAGTCAACTTAACACGAATGGATTACTTAAACGTAAACAAATGCAAATTTCGTTAAGATCATACTTCACAGGATCATTTCTGTAGTATATCTTCACATACTCAGTATACTAATACTGAGTAGTAGCAACCATGATGATGAGTTGTAACTCTGCATCCTGAGCGTGAGACTGATTTGATGTGATCCTTACGGTTTACTGAAAATCAACGATGATCGTTCGCCCAATCCGTAGGGATTGGGTTCGGGTGTGGAGTATTCTGAGTGGCTGCATAAAATAATGAAATAAAAATATACACAGCAGAGAAAAGCAATGCATTATGAAATTGGATGATTTTTAAATCATCAGGGGAGTATTTTGAGTAGCAACAAAATTAAAACGCACGTGGAAAATAAATTATGAAAACAAATGAAAAATTTAAAATAGCATTTTTCAAATATACGTCACGTTAAAAAATTTGATAGACCTGTATTTTACAATATTGTACGCCCTTGAAAAGTTGCTACATTCATATTGTATTGTATTGGTCTTGTTTTCAATGAAGCCTCTTTAGCTCAGTGGCAGAGCACTGGTCTTGTAAACCAGGGGTCGTGAGTTCAATCCTCACAGGAGGCAAAAGCTTTTTTTTTTTTTTTTTAATTTGAAACTGATTATTTTACCGCAACTGATAATATAACAATCGTCTCAGAATTAAAATAAATAAAAGAACTCGTTTGTTAGAATAAAATTGAAGGAAGTGTTTTTTTTTACATAATTGTTCTGTAATTATTATTATAAGTATTTATTGGTGCGTAGTCAAGTTTCCAAACCGATATAATAATTTAATATATTGTAGTGTTTGATTTAAAATATAATATTTACAGTAAAAAATAAATTTTATAAATGAACAAACAGCTCACAAGTCAAACATCTTAAAATTTATTGTTATTAAAAAATATTTAGTGATAACAATTTAGTTGAACTACACAAGTGTAAAATTATACCATTATAACGCTTTTTAAAAACGGAAGGAACGACACTGAAAAGTATAAGAAAAATAATACATAACGAGTAAACCATCAGCCTGCGACATTAACGGGAATCTTTTCCGAGTGGTTCATTAACATTAAAATCATCACATTCACACAAATTTACGTGTCGACACTAATTATAAATTGTATTTTAAAGCCACTTACTACTATTAATTATCGCAGACCCAACTTTAAATAAAGCTTACCTTCTTTCATAGCTCTGCGTAGCTGGAATTCTAAAATTTTAAATAAATGTAAATATAATGGTAACGAAGTTTATTAAAATTTCCAATTTAATAAAAAGTTATTGTGAAAACCTGACCTATTCTCATATTTATTGGCCTATATTTAACTAATCGCTGACTCTAACTAAACAGTTAGCAGTTAAAACTGTATGTTATTCATTGAAACAATTATCAATCCAAACTGTTATCTGAAGAAAACGCATCCAGCTAATTATCGTTTGTAACGCTAAATTAAATTTAGCTAAATATCTATTAAAAAACAATAATTTATCTATTACTTAAACTACTGTGGTTTCTAAGAATTGTAATAATTTATATTCACCATAACCCAGATAACACAATACATAGTATATAAATATTATGTAGGTTCCACACTTGCAAAAGAATTGAAGAATAAATAAATTTTTGTATTTTAATTTTTAAAGCTAATGATTGATAATGAATTTTTATCTGGCATCTGACAATAAATTCTAATCAATGGTTACTAGGATTCAAACCCAGGATTGTAAATGGCGAGTAACCCATCTTTGGGTTGGGCGAACTGTAAAACTATAATTTCTGCTCTCTAACTGATCTGTAATTCTGAAATTGAACCTGAAACTTTAATTGATGTGCTCACATCAATACTCACAGCATAATTGTTAAAATTTTTCAAAATTTCTAAGCCGCTTTGTTAAAATGATACCATAACTATGTCGTTAATCATAACAACAATGTTAGAAAACAACAATAAATTATGTACCCGAAGAAAAGTTTTTTGAGAGAATTAATCGAATTGCTTGATTTTCATTACTCTTTCGTCGTGAAATGTTAGTTTTACAAAAAAAATGAATTGCACCTTTTTTGTAGAGAATTTAATGTTCTTTAATTTTCATTAAATACTATTTTTCCTTAAAGTTAATAAATAGCAAGTTATTTATGAAAACAACTCATTAAAAAAAACTTTTTTCCAAGATAGAGGAGTTTCCCATATTTGAATTTGAATAGTTTATAGCTTTGAATAGCGTTTCTTTGCCTATACAGAGAGAAATACGTGTAACTAATCGACACAATTGTGCAAAAAAGTTACACAATTGCGTACTTTTTATGTACAATTGTGTGAATTAATAACACATATTTATCGCTGTGTATCATTAAAAATAAATTAAATATGATAAAATGTCATATTTAATACATCTATTTGTTGAATCACAAAATAATTAAAAAAATATAAATTATAAATAAATGCTGCTTTTTAAAGCAAAGAAAATTCAAGTCGATAGATTCGTTTGAAAGCCGAGAAATTGCACAAATTGTTTTATTTGGGATACCAGAGAAAAAAATTTTTTAAATTAATTTGTAATCTAATATTTACACTTAATGTAACACAGTAAAATTTTGTTAAGTGTCACAGGACTGATTTAATTTTTATAAAACAGGACACAAACATTTTATCGATCTATTAAGCAAAGTCGATAATTCAAATTATCAAATACAAGGTATGAGACCTAACGAAATTTTACTGTATAAATAAACTCTATCACCCGTATTCATAAAAATTTTAGAAAGTTAAAATAGCTTTAAAATGCCTTTAAAATGCAGGCGTCATAAAACACCAATCACAAACGTTTATTTGTCTACATTGTAAGGTTTTTATTGGTTGTTTAACTTTAATGAGCGTTTTAGTTAAAATAGGTTTAAAACACTCTTTAAGTATTTTTATGAATACATTATTCCTTAAATACATTCCTGTATGTAAGGAATAATTAACGTAATATGAAATAAATTAAAAACATACAATTACTGCTAGATTGCCAAAGTAGTGCGGACTGAACTTCTCAATTTTGTTAAGATACTAATTTAATATGAACCAATCAGAACTAATTTGATAATCTACACTTCTTATACACTATCAATTTGGTATAAATATTAATTTATCATGTAATTTGGACCAAATAAACAGTTTTGTCCCCTCCGTGACAAATGAAACATACATTCCCCGATTGGATTGTTACATCGCTGTCAAGGGAAAACCACAAAAACTGTGGTTTTCCCGCAAGGTGCCGGCAACATCTTTGTTACTTAAATACTACTCATCCCTAATAATTTATACTTTTCAGGATTTATGGTTACTTCAAAAATATTTAATTTTCACTCTTGCTTTTCCTGAAACTTGACATTTCAAGCAGATATGATAATAGTATGTGCAGCTACTACTATTGCAATCGGTAGACATTTACTTTTTCTATCAGTAACGTCAACTGCAATTCATATTTGTTAACTGATACTGATATTCAAAAATCGTAAATTAAAAATCAAAAAACGTCAAATGTAAATCAGAAAATGGCAAACATAATTCAAAAAGCATTAATTCTATGGCTATAGCAGTGGTTTATTTTTCAAAATACTTGAATGCAAATTTTATTCTACAGTAGCGGTCATGGAAATTGCATGGGGAAGTATCCCAAATTATAAAAATAGATTTCTAAGTACAGGGTGGGGCAAAAGTAATCATCCTATTGGAAAACGCAATAACTTTTACAGATGGCGCCAAATGTCAATTCGGTTTTGACATTTGTGAAGTAAACAAATGCAGAATACAAATCGACAAGCCATGAATCGGTTTACTCTTTAAGGAAGCTTATGCTTTAAGGAAGCATTTCCGGGTTGCTTAATCTCTCGTTTTGGTGATTTGCACTGGCCGTCCAGATCACCCGATTTAACCGTTTCAGACTTCTTTTTATGGGGATTTTTAAAGTCGCAGGTTTACGTCTACAAGCCTCAGACTCTTGAAGCCCTTAAAGAGAATATTCGCCAGGAATGCGAGAACCTGTCGCCCGAAGTTCTGGCAAGAGTGATGGAAAATGCCATAAAACGGGCCCGTATGGTCATCAACTCTGGCGGCGGCCACTTGGCCGATATTATTTTCTCGACTTGATGAAATAAATTCTAATGTTTCTAAAGTTTTTCATTATAAAAAAATTACAGCAAAAGAACATCGGGTGATTGCCTTTGCCCCACCTTGTATATTATATTCTTAACAATAAGAAATAGAAAATAGAGCAGAAAAAGATAAAAAGTTAAATTTTTGAATTGAAACTCCTAAATTCAAAATACATTTTCTTTTTGAAAGCTACGTTTTTTAAACCGGGGGGTCTGAGGGGTATGGAATACCTTCCAGCACATTAGTGATTGTGTTCAAAAAAAGAAAGTGTGTTAATGAATTTCAAATCAGATATCTTAGATTTTAGAAGTTAGATTTCTGGTTTGAAACCAATAAGCTCAATAACACATGTTTTTTGAGCACAATCTCTGGTGTACTAGAGGGTATTCCATACCCCCCAGACCCCCGGTTTCAAAACCTAGCTTTGTGTACGTATTGTGTTTATATTGTATGCAGCTATTGAAATTTCATTGGAAATTGTTATTTTAATTTGAAAAAAATTACCGATGTAATTTCCATGACCGCAAACTGTATGTTTTCTAAATATCGATTTACGGGGGGGGGGGGCGGTTAGGCCAAATGTGACGTGTCCTAATAAAAATTCTATTTTAGATCAATTTTTATCAGATTTTAGAGAAATATAGCGTATTTGTTTTGACCATTGGAAGTTCCTGAGGGAGTTACTGAAAATTTTGACCAACCGACAAGAAAGGAATATAGTCAAACATTTTTTTTAAATGCGGACGTTCTTTATGGACGACCGCTAAAATGTCTATCTTAGCAAATTACCTCGATAGTTTGCCATTGTCTTCTGAATGAGAATTTTTTTAATTTAGTAGTTGATTTGTTGATTTCTCTTACCTTCTTATTATTATAATTTATTATACTAAATATATTATTATAATATCGGAAATAGATCAAAGAGCAATAGTATGGAAAATTGATTATTTTTAAATTCCTCCTTCCCAGCATTATAACTGATAAGAATGAAAAAGCTATCAACTTAAAGAGATAATTTTTTCGCATCTAAAGATACCCAACACTTAATATTTAGTTCTTTAATTATTATTCAAAACTCAATAATAAAACGAAAAAACCTTTTTTTTTGCAGTTTTAGCAAATATAGCAATAAAATTTAAACAACGTTACTACATTTTTTTTAACAAAAGTTTTTTTAACAATGATTAAAGAACAAAATATTAAGTGTTGGGTTTCTTTAAAGTCAAAATAAAAACCTCTTTCAACTGAAACCTTTCCCATTCTTATCCGTTGCAATAGGAAGTAGAAATTTAAAAAATGCAGTTTCTCATGTTATTTCCCTACGATCCGGTATAAGGTCGGTCACCCGATACAAATATAATCATAATAAAAAATTTCGTTAATTTTAATTTTTGTTGCAGGTGGCAATGGTTATGGCTTTTCCTGTTTTTAACAACATTACCAAAAGTAAGTATTATTTTTTGAATTCAAAAAATTGTTTGCCGTAAAAGTGTTTTGAGGATTTTGCTCAGAATCAGAAATTTTTTAAAAATAGCAACCCTTATTTTTATTTGCGAATTTGGAAAGACCGCATTTTGCCGAATATGAATGTATGTAAAAAATACTTTGAAGAGGCAAGTTTTTCAGATTAGCAATTCCAAATTTTCAAAAGAACAAATTAAGATTATTAATCAACTAATCATTTATTTTCGAAGCGCTGAAACCAAAAAACAGTTCACAGTTTCACAGTTGAAAACATTTATTCATACTAACAACTTTAATAAAGTAAATTAAAAAGAAAAACTAATTTCCTTCATTACTTTATCAAAAAAATATGCCTTTCCAAATCCGTAAAAAAAATATTGGGGTTGCCATTTAAAAAAATCGGACGATCCAGCCGTTTCTGGCTCATATTCGTAATTCAAGCTCTCTCATTTTGAACTGAGATGAAGCCAAAATTCTAAAACCCAATAAATAGTCCTACTAATATTTTTGTATTTCTAAAAAACAAGTCTAGGCTGAACATTCAGTAATAGAAATAATTATTTTATTCTAAAAATATTTTCTCCTAATTTTCAGTTGTATAGTTTCCAATCAAGCGATGAATCAACTGAAATATCGTATAGTGTTAGCAGTAGCAGTAGCACTAGTGTAGGAATTGGAACTGTCAAATCAGAAAGTAGATCATTTACGGAAGCAGCAGCC